>CM028367.1:4981012-6366013 GCA_016624345.1 Platycodon grandiflorus
CTCACCCTTCCATGAAGAGGCCCTTTGTAAGGGTTATTAATGTCATCCTCGGCCGTTATGAGGAGATTGATGGCGGTCGCTGCGACGACCTCATCAGGTGTCAACACACCTCGTCTTCACGATCAACAACATCACCCATTGCTCGGGATGATATGGCCAAAGGACAACCAACGCGGTGAAATTGCTTTGCTCTTCTTCAGCTGCTGCACCTCTTTGCTTTAGCCTGCGCTCTTGGTGGCCCCTACACCCGAGCCGACAGGGTAAGAGGAAAGTCACCTCTGTTGCCCATTTGGGTTACTGTGAGGAGGAGGAGCCTACACCTATTGGGGCTGAGCTTTGCACGAACATTTGACCTCGGCGGGTGGACCATGATCCATATGAGCTGCTGACCCCATCAAAAAGCCTAAACACTCTCCCTCTCTCACTCCCAAACTCAAGCAATCCGGGAAACACGCCGCTCAAAGGCGGTGTTGAGAAGGACACGTCATCCTTCAACGACGGTGACCTCTCAAACCCTACAAACCTACTTCCCAATCCTCCCAACCCAAAACCAAACAAACCCTCCTACCCACGAGGCGAATCATTTGGCCTTCCTAAGGTCTCATCCACACCGGCCGTGTACGCCATCATTTGTCTCCACCAGCCGTTTCTCCATGTTTGTTTCTCCGCCACAGTTCCCTCCAAATCATCTCCCCACACCTTACGCCTCTTCCACTCCTACTAAGTCCAAACATGGCAAACGTTATAAGAAGAGTGCCAAGAAGCAGGTGCACTCTCGAGCTGCTGACCTGCCCTTCTCCTCCACCTTCACCACCTATGCCTACCCACTACCACCCTTTCTTCCTCCTCTCCTCTGCTCCCATCAAACAACCACCACACAAGAGCCATACATCTCACTGCCACCACCTCTCAACCACCATCCTCCAAACGACCTATCTCTCCCTCTTCGATGCCTACTCCCAAACGCCTCAAAACCAACCTATACCAACCTACACCACGAGGTGCGAGGCTGCTGTCCCCGGAGACGGCGGGCCTAAACCAACCATGCCGACTCGACCCTTTCTTAGCCACCCTTGACTACCCCAAGAGATTTCCTGTCGGCCTATGTGCGCGGTGAAATCATCTTTCAATGGGGTGCCTACTATGACCCTCTTCCTCTGCTGGTCCAACTCTTTTTCTCCCACAACTCGGCGGTTCAAGATCTTATGATCTTCAACAATGGGTTGCAATCCATAGGACCTAGGCCTTCCCCTTCCTACCAAATCGGACATCTCCCCTTCCTCTCTCTGCCTAAACCCCATCTTCCCATTATCGCCATCCTTCCATCCTTCTTACCTGTGGTCTACACCTTCATTGATGTAGTCACACTTACCTTGGCTTCAACCCTCTCATCCTATTCTCTTCCTTTCTCCTAGCCTTTCCCCTTTCTTTTCTCCTCCTCCCTTCTTTATTCACCTTTCCTATGTCATCTACATAGAAAGGCTCTTTGTTCCTCGCGTTTCCCTAGCCTTCCTTCACCTCACCTATGTTCCCATTTCCTCCACGGCCATTCTACCTCTTCCTCCCATCCCTCTCTTCCCCGCCATCCTCCCCCTCCCCTACCCAAGCCACCACCATCCTTCCCCCTCGGCGGGTCCATCCTCTCCTCGGCGAGTCATCGACTCGTCGATACCTATCTGCTTGAGGTTGTACATAAATTTTGAAGGATTTTGAGGTCATCTCTGTTGACTGACCAAGGCCTGCACCAACTCTCTCGAGATCAGTCTCACATCACCCATGTGCGGTGTTGCTGCATGACTCAAGTGATGGAGATTTCAAGGGTGCAAGGCCGCTTTTGATGCACGCCTACGCTCCATCTCCGCCAAGGCGCACTTGCCGGCGGATCTCGGCCTCTTCCTCCAAGACATCTGCCATCTTGAAACCAATGGGACAACCTCGCCACTAAGATGATGCGGGTCATCGACATGGTTGAAGCGGCTACAAGCTTGTGCTTCACTCTCAACGCCGGGCAAATCGCTCTGTTCACTCCTCCGTGCGGCGACGCGTACTCTCACGACCAAGCACTTGGCTACTCGCAAGGAGCGCAAAACTGCGAGAACCGCCTCGGCTTTATTGATGCCTCGCTTGCGTCCATGAAGGAGGAGATGGCCGGACTCAACAATGATCGAGACCAAGCTCATTGAGCATAATGCTCTGCTCAAGCGAGAAGAACAAAGAGCTCTCCTACGAATGGCGGACACTAAAGAAGAGCTAGCGGCAAAAGCGAAGAAATTGCAAGACTTAAAGTGCTTTTGACTCTAAATGGGCATCAAGAGGCTATGGGCAATCTTCATCGAGCAAAGGCAAAGGTCGTGCATCATCTCGGTCATCTTCTCGAACCAGTAGATAATATTTTGTATAATCTTTTGCTAAACTTTGTAATTAAACAACTTGTTTAATTAACAATGTCTATGTTTTAAAACTTTCATGCTTTACTATGATGCGCATTATGTGTGTGCATGAAATTTAAACCCTTGGTTTAAAGACATGTCCTATATTGCCTATTACCCTATGCATGTCTTTAAATTCAGTCTAATTACAAGTGTCGATGCTTAATTTCTGTTTGTAAACACTTTGTAATTCTTGAATACAATGACCTTTATGTAAGTTCATCTAGGGCATGCTTATTTAATATATCAATCTTACAAGCATGTTATTACTAGACTTGAACATGGTCGGTGATATTGTATTCGTAGGGTCATGGACTCAAGCAAATAGGAGGAGATTGTTGCATCTTAGCCTAGATTTGCTTGAATCCATAACCTAAGTCTAAGACAAGGTGACTAATGGGCTGCGTGTGTTAGAGTGGCAACTTGTACTTAGCATAGCTTGAATAGCCTAGGATTGCTTATTGTAAGTAGCCTTGAAGAAGATAGCCTATAGGACATCGGACGTCCTGCACAATAGGCAAACAATGCATCGCGATCTTTCGTTTGAATATCGGACAAGCTCATATCGGCCAAGCTTCATCGGCAATGTTGAAGAACCTTAAGAACGTCCGATAAGAAGCTGCCTAAGACATGTCCTAATTTGAGGACTTCATTGACTTCGATGCAACGTTAACCCGCAAAACGCATTCAATGAAGGTTTCCATTCTTGGCATACAACTCGAAAAGGACATTCCTCCTGCAAGCACAGGACCGCCTATTTTTAGAAAGTGTCGGAAACGGGCAAGCTACAATCGGCCTATCGAGTCAACAACCGATTAGAGCATTAATTGCTCTTAAATTCAAATTAGAAGACCACCAACTCCTAGCTTCCTCCTGCATATAAAGGAGAATCCATTGCTGCATTCAATACACTTCAACAACTACAACTCGAATCTTCTTCATCTTCTTCAAGTGCATTAAAGCTTAAACGTCCTATCTGTACATCCTTCTTTGAAGAGCTTCACTCTAAGCGATCAGTCCATTAAAGCTCTTCATTGATTGCAACACCTAGCTTTTCATAGCTCACGAGAATTGTATCTTATTGATATCAATTCTCCCACACAAACACTTGGTCAACAAAATTTTTGTACACAATCCATTAGAGATTTAGTTTGTAAAATATCTAGTGGAAAAACTTAGTACGATTTTCAAATCCAAAGTTGACCACTTTGGTTGTGGACGTAGCACTTATTTATAAGTGTGAACCATATTAAATATTCTGTCTCTTTTTGTGTGATTGTGATTTGATTGTGTTGCTTTAAATTTCAGATTTCCAATCATTAGGCTATTGATCTTGTCTGCCAAGATCGGCCATTCTCAACTTGTCTGTGCTTCAAGACTTCCGCTGCTAAATTTTTAAAATCCCTAGTGAAGTAAGATTTTTGAATCAATTTCAAAAATTGGACATAGGCTATTCAACCCCCTTCTAGCCTATATAGAGCAACCTTGGACCTAACAATACCTACTGTTAGACATTGCCATTTGAATTGACGAAAAATGCACACCTGAGAGTTAAGTGGCCATCTTTAGGTTATTTTTTTTTAGGCATAATGCTATTGTGGTGTTTTGATTGACTATTTACCTTTGTAGTCGTAAGATCCTCTTTATAGTTACTATGTGTGAGATAATCAATTGAAATACAAAAAGAGCATTATGGTAAAAAAAAAAAAAAATACTAAGATGATCACGTGAGTCTCGAGTTGACATTTTTCGTCAACTCAAACTGCAGTGCCTAAACATAAGGTGTGATTAAAGAAAACGTTATACTTGAGGAGGACACATTGCTTGAATTGGTAGTTGAGGGAGACAATTTGAACATGACCTATAATTGTGGGGGGTTATCTATAATTTATCCTCTTTTATTTTTTAAATTAACTCTCGTGCTATTTGAAAATATTAATTTGACTATCCTTTTTTTAATTAACTCTTGTACTATTTGAAAATATTAATTTGATATTTGTAAATTCGGGTTTGACCTACTTATAAGTAATTAAATTATAAACTGAAGCTAATTTGTTTACGAGCGATAAAAATTTAATGAATTCTCTTGAGACCTGCTGATGTGGCACACGTGGATTTGAGAGAACTTTAAATTTTTTTAACGTTCATTAACGATTTAGGTCTAATATATAGCACAGTTATTTGTACGTTGGTTAGATTTGCAAACGTGAGAGTACGAGTGTCGTGTTGATATTTCTCTAAGTAATGCGATAGTAAACAAAGTAGTCTTTTCATTTCATATTAGGCGTCTCTTTTTTCAAATAAATTTTTTTTTGAGTAACAAATATTATACCTCAAACATGTCTTTGGTTATCATTTTGGAGAAGAGTTGCATTGTTAGAAAGGAAATCAAAAAACAGTGAAGCCACGCCCAGTGTAGTTAAACATTGAAAAGGGTACTTTGGACTTGCTTAAAAAATAACTGACGAATAATAAATATTCATTGTTTCAGCTTTAATTACTCCTTTTTTTTTTTTTTTCCGGGACGTTCCAAAATAAGTGTTTTCTTTTATTTTTTAGAAAGTTTTTCAAAGTCAAATATCTATAATATCATTTCTAATTGTGAGATAAAAAAATTACAAGTTCCATAGAATTAGCACTACTAACGGTATTAAATAGAAAATGCTTAAATATTATTTTGGTCACTTTACTTTCACCTAAAATTTGTTAAACTAACTATACTTTTTTTTTTTTCACTTAAATCACTCTTTTTGGATCGGAAAATTAATAGGGCAGCGCTATTTGCACCCCCGTACCCAAACCTCTAAATACAGCCCCTTACTTAAAACACTCCCTACCTTATTTTAAAATTTATCAAAAAACTTAATACACCCCCAATTTTCCTATTATGCCCTTCCTAAACTATCCTAGTTTGAAACCCAAAATATTCAATACACCTCCCACCCACCCTCCCTCTCTTCTAACGCAATCGGCGCACCCTTCCCCCCCGTTCCTCCTAAAAACAAACAAAACTTAGGAAGCAAAAGGAGAGGAAGAACAAAAGGGAGAAAGGTAGAAGACCCAAATCCAACCTAATGATTTTGGTGTGTTGTTAGGATGTAATTTGTATGTCAAATAGTGTTTAGGATTGAGATAACAATTTGTATGTAAATTTCTTTGCAATTTGAACATGAATTTGATGTTTTTTTTTAGAATGTAACTCAAGTTTAGAGGAAGAATTGCATTGGAGTTGTTTAGCCAATAGTGATAGAACAACACTATGTTGGTCGGTTCTAGTTGGTAGAAAAACACTAAGTTGTTCCACCATGCCTAACCGAACAAAAAATTTGAGAAATGTTCCACCAGTTTTCGTGGAACATTTCTCAATTGTTCTACCACTCCTGGCCGAATATTACTATGTTGTTCTTTCGACCATGGCCGAACATTGTGCGCCTAGGACTCCCTAATTTTTGAAAGAAAAAAAAAACTATGGTGTGAACCATTTTAAGCATAAATGAGAAGAGATATTTATCACTAATGTCAGTTTCACTTCTTTTTGCTTCATATTTGATTTTCACACCAATGTAGAGATTTAGGGCTTAGGGAATGAAGGTTTATGGTTTAGGGAAGATGGGTGTAATTGTTAGGGGTGTATTAAGAGGCTTTGCCTTCTAAGAAAGACACGAGGGGTACATTTAGAAGGATAAAGGGCAACAAAGTTTAAAAAAAAGAAGTCAAAAGGGGTGTATTTAGAGGTTTGTGGGATGCAAATAGCATCCCTCAAATCAATAAGTTCCCTCAATCAATGAGCTTATGAATTGAAAATGTCCAAGTAAAGAGATTAATGTGTAGACAAATAAAGCACAGTGAGCTTATTGAATTTTTTGAGAAAGTAGAGCTAGGGACGTAATTGATATTTAAACCAATAGAAAACACAAAAGAGCAAATATTCTTTTTTAATTTGTATAAAGATAATGGAATATACTTTTTCTGGACCGAGGAAATATAAGTTTTAGGTTGAGCAAGTTTTAAGGGCGAATTATAGGCCAGTCCATTTTTGGATATTTGTAATCGCTCCAGTCCACCATACTTTTTTTAAAACCAGAAAAAGACACTTTTGGGGCGAAAAGACGATTTTGTCATTAATGAAAGAAAAATACGCGCGCATCAGGCATCGGGATGCAATAATTGGGCATCGGGATAGAATAATTGGGCATCGGGATGCGGTGTCACTTTCTCAGATTAATTTGGGCATCGGGATGCAAGAATTGTGCATCGAGATTCAATTTGAGATGTAATAATTGTTGCATCGGGATGCAACAATTGGGCATTGGGATGGAGTGCCACTTTCTCAGATTAATTTGGGCATCGAAATGCAAGAATTGAGCATCAAAATTTTATTTGAGATGCAACAATTATTGCATTGGGATGCAACAATTGGGTGGGATGCAGTTAAAAAAATGTGACTTAAACACAAAAATGTCTAAGAAGTAATTGAAGGAAAAGGAACCAGGAAAAAAAAAAGGGAACACACACAAGAAGAAGAAGAATAAACGGAAAAAATACTTGAAATATTTTAGATCGAGTTTTCAACGAATTTCTAAAATAAAGGAGTGTTCACGTTGCATAGGGACATTTTAAGAACAATTTTATGAAAGTGCCTTTTAGCGGTTAAGAAAAAAAAGGATGGACTGGAGAGAATAAAAACTGAAAGAGAGTCTCGACGTGGCGGTTTACACCTAGCTCCATAGCTTCGCTAGTAACTGGCTACAACTTTCTTTTCAAAGTAGACTGACCAGCAATTTTTCGAAGTTTTAATTACATTAACTTATGCCGACTAAAATTCATTTGACTTTTATCCCATTTTCAATGGTAAATAAAGAGTATCACTGCTGATCATTTGCTTCGACCAGCTAAAGTTTCAGTTTTCTGTTGAGAAAAATTGCACCAAGAAACCACCAAAAACTCTTCCAAAAACAGAAAATTGAAAACCAAACAATATAGCCAAGTAATAACAAATAATCACAGCAGCAAATTTAAGCGATAAACGACCAAGACGAGACAACGATTTTTATGTGGAAAACCCGAATTGGGAAAAACTATGGGACCGTAGTCCAAGTAAAAAACTTCCACTATTACAAATGGGTTCTTCTCTAGTTATACTAGAGGATTACAAATATATTCAAATTACCTTGCACAATGTTTACAATCGTCACTATCTCCTTACCTTTGCTTGTTTTGAGTTCCTTACGATTGGTGTCTTCGATGACGATGTAGGTGATTAGATCTTTAAGCGATTGTGGCCTAGGTTTGTGCTTGTTGTTTGTAGTCCTTCCATGAGTTGGGCAGCTTGTGAACAAAGCTGGTAAGCACCAAGTATATACAAGCAGTTTATGCGAAGTGGAAGACTTAAGTAATACGAAGTTACATACTTGCTGGTTAGAAAGAATAAGCAATCAATACAACATGTATATAACATATGAATAAGATTGCTAATACAATTAACACAAAGTAAATAGAACCACCCCATATATTCATAAGAAGCATAAGTACAGAAATACAAGTTTGCTGATAGAATAAAACAATACAAAAGAGAAAAGGCCAATAGGTTGAATAAATGAAATATTTTATATTAAATTCAGTAGAGGTCTACCAAATAGCAAACATGCTTAGTACATCAACCTAAGACACTCTAATCATAGCAAACTAGAGGAAAAAGAAGGAGAATGGGAACAACAATCACACCAATTCCAAGAGCTTCATAGGCATATAACTTAAGAGAGTTATATGCAGCAAAAGCTACAAGTACGAGATGTGATAGGATAAAAAAACCCTAGGGTACGAAGTTGATGGTTCCATTTCAACCTTGATGAGAATGTTGACAGGGAATCAAATATTTCAACCCTTTTTCGTTATCGGTGCAAGAGGATCCTAAGTTCTTAAAGTAATTGATGCTCCAAGAGCTTGAGGATAAGCCATCCACCAGCCATGACATGATTTAATCAAATCTCACGGCAGGCGTTGCAACGAGATACAATCCTTCCTTTGTGAGTAAGATGTGGAAACTATATTTATGCTTATCCTTCGACATTTTCTCTCCTAGCATTTTTCTCCAGTCGAAGGCACTCTTGTTCCTTGGTCTCTAGTTCAGCAGATATTACTTCAAGCTCAGAGACTAAGTCTTTCAAAGGATTGAAAGACTTAAGTCAAGAAGTAAGTTCTTGACCAAGTGTATATTTTACAATTAGGATTTTTAGATCACTCTTCTCCACACAAGAATTTTTATCTTTGTATCTCACTTTTTCTATATCTTTCTCTCTGTCTGTCTATCTGTATATGGTTCATGTGAGAGAAGGTTTCTTATATAGGTAGAGAGATTGTGGTAGTCATTGAAGGCATTGATGATTCTTAAACTTTGGAGTTAATGCTTTGAGTGTAGCTAGGTACTTTGTATTGACTGTTGGTTAAGAACCACTTTGAAGTTCTTTTGAGAAAAGATATCTGAGGAAGATCTTTGGATTTTGTCATTTAGTGAATCTCCGTCTTAAGTGATATTGATGAAGGCATTAACTGATTGTCTTCGAGAATTGAGCCATTTCATCAAAGAAACAAGAAGTCCAATGGATAATAAATGAAGGCGCAGATACTAATATTGTAACGTTTTGTAGAGCCGATAAGTCTTTTTAGAATATTCGAGAAGATCTCTTCAAACATCACTTTTGACAAATAAGGATATGTGTATCTGACTTCTGGATTTCATGATCAGCAACCTTCGATGCGTAGTTGAAGTATCAGCAGTCTTCAATCTTCAATCGACATATCAGACATTGCTAGAGGTGTCTGGTCTATATCACTTGCATCAGTTTCCAACTGACATGAGCATGGCTGGTAAAGTTTATTTGAAGTCCTAATCTAAAGTTGCCATAGACTGTCTGGTACGTAGACCATCTAGTCACTCTAACTAAGACTAAGTAATGGTTACATGTAAATCAAATGAATAAGGGAATATGCAAATGAGTGTTATACATTTTGCATAGGCATAGTCTCTTATGAATAACAAAGGCATTAACTGATTGTCTTCAAGAATTGAGCCATTTTATCAAAGAAACAAGAAGTCTAATGGATAATAAATGAAGGCGCAGATACTAATATTATAACATTTCGCAGAACCGATAGGTCTTTTTAGAATATTCGAGAAGATCTCTTCAAACGTCACTTTTGACAAATGAAGGATATGTGTATCTAACTTCTGGGCTTCATGATCCGCAACCTTGGATGCGTAGTTGAAGTATCAGTAGTATTCAATCTTCAATCGACATATCAGACATTTCTGGAGGTCTCTGGTCTATATCACTTGGAGTAGTTTCCAACTGACATGAGCATGGCTGGTAAAGTTTATCCAAAGTCCTAATCTAGAGTTGTGATGCGTAACAAACACTGAAGTTGTTGTGTGCGGATTTATGGATGAAGGTTACGTGAATAAAGATGAAAGTGCAGCGAAAACAAAAGGATAGATGACGGGTCACCGGTTAGGCTTCACTCACCTAACGTAAAGATCCCGTTTGGGTTCACCGGTTAGGCTTCACTCACCTAATGTAAAGAGCTCTTTGAATATTACCCTCCTAAACCTAAGGAAAATAATAGACAAAATCTGAACAAAGCTTTGTTCTTTGTATTACTCTCTTGAGAATCAAAATCTGAATCTCCATTACAACACTAATTCTAACCCTTTATATAGTTTTTACAAAGTAAATCCTAATCTAAAAAGAATAATGAATCCTAAACTTAAAAGAAGTCTATTTACTTATCTACTAAGAACTAGGAACAAAACCAATTTTTCGAAGGACTGGAAGCGAAGCGATTGCTTAGGCCCGAAACGAGGCGATCGCTTCGTCGCCAGAAAGTTGGTTCGCAAATAAGTTGACGGGGCGATCGCTTCTCCTTAATCAAGGCGATCGCTTCTTAACTAGAAAGTGTTTTCTTCCTTCTTTGCCATGCACGTGCTATTCAATTGCCTCCCAAGCTTATATATCTTCCCAATTAGCATTATTAAGGCTTCAAGTGGCAGCGTAAACCCATTTTTATCAACAAGCATTGAGTCTACGGTTTTGTTCACGACTTCCTTTGACGCTCCCGCATCCAGTTGCCATGGACTATCTGGTACATAGACCATCTAGTCACTCTAACTAAGACTAAGTAATGGTTACAAGCAAATCAAATGAACAAGGGAATATGCAAATGAGTATTATACATTTTGCATAGGCATAGTCTCTTATGAATAACAATCTCCTCGTATTCACTTTTAGCCATTCATAAGTATACATGAGGGACTTTATAGAAATAGTTCAAATCTTAGTAATAACATGCTTTCTATTAAATAATATTTTATAAGCAAGCATGCCCTAATGTGAGTGCCCCGATCCGCAGATCGTTCCCTTTGGGCCCTTTTCGCTCTTGTCTTATGGTTTTCCTTTGTTGATTTTATGATTTGATAAACATGAAAAACACGCTCATCTTTGAAAACAGAGTCGCCACTCTCGTTTATAAAGTAAATGGGAGAAAAACTTTAGATTATGGGTTCGGGGGCCAAGTTACGAGTTGGGAAAGTTTTACGCACCCAACTCGCCCTTTCGGTCTCTACATATTTGCATGCTCGTATTTAATTATCGTAAGTTTGTTATTTACAGAATATATACTTTACATGTATTTTGAAATGTATTTAAAATGTATTGAAATAATTTACATACATTTATTACATCTATTTACATATTAAACAGACTAACGAACGGAAGGGGTTACCTTATGTCGTTTTACAGAAATCGGGCCAAGTTTTAGGCCGTTGTATAATATTGGATCAAGCTAGCTCGTAGCCTGACCGTTGTGCTTCCACTACTACCAATCGAGGAAAGGAAGACTTACATTTTGTGTGTGTTGAGAGAGAGTCAATACTCTTTTCTCTTTTCTTTCTCTCTTTTCTTCCTAAAAAAAGAGGCTTGATAGAGAGAGAGTTGTGTGTGTGTGTGAGCTCTTTGAGGGAGTTCAATCTTTATTTTTTTGATGTGTTGAAAGAGAAAGCTGATCATCTCTTTATATAGGGGAGGAAGTGAGAGTTTACTCTCTGGCCCAAGTTTGGACAAAGCTTCCTTTCTGCCTTCAAAGTCTTCAGCAGCCGGTAGCTTAACTTTGAGGAAAAATTGCAGGTTTGGTGCGCGGCGCACCTGGCATGGTTCCCACGCACCAAACCATGTTTGGTGGTATCAGCGCACCAAACCATGTTTTTGGCTTTTTCCAGGTTTTGTGTCTTGCACTTTGGCCCTTCTAAGCTGTGTATCTTCAGTCTAGACCCTTGATGTTGATTTAACAAAAGGTTGTTTGTGTGTTGGACATCGTTAGTCCTGTTGTATCTTCGAGTTTGACCCTTGATGTTGATCTAACCGAAACTTGTTGTATTTGTTAGACGTTGACAGTCCGTTGTGTATGTTGTTTCCTGAAATAATCATAGAAACATGTATTAGTTCATTTGTAAATAAACAGTTGTTTATTGGACAATTCGTATAATGTAGGTGTACGAATTCTAGGTGTCTACAGAGCCCCTCAACTACGTTTGCTTAGAAGTAAGCTAGCGTCGTCGAAAAAGATAGACATCCAGCTTCGTACTAGCAATTGGATTGTCAAACTCTGCATCGGAGTTTGTGTGACCATGTGTATATGGGTGTGGGTGACAACATGTGTCAAAGAGCGACCGAATCTCCAGGGGAGACTACCTACGTATCTCTATAAAGAGAATCAGGTCAAAACGTAGTTCAAATCTCTTCAGGGAAGAAATTTGTGACTACTGTTTGTGGGAATGGTTCATTTTCGGACCTCGGGTTTATACCCATTGGGAAACGACCAAAAGAAAGTTGTACCAACGCAAAATGAGGCAAATTGCAGTTTAGGATAAGTTGTAAATTGACATAAACTAAAGATACTATTTTTGTGTGGCGTTCGGGGGACGGATTCTGAACTGTGTTGGACGGCAGGGCCGTTGAGCGGTTGATTTCCATATGCCTCAAGCTCGAACCTGTGGGGAAAACGACCGGGTAACTGGGTGTGCAAGCGTGTGTAAATGTACTGCAGATCTGTGTGGTGTCCAGGGGACACTTTGTTGGGGATGATGCGCATGACCATTGGTAATGCTTCTGCTGAGGTATGCTGTGTAGAGTCCCATGGGGATTCTACTGGAGACGATGGATTGGACGGCAGGGCTGTTGGGAGTAACTCTGCTATGGATTGCTCTTGAAAATATGTTGATGGTGGACCTCCGTTAGGGCGTCCGGTTAACGACCGTTAGTTGGACGTTAAGTTGCCGTTAGAAGGACTTGGGGGTGCAAATCGCAAAATGCTAAAATTTGGAGGGAAAAAGGAAAACTCCTTTTCTTCCTTAAAGGAAGAACACAAGCAACAACGTAGCTACTGCCATTTTTCTTCTTTCTCTTCTTTCTTTCTTCTTTAATTTCTTTCGAAATTCTTCCGAAATCACTCAAATTTTTTAAGGTTTATTGCCCCAAAATTGTTTGTAGCGATAATGGCCAACAATTCGGACTCAGAAAATGAGATTCCCATTGATTTGGGTGCCGGTGACGAACAAGCCGACGAGGTGATGGCGCGAGAATCGGGTCCGCTATCCATTCTCGAATAGTAATCCGAACGATATTCATCGTGATCGGAGCAGTCACATCTCTTCTTTAGATCCACCCGTGGTGTGTTTTCGAAAAACCTACTTGTGCCGCAAAGTATGCTAAATTTGAATTTTTTTTGTATGATGTGCTGGACTCTTGATGTTAATCCTGCAATTGTTAGTATCCAAGTAGCAAATATATGTTGTTGCATGTTGAATCTAAGATAAAAATGTGAATTTATACAATATGGGTATAAACAAGTATGTATGTTTGTGGATTTTACATGTTTAAAGTGTCTACTTTAATTGCAAATTCGAACATGTTAGGATAAAAATTTCTCGAAATCGAGAGTATATACGTGTAGGGAGACGAACAAAGATGGAAACCCCCAAGTTGATTTTGTTGGGGTGGCTCAAAATGTGTGAATTTTTCTTGCCCGAAGTTGCGTGAAAGTTGCAAACCAACTATTTGAAAAAAAGCTTCAATGAAGAAAAGTGAAGAAAAACCCTCACTAAACATTTGAAAACATTTTATTTTAATCCTGGGATCCTGGGGATAGGATTTGGAGAATATTTGGAAAAAAGAAAAACTTTCAAGTATTTTTTTTTTTTTTTAGTCGCGGAGGAGGATTACTCGTATCTGGGCGAACGAGGACATGGTGAGGGAGATCTATGATCGACTCCCTCAACTGATTCAGGAGAGGGTGGATGGTACCTGTCTTGGTACATTCATCTAGAATGTGGGTAGTTTTATCGGCTGCAACAACATCCATGAGGTGTTGCGGTGTTTCTGGTGGGACACTACTCATACCTTCCACCTTCCGTGGGGCGAGGTGACTATGACGCCTACTGATTTTTCGGCGATCACGGGGCTACCGACTGGTTAGGGCCGGGCTATTGAGCTAGATTTCCAGCTGCGACATCGTCCTGATGTCGTTACCCAACTGTTGGGATTTGCTTCGTGTACAAGAGCTTCGACGAGATTCCCGTTAGCTATGACAGGGAATGGCTGCTCCAAAATGTGGACCTTGTCGACACGGCCGATCATTCCTCTGTGACTCGATTCATTCGGGTTTTCTTGTTTTTTGCACTGGGATCACCCTCTTTGCCAATGCTTCCTCAACCCTGCAAGTATCTCTACTCGGCTGTTTGAGGCGACTGCGTCATCTGGGCGACTTTGACTGGGGAAAGGCTAGCCTGGCAGAGTGCTATTTCTTCATGGATCACGTCAGTCAGAACGTTGCTAGTAGCGTAACTGGCTACAATGTGGCTTGGGAGGTAATGTTCGGAACAAAAATCTTTATTTTAAAAACTTCTTTTGTCGTTTTAAAATAAATATTGACTCATTATTTTTTGATGTGACAGGCTTGGGCATACGCGGCGTTCAGTTTTCACCCTTTCATACTCCGCACCAAGGTGATGACCCCACCATTTGTGGTGAACTTCCGTACTTCAAACCGGAAGTACGCTCGGAGGGTTCCTGCTCGGCCTAACACCGAGGTGGTTCGGACTGCGATTATCAACTCCAGTCTTGAATTTATCAACTTCTTCCTATGGGGTCAGCTGTCTGCTTCTTATGGTCCGGCCCAGGCAGCTAATGGTTGTTGCATTTTGATGGTTTCCATCATGTGCGACTCGATGTATTTGGACGATCGGGTCAATCACCAACATGGGCCCAACGTGGGCCAGCCTCTAACACCACCTTCACCACCCTTCGGGATGATGACACCGGACGTGATGCCAAGACGTGAATGGTATCTCGCGAGGGAGACCATCGATCCACATAGATATAAGGAGATGAATTACGGGGTGTTCGTGCAGACCATGCTATATCCCCCTCCTCCTCCTGCTCAGGAAGTAGAGGGTCTGTTTCCCATCTTCATGGGAGAGATTGGGTCGTTTGCGGGACGGATACATTATCCAGAGGTCCCGCGGACGATTGGTTATGGAAAGGGTGAGAACTACAAGGAGGAGGATCTGAGCGGTCGTGAGATTCCAACACACGACTATCTTCCGCGAGGGAGAGATCTAGTATATCTCTAATCATTCTGTTCATATATTATCTATCTATTTGAATGTATCTACAAATAGATAATAGAATACTAAAAATGTTGTATGAACAGGTGGCGGCTAGATCCTATTAGAAGCTGTTGAGCAGATTTTACCAGTTATCCGATCTATATCGGAAGCTGAAGGTCGGGGCCAGTGATTTCACTTGCCGAGGTGGTGCGGACGCGACTGGGCTGGGTAGCAAAGGTTGCGGGAGCGGAGGCTCCAGAGGTGCCAGCACTAGCAGTCAAAGAGAGGAAGACATTGATTTCCTTTCCTGCTATTTTTTTCGTTTAAAAGAAATGTATTTGTAAGCAAATTTTATTTACTCTGTACATTATTTATCATTAATGAAAATGCAAAAAGAAAATCTAGGGTCTCAATTCTAATTTCTTTTAATTACACAAATTGTGCTGTGGGAGCAAAAATGGGTATTTGGCCGAGGCGGCTGTTGGTTGATGCATAATTGATGGCTTTCGCATGGAAGGAGAAAGCTTTACATTTGTAGCAGCTGCTACGCTGTGGTCATAGGCCTACTGCCTATTTGATAAGGAATCACTCCTGGAGTGATAATTGAAATGTCCCTCACCCAAAGAATACAGCCTCTGTCAGATGAGAGATGTAGACTGGAGGGCTAAACAAATAAAAGGCCAATGCATAGTCTGGTGCACGACGCACCAGGCTTGATGCCCGCGCACCAAACTGCTCTTTTCTGTCCTGTTGCTCAATTTGATGTGCTGGGACATGGTACGTTCCAATTTTCTTCGCCTAAAGCCTAGGCTGAATAATTGCTGTCGGGGGAATCCTTTTAATTGCTTCATCTGGCCATTTAGCACAAGACAACTGATCAAAGCAATTCAATGCCAAGCCTCTTTCTTTCATACTTCTCTTTCTTTCCCCGAGAAAACCTCTCGTCCTTAGGCAAGGTTGATTTCTTTTATCAAACACTATTTTTTAAACAAAATGAACCATTCCTTCGAGACTATTGCAGATTACGAGGCCCGTATGAACGACTAGTGCCTTAGTCTAAATGCCACCGAAAATGGGTATCTCGCGGACACCTATAGTTTCAGATGTGCGTTCGGATGGAGATGTATTCGAATTCACTGGCACATGATACGGGGTGCATCCCGCTTTTGGTCTTAAGAAGACCACCTTTTCAACTTCTTTTTGAACGAGATGTGTCCCACATTTGAAGATTTTTGTGCTCTAACGGGCACGTCCATTGATGGTCCTATCACAGTACCATTATTAAGAAAGCCTCCCTTGGTGCCTATTCAAGAATTGCTTGGTTTTACTATCCGAGAGGCCCGTGGTATGTTGCACGGTCGGCTTTTCGACTTGACTCAACTTCCGAAGCTCTTTGCCATTTACCAACCCAATGACGTTTATTTGGAGCACTGACAGACGGCTCTTTTCTTGTGTATATTAGAAAAATTCTTCCTAATTAACCTTAACGGTTATGTTGACATAGGGGTCTTGGAGGTTGTATTGCACGCTACGGGACGAGTGAGCAAGATGATTCCTCTCATTCTGGCGGAGACTCTTCTCGGCTTGGAAGGTTATGCTAACGGGGAGGAACAGTTTCCCTCGGGCAGCCCCATTCTGCTACGCTTTATGAGGATTATCCCTCCAGTGCCTGGCATAAGATATCATCCAATCAACTACGCCCAGAGGGGTCACCAGTGTAACGCCCGCGCCATTTACATCATTTACATCATTTGCATTCGTTCTATGTTACGTCTTATGTTTTAACATCGTCATTTCATGTGCAAATATCATTCATATGTACTTGCAATTGAGATGGTTATACACTTTTTAAGTGTATGAATATGTGTTAGAAGTTTCATTATCATTGCACTTGATTTGGTATGTTATTCGTTTACTTTGGTTTTGAGACTTTTCGGAGGCCTTTGCTTAGTGTTTTAACTTCACTTAAGTGTTAGAACCATCATGGAACCTTTGGGCATCATTTTGGGACTTTTCTAGACCACATTTCATGATTTTAGGGTGCACTGGAAGTTGGGCGAGCGCTCAAAAGGCAGAAACTTATGTTGGGCTTTCTGGATGTTGGGTGAGCGCCTAGGCTGGCGCCTAGGCGGCCGCGCCTTGGCCAGAAACTTTGCCCTGTTTTTCCTGCTTTGAAAAAAATTGACAGATTTACCCCTTGACCCAACTTAAACGTACCTTGGTTGTTTGACCCGTCTTTTTACACCTAAAACACCTAAGAAACACCCACACTAACACCATTTCTCTATTCTCTTCATCCATGGTGTGAAAGGAAGCTAGTGTGAGAGAAATAGTGTGAGATTAGTGTGTGTATACCTTGTCTTCCCTTTCCAACCATAGAATCCTACATGCAACACCACTACTAGGTTGCTAAAGACTTGGGGAATCCATTGCTAAGCTTGGATTGTGAATTCATTGGGTAGATTTTCTTGTTGAGGTAAGCTACTATCCCTTGTTCTTCCTCAATTATTAGTTGTTTTACATGTTAGACTTGTTAGTTGGTGATATATGTTAGAAATCATCAATTTTGTGTATGTTTGACTATGTTGACTTTTCAAATTCGTGGTTGACTTTTTGGTTGTGTTTGGAGACTCATGTTTACATATTAGAAATGTGAAATATGGTTAGTAATTGCTAAGTTTACGGTATGATTAATTCGCGTAAACTTGAACTCATTAGAAACCGAAAATGACTCTAACGGAGTTCGTTAGGATTTCATAATCTATGAGACCACGTGTGTGATTTGGAAATTCTTGAATGATTCGAGTGATTCGTTAGAAAATTTGGTTACACCGATTGTGTGTTTGATATTACGTAAATTGTCGTAATTATTGTAAGTTTGTTATTTGTGGTGTGAGATTATTATAACTCACTTGTGACATTCATATCATTGTCAAATGTTGTTGTTGTGGTATACTCCCTACTTTGGAGTATGACCTTTTATATTTAAATGTCGAGTAAACATCTACTTGTGCATTTAGTTAAGTCCATAGCATATTTGTTGGCGGTGTATTGACGCTCGATTATTGCGTGGTGGGGCTACGTAATAGTCGAAGGCCAATACATCGGGCCTCGCCCTCCGTTGGCCACGGTAGGGGTATAGCGCCATTTGTTGTACGGAATAAACGCAACCATGATAAGCTATATCCGTGGTAGATTCTTGGGTTGTAGGGACCGAGATCACCCGTCGACGTGAATACAGAAGATGGTTCACATGTGTTTTGATTATTGGTTTTCTTGTTCGAGCACGTCAACAACGGCTCTACACTTGGTATATTATTGGTTGGTTGGTTGGAAGTATTGGTTTGGTCGGAGGTGTACCTCGACGCCGTATCCCTTTTAATGTGTTTACTTATAGTTCTTATGTGCTTCCTATATGAACGAATGTTGGTCATGGTTTCCAACCGGTATGGGACGGTTGGCGATCGTCGAGCCTCTCGTGTAGTATGGGGTTGTTTGGTTATGTGCAATACATGTTATTCCAGTTGGTATTGAATTGATATTGTGATGACATGAATACTTGTTATAATTATTGTCTTGCATCTAGCATGCCATATTGTTGCATTAGTAGCTTATTGAGTTTTCAACTCACCCCGTTTGTTTTCATTTGTTTTCCTTAGATCAAGCGCCGGCGAGGAATCCTTAGTGTTCGAGTTCGGGTCCGTTGGACGATATCTTTTGGTAGTGCACCTTGTGCCTAAGTATTTTCTTTTGGTGAGGCCGAGGGTGTACTTGTTATTTAAACAATGTATTTGTTGGGTAGTTGTCTTGAATGTTATGTAGTATATTCTTTTGTTGTGCCGGCAAGGTTGCCGTGCTGTTGTACATATTGTTAACTTTTATTCCGCGTACTCGATATAGTTATTACATGTACCGAGCATGTTAGCTCGAGTTTGTTGTTGCTAGCTAACGTGTTGTTTCTCCGGCTTGTTTCGCCGTCGAGGTTTAATATTGTTTAAAAGGTTTCATTGTTTAAAGAAAACTTGCACGTGCATTACAGGGTTTTCTCATGACTTCGCATTCTTTTAAATGGAATTTTTAGATGCTATTTTCATGTTTTCCGCATTGTCTCGCGGTTCGAACGGGATTCACATTGGATCTCGAGTCGGGTTGCGACAACCAACATGATCACCTGGTGACTGAACAGGATTGGGTGGAGCATTTTCTAGTGTCCCTTCATTTGACATTGTATGGGTTGTACCCCATTGGAAAATTTGGCGATTTATACTGGGGACTCACCGATTCGCACAAGTTATAATTGCATGGCTTCGTGCTGTGACCTTTTACTATGTTCCTGGGTGATGCGCCAATTTGGGTTGGAGCAAAGGCTGCCTAGTACTGGCCTCCCTGAGTTCGGGACAAGCGAGCTCAATGGTGATAGTTGTAGGGACTTTCAAGGGTCGTGGGGCCATGAGATAGGGCCACGCATCGTCCTTTCCTTAGATCACATCCCTTTTGAGAATATTTGCCTTTCCATCAATTATCTGATATGGTTGGTCCCACAGGCGATGGAGCATTCATTCAACATAAGACTCACTCTAGAGTGTCTGCTTGGTGAAGTTGTGACTAATGGAGCAGACGCTCGTTTGCTGGAGATTGGTGAATCTATGGAAGACTCTGGTCTAGAAATTTATGCAAGGGATCCTTGGCGACTTCAGCGCAGTCGGGGATCATATCTCACGACTCGCGAAGATCTGATGGAGCTGAGACCAGTGATGGTAGTGAGCACGAAAGGAGGAACGCTAACGAGAGAGAAGGAAGTTTGAGAGGTTGGCGTGGTGAACGACATTGGAGATATAGTGTAATGATGGTTTATGTAACTGTATGTGAAATAGATTAAGACAGAATATGAGTGCATGTAAGTCTTATCTATGTACTCCTTGGTTGCCAAACCGGGGACTTTGTTATAAATTAAAAGTGTGTTATTATTATTATGCGAGTAGTGGTTTTTCCCTTGTGTGATCACAACAACATGACAGGGGGAACAAAACAAATACTATAAAATGTGTAAGTAAACGACCGAACCCGAAGGCTGCCTACGTATCTCATGATGAGAATCAGGTTGGATCGTAGTTCAACCCAGATTTGCAAGAGACAGAGATTTTTATTTCTTTTTCTCCCATGTTTAATCTCTCTCATTTCTTTTTTTGAACTCTAATTTTTGCCTAGGCCGCCCTTTCGGGTTTTCAACCTACTAAGTTATTTTTTAGAAGGGGGAGAAAAGTATTTACAAACACAAGTAAAACTGAATACACTATAGCTGAGCGGGCAACTACACGTAGTATTTCTTGTGCTTGTCCATGTTGAAGGGCTGAGTGAGGTCTTCTCCATTTTCATTGGTGAAGAAGACTGCGCCACCTGACTGTATGAGCCTGACTACGTACGGTCCCATCCATGGTGATTTCCACTTTCCAAAACTTTCAATGTAGCTAGGCAGCTTTTCTCGGAGAACCAAGTCGCCTATTCTGATGTCTCGGGCTTTGACCCATTTGTTGAAAGATCGAGCAATCCTCCTCTTGTATGCTTGTGTGTGCTCTAAAGCTATCAATCTCCTTTCATCCAGGAGTGCCAGTTCATTATACCGATACTTAGGCCAATCAGCTTCAGCCACCTCAGCTTCTATCATCACCCTCAAGGAAGGGATTTCAACTTCAATAAGTAGTACTGCCTCCATGCCATAGGCAAGAGAAAATGGGGTAGCCCCAGTAGGCGTACGAACAGAAGTACGATAGCCCCAGAGTGCTAATGGTAATTTTTCGGGCCAATCTCTCCCGGTATCTGCCAATTTTCGAATGATTTTTTCCAATGTCTTGTTCACTGCTTCTACAGTGCCATTGGCCTGCGGTCTGTAAGGTGAAGACTTGTCCCATTGTACTTTGAACTCATCCAATACTCAGTTGACTTCTCCCTTGAAGTGTGTACCATTGTCGGAGATTATCTCAAAAGGTACCCCAAATCGATAAATGATGTTTGTCTTGATAAATTCTGCAACCTTCTTGGCATTCAGAACTTTGTACGAAGTGGCTTCAACCCACTTGGTAAAATAGTCAACGACAACCAGAACATACTCATGGCCGTTCGATCCTTTCGGGTGCACTTGCCCTATGACGTCAATTCCCCATGTTGAGAGAGATCATGATACTGTAGAATTGTATAACATGTGAGGAGGCAGATGTTGCAAGTTAGCAAACCTCTAACACTTATCACAATGATGCACCCATCTGATCAGTTTCCATCGCACTCCAATAATAACCTTGATGGATTACTTTCTTCGAGAGCATGTGCCCATTCATGTGCGGACTACAAGTGCCGCCGTGGAGCTGATACATGACTTGCTCAGCTTTTACTTGATCGATGTACGGAGGTTAAGTCCTTGATAATGCCTTTTGTACAGATTGTCACTACTGATTACAAATTGGGAAGCCCATCTTCGTAAGGCAATCCTGCCTTTTCTCTTAGTGCTGGGTGGATACTCACCCTTCTTTATCAAATTCCAAACATCCAGGTACCAAGGTCCATCGGCTCTTTCTTGGTCCTTTTTAATGGCAAAACAGAATGATGGTGTATGTTTTGTCCCAATGACGAAAGGTTGGACATTGAACTCAGCGGGGAATTCAACTAGCGATGCCAAAGTTGCCAGGGCATCCACGAAGAAATTTTTATCTCGGGAGAGATAGTGAAATGATATGAACTTAAATTTCTCTGCCAATGCTGTCAGGCGGGCATGATACAACTACAGTCTAGCATTCTGCATCTTCCATTTTTTTTCAACTTGATTTATGATCAAAGCTGAATCACCGTATATACTTTCAATTCTTCGGCGCCCATTTTCAAGGCTTCCTCCAAGCCAGCTATACAAGCTTCATACTCAGTGGTATTGTTGGAACATTCAAATTCTAGTCGTATGGCCAATGGCGTATGTATATCCCTGAGATCGATTAATAGTATTCCTATACCATAACCTCTCTTGTTGGCGGCTCCATCAAAGAAGAGCTGCCACTTGCACGTGCTGTCCTTAATCTCAAGAACTCCTTCATAAGGAAAATCTGGTTCTTCAAACTCTTCTGCTTCTATCGGCAGGTCTGCCAACTGATCAGCTATTATACTTCCTTTGATTGACTTTCCCCTTGCATAAGTTATATCGAACTCATTTAGAAAGAAAGACCATTTAGCAAGCCTGCTCGAAAGTGATGGCTTTTCGAGTATGTATTTAATCGGGTCTATCTTGGAAATCACCTTTACAGGCAATGTTTGTAAATAAATCTTGAGTCTTTGCGTCGCCCATACCAGACCTATGTAACACTTCTCAAGTGCGGAGTAGTTCAACTCACTGCCTTGCAACTTTCTACTAACAAAGTGGATGGCGTTTTCAGCGTGAAAGTCTTCCTTTTCTTGTGCCAACATGGCTCCAACCGCGGTGTCCGTGACGGTTAAGTATAACAATAAGCTCTTCAGTTTGTGAGGAGGAGCTAGAACTGGCGGACTAGCTAGGTACTCCTTGACTTTTTCAAATGCTTGCTTGCATTCTTCATCCCATTCTCTATCAGTGTCCTTGTCACACCCCAATTCAAGCCACTACACGTAGCCTAAATTCGGGCATGACCCGGCTTAACATAATCAAAATAACCACCTGATAAACAAAATAATAGCGGAAATAACAGTATGGCGATAAGCCATCCAACCTCAAAAACTGAAAATATACAACTGAGTCATCACAACTCAACCAACCAATATACAAACTAACAATGAAAGCATTCAGCCTTTATATACAATACAACAAAAACAGTGTTTGAGACTTAGACAACATAACAACCACTGTCCAACATATACACAAATAAGTCTACCCTAAAAGAATAACAACCTTCTAATCTCGCGACGAGCTGCACAGCCTCACGTACGTACACCCTTCGCCTTGCTCCGATCTAAGGAAAAATAATAATGAAAGGGTGAGTCACCTATGACCCAGTAAGATTCCACTAAACTTATGCATGTTATGCATGTATGCAACAGTAATAGATGCTAACACAAGCAGCATGTAATTGGCATAAGTTATAATCAAGTAAGTCACAAGTATTCAGTATAATCAACAGTCAACTAAGTCCCATTACCAGCGTAAGAAAGATCACGACTGCCAACCGTCCCATACGAATTGGAAATAATAACCAACCTACAATGTAATGAGTGAACAATAGTTCATATCACATATTAAACAAGCAATGATCACATATATCAGGATATAAGAGTCGAGGTACACCTCCGACTCATCGGCACCCCTTATACACCATTTAGCTTTGAAGTTCAAATCAAATCATTGTGATCATGTAATTCATATATTAGATATTCCGTGCAACAAGTCAACATGCCCCAAGTCCCTACAACCTTGGCATCCATGTGACAACACCACTCTTGTCCAACAATCTACGTGGTGTAAACCCTACTTTGGCCTGAAATAGGAAGACAGGCTGGATCAAGGTCGCCACAGCCCGACTATCACTGCACTCCTCCCCATGACAATCAGTAGTCAACCAAAACCCCCTTAAGTTAGTATTCGAATGTGCACATCCGGTTAGTCAAGTTCACGTTCACACTTTATTCCATATTCGGTTACAAATTCGGCATTTCGGTTATCCACCAAGGATCAATTCGAGTTCTAGATTCACAAATCAACATATTGAAACTTTAACCATCTTAAATCACACAATAACAAGTCATAAACCTTAAATCACAGCCATGTTACACATTTTATTCAAGTTGGTTTCTTGCCGATTTCACCAATTCGAAGTTACAATCGAACTACAACAATTCCAAGGCTTATATGAACATCAACACACTTTATTAACACATACCCATAATCATGTTAGTCTAATAAACATCATAGCATGGCTAAAAATTACAAACTTTCCATAATAACAACTTAGCAATTGATAATAGCCGAAATAAACCGATTAAACACAAACATGAACAAGTTAATGGTCCCTTACCAATTCAAAGAGCAAAACCCTTGTTTCTCCCCTATATTTCAGTGATAAACACAGCCACAAACTCACTTAAACAAGCTCCCTTGAGTTTCCTTGGTTGAAAGATAAAAGCTTATGCAAGAACACACACAAACCCTAGGTCAAAAAGTGGAATTTTGGGAGGATTTTGGAGGATTTGAGAGATGGATTTGAGGGTTTTCTCAGTTTAGAAGGTTGGAGTATGTTCTTCTAAGCCTTAACCACGTTTCTACCAGATAAGGAAGCCAAATCATGAGGTGGAAATCAAAGAAAAACCAAAAACACAAAATCTGCCCATGCTGTCCGTACACGGTGTGCTAGGGCGCTCACTATTCACTCAGCATCGCGTAATTTTTTAGTTTCGCTCCATTTTCTCGATTCGATTGCTCGTACACCCCTAGGTATGAATGTACAACACTTATAACACATCAAAGGATGTCCCCAATGGTTTTATTTCATTCTTGGATCGATTTAAAGTCACAAGAAAGTTCACAAAACCGAACACAATGTCGATAACTTCTTCGTTTTGTAACTTCAAGTTAACACAACGTATACTACTTTTTCAAAGTCCGATTTAACAACATGAGACCTCTATAACATCAAGTATATCTAGGTATAAAGTATCATGGTTCATCTCTTTCATTTCGGATCAGTTTATGCTACGAAACAATGCAAGAAAGTAAATTAAGCATCGAAACATGAAATCATGCATTTACGACTCATCAAATCAAAACCATGAACCACGATAATCACATTAACAATGCATGCACATAATTATATGATCAACATGCTAATGATATTCTCGGTTATTACACCCTCTCCCCTTTAAAAGAATTTGACCCCGAATTCCTTACCTCAGTTATCAAACAAGTGAGGGTATTTGACTCTCATTTCATTCTCATTTTCCCAGGTTGCTTCCTCAACTGTATGACTTTGCCATAAGACCTTTACCATCGGTATCGTTTTGTTCTAAGCACTTGTTCCTTACGATCCAAGATTTGTATAGGTTGTTCCATGTATGATAGATCAAGTTGGAGGTTTACAGGTTCAACCTCTAATACATGTGAAGGATCAAGAATGTACTTCCTCAGCATCGATACATGGAATAAATTGTGAATCTCCTTAAGCGCTACTGGCAATGTCACACGATATGCTAATTTTCCCACTCTTTCTAGGATTTTAAAAGGCCTCATATATCTTGGTGCAAGTTTCCCCTTTTTCCCAAATCTTTTCACACCTCGGACTGGATAAATCTTCAAGAACACTTGATCACCTACCTCAAACTGAAGATCTCTTCTTCTAATATCGGCATAGCTTTTCTGCCGACTCTGCGCAGTAAGAAGTCTATCCCGAATAACTTTTACATGATCAGCTGATTCTTGAACAATTTCTAGACCCCAATTTTTCACTTCTCCCACTTCATCCCAACAGATTGGCGATCGGCATTTTCTACCATACAATGCTTCATAAGGAGCCATTCCGATACTTGACTGGTAACTATTATTGTATGCGAACTTTGCCAACGGTAAATAAGTGTCCCAGCTACCCTTGAAGTCAAGTGAACAAGCTCGCAGCATATCTTCCAATATCTAAATAGTCCTTTCTGATTGACCATCTGTTTGAGGATGAAATGCAGTGCTCAAACTCAATTTAGTCCCCAGTGCCTCCTGAAGTGTCTGCCAGAATCTTGATGTAAAGCGAGGATCTCGATCTGAAACGATACTAACAGGTACTCCATGTAACCTCACGATCTCCTGGATATATAACATGGCAAGCTGATGTAAAGAAGATGTTATCTTCATAGGAAAGAAATGTGCAGATTTTGTAAATCGATCTACAATGACCCAAACTGCATCATGACCTCGGCTTGTCCTCGACAATCCAGTCACGAAGTCCATCGCAATATTCTCCCATTTCCATTCTGGAATTTCTAATGGTTGGAGTAATCCTGCTGGTCTCTGATGTTCAGCTTCCACTTGTTAACAAGTCAGGCATTTTGATACGTAACTAACAATCTCCCTCTTCATGTTATTCCACCAAAAGTCCCGTTTCAAATCTCGATACATTTTAGTACTCCCTGGGTGGATAGTATATTTTGACTTATGGCCTTCATCCATCACCTATTGCTTGATTTCTGCATCATCAGGGATACACACTCGACCCCTAAACTTAAGTAACCCATCACTATACACATGGAAGTCTTCCTCTTCTTCGCCCTCCTTTAATTTCTTCACGATCTTTTGTAACTCAACATATGTTTCCTGTGCTTCTTTAATTCTCTCAAGTAATACCGGTTGAACACGAACATTCGCAAAGATGATGCCATGGTTTGATTGACAAGGATTCCACTGACATGAATCTCACAGCATCTTCCATTCCCTAATCAACAAACAAGAGACATACATCTTCCGACTCAAAGCATCAGCAACTACATTAGCCTTTCCCGGCTGATATAGAATAGTGCAGTCATGATCTTTAAGTCTTTCCATCCATCTACGCTGGCGGTTGTTCAACTATTTCGAGAGAAAAGATACTTCAGGCTTTGAAGATCAGTATATACTTCAAATTTAGTCCCGTACAGATAATGTTTCCATTTGTGCAATGCCATGATAATAGCTGCTAACTCCAGATCATGTGTAGGATAATTTTGCTCACATGGTGTCAACTTCCTCGAAACATAAGCAATAACTTTCCCATTCTGCATTAATACACATCCCAGTCCCTCTTTGGAAGTCTCACTATAAACAATGAAATGTTCATTTCCATCAAGTAAAGCAAGAACTGGTGCTCATGTCAACCTTTGCTTAAGCGTCTGAAAACTATTCTCGTACTTCTCATCCCACACAAAAGGAATCTTCTTCCTAGTCAAATTGGTCAATGGAGTAGCAATCTTTGAAAACCCTGGTATAAATCTCCAGTAGTACCCAGCTAAGCCCAGAAAACTACGGATTTCTGTCACTGTACTGGGTCTCTTCCACTTAACAACTGCTTCCACTTTTGTAGGATCAACAGCAATGCCTGCCTATGACACAACGTGCCCCAAAAAAGTAACTTCCTTCAACCAGAATGTACATTTGCTGAACTTTGCATATAATTTCTTCTCTCGTAGTAAGTCCAGCACCAACCTCAAGTGATGTTCATGTTCTTTCTCAGACTTGGAATAAACAAGTATGTCATCAATAAACACCACCACAAAGCTATCCAAATAAGGTTGAAAGATTCTATTCATCAAGTCCATGAAAATTGCAGGTGCATTAGTCAATCCGAATGGCATAACAATGAATTCATAATGCCCATATCTCGTCCTGAAGGCAGTCTTCGGAATATCTCCTGCTCGAATTCTCAATTGATGATACCCACTTCTCAGATCAAACTTTGAAAACACAATAGCCCCATGCAACTGATCAAACAAATCATCAATATGAGGCAATGGATATTTATTCTTTACAGTCACCTGGTTCAGTTGTCGATAGTCAATACATAACCTTAGAGTCCCATCCTTCTTCTTCACGAATAGAACTGGTGCACCCCAAGGTGAAACACTTGGTTTAATGAACCCTCGATCAAGAAATTCTTGCAACTGAATCTTCAACTCCTTTAATTCAACAGGTGCCATTCTGTAAGGTGCTTTCAAAATTAGAGTAGTACCAGGTAACAATTCAATACAAAACTCTATTTCTCGTTCGGGTGGCAACGAGAAATCATCAGGAAATACATCAGGATATTCACATACTACCGGTACTTCTTCAAGCTTAGGTATAGCCTTCTGTTTGTCATACATATGTTCCAAATACACAGTACATCCACTAGCCATCAATTTACCAGCCTGTAATGGAGAAATAATGTGCAATCTACTACCCCTTTTTCCCCAAAAATTGTAATTCAGGCTGATTCGGGATTTTAAAAGTGACCAGCTTATGATAACAATCTACATGAGCATGATATGCACGCAACTAATTCATGCCCAATATAATGTCGAAATCCCGAATAGGTGGCACAATCAAATCAACAGGCAAATTACAATTACCCACAAATACATCACAAGCTTTATAAATCACACTAGCATTAACACATTCCCCTATTGGGGTTGACACCTCCAACATATAAGGCAATACATGTGGTTGCACATGCAAATTCATAACAAAATGAGATGCCACATAGGAATGAGATGATCCTGGGTCTATCAATATGCGAGCTCTAGACTGCAAAACAGTAAGAGTACCTCCTACAACTGACGTAGACTCCACAACATCCTTCTGGTCTAAGGCAAACACACACCCTT
Organism: Platycodon grandiflorus; assembly: GCA_016624345.1. Classification (NCBI taxonomy): domain Eukaryota; kingdom Viridiplantae; phylum Streptophyta; class Magnoliopsida; order Asterales; family Campanulaceae; genus Platycodon; species Platycodon grandiflorus. The sequence continues at coordinate 5,009,417 of CM028367.1, forward strand.
GGACCTTCGGTTTCCTATCACCCCCTCTTTTGACCCCTGAGGTCTGTTGGTTTTGATTTTGTGGCTGCTGATTCGGTGCTTGAGTATTAGTCTACTTTGGGCAATGACTACGGAAATGCCCAAATTCACCACAAATAGTACACTTACCCTGTTTTGCCCAACATCTGTCTACCATATGATTACCCTTACCACAAAATGTATACCCACTGGTAACAGTTTGTTGTCCTGATGCTGTAAAACCACCAGTATTTTTCTTTGATTGCTGTTCTGTCTGCCTATTACCCTACTGGTTCTGTTAGGTCCGAGGGTTGCTCAGTGTATAGGCTAGAGGGGGGGGTGAATAGCCTATACAGTATGTAATAAAAATTTCATCCAATTTTTATCATTTAAAAATTGAGAAGTAGATGAAATGATTAATACAAGTTTATCATCTTCCGATAGTAACTTAGCGAGAAGTTAGAAACATAGGACATCCTTGATCGCGATTTAGATCATGGACATTCGAATCGCGAGATATGAAACAAGCGGTTGGAAGATATATGTTTAACTTAGCCGATGGAAATGAGTTTGAGCGGCGGAAGAATAAACGGCATAAGTTTAACAATTTAGATTAAAGTAGCGTAAAGATTTGATATGAAAGAAAACTTGACAGTTGACTATAATCTGTATTAGATGCATCATTTACTTTCCTTAAACAGTTGCACATGATAAAGCAAATTATACAAGAAAGAGAAATCAAGGCTGAATGTAACAAATATATGTATTATATTAAAATTCAGCGAGGTTTGCTCAAAGGCAAACATGCTTAGTACATCAACCTAGACTCTCTAACCTAGCAATCTTTTCGGGAAGAAGGAAAGTGGAATGGAATACCCCGAAGACTCAAATAAGAACTCTAATCCTAGCGGTTCCTAACAACCTTGGAGGTTAGTGAAGGAAAGTGCTAGTGTTAGAGTGATGTGAAAGAGAATATTAGGAGTTGTTCAAATAGCAAGTATTTGAACAACGTGCTAAGCACTCGACCAAATATGATGACACCTTATTGCACAATCGGCACAGCTTATAATGTAGTATAAGTCTGCCGATATGAATGCAATCTGGACATGTAAGTTCTGGCTCTTCATCGGACATCTTCAAGCTTGATCTGACTTCAACGATCTGTAAGATACTTGGTCTCTTTCCTGGATGATGGAGTTGAGGCCACTGAAGAGACTGAGTTCTTCGAAGGAAGAAGAACTCAAATCAACAACAAGGTTGTTGATCAAGCGAGCTTCTCGGCTTTTGGATTTTCTTCTCTCTCTCTCACAAAGTGTTTGTTCTTACACTTGTGATTTCTCACTCTGAAGGAGTGGTTCTGGATTGAAGAAATGAAGATCAATACCACAACCTTTCTCAAGCATAAGCATACACAATTTGTGTGTTAGAGTGCTTGTGCTCTCTCTCTTGTTTTCTTGTGCTTTGTGCTGTTTAGAAATGAGGATGAGAGTCTTCTTATATAGCTGGAGAAGAAGAGGTGACCGTTGGTGTATTGAATAGGTTTATGCCCGTTGGTGATCTGAATCTCATAATGCAGCGAGTACATTTTGGATTTGTTGGGCAAAGACCTTCGGTTAGGTTTGAGTCTTGAAGATGATCGTGACACAGTGGACATAGTTGGACGTGTCGAGCTTAGCTGGATGCGGTGATTGATGTGGACGTATCATTGCTTTGACCGGTGCGGCGTCGTGCTTGGCCTTTTAAAATGAAGCTTTGAAGACCGCGAACATGTTCGAAGAGGAAATGTCTATTGGATAAACGTGAAGGTGCGGACATCGATGCGTATCTTGGATTTGTCGACAGATCTTGTAACGGATCTATTTTGGCTTGAAGTGCATTGAGTAACGACCGATGTATCTCGTGATCTTACGGTTTCTCGGCGGTTGTTCGATGAGGATTTGGCCGATTCGAGATCCGCCATTATAGAACCGCGATGTAGAAACCGCGATGGTCACGATGTTCCTCTTGAATAAATAGCTTCTCTGCAGTTGTTCGATGAAGTGCTTTGGCGGATACGAGAATCTGCCGATATAGAACTGCGATGTAGAGATGGCTATTTAGGCGATCATAGGAAGAAATGTTCGCTAGTGAGACATCTGCCGATAGTCACGTCACCGGCAATTTGAAGAGCTTGATTCATATGAAGGTTTGTCATCATTCGGTAGGACAAAGACTCGGATATGTACAAAGACTTCCTAGTCTAATGACCTATGCATTGTTTCAACAAGCTGCCACACTAACCGGCAGCCCTTTTAGCCACTTGTGAAACATGCGTTGTAATGGGAACAAGCAAATCACCGTGTTGGAATATGCATACATATATATCACCTGATTTACGGCATATTCCTAACAATCTCCTCCTATTTGCTTGGGACCATTACTACAATTGACTTATACATATAGCTCTAAAGCGCTTGTTCAATCCTTAGTAATAACATGCCACTACTGAATATTCAGTTTATATCAAGGCATGCCCTAGGTTGAACTTACAAGCGATAGCGTATGTATAGTCACCTATTGCTAAGTATTTACAGACTCAATAAATGAAAGAACAAATACGAAGCAATAACTGAAATGATTGTTAGGCAAATGATAATATTGCCTTAAGAGTGTGTTTCTTGCATCGGATGATCTGAAGAATGTTGCTCAAGCAAGAAGTAGAAAGTATAAGTAACTTGTTATCTAGTTCTTAATCGAATTGATTAAGCATCTTCATCTAGTCGTATTATAATAGTCATATAGTATTTTGTATGGGTAGATACACAATCTTACAACAGTCCTACAAGTTGTCTATCTCTCCTCCTTAATATTTGTTTATCTCTCCTCCTTAATATTTGCTTATCTCTCCTCCTTACTACTTCACACTTTCGGGAGGGCATTACAACTTCACAATCTCTCCTCCTTAATGAATATTGTTCTCAATAGTGTTAATCCTACTATAATTTCTTAAGGCCTAACTTCCTTCATAATCACTTGGGGCCATTATCACTTCCTTATTATAATCTCTCCTCCTTAATGGTTCATTGATTATTTTGCAATTTTCACAATCTCTCCTTCTTTCCTCCTTACTAGTTCTTTCCTCCTTACTGGTTCTTTCCTCCTTATCAGTTGGGGTTATTACTACTTCACACATTACTACTTCACAATTACTTGGGGCCATTACTACATTTTCACAATCTCTCCTCCTTAATGGCCACAAGTTAAAGATAGATTGATAGTTATCAATTGAATTATGGAGTATTAGAAACTAAATATGAGAGAGAACATGCTTATGGTAATTCATAAGGTATGAATTTTGACAGTAGAGGAAGGAAGTTTGATCTTGTTAAATCTTGTCTTTTAGAAATGCCGAAGTGATTTCTGGATGTAATTCTGCAGAGAATATAGACCGTATCGAGTAAATACGCTACTTGTCATATTTACGACTCTTAGTGCGGATAGCTTATGATACACAATTTTCATGTATGAGACATACATAATAGGATATCGAGGTTAGGAATTGTGTTTCCATTGCTTGTAAGAAGATTTTACAAGAATGTAGAGTGACAAGCTTTATTTTGTAATAGGAGTATCAAATAGGGTAAGTCGTTTAATTAGTGATACCAATTGGTGAGTAGTAAATCATTCAAAATAGTCTCCTCCTTAAGGTATATCAAGTCGAAACAGCAAGTATGGTTGAGTCTTATGTTGACTTTTGTTGGATGCATGAGATATACATCTAAAACATGAGATGTAAGGTCGCCTACGAGGTATTGCTGAAGTTCATCAAGAAAGTAAACTGCAGCATGAACGAGTATGTACCAGACAAATTTTGAATATTTAACTCAAAAGAAAATGTCAAATATAGACAAGCAGACGTACACAAGACTAAACACATTACATATTTATCATTGATATAGCAAAAGAGAATTAGATTGATAAAACAGAGACCTAGCTAGTCATCCTAATGAAGTAGAGTTAGAGGATGAAGGTCACGATTCTAATCGAAGGGAACATTGACCGCCGGATTTGACGCAGAATGGCGTTCTTGGTGAAGCTCCTCCCGAGATGAGGGTTGCTCGAGGTGAGCATTTGAGGCGATGGGAGCAAAGGTAGTAGCGGTATGTCTCTTGTGGGAGTCCAAGGGATGAAATTGGATACATCGTTTCGGGGTCTCGAAGGCGATTCCTTACACGACGAGAGATTCGACGAGGTCGTTGAATCACTTGAGGAAGAGGAGTGGCAAGAAGGACCATCATACGATGACGCCATTCGGTGTGGGAAATGGGTCGATGAGGAGGACTGGCAGATTTGGTGAACACATGATGCAAATGACTCTATTGGTGGAGAAATTTTGAGGTACGCAAGTCGCTTTGTTTTTGGAGACCGATACCAATTTTATACCACTTTTTGAATTTTTGAGAAGATGAAAGGGTTTCTTGATTAGAGGAATGGGAAAAGACATTTTGGGGGCTTAAAGAAGTGAGTGCATTTAATGACATAGTAATGATAGTCGATTTGGGATTATGTCATCATGCTTAGTGTAATTATGGCTAGTACATAGGCCTAGAAGATATTTATATTAATATTATTTTCAAACAAGAGGTTTAAAATTAATTTGTGACCGATTAATTTGATTGCCTTTATTGTGATATTAATGGGTACAATCGCTTCTAGAAATAATATGAGTGTTATTTTACTTCAAGCGAATTGTTTGAGTAAATTAATCAAAAATAGAACGGCATTGGTTGTTTAAGGACGAATTGGGGACAAAATAACTTGTCCAAGCCATATGGCACGTTGTACATGACACATATGTGGAAGTTTTAGATGAATGTGTCTTAAGATTGTCGATATCAATCTTGAAGTCCGATACCAATTTTGAGAGATTTGATGAGTCTTTTAATGAATGAAGACACTATCGCAGTTGTATTAGGTATTTGCTAAAGTAGGAACTGCGATATCAATTGTTATGTCTATTATTGGTAGTGATTAATATCGGCTAAGGTAAGGACAGTGATACCAATTGAATAGACTCTATTTATAATGGACATCAATCTATTTAAGATTAATAAAGCTTAGTAAGAATATTAAATAGATCAAGTAAGTGAGATATTAAATGTGTACCGAAGTGATGTCCGTTCTTCTTTCGTCCAGATCTAGGCATTCTATGGCAAGGGAAGAGATCTGCACTAGACTTGTTCAAGAGAGTGAGACGTAGCCTATATAAAGCAGGGGTCATATCGGTGTTCACTCGAGGAAGGACTTAATATTTGAAAATATTAGTCTTCCCAAGAATTCTTGAATGTCGACTATCTTGAGGATAGGTCGAGTTACTAGAGATTTTTAACTACATCCTTTTAGACAAAGAATCACATGATAAGGTTTAGCGAATGTTTTGAATTCAATCGTATACCAATTAGTTGTTGAGCCATTATAATGGAAACAACTAATCAAGCCTTTATAACTTCAATCTCATAGGGTACACAAGATTTAGTAGTTGTCATTACTAAGAACACAAAGTCCGTTGTATTGTCTTGAAAGGTTCGATTTAGCGTACACCGTTGTTCAAAGCGATTTACTAATAATCTTGACCTTTTAATCATGAAGGATAGAGATTGAGTAATAGCAGATTCCTTGATAGGTTGACATGAAGGTCATGAATACTGCATCGCCTATTTGTTAAGAGACTATAGGTTTTGGCGAACTTGAATTTACTCATTGTGAAAAGATTAAATTCGAAAGGCAATTATCATGGAGTCTAAGGATGAAAGTTAAGCGGTAGTAGAAGACCATAACTTGATGTAGCGATTGTTCAAGAATGGTTTGTCGATGGGATGTCGGCAGAGTTTGTGTCTCGGTAGAGTGATCATTTCATTAAGAGCAATTCTTTTAATCACCAGAATAAAATGGAGATAATAAAGAATAATAAGTTTGATCAACACACTTAACACATTAGTTCATGCTATCAAAGGAATGCATACAAGTAGATAAGCATGAGTAAAAGTTGCAGAGCTTGTATTCAATAATCCAAGTAGTTTTACACATGTTGCAAGGATCGATTACAAGAACAATACAACCGGATTTTTGAGAACTGCAGATTACATGAGAAAGATACATAATGATTCAATTTACGAAAGAAATACATGTTACAAATTTGTGTCCTATAGGTCCTAATCCTAGACATTAGATGAGGAGTCATCAGTCAAGGATTTAGAAGGAGTTGGATGATAGGAAGATGGCCGTGTTCCCTTTTTGATTTCCTCCAACTCTCGGGAGCGAACATCTTCACTTCTTCGGGTCATTATGAGAGCACCGAAGGGTGATGGCCAAGATGTGTGTTTGACCATGAATCCCCTTTGATAGACGAGGGATTGATGGCGACTATTAGCAGTCGTCATCCTCATCAATTCCATATTAGCTACTTAATTCAAGAATGAATTATCGCATCGGCCATCTTTGAGGTGATGGTCGGCATACCTACATATAACCAAGACTTGTTGCACATGGCAATATGTTAAATGTTTTCCAAACATTTGACATTTCTTTGGATCTTTTACGTGAAGTTCAAGTATGCAAGCGACTTCCAAAAGTGGAATGAGTATGTGCTAATTGATTTTCCCAGATTCATCTCAGACATTTTAGAGTATCAATGAGATTGATAGCTAAAAGTTAGAAGAGAGAATGAAATCACTTTTATCGGCATTAATTGATGGTTTTCTATCTTACTTTTAAAACTAATTGACTAAAAGAGTTCTTAAGTGTTCGACAATCATGGTTTGCGGATATAAATCATGCTTGATGGCAAACTTCTATGATTATCGGACGAGACAAAAGAAGATCTCTTTATCAATTGTTTTCTCAACAAGACTGTGGAACCATAATTAATGATTTCGATACACAAGACTTGATGCAATTTCTCTCATGTTTGATAACCGTGAATAAGAAAGGATTTTTAGAAAATGATTTTCACGATGTTTGGAAATACATTATTGAGAGAAATTTAGATTAGCTCTTGTGAAATAACGAAATAAAATCGAAACAACTCGAATGAATATGAAGAAATCATACCCAGTTGTTGAGGAATTGTCTTGATCCAATCTTAGGACTTGGATTTAGTAACATTTGTGAGATTTTGAATCATCGATTTGTAACTAGTGTAATCTATAGGCGGTTTGTGAGTTTTGTCATAGTAGAGATTTGAATGAAGAAGGAGCTCTACTTATACTCACGGAGGTTAGATCGAAGGATACTCAATAATGAAGCATTACCGTTGAGTTGTCCTTCGATCACGCCTTAGGGATAGGTCGTGAAGTCTAGATATTCTCAAGATTCTTGGTAAGGATTGATGTTGATGTCTTGTCGTTTTCCAAGATTTTGAAAATAGTCTTAACTTTAATCGAAGCATCAAACTTCGAAAAGTGTGCCTCCACCTTTAATAGACTTGAGAGAGTAGGTCTTTAAAGGGTTTTTACTTCTATAAGTCAGCACATACAACCGAGCTTATGAAGTGTTGGTTGGCGATGTGGAAATTCACCAACTACGGGTTTTCGAAAAACATTTGAAATCACCGATAGGAAAAATGCTGATTTGTTTTTGAAAACCATTTGCATAAAACAAATCATACAATCAATGTATATTAATAAAAGTGCATGACAAAGTTATTATGCATTGTTGTCGATGATATGTATGAGCATATTAGTTCAAGACATGAGCACGTGTCATTGGAAAGCAAATAGCTAACCTGTTTTGTATAGGCATGAGAGAGGTCTTTATCAACTCCTTTGGACTTATCGCAGATTTTTCACTTCATTGTTGTAAAGTCCACAGTGAAGATTTTGACCTTGAGTGAGTGAAGGACATGAGTGAATTCTCATGAGTGATCGGAGCCCTTCATGAATCGCCCATGTTACTATCTCCGATGGAGAGATGTTGCATGATTGACCTTTTCGTCATATGAGTTCCCGCCCAAAGTACTCATAGAGAAAATTAGCAACATTTATGAGCTAAAGATAGCTCTAGTAATCCAATAATACAAATGAGACTTAATAAGCATGACAAAAGAATAATTATTCAAAATACGCTTATAAGTGTAACCCAAAGTGTTAAGAAATTAGAGTCGGGTTACTTCCTCATTAAACTCTTTGAACGCGTCGCTCATAGTCGTTGAAGCACCGGTTCTAATACGAGCATAGGTTCTTTGAGTGTATTCTTGCTCGGCCGAGGCTTTTCATTGAAGGAAGACAAATTCATCATTGATGTCCTTAGGCCAAGAACTTACAATCTCGTGATTTTGAAGATGACATATCTTTGATTTCCTTTGAATTTCCTTTGAAACTCTTCTTATTTCCTCTCGCTCTAAACTTTTATAAAAAGTTTTCTTGAGAAGGTGTTGGATTGGAACAATCGTTAGCCTTATGTCAAGAGAGCATGTTTTTGGAAGGGATTCTAAGTAATTCATCTATCAAATATGAGTTTAACCCATTTGCCAAAGAAGATACCAAGATTTAAGAACAGATTTATGAAACATGCATAATCCTTAGCAAGTCAACTTCCACTATAATACTTCTCTTCACAATATCAATGTAATTCGATATATGATAAATTTTCTTATAGTGAACACATTGTCATCACAATACTCTTTCTCACATGTTTTTGAAAACAAAATTTATTTTGATTTGAAGATGGTTTTCAAAAGGCTTTCGTGATTCTCGGTCAAAAGGTTTTTGTGGATAAAAGATTTTGAAAAGACTCCTTTTGACTATGCATCTAATCGAGCAACAGGATCTAAACTCTCGGTTATTAAGCCTGAAATAAGGTTTACAAAGTACGCTCGATACCAATTGTTAGGTCCGAGGGTTGCTCGGTGTATAGGCTAGAGGGGGTGAATAGCCTATACTGATGTAATAAAATTTCATCCAATTTTTAACATTTAAAAATTGAGAAGTAGATGAAATGATTAATACAAGTTTATCATCTTCCCATAGTAATCTTAGCAAGTTAGAAACATAGGACATCCTTGATCGAGAGATGTAGATCATGGACATTCGAATCGAGATATGAAACATGCGGTTGGAAGATATATGTTGAACTTAGGATGGAAATGAGTTTGAGCAAGAAGAATAAACGGATAAGTTTAACAATTTAGATTAAAGTAATCAAAGATTTGATATGAAAGAGAACTTGACAGTTGACTATAATCTGTATTAGATGCATCATTTACTTTCCTTAAACAGATTGCACATGATAAAGCAAATTATACAAGAAAGAGAAATCAAGGCTGAATGTAACAAATATATATATTATATTAAAATTCAGCGAGGTTTGCTCAAAGGCAAACATGCTTAGTACATCAACCTAGACTCTCTAACCTAGCAATCTTTTCGGGAAGAAGGAAAGTGAAATGGAATACCCGAAGACTCAAATAAGAACTCTAATCCTAGCAGTTCCTAACAACCTTGGAGGTTAGTGAAGGAAAGTGCTAGTGTTAGAGTGATGTGAGAAGAGAATATTAGGAGTTGTTCAAATAGCAAGTATTTGAACAACTGAGTGCTAAGCACTCGACCAAATATGATGACACCTTATTGCACAATCGGCACAGCTTATAATGTAGTATAAGTCTGCCGATATGAATGCAATCTGGACATGTAAGTTCTGGCTCTTCATCGGACATCTTCAAGCTTGATCTAGCTTCAACGATCTGTAAGATACTTGGTCTCTTTACTGAATGATGGAGTTGAGGCCACTGAAGAGACTGAGTTCTTCGAAGGAAGAAGAACTCAAATCAACAACAAGGTTGTTGATCAAGCAGAGCTTCTCCTTTTGGATTTTCTTCTCTCTCTCACAAAGTGTTTGTTCTTACACTTGTGATTTCTCACTCAAGGAGTGGTTCGATTGAAGAAATGAAGATCAATACCACAACCTTTCTCAAGCATAAGCATACACAATTTGTGTGTTAGAGTGCTTGTGCTCTCTCTCTCGTTTTCTTGTGCTTTGTGCTTTTTAGAAATGAGGATGAGAGTCTTCTTATATAGCTGGAGAAGAAGAGGTGACCGTTGGTGTATTGAATAGGTTTATGCCCGTTGGTGATCGAATCTCATAATGCAGCGAGTACATTTTTGGATTTGTTGGGCAAAGACCTTCGTTAGGTTTGAGTCTTGAAGATGATCCGTGACACAGCCGGACATAGTTGGACGTGTCGAGCTTAGCCTGGATGCGGTGATTGATGTGGACGTATCATTGCTTTGACCGAGTGCGGCGTCGTGCTTGGCCTTTTCGAAATGAAGCTTTGAAGACCGCGAACACTGTTCGAAGAGGAAATGTCTATTGGATAAACGTGAAGGTGCGACATCGATGCGTATCTTGGATTTGTCGACAGATCTTGTAACGGATCTATTTTGGCTTGAAGTGCATTGAGTAACGACCGATGTATCTCGTGATCTTACGCTTTCTCGCAGCTGTTCGATGAGGATTTGGCCGATTCGAGATCTGCCATTATAGAACCGCCGATGTAGAAACCGCCGATGGTCACGATGTTCCTCTTGAATAAATAGCTTCTCAGCTTGTTCGATGAAGTGCTTTGGCGGATACGAGAATCCGATATAGAACTGCGATGTAGAGATGGCTATTTAGGCGATCATAGCGAAGGGAAATGTCGCTAGTGAGACATCTGCCGATAGTCACGTCACCGGCAATTTGAAGAGCTTGATTCATATGAAGGTTTGTCATCATTCGGTAGGACAAAGACTCGGATATGTACAAAGACTTCCTAGTCTAATGACCTATGCATTGTTTCAACAAGTGCCACACTAACCGTACGCAGCCCTTTTAGCCACTTGTGAAACATGCGTTGTAATGGGAACAAGCAAATCACGTGTTGGAATATGCATACATATATATCAGCTGATTTACAGGCATATTCCTAACAGTTCCCTTATTGTCCTTGCTGTTGTGTCTGCTGTGACCCTCGAGGTGGTCTCTGGGAATTACCATCTCGGTTACCTTGTCCTCCTCTATTAGTGAAATTTCCTTGACTTCTCCCATCTTGTGAATTAAATCCTCCCCTACTGTTGTTACCCTGGCCTCTGCCACCCTGTGGACTAGTCTGTTGCCCAAACACTGCAGCCCTCTTCACTTTTTGTTCCTCCAAATCATTCTCAACTAATAAAGCTCGATCCACTGCTACTGCATAAGAAGTCAGCTCAAGAGGAAATAACTTGTTGCGAAGTTCTGCCTGAAGCCCCTTCACAAACTTCCTCACTTTTCTATCCTTAGTAGAAAGCAAATGAGTATTATACTTGGCTAACTGAGTAAATTTTGCTACATACTGTGCGACAGTCAAATTTCCCTGCTCAAGTGTCATGAACTCCATTTCTCTCTGTTCTTGAACTACAGCTGGAATGAAGTTCCTTTTGAATTCTGGCACAAAGTTAGCCCATGTTTGAGGAGTCCCATCAGTCTCTCATTTATCTTTAATTAACATCCACTAGTTATCTGCTTTGCCCTCCATTTTAAAAGTTGCAAAGATCACCTTCTCTTCTTCAGAACACCCCAGTGTCTTAAATACTTTTTTCATTCCCTCAAGCCATCTTTCAACTTTCAATGCATCAGGTTCACCATCATAGCTTTTGGGATTCAATTTCAGAAATCTCTCAAGTGGCATAGTACCCTGTATAATCCCAATAGGAACTGAATGAGGATTCTGGTTACCTGCATCTGATTCACCATTTGTTGATTAACTGCACCCTACTGTGCTAACAATACAGTCAACCTCTCAAGTACTGCAGTCTGGTTATTAGTATTCTGTTGAGCTATCACATCAGTCAATCTCTCAATAGCTTGATATACACCATCAAGCCCTTCAATTTGTGCTCCACTTGCTAGATGAACAGGAGGAACATTAGCGTGACTTTCTGCTCCTTCCTGGACACCTGCTGCACTCGTGCCGGCTCTATGTGAACCACGACCCTTTCCTCTCGATCCCACCATCGCTCACCTACACACAACCACCCAGTATTAGACACATATACAAAACCTCTAGACCAAGGATCCTCTCCTGGCTTCTAGCTTAAACGAAAGCTCTAATATCAACTCTGTCACACCCCAATTCAAGCCACTACACGTAGCCTAAATTTGGGCATGACCCGGCTTAACATAATCAAAATAACCACCTGATAAACAATATAACATCGGAAATAACAGTATGGCGATAAACCATCCAACCTCAAAAACTAAAAATATACAATTGAGTCATCACAACTCAACCAACCAATATATAAAGTAACAAAGAAGGCATTCAACCTTTATATACAATACAACAAAAACAGTGTTTGAGACCTATACAGCATAACAACCACTGTCCAACATATACACAACTAAGTCTACCCCAAAAGAATAACAACCTTCTAATCTCGCGACGAGCTGCACAGCCTCACACACGTGAACCCTTCGCCTCGCTCCGATCTAAGGAAAAACAATAATAAAAGGGTAAGTCACCTATGACCCAGTAAGATTCCACTAAACTTATCCATGTTATGTATGTATGCAACAGTAATAGATGCTAACACAAGCAGCATGTAATCGGCATAAGTTATAATCAAGTAAGTCACAAGTATTCAGTATAATCAACAGTTAACTAAGTCCCATTACCAGCGTAAGAAGGATCACGACTACCAACCGTCCCATACCAGTTGGAAATAATGACCAACCTATAAAGTAATGAGCGAACAATAGTTCATATCACATATTAAACAAGTAAAGATCACATATATCAGGATATAAGAGTCGAGGTACACCTCCGACTCACCAGCACCCCTTATACACCATTCAGCTTTGAAGTTCAAATCAAATTATTGTTATCATGTATTTCATAGATCAGATATTTCACGGAACAAGTCAACATGCCCCAAGTCCGTACAACCATGGCATCCATGTGACAACACCACTCTTGTCCAACAATCTAGGTGGTGTAAACCCTACTTTTGCTAGAAATAGAGAGACAGGCTAGATTAAGGTCGCCACAACCTGACTATCACTGCACTCCGCCCCATGACAATCGGTAGTCAACTAAAACCCCCTAAAAGTTAGTATTCGAATGTGCACATCCGGTTAGTCAAGTTCAAGTTCACACTTTATTCCATATTCGGTTACAAATTCGGCATTTCAGTTATCCTCCAAGGATCAATATGAGTTCTAGATTCACAAATCAACATATTAAACACTTTAACCATCTTAAATCACACAATAACAAGTCATAAACCCTAAATCACAGCCATGTTACACACTTTATTCAAGTTGGTTTCTTGCTGGTTTCACCAATTCGAAGTTACAATCGAACTACAACAATTCCAAGGCTTATATGAACATCAACACACTTTATTAACACATACCCATAATCATATTATTCTAATAAACATCATAGCATGTCTGAAAATAACAAACTTTCCATAATAACAACTTAGCAATTGATAATAGCCTAAATAAACCGATTAAACACAAACATGAACAAGTTAATGGTCCCTTACCAAATCAAAGAGCAAAACCCTTGTTTCTCCCCTGTATTTTAGTGATAAAAATAGCCACAAAATCACTTAAACAAGCTCCCTTGAGTTGCCTTGGTTGAAAGACAAAAGCTTATGCAAGAACACACACAAACCCTATGTCAAAAAGTTGAATTTTGGGAGGATTTGAGAGATGGATTTGAGGGTTTTCTGAGTTTAGAAGGTTGGAGTATGTTCTTCTAAGACTTAACCACATTTTTACCAGATAAGGAAGCCAAAGCATGAGGTGGAAATCAAAGAAAAACAAAAAAAACACAAAATTTGCCCATGCTGTCCGTACACGGTGCGCTAGGACGCACTATTTACTCAGCATCGCGTAATTTTTTTGTTTTGCTCCGTTTTCTCAATTTGATCGCTCGTACACCCCTAGGTATGATTGTACAACACTTATAACACATCAAAGGATGTCCCCAAGGTTTGATATCATTCTTGGATCGATTTAAAGTCGCGAGAAAGTTCACAAAACCGAACACAATGTCGACAACTTCTTCATTTTGTAACTTCAAGTTAACACAACGTATACTACTTTTTCAAAGTCCGATTTAACAACATGAGACCTCTATACCATCAAGTATATCTAGGTATAAAGTATCATGGTTCATCTCTTTCATTTCGGATCAGTTTACGCTACGAAACAATTCAAGAAAGGAAAGCACCGAAACATGAAATCACGCATTTACGACTCATTAAATCAAAACCATGAACCACGATAATCATATTAACAATGCATGCACATAATTATATGATCAACATGCTAATGATATGTTCGGTTATTACAGTCCTTCTTGAGAAGCTTGAACAGAGGTTCACACATGGACGTGAGCTGCTGAATAAAACGAGTGATGTACTGTAATTGGCCCAAAAAACCTTTGACTTCACTCGGGGTTGTTGGCTGTGGCATATCTCTAAATGTACACTTGGTGAGATTATGCTTCATCCGGTACTTGCGCAATCTTTCAAAGAACTTGCGAAGATCTCTCAAATGAGCACCGTCTGCATCTACTGAATGAATAATCATGTCATCCACGTACACTTCTACTTCTTTGTGAATCATGTCATGAAAAAGCGTGGTAGCAGCTCTTTGGTATGTAGCCCCAGCATTTTTCAGTCCAAAAGGCATGACTGTATAACAGAGGTTCCCCAAGGGGTGATGAAGGAAGTTTTCTCCTGATCTTCTTTTGCCATTTTGATCTAATTGTAACCGAGCATTCCATCCACAAAAGACCGTATCTTAGGTGAAGCTACTGCGTCTACCAAAATGTCAATGTTGGGTAGGGGAAAGTCATCTTCCGGAGATGCTTTATTGAGATCTCGAAAATCCACACAGATCTGAACCTTACCATTCGGCTTCGGCACTGTCACGAGGTTGGATAACCATATCGGGTATTCGACTACTTTGATGAACTTGACTTTCAATTGCTTAATGATTTTTTCCTTGACTTACAGGGATAGACATGCCCAAACGGTTCGAACCGCCGGTTCCAAAGACTTCCAGACAACAAACCGTAACCGAACCGACAAATCACGATTACGGTTCTAGTTCTGAACCGGCTAAGCTGGTTTCGATTCCGGTTCTAAACAGATTTTTTTGTAACACCCGTATCACTTGCATCATTTGCATGATCATTAATTATCACGTTCATGCGATGTTAGGCATACTTCATGAATATATTTACTTGAACATATTATCACTCGTATTGGTTACATGTATTTTATATGCCTTGAATTTGTTGTTGAATTCGTGTTATCAATTGTGCTAATCTTGTGTTATACTTCTAGTTTCGTTTCTGGACTTTTTGGGAGCTTTCCGTGAGTATTTTGATCTCATTGTGGACTTAGAATCATTTATGGTTCGTCGAGAACCACTTTGGGAGAGTTTTAAAACTGATTGAGACTTACTGGGCATAAAGCTATCGCCCTGATTCTAATCAAAGCGATCGCTCTCTAGGCAGAAAGTTGTATCTTGAATCTGGAAACAAAGCGATCGCCCAGTAATCCGCAAAGCGATCGCTCTGTACCAAAGCGATCGCCCTGTCCCGACTCGAAGCGATCGCTTCGTTGGCAGAATGTCAGATTTTGCCTGCGCGCCCTTGACAACTGTTACGAAAATTTTTATTATTGACCAACATTGACTCCCAGTCCTTGGCCAAGGTTGAGCCACGTCCCCCATCACTTAAATCAGACTTCTTGGACCCTTATAACACCATGAGAGAGTCTTGAACACTCTCATTTCAACCATTAACACCAGAAAATTTCAGAGAAAAGAAGTGAGAGTTCTAGAGTGAGAAAGTGAGCTAGTTTACTCATTTGGAGTCCAAATCACAATCCAACTTCACCATTGTGGAGCTACTAACTAGGAGAACACATTCCCTGGTTTGCATGTGGATTTCTTAGAGTTTTTATTGGTTGGATTCATCAAGAGGTAAGCTACTACCCCTCTCCTTCTCTATTTATGTCTTGTATGACATCCTAGCCTTGTAATATGGCATTTATATGTTGAAATCAACATGTTGGAGTATGTTTTGTTGTTGAGCCATGTGAAATTCGTGGATGATATGTTTTGTATGTTAAAAGACTTGTTTTGACTTGGTTGATACACATAGAAATGGTATCATTTGCTAAATCTTGAAGTCTAAATGGTTTCTCTTCGATTCGAACTCATTAGAAACGAATAATGACTCTAACGGAGTCAAATAGGTTTTCATAATTGATGAGACCACGTGTGTGACTTGGGGATTTCGTTGTGATACAAGAGTTTTGTCGGGAAAATTAGTTACCCGAAATTGTTCATGATGTTGTTGTTTAATTCTCGTAAATATTATGAGATGGTTGATAAGTGACTATTATATAGTCATTTATCCTAAGTTTTTATATACTTTTACACAGTTAAATTACCATTTTCATCTCATTTTAAATACATTTTAGTTCATTTTTCATATTTATTAGATTTTACGCTTTTTGGTATGTTTCATACATTTTTAGACAGGATTTGGAGTCTTTTTATGATCAAAGAATGCTTAGACACCTTTTGATGCAAAAGCATGGAAGAGCAACAAACAAATCAAACTCACAAACCAAAAATCAGATGGAGCGGCCGTGCAGCCAAAAGTGAGCGGCCGTGCATAAGGCCATTTTCAGGCCATTTTTGGTCTCAGAGCATGGAGCGGCCGTGCAGCTTAGAGTGGAGCGGCCGTGCAAGATGTCCAAAATCAAATTTAAAACTGGGGCCAAAAGAGCACGGCCGTGCAACTCCCTTGACTCGGCCGTGCAGGTCGCGTCTGCAGATTTGAAAGGCACCTTTTGGAGGCACCTTCTTGAAGAGTTTCCTCCCCATTATAAAAAGACCCATTGTACCCAGTTTAGATCATCCGAAAATAGTCAAAAACACATCCAGAAAGGATCATATTATACTTAGAATGTATAGCAAAATACTCTAGAAATTTATACACAATGTTCAAGGTGTATCAATGATTCGTGACAAGTCTTGTATACTCTTGAAGATGGTGAATGCAATACAAGGGTTATTTTCCAGCCATTGTCTCTCTTTTTATGAATAAGTATCTCTTTCCTTATCTCTATTTCTTACTTACTTCTTTCATTATTTCAATGGTTTGAGTAATCCTCCATTTCTCGGAGTTGGAAACTCAATTATTTATATTCATGCTTCTCTTACTTGTCATTTCAATTCTCTTCTTAGTAATCTTAACTACTTGCAATTAGGGAGACGTTCTTAATTGTAGGGCCTCGGAATCGAGAGAAGGACCTAGCGGAGAATCTCGATTAGCGGAACTCTAAGAATTGAACTAGGTCAATAAATCACGGAAAGTGATTTAAAGACCTAGGGATGATCCTTTAGTGGAAAATACGTGAGATTGATTAACTTATTGGATTTTGATTTATACGGTACCCTCGAAAGGTGAATCGGATTTCCGCGTGACGAACGGGATTACACTAAGCCGGACCCTCGAGAGAAAGGCCGGTAAGTTTTAAAATACGTGTGCTAGTTAGCACAACTTAGCGTATCATCCTTGAACTTGGCACTTTTATCTTAAAACAATTCCTTTATATTATTCTTAAATTGCCCGCAAATATGAAGACGTTTATATTTGTGGAATCCTAGTCAATTGAGAGAAGGACCTAGTGGAGAATCTCGATTGACGGAACCATATAAAGAAACGGGTTCCATTGATCACGAAAGTAGTTCAACGGCCTAGGGATGTTCCTTTAATGGAAAGTATGTCGACTTTCATTCTTAATGGATTCTTACTAATTATGGTCAGCTAGAGATAAGCCGGAATGCCCGTTTGTGATAGGGCGGGAGTACCATAAACGGAAATCTCAAACAGGTTAGGACATAATTAGTGTAGAATACAAACGCTCTGTCTTAACCCGAAGTAGTGTAGGCCTAGCATACCATCCTTGTTATTTTGATAAAAGCCTTTATCTAAAGCATACTTATTTGTTTTCAATCCCAAGAATACTATCATTATATGTTAGAGTAATTTCTATATCTTCCTAGTATTTTCTCTTACAAATTCTTATCTCCCCCAATCATTTTATCTATATATTTATATAAAGACAAATGTCATCCCAAAGTAAACCCTGTCTCTATGGGATCGACTCGTACTTGCACCCGCTATATTGTAATAGCCCGTGCGCTTGCGGATATTAAATAAACCGTTAGGTTTGAAGCCTACCAATGGTTGATTATGTGAGTAGGATTATTATGACCTACTTGAGACATTCATGTTGAATGATGTTGTGCTCCCTATTTGGAGTTTGAATTGTTGTTTAGAATGTTAAGTAAACATCTACTTGTACATTTGTTATGTTCATGGATTATTTATTGGCAGTGTATTGACGCTCGATTATTGCGGGAGCCGGGGCTACATAATAATTGAAGGCCAATACACTGGGCCTTGCCTTACCGTTGGCCGCGGTAGGGGCATAGCGCCATTTGTTGTATGGAATAAACGCAACCTTGGTAAGCTATTCCATGGTTGATTCTTGGGTTGTAGGGACTAAGATCACCCGTCGACTTGAATACAGAAAATGGTTCACACAGTATTGGTTATTGGTTAACGATTATGATTCGTCGATCGAGCACGTCAACAACGGCTCCTACATTGGTATATCATATGTTGGTTGGTTTGAAGTATTGGGTATATTGGAGGTGTACCTCAATACTGTATCCTTTTAGAATGTGTTTACATATCGCCCTTATATGGTTCCTACATATGCGAATATTGGTCATGATTTCCAACTGGTATGGGTCGGTTGGCGATTGTTGAGCCTCTCGTGTAGTATAGGGTAACGTGTTATTATGAGATGCTCATTATGCTATGCTTTGAGGTTGATATATCTTGTTATAACTTGTATTACTTGTTCATATTATTGTCTTGCATCTCGTATGACATATTGTTGTATTAGTAGCTTATTGAGTTTTAAACTCACCCCGTTCAATGTTTATTTGTTTTCCTTAGATCACGCTCCGGCGAGGAACCCTTGGTAGAGTTTTGCTTAGTCTTGGCGTTTCAGCAGGTTGTTCTTTTGGGCCTTTGTAATTCTTTTGGTGAGGCCGAGGGTAAACATTGTTACTTAAACTATGTAATGTTGGGTAGTGTGTTGGTCTTTGTGAATGTAATATTCTTTTGGTTGTGCCGACACGGTTGTCGTGCATGATGTATTTATTAATATTTGTTACTTCCGCATACTCTGATTTGAAGATTGTTATGGTTCTCCGAGTTTGTTGCTCGTGGAGGTTTATGTTATATGTTTGATTTTGTATTCAAACCAAGTTTTAAACAAGTTTAGTTTCGGCTTGTTATTATGCCGATGAAGTATTGCTTTGGTTTTAAACAAAAGTTTTGCACGTGCATTACAGGGTTTTATGCATATGCTTCATACTTGCATCTCTCACGCATAAAATTTTTATAATGCCTATTTTGTGTGTCCCATTCGCGGTTCGACTCGGGATTCCATGTAGGAGTCCGGGTGTGGGTCGCGACAGTTGGTATCAGAGCATAAGTTAGATAACCTGGAATGGATTCTTGGTTTAGGAGGGTGGGTTGTGTGTTTGAGTCGTTAACGTCGAGTGTTTATTGCAGATATTCGACAATGGTAGAGACACGTCATGGTACCAATACGGATGGGGTTGGTACAAGCCATGCTTCACCACCTAGACCACCTCCTAATCAACCGGGAGTTCAGCCAACAGGGCAACAGAATGCACCACCCGAGGCACATGTGAATCCGACTGAGGCTTTTATGCAAACTATGCAGGGATTTATGCAATCAATGATGGAAATGAACCGACAAACTCTGGATATGCACAGACAGGCAATGGCAGGACAGGGACAAGCTAGGGGAAATCGAAGGGATCAACCAGCTGGGGGAAATATAGATTATGATCGTAGATTTGGGAGGTTCTTGAAGATGAAACCTTGCAGTTATGATGGGGAGCCAGACCCGATGAAAGCAAAAAGGTGGATTGAATCTTTGGAAAAGATTTTTGTGGCAATAGAGTGCACCGAGGAAGACAAAGTCAAGTTCGCAGCGTTCAAACTGGAGGATGCAGCGGACCACTAATGGAAGGTACTAGAGGCAAGTTGGATGCAAGATCGTGTGGCTCGCACTTGGGAGATGTTTTTGAGAGAGTTTAGGAATCACTTTGTTCCGGATGTGGTTCAAGCAAAGAAGGAGGTAGAATTTCTTAGTCTTCATCAGGGGATGATGACAGTGGCTCAATACTCTGCCAAATATACTGAATTGGCAAGGTATTGTGTACATTTGATTCCAACAACGGAGAAGAAAATTTACCACTTTATGAAAGGATTGAGGACGGAATATCGTAAGCAACTCTTACCACTTGAGTTGCCGAGTTATCAAAGTGCAGTGGACAAGGCTTATAAGATCGAGCATGATATAGAGAAGCACCGAGGCAAGCTGGGTGGTACAAGTGGGAACTCCCAAGCATCACAGTCGCAATGGAGGAGATCAAGCTCAAGTGGGACTAACAGGGGGAGTAACACTAGCCGACAGGGAGGACAATCTCGACAACAAACTGGGAATCAAGGAAATGTGGGTCGTGGACAACGTGATGCAAGAGTTACTTGTGGGTATTGCAAGAAGAGTGGGCATAATGAGGATAAGTGTTGGTTGAAAAATGGGAAGTGTTTGTTGTGTGGTGATGGCACACACTTTCAGCGGAATTGTCCTAAGAACAAAGGGACACAACAGGGAGGTGTACAACAGAACACCGGGTTAAAAGAGATAACGAAGGTCGCCCTAAAGTGCAAGGTAGAGTCTTTGCCTTAGACCAAAGGGGAGTCCCCGAGGCCCCTAATGTCATAGGAGGTACTTTAACCATCTCTAGTGAGAAAGCCCGAGTGTTAATAGACCCAGGGTCATCACATTCTTACATTGCATCACATTTTGCTCATCATTTGCATGCTATACCTGAACTATTACCTTATGTGTTGGAGGTGTCTACTCCGTTGGGGGAGTGCCATGTAGCATTGGATGTCTATCGTGCTTGTGATGTGGTTATTGATGACCATCACTTACCTGCGGATTTGGTTATATTGCCCATACGGGATTTTGATGTTATTCTGGGGATGGATTGGCTACATGCTCATCATGCCATTGTTGATTGTCGTAGGAAGTTGGTTACTTTTGAATTGCCAATGTTCCTTCATTTGTGTTTTTGGGTGATAAGATAATGGGTGGAATTCAGCTTATTTCAGCTTTGAAGGCTCGAAAGTTGTTGTCTCATGGATGTTCGGGGTATTTGGCGTGTGTTGTGGATAGATCACAAAAGGGTGTTACGTTGGAGGATGTTCCTATTGTTCGTGAATTTTCGGATGTATTTGCAGCTGACTATGATTTACCTCCAGACCGGGAGTTAGAGTTTTGCATTGAATTGTTACCAGGGACTACACCGATTTCAAAAGGCACCTTATCGTATGGCACTGGCTAAATTGAAAGAGTTGAAGGTACAATTGGAAGAGTTACTTGATCGAGGTTTTATTAAACCGAGTGTATCGCCGTGGGGTGCACCGGTGTTGTTTGTGAGGAAGAAAGATGGATCTTTGAGGTTATGCATTGATTATAGGGAATTGAATCAAGTGACCATTAAGAACAAATATCCTCTTCCACATATTGATATTTTTTTTATCAACTTCAAGGTTCCGTAGTATACTCTAAGTTTGATCTTAAGAGCGGTTACCATCAGTTAAAAGTTCGAGCGGAGGATATTCCTAAGACAGCTTTTCGGACTCGTTACGGGCACTTTGAATTTGTGGTCATGCCTTTTGGGTTAACCAACGCACCAGCTGTGTTTATGGATTTGATGAATAGGGTATTCCTACCCTATCTTGATTGCTTTGTGGTCGTATTCATTGACGATATTTTGGTTTATTCTAAGTCCCGGGAAGAGCATGAAATCACTTGAGGTTAGTTTTGACGGTGCTAAGAGAAAAGAAGTTGTTTGCTAAATTTAGCAAGTGTGCCTTTTGGCTTGAGGAAGTGGCTTTTCTGGGCCACATTGTGTCGAAAGATGGTATAGCAGTCGATCCGGCTAAGATCGAAGCAGTTGTGAATTGGAAGAGACCCAAAACTGTAACGGAGGTTCGTAGCTTTTTGGGTTTAGCGGGGTACTATCGGAGGTTCATAGAAGGGTTTTCTAAGATTGCAACCCCGTTGACTTCATTGACACAAAAGAATAAGGCTTTTGTTTGGAATGATAAATGTGAAGTGAGCTTCCAAGAGCTGAAGAAGAAGTTGACTACCGCACCAGTTTTAGCTTTACCGAACGGACATGATGGGTTGCTTATTTATAGTGATGCTTCAAAGGAAGGTTTGGGATGTGTATTGATGCAGAACGGAAGGGTTATAGCTTATGCTTCTCGAAAGTTGACTCAGTGTGAACAAAACTATCCGACTCATGACATGGAGTTAGCAGCGATCATTTTTGCACTTCACAAGTGGAAGCATTATCTCTATGGGGCTAAGTTTGAGGTATATACCGATCATAAAAGCCTTAAATATTTGTTTTCTCAAAAGGAGTTGAATAATAGGCAAAGGAGATGGATGGAAAGGTTAAAGGACCATGATTGTACCATTTTATACCATCCGGGGAAGGCCAATGTGGTGGCCGATGCTCTTAGTAGGAAAACTTATGTTTCTTGTTTGATGGCCCGAGAATGGAAAATGCTTGAGGATGTTCGGGATTGGGGTCCTTGTATGTCTAGCCATGGGGTGATATTTGCCAATATTCGAGCTACTCCGATTTTGCTTCAGCGAATTAAGGAAACTCAAGGGAGTGATCCGGACTTGGAGAAGTTGATTGAGGGATTAGATGAGGATAAGACGGTGGATTTTTCTAGGAATAGTGATGGTGTTCTTTTGTTTCGAGGTAGAGTTTGTGTGCCGGCTATTGAGGATGTAAAACGGCAAGTTTTGGATGAGGCACATAAGTCTAAGTATACGATTCATCCCAGAAGTACGAAGATGTATAGGGACTTAAAGAAGAACTTTTGGTGGAATGGAATGAAAAGGGAGATAGCTGAGTTTGTTTCGAGGTGTTTGACATGTCAAAGGGTAAAGGCGGAGCATCAACGACCAGCGGGATTATTGCAACCGTTGGAGATTCCGGAATGGAAATGGGAGAACATCGCCATGGATTTTGTGACTGGGTTACCACGGACTCGACAAGGTCATGATTCTGTTTGGGTTATTGTTGATCGATTGACCAAGTCAGCCCATTTTCTCCCTATGGCAATGACTTATTCTATGGAGAAACTTGCTACTTTCTATATTCAGGAAATTGTGAGGCTTCACGGGGTTCCTATTAGCATTGTATCGGATAGTGATCCACGATTTACTTCACGGTTTTGGCAGACGCTTCAGAATGCATTGGGTTCGAGGTTAACACTTAGTACAGCATTTCATCCACAGACAGATGGACAGTCCGAGAGAACTATTCAAACACTTGAGGACATGTTAAGGGCTTGTTCAATGGACTTTAAAGGCAATTGGGATTCGCATGTACCGTTGATAGAGTTTGCCTACAACAACAGTTACCATTCGAGTATTGGTATGGCACCTTATGAGGCACTCTATGGAAGGAAGTGTCGTTCTCCGATCTGTTGGGATGAGGTTGGAGAAGCGAAGTTATGGGGACCCGATATGGTTCATGAGTCAGCCGAGAATGTAAAGATTATTCGGGAGAGGTTGAGAACGGCCCAGAGTAGACAGAAGAGCTACGCAGATAATAGGCGACGAGACCTTGAGTTTGAGGTTGGTGATCGTGTGTTCTTGAAGGTGTCGCCTCGAATTGGGGTTAAAAGATTTGGGAAGAAAGGAAAATTGACGCCGAGGTTTATTGGACCATTTGAAATTTTGGAAAGAATTGGGAAATTAGCGTATAGGCTTGCATTGCCACCTTGGATGTCGGGTATTCATGCCGTGTTTCATGTCTCAATGTTGAGGAAATATTTGTCGGACGCATCGCATATTTTGGAGTATGAACCGGTAGATTTGTCGACCGATCTCTCGTATGTTGAAGAACCTGTGAGGATACTTGACGCAAAAGAACATGTTTTAAGGACCAAGACTATCCATCTTGTGAAAGTTTTGTGGAGAAGTCACAATGTTGAGGAAGCCACATGGGAATTGGAACAAGAGATGCATGAGAAGTATCCATCTTTGTTCAAGGAGATTGGTAAGTAAATTCGCGGGCGAATTTATTCTAAGGGGGTGAGAATGTAACACCCGTATCACTTGCATCATTTGCATGATCATTAATTATCACGTTCATGCGATGTTAGGCATATTTCATGAATATATTTACTTGAACATATTCTCACTCGTATTGGTTACATGCATTTTATATGCCTTGAATTTTTTGTTGAATTCGTGTTACCAATCGTGCTAATCTTGTGTTATACTTCTAGTTTCATTTTCGGACTTTTTGGGAACTTTTCGTGAGTATTTTGATCTCATTATGGACTTAGAATCATTTATGGTTCGTCGAGAACCACTTTGGGAGAGTTTTAAAACTGATTGAGACTTATTGGGCATAAAGCGATCGCCCTGATTCTCATCAAAGCGATCGCTCTCTAGGCAGAAAGTTGTATCTTGAATCTGGAAATAAAGCGATTGCCCAGTAATCCACAAAGCGATCACTCTGTACCAAAGCAATCGCCCTGTCCCGACTCAAAGCGATCGCTTCGTTGGCAGAATGTCGGATTTTGCCTGCGCGCCCTTGACAGCTGTTACGAAATTTTTTATTATTGACCAACATTGACTCCCAGTCCTTGGCCAAGGTTGAGCCACCTCCCCCATCACTTAAATCAGACTTCTTGGACCCTTATAACACCATGAGAGAGTCTTGAACACTCTCATTTCAACCAGTAACACCAGAAAATTTTAGAGAAAAAAAGTGAGAAAGTGTGCTAATTTGCTCATTTGGAGTCCAAATCACAATCCAACTTCACCATTGTGGAGCTACTAACTAGGAGAACACATTCACTGGTTTGCATGTGGATTTCTTAGAGTTTTTCTTGGTTGGATTCATCAAGAGGTAAGCTACTACCCCTCTCCTTCTCTATTTATGTCTTGTATGACATCCTAGCCTTGTAAAATGGCATTTATATGTTGAAATCAACATGTTGGAGTATGTTTTGTTGTTGAGCCATGTGAAATTCATGGATGATATGTTTTATATGTTAAAAGACTTGTTTTGACTTGGTTGATACACATAGAAATGGTATCATTTGCTAAATCTTGAAGTCTAAATGGTTTATCTTCGATTCGAACTCATTAGAAACGAATAATGACTCTAACGGAGTCAAATAGGTTTTCATAATTGATGAGACCACGTGTGTGACTTGGGGATTTCGTTGTGATATGAGAGTTTTTTCGGGAAAATTAGTTACCCAAAATTGTGCATGATGTTGTTGTTTAATTCTCGTAAATATTATGAGATGGTTGATTATGTGAGTAGGATTATTATGACCTACTTGAGACATTCATGTTGAATGATGTTGTGCTCCCTATTTGGAGTTTGAATTGTTGTTGAGAATGTCAAGTAAACATCTTCTTGTACATTTGTTATGTCAATGGATTATTTATTGGCGGTATATTGACGCTCGATTATTGCGGGAGCCGGGGCTACGTAATAATTGAAGGCCAATACACTGGGCCTCGCCTTACCGTTGGCCGCGGTAGGGGCATAGCGCCATTTGTTGTATGGAATAAACGCAACCTTGGTAAGCTATTCCGTGGTTGATTCTTGGGTTGTAGGGACTAAGATCACCCGTCGACGTGAATACAGAAATTGGTTCATGCAGTATTGGTTATTGAGTATTGGTTATTGGTTAACGGTTATGATTTGTCGATCGAGCACGTCAACAATGGCTCCTACATTGGTATATCATATGTTGGTTGGTTGGAAGTATTGGGTATATTGGAGGTGTACCTCAATACTGTATCTTTTTAGAATGTGTTTACATATCGCCTTTATATGGTTCCTACATATGCGAATGTTGGTCATGATTTCCAACTGGTATGGGTCGGTTGGCGATTGTTGAGCCTCTCGTGTAGTGTAGGGTAACGTGTTATTATGAGATGCTCATTATGCTATGCTTTGAGGTTGATATATCTTGTTATAACTTGTATCACTTGTTCATATTATTGTCTTGCATCTCGTATGACATATTGTTGTATTAGTAGCTTATTGAGTTTTAAACTCACCCTGTTCAATGTTTATTTGTTTTCCTTAGATCACGGTCCGGCGAGGAACCCTTAGTAGAGTTTTGCTTGGTCTTGGCATTTCAGCAGGTTGTTCTTTTGGGCCTTTGTAATTCTTTTGGTGAGGCCGAGGGTAAACATTGTTACTTAAACTATGTAATGTTGGGTAGTGTGTTGGTCTTTGTGAATGTAATATTCTTTTGGTTGTGCCGACACGGTTGTCGTGCGTGATGTATTTATTAATATTCGTTACTTCTGCATACTCTGATTTGAAGATTGTTATGGTTCTCCGAGTTTGTTGCTCGTGGAGGTTTATGTTATATGTTTGATTTTGTATTCAAAACAAGTTTAGTTCCGGCTTGTTATTATGCCGATGAAGCATTGCTTTGGTTTTAAACAAAAGTTTTGCACGTGCATTACAAGGTTTTATGCATATGCTTCATACTTGCATCTCTCACGCATGAAATTTTTATAATGCGTATTTTGTGTGTCCCATTCGCGGTTCGACTCGGGATTCCATGTAGGAGTCCGGGTGCGGGTCGCGACATTTTTTAATTATTTTTTTATAATTTTTCTAAAAAATGATTTCATCTTAAAACTTTGTACAAAGCATTTTTTTAATTTTTGAAACTTTGTAAACTTTTCATATTTGAAATTATAGAGTATACAAGGCAATTTCAAAATTTAAAATTTAAATTTTGGTGATTTTTCACGGTTTGGAACCGGCGGTTCCGGTTCTCGATTCCAAACCGGTAATTTATGGTTTTGAGAAATTGGAAACCGAAATCGAACCGTATAACCAGTGGTTCCGGTTCAAGGAAGGTTCCAGTTTCTCACGGTTCCAGTTTATGCATTTTTTGGGCGGTTCGGTTCCGGTTTGAACAGCCAGTTCTGAACCGTTTGTGCATGTCTATGCAAGGACCATTCAGGCTTGATTCTGCGGAGCTTCTGCTTTACCGGCTTGGCATCGGGGTACAGCGGAATTCGATGTTCAACAATCGCTGGATCCAACCCAGGCATGTCTTCGTAAGACTAAACAAACACATCCTGAAATTTTGTCAACAGGCTGATCAATGCTGCTTTTTCTTCGTCTTGCATGTAGCTTCCTATCTTGACCTTTCTGACTTTATCATTTTGCCCCAGATTGATGGTGGACAAGTCTTCTTACAGAGCTTCCAATCGGCGCTCCCCTCGTTGTTTGATCATCTTAGCTAATTCAAATAAAAAGTCTTTATCTTTTGGATCCCCATTATTAATCGATCCATTATTAATCGATTCATTATTAACAGGATGATTTATCATGTTTTCAGTTAATTAATCTTTCAACACATTGGCAACCAAGGAGTACACAGAAACACTTGCATTATCATTAATGAAAGGAAGGGTTACAAGGTTGACCACCTCATCGAGGTCCTAACAAGTAAGATCCTCGATTTTGGCATCAAAAATCGAACCGATTGATGACCAGTTATTAACAAAAGGGGAAGGAGGGGGTAAGGTGTATCTGAAGCACTCCACCAGGTCCTCGACCTTCAGCAACGGTCCTGTAGTAGTGTACCAATTTTGAAGCGAATTGTATGCCACTGTCTCAAACTCTGCTACTGAGTCCTCTGTGCTACCTGCTGCTCCGTCGATCAGTCCCAGAAAACTGTCTCCCATGAAGTCTTCTCCAAATAGGGCTAGGGAAGAATCTTCCTGATCAATAGTCCATGTGTTCTCGACCGTCACTACCTTGTAAGAGGTGTCACGAGGGCTAATAATCAATTTTTCCATTTCTTCTTCTATGAGGCTGATGTCGTTGAAAATCTCCCATCCGGGGTGCATCTTTCTGTTGTTGTCCATCCACGGCTCAGGCAACATGAGGTAAGCCATGGTTTCTTCATGCTTGACAAAGCATCCATTCAAGGTCTTCCTGTAGGGGTTCATGGGAGGTGCCGTGTACGGCTGGTTTTTCTGAACTGCTCTGTTTCACTTGCGCTTCTCTTCCATTACTACCGCTAGTTCTGCAGGCGTAGGCTTGTATCCTAGCCCAAAAGGTGGTATGCATTCTTTGATGTCGTCTTGTACCAGGTTGATTCTGCCTTGCTGACTCTTTCCCAGCCCCAGTCCTAGCATGTAGCCTATGTTGCGAATCATGCAATAAGGGACTATCTCTCTAGGTTCCACAGCTTTCTTGTCACTGATGTTCATTTCTCCTGCATGCTGGATTGCATTCACACTCGCCTGAGGGATTACTTTGAATCTGCTCAAAAAGATGTCAGTGTCATCGTGCTCAATTTTGAGAATAGGAACATCTCCTTTCTCTTTTGATTCCATGAGTTTGTCTGCCAAAATAATGACTATATGATCCTCGTGGATGAACTTCACACATTGATGGAGTGATGAAGCTACTCCTTTCATGCCATCAATCCATGGACGGCCTAACAATAGATTGAAAGTAGAAGGGATATCTAATACTTGGAACTCGACAGGCATTTCCAATGGGCCAATGGTTAGCATAAGCATTACCACCCTGAGCACACATCGGCTGGTGTTATCATAGGCTTGCACTGACTGCGATGATGAAGCTAGGTACGAGATCTTCGTTCCCATCTTAGCTAAGGTTGTTGTTGGACAGACATTCAAAGATGAACCGTTGTCTACCAGAACCTTCGGTACCCTCTTTTCTTGGACACCGACAGTAATATGTAATGCATCAACATGGTCGACACCTCCTTTTGGTAAATCAAGGTCAGTGAACATAAGAACATTCCCGAAATGGATATTTCCAATCATTTGAGTCAACTCATCGGGCGAGGTCCCGATTGGAATGATAGCTTGACTTAATGACTTGGCAAGGCTGTCACGGTGGGTCTTGAAGGAACAGAGAAGACCCCAAATGGATTCATTGGCTTGGGTCTTCTTCATCTGAGTGAGGAGAGCGTCTTCAGTATCTTTATCCCCAGTATCCTTAGTACTAGTACCAACTTCTTTATCTTTCCCTGACAGACCACCCATATCTTGAGCTGCTTGGTATGCTTTACTAGATCGAGTGAGATGAGAGACATCGCCTCCTATCCATAAGGCCTTTTCAATGTTGTTCACTTCTTCTTGGGAAGTATCCTGGGCACTAGACAAAATGTCACTCCAAGAGAGCATGTTGCATTCGAGATTCTCCTCCTTTATAGGGAAAGGGATTAAGAGGTATGATAATGGAGCATTGCTGATTTCAAATTCGACGGGGGAGTTCACCTCCTCTGTTTTGAATTGGATGAAATTGACATGGTTAGCTGGCAGACGATTATTTACCACATTAGGCATGGGGTGTGGTTTCTCAATGATTTTGTCATCGATCAGATTTTGGATTGCTCAATGGAGCACGGAGCATTTGTCAGTAAGATGTCCACTGGATTGATGATATTCACAATATTTTGTATGGTCCCATGTGGCAGGCAATGAGTTGGGAGGTCTATAACCTTCGATAGGTTTGAGGACTCCTTGTGCTTTCAGCCCCCGAAAAATTAATGACATAGAAGCGTGCAATTCATCAAATTTTATACCATTTCTGTAGAAGTTATTTCTTGCACCTCTATTATTGTTGTTTCCCAATGCATTTACAAACCTATCAGGTGAATAATTGAAAGGCATATTTTCATAATTCTAAGTGGATGGTACAATTGGCAAAGCCATAGTCGGCACATTCCCTACCATATTTACAACAGGTGCAAACGTTGCTGCTGCCTTTCCTTTGGAGTATCAAAATGTTCTTGGAGGGGGATCAACCTTGATCTGTCTGGTGCAGATCTCCGTGTCGATGCAAAATCTGACATCTACGATTGCAGAGAAATCAGCATAAGGAAGGTAACACATACGATCCAGATAAATTGGCTGAGGATTTCTCAAAAAGATCCTGACTTGTTCAGCTGGGTCAGGCTTGTTTAGGGTTTGGACAATCTTCTTTCCCTACCTTTCGGCATACTCAAAAAATGTCTCCTTCTCTCTTTGGGTGCATGAATCAAGATCTCTCCTGTGCTTTTCCCAATTACTGTTATCTTTGTATCTTTTCTAAAACTCATCCGCGAGTTTATCCCATGTAGCAATCAAAGTGCTGTCCACAGACATCAACCATTGCTTGGCAGCCCCAATTAAAGTTAAGTGGAAGTTGGAGACCATTCTTCGAAACTTGCTCCTCGTTGCTGCATAGCATGGGCATAAAATCTAATATGAGCACTAAGGCATCCTGTCCCATCAAATTTCTCGATATCAGGCATTTTGAATTTTGGTGGTAAAATGGCAGCAGGCTGCAGTGTCATTGCTCGGGCGATAAATTTGCCTTTCTTCAAGACTTTCAGAACCATGTCCTTTAATTCTCTGATCTCTCCTTTATTTGCAAGTTCAGCATCATTGGTATCAACCATAGCTGTGCCCGAGAACTGCCCTACTGGAGGAACCGGATAAGGTGGTGTATAGCCAGCAAATAGATATATTGGTTTAGCTGAAGGCTAAGGGTTGTAACTGTTTGGGTTTAGATGTGGACTATCCTGGATCGGATTTGTCATATAGAATGGGAATACATTTGGATTAGGGAAAAGAATGTTGGTAGGTGGAGATATGATGCGAGTTGCAGGAGGTGTAGTAGTGTTCGGGATTGGGATTGTGGTAGTCTGAGACTGGTGATAGATGTTCGGATTGACATTTGGCTGAGGAGGAAATGTATTAGAATAAGATGGGTAATTACTTGGATATGAGGGATATGGATATGGAGAATAGGTATGTGGATATGTGGGATAGGTGTTTGGATTGGGTAGACTTGCATTCATGCTTAAGGGTGATGGGTCAACAGTTCCTGTAAAAAGGGGTACGGTCCTGTTATCAGCCCTTTGACCTTGGATAAGGGCTGAAAACCTATTGATCATGGCTTCCATGTTTTGATCCATCCATTGTTGCATCACTGGGGTTGGAATGTATCCTGCAGTCCCTGTCATGTCTCGCAGAAGTGCTATCTTCCTAATCGGCCATATGATTCCAATGCAGACTTTCTATACTTGATTCTGAGTCTATGCTTGATACTCTGGTCAACCTCTCAGTGTTAGTCCTCCTCCAATTCAAGGCTAGGTTTCTGAAAGGTTTGGATATGGGTAGGAGTTAGGTTCTAGAAGTGTTTCTGGGTACAGCACAATTTTATTGTTCCTCTTTTCCTTTTGACTCACCCTAAGATGGTTGGACAAGCGAAAATGCTTTGTTTTTACTTATGAACCGTTCATGGAACAGTGGATTCTCTCGCCAGAATATAGGACCTTCGTATTCCACCTGTATTTTGACTTCCCAGGATTGGACAGATCTCAGGCGAAGGGACTATATCCTCTTCAGGATCCACCATCCGAATTGTCTAGGCATATGTCATGGACTTCTTTATTTAATCCTGTGCATGAGAATTTTGTTTATCGACCTTTTGATCACTTTGATTCTATTTTGGGAGAGTATGACTCTTTTTTTGATCTTCGGTGTTTTATTTCTCGACATTGTTTTTCTTTGCTGCGATCAAACAGACTCTTTTGTCGGTCGACGACTCTTTTTTCTGATTTGATTTCTTTTGTCTTTATGCATATGATTGACAAAGCATGTTTGTGACAACAAGAACCAACCGGTCTTTGAAGTGTCCTAGAAATATATATGAATTACATGTGGCCATGCAGGGTTAGAATGGCTTACTTCCCGAGGGACAATCAATAATAGCGCGGAAAGGGATAGTGTCAGCTGAAGGAATGCTGGGCGCATGACTTACCTAGTTTCACTTCAACGTGGCTATACCAGGGTTTGAATCTTGGTAACAGTTCGGAATAGATGAGTGCGCGTGTGTGCGCAGTGTCTAAGAGACTCTTTTTACAATTATATGTAAATGAAAATGAGACAGATATGTACAGAATAAGAGGAAAATATGTCCATTTTTTTCTGATTCATGTGATGTGGGTTGTGTTTTGTTAGCAGTTGAAACTAGCAGGAAAGGAAACACATCCACAGATCGAGGTTTTAAAAACAAATGTCCCTAGTAGAGTCGCCACTGTGAGTGCCCCAATTCGCAGATCGTTCCCTTTGGGCCCTTTTCGCTCTTGTCTTGTGGTTTTCCTCTGTTGATTTTATGATTTGATAAACATGAAAAATACGCTCATCTTTGAAAACAGATTCGCCACTCTCGTTTATAAAGTAAACGGGAGAAAAACTTTAGATTATGGGTTCGGGGGCCAAGTTATGAGTTGGGAAGGTTTTACGCACCCAACTCGCCCTTTCGTCTCTACATATTTGCATGCTCGTATTTAATTATCGCAAGTTTGTTATTTACAGAATATATACTTTATATGTATTTTGAAATGTATTTAAAATGTATTGAAATAATTTACATACATTTATTACATCTATTTACATATTAAACAGACTAACAAACGGAAGGGGTTACCTTCTGTTGTTTTACAAAAATCGGGCCAAGTTCTAGGCCGTTGTATAATATTGGATCAAGCTAGCTTGTAGCCTGATCGTTGTGCTTCAACTGCTACCAATCGAGGAAAGGAAGACTTACGTTTTGTGTGTGTTGAGAGAGAGTCAATAATATTTTTCTTTTCTTTCTCTATTTTCTTCCTCAAAAAAGAGGCTTGATAGAGAGAGAGTTGTGTGTGTGTGTGTGAGCTCTTTGAGGGAGTTCAATCTCTATTTTTTTCATGTGTTGAAAGAGAGAGCTGATCAACTCTTTATATAGGGGAGGAAGTGAGAGTTTACTCTCTGGCCCAAGTTTAGACGAAGCTTCCTTTCTGCCTTCAAAGTCTTTAGCAGTCGACGGCTTAACTTTGAGGACAAAATGCAGGTTTGATGCGCGGCGCACCTGGCATGGTGCCCGCGCACCAAACTATGTTTGGTGGTATCAGCGCACTCAGCAAGGCTTCAGCGCACCAAACCATGTTTTTGGCTTTTTCCAGGGTTTGTGTCTTGCACTTTGGCCCTTCTAAGCTGTGTATCTTCAGTCTAGACTCTTGATGTTGATCTAACGGAAGGTTGTTTGTGTGTTGGACATCGTTAGTCCTGTTGTATCTTCGAGTTTGACCCTTGATGTTGATCTAAGTGAAGCTTGTTGTATTTGTTCGACGTTGACAGTCCGTTGTGTTTGTTGTTTCTTGAAATAATCATAGAAACATGTGTTAGTCCATTTGTAAATAAATAGTTGTTTATTAGACAATTCTTATAATGTAGGTGTACGAATTCTGGGTGTCTACACCTAAATTGAATTTACAAGCGATAGCCTCAACATAGTTACCTATTATGAAATATTTATAGACTTTATAAATGAAAGTACAAATAGTTTAACATTCAGACAATTGATGAATTGTCCAAGCAAGAGCAGGTTGTAAAGTGAATGCTTTTAGGAGAACATGAAGTTTTGCGGTATAAAATTTGAAGAATACACTCAAGTTATCTTTTAACATGTCTTTGCATAACAGAATAATAGTTGGAAAAAAAACAACGAATGTTGTACTGAGAGAAACCACTGTAATTTAAACCAAGAGTTTAAATAACAGAGTTTTTGTAAGAGAATAGGAGCAAAAATTTTGATGGATGATAGATCGAAGTTAGTTGGTATAAAGGTTAGCAAACTTCTATAAGTGAAGCATGATCCATAAGAAATGAAAGTAATATCTCCTTATGTCTCCTATGAACTCCTATTTGCTTGTATGTAGTACTCATCCTGATTCATATACTGAATGAATATCTATGACTTCGCTCTTTATGTTTTTGTACCACTCCTGCTGAGTATATTATCAATTAGAATATTCTCTCCTCATTCCTTGTTTGAGCACTAGCAGTACTCTGTTTAAAGTCTACTCCCAGTATTAACAATCTCTCTTCCTTACTTTCCTCCTTACGTTACTAAGCTTCATTTATCTGTATAGTAAATTCTCCTCCTTTTACTATATAGCTCTCCTCCTTTCTTCACTTGATTTTTGTTCAGATGTATAGTTACCAAAACTCTCCTCCTTAATGGTCACAAGCAATGAACATTAAGGGTACATGATATAGTGAAAGAAAATACATGCATATATGACATAATATAACAAGATAGCATAGCATGCATAGAGTGAAGTTATAGAATATGTAAAGGAAGAAATATTTAAAGCGTAAAAATCAAGCAGGAATTATATTTAAGAATAAGGAGAAAGAAAGAAGAAAAAGGATCAGTTAAGACTTCTTCTGATCCTGGGATAGATCTCTTCATCACGGTTGATATTTTCATCTTCTTCATCAGAGTTATCACTATCACTAGCATCATCTTCTTCTACTACTAGTGCTGCATTCACGACAATTTCTTCAAAGACATCCATAATAGCATTCTCATCTGGATGAATAATGAAATCAAGGCATTACTGATTGAATAAAATGTCATCACTAATGACATGTAAACACTAATTGAATAAAATGCCATCACTAGTGGCATGCATGTCTGTCATCATTATAGACATAGTTTCTAATGTTCTTAAAAGAACATAAGAACTGTGAGATTATTCTCACATAGGGTTTTAATTCATTTTCTCGCTTAAAGACTCAGAGAACGGCTCGATTGATGAAATTGAATATAATCTGAGCCCAATATACTTAAGGATTATTGCTGTGAGCTACCTCTGAAACTAAGTGAAGATCCGGACAATAGTGTTTAAACAGTAGGCATCTATACAGGATATCACTTATGCAGTATAGTTCAGGAATCGACTATGCACTATGCTGTCTAATTCCTCTACTGGATTCTCTAGTCATTCTCATCTAGACATTGTTAACAATCTCATCAGGAACATATATAGCTCCTTCATTTAGAATATTGAAAACATGAGCATTGGTAGCCGCATTAAAGACTAGATGTCTTCCTGTGATAGTACCAGTTAGGGATAGACCATCGACAACAATGTCCATTTCCTTATAAAATTCAACTACAAATACTGTAGAATTCGTCCGTAGGGTACATGATGGGGATGAGTCCAACATTGTAATGGAGCCAATACCCTGTCACCAATAGGATTGGCAAGCAAGTGCTCAGCATGATGACTGTTTCTTATATTATAAGGTATGTTGTTTACAATCTTAATGTGTTGATTTATCACCCTTAGAACACGAGCATTGTTATTTGCAAGTGCCTAATGCCATAGAGAAAAGCAAAGAAATATGTGAAGATAGAGTTTACTAAATTTACTTTTTAACACATGCTTTAAAAGAGAACTGAACTAAAAACTCATAATTTTGACATGGCAGAATTATCAATTTAAGATAGAGGACAATGAAATTTAATTATTTCAACAGCATGATGATTTTGAGATGTCAAGCATAGAGAGATTTTAGTAGTTCTTAAAAGTTAAAACTGATCAAATTGCATAGATAGACTTATAGTAATATTAGAATCAAAAATTAGTAAGTAATGGAGTTCTTACCATAGCGTTCAAGGTTTTGATGACAGAGAGATGGTAGATGATGAAGAGAAGGGTTTTATAGAGTAGGAAGTGTTAGTATAAATGATGAAGGGTTTTGGAAAAAAATTCATCTTGTGATAAATGAGTTTAAAAAAATAATAATGATCACAGTAGAAAGCGTTAGAATACGAACTGTGAGAAACATGATTTTCAGTGAAAGGTTATGACGTTTAGCATTACTGAGTGTTCAAGGTAATTATGAAGCTAGAGTTTTAAGCATAGGGTGTCTGTAGGTTTTAAATGTGACTGATAACCAAAATTGCTCATAACACCTTGAAGGTTTTGATAATATAAGTAAATGACCTTTTGATTAAAACATTTTAGTCACTTAAATAAAGTATCAAGGGTTTTGATAAAATTCCATTTGTAAAGTGTTGTAAGTAATAAGGAGGGAATTAAGATTACTTACCTGATTGTTGGAATTTTATCATGTTAACATTTGAAGATTTGCAGGATATATAGTTGTATAGTTAGTTGCTCCTGAGTTGTCTATTTAAATACTCATTCTCAACTTATTCTTTACTTTGCAATGAAGTAGCTCCCTTTTTTTATGAGGTGCTGCTTGAACTTGTGATTCATCCTGCTTTGCTATCAGCAGTGTTGAATTGTCTTTGTATAATTCCTTCATAGTTTCTTCCAATAAGTTAAGAAATACATGTCACGTATTAAGAACTTACAAGGAAAAATTGTTAAGTCACGCAATGTTTAGATAGAGAAGCAAAAGATCCTGGGTAGATTTGACAGGAAGATATCGTAGTGAGTAAATGAAATCATTGAGACTGATTGTTGACATTAGGCATAGGGATCTAAGATTTGAAGTATACAAATACTATTGATAATAGTACAAGATGATTGTAATCTCTTTTCATTTGATAGTAATGACTAAACCATACCATTTACTCGAATATCATCAAAACAAATCAAAGGTTCTTTAGTTATCTATCTATATCATTTTAGAGCAATGACTTAGCAATATAGACACCAAGGTAGCAACTCCTAGACCATAGATAGGCTAGAGGGATATGTATATATATGTGAGATATACATTTGCTGCTTTTGATTGCCACAGTAAATCACCCGATTTACTTCAATCAACTTGGAATATGAAACAAACCTAATAGGATAATCATTTTTGTACAGGTTTAGTTTCTCTAGGACTTAGTTCAAAGAAATGAGAAATAAATAGAGCATTTTTTTTCAAGCAAAGTTTTGAAAGAATACATAAATAGTAACTTTCCTGATAATAGACAGCAAAGAGTGATTCTCATCAAACATTCAACTCATGTAATTGATATCAATTGTTAGAGTGAGAATGAGTGAACTTGCTGAGAGTGAGATGAATGTCATGTGGTCAATCATATTTGTACATTAAGCAAATCATGTCATTCAGAGGATCGTATAGCTTTTGCATTCATAAACTACATATATATGGAGATACAATTCATGGCTTATAGAATGCAGCAACATACACAAAATTTTATACACACAACAAGTCTGAATACAAGAATTATAATTCAAGATATTTTGAAAAGAACAAGTTACAAGAGTAAGTAAGACATCTCTAATTTTAAACAACAGAATTGATAAGTTGCAAGATCGCTAAAGGTAGATGACCAAGGGTGTGTTCCAAGTACATAGCCCGAAGGTTATCAAGTAGTGTACTTGAATTCTTGATGCTTTACACCATTCGCAAGAATAGTGTTTTTTTTAGGTATTCTTCCTAGTTATGACTTCATGCTTCGATTCATGGTATTGACAGAACTTAATCTCTCCCATTCGCTTGATCCCAATATTTGTGTGACTACTCAAGAAAGCACGTGGTGTAAAAAAAAATGGGTGATCTTAAATCTTAGCATTTTGTTGTCCTCATTTTATGCTTCTATGAGCATGACTATCTTGATATTAGATGTCCAGCACAGTATTTATCTAGGACAACAACCTGACCCTATATCAGCAGTCTTGTGACAAAAGGCTAAATAGTCTTTTACAAATTCAAGTGTACTGAAGACAAAACATATTGTTCTTCCAGTAACATATTCAACAGTCCATAGTTCTTTTCTAGATAGTGAGAAGATTTATAGGTAGTCTTGTTACACATGGTCATATGGTTGTCGAAGCGATTCATCTGTATGTTATCAAATAACAATGTGAATAACAGATCGCTTACGAACAAACACTAATTGAAATGAGTTTTAAGTCAAAGATGAAAGTTTGGCAATTTGATACAATTCTAAGAATTTGTATAATCACAATTTCAACAAATCGAATGAATATCGTTACGGGACAAATTGCAAGAACTTGTGAATACCCAAGCGATCAAAGATGTATTCAAGTGTCAAATTTCATACACAGATACAAACTAAAATCAATTTATGATTTCTAGCATCTTATTTAGACAATCACAATGTGCATAGAACATGCAGAGATTAAGTCTAAGTATCATAAGTAAATTGTGAAACTAGAAATTAAGCATATCAACAATAAAATGATAAATCATTTTGTACCGATTGTTTAGACGATGAGAGAACACTATGGAGATTTGGGACAAACTCAAAGTAACTGATTATGAGAAAGCTTGAATCAATACAAGTAATCATAAGGTTGTAACAAGCGTTGTTTAGTGTTTGAGATAAAAGGATTGATGAAATATCATGTTCCTTTTATACTCGAAGAGGTTAGACGAAAAGACATTTTTCAATAAATGTATTTTGAAAATAATCAAGGTGTCTTTTCAATTACCCAGGCAAGATAATCATGACGATTCTTGGGTAGTTAATTCTAATTTGAATGTGAGCTTTTAAAAAGACAAAAAGGCTTAAGACTTTTCGTATTTTTGAAAGGGATTTGAAAAATGAAGTTCTCTCACATTACGAGTAATCATAGTTGTCTATTCTTCAATGTATATGAAGATTGCCTCTTTACTTCTATGAATTAGTACATATAACTAATTTCATGAAAGTATTTTAGCTTCAATAAACTAACAAACAAAATTAGATTTATGAAGCCTTTAACGTCCCATAAACTAGCACATAAAACTAGGTTTGTGAAGCATATAATGACAGATAAGATACTTACTTGTGACCACCTGTATGTATAGGCAAGTCTTTCAAAAACCACATCAAAGGATGTTCTATGAATATGAGTTGTCAACGGTCCTTCGATTTCAATATGTAGATATGAAGTTTTGTGGTTTGGAGAGATGGGACAAAGTGTTTCTATGTATATCAGTTAAGGTCTGTGTGGTGAGGAAGATTCCTAGTATATGTTAGCAATTCTTCCTTGATCAACAGTTTTTCAACATTGCTGATGAGAGTGATAAGTTGCCTTTCACAGAAGACAAGAACATATGTTCACTGTCAATTTATCTTGAAGAAAATGTTAGCAACATTTATGAGCTAAAAGTAACTCGTGAAAATCATAAGGCATATATCACATGAAGATATAGTCGCATGACAATAAGTGTTAAGGTTTATATATACCTTCATAAATACATTTGATGCAATATATCTTTTATCTTTGAAGATTGTTTCGGAGGATAGGTATAGACATCACCGATATGTGCTTGAGTCCTTGGAGATTTGGAAACAAAGAGTCAGGATAGACACAAGGATATTTCCATAACCTTGCTAAGTATAAATTGGTATCCTTTATATCTTCAACTAAGCTTTAGCAAAGTATTAAGAAAAAATTTCTAGTAGATGCTTAGAGAATTATATCAACTAATCAAATGAAGTGTATTATGAAAGAAGAACTGAGAAAAAATAGAATTTTAATAAAACTATAAATCTAGATAGTTCATACATATTGAAAGTTTTGTACAACTATCATTTTATCATTCTTCAAGAATAACATGAATGTATACTTAAATACTTTCCTTCTAATAACAATTGAATGATATATTTTGGGCCAAAATATGAAAAACCCCCAAAGTATCCACCCAATCCCATAATGGTACCCAGAATAAAATATTTCTCACTTAGGTATACAATGTTACTAATTATCCCACTTTTTCATAAAGCCCGACGTCCGTTAGAAAATTCACGTTAAAGTGCACTTGTCTTCCATGTGCTGGACATTTTCATCATTTCAACATAGCACAGGAGGGGCAATCACTTCGGCTGAAACACAAGGGGGCAAACTATAAGATTTTGTTTCTTCTTCGAAATTAAAACCCCCTAATACATCCCAAAACGACTTCATTTACCAAATAACTAAGAAAACCACAGCATCTGTTCGTCAACTTCCTGTCACTCCCCTCCGCCGCCGGTCCTGGCAAGAGGTACGCCCAAGCCGTATGCTGCACCAACAGGTCCTTAATCGGAATCTCCTGCCAACTCTCCCTCCGGTTCCACGTCATGGACAAAATCATCGGTGGCTTCGACGACAACGCCATGACGTCTTTCAGGCTCCCATACCTCTGCACCGTCACTATCTCGATATCGAAAACTTGATACAGATTGTAATAGGGATTGTCAATCCCGCCACTAGAGATGAAGAAATCCGTGGGGGGTTTAATTTTGAATCCGAGATTAGTGGGGCTATTAAACAACGGCGGCTGCTTTGTTTCTGATTCCAACATGGTTTTGGGATTGAGAACTAGAATATTCTCAAACTGTGTAAGATTAAAACAAGTTATTGAGTTATAATTGAATTAGGATTAATAAAATAAGTGGAATTCTGTTCTTATTTGAGTAGAAAAATGAGTGGAATTTTGTTCTTATTTGAATATATAAATTCATGATGTTTGATGGCAATGAGAACATTTCAAAGTTTAAACCACTGTTATATATCCCAATTCGTATAATGAAAAAAGAGAAGAGAGAGAAAAGAAGATTGAGAGAGAGAGAGAGAGAGAGAGAGAGAGAGAGCGAGTGCTAATGGTGTTGGGGAGGGGCCAAACTGGGATCTCAATGTCCCAAGGACAGAAATGACTAAAATGTCCCACATGTGCCATGCACATGTTAACATCTGTTAAAGTTTCTAACGCCCATCACGGCAAGGGGTCAAACTCGGATAATTAGTAACATTGTATACCCAGGTGGGAAATATTTCATTCTGGGTACCATTATGGGATTGGGTGAATACTTTGCCTATATTCTATTATCAGAAAATATTTCTTAAAAGCAAGATAATATAAGGTCATGACAATAAATTCTCACACACTTCCTCTTGAGAATAATTACACAAACATATTCTCAATACTTCTCTTCTGTACATTAAAATGTTTGTAGCAAAATAAACATTTCGTAGTGCATCAAAAACTGAGCTATGGATTAGCACTCAGGATGTTAGGCCTAGAATATTAAAGTTTCAATAGACTTCGCTCTGATTCCAATTGTTAGGTCCATTGGGTCCTTTAGACGTGATGCATTAGCTTAACAGAGGGGAGTGAATATCCTATCTTACCTAAATTAAAATTTCTTTCAAAACTTTAATACAAAGGTGTGTATTTCATAACACTAGTAAATATTGCTGGTAAGAACTAAGTAAACACCAGCAGTTTATGCAAAGCGATAGACTTAAGGAATACGAAGTTACATACTTGCTTAAGCAATCAATACAACAACAGGTATATAACATATAAATAAGATTGCTGATACAATTAACACAAATTAAATAGAACCAACGCATATATTCTTAAAATGCATTAGTACAAAAATACAAGTTTGCTGATAGAATTAAACAATACAAAGAGAAGAATTGAACAGGTTGAATAGACGAAATGTTTTTTACTAAATTCAGCAGCGGTCTACCAAATAACAAATATGCTTAGTACATCTACCTTGACACTCTAATCCTAGCAAACTAGAGGAAAAAAAAGGAGAATGGGCAGAAAAATTACATCAACTCCAAGAGCTTCATAGGCATATAACCTAAGAGAGTTACATGCAGCAAAAGCTACAAGTACGAGGTGTGATAGGATCAACGAAAACCTAGGATACGAAGTTGATGATTCCATTTTGACCTTGTTAAGAATGTTTAAAAGGAATAAAATATTTTGACCCTATTTCGTAATCGATACAAGAGGTGAAAAGTGATTTTCCAAAGTTCTAAAAGTAACTAATGATTCGAGAGTTTGAGGATAAGTCATCCACTAGCCATGTCATGATTTCATCAAACTCACGGCATGCATTGCAACGAGATGCAAGCCTTCCTTTGTGAGTAAGATGTGGAAACTATATTTATGCTTATCCTTTGACGTCGTATCTCCTATCAATTTTCTCCAGTCTTAGGCACTCTTGTTCCTTGATCTCTAGTTCATCAGATATTACATGAGGCTCAAAGACTAAGTCTTTTGAAGGATTGAAAGACTAAAGTCAAGAAGTGAGTTATTGACCAAGTGTATATTCTACACTTAGTTTTTTTAGATCACTCTTAGTATTTTAGATCACTCTTCTCCACACAAGAATTTTCATCTTTGAATGTCTCTCTTTTATATCATTCTATTTGTCTGTCTATCTGTATATGGTTCTTATGAGAGAAGGTTTCTTATATAGGCAGAGAGTGTGGTAGTCGTTGGAGGCATTGATGATTATCAACCGTTGGAGTTAATGCTTTGAGTATAGCTAGGTACACTATATTGACTATTGATTAAGAACCGCTTCGCTAATCTTTTGAGAATAGATATCTAAGGAAGATCATTTGAGAAGAGATATCTAAGAAGATCTTTTGAGAAGTGATATCTAAGGAAGATCTTTTGAGAAGAGATATCTAAGGAAGATCTTTGGATTTTGTCGTGTATTGAATATTCCGTCTTAAGTGATATTAATGAAGGCATGAATTGATTGTCTTTGAGAACCGAGCTATTTCATCAAAGAAGCAAGAAGTCCAATGGATAATAAATGAGGGCGTAGATACTGATATTGTAATGTTTGGCAGAGTCGATAGGTCTTTTTAGAATATTTGAGA
Organism: Platycodon grandiflorus; assembly: GCA_016624345.1. Lineage (NCBI taxonomy): Eukaryota > Viridiplantae > Streptophyta > Magnoliopsida > Asterales > Campanulaceae > Platycodon > Platycodon grandiflorus. Next base: position 5,052,132 of record CM028367.1, read on the forward strand.
AGATCTCTTCAAACGTCACTTTTGTCAAATGAATGATAAGTGTATCCGACTTCTGGGCTTCATGATCAGCAACCTTAGATGCGTAGTTGAAGTATTAGCATTCTTCAATCGGCATATGATATTGTTGGAGGTGTCTGGTCTATATCACTTTGAGCAGTTTCCAACTGACATGAGCATGGCTAGTAAAGTTTATCCAAAGTCCTAATCTAGAGTTGCCATGAGCTATCCGGTACGCAGACCATCTAGTCACTCTAACTAAGACCAAGTAATAGTTACAAGCAAATCAAATGAATAAGGGAATATGCAAACGAGTATTATACATTTTGCATAGACATATTCTCTTATGAATAAAGTGCACAAATTTAAAATCTTGGGCTAATCAGTTTGGTACTAGATGTAGTACTGTTTCTAGTGTAAACCACTTTACATCCGGTCTACATTACATTACTCCTGATTAACTTTTTTGTCTTAAGCTAATTTACTCTTTTATTAAAGTCTATTGAATCAATAGTAGACTTTGCTAATACAATATATTTGCAATAGCTTGCCTTAATCTTGTTCACTTTAACATTTTTATATTTATCAAAAAAAATTTGTGTAACTGCAATTGTATCAACTCAAAAAGTTTGCTGATACAACTTTACTTATACCCATAAGCAGATTCGTGACAAACTTTTCAATCCATTTTGCTACCCCAACTCTTTTTATTGCCGAATATATTGATTAAATTGGAAAGTTGACTGGTTTAATTTTAAAATGGTCATAGGCTATTCAACCCCTCTCACTAGCCTATTTTGAGTCCGATGGAAATAAAAGGGGAAAATATAAAACCAAAAACAAATAAAAAATACTAGGTTTAACCAAGGGTTACCATCCTAATGACAACTTTGCCTTAAAGCAAAGTGCATTGAGGTATACGCATGTTCAAGGCAAAGTTGTCACAGTGGGAAACCTAGCAATCTATAACTATTACTAAAGTAAAAGCCACTATTGCTATGTAGTAGCTTTACATTCATTTTTTCCCGCCTAATTCCTTTCCCATCTTAAGCTGTCCCATTTGCTGCACCCTTTTAGTAATTTCCTCATCAATTGTAAGTTGTCCCATTTCCAATACACATCTTTTAAGTTCCCATTTCTAAGTAAATTTGTTAGGTCCCTTGGTTTTGTAACAATAGCTCAGCTATAGGCTAGAGGGGGGGTGAATAACCTATCATACCAAATTAAAATTTTCACAAAGAAACATATCAACTTGGTATGCATTCCATCAAAGAGTGTAAACAGTGATGAAATAACACATAGTAGAAATCAGCAAAGTTATGATGTAGCGGAAGTCTTAAAGGAATGCATAAGATATAAGATTGCTGGTAGGAAAGCATAGAGAGGTATCGGCAACCTTAAACTAAGATAACTGATAATGGGAAAACATATACATATGAACAAACATATTATCAGCACACTTGATATAGTAGATACAAGATTTCTCAACACTAGCTTGCAGGTAAGTATAAGCAATTAAACACTTAATAGAATGAAATAGGCTGAAGTTTGTGAAATTATATTTATTGAATTCAACAGAGGTCTACCAATAGCAAACTTGCTTAGTACATCAACCTAAGACACTCTAGACCCAGGCAGACAAGAAAAGAAAAACCTAGGAAAAGAAATGTCGCAAGGGAACTGTGAATGTTACCTAAAAGATAAGCTTCCAGCAATTTCCTTTAATGTCATTTGCACACCAAAATTCGTCTTCATTGCCCAATGACTTTGCTCATGAATTCTTATAGTAAGAATTCATGAGGAACAAGGCAACAAGGGAGAGTGTGTGCGTGATGATGATTTTTAACAAGACATTCAAACATCAAGATTTTGAATGCTTGGTGGGTTAATAACCCGACAGCTATGATCTATGGTTGTTGCCCTCAGGATAAACATCTCATTTAATTGAGAAGCTACTTAGTTGAGTGCAACATGGATATGATGTGTGTGCTTCATCTCGGACATCTTCACTCTAATGTCTTCCAAAGAAGGGGCTCTTGAAGTCTTGATCTCTTGAAGGTTTAATCTTCTAAGGGCGGAGACTAAGTCTTTCAGAAGATGAAAGACTTGAATCAAGAACACATGCCTTGACCAAGTGTTCTTTTTTTTTTTTTTTTTTTCTCTCTCTCTCTCTCTCTCTTCTCACTGATGTGCTTCACAACTTCTTGAATATTGGCAGAGTTGTTTTCAGCTTCTATTCCACCCTCAAGTGTAATGATTTTCTTTCAATACTAAATTACTCACATACCACGTTGTGAAGGATTTCTTTAAGTAGTTGGAGATGGAGTTGTTGAGAGATGAGATGAATTCAACCGTTGGATTAGATTTCCGGATTGTGCATGATGCACAATGTAGTTGTTGGTTGAACTCGTTATTTAATGCTTTTCGAGAAGAGCATCCAGGAATCAGGCTGAAAAGATTTGATGTGACTTGTCATATCAACAACCTTATCTTCGAGCACAATGATGAATGCACGTTTGTTAAACTTCCATTGAATGTGTCTTATTCATCAGAGAGGAATTTAATTATCCAATGAATATTAGTACCAACTTTTGGATAATGTCAAAGTTGTCTGTTGGGAGATAGACTTAGAAGTCTTTTGTCTTTTCTCCAGTTAGGCATTTTGTTCATCTCTGATAATGTCCTCTTGGATTAGCAGCCTTGTAGTCTTTGCTGGTAGATCTATCATCATTGTATTGAATCGTTGACAAGGCTTTGCTAATAGATCTATCATCATTATATTGAATCGTCGATTTTGCTTCAGTGCTAATCTTTAGCTTTGCTGATCATGAGCATCTTCCATAGTACATAGTGATCATAGTTGTTTTATGTCTTATCCTAGAGTTGCCACGGACTGTCTAGTACGCAGACTATCTAGTCACTACAAACTAAGATTTTGGACACGTTTATAAAGGCTTTAATACAAATTCGGTCACTCTACTTACATCTAAAATTCATTAACTCACATCACTTTTTTTTTCATACTTTAATTACTTTACTTGGATTAAAAATGAACTTATTGATTGAAAAAGTCCAAGTAAAATGATTAAAGTGTAAAAATAAAAATTTAAAAATAATAAAGTGAGCGTATTGAATTTTTGAAAAGTAAAGTGACAAAATTAGTATTTAAACCCATTTCTAAAACTCACATGTTGATTTCGGACGCATTTCTGGATTGAACAGTTACCACCAGAAGCGTTTTTATTCTTATTTTTAGTATAAAAATTGAAACAGAAAAGGTTACCAAACTATCGCAAAACACTTCTAATTTTGACACAATTTGGTGTTAGGGTGGGGGGTTGGGGGGCTGCTTTGAGATTACCCCTACACTTCAGCGTACAATTTTGTAATCCTAACCACAAATTTCCAACATATGCTTGTATGCTTCCATTCAATTCAAGGGAACCAGTTTGCTCGTATAGTCGTTTGGTTTAAAACGCAGTGTTTTAAAACGCAGCTTTTAAAAACGCAAGTTTTAAAAACGGAGGTCTTTCCTTATAAATACGTTTGGGATATCACTTCAATACAGCTTTTTTTTTCCTAGTAGCGTTTAAAACCCGCGTTTTGGGAAAATAATTTCAGCTTTTAAACGCATGCGTTTTGAAAATGCGTCGCCGCAGATTGAAACACATTTTTGCAAATAAGCATTTATCTCTGCGTTTTGGCCAAAACGCTCGACCAAACGGCTCTTAGTAACACTCGCCGTCGTAATAAAGACTATGAACTCAATTACACATGCTACCAAGCATTGTAATCCCCTTACTGCAAACCCCAAATCAACTCGATTAAGCATGATAACAAAGACCCAACGTACTATTATTTAGTAACCGATTTTGCCCTGTACTCTCAATATCCTAAAATTGACCAGTGTACTCACTAATTGAGTCAAATGTGGTCCCTCCAATTAATTTTCCATCCAATTTTCTAAAACTAAGCACGATTGTGTTTATGTCGCCCTTCCACCAATCTACTTCAAGTTGCAATATAAAGCAAACCATGAAGGCATGAACAGCAGCTTGGAGAGTTTGGACATGGGCCTGTTCATGCTAAGCCAAGTGGGTTTGGTTTTGTTAAGGGCATTCACTCCTCATGGCTTTAGGGTTTCCATTCCTCCTATTCTTATACAAAAAAAGGTAGTGTACTTGAACACAAGAAATAGAACCTGTCTTTCTGTGCATGCAGATATCCACATAAAATCTGCCTGTGCATGTGCAAAACAGACTAACACAAAAGAAATAAACGAGATAGCTTCTGCAGTAGCTTAGAAGACGAACAAGGTTAAAAAGAAAAAAAACCTACTTGATGATGGGATGATAAAGAATACGATGAAAGCAAATAAACAAATAAACAAACTACAAAGCGGGATAACAAATTAACAACATGATAGCTTTAAGTTGGAAAGAAAAATCAACTGAAGCCACGGTAAAAACTTTGTGATCAGAATAGCCACTTAACTTATAGAAGTAGCTCGCTTTTCTATCAGTGAATGGCCATGGGACGCTTAACACTAAGTTTGTCCATTCTTGGACTTACAACAGAAAATCAAAGTAGTATGGGTATTTATTTGTGGAGTGTACTGTTGTTGTTAGGGAGTCTATGCCTGTGAATGGGCACATCTAATTTCCAAAACTTTTATTGCCCGATAAACTACAACAAAGTACAGCAATGCCATCCCTCCAGCCCACCCACAAACCAATCCCAAAAAAAGAAAAAGAAAATAGTAATGATAAAATGATAAACTAGAACAGAAAATAAAAACATATGAACAAACAAAACATTAGGTGACAGCGGGTTAAGCAGATCGCGGACTGTTCGGTTTGAGAAAAAGAATGTCGCTCTAGTTCGGAAGCGTCTTGTGCATATCGTGAATTTGGTAACAACTGAATCAATCCGCTTACCAATGCCACAAAATTTCCATTTTAGATTTATTATCTAAATTTCAGCCCATCCTTCTATCCCTCTGAAAAGATTACCTGAGATTAATTCCCTTCGCAATCTCAAAGCACAAGAACAACACCCAGGTTCCTCTTCTTCTCATCTACTCGCTTCATCTCCACAAATCCCACCTCTATAGCCAATGTGCTATTTTCTAAATCACTGCAAGCCAGACGAGCCCTCATTCTCACCATCTTGGGTCGTGATGCAAAATTAGTCTCAAAACAACAGAAACCACAGAGTCCAATTATCCTTCAACCCCCCACCCCAACACGAACACAAAAAACAGAAACATAAATAAAAAGACAAACAAACAAATCAACAGGTTTCAACTGCAGAACAAGAAAGAGGGTAGTAAAGAAGAAGAGCTGCGCCCTAATTCGATTTCCAGAAAAACGAATTCCAACTGGCATTACAGCCTGGGGCCGATAAGAAAAGGGGAAGAATAGAAAATGACTTAAGCTGCAATTCAATTTGTACAAAAGAAAAATTGTAACAGGCATCAAACTATGTCCAGAGGGATAGGAAAGGAAATAAAAGAATGGAAGAAAGAGGATTCACAAATTATGAGTGGTCACAATGGTGTTCATCCGACTCTCCATGAAATTTTGCTCTTGATTTCTCCATTGATAACTGTGGGTTTCTCTATTGTTTTCTGTTCTCGATTTTCTATTGCTCGTGGATTATGTTGGAATATGACATCAAAGATGGCCCTGAAGTTATCTCACTTGTTTGGTTTACTTGATTTTTCCTTTGATGCAATCATGTTATTACTTAACTCACAATAAAAAGTTGCACCTTTTAAATTCCCAACACTTCGATAGTTTCTCTAGCAACTAGCAAATACACCCATGCATAGATTTTTGTTAGCTGTAGTTTATACTTGATTTTCAGCACCCATAGGCTTCACATTTTAGTGAAGAGTGGGCTGGGATCTCCAAAAGAGGATGAAAAGCATGAAATTGGGCAAGATGACTTTTATGTTTCCATGACCCATTGTTAGGGGTGAGACTCTTCACATGCTACAATTAACCGGCAAAAAACTAAAAGCCCTTTGCTATGTAAATTTGAAGAAGGTTAGAGCTAAAGACCTATAGCTATTATATAATGTTATAGTTAATTCTAAGTATCCTTTGGTAGAAATGTAAGAGTCAAAGGACTAAAAGATTTTGTAATCTATATATTTATAGACATCTCTATATTGATTATAATCATTAGTAAAATAACAATTAGTAATAAAAACATCTCATTTTAATTACTATTATACATTGTTTATCATCTAATTGTTATAGACTTTAACAATAACTAATAGCTATAGCCATAAAAGTATAACCATTAGCTACAATGATTCGTTATACCCTAGTAGTAAATATCCTATGTCTCAAGTACAGTGATGAGTTATACTTCATAACTAATGACATCCTTAACATCTCAATTCTCAGCCAAAATTCAAAGGGACCCTATTGTTCGACACTTTCAGAATGAAGATAAATCTGATGGGGTATTAGGTGACAAACTCTTAGACATCTTCAGCAACTTTAATATACATATGTATGGATTTAAGTGATGTAAGCACAATCCTGATTTAGAAATTAAGTTGCGCTAAAGAAAACGGAGGTAGTCTGGTGGCTTGATTGATGTACATGGTTCCGTTCAGTTTCGTTTGAGGCTCTTCAAAAATGAGCGAGTTTGGTTCCTGTTTTCTAAAAACATTGCAAGAGGTTTGATCTTGCAGGTGTTTTGGGTTTTGTGGAAGTGAAAGAGATTTGATCTTGCTGGCATTTTACAAGTAATTTCTAAAAATTCCCACCATATCATTCTCCCAAACTCTATCAGCAAGATTCAAGGTTGAGCTTTGGCAGGCCCAATAGATGAATCTTTTAGCATTATTACTAAGAATTGCACACAACAGAATGGTACGTACATGAGATGCCAATTCACACAATCGAATCTTTCATACAAAAGCCTTCCACAAATACAAAGAGACACAATCTCTTTCGAGGATAAATTATTCCAATTAGACTTATCAATCTAAAACATTACATTAAGGAAAGACAATTTTTTTCTGTCAAGGTATCCTCGAATCCGAAGGCCAAAACCAATACCGATGCCAATTCACACAATCGTATCTGTGATATAAAACCCTTCCACAAATACAAATAGACACACTATCTCTTTTGAAGATAGATAATTCCAATTAGACATACCAAACTAAAACATTACATTAAGGACACATGTTTTTTTTTTTTGTTTCCCAAGGTATCCTCAAATTCTCAGGCCCAAAACTAATCCATGAGGTACCGCCGGAAGTCTTGTCGGACGCTAGAAGCCGAGACCTCTCCCAAGGAAGTTCACAACCCAGAACCCCTCCTACTCAGGTCAACTCCTCCTGCTCAGGCCAACTCCCATTGGTACATTAAGGGCTACATTAAGTACACACGTTGTAACAAGCACAAGAGAGCTATGCATCAATTTTCGAACAATAACAATATTAAGAAATAAAACCCCAATGGGCCAATGGCTAAAGAAGTGATATACGATTTCATTAACATCAGAATTCATATTAATCATCTGTTTCCAACAGAAATTCAGGTATAACAACACCCTATGCAAAATTACTAAAATTGACACCACCTTCATTTATTTATACCAACCTTTCAAATCCCTTAACTTTGAAGCATTTCAGTTCACACCCATAGACCATAAATTGGCCTAGGGATCTCATGATTCAACATTTAAACAGACAAAAATATAAATATATAATTTTTTCATTTTTGGATTTAAGATATTAGGAAGAGACAACAGAGCCAACAATTGGGTACTTAGCTTCGAACTTGGATTCCCAATCGTTGAGAACGCCGATCTCCTTATCAGAGAGGCCATCAAGAGAAGCAACGACGTCGTCTTCATTCTTGCTCATCTTGGCTAGAGCTCTGCTCGCATCCTTGCCGGCGAACATGGCGTATGCACCACCGGGGCCGTAGAAGGATTTTCCGGTAGTCACATCGAAGATACGACCTTTGATCGCAACGTAGATGGGCTTCGATGGATCTGTGCCGTCGTATTCCTTCAGCTGCTGGAGAGTGAGCTCCATTGATTCCGGTAGCTGCCCACTTTTTTTTTCTGGTGGAATTTTTTTAAGTATTTCCTCTTCTTTTTAAACTGATAAGCACAAATGACATGATGAGGGAATACAAACAGCGGTCCGAAATATAAGGAAAATAATAATAATATTCCCCTCATCCCTAATTTATGGTTTTTTTTTTTATTAAATTGAGCATTTTTCAAATGTAAATTTAACGTATATCATTATTTTTTTTTTGAGATAATTACAAAATAAATCATGTATTAATTTTGAGATTTTAATTTAAACCATATATTTTTATTTTTTACAAATTAAACCTTCACCTATTTATTTATTTTTATTAAAACATTCTGTCAACTTGCTGTTAAAATAAATGACGAAGGATTGATTTGGCAAACCACGTGGATCTTACTTGGAAATGGCCGGAGAATTATTCCAAAAAAACCTTGTACTATTTTATGATTTAAAAAAAATCTTGGCGATTAACAAAATTTTTTTAAAAAATATTTAAAAAAAAACCTTGTACAATTAATTTATTTTTAAAATAAACCCTGGCAGTTTTTTTAATATCTTTTCATAATAAACCATGATCTTTAATTTTTGAAATAAAAAATTAATATTGAGTTTATTGAAACCAACTATAATCAATTTAATATCAACCACATTGCTATATATTATGAAATTAATATTTTAAAATATTATTATTTAAATTAATTTAATTTTTTAATAAATATCTAATATTTTCTAAAATTTTAGTAGACAAATACCTTAATAATATTATTTTCTTATAATGGAACAAGAGATGCGAGTTATGAGCATGATTAGCTAAATATATTTATTCTAAAAAAATAAAAATAGAAAAATAATAAGTAAAAATTAATCACTCTCTAAAAGGAAACACATAACAAACTACTACCTTTATCTCAAAATAATTATCGTTTTAGCAATTTGTACACAGATTTAGAAAGCTTACATTAAGACTGAACTACCCTTATTTAAGCTCATTTGTTATAGATAAGTTGCGTAAGTATTTTTTTTTTTTTTTGTTTTCTCTTAACAATCATCTTTAATGAGGGTAGTAAATAAGGACAATTTTAGTAAATTGTAGTAAAATGTTTTTTAAAGTTATATAATGACAATTATTTTGAGAGAAAAAACTTTGCTAAAATAATAATTATTTTGGAACGGGGTAGTAATATTTACACTAAAATTAATTAATTGTATATAATATATGTAATTGTGATAACCCAAAAAATTTGAATAATAATAATAACATTTCAAAAGAATAGCAAATAGACTTTAAAGAGATTGGGCTTGTACAAGTGGACTTTTGGGCCTACTTTGCTTAGAGTGCAAAATTTAAGATGTGTTGGGATGGTTGGGCCACAAATTATTGAAGTTTTATATTGGGCTCTCTTTTGGAGCTAAAAAAGAAAAAAGAATTAGAATGGTTTGTAATGCCGTGAAGGAAGCAGAGAAGTGAGGGCGGGAGTTATTACAAATAACTCCAGAAAATTATGAAAAATAACGGCCGGGAGAGGAAGGGTCTTCCTGTGTGGGTATATAAGGGTGGTGTCTACCATATGGACGAAGGTTTAGCATGAACGAAACAGAGGAAAAAAATTGCCATTGTTGAACCTTGAACGGAGGTCGAAGAGCAGTTAAGTGTTTGAACACTGTCGGAGCGTCGTCGTTGGAAATTTATGGACGAAAGCATTGGTTGGGTAAGTAATTTGCGACTCTAAGATTTCACAAGTTTTTATTTACAGATCATAGGTAGAAGACGAAAAAAAAAAAAGAAGATTGAAGCCGGGTTTCGAGTATTTGATCGTATAGTAAAGATTGGTGTTTTGGGTGTTATAATCTTCTTTAATGTAAGTAGAAAGGAAAAGAAAAAAAAAAGAACTTTTTCGGTTTTGATTGAAGAAGCAGAGAACAAAACAAAAAAAGGGGATTGAAACTGAATAGGGATGCAGTCCTTTGGAGGAAAAAGACATCTAAGTTATATTTAGCCCCTAATTATTCTGTTAGCCACACTTTGACCCTCTTTTGTTTTCATAAGACTAAAATCAGCCCTTTTGTTTATATGTTGTACAAGGGCAGCTAAGTAAATAATTATTGCTAGGATTTGACTACCCTTAAGGTTCTGGAATTTGATGAACAAGTCCTCCTAGGTTTAAAAAGTTTAGTAAACCCTTATTGTATTATGTTTTAATTTTAAAAGAGGATATTGTTGTCTTTGAAATTAGGTGTCGTCGATAGCGGTTGGGAGGAAGTACCGATTTGACTTTTGTCTAGCTTGTGTCGAATTCGAAGTAAGGGACTTTCTACTCTATCTAGTTTGTTTTCATTCCTTCGTTTTTATCGAAAAATAAAATGTTTTGCTACATCGTTTTGTTTCAAATGAGCCTATGAAATTGATTTTATATTTTTATCGAAAATGTGATGTATTGAAATATCCCCGAAATAAGGATCAAGCATATGAGCCTCTGAAATGAATTTGATTTCTGAATTTTTGTTATTGTTTATTGACATTGAAATTTTGTTACAGAATTGTGAACTATGAAACTTTTAGAAACCGATGGTCTGACTATGTATTGAAACTTCTGAACCGTCTACTCTACTAGTTAGGTAGACATATCGAACTCTGAAATTATCGAACTGCGTCACAGGGTTGTACTACAACATTATCGAACCGCGTCATAGGGTTGTACTGCGACAATTATCGAACCGCGTCACAGGGTTGTACTGCGACAATTATCGAACTGCGTCACAGGGTTATACTGCGACAATTATCGACACCGTGTTACAGGGTTGTACTGTAGCCGTAGTCAACAAAGACCATGAAACTTTATTGAATTTGTTTAGTGGAGTAGTTGGTCATGCCACTGGTATGGGACGGTGGTGTAATCGACTAGCTTCGACCAACTTTTGATTTCGAAAGTCTTTTGGAAATTATTGTTTGATCTTAATGAATTTCTTTTGACAAAATAGTTGGTTATACTACCGGTATGGGACGGTAGTGTCATTGACTTGTTTCAAAGTAAATGTTTTTGCTCAATAATAATTTAAATGTCGTTTATGAAAAATGTGATTTGAAATGCTTCTTATGACTTTTTATAGAATTATTGTTTTCGAAATATGTGCTTGATCCTCTAGATAGCGTTGTTAGTACCTTGCTGAGCTGTGAGCTCACCCCTTATCATTTTGCAGATCATTAATGTTGGTGACGGCTTGGGACCACTCAATGGATGGCTCGAGAATTCTCTATTTTAGTTTTATTTCTGTTTCACGCAATTGGACTTGGTTTTTGTAAGGAGCTGTTGACTCCCTAAATAATTGTGGTTTTGAAAACTTCTTTTGGACTTGATTGGTTAAATAGGATTATGGGCCTCATTGTTTGCGGTTTAGTTTTTATTAAGGAGTAGTTAGATTTGGGCTGCGCAATTGAATTGGAAGGCCTTGCGGAACCCAAAACCATTTTAGTGGGCTGCGGCCGGTCACCCCTGGCCCATTAATCCGATTATGGGTTTGGGGGGTGATAGAATGGTATCAGAGCTTAGGTTATGATTAGTTGGGCCAATGACATTTGATGGATAAGGAAATTTTTTATCATAGTATTAGTAAAGTGATTCGGTAATGACGTAGTCAGGAGTGTTTTAGTAAATTGACTTTAAGGAAGGTGTTCCCTTTTATGGCTTACTTGGAGTTAGATCAATTCAACTTGTGAGGTTTAAAAGCTAGACCGAGAAATTTTGATTGATGAACTTAAGGTTATGACATTTAGTTTTGTACTAAGGGATACAAGTACTTAAAGCATGCATTGTAGCGTGTTATCTTGTGTTGTACTTGGAGTGTGCAGTGGAAGCGTGATTGACAAGTGTTTGCGATTATGAGTTTGGTAAATTTGGAGGACCAAATTTCTTGAAGGTGGGGAGAATGTGATAACCCGAAAAATTTGAATAATAATAATAATAACATTTTAAAAGAATAGCAAATAGACTTTAAAGAGATTGGGCTTGCACAAGTGGATTTTGGGCCTACTTTGCTTAGAGTGCAAAATTTAAGATATGTTGGGATGGTTGGGCCACAAATTATTGAAGTTTTATATTGGGCTCTCTTTTGGAGCTAAAAAAAAAAAAGAATTAGAATGTGTGACGCCCCGACCCGGATTCCAATACGGAATCCCAAAGTCAACGCGCCAAAACAACAAGCATGTAACAAGAACAAATAATAAAAGCATGTGGCGCAACAACCCGTACTTACATCAAGCCATGATAATAAAAACTTGATGAAATAAAATCAATCATTGGCGACGTTACAGCCGGAACCCAACTAATAAAACACAAGTATAAGTTTTGTAGAAAATCATTAATAACATCAACTACCTCGGCCACAACATGCCGGAACAACTGTACATAAACCACAAGCTACAACATGCTTGGGAAGATAATTGAAATAAAGATATAACACAGTATGCGAGCTCGACATACACGTGTCGGCTACCAAAAGAATAGTAAGTAACAACAATGTAACAACACTACCCAAAGTAAAGTCTACATGACTTTACATAACCAATCGTCCTCACCAAAAGAATGTCTATCGCTAATAACAAAAAAACTCCAGGGTTTACGAAGCAAAAGACCACCTGTAAGCTAAACGAAATAATATCCGGCCTCACCGCGAACTCCCTGCCTGGCTCGAATCTAAGGAAAACAAATAAACAACAAATGGGGTGAGTCGAAACTCAATAAGTTACTAAATGCAACTATATGTCATGGCATAATGCTCAATGGCAATCATAACATGATAATACAATTCACATAAATCATACGTAGCACTTTGATGTTCACATAAGTACTCGTAAAAAACCACATTATAAAGGATATTGTATCTCTTTGTCCATCTTTGCATTGCTCCTACAATACACAAATAGCCAAATGTGCCTCGATACTCGTGTATATAGTATTGACGTCCCCAATTAATACCATCGTGTTCAATCTAGCAAACCAAAGTCATGCGTATTGCTACAACAGTGGGGCTACTTCTCAACTGTGGCCAACAGAAGAGGGGTGTGTAAAACTCCGGTACGGTGACTTATAGCGATCACAAACGTTAATTTGTGAAGACTATAGGTCGTCGCACCTTACTCAACCAACGACAACAGGACCTACATAATGCACAAGTAGATGTTCTTATTCATCTAATGCAAATAACCATCAAGTTCAAAAGTAGTGAACTTGACAAATGACAAGTAGATTATTCTATTCTATCACCGATTATCATTCAACACATATTTGCAAGAATTCTAATCAACACATTAGAGCCATTCACAAGTCTCTATTTTAACAGTACCAAAACACGGAGGACTAGAATCTCGATCAATCGAACTCTAAAACTCGTAATAACTTAACATAATGTTCGGGGAATCATAATCTTCCCTAAAATTAACTTCTCGGAGTCATTGCTAATGTTCGTAAAATTAGGGTTTTAATGCTATAGGCAAGATTACCCAATTTCAAGTCTCAAGTTCTCTATTTATTCAAATCCTAAGGTTAATGTTCAAACCCTAGTTCATCCAACATCATTCAACACATACGCATAGCACAAGTACAATGTACTTATCTCATCCTAGAAATTTGTACATAAAAACAACATATATAGCAAGTCATACATGATTATTGATGATCTAGCACACATCAAAGCTTAAAGCATACGAAAGGGGGTTTAGTAACTTACCTAGAACCGAATATCAAGCCAACGAAAATGAAATCAAAGCCACACAAGTTGCTCCCTTACTCAACACCAACACAATGACGGTCTCGGATCGTCAATCGGGTGGTTCAATCTTCGGGAACTCAAACACACACACCAATCTGACTAAAGCTCTCACACACACCTAAGAACACTAATGGAGGAAATGAGAGGGAAAAATGGAGAGAAACAAGTCTCTCCACTTGATTTAAGTGGACTTAAAAATTAGATAAGGGACGTGGTGATGTGGCTCAAGGAGAGCCACACAAATGGTCTAAATCTTCATTCAAAATGAAATCCAATCAGCTTTCAGTCTTTTGTCCGGACGCATAAGGCGGCCGTATGGCTTCTATGCGGGCGCATAGAGCGGCCGCATGGCTTCTATGCGGTCGCATAGAGAGGCCGCATAGATTTCAGAGAATTGAGGGGTTATGCGCGCTAGCACTATGTGGTCGCATAACTTCCAGATTCAGTCTAACATGTTTCTAGGCTGTCTAAAGGTGATTCCAAACACTCCCAAACCATCCTAAGATGATTCAAAGCTCAAACTAAGTCCGAAACAAACCCAACAATGTAATAAACATAGCAATTCTCATAGACATGAAATGAAATAACGAATTAAGGTATAAATCAATTTTTTTTTTTTTTTTTTTTAAGGAAACAGGACGGCACCGCTAAATTTTATTAGATAAAAAAGGATACAAACTTGAGGGGGACAACCAGCCTGGCCCTTATAAAATGGGAGGACAAAGGAACCTGACCTCGAAAAGAAAATACAAGCACAACCAAACTAAAAATACAATAATTAAGAAATTCTAAGCCTAGAGGTCCCTTGGGCGTCCAAGATGAGATTTCCACGAATCAAACGAGGGAGGGAAGCCATAGAAGAAAAATAAGTCGTCTCTCCAGAATCCATGGCGAAGTTGGCAAAACCATCAGCTACCGTATTCGCTTCTCTGAAACAATGACGAAAAATAAAGTTGCCCTTCTTTTGCATATCAAGAATACCGCGAATATAGTAATAACAATGCCATGGCGGAGTATGATTTTTAGTAAGGCAGTCGTAGAGAAATTGAGAATCCATATCAACTATAGCGTTGGAGTAGTTCTTCGAAATAAGCCAGCTAACACCTTGAAATAAAGCTTTAACTTCGGCCAAAGTATTGGAACATACCCCATAACTTTTGGAGAATCCAAAAATGAATCTCCCAAAAGAGTCACGAATAACCCCTCCTCCACCCCCCATACCAGGATTGCCGCGGCAACCCCCGTCCGTATTTAATTTCACAACACCGGAAAGGGGAGGAATCCAAGAAACAAAGACGAATAGAGGTCTTCTTAGGTTTGGAGAAATTTAGGCTACCAGATAACCAACTCGACACATTGAAATTTGCAGCTTTAAGAATGAAATAGAGCTCACTTTGAATTTTACCGATAATAGCCCGAGCATTAGGGATGATGTCTTCAAAAACAGCTTTATTTCTAGCAATCCAAAGATGCCATAGGATGAGAGAAGGAAGAAGAATAAAAGTTTCCAACCTTGAGTGAGTCCACCAATGCATACACCTTTGATTAATATCATGACCCCTTTTAGCCAACCCAAGAGAAGAATGGAAATAAGACCAGATTTCCTCCGCCAGAGGACTCGCGATGAAGACATGGATAAAAGTTTCTGAAGTCCGATTATTAGAACAGCAGCAGCAGCGAGAAGCCATACAAATTCCTTTCTTAGAGAGACCTTCATCAATTGGCAAGCGACGACGCAATAATCTCCACATGAAGAAGCAAATATTGCGAGGAAGGAACTTGTGCCAGACGAACTTGTCTGACAGCAAAGAGGTATCAGCAGCATCCAAGGAAATAATAACAGATTTGATAGAAAATTTGCCATTAACTGAAGCTGTCCAACAAGGGCGATCTGCACTGTCATCAAGCGCAATATGTTGATCAACTATATCTTGAACCGCACCAGGAAGAAGATAGCTAAGAGCAATTGGAGAAAGCTGGGATGGTTCGCTGAACAGGTCACGAACAGCCTGCAAGTTGGAAGTCTCGGTTGAAGTGCTGGAAGGATCAATGATAGGGAAGATATTCAACCATTTATCATGTCTAATAGAACACGTTCCGTCTCCAAGAATCCAGAAAATAAAAGGCTCCGCAAGAGGGCGGGCTTTGAGCAATCGACTCCAAACATGAGATCCTTTACAGTGCACAACAGCAGGATGAGATGAATGGCAATAACGCTTTCGAAGAAAGTCAGCCCACAAATTGGATTGAGTCCTAAATTTCCACCAAAGTTTAATAGAATAGGCAGTGACTAGTTTAGACAGAGAAATAATACCCAATCCACCACTTGATTTAGGAGAACAACACGTAGACCAAGCTATCCAATGCGACTTATGACGACCTTCAATGTTGCCCCATAAAAAGTTAGCTAACATCCGATCAATAAGCTGAATCACCGAAGCAGGAGGATCAAGAACTGCTAAAAGATAAGTTGTCATGGAATAGAGCACATGTTTAATAAGAGTGATTCTTCCTGAGTAAGAAATAAAATTACCCAACCAAGTTTCGATGCGATTTTGAATTTTGGCAACTATAGAATCAAAGTAGATCTTCTTTTTTCGACCCATATAAAGAGGACAACCCAAGTATGTGATAGGGAGCGAGCCAATCCTGTAACCCAAAGTATGAGCAATAGAACGAACTCTATTGGGATCCATTGACGGAGCAACGAAGAAACTACTTTTTGATCCATTAATAGATTGGCCAGATGAGCGCTCATAGCTGTTAAGAAGATTGATGTGTTTATGGAGAGAGCGAGAATGCCCATTACAAAAAATAACAACATCATCCGCAAAAGCAAGATGAGAAATAATTTGGCACCCAGTTGAAGAAGAGAAAGCCGTCATTGGATCTTACGTATGAAGCTTATTAAGGCTGCGACTAAGAACTTCAGCAGCAATAATGAACAGACTAGGAGATAAGGGATCACCCTGACGAAGACCTCGCGAAGAAGAAAAATAACCCACTGGAGCACCATTGACAAGGATAGAGAACCAGTTATCAGAGATGATTCGCCAGATAAGATCAATAAAGATTTCATGAAAACCAAATTTCCGAAGAACCTTCGTTAAAAAGACCCAAGAAACTCTATCAAAAGCTTTAGCCATGTCAAGCTTAATCACCATATTGGAACCAGTGACCTTTTTTCCCAGAAAACCCATCATTTCCTGAGCAAGAAGGATGTTGTCATGAATTTCTCGACCTTTAGTGAAAGCACTCTGATTAGGAGAGATGATATGGGGCAAAATATGGGCCAGACGAGACGATAAGATCTTAGAAACCACCTTGTTGCAGAAGTTACAAAGACTTATGGGCCGGAAGTCTTTAAAAGAAGTAGGGGAGTCCACCTTAGGAATAATCGCCACTAAGGTGCTCGTCCAAGATCGAGGCATAGAGAACCCCGAGAAGAATTCCAGAATAGCTAGATGCAAATCACTTCCAATGATCTCCCAACACGAGGAATAAAATTTACCAGAAAAACCATCTGGCCCAGCCGCGCTATCCCCACTCAAGGAGAACACCACCTTCTTGACCTCATCCAAAGAAGGGGGAGCAATAAGAGAATTATTCCATTCTGTCGTAACTAACGAGGGAATAATGTCAATCAAAGAATCTTCACCAATACCTTCTGAAGAAAGTTGCTCTTGAAAATAATTCACAGCTTCCTGTTTAATAGTTTCTTCAGAATCCAGATTAGCCCCATCGGTGGCCGTTAAGGCATGAATATGAAGTTTGCGGTGAGCTTGGCGGACAGAAGCGTGAAACAGTTTAGTGTTACCTTCACCTTCTTTAAGCCATTTGATCCGAGATTTTTGAGCCCAAAATTCCTCTTCCTGACGCAAATGAATACGATGGTTGGCTTGAGATTCAAGTAACTTAGCTCTGTTATCACTCGAAGGATTTAATTCAAAAAGAAGCTCCTTCTCAAACACCTCAGCTTCAGCTGCTTTAAGAGTAGAGAAAATGTTGCCAAAAACCTCCTTATTCCAAGTTCGGAGAGCAGCTTTGACATTACGCAGCTTGTTAGAAAAAGCTACAAGAGGTCTCCCATGACTAGGCAAAAGCCACGCAGCTTTAACAGCTTCGAAAAAATTCGGATGGCGAACCCAGACATTTAGAAACCGAAAAGAGACAGGATGAGCATTATCAGCACGGCCATACGATAGCAGCAAAGGAGTGTGGTCAGAACATGTCCTAGGCAAATGACGCACCATCGAAGAAGCAAAATTATCAAGCCAGCCAGAATTCCCCAGAAGCCTATCAATTCTTTGATGTATAGTGTGAGAGCCTTCCCGCTTATTCCACCAGGTAAAACTAGAGCCAGAATAGCCAAGATCAATCAAACCCGTAGCGGCCAGACACGCATGAAAGTCAAGAGCACCATTCCGATCCCAACCATTTCCTCCAGATTTTTCATGGGAATGAAGAACAATGTTAAAATCTCCCCCAACAACCCAAGGAGAGTCTTGAATTTGAGTACCCAGCTCAATTAAATCAGACCACAAAAGACGACGATCTTCAATGTCACATTTAGCATATACACAGGTGAAATAAGCACATGAAGGCCAAGAAAAATGCTGAAGTTGAATGGTGAGCTGCTGAATAGAATTGCTAATAACTTGACAAGTAAAAGCAGCTTTAATGAAAACCCATATAGATCCATTAGCATTAGAAAATCCAAAATGAAACTTCAAGCGACGAGTAATCAAAGCAACTCTATCAGGATCAATCATTGGCTCAAAAATAGAGATAATCGAAATTTGGTAAGTTTTAATAAGGTACCTTAACCTCGCAATTGTGGGATCATTGCCAATCCCTCGAACATTCCAGAAAAGGGCTTTAAGCTGCATGGAAAACCGCTGGAAGAGACGAAGAAGGTAACTTGGCTTTCTGTAATCGAGTAAGACGATCCGTTTTGGGAATTTGTTTTCCATTTTTTAGACCACCTCCGCATTCTAGATTGAGAGCATCTAGATGATTGGAATCATCTTCCATTTCCTCACAAGTGTCTAAAACAGCATAACGATTTGGAGAGATGGGTAAATCTGCATCATTGAGAAATTTATCCTCCTTAGAAGAGACCAACATGACAGACTCCTGTTCTGGTTTTCGGGTTTGATTGTGTAAAGCTATAGCAGAATCTCGGATCAGATTATGGCTTTCCAGGTTAAAACTAATATGTTGCTCCTCAATCCTATGTTCTTCAGTGATAGGATCGCATAATTCCTTATTATCTTGCAAAGTGTTACAATCATCCTCTATAACTTTCTGCACTTCTGAATCACCAGAATTGTGGGAATTCGCATAGGAATCTTCAGCATTATGAGGATTCACAGAGTTATCTTCAGTATCTTTAGCATTATGAGAATTCTTAGGGAGGTCGTTACCCGAAAGTACTGGAGTATTATCATTTAGAATGTGGGTTTTATGACCTGCAGAATTTAATTCATTAGTAATAATAATCCCATCATTAACAACAGATTTACCTTTATCCTTTTTTGGCGTCCAGCGAGATGTGGGACCAGATGAGGGGCCAGCAACGTGATTCTGATTTGGAGATTGAAGCTTTGGACCTGTTATGGGATTCTTGATTTTACAAAACTCCTCCGAATGGCCTTGCCTGCAACAGAAAGTGCAATAGCGTAACAAATTTTCTGCTTCAACCGGTTGCCAAAAGCCAGGGTATTTAGTTCCACTCTCAATCCAGATTCGCTTAGGAAGAGGTTTTAGGAGATCGACCTCTACACAAATCCGCGCTACACTCGGTCTAGTAAGGTGTTGGGTTGGTTGATCCATGAGAAGAGGCTTTCCAAACAAGTAAGCGATAGAGAAGAGAGCAGTCTTGTTGAACAAAAAAATGGGAAGATTGGGTAAGGAAAACCAGATCGGAACAATGGAACTTTCAACGTCGGGTCTGAAATCGGGAGTCCATTTGAAGACTCGCATTGGAAATCGACCTAGGTACCATTGGTCCTTGATCCATAATCGTTGGTAGTCTTCATTATGATTAGTTTGAATAAGAATATGTTTCGCATCAAGGTGATTAATTGAGACCGCGGCTTTAAGACCAAAAGTGTGAAATTCTTTACGAATCGTTTCCATAGATGGCCGGCCATGAGAGAATTTGCCTACCAAAGAGAGAGAGAAAGGTTGTGATAGTTGTTGCACGTCCTCATCAGAGAGTTTTAACGCAGGTTCACCTTTGTAAGAAGATGGTTGAATAAAACGTGGAAGAGAAGCATTGCTTGGAGACGGGAAGGGGTTTGGAGACTGGGCGTTAGCGTTAGCAGTTAGGATAGCAGCGTAAGATTTTGGAATAGAAGGCGGCTGCTCAGTAGTTTCCGGCGCAGCCATAGCCGCCGGAGGGAAACCCTAGCTAGGGCTTCAAAGAGAGAGCATGGCGTGTAGAGAGAAAAATTATGAACATGCTACTTAACAAGTATAATAATAATGTTTACCATGTCAATCATACAATAATACAAGCAAATCATACGTAGGAGGAAATCGGGGTGTTCCATCCTCTCCTCCTTAAAAGAATTTAGTCTCTAAATTCCTTACCAAGATCATTGAAAAGATGAGGGTACTTCTCTCGCATATCGACCTCTGTTTCCCAAGTAGCTTCCTCAATGTCGTGATTCCTCCAAAGTACTTTAACAAATGGAATCCGCTTGGTTCGCAAAGTTTGCTCCTTAGTATCAAGAATCCTTACCGGTTGCTCTACATATGACAGATCGGGTTCAAAAGTGATCTCCTCATACTCCAACACATGCGAGTCATCCTTCATGTATTTTTGAAGCATAGACACGTAAACACATTATGAATTTCTGACAATGAAGGTGGTAATGCGATTCTATACGCTAATGTTCCAACCTTTTCAAGGATCTCAAACGGACCAATATATCTCGGGGATAACTTCCCTTTCTTACCAAACCTCTTAGTACCCCTACGTGGCAATACTTTAAGGAAAGTCTCCTACCTAAAACTCAAGATCTCGTCTCAGGTTATCGGTATAGCTTTTCTGTCGACTCTGTGCAGTAAGTAGTCTATGCCAAATAACTTTCACGCTCTCAACCGATTGTTGTACCAACTTTGAACCCCAAATTTTAGCTTCACCGACCTCATCCCAACAAATCGGTGATCTACACTTCCGCCCATACAAAGCCTCGTACGGTGCCATTTCGATACTCGCTTGGAAACTATTGTTGTAGGCAAACTCCGCTAAAGGCAAATGAGAATCCCAACTTCCTTTAAAGTATACCGTGCATGCACGTAACATATCCTCAAGTACCTGAATCAACCTCTCTGATTGTCCGTCTGATTGAGGATGAAAAGTTGTACTAAAGTTCAACTTCGTCCCCATAGCTTCCTGTAATGCCTGCCAAAACCTTGACGTAAACCTCAGATCTCGGTCCGATACGATACTCACTGGAACCCCATGTAACCTTACTATCTCCTGAATATACAATGCCGCCAACTGACTCAAGGAATACGTTATCGCAATAGGAATAAAGTGTGCTGATTTTGTCAACCTATCAACAACAACCCAAACTGCATCAAAACCTTGACGAGTACGTGGTAATCCTGTCACAAAATCTATCGTAATATGCTCCCAATTCCATTCAGGGATCTCAAGTGGTTGTAACAAACCCGCTGGCCTTTGATGCTCGGCCTTTACCTGCCGACAAGTCAAACATCTAGAAACATACTCCACAATCTCTCGTTTCATACCACTCCACCAAAATTATTTTTTCAAATCCCTATACATTTTGGTACTCCCCAGATGTATAGTATACTTTGCCTTATGAGCCTCATCAAGAACTTGTCGTTTCACCACATCATTTGAAGGAACACAAACTCTTCCCTGAAATGTAAGAATTCCATCACTGTTCATCGCAAAGTTGGGTGTCTTTCCCTCGCTCAACCCACCAATTACCTTAACAATTTCTGGGTCACCAACCTGGGCCTCTTTAATCTATTGAAACAAAACTGGTGTAGCTCGAATATTCGCAAAGATTACTGCACGTCCTGTCTCGCAAGGATTCCAATCTCGCAAATCCTCCAACATCTTCCACTCTCAAACCATCAAGCAAGAAATGTATGTCTTTCTACTCAATGCATCCGCCACTACATTTGCTTTCCCGGGTGATAAAGGATCGTACAGTCATGGTCTTTTAATTTCTCCATCCATCTACGTTGTCTCATATTCAACTCCTTTTGTGGGAAAAGGTATTTTAAACTCTTATGATCCGTGAAGACCTCAAACCTTGCTCTGTAGAGATAATGTTTCCACTTATGCAATGCAAACATAATCGCAGCCAATTCTAAATCATGAGTAGGATAATTCTGTTCAGAAGCTGTCAATTTCTTTGAAGCATAAGCAATAAACTTTCCATTCTGCATAAGCACACAACCCAAACCTTCCTTTGAAGCATCACTATAAACCACGAAGTTGTCACCTCCACTAGGCAACGTCAAAATAGGAGCTGTCGTCAAGCGTCTCTTCAACTCTTGAAAACTAGTCTCACATTTCTCATTCCACACAAACGGTGTCGTTTTCTTTGTCAAATTCGTCAAAGGTGTAGCAATCTTGGAAAATCCCTCAATGAATCTCCGATAGTATCCTGCCAAACCCAAGAAACTACGAACCTCGGTAACTGTACTCAGCGTTTTCCATTTTGTCACTGCTTCCACTTTGGACGGATCAACAGCTATCCCATCCTTTGAAACCACATGACCCAAAAATGATACTTTCTCTAACCAGAAAGCACACTTGCTGAACTTAGCAAATAAATGTTTCTCCCGAAGAACTGATAATACCACCCTCAGGTGCTGCTCATGTTCTTCCCGTGACTTAGAATAAACAAGTATATCGTCAATAAAGACCACTACAAAGCAATCCAGATATTGATGAAACACGCAATTCATCAAATCCATAAATACTGTCGATGCGTTTGTTAACCCAAATGGCATAACTACAAACTCATAGTGCCCATACCTCATGCGAAAAGCGGTTTTAGGAATGTCTTCTGCTCGAACTTTCAACTGATGATACCCACTCCTCAAGTCTAACTTGGAATACATAATCGACCCCTGCAACTGATCGAATAAGTCATCGATGTGAGATAAAGGATACTTGTTCTTGATTGTTACTGATTCAACCGTCAATCGATACACAACCTCAAAGTACCATCTTTTTCCTCACGAATAAAGCGGTGCACCCCACGTGATACACTTGGTCTAATGAATTCCCTATTAAGGAGTTCTGAATCGTTCTTTCAATTCCTTCAATTCTGTAGGTGCCATTCTATAAGGAGCCTTAGAAATAGGAGCAGTTCCTGGCAATAACTCAATGCAAAACTCTATTTCTCTATCAGGAGACATATCATAATCAGTTGAGAACACATCAAGAAATTCACAAACTACCGGAACTTCCTCTAACTTCGGTGTAGTAATACTCTTGTCAACCACACAAGCCAAGTAACCTGTACAGCCACGCGATAATAACTTTCTAGCCCTCAAAGCAGAAATAACATGTATATTACTCTTGACAGTATCACCCACAAATACAAACTCGGGAATACCCGGCATAGCAAAAATAACTTTCTTACTATGGCAATCTACTAAAGCATGATAAACACACAACCAATCCATGCCAAGTATCACATCAAAATCACGTATGGGTAGCATAACCAAATCAGCATGCAAAGTGCGATCACCTATTAGTATATCACAAGCTCGGTATACCTCCGAAGCCAACATATGCTCCCCCAACGGGGTAGACACCTCAAGCACAAAAGGTAAAGACTAGGGCAATACACACAAGTTGTTCACAAAATGAGATGCAACATATGAATGCGATGAGCCAGGATCTATAAGAACTCGTGCTCTACTACCAAAAATAAATAGACTACCTCCTATCACCAACGTAGACTCCGGCACTCCTTGTTGATCGAGCGCAAACACACGACCCTGAACTTTGGGCCTACCGTCGCTATCTCTCTTTGTACCACTAGACGGCTGACTCACGCTCCCCTACTGACTACCCTTCAGTTTGGGGCAATCCCTCTTTAGGTGACCAATCTCCTTACAATAGTAGCATTGGCCCGACCTATTTCCACCCTTGCTATAACACGTATCCTCCGAATGTCCAGGCCTCGCAGAATAATTACATATCAACGGAGTACCTCGCTGCCCCTGAGAAGGAGTAAAATTATTCCCTTGTCTGCCTGATTGTTGTCTAGATTGTCCGTCAGATGGTGCTCTATTCTGGTTTTCCCTGCGATTGTTGTTATTGTTGTAGTTACCCCTGTTACCTGAACCTTGTTCTCGCCCATAAGAATGCGAAGACTGCTGAGAACCCATGTTCATCCTTCCCTTATGTTCCTCGATGTCACTCTCTATCCCATAGGCTCGGTCTACCGCACTGCGATAATCTGCAAGCTACAATGACAATAATTGTTTCCTATATTCAGTCTTCAACCCCTTAATAAACTTCTGAGTCTTCCTAGCCTCGTTCAGAACCAAATGAGTACAGTAACGTGCCAACTCGGTGAACCTAGCTGAATACTGTGCCACTGACATGGTACCCTGTTCTAGATCATAAAACTCCCGTTCTCTCTTCTCGCGAACCACTGCTGGAATGTACTGGGTCTTGAACTCTCTCAAAAAATTAGGCCAAGTATGTGGTACTCCCTGCAAATCCCAGCTCTCCTGTAGTACTTGCCACCAATGCTCCGCTGCACTTTCTAGCTTGAACACTGTCAATGTAACCTTCTCATCATCACTGCAACCTAGAGCTGCAAATATCTTCACTATGTGTTCAATCCACAACTCTGCCTTAGTAGCATCAGGTTCTCCCAGAAAAGTCTGGGGTTTCATCTTCAAGAATTTCTCGAGAGTGGTGGTGTTGTTTCTGTGCCTTACCTCCGGTTTTAGCACAATAACTTCCGGTTATGGTGCCTCCACCTTTGGTTGTGGGTTTCTACCTCAGGTTGTGATCCTGCCCGCATTCATCCGCTGAGTCATCTCATTCATCGCTCAAGCATTCTCCTATACATATTCGCTATTTCCTCATTTCGGTCATTCCGGTTCGGTTCGAAGGATCGTTACGAGGACGGTTATTATTCCCCGCTCTCTCGTCACCCTCTCCAGCATTTCCACCAGCCCTACTGGTACTCGCTCCGTTCCTAGTTTCCACCATCTTAACCTACACACAACGCTCGACTTAGAATCTCAATAATAAACCATAACCACTTAGGCCAAGGAACCTATCCTAGCGATAGCAAACCTATTGCTCTGATACCAATTGTGACGCCCCGACCCGGATTCCAATACAGAATCCCAAAGTCAACGCGCCAAAACAACAAGCATATAACAATAACAAATAATAAAAGCACGTGGCGCAACGACCCGTACTTACATCAAACCATGATAATAAAAACTTGATGAAATAAAATCAATCATCGGCAACGTTACAGCTGGAACCAAATTAAAAAATACAAGTATAAGTTTTGTTGAAAATCATTAATAACATCAACTCCCTCGGCCACAACATGCCGGAACAACTGTACATAAACCACAAGCTACAACATACTTGGGAAGATAACTAAAATAAAGATATAACAGAGTGCACGAGCTCGACATACACGTGTCGGCTACCAAAAGAATAGTAAGTAACAACAATGTAACAACACTACCCAAAGTAAAGTCTACATGACTTTACATAACCAATCGTCCTCACCAAAAGAATGTCTATTGCTAATAACAAAAGAACTCCGGGTTTACGAAGCAAGAGACCACCGTAAGCTAAACGAAATACTATCCGGCCTCACCGCGAACTCCCCGCCTAGCTCGGATCTAAGAAAAACAAATAAACAACAAACGGGGTGAGTCGAAACTCAATAAGTTACTAAATGCAACTATATGTCATGGCATAATGCTTAACTGATAATCATAACATGATAATACATTTGTATATATATCATAACTGAACATGTAACATCATCATTGATATACAATTCACATAAATCATACGTAGCACTTTGATGTTCACATAAGTACTCGTAATAAACCACATTATAAAGGATATTGTATCTCTTTGTCTATCTTTGCGTTGCTCCTGCAATACACAAATAACCAAATGTGCCTCGATACTGTGTATGTAGTATCGACATCCCCGATTAATATCATCGAGTTCAATCTAGCAAACCAAAGCCATGTGTATTGCTACAACAAGGTGGGGCTACTTCTCAACCGTGGCCAACGAAGAGGGTGTGTGAAACTCGGTACGGCGACTTATAGCGATCACAAACCTTAATTTGTGAAGACTATAGGTCGTCCCACCTTACTCAACCAACGACGCCAGCTGGACTTACACAATGCACAAGTAGATGTTCTTATTCATCTAATGCAAATAACCATCAAGTTCAAAAGTAGTGAACTTGACAAATGACAAGTAGATTATTCTATTCTATCACCGATTATCATTCAACACATATTTGCAAGAATTCTAATCAACACATTAGAGCTATTCACAAGTCTCTATTTTAACAGTACCAAAACACGGAGGACTAGAATCTCGATCAATCGAACTCTAAACCTTGTAGTAACTTAACATAATGTTCGGGGAATCATAATCTTCCCTAAATCAACTTCTCGGAGTCATTGCTAAAGTTCGTAAAATTAGGGTTTTAATGGTATAGGCAAGATTACCCAATTTCAAGTCTCAAGTTCTCTAGTTATTCAAATCCTAAGGTTAATGTTCAAACTCTAGTTCATCCAACATCATTCAACACATACACATAGCACAAGTACAATGTACTCATCTCATCCTTGAAATTTGTACATGAAAACAACATATATAGCAAGTCATACATGATTATTGATGATCTAGCACACATCAAAGCTTAAAGCATACAATAGGGGGTTTACTAACTTACCTAGAACCGAATATCAAGCCAACGAAAATGAAATCAAAGCCACATAAATTGCTCCCTTACTCAACACCAACACAATGACTGTCTCGATCGTCAATCGGGCGGTTCGATCTTCAGAACTCAAACACGCACACCAATCTCACTAAAGCTCTCACACACACCAAAGAACACTAATGGAGGAAATGAGAGTGAAAAATGGAGAGAAACAAGTCTCTCCACTTGATTTAAGTGGACTTAAAAATCAGATCAGGGAGGTGGTGATGTGGCTCAAGGAGAGCCACACAAATGGTCTAAATCTTCACTCAAAATGAAGTCCAAATTCAGCTTCTGGTCTTTTATACGAACGCATAAGGCGGCCGCATGGCTTCTATGTGGGCGCATAGAGCGGCTGCATGGCTTTTATGCAGTCGCATAGAGAGGCCGCATAGATTCCAGATAATAGAGGGGTTATGCGCGCTAGCACTATGCGGCCGCATAACTCCCAGATTCAGTCTTACATGTTTCTAAGCTGTCCAAAGGTGATTCCAAACACTCCCAAACCATCCTAAGATGATTCAAAGCTCAAACTAAGTCCAAAACAAACCCAACAATGTAATAAACATAGCAATTCTCGTAGACATGAAATGAAATAACGAATTAGGGCATAAATCAATTAACATGCTACTTAACAAGTATAATAATAATGTTTAACATGTCAATGATACAATAATACAAGAAAATCATATGTAGGAGGAAATCAGGGTGTTACAGAATGGTTTGTAACGCCGGGAAAGAAGCGGAGAAGTGAGGGCGGGAGTGATGACAAATAGCTTCAGAAAATTATGGAAAATAACGGCTGGGAGAAGAAGGGACTTCCTGTGTGGGTATATAAAGGTGGTGTCTACCATATGGATGAAGGTTTAGCATGAACGAAATAGAGGAAAAGAATTGCCATTGTTGAACCTTGAACGGAGGTGGAAGAGCGGTTAAGTGTTGGAGCACTGTCGGAGCGCCGTCGGAGGAAATTTATGGACGAAAGCATTGGTCAGGTAAGTAATTTGCGACTCTAAGATTTCACAAGTTTTTGTTTACAGATCATAGGTAGAAGAGGAAAAAAAAAAGATTGAAGCCGGGTTTCGAGTATTTGATCGTACAGTAAAGATTGATGTGTTGGGTGTTTTAATCTTCTTTAATGTAAGTAGAATTGAAAAGAAAAAAAAGATGAACTTTTCGGTTTGATTGAAGAAGTAGAGAACAAAACAAAAAAAGGGGATTGAAACTGAACAGGAGCTATAGTCTTTTGGAGGAAGAAGACATCTGAGTTACATTTAGCCCCTAATTATTCTGTTAGCTACACTTTGACCCTCTTTGTTTTCATAAGACTAAAATCAGCCCTTTTGTTCATATGTTGTAAAAGGGCAGCTAAGTAAATAATTATTGCTAGGACTTGACTACCTTTAAGGTTCGGAATTTGATGAACAAGTCCTCCTAGGTTTAAAAGTTTAGCAAACCCTTATTGTATTATGTTTTAATTTTAAAAGAGGATATTGTTGTCTTTGGAATTAGGTGCCGTCGATAGCGGTTGGGAGGAAGTATCGATTTGACTTTTGTCTAGCTTGTGTCGAATTCAAGGTAAGGGACTTTCTACTCTATCTAGTTTGTTTTCATCCCTTCGTTTTTATCGAAAAATAAAATGTTTTGCTACATCGTTTTTTTCAAATGAGCCTATGAAATTGATTTTATATTTGTATTGAAAATGTGATGTATTGAAATATACCCGAAATAAGGATCAAGCATATGAGCCTCTGAAATGAATTTGATTTCTGAATTTTTGTTATTGTTTATTGACATTGAAATTTTGTTACAGAATTGTGAACTATGAAACTTTTAGAAACCGATGGTTTGACTATGTATTAAAACTTCTGAACCGTCTACTCTATGTATTGAAACCGATGGTTTGACTATGTATTAAACAACTCTCCGGAGCTACTAATTATGTTAAACGAATATCCCAAACTACACAAGTTCGGATATACGGCTTGCTAAGTTAATTAGACGCTATCTTACGATTATAATCGGAGTCTTTATTTTACCAGTACCAATTAATCAGAGGGCTATAAACTATAGCAAACGAACTCTAATTCGCGTAGGAATTTAACATGTTATTCGGTAGATATTATTCTCTTCAAATATCAAATTTCTAGAGTCATTAACATACTTCTCAAAATTTGGGTATAATTGCCTTAGGTGAAATTTCTCAATTTAAGTCTCATCTTGTTCTTTAGTTCAATTCCAAGGTTGATACTTCAACAAACATACATGCAACCCATTTTATACCAAGCAAACATCACACTTAGAGTTTTCACATACTAACATAGCAATTAGACATGAAGATATCATCTTTAACAAGTCTAACATGTGTATTTATGAGCTAACATGTAAGAAATCCTAAAACATACAACAAGGGGGTTAGTAACTTACTTGAAATGAGAAATCAAACCATTAAAATCACAATCAAAGCCTTCAATGATGCTCCCCTAGTCATCCTCATCACATGCATGGCCTTGGATTGAGAATCAAATGGTTAAAACTTGAAAAATTGCAGGACACATAGTAATCTCACCTCACAGCGCACACACACTCTTTCACACCAACATGCAAGGATGATTTGTATGTTTTGGGAGCTTTGAATTCACTCTCTAGGATGTTTAAAGGGTGAGAGAAAGAGTTTATGTTACTCTTGGGACGTGCCCTCTTCATACCCAAGGCAATTAAAGTAAGAAAATGACAATAAAAACTCGGCTGAACAGGGCTGCTAACGGGGCGGCCGCCTTGGCGCTCGCCCAGCCCCAAAATCAACTTTCTGCCCCTTGGGCGGCCGCCTAGGCGCTCTCCTAGTTTTCAGATTTTTTTGGTCAACTTCACAGACATCCCCAGGATGATCTACAAGTACAAAAATTACAAATAAGGTATGGTTAGAAAGCTCTTTGAGTCTAGTTTACATAGAATTAAACGGTTCGCAAATCCGAGTTTTTTACACAAATATATGGCCAATCTACTACAGACTGTCTGGATGGACAGAATTTCAGGTTCAAGCATGTATCTATGCTTTTGTGTGTTTCTTTATCTATCTTAGTGTCAAAACAAAATGTTCATTAAGTATTCCCAAATGATCCTAACATGATCCTAACCTCCAACAAGGTTTAAAACACATTTAAATCATTCAAAACACATGTAACAAAGCTTAGAATAAAATGCATTCCAAGTACGAATGATTAACAAGAATTAAAACACAAACCAAAGCATTTTAATCGCATGAAATTAATGTATGACTCAATCAACATGTTGTTCAATCAAGTCTGACAAACATGCTCAATATAATATCGATACTATATGATACACAAGTCATCCATAGGAGGAACCAGGGTATTACATCCAATGTGTGGTATTTAAAAATGTCGTATTGACATATACAGTGGTGTTTCTAGAAATGTTCTTCATGGGGGCACAAATTCAACAATATTTACCTAAAAAAAATATTCTTCATATTTACCACAAAATCCTACAAAAATGACAAAAATCCTATAAAAAGTTCAACAAAATAATCACAAAAATGACGTAAAAACTCAACAACACCAAATCCTACATTTTATTTCTAACGAAAATCACCCTAAATCTTGCAAAAATATTAAGTAAAATAACCATAAATTATATAAATTATCTTAAAATGCTATAAACAATTAGCAGGTATAAATTCTATTTTTAACTTAACTTACTTAAAATTCGGCAACAATCATGCGAATAAGCAAAAATCAACAATAAAATTATGAAAAGATCAAATCCTATAAGAATTTAACAAAAAACCCCACCATTTTCACATTACCGTAATCATAAAACCTATAAATTGAAGCAATAATTGCAAAATAGCAAACGTGGATTACGAATTAGGGATTGAATCAATGGCGGAGCAAGCAAGGGTGGAAAGGTTGTCATATTGGAGCGTGCGTGTACCCTGTTACTCACTTGCGAAGCTGCGACGGTTTGGACATTGGAGGAGGGCGCCGAGGGAAACTAGGTAAGGTGCGTGCGCAGTGTCATGTTTTAGTCGTGTATTAAATTAAAAACAAATTAAGTTGGGGCATGTGAACCCACTTTGGGACACATGCGTCGCCACTTGGCATACACGATGGCTAAAGATGCCATATAACATTTATACGACATGGGAGAGAGCTGACATATATATTTATTTTTATATTGTGAGTGTAAATCATCGTTTGTAAGTAAATACTAAAGCCAATGCCTTGTCATATATCTAGATTACAAGTTCCATATACTCCCTCCGTTCCTAAACAATCGTCTTGTTGGGCATACGGATTAAGAAAAACTAATTGACTCTATTATAAATATTGGTATAATATGTACTTTCCTTTAAAGCCCTTATGCATGTGGTTATAATTAAAGTAGGGAGAAAAAGTAAGAGTAAAGAAAGGAAGGTTTAGTGCTAGGAATTTTTATTTTGGAATGGACAAAAAAAGAAAGGAAGAAAATTACTTAGGAATGGAGGGAGTATAAAAGATACGACGAGTGAATCGTATATTGATAATGTTGTGGGTATGTTGTTGTCTACATTAATATACAGAAACAAGTACTCACCATATAGAACTATTAGACCCGCCGTATATATAAATATACATGTTAGGACCTTGTATTATTAGGCTTTGATATTGCAAAACTATGATAACATAATTTCCCTAAATAATAGGATTTATTGTAAAAGGAGTTTTTGTCAAGAACAATTATGTTCGAAAGGATCAAAGGAAACAATTGTTTAAAATAAACAGTTATGATTGCAGCAATCTGATATCAAACAGTTATGATTAAAGATTGTTACAAAAAGAGAGAAGCATACAAGTAATATATATGATCAAACAGATATGCTTAAAACAATTAAAGAAAGACGGAAGAAACTATAAAACTATGACTCAACAAGCCACATTAGAAATATAACCATTGAATGAAGGTTCGCAAAACCCTAAAGGAACAATAACAACTCAAGAACTAATAAAGCATGTGGGATACAAGTTGCAATGCAAGTGAACTGACATCACAGAGAATAACTCAGATAAGTTGCTATCCCTGCATTTACATAGCAGCTAGTTTCTAACGGAAAACCTCTCAAAACTCTGCATATATAAACAAAGAAAAAAACTTGCAAAACATAGAGGATGGTTGTAAAGCAAAATTGGGAGCGAGCAAGAAAAGAGATATGGAACAAAATCATTTAAATTATATATAAAGGTAGAATACACAGATAAGAGATCTTCTTATTGAAAGAGCCAAGCATTGACAAAAATCAAGCTGACATTTTCACAAGAAATTGTGCAGTTAGAGAATAATTTGAGATATTTTAAAATTCAAGTTATAGTTGCATAAACCGTTCCAGAAGTTCAAGAGCATTACAAGGATCAACATAGAAAAACATAGTTGTTCTTCAAACAACTATCCAACTGAAGGGAATAGAAGACAAAGAGCTTAATCAAACTATTGTAGAGTCATTCCAAAGAAGCACAAATCAACCAACCTAATAATTTCGGTGTAGATTGTGCCCTAGTTGGAGTCCCAATTAGAAGAAGGAAAATAGTGTTTTTTCCGTTTCAAATAATCTATTGTTAGGAACTTAGATTTAGTAAGTTTTGATGTTGTAAAACTAAGTTAGCATAATTTCCCATAAACCAGTTTAATGGGCTTAAATGTACAAGAGTTATTGTCCAAGAAACTACAAACAACTAAGACACAACTGATGTGAAGATCAAACAACTATTATTGAAGAAACAACAAATAACTTGAACAAGCAGCTAAGATTCAAAGATGAGTCAACAACAACAGCATGCCATATATTGGACATTCATAGGACGAGTTGCAACTAATTAAGACAAACCATAAAAGAATGTTCCAAACCTGTTAAAATTGTAATCCCAAACGATTGAAATCGGACAAAAAATAATGAACGAAAATAATGCGGAAATAAAGTAGACAAGAATTTATGTGGTTCGGGAAATTCCCTACGTCCACGGGCAGAGGTGGCAAAGGTTATCACTAATCAAATGGAGATACAAATACAAATAGTTGTGGTTCAAAAAGTACCCAAAACCCAAAACCAAATTACACCAAAAGTACCACACCCAAAACGAACTGAGGACTCACGAATTAACCGATGCGAGTCACAAATTGTGCGAATAATGCGATGTACGAGGAAACTAAATCGACGCTGCTATGCTTCCTCTCCGTTTTGGTCTTCAACACTCTCACTATGTGGCGCACCAATAATAACTCTATTTATAATAGAGTTGTTCCACTAAGTCGATTTTACTACACCAAATTCCATAAGGAATGTGAAGCCAGATCAAACAAGGAATTGGACAAGTAGGTTCCACATTGATTAAAGAAGTCTCATGAGCAATTATTGAGTATGTGTTGCCCATCTATAAATACCATGCACCAGCATCAATGATAAAGCCACAAAACACTCCACCTTGGTTTGAATTGATCAAGCTCGCTAAACGAAACCTTTATATCGCCGCCACCTCCAATGCCCCCTAGGGTGCACATATGCTGCATAAACTGATATGTCCAAGCAATACTTGAACTTGGAATCAACCAATGCCACTAGATTCTTTATAGTGGGAACCTTTTTCACAACAATGACACCCTCATATACAATCTCTCGAATGAAGTCATATCTGACATTGAATGTGTTTGGTCCTCTCATAAAACATCTGATTTTTAGTCAAATGAATCACACTCTGGCAATCACAAAATACAACAAAAACCTCCTACTGCAAACCAAGATCAGTGACTAAACATCCCAACCAAATTGCTTCTTTTATTGCTTCCGCTGCTGCCATGTACTATACTTCTGTGGTTGACAAAGCAATAGTAGATTGTAAAGTTACTTTCCAACCGATAGCACAACCTAAAAGAGTGAAGACATAACCTATCAAAGATCGCCTCTTATTCAAATCACCGGCATAATCGAAGTCAACATAGCCAATAACAATGCTGCTCATTTGCGAACTCCTATCAAATACCAAGCCAATATTTGCAGTACCTCTAAAATATCAGAGGATCCATTTCACAGCCTGCTTATGCAATCTACCAGGATGCCACGTATATCTACTAACAACACTAACAAAATGTGAAATATCCGGACGAGTGCACACCATAGCATACATGATACTACTAACTGCACTAGCATATGGAACACGTGACATGTTCTCTTTTTCCTCCTTTGACTGTGGTGATATAGCACTCGAAAGTCTGAAATAAGATCCCAAAGGAATACTCACCGGCTTTGAATTCTTCATACCAAAATGCTCAAGCACTTTCTAAATGTAATTCTTCTGTGAAAGAAATAATTTGCCTGCACGTCAATCCCTGTGAATCTCCATACCCAAAATCTTCTTAGATGCACCCAAATTTTTTCATCTCAAAGTCACTACTAAAAAAATTCTTCAACTTGTCGATGTCTACCATGCTCTTAGAGGCAATGAGCATGTCATCAACATAGAGCAACAAATACACAAATGAACCATCTGAAAGCTTTTTATGGTAGACACAATTGACATAATTACTTCTAGAGTAACCGTGCCCAACCATAAAAGAGTCAAACCTCTTGTACCACTTGTCTAAGAGATTGTTTCAAACCATAGAGTGATTTCTTTAATAAATAAACATGGTCTTCTTTTCAATGAACAACGAACCCCTCTAGCTGATGCATGTAGAATTTTTCATCAAGCACACCATGCAGAAAAGCTGTCTTGACATCAAGCTTCTCAAGCTCCAAGTCAAACAATACAACCATAGCAAGAAACACACGAATAGAGCTATGCTTTACAACAGGAGAAAATACTTCGTTGAAGTTAATGCCTTCTCTCTAACTATAGCGCTTTTCAACCAATCGTGCCTTGAATATAGCTGCTTCAACCTACTGGGATTCCCTTTTTCTTCTTGAAGATCTATTTACATCCAATAATCTTTTGACCTTTAAGCAGTTTCACGAATTTCCAAGTGTAACTAACAGGTTCTTGAACCTCAATACTCTCTGCCACAGACAATGCAAAAGAAACAAAATCTTCTGTGCATACCTCTGAGGTGGTTTAATCTGCCTCCTCACTCTACTAGTTGCGATACTGTATTGGTCTTGCTCATGTGGGACATCAACATCATCAACAAGCTCAAGCTCATCATCAACTATAGGCTCAACTGAAGTGCCCTCTTGCACTTTTTCTGAAATTGAAACCTCTAACTCCACCCGCTCACTAACACCGTGATCTCTATTTGTATCAATTTTTTTAACTGATTCCTTCTTCGAACGAAGCATGAATTTTTCCTCAAACTTGACATCTCAGCTAATAACAAAATTAGGTGAACTAGACTCAACACACCGCAATCTAAAACCTTTAACCCCATATGCATAACCTACGAATATGCATTTCTGTGATGTATGCTCAAGCTTACCATTATTAACATGGGCATACGCAGGACAACCAAATACTTTTAAACAATAATAATCAGCAGGCATACCAGACCATACCTTAATAGGAGTCTTCATTCCAATAGGAACCCAGGGAGATCTATTCACTGAATAGCAAGCTAAATTAACAACTTTAGCCCAAAAATCTTTAGACAAGCTAGCATTATCGAGCATACAACATGAACTTTCCAATAGAGACATGTTCATCCATTCTGCGACCCTATTTTATTGTGGTGTTCTTCTAACCGTGCGGTGTCTCACTATGCCTACATTAGCGTAAAACTCATTGAACTGACCCTCACAAAATTCCAACCCTTTATCTGTTCTAAAACGCTTGATCTTCTTGCATGTCTTATTCTCAACAAGTGCTTTAAATTTCTTGAAGGTCGAAAAAGCATCATTCTTATGTTTCGAAAATACACCCAAGCGTATCTCAAATAATCATCTATGAACGTCATCAAATAACGAGAACCTCCTTTGGATGGCTTAGTCGAGCGTATCCAATGTGCCCTTCGTTCGTGAATAGCCATTGCAAATTTCACCCTACTTTGCTTACCATAAACAAAATGCTCATAAAAGTCAAGCTTCCCTGTTTTATGACGTTCCAACAAACCTCATTTGCTCAAAATAGACATCCTTGCCTCACTCATATGCCCAAGCCACATATGCCATAAATGAGTGTTATCTAAATCTGAATCCGTTGAAGAACTTGCAGAAATTGATGCAACACCGATAATAGTGCTACCCTGAAGGAAATAGAGACTATTAACCAATTTTCCATGGATAACAAGAGAACTACTAGATACTCTTAAAACTCAACCTTCACTTGTTTACATACAACCAAGTGAATTAAGAACACCCAAAGAGATACAATTTTTCTTCAAATCTATCTTGTGACGCACATTAGTCAAAGTCTTAATAATACCATCATGCATCTTAATTTGAACTATTCCTATCCCAACTACCTTACAGGACATATTATTTCCCATCAAAACAACCCCATCATTAATTGACTGGTAGGAAGAGAACCAATCCTTGTTAGGACACATATGATAAGAGCAACCTGAATCAAGTACCTAGTTGTCACCATATACCCAATTAATATTGAGAGGACGTCTACGGGCATGTTTGGTAACTCAATTAAGAGCTTAATTAGGAAAGTTTTAAGTGATATTAAAAATAAGATTGTTTGATAATGCAATATTATATCACTTAATAAATTAAGTATCTCTTAAAAATAGCCAAAATTTTAAGTCAAAAGATGATGTCTTAATGTTTTAAGCTTTACTTTTTCAGACATCAGTTTTCAGAGCTTAATTTTCAGTTTTAACAAACAGGCCCTACAACAATATCAGAAGTTTTCTCAGCAAAACTAGTAGAATCACTAGTGGTTGAGGAATCAACAATCTTTTTATTTCCTTTGAGCTTCAGACTTTATCTTTCCAGTGGCCTTCTTCCTTACAATAGTTACATTCATTTTTCCTGGTCCTAGATTTAGATCTAGACCTGTCTCTATTTTTGTTCGAGCCTTTATCACTTGATTATTACCCAAATTTCCAGACACTTTTTTTGTAAACTCTTTAGAGTTCAACGATGTTTTCACATCCTCCATGGAATGAGTGTCTCAGCCATATAGCATAGTATCAACAAAATGTTCCAATGAAGGAGGTAAAGAACATAACAAAATCAAGGCTTGGTCTTCATCATCAATTTTGACATCAATATTTTTCAAAGACATAATAATTTTATCAAAACTACTAAGATGATATTTAACGGACGTACCTTCCCTCATACGAAGAATGTAGAGCTGTTGCTTCATAAAAATTTGATTTGTCAACGACTTCGTCATATACAAAGCTTCCAATGTGAGCCACAAACCTGCTAGCGATGTCTCATTTACAATTTCTCACAGAACATCATCACCAAGTGATAAGTGAATAGCACCAAGTGTGCGCTCCAAAAAGTCATATTTTTCTTCATCCGATAGTTTCACAGGCAAAGCCTCCTTACCCTTTTAACGCCTTAAGCAATCCTTGCTGAACCAACGAAGCATGCATTTTTATGCACCAAAATCCAAAATTGTTCTTGCCATCAAATTTTTTAATCTTGTATTTTGCCGACACCATGATAACCAAAATTCAATCAAACAAATAATTGTGAATCCAAATAGACCTAAAAAACCAATAGTTCTGATACCAATTTGTTAAAATTGCAGTCCCAAACAATTGAAATTGGACAACAAAATAACAAACTGAAAATAATGCAGAAATAAAGTAGATAAGAATTTACGTGGTTCGGGAAATTCCCTACGTCCACACGGAGACGACAAAGGTTTTCACTAATCAAATAGAGATACAAATACAAATAATTGTGGTTCAACAAATACCTAAAACCCAAAATCCAAATACACCCAAAGTACCACACCCAAAACGAACTGAGAACTCATGAATTAACGGATACGAGTCTCATCATAACTATTAAAGCATCTACCACCCCACCAAGATCAAGATCACTCATGCCAGATCAAGCAATGCAACAACATAAATATTCTTGATAATGGTTACACAACAAGAAGTAGTCATGCAGTGACTTTAGGCTACAACAACAACTTCATGAGACTAGTTAAAGTCAACATAAAGAAGCAAACCCCCCCCCCCTTATGTATTCTGTAAAGGTCCTAGTTGGAGATCCAACTAGTAGGACAAGTCGAAGACTTTTCCAGTCAATAATCTGTTTAATTAAGAAAATTATAGTGGATTATTGTCTCATTGAGCCAAGGGGTTGTGAGGATAGTGGATGTAGGATAAGAGATCCGAAGCACTATTAATCATTGTGTCCATTTCTCTCTACCCTTACACTCTTTACTTATCACTTACTATATATTGAATGTTTATTTGTGCGTGACCTTAACTGTTTTGACCACTTATTGAACAAACAAGCACCAAACAGTTTATTTGCTGAAATCAATCATCAAGGCACATTACTCTCATAAGATAAGATCATAACTTGTCTTCAGATCATTATCCAAACTAATTCTAAAGTGCACAACTCTGTTTTACAATCCTAACAATTTTGGAACCAATGGGTCTTAGTATCTCGAGTCAGACATGAACTAATTAATATTTTGACTGTTGCGGGTCTCTCTTTTCACCCTAACACCATTTGGTCTTCTTCCCCACTTAGAATTGGTCATATCTCTCATAAAATAATTCAGACCGTGTTTTGGACTAAGTCCCCTACAGGTTGTGTTAAATTAAACTCTGATGGGGCCTGTCGTGGGAATCCTAGGCTGAGTGCTGGAGGGGGAATCATTCGTAATAGCACGGGCGACATGGTTTATTCTTTCTCCTCGTATTATGGTTTTTCTTCTAGTTTTATGGCTGAATGTCGAGCGTTTTTTGAAGGATCTAAATGGCTTCTTAATCAGGGGCTTTTGGGTGCTATCATCGAAGTTGATTCTAGGTCCCTTTTTGACTGTATCACGGGCAAAGGTAATCCCCTTTGGCATTGTTTATATATGATTCGTGCAATTCTCTTATTTCAGACTTCTATGGATTTCTCCTTCTCGCATTGCTTTCGTGAAGCCAACTCGGTAACGAATGCCTTAGCTAACTTGGGGTGTGATCAAATTCGTGATGCTGTGTTCTTCTCCCCTCTTCACTTTCTAGTTGCATTCACGGAAAAGTCTTGCTAGACAAGCACGACACAACTTATATTCGAGTTTCTTAATTTTGGCTTTGTTCTTGCTGTGTTTTTTGCGTTATTGTTTGTATTTCCTTTTCGATGTTAGGCTCCTCCGTCCTCCCTCTTATAAGGGCAAGGCTGGTTATCTCCCTCATGTTTGCAATTTCTTTTTTTTTTTCCATTTTATAAAATCTAGCAGGGTGTCGTCCCTGTTTCCCTAAAAAAAATTTAAAAAAAATTGACTATTAATTTATTAAAGAGCCATAATAAAAACTTGATAAGTAGTGAATTTTTAAATTGGTATTAAAGCTACACCAATACACAAGATAATAATTAGTGATTCCTATAAGAACTGTTTGTATTATTTTAGAATCGACCTCTCATCTATATATTAAAAGAATATAGTGGTTTATTGACCTCATTGAGCTAGAGGGCTGTGTGGCAGTCTATACATTAGGCTAGTTAAGTTGAAGCTTGTCCTTCTGGAATTTCTTAATTCTCTTTCTACAAATTCTCTTTCTTTCGACTAGGGTTTCGTCCCTTGGTTACTTTCCCGGCGGCTGCCATGGCAACTCAGCCTGCTCCGGCGCCCCCTGACCCTCCTAAATCCTTTGCCGAAGTTCTCTCATCCTCCAAATCTGTGCAGCCTATCGGATTTCTCATTCACCCAGCATCTCACAAGGGCGAGCCAGCCTTGAAACTCACTGATGACATTGTTAACCAACTTGCGCAGCCTTTCAAACAAACCTTAATAGGTAAGTTTTCTCACGGCCGGCCTTCCATGGAAACTACACATAATTCTATTCATACTTTTGGTCTTAAAGCTGACATCAAACTGGGACACTTAGATGCCAAGCATGTCCTAATCCAAGTTAATCATGACAAAAATTATCAAGTCTTTGGATAAAGGATCAATGGTACCTTGGTCGTTTTCCTATGAGAGTTTTCAAGTGGACTCCAAATTTTGCCCCGATATAGAGAGCTCCATAGTTCCAGTGTGGTTTTCTCTACCTAATCTCCCCATTCATCTTTTCCATAAATCCACTATGTTTGCTATAGCTAATCTCTTTGGTAAGCCTTTAATGTTAGATCAAGCTACCATGAACTTGTCTCGGCCAAGTGTTGCACGTATTTGTGTCGAAGTGGACCTTCTCAAGCCGGTTCCTAAGAGGATTTGGATTGAATGTGGTTCTCAATTTCAGGGATTTTGGCAATCGTTAGAAGCTGAAAATCTGATGCGATATTGTTCGCACTGTAATTGCCAAGGTCACTCAGAGGATTTCTGCAAAATTAAGAACCCTATGGCTACTGCTACTTCTTCAAAGCCTACGGTAGCTACCATAAACCCTACGGCTTCAAACCCTACTGCTTCTCTAAAAGTCTCTAACCTGGCTTCAAACCCTACCTCTCAACAAAAAGTCTCTACAAGATGGACACCTAAGAAAGATGATAAAGGCAAAGGAATTGTTATTGACGCTACCTCAAAGCCTATCGTAGAAGAACCTGTTGAAGATGTGCCTCAAAATACAAACTATGATAGCAAGGACGACTCTAACATGCCTTCAGTTGCTGCTGCTGTTATTGATTGGGCTGGCTTCATAAGTGATAAGGAACATGATCCTGCTCCGCATGTTCAGCAGACTGATCTTGGCCCTTCTGATGACGTACAAACTGTTCTGGATAAAGTGCAAGATAATCTAGACGTGATGCACACAGCTGCTCAATTTTCTGATGTAGAGGTTCTGCATGGGGACTTTGTTGAGGTGAGTACTGGTGATGATTTGCAACCTAGCAGTCTTCTTAATGATGCGGACAGGTCCTTCTTTCCAAACCGTTTTGCCATCTTAGAAACTTTAACAGATTTGGATCCTGATCTAAATGAATTAGCTGCCCTGAATCTTGAAATTCCTCATATGGCGAAGGGTAATAAAAAGGTTCCCAAAACTGATCAACTCACTCGTCTTCAAAAAGCTAAACTCTCCACTTTGTCTCTCCCATTAGATTTTTATGGAGCTTAAGGCCCTCTTTTGGAACATTAGAGGGATTGGTAATGATCCTTCTATTGCATGGCTGAAATATCTAGTTAGAACTCATAATATTTCTGTTATTTCTATCTTTGAACCTATGATAGATCCCGCCAATATTGATTTTATTACTCGTCGTCTCAAGTTCAAATTTTGTTTTAAGAACTCTAACGGCTCAATTTGGGTCTTTTTAAGGCAACCTTTACATGCCAGGTCATTCATAGTTCTTCTCAAAGATCACCATTAGAGTGCATCATTACTCCCGGCCATCTTGCTCTTATTTCACTAGTGTTTATGCCAAATGTGATTTGAAAGAACGTCGATTATTATGGGCAGATTTAATTGATCTAGGAGGGCAAATTCAGGACTCTCCTTGGCTTGT
Source organism: Platycodon grandiflorus (assembly GCA_016624345.1). Taxonomy (NCBI): domain Eukaryota; kingdom Viridiplantae; phylum Streptophyta; class Magnoliopsida; order Asterales; family Campanulaceae; genus Platycodon; species Platycodon grandiflorus. Next base: position 5,093,545 of record CM028367.1, read on the forward strand.
CGGGGGATTTCAATATTATTCTTCACCCTTCTAAAAATCGGTGGTAATGGTTGGGACCGAAGTGGTGCTTTGGACTTTCATGCTTGCTTAGCGGCCTCGGGTTTGGTTGATCTTGGTTTATCTGGTTCTGATTTCACTTAGTGAAATAAAAGAGAAGGCTCTCGTACTATCCATCGGCGCATTGACAGGCTTCTTGGTAATCCTGGTTGGCTTGATAGATTTGCTACGTCCACTGTTCTCCATCTTTCTCGTACTTTCTCGGATCACTCTCCTTTGCTGCTCACTTATGGTTGGGCTACTTCCTCTCATCTGACCTGTAATACCCTGAATTTGTTATGCTTTAGATGCTTACCTTGTTTTGTGTTATTTATGTTAATCATATGTGTTTAACTTCTTGAGTAACATGTTCAATATGGTCTTGCCTTAGTTCTTATACATCTAATAGTACTAGAATGGTATACATGTTAATGCCTTAGCTTAGTACAAGCCTTTGTGATTATTCATGAGTGTGAGGTGATTATTATTGGCAATGTTGCATGTTGTTTAGAATGAGTTTTGGATGTATTTCAAACTTAATTTGAAGTTGGTATCACATTAGGGTGACTGGGGTACATTTTAGCATCACTTTAATGTGTTTAGAAGCCTTTTTGACTTGAACCAGCCTCTATGCAGCCGCATAATACCAAGCTCTTTCATTCCTCTGTCCGTCAAGCCCACTGCAAGCTTCATATTCATTCTATCTTGGCCGAGGATGGGTCCTTGCTCATTTCGGAAGATTCTATTAAACAAGCCGGTATTTCCTATTTTCAGTCCCAACTGACGCTGATGGCATGGGTGATAATTCTCTCCTTGATGTTATTCCGTCCTTGGTAACTGCTGATTGGAACTCTGAGCTTATTGCCCTTCCCACTTTGGAAGAGGTTAAGGGAATGGTTTTTGCAATGAGTGGTGATAGTGCATCGGGGCCAGATGGTTTTTCTTGTAAGTTTTACACTTTTTGCTGGGATATCATTGGTAATGACTTGCTTCTTGCCATTTCAGATTTCATCACAGGATTCTCTATGCCCCGGTCTTGGTCTACTACTTTAATTGTTCTTATTCCCAAAGTTGAAAATCCCAGTTCATTTAAGGATCTTCGGCCGATTAGTCTTTGCAATTTCGTAATAAGGTCATCTCTAAGCCCTTGGCTTCTCGATTGGCAAGGATTCTCCCCTATATTATTTCTCCTAATCAAAGTGCTTTTACTAGAGGTCGAGATATTCATGATAATATCCTCCTTGCTCAGGAGCTTATGAGTTTTCTGAAGAAAAAAGTGACGGGTTCCAATATGGTTATCAAGCTTGATATGGCTAAGGCTTTTGATAGGGTCTCTTGGTTCTTTTTGATAAAAGTGCTTCGACGCATCGGTTTTCACGAGGTGTTCATTGACTTTGTTTGGCGTATCGTCTTGGATAACTGGTTTTCTATTCTTATTAATGGTGCGCCTGTGGGATTTTTCTCTTCATCTCGTGGTCTTCGTCAGGGAGACCCTTTATCTCTGAGTCTTTTCATTATTGCGGCTGAAGTCTTGAGTCGAAGTCTGATTAAACTCCATCTTGAAGACCCTTTGACTATTTTCTCTACTACTAATGGCTGCCCAATTGTCTTTCACCTTTCTTTTGCCGATGATGTTGTTATTTTACGTAATGGGCATTCGTGATCTCTTCAAAAGCATGTTAAACTTCTCTCCGACTAGGAGAGCTCTTCGGGTCAGCTTGTTAATGGCCCTAAAAGTATTTTTTTTGTTGATCCCTCCTTGGATGCCAATCACGTGAATGCTATTGCTTCCCTCTTGGGCTATCGCATTGGTACTCTTCCCATTATTTACTTGGGTTGCCCTCTATACATGGATCGTAAAAAGAAGATTTATTTTGACTCTATTGTTGCTAAGCTGCGTGATCGCATCGGTACTTGGATGGGTTCTTTTCTTTCTCAATCTGGCAGGCTAATTCTCATTAAACATGTTCTTCACTCAATGACTTCCTACCTCCTTGCTGCCTTGGATCCTCCGATGTCAGTCATACACACTATAGAAAGATTGTTTACAAATTTCTTTTGGGGGAGTATCGAAGGAAAATAGAAAGTCCACTGGATCACTTGGTCTACCTGTTGCCGCCCTATTTTGGAGGGTGGGATTGGGGTTCCCTCTATCTCGAATTTAGTCACGACTTTTTCCATTAAGCTTTGGTGGAGATTCCGTACTCAAAAGAGAATATGGGTAGACTTTTTGTGTTCTCAATATTGTTTACAAACCATCTGTGGTGGCCTCAAGTAAAGGATCTCATGTTTGGCATAGGCTTCTTAAAGCTTGCCCTATTGCGGAACCTTTTATTCAATGGAACATTCGAAGGGGGACTGTTCGCCGGCATGATAAATGGTTATCAGGTTTTCCTATTCTGGCCAAGGATGATGCGCCTTTAGTTTCGTCGGTGACTGTTCCAATCTGCTTCATCTCTCTCCCTCGGCCATGTCTTGTTGCTTCCTAGAGTAGCCCATGTATCATCGATCAACGATTAAATTAGATAACGCGACGACATCCCTTGCTGGACAGCATCTATAACAGGCAAGTTCTCCCTTAAAACAGCTTCAGTTTTTTCCCGTGAGGCTGGGCCTTCTCTCCTATCTTCAAAGTTTGTTTGGCATCGATGTCTTCCCAGCAACATAAGCATCCTCATGTGGCATCTGCTTCTCTCTCGTATTCCAATCGATGAAGCTGTCATTAAAAGGGGTTTTTGTATGGCTTCGAAGTGTAGTTGCTGTGCTTCCAACCCGGTTAGTGAATCTTTTTCACATGTCTTCTTGACAAGCAATCGGCCACTTCCGTCTGGCAGTACTTTAAGACCTCGTTTGGTTTGGGTGCTCCTTCTTCTGTCTCGATTCAGCAGTATTGCATGAAGTGGTGGTATCATGCTGGCTCGTTGCTTTACACCATTCTCCCTTCTGTGGTTCTTTGGCACTTATGGAACGCCCGTAATAGGCCTGTTTTTGAGGGAACGCGGTCATCCTCTCACGGTATTATTATTGCTATCCAAAGTGAGATCAATCTTATTCTCAAGGCTGAAAATTTCTTGGTGATAGATTGGTCAAGACTCTGTCTCAAGATTCGTCGGCCCAAGAAGGTTTCTATTCAAGCTGTTTCTTGGCTTAAGCCTCCGTTGGGTATTGTTAAACTTAACACTGATGGTGGTAGTAGAGACAAACCCTGGTTTTGGAGGAGGTGGGGGTGTGATTCGAGACTCCGAGGGTCGTTTTATTTATGGCTTCTCTTCTTTTTATGGAGTTTGCTCGAACTCTGTTGCCGAAATTAGAGCTCTTTTCCAAGGGATTAGCTGGCTTGTCTCTTAAGGTTTCCAAAATTCTGCAGTTGAGATTGACTCGAAGTTCCTTTTCAGTTGCATCACTAAAGGTCATTCCCCCCCTTGGGCTTCATTTTATTACATCAGTACTATTATTTCTATGAAAACAATGGGTAACTATTTTTTTCGTCATTGCTTTCGGGAAGCAAACTCGGTGGCTGATGGATTAGCAAACCTTGCTATGGATTCTCAATTGGATGCAAATTTTTCCACTTTTACCCATCTTCCAATTTTTATTAGAGGTGCCCTCCGATGGACGCTCAAGGGATTCCTCGGTTCGTATTTCCTAGTTAGGGATTTTATTTCCTTGGGTTTGTATTTTCCTTTTCGAGGTCGCTCCTTTGTCCTCCCAGGTTATAAGGGCCAGGTTGGTTGTCCCCTCAAGTTTGTATCTCTTTCTTTATTTTTAGAAAATTTAGCAGGTGCCACCCTGTTTCTCTAAAAAAAAAAAAAAAAAGAAGAAAAAAGCTAGAGGGCTGTGAGGAAAATTGATTTACCACTCTAAATACTGTGTTAATCTCTCTATCCTTAAACACCTTTTTTAATTTTGCTCATATCTTAAGTGTTTGATGGTTTGAACATTTAAATTGTTTACTCACTTGCTTTTCAAACAAACAATTTTATTAATTAGTTGCCTAATTCAATTTCTTATGAGCCATAACTAGAAAAGATAAGATCATAACTTGTCTTTAGAAGCATTAATTTAAACATTTCGCACAACTCTTAGACTAAAATGTTTAAACAAACATAACTATTCTTGTAAACAGATATATTTTATTTGTTTGAATCATTTGATTCAATTCAGTGATTATCTTATTGAGGATAATATTGTATACATACTTATATTAGAAAGATTTTCATAGTTAGTCTCACATGCTAAATCTGTTTTATTAATATAGAAACTTAACAGTTGTTTGTAGGATCCAACATTGTTTGTTAAAGAAAGGGACTCAAACAATTGATATCAAAGCATATCAATTAAACCCTCACAAAATGGTTCGACAGATTGTATTATACATATATATATATATATATATATATATATATATATTTACATGTGCCAACCGTAGGATCACAAATTAATTTAAAACTAGAATATTACCATCAATCACAAGAGCATTAATTGCAAACACATAACATATTAATATTTATAATAGAGTTAATTATTTTACTTAATCTGTACAAAGTCAAATAGAACACTTTTTAGAAACAAAATGAGTAATGAATATGATTTTTTATTGATTATCCCTGTACAGACTTACTCTTCATACATTAATAGATTTCTAGTAACAAATATACATAAACTTAAATCTTTAACATTCTAGCGAGTCTCGCTTGTAGCATAATTGGTCGTGATCCGAGCCATAACTATGACATCAAGAGTTCGAATTGTGTTCCCACGAAAAAATCACTGAGTGATTGTTGTGGCTCACTTCCCGTCCAATTAAGTTGCTTGATTGACTCTTTTGTTTATTTTATCTTTTGATTCACTTAGCCTTTGTGGTGCTATTTCCAATTATGCCATCCATAATTATATTGATTTTGCTTTAGACTTGAATCTAAGCTTTGAAGAACCAAAAACATTCTTAGTTTCCTTGATGTATTTTATATAACCAGGTAACTAAAAAATTAGTAACACAATTTTCTCTAAGCATATAAGTTGTATTCCAAATTTAAGGAAATACATATGAGAAATCCTCATGATAGATTTTTCTTGATAATTTTCTATCATTAAAATAAAAACATTTATATATATATAACAGATATACGAGGGGTTCCAATGTGTGGTAATAAAAATGTCGTACCAATGTATACATTGGCGTATCTAGAAATATTCTTTATGGGGACACAAATTTAACAATATTTACCTATAAAAAGTATTCTTCATATTTACCACAAAATCTTACAAAAATGACAAAAAAACCTATAAAAAGTTCAATAAAATAATCACAAAAATGGTGTAAAAACTGAACAACACCAAATCATACGTTTTATTTCTATAGAAAATCACCCTAAATCTTACTGATCACGCCAAAAAGATTGTATGTGACCTTGTCTGATCCACGTGTGTAGTCTAGTAGGATTCGACTTTTGTTCTAGGGATTGTCCTTGAAGTGGAGGTAGCTTTGAACCTGTGATCAACAAAGAACACCATAAGGGGTGCTGGGTTGTCCCAGTGATAACCCTCAGGCGTGAGAATTAGCAATACTTCGTAGGAGAGGTAAAGCTAAGAGAGTATGTGAGCAAGTAATTTGCATGTACCTTATGAGGCCTGTGAGGGTGCTTATTTATAAGGAGATAAGTCATAATCCTAGTTGGATTCGGAATAGGGGATATGATCAATTCCCATGCCTTTCGGACTACGTTTCCTTGTATGCTTAGGACTGAGATATATCAGAATTGCAGCAGGACTCTTCCCAGGCAAGAGATGACTCCATGAAGGACTCCGTTTGCCGAGCTGAGAGGAGTTACATTGAGGTCGGCCTAGTAGGGACCCGGTCGCTCGATGTTGATGTAGTCAAGGTCGGCCGGCATATGTCCAGGTCGCTTGATGATATGTAGTCATCTGAGATGTCTCCAGGTTGCACTGTAGGTCCTCGTTGTCAGCGTGCTGGGAGAGTATACTTGGTGAGGTAGGCGACCTGTCGCAATGTGGTTTCCAGGTCATCATGTTCGAGGTGGGCGTATGTCACCTTAGTATTTGCCCAGCTGGAGGCTATGAGGCTGTGATGCCTGCCACGTGTCCAGCTGAAGGCTGAGGTCGTTCAGTAGCCCCCTACTTCTCAAGGAGAGGATTTATCCTCGAGGTGTGAAGTAAATATGTGCTGCGTTGAGCTGACTGGTTCTATGCAAAGTAACTAGAGTCTAGTTTGACTTTTGACTGTTTGTACTTTCCTTAGGGAGCATGTGCATTTAATGGATGCAGAGCTCGTGGTTTGTCAGACGGCGCTTCTTTTTCAATTTTAAATTTTTGGCGGTTGACATTCTTGGTTCAAAACGGCGTCGCATCGAGGTCCGCATGTTTGTTAAATGGGTCGACCCGGCTACTTTGGGTCCCCTATATAAGTGAGTCTTCCACTATTCGCTTTCATTTACCAGAAACTTCTAAATTCTTCTGCCAATCAGGCGATTTCCAGTGAACTTTCCGACTTCCAAAAGCCCCAATTCAAGCTCTTCTTTCACACGTTTCTTTGCTTTTCCAGGACTTTAGGTTAGTTTTCGTTGATCCTTGCTCCATTTCCTTCCCTTTTTCACCTTCTTTTAAGTTTATTTACCTGCTTTATCTCACTTGTTGGTGACTAGCCAGATTCTGGGTTGAGCTCCGGTGATTTTGAAATTTTAGGGTTCCGGTGAGAATTGTGCGTCCTAGCCTTCGTCTAGGTCGATCTATCTAGGTCGATCTGTCCAGGTCCTAGTGTCCCCTCTTCCATAACCATTCTTCCAGCGAGTTCTTCTTCCTCGTGTTCCCTCTCTATGAACATGAGGATCAAACGCACCAATGAGGGCCCCATGTTCGCCAGGCCGCAAAAAGGGCATGCCATTTACAAAACCGAGGATGGTGATTAGAAGGTCATCTTGCCAAGCGAGGCTAAAAGCTTGTTGACTTCGTGGGGTGCCAATCTAGATGGCCTGGTCGTCCCTGCCGACGATCGGTATAAGGTCGATGACATTCCCTTGGGGACCTCGATGAGGATCATCGAGAAGTACGATGTCACCATGTCGGGACTTCTGTACTTGTATTTTGACGAGAACCGGGTTGCCGGCAAGGTCGCAGGACCCTCGAGGACTGCTAGCTCGACATCATTTACTTCATTTTTGGACGCTAGTCATATATTGCGAGCTCCTCGAAGCAAGAAGAGGAACCCTAAGTCTGACGTCGACGCTGATGGTGTTGTGAAGCGTGCCTTTCAGGACTGGCGAAACAAGATGACTGTTATTCGACTTGAATAGCTAGCAGTCGAAGTATCCTTGTAACTTCAAGGACTATCGTGGACATGTCCCCGATCCCAAACTTGGACTGGTCAATCTTCGAGACTCGAGAGGTCGGGTTGGTTTTTACTTGAGTTTTTTTGATCTGGGCCTTCGATTTCCCTTGGACCCTTTTATCTGTGAGTTCTTGGACGTTACATCAACTGTCCCTCTCGACTTTACTTAGAACACTATGCGAGTGCTTATCTGTTTTGCCACGCGCGCGTGTATTCTGGGTTTTGAGCCGACCTTGACCCTATTCTGCCACTATTTTCACCTTGACCGGAATAACAACCGTCTTCAAGCAAAAACCCAAAATTACCGGGTTAAGTTATTTTCTGATCCTCCTGGGAAGGTCTTGGGCTGGGCTGACAAGGTCATAGTGGTTGAGAGCCGTCTTGGGTAGAATTTTGCCATACCAACCGAGGAGCCTTTTACTCTGATTCACCAGGCCGAGCTGGATGAGTATGATAGGTCGGCGAAGCAGGCTTTGGAAGCCCCTTTGGGTGTCCAAGGCATCTCCCAGATTAGGTGATATGTCTGGAAGAGTATAACCCAGGATGAGAACCTGCTAGTCGTGGCCGGCCGGGCTGTCTCCCCTGAAGGTTAATGGCCTTGAGCCGATGTGCACCTTCCCACCTTTCGAGAGTTTCGTAATACCCCGACCCAACTTCTTTCCTGGTTCGTTTGTAATCTCTCGATATTGACCTTAAAACCTCGGAGAGTAAGGTGTCATGCTTGTTAAGCGTGACGTGTTAGGTCGAGAGTCACATTTGACGCGCATTTAACTCATGGTGAGTTGTACCCTGTTTTCGTATTTGTTCGAAACCATTCTTAGTATCGATTAGCGTTTGTAAACATCGTATAACCCTTATAATTGTTTGACCTTGTGTTGGTCGAGACTCCCTTATGATTGACAAGCGTGTCGATCTTGTTGTTAACTCGTATGCCGAGTTAATTTGAGTGTTGTTGGGCGTGTGTTAACCTCGTGTTTAGTTGAGATTTGGGTTCTCTATCATTCGTGTACCATTTTGAGACGATTTGGTTGAGTTTTAGGTGTATCATGACTTGGTTTGAGGTTGGGATCATCTTAAAATCATTTGGGAACACTTAGGGGACATTTTGAACACCTTTAAGAAAGCTCACACGCCCTAGCGCACAATGGTCGCGCCCTAGGGCGCCTGTTCGCTGAAGATTGCATAAATCAAACCAAAAATTCAGCCAGAGGCCGCGTCCTAGCGCGCCTGTCACGCGCCCTAGCGCGACAACCCGCGCCTTAGCGCGCCTCCCATGCTCCCTAGCGCGCTTGTGGCGCTTTTGTTAAATTTTTATGTTTGACTTGTTGACTCTAATCCAAGGGCTATGATCAAATCTGACCCTTGACCACTTGACCAAGCATCTTAAGTCTCCCTAGGACCCTTGGAGACTTACAAAACAACCTCATTTCATCTCCTTCTTCCTTAGACTTTAGAGAGAGAGTGAGGAGAATTCTTGAGAGAGAAAGTGGCACAACTTCGCCATTCGGTACCGGAATCACGATCCGACTTCGCCGTTGTGAAACTCTTGGCCAGGAGAAGGCATTACCTGGGTTGCATGCTAGTTTCCATGGTGTAATTTCGTTAGAGGTAAGTAACTATAATGTTTTGTATGTTTATGAGTTGAATTGGAATAATAAAGCATATAGATGAGTAATTATTCATCTTTGTGTAATTTCTTGAAAGAAATAAGTAATTGACCATTCCAAATGATATTATGTTAGTTTTTAATCAATGGCCATGTGTAGAGGTTGTCATGAGACTTGGTGAAGTGTTGGTAACATGTTAGAAAGTGAAACACATGAATTTCAAGTTAGTTGCAGTCCCTGTTTTGGGCTATTTTCATGAAAATTATGGTACTAATATACTATTGGGAATTTGCTGAATTTTGGATATGTTGTTCTTATGTATGTTAGTTAATTCTCTGAAAATTTTCATAAATTTTAGAGGTCGGGAAGTACCTCGTTTAGGTTGTGTTTTATCGCTGCGCCGAGTAAACTGTTGCTGAAAATTCTGGGTATTAGTTCCAACTTTAAGTGACTGATTCTTGATGATTATAAGTCCAAATGAGGTAATTCAAAGTGGTAAATTATAGTTCCAGATGTCTAGTTTCTAATTATGGAATAATTGTAATATTTTGATTTTTGTGGAATATTTTGTGAATTTAATAGAATTGCCACGCAGTGCTGAAAAGTTATCATTTTTGTTAGTCTCCGTGATTTAGAGACTTGTTGAGTTGTAAATGTTATTTTTGTTAAATCTCAAGTACTAGTAACTTGCTGGGATTTTGTAAGTGACTATTCGCGATGAACTTGCAGGACTTATATGAGTGGTTATACACTAAATTTGGAGTATTTCGATTAATGTAGTTAACTAGGGACGATACTACGGTTCGTCCCGATGTTTCAAAAATGGGTAACGACTCTAGCTGAGTCGACATGAGATAAAGTGTATTGAGTGATTATAGGATACTGTAGAGATCCTAAATTGAGTTGCACAATAGGCCTACTTTGCCTATTGTCTTGTTTTGGTTATATGTTTAGTGATTATGGACATTGTGAGATTGTTCTAGTATGTGATAGGACAATCATCCTACTTTGATGATTGATTGTGTGTTTAATATTTACTAGCACACTTTGTTGATTTGTTGTTGTAGGCTTATTGTGACCTACTTGAAACATTCGTATTGTTATTGAATGTTGTTGTTGTGGTATGCTCCCTACTTTGGAGTATGACCGTTTATTTTAAATGTCGAGTAAACATCTACTTGTGCATTTAGTTAAGTCCATGACATTTGTGTCGGCGGTGTATTGACGCTCGATTATTGCGGAGCCGGGCTACGTAATAGTTGAAGGCCAATACATCGGGCTCGCCCTACCGTTGGCCACGGTAGGGGTATAACGCCATGTGTTGTACGGAATAAACGCAAACTTGGTAAGCTATATCCGTGGTTGATTCTTGGGTTGTAGGGACCAAGATCACACGTCGACGTGGATACAGAAAATGGTTCACACAGTTTCATGTTGTTTCTTGTTCTTGGTTCGAGCACGTCAACAACGGCTTCGAATTCTTGATTTGATTTATTGATCGAGCACGTCAACAACGGCTTCGATATTTGGTATTATATAGGTTGGTTGGTTGGAACTATTGGTTTGGTCGGAGGTGTACCTCGACGCCGTATCCCTTTAAATGTGTTTACTTACCGCTCTTATGTGTTTCCTATATAGCGAATGTTGGTCATGATTTCCAACTGGTATGGGACGGTTGGCGATCATTGAGCCTCTCGTTAGTATAGGGTTGGTTGCCTTTATGTGCTCCTACATGTTTACTTTCTGTTATATTATTGTGCATAATGCCATGCCATATAGTCACATGTACTAACTTGTCGATTAATGGTTAAGATAAAATTGTTACCAAGATTAGTGCATTTAGAGTCTTGGTTTAATGTTACATTCATACTCATGGCACCCAATACATTATAGTATCTTACGGAGTCTTTTAGACTCACCCAACAACCTTCTCGGTTTGCGTGTTAAGTTCCAATAGCAAGTCTTGAAGCTTGGAGTTAGCAAGATGGATTTGTATTGTCATTTTCTTCTTATTCCTTGTATTGTGAGATCGTGAGGTTCACTAAGTTATGTAAACTTAGTATATGGGTAGAAATATTTGTATTCCTTAGAATTATATTTTGAGGCCGACTTGAGAGGTTGTGCCGCTTGTAGTACTTTATTATTTTGGATTACCGATCGTGGTTTTGGTATGGCCTTGTGCCGTTGATATTTTATTAGTAGTTTTCCCGAGTGTGTTAGCTCGTGGTGTTTAGTACTATTGTTCTACGGCATTTGTTGTAGCCGTGGAGATTGTTTTATCGTTGAGTTGTATTTCGAGTTTTTGAAACTCACATTTTGACTTGTATTCCGTCGCATAGTTTAGTTTTGAGCTTTTGTAACTCGCTCTTTTCGGTTGTTCTTGCTAGTTTGGCGCACCGAGTTGGGTCGTCACGCTTCCCAGGGTGGTTTCTCCATAAGGGTCTTGTGCTCAACCAACATTGCCCGAATTGTTAGAGGGATCCGGAGAGGGGTTGCTTTCATAGCTGAATTTTCAATGTATTTGTTCGAGCTTCTTCCTTTTTATCTATACACATGTTTGTATAAGTGTCTGATCCTTTTGTTTTTGCGAAATGGAAGATGTGGATGCGATGAGGAGGAGTTCAAGTAGACGGGCTCGAGCCAAGTCGATAGGTCCGAGCGCTTGGTCGAGCTCGGGTTACCGCGACCTTGGCCGAACCGCGAGGTGCTCCCTACCGTAGTGCGCCCATTGATAAGGGCAAAGATAAGGTTCTGGGGTCGAAGATGCCTGCAAAACGCTCCCAGTCCACATCGGCCGTTGTTTCGGCTAAAAAGTTGAGGATCGAGGAGCCTGTTGAGGCCGCTGGGCCTGCCGAGCCTGCTGAGCCTGTGAGGGACGTCCCTGCTACTGACTTTAATGCTCGAGGAAGGTTTCTCCGATCGGGAGTATACCTAGCTTGACCAGTCCTTCTCCTGATGTGCACTTCATTCCCAGTTCCGTCACCCCTACGCAAGCCGGCCCCGTTTTGAGTCCAGGGCTTACTCCTTCGAATTAGGTAGGAAGGCCATCCTGGACATCGCCGACGAGGACTTAGTGAGTCCTTTGATGATTGCACGCCTTCGCGCTTGGCCGACCTCCTGGGGGGTGACCTTACTCATGTAAGAGGTTTCTACTAGATTCCCTTTTTTCTCTTGCTCTCTTTTTTCTAATTTGGTTTCCTTTTTTGCAGTTCACTTCTGGCATTAAGTTGTTCGCGAATAGGCTTGCTCGTGCTCATAAAGAGAGGCGAGAGGTTACCAAACGCGTTGCAGAGCTCGAGAGGGAGAAGCTAGAGAGTGTTGATAAGGCCGAGCTTGAGGGAGCATTAGCTCGAGTTGTCGAGCTCAAAAATACCGTTGCCAAGGCTTAGAGTGATTTGGAGTTGAGTCAAAATTTAGCCGTGAGCAAAGTTAATGAGGTGAATCGGATTACCGAGGAGGCTGACTGATTAAGGGGGAGCTTGCAGTGGTTATTGCTGAACGGGCCCAGCTTCGCACTGATTTGAAGTCGGTGCAAGGAGATGCTTTGACTACCCAGGGCAAGTTTACAAAGATGAAGCTGAGCTTTGAAAGCAAGGTGGGCGAGCTGGAGAGGCAGCTGGCAAAGGCGAGGAAGATGGTGAGTCCGAGTGCTGCTGTTGCTGAGTTCAAGAGGAACTCGTCCTATATGGATGAGATTCTCTCATATTATGATAAGGGAAAGGCTTAGATCTTGCGCGTGGCGGCGGCATGCGGTATCTCCTTGAGAGACCTGGTGAGGTGGGGGAGTACCGAGCTAAAGGGTGACCTTGCTCGTTGAGGGCACGAGCTCGTGCCATACCAACCCAAAGAGCTCGAGCTGATCGAGAGAAAGGATGCTGAGTCAATTCATGAACCCTGGGTCCCTCCACTTCCTTTTGATAACAATGTCCCATATTCGCTCGATGCCTTAGCCGACGGTGATGAGGTGGACTTCGATGGAGACTTCAAGCTCGAAGAATTTGAAGGGGCTAAGTCTAATCATGACGAACATGCTCCATCCGTTCACGAGGCTGAAAGTCGTGTGGATCTTTAGTCCACCCCGCTGTGTCGGGTTTTGAACTGGCACGATGTGCCTTGTAATTGAACAATGTTCTGTTTTATACTTTTGGCCCTTTGGGGTTGTAAGTAATTCGATTTGTATATATGAGTTTGTTCAATCGTGTTTGTTTAATTTACTTAGCATTTTTGTACAAGTTTTTCCTGTTCTTACGATCTTCTTCATCGTGGTGAAGGAGTAGGTCGTAAAGGGGACCTCGACGTGGCGAGGTGCTTCTGTACTTATGATCTTCTTCAGCGTGGTGAAGAGTAGGTCCTAAGGTGACCTCGACGTGGCGAGGTGCCTTTTGTACTTACGATCTTCATCAGCGTGGTGAAGAGTAGGTCGTAAGGTGACCTCGACGTGGCGAGGTGCCTTTTGCACAATTTTGAGGAAAGTAAATTAGAAGTAGACGCAAGATAGGAGAAGTTCTTCTTTTATTTATAATATCTGAAATAGCATTACATCAGTGATAGTATTTTTTAAGTGATCTGGCTACCAAGGATTCTTTAGCGGAGTGCCATCCTGCTCAGCTAGTCGATATGTCCTATCTCTGATTATGCCTGTCACTCTGAATGGTCCTTCCCAATTTGGAAATAGTTTGTTCCTTCCAGTGTTTCTACCTGTCACCTCGATCTTTCTGAGTACCCAATCTCTAATGTTGAAGGATTTTGTTCTGACTTGTTTATCGTGGTGAGTTTTGGTGAGCTGCTTGTAGTTGATCATTCTAAGTCTTGCCTCCAGCCTTCTTTCCTCTAGGTAGTTGAGGTCGAGCCCCGAGTTGTTACATTTTCTAGCTCGTCGAAATGGGCTACCCTTAATATTGGTAGGGTCATCTCTACTGGAGCCATTGCCTCTGATCCGTATGCCAGCGTGAAGGGTGTCTCCCCTATTGAGCCTCTGACCGAAGTGTGAATTCCCTATAGTACGATAGGTAGCTCGTCGAGCCATTTTCCTTTCTTCTCATCCAAATTTCTCTTTAAGGCATGGAAGATCTTCTTGTTCCCCGCTCGGCCGACCGTTTCCTTGGGGGTGAGCAACCGAGGACTTTCAATGCTTGATATTCATCTGCTCGCATCTCTGAGTGAACTTGGTGGAGAACTGGGTGCCATGGTCGAACACGATGGCTCGAGGTAGGCCAAATTGACACCAAATGTAATCATGTATAAAGCTGATTGCCTTATCCTCGGTTATGGTAGCCAATGGTTTTGCTTCTACCCATTTTGTGAAGTAATCTACTGCCACTATTAAGAACTCACAGCCTCCTTTGGCCTTTGGGAAGGGACCTATGAGGTCGACCCCCCACATATCAAATGGCCAGCCGCGACTACGGTGTTTGTGGAACTGACGACGCCTTGGGATATTAGTAAATCTCGGCACTTGTCACACTTTTACACGTAGGTCTCGTCTTTCCGCAAGGTCGGCCAAGAATAGCCATGGAAGATAATTGCCTCGATAGCGATCTTGCACTGGGTGGCCCCCGCATACTCCTTCATGGACTTCGGCGAGAGGTCTTCCACTCTCTCGGTCGGACGTATCGAGTAGTGGCTTGGTGAATGATCTTCGTATAGTACCCCAAAGATTCACCGTGTATCGAGCTTCTCTTTCTTAGTAGTGGGCCAATTCTTTTTGTTCGTAAAGTATTCCGTGCTCAATATAGTCTTGTATTTCATCTATCCAAGATCTTTCGTTGGGTTGATGGGCATGGCTTTCTCCCTATTTACTGATGGTGACTCAAGGGTTTCCAACTATACATCTTAAGGGAGGTTGTTGATGTCTGATGATGCAATCTTGGATAGGTGATTAGCTCGCGTGTTCTTTGTCCTGTCCACCTGTTTCAGCTCCCAGTATTCAAAATTTTCTAACAGGTGTTTTGCAAGCTCGCAGTATTTTGACAATGTGGGGTGATTAGACCCATACTCCCCCCAAACTTGTTTCACGACGAGCTGGGAGTCGTTGAAGATGATGACCTGATTGGCCCCAAGTTCCAATGTGAGCTCTAATCCTACTATCAAAGCTTTATATTCTCCTGGTTATTGGATGCTTGGAACTTGAATCTTAGAGCTTTGCTGAATTCTCCCCCTTCTGGTGGGTGTAGGGATAAGCTGCACCGCTACTTGCCTTGCTGGATGAGCCGTCAACATAGAGTGTCCAATGGTGTGGTGGCCAAGGACGTGTCGAAGACGTCGGCTCGGCCCGGATGGTGGCCGGGCTTTGATCTTGTTTGACAAATGAGGTTTCAGCAATGAAGTCCGCAAGTACTTGGGCTTTTACTGCTTTGCGTTGCTCATATGTGATGTCGTATCCTGAGAGCACAACAGACCACTTTAACATTCTTTTAGCTACATCCGGTTTCTGAAGGATTTTTCTGAGTGGGAGGTCGGTGTATACCGTCAAGGCATGGGCCTGGAAGTACTGAGTCAGGTTTTGTGCTTCTATTATCAAGGCCAGTACTACTTTTTCTACATTCGATATCTTGTTTCTACATCTCGTAAGAGCGTGGGAGACGTAGTATATCGGCTTCGGACCGTCTCTTTCACCGAGTAGACCGTTGCGACGGCTGTGTCGAGGCGGCGAGGTAGATGTAGAGGTGCTCTCCTGGTCTGGGCTTGTTAATAATGCGGGCTGCCCAGATATGTTTTTAACTCGGCAAAGGCTTTGTTACAGTCTTCATTCCAGGCGAACTTCTTGTTTCCTCGCAGCGTCTTGAAGAATGGAAGGCTCTTTTCTGCCGACTTTGCTATAAATCTTCCAAGAGCCGTGATTCTTCTATTCAGCCGTTGTACCTCTCTGATCGAGCTGGGAGCCTTCATGTTGACCAGGGCTTGTATTTTTTCTGGGTTGGCCTCTATACCTCTCTCGTTCACCATGTATCCCAGAAATTTTCCTACCTTTACTCTGAAGGCACATTTGGCTGGATTGAGCTTCATCTTGTTTTTCCTGAGATTTGAGAAGGTTTCTTTCGGGTCGTCGACGTGGTTTGCTTGCTTAATCTTGATGACCATGTCGTCGATGTAGGCTTCAACGTTTCTTCCCAGCTGGTCTCCAAAGACCTTGTTCACCATCCGTTGATAGGTAGCCCCTGCGTTTTTGAGCCCGAAGGGCATCATTTTGTAGCAATAGATGGCTCCTGCTACTTGGAAGGCTGTCAGCTCCTGGTCGGCCAGCCACATGTATATCTGATGGTACCTTGAGTATGCGTCGATGAAGCTGAGTATTTTGTGGCCTGCGATTGCATCACCAGCTGATCTTTCCTCGGTAATGGGTACCAGTCTTTGGGGCAAGCCTTGTTTAGGTCTGTGAAGTCGACGCACATCCTCCACTTTTCGTTGGTCTTCTTGACCATTACCACGTTTGCGATCCAGGTCGGATAGAAGACTTCCTCAATGATGTTTGCTTTGAGTAGCTTGTTAACTTCTTCCTTGATCGCTACCTGTTTTTCGGGAGAGAATATTCTAGGTCGTTGTTGGACAGGAGTTATGGTTGGATCAACATTCAACTTGTGTACAGAAACCTCTTCAATGATTCCTTTCATGTCCTCTGTCCTCCATGCAAATACATCCTTGTTCTCTCAGAGGAATGCAATTATTGCTTCCCTTTCATCCTTGTCAATTTCCAGCCCGACCATGATTTTTTGTTCGAGAAAGTCAAAGTTGATGACTACCTCGTCAAGATCTTCATGTGGCTGGATCTCAGACGATCGCTTGGATCTAGGCTCTCTACCGTGACGACTTTGTTTGGCTTATTCCTGTCACCGTTAGTGATGCGGTATGAGTCGGCCTGGTCGGTGTCCGAGGTGAGCACGTCGGGCGGTCGTCATCCGGATTTTCTTCGTGGTGCGAGGTAGAGACCACTTCGTTCGAGCGTTTGGGTGATCGGGGGCGAGTCGGTATGCTTGGTGTCCATTCTGGACACGTCGAGCTCATCATCGTCCTCGTCGACCTCTGTGTGCGGGTGGCGGAGCTAGCCCGCGGCGATTGCTATGCTCGATCACTAGAGGGGCTTATCTCGGTGCCTTCTCGATTATTATTGACTTCGCTTGCTATCGAGGTCTTCTTGATGGACCCCTTTGTGGTGTAGTCACCTTCCTTTTCCCCTTGAGCCGAGCTTCCTTGGTCTTCTTTTCCTCGAGGAGGTGGTTTAAAATGCTTTTTGGGTCATTTCTCACCTCTTCGACCCCGTTGTCTGTAGGGAATTTAATTTTTTGGTGAGCTGGAGAAATCACCATTTCAAACTTTGTTTGGGTTGGGAGTCCCAGAATGGTATTGTAAGGAGATAGAAAATTGAGGACTAGAAAGGTGATGGGTGCGAGAGTTGTCTTTGGAACTAAGGACTACCTTGAGGTCGACTATGCCCTTAACCGCGACCTTGTGTCCGGTGAAGCCTTCCAGCTTGATTCTACTCAGGGTCAAATGCGAGTTTCCTAATCCGATTTCCTGGAAGCATTTGTAGAAAAGGATGTCCTTCCCTGCTCCCGTGTGAATCAGCACTCTCTTTACTCTTCCTCGGCCAATTTTGGCCTCAATGGTCAGAGCATGTCCCCTGGTAGCGGGGTTGGTGGCCAGCTCGCTGGTTAGAAATGTTATTCCCTTCTCCCCCCAAACTTGAGGCGGATCGACGGTTCGGTTGAGACCGTTGATTGCCGTCTTGAGCTTGGTAATGCTCAACCATTCCTCCGTAATTGTATTGACTAGGACTTCGTCTTCGTCGACATTTTTCCTTAGGGCCTCCCCGGTCCTATTTCGTTGTTTCTCTCGCCGCTCATACCTTCGAGCTCTCCTCGATCAATCGGCTTCTGTATCTCCTTCTTGAGCTGAATGCAATCTTTGGTTGTGTGACCGATGCCGTTATGGTAAGCGCACCTTTTATCGGGGTTGCGAGGATATGAAGTCTTTCGAAGTGGCGAGGTTGGCCAATCTGTTTTCCCGTAGTAGTACGTTCATAATCTGCTCCCTGGTCGTGTTCAAAGGGGTGTAGAATTCTTCTTTCTTGGCCCATTTGTTCTTCCCCTTGTCTTTGCCATGTCCATTCTGCTTCCCTCCTTCTGGTCCCCAGACTTGTCTTCTTTCCTCTATTTCGTGTCCCGCAGGGTTTTTGGTCCTCCTTTTCTTGATCCGCGGGGTCTTCTCGACGTTCCTTATGTTTTGTGCGGCGGTGTATATCTCTGCTGGTAGTAGGGGTCGCATGCCAATTTCGAGATAAGAGCTTGGCAGATTGGCATCCGGCTTGGAAGAACGCCATTATATTCTTGTCGGGGACATTCGGCGGCTTTTCGGTGACATGTTTGAATCTGTCCGGTAACTCTCTAGGGATTCTCCAGTCGCCGTTTGATCCCGCAGAGGTCGGATTCCTTCTTGGGGAGGTCGCCGGCGGATGAGTATTTTTAGAAAGGCCCTCTTCAGGTTGTACCAATCTTTGATAGAGCCCTCTTCAAGTTCCTCGAACCAGTTGAGGACGACCTCCTCGAACGTGCTGACGAACACAACACACCATAGATCCAAATCCCCGGTGCATACTCCTATTTTTGCCTCGAAGCTCGACACATGGCTCCGGCATTTGTGTTTCTGCGTATCTTTCGGGCTGCTAGCTTTAAGCGATGATTTGGAGGAGTATCCACGATCCTTCGCAGAAGGCGCATCACGCTCCCGATAGCTTGCCCTCTTTACCTCTTTCAAGGGCTTCCGGTCTCTCTCATCTTGCGGAGTACCTCATCTTCCAGTCACTTGCTCCTACCCTCCTTTTAGATCGGCACTCGTGGCCGTCGATCTTGGAGTATTTGTGTGAGGATGCATCGCTGCTGGAGGTACTATGCTGGATGGACTTGCGTTTTGACCTGTCACTGTAGTTCTCCTCTGGCCTGCGTGATTGCTCCTCGTCACGCTCAATTCGGGAGGATCTGTAAGACTAGGCTGGACTGGGCTCTCGAGCTCTAGCTCCCATCTTTTAGTGTACGCTGCCCCTAGGTCACTCCCTGTCTGGGGTTCCCAGGCAATCTTTGACGCTGGGTTTCTGGTGTGCCTCCATCCTTTGTCCAAGTCTGTTTTAGCACTCACCCTGGGAACATCAACCCTAGACCCCCATGGCGTGTTAGCCCGCAGATCCCGGGTTCGCTCCTACCAGTCGACCATCGTGCGATCGTTTTGAGGAGGATATGAGCTCGGGATTGGTAGCCGAGGTGCGTGGGCGGGTAGTTTGTGGGACAGTTCGTATTCACGTACTTCCAGCTCTCTCTGTTTTGCTAGGAAAGCCTTCTCTTTCCTTATATGTTCCAGCTCAGCGAGGTCGATTTCTTGTTGTGTGTGAGGTGGCCTTTCTCCTATCATGACGAGGTCGTCTCTGTCTCCAGAGTCCCCGTTGCTTGAGGAGGTTGGGCTCGCTGTCTGTCCCTCCTAAATTGACTTGTCGGTCCTTTTGCGGGTGGGACGGTCGTTTGCCCATCGCCTTTTCCTCATTGCCCGAGCTAATTTTTTGGCTCGGATGTTTTGGTGAAGAGGGAGACTGATGAGGGCACCGCAGTGACTCCTTCTTAGCCTGTTCAAGAGGATTACCGGTGGGTGGTGCGGTGCAGGCATGGCCGGGTCGTAGCCGGAGCCGCTGCTTGGAGACTTCATTGGAGGTTGTCATAATTAATCATAGAAGAACTTCTAAGGTCCCGGCAACGGAACCAAACTGATCACGCCAAAAAGATTTTATGTGTGACCTTGTCTGATCCACATGTGTAGTCTAGTAAGATTCTGGCTTGTGTTGCAGGGATTGTCCTTGAAGTGGAGGTAGCTTTGAACCTGTGATCAACAAAGAACACCGTAAGGGGTCTGGGTTGTCCCAACGATAACCCTCAGGCGTGAGAATTAGCAATATTTCGTAGGAGAGGTAAAGCTAAGAGAGTATGTGAGCAAGTAATTTGCATGTACCTTATGAGGCCTGTGAGGGTGCTTATTTATAAGGAGATAAGTCATAATCCTAGTTGGATTCGGAATAGGGGATATGATCAATTCCCATGCCTTTCGGACTACATTTCCTTGTATGCTTAGGACTGAGATATATCATAATTGCAGCAGGACTCTTCCTAGGCAAGAGATGACTCCATGAAGGACTCCGTTTGCCGAGCTGAGAGGAGTTACGTCGAGGTCGACCTGGTAGGGACCCAGGTCGCTCGATGTTGATGTTGTCGAGGTCGGCCTGGCATATGTCCAGGTCGCTTGATGATATGTAGTCATCCTGAGATGTCTCCAGGTTGCACTGTAGGTCCTCGTTGTTAGCGTGCTCGGAGAGTATACTTGGTGAGGTAGGCGACCTGTCGCAATATGGTTTCCAGGTCGTCATGTTCGAGGTGGGCGTATGTCACCTTGGTATTTGCCCAGCTGAAGGCTATGAGGCCGTGATGCCTGCCACGTGTCCAGCTGAAGGCTGAGGTCGTTCACTTACAAAAATATTATGTAAAACAACCATAAATCCTATATGTTATCTTAAAATGTTATAAACGAAATACGCAGGAACAAATTCTACAATTTTTTTTTTTACTTAAATTGCCTAAAATTTTAACAATCATGTTGAAATAAAAAATATCAACAATAAAATTACGAAAAGACCAAATCCTATAAGAATTCAACACCACCATTTTCACATTACCGTAATCATAGGGATTACGATAGTTGCAAAATAGTAAACCTGTAGTACGTTATAGGGATGAAATAAGTGGCAAAGAAAGCGACGGATGGAATGGTTGTTAGATTGGAGCGTGCATCTACCCCTAGCTACTACTCACTTCTGCCCAGCCTGCGATGGTTTAGACTTTGGAGGAGGGCACCTAAGGGGAAACTAGGTTAGGTGATTGTGCGGTGTTATGTTTTAGTCGTGTATTACGTTAAAAAAAATTGAGTGGGGGTACATGAAACCACTTTGGGACACGTGCGTCCATCACTTGGCGTACACGATGGCTAAAGATGCCATATAAAGTTATACGACATGGAAGAGAGCTGACATATAAATTTGTTTTTATACTGTCAGTGTAAGCCGTCGTTTGTAAGTAAATATTGAAGCCAATGCCTCGTCATAGATTTAGAGTACTAGTGCCATATATAAAAGATACAAGGAGTGTATCGTATACTTATAATGTTGTTGGTATGTCGTTATCTATATTAATATACAGAAACAAATGCATATGTTAAGACCTTGTATTATTAGGTTTTGATATTGCGAAACTAAGAAAGCATAATTTCCCTAAATAATAGGATATATTGCAAAAGGAGTTTTTGTCAAAAACAACTATGATCAAAAGAATCAATGGATCAATAAAATTTAGCAGGGTGCCGCCCCTGTTTCCCTAGAAAAAAAAAAAAGAATCAATGGAAACAACTGTTTCAAACTAATAGTTATGATTGAAGCAATCTCATATCAAACAATTATGATTAAAGAATGTTACAGAAAGAGAGAAGCAAACAAGTAACAGATATGATGAAACAGAAATGATTAAAACATCAATAGAAAGACAGAAGCAACTAAACAACTATGACTCAACAAGTCACATCACAAATATAATCATTGAAGGAAGGTTCGCAAAACCCTAAAGGAACAAAAACAACTCAAGAACTAACAAAGCATGGGGAATACAAGTTGCTATGCAAGTGGACTGTCATCACAAAAAATAACACATACAAATTTCTACCCCTACGTTTACATAGAAGCTAGTTTCTAATGAAAAACTTCTCAAAACTTTGCTTATATAAAGAAAGAAAGAAGCCTACAAAACATAGAAGATGGTTGTAAAGAAAAAAAAAAAGGAGTGAGCAAGAAAAGAGATATGGAACAAATTCATCAAAAGTATATATAAAGGCATAATACAAAGACAAGAGATCATCTTATTAAAAGAGCCAAGCGTTGACAAGAATCATGCGAACATTTTCACAAGAAACTCTTCCGTTAGAGAATAACTTGAGATATTTTCATATTCAAATTATTGTTGTATAAACCATCCCAGAAGATCAAGAACATTACAAGGATCGACACTGAAAAACATAGTTGTTCTTCAAACAACTATCCTACTCAAGTGAAGAGAAGACAAAGAACTACCACTGAGCTTTAATCAAACTATTGGAGAGTCAATTCAAAGAAGCACAAATCAACCAACTTAACAAATAATCAGTGTAAACTGTGTCCTAGTTAGAGTGCCAATTAGAAGTATGAAAATAGTATTTTTCAATTTTCAATAATCTATTGTTAGGACCTTAGATTTAGTAAGTTTTGATGTTGCAAAACTAAGTTAGAATAATTTCCCATAAACTAGTTTAATAGGCTTAAATGTACAAGAGTTATTGTTATATTCCCCAAATTTATTTATATAATATTATTCATAATAACTAATGTTCACTATTTTATGTTCAGGCTATTTAATTATTTGAACTGACTTTTATTAGCCTAATTAGCTATGCGCTTGGCCCACCTAATATCAATAACATTATTACTTAATTAGTCTAATTAATGGGCTTAATTACTAAAGGGCTCGGTTAGGGATGAGAACCCTAGAAAGACATGTATATAACATAAAAATCAAGTGGAGTACGTATTAGAACACAAAAAAAGTGAGAGAGACGGCAGTGACGTAAAGAGAGTACGCAAGGAGAGAGGGAGGCAGTCGTCATACAGTGGGAAGAGAGTGAACACGGAATCGTTACTGAAGGGGTAAGTCCAAAATCCTCCTCATTGTCGCATTTAGATATAGTATAATAATAAAATACAGAGAGGATACATAGGTTTGTGCGTACTGTTGTGTGTGTTGTGGTGTGCGTGTTGTGCTATGTGTGTCTATGAGTCTATATGTGTTGTGTGTGAGTATGGCGTGGGTTTGTCTCCAGCAAAAGTTGGGCGTGATTCTGTGTGTGTATGCGACTGTGTTCGTCATGAATTTTTGGCTCTGTGTGTGTGCATGCTGTATGTGTTATGTGGGTACGTGTATTATGTATGTAAGGATGTGTGCATTTTGTATAGTGTTTGTGTGTGTGCACAGAATATGGGTGATTGAGTGTTGTGTGTGTGCGTGTCCCGTGTGTGTGTTTCTGTGAGTATGTGATTTATAACAATAGTATATGCGTATATATAATGTATGTGGGTATGAGTGTGTGTGTGTAAACTGTGGCATGTGTGTATGAACTGTGTGTATATGTGTTTTGGGCGTGTGTTAGTTGTGTGTGTGCATGTGTGAGGGTTTTGTTTACCTTATTATAACAATAAAATAGTATGTGATTTTAGAATAGACCATTAATATGTTTTAAGGTTATATTTTATTTAGTACAATTATAGTTGGGTGATTAGTAAATTACGTTTTGAATTTAGATTTGGACGAGCACGTGTAACGATCCAAATTTTGCATACGAGTTTTATTGCTTCGCTACTATTATTAAGGTAAGGGATTTTTCCTCTCTTTAGGTTATTTCGAAATAAACTTTGATGATAGCCTTCCTCGTACGTATTCTTTAAAATGTCATTTTTGTCACCATGCCTGACCTTGTGTCGGTATTTGTATTTGACTCCGTCGTATGCATTCTTTCATATTGATTTGTCAAAAACCGTTCTATTTTGTAAATCTCATGTGTTAGTATGATAATACATGCGATGTCTATTGATTTGAGAAGTTGACTTTGATTTAGTTAATTGTACCGTGTCGTACAATTCTCATTTTGAATCTGTATGATCACTAAGTACGAATAACATGTCACCGGAAATTAAGTGACTCTCGGACCTTATTAGAAAACTTACACCACCGAGCATGTGTGTGTGATAATCCGGATTTACCTTTCGAACTCGAACCCCGTTAGGGTCAAATGTTAAAACTTTTGATTATTCGAACATGCTTACGTGATCATATCTTCTTGTGAATATTTTGTCGTGATTGGCTGGTATGGGACGATCAATGGCAATTGTACTATTCCGTTTCCTTGGTTATTTGATATTGTCTTTTGAAATTCCTTCTTTGAAAACTTTTGAAAATTATTCACTTTGAATTTGAAAGGTTATGCTAAACTCTAATGATGTACTGTTGGCATTCATATTTATTCGTTACTCCGATTCAACCTTCTTGTGTGTCCACCCTCCTTAGTAACCGGAGAGGTGGCGTTTGAACTTACCGAGCATTGTTCGCTCACCCTATCACATTATTCTTCTCTCCAGGTCACATGTGAGAGAGTTAAGGTTATTAATTAGAAGTCATATTCTCGGAGATGGACTAGAATGGATCGTGTTTTGTTCCATTGTAATAAACTCTTAGAGGATTTTGAGGATTTATTTATTTTGGCTAGTCCTGCGAGACTATTTTAATTTCTGTTTGGAATTACAAAGGTTGTAAGACTTGGGATTTTATTTTCTGGTATGAGTTGTGGTTTGAATTAAGTTGATATGTTGGTACACATTATTGAGTTAAGTTAGATTTTGTAGTAGTGTAATTGGGCTTGGGCCATATGGTTGGGCCCGGGTTTGGGGCATTACAAAGTTGGTATTAGAGCGGGTCCTGACCGAAAATGTGTTGGAACACATCGCCAGGGGTGACGAACCTTTGGGCCTCCTTTGGGTCTTGACGATGATATCAAGGATTCAAAGCGGGGGAGATTGTGATATCCCACATCGGGTAGATATGGGACTTGTGTGTAACTTATAAGTGGCCACCCATTACCACTGGGAACCAACCTATGCATAGATTTTTGGGTGGCTTATGGTGGGCCAGTTGATCCAGGTGCTTAGTGGGCCAGTGTAACACCCGCCTCATTCATGACATTCTTTTGCATCGATTATGTTTACTTCATTTGGTATTATGGTCATTTCATAAACAATCTTCATCCTATTGTGTTTGCATTTGAGTTGATTTCATACTTCTCATATGCCTTGTATTGTGTTTAAATCCTTACAATCTTTGGTACTTGTATTGGATTGCATTCTAACCCTTGTTATGGGTTGTTTCGAAAGAGTTTCGATTGTATTTTGGACTTGGTTTGAGACTTGTGTCATCTTAGGATGACTTGGGAGTGTTTTGGAATCACTTTGGAATGGTTTAGAGTCCTTTTGACCTGAACCAGTCGCTATGCAGTCGCATAGTGCGACCTAGCATAGAGTCCCAAAGTTTTTGGATTGTATGCAGCCGCATAAGGAGATCGGATAGGAGCTATGCGTCCGCATAGCGTGGTCGTATAACGTCGTGCTCTGCTTTGTTTGTTTGACGAACTTTTAAGTGACTTGACCAATTGACTTGGTTTTAAGGGCCAAGATTGAGCCACGTCCTAGGCTTCAAAGATCAGACTTTGTGACTTCACTTAAAACCATTAGAGATCCTTGAAGACTCTCATTTTCAGCCTTGAACATTTTAAAAACTAGAGAGAGAGTTGAGAGAGTTCTTGAGTGAGATTGTTGCACGATTTTTCATTTGAAGTCCAAATCACGATTCGACTTCGCCATTGAGGAGCTACTGACTAGGAGATCACTTCCCTTGGATTGCCTGTGGGTTTCATAAGGTTTTTCTTAGTTGATTTTTGCTTGAGGTAAGCTACTACCCCTCTCCTTTTCTATTTATGTCTTGTATGACATCCTAGCCTTGTAAAATGGCATTTATATGTTGAAATCAACATGTTTGAGTATGTTTTAATGTTGAACCATGTTAATTCCGTGGATGACATGTTTTATATGTTGGGAGACTTGTTTTGGCTTGGTTGATACACATAGAAATGGTATCATTTGTTAATCTTGAAGTAAAAATGATTCTTCATCGATTCAAACTCATTAGAAACAATTTACGACTCTAACGGAGTTGAATAGGTTTTCATAATTGATGAGACCACGTGTGCGATTTGGGAATTTTGTTGTGATACGAGAGTTTTGTTGGGAAAAATTAGTTACCCAAATTTGTGTATGATGTTGTTGTTTAATTCTCGTAAATATTATGAGATGGTTGATTATGTGAGTAGGATTATTATGACCTACTTGAGACATTCATGTTTAATGATGTTGTGCTCCCTATTTTGGAGATTGATTTGTTGTTGTGAATGTCAAGTAAACATCTACTTGTACATTTGTTATGTCCATGGATTATTTGTTGGCGGTGTATAGACGCTCAATTATTACGGGAGCCGTGCTTACATAATAGTCGAAGGCCAATACATCGGGTCTCGCCTTACCGTTGGCCACGGTAGGGGCATAGCACCATTTTTTGTATGGAATAAACGCAACCTTGGTAAGCTATTCCATGGTTGATTCTTGGGTCGTAGGGACCAAGATCACCCGTCGACGTGAATACGAAAATGGTTCACAAAGAATTGATGATGTTAATGGTTTTGATTTGTCGATCGAGCACGTCAACAACGGCTCCTACATTGGTATATTATATGTTGGTTGGTTGGAAGTATCGGGTATATTGGAGGTGTACCTCAATACAGTATCCTTTTAAAAGTGTTTACATATCGCATTTATGTGGTTCCTATATATGCGAATGTTGGTCACGGTTTCCAACTAGTATGGGTCGGTTGGCGATCATTGAGCCTCTTGTGTAGTATAGGGTAACTTGTTGTTATGAGATGCTTATCTTGTCATGGCTTGTTATACTTGTTCATATTATTGTCTTGCATCTCGTATGAAATATTGTTGCATTAGTAGCTTATTGAGTTTTAAACTCACCCTGTCCAATGTTTATTTGTTTTTCCTTAGATCACGGTCCGGCGAGGAACCCATAGTATGAGTTTGCTTCATCTCGGCATTTGTGCTTGTTATTCTTTTGGTCGTGCTTTTTGGGCCATTGTATTTCTTTTGGTGAGGCCAAGGGTATACATTGTTACCTAAACTTTGTAATGTTGGGTAGTGTGTTTTTGTTCTTGTGATTGCATTATTCTTTTAGTTATGCCGACATGGTTGTCGTGCTTGGTGTATTTGTTAATACTTGTTACGTCCGCATACTCGATTTGGATATTGTTGTTGTTCTCCGATCTTGTTGCTCGTGGAGGTTTATGTTTGGTGGTAATCCCGTCTCATGACGAGGACTAGTAAGGTGTTGGTATAAGTTATGATTTTGCTTATCCGGATTGTATGTCAGGGGAAACTGGATGCTATAGGAAGAGAGACTTTGGCTAACTGTATATAAGTGTGGTTAGATTACCTCTTTTGACAACACGTAGTGTTGTGTACTGTAAAGGTGACAACATTTCTTTTGGGAATGTATATATAATATCAATGTGTTGGAGTTTCTATTGAAGTATTAATAGGTTACTAGTGTATTAATTGTTAGTCAGTAGTTGACGGATATCCTAATAACATGAGTAATTGGGATGTGAATACTTGGGTTGTATACTCATCATGGATGTGTGTTAGACCGTGAGATAGTTGGGGAGATATAGTTTTCTCCATCTAGCAGGCATAAATTGATTAATAGTTGGAGTAAATTTTGTGAGCCTGGACTAAACTATCTTTTGCTGGTTGGAAAATGATTGTGAAAACCTTGAAGGTTGAATATAGAATGCACGTATGAAGCAGTGAATTAGAAATCAGTGGATAACAACAGGCTAAGTCCAAAATAAGTCATTAAATTGATATAACCCTTGTTTTGGGTTTTGAGTTGACTCGTAGAGGTTGTATTTCGAAGTTGATCATGACAGAGAATAAAAATATGCCCTTATAGTTAAACGATTGATGCTTAGTTGATTAATGATGCTTTAGATTGTTGATTTTGATTACTAGTTAATCAGAAACGATTAAGGTTAAGTGGAATCGTGATGGTATTCCTTGTGGAATTGTTTTGAGTATTGATGCACTTGTTTATATGTTGATTTGATTTCGAGAATAACTGGAAAAATGGAAAAATCGCTTAGGCTCTGGAATGGACTTGTATGATTGTCAAGAATGACAACCTGGTGTATTACAGCAGGGGAGTATATATATTTTAAGAGAGAACAAATCTTTCAGATTATACGAATAATTTCATAAATTTTTTCCTCTATCAACTGTTCCTTGTTCCATAAACCATACTCCTCGTTTACAACTCGATTGGAATTTGTTTCGAATCGTTAAACAAACCGACTCCATAGGGTCGATGTGATTTGGTCATGGGTCGATTCTAGCAGAGGATTCGAGGTTATGTTGGTGATATTTTGTATTGGATTTTATCTCGATTTGAAGTAAGGGAGGCTATGCAGTACTGATTCCGTGTCATTTTTATCACGTGATTGTTTCTAAAATATTTCATATCTTGAAATATGATTTGATATCGATCGTTCCATCTTGTTTATCAAATGGATTTTGAAATAATGCGTTTATATTGATTTATCGTGATTTCGATATTTATTGTGATTTGGTTAAAACCATGATTATGTGGAATAGTTTAGTAATACTAGTCGGTATCTTCGGTCTCAGTGTGCCCCCATTACAGTTGTTGTTGTTTGGTTGGTGGGCTCAGAGAACTGAGTCCCAACGATTGAGATGTATATGAGTTCCATGTTTTGCCATCGAACCCGAGCCCAATAGTATACTAGACGTGATACATAATTGAGCAAGTATATTTTGATGCTTCGAGCATGAATACCGTGTTTCGTTCATTGAACGTTAATTGTCAAGAGCTTGATTTCATTATTTTCCATTGAACATGGATTATTGTCTATAGTTTAACTATATGGGCAAGGTGTTATTTGAATCGTATATCCATTTTACTCTATGATATTAAATATTCCTTCCTTTGTTGAGATCACAAGCTCACCCACTAGTTAATTGAGTTTTATGTTGGGTAGAGAGTGAGCAATGAATTGGGTTTGTTAAATATTAATGTAATATTTGAATTGTTGTGACACCCGCATCACTCATGGCATTGTATGCATCGTGTTTGTTTACTTCATTTGGTATCATAGTCATTTCATGAACAATCTTCATCCTAGTATGTTTGCATTTGATTTGATTTCATACTTCTCATATGCCTTGTATTATGTTTAAATCCTTACAATCATTGGTACTTGTATTGGATTGCATTCTTAACCTTGTTAAAGCTTGTTCTGAATGAGTTCCTATTGTGTTTTGGACTTGGTTTGAGACTTGTATCATCTTAGGATGACTTGGGAGTGTTTTGGAATCATTTTGGTAATGTTTGGGAACCTTTTGACCTGAACCAATCACTATGCAGTCGCATAGTGCATTCGCACTAAGTTTCTGGATTTCATACGGCCACACAAGGCGCCCGCATAGGAGCTATGCGTCCGCATAGGGCTAGCTCGCTCAAAACCCTTAAAGCTCTAGATTGTATGTGACCGCATAGGGAGCTCGCATAGGAGCTATGCGACCGCATAGCGCGGACGCATAACGTCGTACTCTGCTTTGTTTTTTGACGAATTTTTAAGTGACTTGACCATTTGACTTACATCCAAGGGCTGAGACTTGGACACGATTTGGGACACTTAAATCAGGCTTGGAGAGACCCTTTAACACCATGGGAGGGCTGAAACTCTCCTCATTTCACCATTGTCGTCCTTGAAACTTAGAGAGAGAGTTGAGAGAGTTCTTGAGAGAGGAAGTGAGCTAGTTTGCTCATTTGTGGTCCAAATCACGATCCGACTTCACCATTGAGTAGCTACTGATTAGGAGACCACGTCCCTTGGATGGCATGTGGATTTCATAAGGTTTTTCTTAGTTGATTTCAGCTAGAGGTAAGCTACTACCCCTCTCCTTCTTTATTTAGGTCTTATATAACATCCTAGCCTTGTAAAATGGCATATATATGTTGAAATCAACATGTTTGAGTATGTTTTGTTGTTGAGCCATATGAAATTTGTGGATGACATGTTTTATTTGTTGAAAGACTTATTTTGTCTTGGTTGATACACATAGAAATGGTATCATTTGTTAATCTTGAAGTATAAACGGTTTCTCTTCGATTCGAACTCATTAGAAACAAATAACGTCTCTAACGAAGTTGAAAAAGTTTTCATAATTGATGAGACCACGTGTGTGACTTGGGGATTTTGTTGTGATACGAGAGTTTTGTTGGGAAAATTAGTTACCCAAATTTGTGTATAACGTTGTTGTTTAATTCTTGTAAATATTATGAGATGGTTGATTATGTGAGTAGGATTATTATGACCTACTTGAGACATTCATGTTTAATGATGTTGTGCTCCCTATCTTGGAGTTTGATTTGTTATTAAGAATGTCAAGTAAACATCTACTTGTACATTTGTTATGTCCATGGATTATTTGTTGGCGGTGTATTAACGCTCGATTATTACGGGAGCCGGGGCTACGTAATAGTTGAAGGCCAATACATCGGGCCTCGCCTTACCGTTGGCCGCGGTAGGGGTATAGCGCCATTTGTTGTATAGAATAAACGCAACCTTGGTAAACTATTCCGTGGTTGAGTCTTGGGTCGTAGGGACCAAGATCACCCGTCGACGTGAATACAAAAAATGGTTCACACAGAATTGGTTATGTTAATGGTTTTGATTCGTCGATCGAGCACGTCAACAACGGCTCCTACATTGGTATATCATATGTTAGTTGGTTGGAAGTATTGGGTATATTGGAGGTGTACCTCAATACAGTATCCTTTTAAAAAGTGTTTACATATCGCACTTACGTGGTTCCTATATATGCGATTGTTGGTCATGATTTCCAACTGGTATGGGTCTGTTGGTGATTGTTGAGCCTCTCGTGTAGTGTAGGATAACATGTTATTATGAGATGCTTAATATGCTATGCCTTGGGATTGTTATATCTTGTTATAGCTTGTGTTACTTGTTCATATTATTGTCTTGCATCTCGTATGACATATTGGTGCATTAGTAGCTTATTGAGTTTTAAACTCACCCCGTCCAATGTTTATTTGTTTTCCTTAGATCACGGTCCGGTGAGGAACCCATAGTAGGAGTTTGCTTCGTCTCGGCGTTTCTGTAGGTTGTTCTTTTGGGCATGCTTTTGGGCCTTAGTATTTCTTTTGGTGAGGCCGAGGGGATACATTGTTACCTAAACTTTGTAATGTTGGGTAGTGTGTTGGTCTTTATGATTGTATTATTCTTTTGGTTATGCCGACATGATTGTCGAGCTTGATGTAATCCTTATTATTCGTTACTTCCGCATACTCTTATTTGGTTATTGTTGTTGTCTCCGAGCTTGTTACTCGTGGAGGTTATTGTTCACATGATTGGTTTTATGCTCAAACTATATATGTTTTAGACAAGTTTAGTTTTCGGCTTGTTATTATGCCGATGGAGTATTGTTTTGGTTTTAAAGAAAAGCTTTGCACGTGCATTATAGGGTTTTATGCATTCGCTTTATACTTGCATCATTCAACATGAATTTTTGAGATGTGTATTTCATGTGATCGCGTTCGCTCGCGATTCGACTCGGGATTCCATGTAGGAGTCCGGGTGCGGGTCGCAACAGTTAGTATCAGAGCATAAGTTAGATAACCTGGAATGGATTCTTGGTTTAGGAGGGTGGGTTGTGTGTTTGAGTCGTTAACGTCGAGTGTTTGTTGCAGGTGTTTGACAATGGTAGAGACACGTCATGGTACCAATACGGATGGGGTTGGTACAAGTCACGTTGGGGAAGCTGCTGGAGCTGAAAGCCATGCTTCACCACCTAGACCACCTCCTAATCAACCGGGAGTTCAGCCGACAGGGCAACCAAATGCACCACCTGAGGCAAATGTGAATCCGAATGAGGCTTTCATGCACACTATGCAGGGATTTATGCAAGCTATGATGGAAATGAATCGACAGACTACGGATATGCACAGACAGGCAATGGCAAGACAGGGACAAGCAAGGGGAAACAGAGTAGATCAACGAGCAGGGGGTAATGGAGACTATGATCGCAGATTGGGGAGATTTTTGAAGATGAAACCTCGCAGTTATGATGGTGAGCCAGATCTGATGAAAGCGAAAGGTAGGTTGAATCTCGGAAAAGATTTTTGTAGCAATAGAGTGTACCGAGGAAGACAAAATCAAGTTCGCAGCGTTCAAACTAGAGGATGCAGCGGAGCACTGGTGGAAGGTACCAGAGGTAAGTTGGACACAAGATAGTGTGGTTCGCACTTGGGAGATGTTTTTGAGAGAGTTTTGGAATCATTTTGTTCCGGATGTGGTTTAAGCAAAGAAAGAAGTCGAATTTCTTGGTCTTGATCAGGGGATGATGACAGTGGCTTAGTACTCTGCCAAGTATACTGAATTGGCAAGGTATTGTGTACATTTGATTCCAACAACAGAGAAGAAGATCTACCGTTTTGTGAAAGGTTTGAGGACGGAATACCGTAAGAAACTCTTACCACTTGAGTTGCCAAGTTATCAAAGTGTAGTGGACAAGGCTTATAAGATTAAGCATGACATAGAGGACTACCGAGGTAGGCAGGGAAGTACAAGTGGGAACTCGCAAGCTTCACAGTCACAATGGAAGAGATCGGGCGCAAGTGGGACTACTAACAGGGGGAGTAATACTAGGTGCCAGGGAGGACAGTTTCGTCAGCAAATTGGGAAGCAGGGAAATGTTGGCCGTGGACAGTGTGATGCATGGGTTACTTGTGGGTTTTGCAAGAAGAGTGGACATAATTAAGATAAGTGTTGGTTGAAACACGGGAAATGTTTGTTGTGTGGTGACGGCACACATTTTCATTTTGCCCTAACAATAGAGGATACAACCGGGAGGTGTACAACAAAACACTAGGGTTAAGAGGATAACGAGGGTCGCCCTAGAGTGCAAGGTAAAGTCTTTGCCTTAGACCAAAGGGAGTCCCAGGGCCCCTAATGTCATAGGAGGTACTTTAACCATCTCTAGTAAGAAAGCCCGAGTGTTAATAGACCCGGGTTCATAACATTCTTATATTGCATCACATTTTGCTTATCATTTGCATGCTATACCTGAATCGTTACCATATATGTTGGAGGTGTCTACTCCGTTGGGAGAGTGCCACGTAGCATTGGATGTTTATCGTGTGTACGATGTGGTTATTAATGATCATCACTTACCTGCGGATTTGGTCATATTGCCTATACGTGATTTCGATGTTATTCTGGGAATGGATTAGTTACATACTCATCATGCTATTACTGATTGCCGTAGGAAGTTGGTTACTTTTGAATTGCCAAATGTTCCTTCATTTATGTTTATGGGTGATAAGATTATGGGTGGAATTCAACATATTTCGGCTTTGAAATCTCGGAAGTTGTTATCTCATGGATGTTCGGGGCATTTGGCGTGTGTTGTTAATAAATCACAAAGGGTTGTTACGTTGGAGGATGTTCCTATTGTTCGTGAATTTCCGGATGTATTTGCAGCTGATTATGATTTGCCTCCAGACCGAGAGTTGGAGTTTTGTATTGAATTGATACCGGGTACCGTACCGATTTCGAAAGCACCTTATCGTATGGCACCGGCTGAATTGAAAGAGTTGAAAGTCCAATTGGAAGAGTTACTCGATCAGGGTTTTATTAAACTGAGTGTATCGCCTTAGGGTGCACCGGTGTTGTGTGTGAGGAAGAAAGATGGATCTTTGAGGTTATGCATTGATTATAGGGAATTGAATCAAGTGAACATTAAGAACAAATATCCTCTTCCACATATTGATGATTTGTTTGATCAACTTCAAGGTTCCGTAGTGTACTCTAAGTTTGATCTTAGGAGCGGTTACCATCAGTTGAAGGTTCGGGTGGAGGATATTCCTAAGACAGCTTTTCGGACTCGTTATGGACACTTTGAATTTGTGGTTATGCCTTTTGGGTTGACTAATGCACCAGCCATGTTTATGGATTTGATGAATAGGGTATTCCTACCTTATCTTGATTGTTTTGTGGTTGTGTTCATTAACGATATTTTGGTTTATTCTAAGTCCCGAGAAGAGCATGAGAATCATTTGAGGTTAGTTTTGACGGTACTAAGAGAGAAGAAGTTGTTTGCTAAATTTAGCAAGTGTGCCTTTTGGCTTGAGGAAGTGGCTTTTCTGGGCCACATTGTATCGGGAGAAGGTATAGCGGTTGATCCGGCTAAGATTGAAGCAGTCGTGAATTGGAAGAGACCCGAGACTGTAACGGAAGTTCGTAGCTTTTTGGGTTTAGCGGGGTATTATCGGAGGTTCATAGAAGGGTTTTCTAAGATTGCAACCCCGTTGACTACTTTGACACAAAAGAATAAGGCTTTTGTTTGGAATGATAAATGTGAAGTGAGCTTCCAAGAGTTGAAGAAGAGATTGACTACTGCACCAGTTCTAGCTTTGTCGAATGGACATGATGGGTTGCTTATTTATAGTGATGGTTCAAAGGAAGGTTTGGGATGTGTGTTGATGCAGAACGAAAGGGTTATAGCATATGCTTATCGAAAGTTGACTCAGTGTGAACAGAATTATCCGACTCATGATATGGAATTAGCAGTGATTATTTTTGCACTTCACAAGTGGAAGCATTATCTCTATGGGGCTAAGTTTGAGGTATTTACTGATCATAAGAGCCTTAAGTATTTGTTTTCACAAAAGGAGTTGAATAATAGACAACGGAGGTGGATGGAAAGGTTAAAGGATCATGATTGTACCATTTTATACCATCCGGGGAAGGCCAATGTTGTGGCCGATGCTCTTAGTAGGAAAGCTTATGTTTCTTGTTTGATGGCACGAGAATGGAAGATGCTTGAGGATGTTCGGGATTGGAGTCCTTGTATGTCTAACCATGGGGTGATATTTGCTAACATTCGTGCTATGGTTTTGCTTCAGCAAATTAAAGAAACTCAGGAGAGTGATCCGGAATTGAAAAAGTTGATTGAGGAATTAAAGGGGGATAAGACAACGGATTTTTCTAGGAATAATGATGGTATGCTTTTATTTTGAGGTAGAGTTTGTGTGTCGGCTATTGAGGATGTAAAACAGCAAGTTTTGGATGAGGCACATAAATCTAAGTATACGATTCATCCGGGGAGTACAAAGATGTATAGGGACTTGAAGAAGAATTTTTGGTGGAACGGAATGAAAAGGGAAATAGCCGAGTTTGTATCGAGGTGTTTGACATGTCAAAGGGTAAAAGCAGAACATCAACGACCGGTGGGATTATTGCAGCCATTGGAGATTCGGAATGGAAATGGAAGAACATTGCTATGGATTTTGTGACTGGGTTACCACGGACTCGACGAGGTCATGATTCTGTTTGGGTTATTATCGATCGGTTGACCAAGTCAGCTCATTTTCTCCCTATAGCGATGTCTTATTTGTTAGGAATATGCCTGTAAATCAGCTGATATATATGTATGCATATTCCAACACAGTGATTTGCTTGTTCCCATTACAACGCATGTTTCACAAGTGGCTAAAAGGGCTGCGTACCGGTTAGTGTGGCACTTGTTGAAACAATGCATAGGTCATTAGACTAGGAAGTCTTTGTACATATCCGAGTCTTTGTCCTACCGAATGATGACAAACCTTCATATGAATCAAGCTCTTCAATTTGCCGGTTGACGTGACTATCGGCAGATGTCTCACTAGCGACATTTCCCTTCGCTATATGCCTAAATAGCCATCTCTACATCGCAGTTCTATATCGAGACTCGTATCCGCCAAAGCACTTCATCGAACAACTGCAGAAAGCTATTTATTCAAGAGGAACATCGTGACCATCGCGGTTTCTACATCGCAGTTCTATAATGGCGATCTCGAATCGGCCAAATCCTCATCAAAACAAGCTGAGAAACGTAAGATCACGAGATACATCGGTCGTTACTCAATGCACTTCAAGCCAAAATAGATCCGTTACAAGATCTGTCTGACAAATCCAAGATACGCATCGATGTCTGCACCTTCACGTTTATCCAATAGACATTTCCTCTTCTGAACAGTGTTCGCGGTCTTCAAAGCTTCATTTCCGAAAAGGCCAAGCACGGGACGCCGCACTACGGTCAAAGCAATGATACGTCCACATCAATCACCGCATCCAGGCTAAGCTCGACACGTCCAACTATGTCCACTGTGTCCCATCATCTTCAAGACTCAAACCTAAGCGAAGGTCTTTGCCCAACAAATCCAAAGATGTACTCTACATCACGAGATTCGATCACCAACGGGCATAAACCTATTCAATACACCAACGGTCACCTCTTCTTCTCAAGCTATATAAGAAGACTCTCATCCTCATTTCTAAACAAGAGCACAAAGCAAAACACACAAGAGAGAGCACAAGCACTCTAACACACAAATTGTGTATGCTTATGCTTGAGAAAGGTTGTGGTATTGATCTTCATTTCTTCAATCCGAACCACTCCTTGAGTGAGAAATCACAAGTGTAAGAACAAACACTTTGTGAGAGAGAGAGAAGAAAATCCAAAAGCCGAGAAGCTCGCTTGATCAACAACCTTGTTGTTGATTTGAGTTCTTCTTCCTTCGAAGAACTCGGTCTCTTCGGCCTCAACTCCATCATTCAATAAAGAGACCAAGTATCTTACGATCGTTGAAGCCGATCAAGCTTGAAGATGTCCGATGAAGAGCCGAACTTACATGTCCAGATTGCATTCATATCGGCGACTTATACTACATTATAAGTCGTGCCGATTGTGCAATAAGGTGTCATCATTGTTGGTCGAGTGCTTAGCACTCGGTTGTTCAAATACTTGCTATTTGAACAACTCCTAATATTTTCTTCTCACATCACTCTAACACTAGCACTTTCCTTCACTAACCTCCAAGGTTGTTAGGAACTGCTAGGATTAGAGTTCTTATTTGGTCTTCGGGTATTCCATTTCACTTTCCTTCTTCCCTAAAAGATTGCTAGGTTAGAGAGTCTAGGTTGATGTACTAAGCATGTTTGCCTTTGAGCAAACCTCTGCTGAATTTTAATATAATATATATAGTTGTTACATTCAGCCTTGATTTCTCTTTCTTGTATAATTTGCTTTATC
Organism: Platycodon grandiflorus; assembly: GCA_016624345.1. NCBI lineage: Eukaryota > Viridiplantae > Streptophyta > Magnoliopsida > Asterales > Campanulaceae > Platycodon > Platycodon grandiflorus. The sequence goes on from CM028367.1 coordinate 5,130,473, forward strand.
ATGTGCAATCTGTTTAAGGAAAGTAAATGATGCATCTAATACAGATTATAGTCAACTGTCAAGTTCTCCTTCATATCAAATCTACATAGTTGCTTTAATCTAAATTGTTAAACTTATGCTGTTTATTCTTCCGCTGCTCAAACTCTATTCCATCAGCTAAGTTAAACATATATCTTCCAACTGCTTGTTTCATATCTGCGATTCAATGTCCATGATCTAAATCTGCGATCAAGGATGTCCTATGTTACTAACTTCTAAGTTACTATCGGAAGATGATAAACTTGTATTAATCATTTCATCTACTCCTCAATTTTTTTAATAAAAATTGGATGAAATTTTATTACATAGTATAGGCTATTCACCCCCTCTAGCCTATACACCGAGCAACCCTCGGACCTAACAATTGGTATCGAGCGATACTCAAACCTTATTTCGGCTTAATAACCCGAGAGTTTAGATCCTGCGCTCGATTAGATGCATAGTCAAAAGGAGTCTTTTCAAAATCTTTTATCCACAAAAACCTTTTGACGGAGAATCCTGAAAGCCTTTTGAAAACCATCTTCAAATCAAAATAAATTTTGTTTTCAAAAATATGTGAGAAAAAGTATTGTGATGACAATGTGTTCACTATAAGAAAATTTATCATATATCAGAATTACATTGATATTGTGAAGAGAAGTATTATAGTGGAAGTTGATTTGCTAAGGATTATGCATGTTTCATAAATCTGTTCTTAAATCTTGGTATCTTCTTTGGCAAATGGGTTAAACTCATATTTGATGGATGAATTACTTAGAATCCCTTCCAAAAACATGCTCTCTTGACATAAGGCTAACGATTGTTCCAATCCAACACCTTCTCAAGAAAACTTTTTATAAAAGTTTAGAGCAGAGGAAATAAGAAGAGTTTCAAAGAAAATTCAAAGGAAATCAAAAATATGTCATCTTCAAAATCACTGAGATTGTAAGTTCTTGGCCTAAGGACATCAATGATGAGTTTGTCTTTCTTCAATGAAAAGCCTCAGCCGAGCAAGAATACACTCAAGGAACCTATGCTCAGTATTAGAACTGGTGCTTCAACGACTATGAGCAGACGCGTTCAAAGAGTCTAATGAGGAAGTAACCCCAGCTCCTAATTTCTTAACACTATGGGTTACACTTATAAGCTGTATTTTGAATAATTATTCTTTTGTCATGCTTATTAAGTCTCATTTGTATTATTGGATTACTAGAGCTATCTTTAGCTCATAAATGTTGCTAATTTTCTCTATGAGTACTTTGGGCAGAACTCATATGACGAAAAGGTCAATCATGCAACATCTCTCTCCATCGGCAATAGTAACATGGCTGCGATTCATGAAGGATGCGATCACTCATGAGAATTCACTCATGTCCTTCACTCACTCAAGGTCAAAATCTTCACCGCTGGACTTTACAACAATGAAGTGAAAAATCTGCGATAAGTCCAAAGGAGTTGATAAAGACCCTCTCTCATGCCTATACATAACAGGTTAGCTATTTGCTTTCCAATGACCTGTGCTCATGTCTGCTGAACTAATATGCTTATACATATCATCAGACAATAATGCATAATAACCTGTCATACTGCACTTTCATTAATATACATTGATTGTATGATTTGTTTTATGCAAATGGTTTTTCAAAAACAAATCAGCACTTTTCTATCAGCTGATTTCAAGTGTTTTTCTGAAAACCCCGTAGTTGGCTGAATTTCCACATCTGCCAACCAACACTTCATAAGCTCAGTTTTATGTGCTGACTTATAGAAGTAAAATCCTTTAAAGACCTACTCTCTCAAGTCTATTAAAGGTGGAGGCACACTTTTCGAAGTTTGACTGCTTCGATTAAAGTTAAGACTATTTTCAAAATCTTGGAAAACGACAAATCAGTCAACATCAATCCTTACCAAGAATCTTGAAAATATCTAGACTTCACAGCCTATCCCTGCCATGGCGTGATCAGAAGGACAACACAACAGTAATGCTTCATTATTGAGTATCCTTCAGTCTAACCTCCGTGAGTATAAGTAGAGCTCCTTCTTCATTCCAATCTCTACCATGTCAAAACTCACAAACTGCCTATAGATTACACTAGTTACAAATCGATGATTCAAAATCTCACAAATGTTACAAAATCCAAGTCCTAAGATTGGATCAAGACAATTCCTTAACAACAGGGTATGATTCCTTCATATTCATTCAATGTTGTTTCGATTTTATTTCTGTTACTTCACAAGAGCTGATCTAAATTTCTCTCAATAATGTATTTCCAAAAATCATTCATAAACTGTGAAAATTATTTCCCAAAATCTTTTTCAATACACAGTTTACAAATATGAGAGAAATTGCATCAAGTCCTGTGTACCAGAAATCATTAATTATGGTTCCAAAATCTTGTTGAGAAAACAATTGATAAAGAGATCTTCTTTTGTCTCGTCCGATAATCATAGAAGTTTGCCATCAAGCATAATTTATATGCTGCAAAACATGATTGTCAGAACACTTAAGAACTCTTTTAGTCAATTAGTTTTAAAAGTAAGATAGAAAACCATCAATTAATGCCAGAAAAGTGATTTCATTCTCTCTTCTAACTTTTAGCTATCAATCTCATTGATACTCTAAAATGTCTACAGATGAATCACTGGGAAAATCAATTAGCACATACTCATTCCACTTTTGGAAGTCTGCTTGCATACTTGAACTTCACAGAAAAGATCCCAGAAAAGAAATGTCAAATGTTTGGAAAACATTTAACATATTGCCATGTGCAACAAGTCTTCTGGTTATATGTAGGTATGCCGACCATCACCTCAAAGATGGCCGATGCAGATAATTCAGTTCTGCTGAATTAAGTAGCTAATATGGAATTGATGAGGATGACGAACTGCTAATAGTCACCACCAATCCCCTCGTCTATCAAAGGGGATTCATGGTCAAATCAGCACATCCTCAGTGGCCATCACCCTTCGGTGCTCTCATAATGACCCGAAGAAGTGAAGATGTTCTGCCTCCCCCGAGAGTTGGAGGAGATCAAAAAGGGAACACGGCCATCTTCCTATCATCCAACTCCTTCTAAATCCTTGACCAATGACTCCCAATCTAATGTCTAGGATTAGGACCTATAGGACACAAATTTGTAACATGTATCTATTTCTGTAAATTGAATCATTATGTATCTTTCTCATGTAATCTGCAATTCAGTCAAAAATCCAGTTGTATTGTTCTTGTAATCAGCTGATCCTTGCAACACACCGTGTAAAACTACTTGGATTATTGAATACAAGCTCTGCAACTTCTACTCATGCTTATCTACTTGTATGCATTCCTTTGATAGCATGAACTAATGTGTTAAGTGTGTTGATCAAACCTATCATTCTTTGATTATCTCCATTTTATTCTGGTGATTAAAAGAATTGCTCTTAATGAGATGATCACTCTACCGAGACACAAACTCTGCTGACATCCCATCAGCAAACCATTCTTGAACAATCTGCTACATCAAGTTATGGTCTTCTACTACTGCTTAACATTCATCCTTAGACACCATGATAATTGCCTTTCGAATTTAATCTTTTCACAATGAGTAAATTCAAGTTCGCCAAAACCTATAGTCTCTTAACAAATAGGCAGATCGTATTCATGACCTTCATGTCAACCTATCAAGGAATCTGCTATTACTCAATCTCTATCCTTCATGATTAAAAGGTCAAGATTATTAGTAAATCTGCTTTGAACAACGGTGTCTGCAAAATCGAACCTTTCAAAACATTCAACAAAGACTTTGTGTTCTTAGTAACGACAACTACAAAATCTTATGTACCTTATGAGATTGTAGTTATAAAGGCTTGATTAGTTGTTCCCATTATAATGGCTCAACAGCTAATTGGTATACAGATTGAATTCAAAACATTCTGTTAAACCTTATCATGTGATTCTGCGTCAAAAAGGATGTAGTTAAAAATCTCTAGTAACTCGACCTATCCTCAAGATAGTCAGACATTCAAGAATTCTTGGGAAGACTAATATTTTCAAATATTATGTCCTTCCTCAGGAGTGAACAGCCGATATGACCCCCGTTTTATATAGGCTACGTCTCACTCTCCTCAGAACAAATCTAGTCTGCAGATCTCTTCTCTTGCCATAAAATGCCTAAATCTGCTGGACAAAAAGAAGAACGGACATCACTTCAGGTACACATTTAATATCTCACTTACTTGATCTATTTAACATTCTTACTAAGCTTTATTAATCGTAAATAGATTGATGTCCATTATAAATAGAGTCTATTCAATCGGTATCAGCTGTCCTTACCTTAGCTGATATTAATCACCCTACCAATGATAGACATAACAATTAATATCAGCAGTTCCTACTCTAGCAAATATCTAATACAACCTGCTGATGTTGTCTTCATTCATTAAAAGACTCATCAATCTCTCGAAATTGGTATCAGCTTTCAAGATTGATATCAGACAATCTTAAGACACATTCATCTAAAACTTCCACATATGTGTCATGTACAACTGTGCCATATGGCTTGGACAAGTTATTTTGTCCCCAATTCATTCTTAAACAACCAATGCTGTTCTATTGTTGATTAATTTACTCAAACAATTCGCTTGAAGTAAAATAACAGCTTATATTATCTCTGGAAGCAGTTGTACCCATTAATATCACAATAAAGGCAATCAAATTAATCTGGTCTCAAATTAATTTTAAACTTCTTGTTTGAAATTAATATAAATATCTTCTAGACTGCCTATGCACTAGCCATAATTACACTAAGCATGATGACATAATCCCAAATCAGACTATCATTACTATGTCATTAAATGCACTCACATCTTTAAGCCCCCAAAATGTCTTTTCCCATTCCTCTAATCAAGAAACCCTTTCATCTTCTCAAAAATTCAAAAAGTGGTATAAAATTAATATCAGTCTCCAAAAACAGCAAACTGACTTATGCGTATCTCAAAATTTCTCCACCAATAGAGTCATTTGCATCATGTGTTCTCCAAATATGCCCAGTCCTCCTCATCGACCCATCTCCCACACTGAATGGCGTCATCGTATGATGGTCCTTCTTGCCTCTCCTCTTCCTCAAGTGATTCAACGACCTCGTCGAATCTCTCGTCGTGTAAGGAATCGTCTTCGAGACCCCAGAAACGATGTATCCAACTTCATCCCTTGGACTCCCACAAGAGACAATACCGCTACTACTGCACCTGCTCCCATCGCCTCAAATGCTCACCTCGAGCAACCCTCATCTCAGGAGGAGCTTCAGCCAGCAAACGCCAATTCTGCGTCAAATCCAGCGGTCAATGTTCCCTTCGATTAGAATCAGCAGACCTTCATCCTCTAACTCTACTTCATTAGGATGACTAGCTAGGTCTCTGTTTTATAAATCTAACTTTCTTTTGCTATATCAATGATAAATATGTAATGTGTTTAGTCTTGTGTACGTCTGCCTGTCTTTATTTGACATTTTCTTTTGAGTTAAATATTCAAAATTTGTCCTGGTACATACTCGTTCATGCCTGCAGTTTACTTTCTTGATGAACTTCAGCTATACCTCGAAGGCAGACCTTACATCTCATGTTTTAGATGTATATCTCATGCATCCAACAACAGTCAACATAAGACTCAGCCATACTTGCCTGCTTTGACTTGATATACCTTAAGGAGGAAACCATTTTGAATGCTTTACTACTCACCAATTGGTTTCACTAATTAAACAACTTACCCTATTTTGCCTCTCCTATTACAAAATAAAGCTTGTCACTCCAAACTTCTGTAAAATCTTCCTACAAGCAACGGAAACACAATTTCTAACCTCGATATCCTATTATGTATATCTCATACATGAAAGTTGTGTATCTTAAACTATGTGCACATTAAGAATCTGTAAATATGACAAGTAACTGTAATCCCTCGATACAGTCTATATTTTCTGCAGAATTACATCCTGCAAATCACTTCGACATTTCTCAAACGACAGCATGTTCTCTCTACCTGTCAAAATTCATACCTTATGAATTACCATAAGCATGTTCTCCCTCATATTTAGGTTCTAATACTCCATAATTCAATTGATAACTATCAATCTATCTTTAACTTGTGGCCATTAAGGAGGAGAGATTGTGAAGTAGTAATGGCCCCAAGCAATTGTGAAGTAGTAATAACCCCAACTAGTAAGGAGGAGAAAACTGCTAAGTAATTGTGAAGTAGTAATATGTGAAGTAGTAATAACCCCAACTAGTAAGGAGGAGAAAACTAAGTAATTGTGAAGTAGTAATATGTGAAGTAGTAATAACCCAAACTAGTAAGGAGGAAAGAAGGAGAGATTGTGAAAATTGCAAACAATCAATGAACCATCAAAGAGAAGAAATTGGAGATGAAGTAATGGCCCCTAAGTATGAAGTAGTAAGGAGGAGAGATAAACAATTAGTAGAAAGGAGAGATTGTGAAAATTGCAAGTAATCAACGAACCTTTAAGGAGGAGAGACCGTGAAGAAGTAATGGCCTCAAGTAATTATAAAGGAAGTCAGGCCTTAAGAAATTATAGTAGGATTAACACTATTGAGAACAATATTCATTAAGGAGGAGAGATAAACAAATATTAAGAAGGAGAGATAGACAACTTGTAGGACTGTTGTAAGATTGTGTATCTACCCATACAGCTTAATACTATATGACTATTATAATATGCTGACTAGATAAAGATGCTTAATCAATTCGATTAAGTCACTTATACTTTCTACTTCTTGCTTGAGCAACATTCTTCAGATCATCCGATGCAAGAAACACACTCTTAAGGCAATATTATCATTTGCCTAATAAACATTTCAGTTATTGCTTCGTATTTGTTCTTCCATTTATTGAGTCTCAAATACTTAGCAATAGGTGACTATACATACGCTATCGCTTGTAAGTTCAACCTAGGGCATGTCTTGATATAAACCGAATATTCGGTAGTGGCATGTTATTACTAAGGATTGAACAACGCTTTATAGAGCTATATGTATAAGTCAATTGTAGTAATGGTCCCAAGCAAATAGGAGGAGATTGTTAGGAATATGCCGTAAATCAGTGATATATATGTATGCATATTCCAACACGGTGATTTGCTTGTTCCCATTACAACGCATGTTTCACAAGTGGCTAAAAGGGTGCGACGGTTAGTGTGGCCTTGTTGAAACAATGCATAGGTCATTAGACTAGGAAGTCTTTGTACATATCCGAGTCTTTGTCCTACCGAATGATGACAAACCTTCATATGAATCAAGCTCTTCAATTTGCCGGTGACGTGACTATCGGCAGATGTCTCACTAGCGACATTTCCCTTCCTATGATCGCCTAAATAGCCATCTCTACATCGCAGCTCTATATCGGCAGACTCTCGTATCCGCCAAAGCACTTCATCGAACAACCGCAGAGAAGCTATTTATTCAAGAGGAACATCGTGACCATCGCGGTTTCTACATCGCAGTTCTATAATGGCATCTCGAATCGGCCAAATCCTCATCAAAACAACCGCGAGAAACCGTAAGATCACGAGATACATCGGTCGTTACTCAATGCACTTCAAGCCAAAATAGATCCGTTACAAGATCTGTCGACAAATCCAAGATACGCATCGATGTCCGCACCTTCACGTTTATCCAATAGACATTTCCTCTTCGAACAGTGTTCGCGGTCTTCAAAGCTTCATTTCGAAAAGGCCAAGCACAAGACGCCGCACTACGTCAAAGCAATGATACGTCCACATCAATCACCGCATCCAGGCTAAGCTCGACACGTCCAACTATGTCCACTGTGTCCCGGATCATCTTCAAGACTCAAACCTAATCGAAGGTCTTTGCCCAACAAATCCAAAGATGTACTCGCTACATCACGAGATTCAGATCACCAACGGGCATAAACCTATTCAATACACCAACGGTCACCTCTTCTTCTCAAGCTATATAAGAAGACTCTCATCCTCATTTCTAAACAGTAGAGCACAAAGCAAAAAGACAAGAGAGAGAGCACAAGCACTCTAACACACAAATTGTGTATGCTTATGCTTGAGAAAGGTTGTGGTATTGATCTTCATTTCTTCAATCCAGAACCACTCCTTCGTGAGAAATCACAAGTGTAAGAACAAACACTTTGTGAGAGAGAGAGAGAAAATCCAAAAGCCGAGAAGCTCGCTGATCAACAACCTTGTTGTTGATTTGAGTTCTTCTTCCTTCGAAGAACTCAGTCTCTTCAGTGGCCTCAACTCCATCATTCAATAAAGAGACCAAGTATCTTACAGATCGTTGAAGCCAGATCAAGCTTGAAGATGTCCGATGAAGAGCCAGAACTTACATGTCCAGATTGCATTCATATCGGCAGACTTATACTACATTATAAGCTGTGCCGATTGTGCAATAAGGTGTCATCATTGTTGGTCGAGTGCTTAGCACTCAGTTGTTCAAATACTTGCTATTTGAACAACTCCTAATATTTTCTTCTCACATCACTCTAACACTAGCACTTTCCTTCACTAACCTCCAAGGTTGTTAGGAACTGCTAGGATTAGAGTTCTTATTTGGGTCTTCGGGGTATTCCATTTCACTTTCCTTCTTCCCCGAAAAGATTGCTAGGTTAGAGAGTCTAGGTTGATGTACTAAGCATGTTTGCCTTTGAGCAAACCTCTGCTGAATTTTAATATAATACATATAGTTGTTACATTCAGCCTTGATTTCTCTTTCTTGTATAATTTGCTTTATCATGTGCAATCTGTTTAAGGAAAGTAAATGATGCATCTAATACAGATTATAGTCAACTGTCAAGTTCTCCTTCATATCAAATCTACATAGTTGCTTTAATCTAAATTGTTAAACTTATGCTGTTTATTCTTCCGCTGCTCAAACTCTATTCCATCAGCTAAGTTAAACATATATCTTCCAACTGCTTGTCTCATATCTGCTGATTCAGAATGTCCATGATCTAAATCTGCAGATCAAGGATGTCCTATGTTACTAACTTCGGCTAAGCAGTTACTATCAGGAAGATGATAAACTTGTATTAATCATTTCATCTACTCCTCATTTTTTTAATAAAAATTGGATGAAATTTTTATTACATACTGTATAGGCTATTCACCCCCTCTAGCCTATACACCGAGCAACCCTCGACCTAACATTATTCCATGAAGAAACTCGCTACTTTGTACATTCAGGAAATCGTGAGACTTCATGGGGTTCCGGTTAGCATTGTATCGGATAGAGATCCACGGTTTACTTCACGGTTTTGGCAAACGCTTGAATGCATTGGGTTCAAAGTTGCACTTAGTACGACATTTCATCCGCAAATAGATGGACATCCGAGAGAACTATTCGGACACTTGAGGACATGTTGAGGGCTTGTTCAATGGACTTTAGAGGCTTTTGGGATTCGCATATACCGTTGATAGAGTTTGCCTACAACAATAGTTATCATTCGAGTATTGATATGGCTCCTTATGAGGCACTCTATAGAAGGAAGTGTCGTTCTCCGATTTGTTGGGATGAGGTTGGAGAAGCGAAGTTATGGGGACCCAATATGGTTCATGAGTCACCGAAAATATGAAGATTATTCGGGAGAGATTGAAAATGGCCCAAAGTAGACAGAAAAGTTATGCGGATAATAGGCGATGAGACCTTGAGTTCAAGGTTGGTGATCGTGTTTTCTTGAAGGTGTCGCCTTGAATTGGAGTTAAAAGATTTGGAAAGAAAGGTAAATTGGCTCCGAGGTTTATTGGACCATTTGAAATATTAGAGAAAGTTGGGAAATTGGCACATAGGCTTGTATTGCCACCTTGGATGTTGGGTATTCATGCCGTGTTTCATGTATCAATGTTAAGGAAATATTTGTCGGATGTATCACATATTTTGGAGTATGAACCGATAGATTTGTCGACTGATCTCTCTTATGTTGAAGAACCCGTGAGGATACTTGATACAAAGGAACATGTTCTAAGGACCAAGACTATTCATCTTTTGAAAATTTTGTGGAGGAGTCATAACGTTGAGGAAGCCACCTAGGAGTTGAAAAAAGGGATGCGAGAGAAGTATCCGTCTTTGTTCAAGGAGATTGGTAAGTAAATTTGCGGGAAAATTTATTCTAAGGGGGTGAGAATGTGACACCCGCATCATTCATGGCATTGTATGCATCGTGTTTCTTTACTTAGAGAGAGAGTTGAGAGAGTTCTTGAGAGAGGAAGTGAGCTAGTTTGCTTATTTGTGGTCCAAATCACGATCCGACTTCACCATTGAGGAGCTACTGACTAGTAGACCACTTCCTTTGGATTGAATGTGGATTTCATAAGGTTATTCATAGTTGATTTCAGCTAGAGGTAAGGTACTACCCCTCTCCTTCTCTATTTATGTCTTATATGACATCCTAGCCTTGTAAAATGGCATATATATGTTGAAATCAACATGTTTGAGTATGTTTTGTTGTTGAGTCATGTGAAATTCGTGGATGACATGTTTTATTTGTTGAAAGACTTATTTTGTCTTGGTTGATACACATAGAAATGGTATCATTTGTTAATCTTGAAGTATAAACTGTTTCTCTTCGATTCGAACTCATTAGAAACAAATAACGACTCTAACGGAGTTGAATAGGTTTTCATAATTGATGAGACCACGTGTGTAACTTGGGGATTTTGTTGTGATACGAGAGTTTAGTTGGGAAAATTAGTTACCCAAATTTGTGTATGATTTTGTTGTTTAATTATCGTAAATATTATTAGATGGTTGATTATTTGAATAGGATTATTATGACCTACTTGAGACATTCAAGATTAATGATGTTGTGCTCCCTATCTTGGAGTACTTTGATTTGTTGTTGAGAATGTCAAGTAAACATCTACTTGTACATTTGTTATGTCCATGGATTATTTGTTGGCGGTGTATTGACGCTCGATTATTACGGGAGCCGGGGCTACGTAATAGTTGAAGGCCAATACATCGAGCCTCGCCTTACCATTGGCCACAGTAGGGGCATAGCGCCATTTGTTGTATGAAATAAACGCAACCTTGGTAAACTATTCCATGGTTGAGTCTTGGGTCGTAGGGACAAAGATCACCCGTCAACGTGAATACAAATAATGGTTCACTTAGAATTGGTTATGAAAATGGTTTTGATTCGTCGATCGAGCACGTCAACAACGGCTCCTACATTGGTATATCATATGTTGGTTGGTTGAAAGTATTGGGTATATTGGAGGTGTACCTCAATACGGTATCCTTTTAAAAGTGTTTACATATCGCACTTATGTGGTTCCTATATATGCGAATGTTGGTCATGATTTCCAACTGGTATAGGTCGGTTGGCGATTGTTGAGCCTCTCGTGTAGTGTAGGATAATGTGTTATTATGAGATGCTTAATATGCTATGCCTTGGGATTGATATATCTTGTTATAGCTTGTGTTACTTGTTCATATTATTGTCTTGCATCTCGTATGACATATTGTTGCATTAGTAGCTTATTGAGTTTTAAACTCACCCCATCCAATGTTTATTTGTTTTCCTTAGATCACGATCCGGCGAAGAACCCATAGTAGGAGTTTGCTTCGTCTCGGCGTTTCGCAGTTGTTCTTTTGGGCATGCTTTTGGGCCTTAGTATTTCTTTTGGTGAGGCCGAGGATACATTGTTACCTAAATTTTTAATGTTGGGTAGTGTATTGGTCTTTATGATTGTATTATTCTTTTGGTTATGCCGACATGGTTGTCGAACTTGATGTAATCCTTATTATTCGTTACTTCCGCATACTCTGATTTGGTTATTGTTGTTGTCTCCAAGCTTGTTACTCGTGGAGGTTATTGTTCACGTGATTGGTTTTATGCTCAAACTATGTTTTAAACAAGTTTAGTTTCCGGCTTGTTATTATGCTGATGGAGTATTGTTTTGGTTTTAAAGAAAAGCTTTGCACGTGCATTACAGGATTTTATGCATTCGCTTTATACTTGCATCATTCAACATGAATTTTTGAGATGTGTATTTCGTGTGATCGCGTTCCCTTGCGATCCGACTCGAGATTCCACGTTGGAGTCCGGGTGCGGGTCGCGAAAATTGTACCCAGTTGGTCTAACAAAATTTGGTTATATATATAGAAGTTGGTGATTTCGAAAATAACCATGATTGTTCTAATGTATAATACTGGATTTTGATTGAGTTGTACCAATATCGATTATATATGAGAGTTGATATCTTTATAAGAGAAAAATGTTTGAAAAATTTGAGGATTTATTCTTTCCGCTACTATTAAAACGTTGATTTGATTATGATAAGAAATGGATATTGAGCTCGTGCCTCACAATTGGTAGTTAAGAGTGGATTTGGTTGTATTGAGAAGTAAGTGATGACTTGGAGTCATCACGAATGAACTGGTAGTGGAACTATTCAAAGTACAGATGAAACCATAGTGATGCGTCACTTCTTATTGGTTGATAAGCTTATTATTATCGCTAACTAGGGAGGAATGCTTATAGCGACGGTTGATTATGAGTTGATAGTGTCGCTATATTTTACAGTGCCTTAATGACTATTGATTTTGTGAATATACCTTTATATCTAAAGATCGTAGTGATGGGGTAATGTAATGAACTAATTTGGGAGCTTTGTTTATACAAGCCATAGGAACTTCAAGAAGGGAATGACATGGTTAATAAGGTACTCATAAATAAGTTGTGATTCCGTCACTTGAAAAAGATATAAGGAAAGGAAACTGACACTGAGAGATGTTGGGCCTTCGAGATCTTAGAAAGAGTAGGGGAAAATGGTATATTGCGGGGCATTGTTGTCGTCACTGGAGGAGATTCATAGAGGTTCCCGACATCAATGTTGAGGAAGTATATATCGGATCCTTCATATGTATTAGAGGTTAAACCTGTAAAATTTTAACCTAAGTTAATGTATGTGGTATCATTGGCGTAAATCTTGGATCGTAAGAAATAAGTGTTGAGAACAAAGACCATACCGATGATAAAGGTATTATGGCAAAGTCATACGGTAGAAGAGACAACGTGGGAAAGAGAGAATGAAATGAGAACCAAGTATCATCACTTGCTTAATAACTAAGGTAAGGAATTCGGGGTGATCGAATTCTTTTAAGGGGGAGAGGGTGTAATAACCGAGCATTTTATTATCATGTTAATCTTATGATTGTGTGCATGCATTGTTAATTTGGTTATCGTGGTTCATGATTAAGATTTGATGAGTCGTAAACTCATGTTTGCGTGTTTTCGGTATGTTACTTTCTTGCACTATTTCGTAGCGTAAATTGAACTAAAATGAATGAGATGAACCATGATACTTTGAACCTAGATATACTTGATGATAGGTTTTTCATTGTTAAATCGAGCCTTGAAAAAGTGAAAGATGTTGTATTAATTTGAAGTTGCAAAACGAAAATGTTTCGACGTTGTTTTCGGTTTTGTAAACTTTATCGTGACCTTGATTTGATCCTAGGATGATATGGAACCTTTAGGGACAACCTTTGATGTGTTATAAGTGTTATATAATCAAACCTAGGAGTTCCTGAGCGATCAAATTGAGATAACGGAGCAAAACCAAAAAATTGGACTGGGCTGATGAATAGTGTGTGCACCACATGCGCCTTAGCGCGCCCGTCGGCCAGCTTTTACGACAGCTCACTTTTTGGGCTATTCTCTTGTTGCCACCTCCTCTTAAACCCTTCCTAATCTGGCCTTGGTCATGGGTAAGCCTGGGGAGATCATTTTCCATCTTTCATACACACAAAAACACTCAATTCTCTCTCAAATCTTCACCAAAATTAACCAAATCAACCTAGGGTTCTAGGGTTTCATGGTTGATAACTTGTTCCACCAACTTGGAAGCAACAAAGGGCTGAACAATCTGAGCATGGGGCTGGTCTAAGCACTGAATTTCAGGGGTTAATCTGTGGTTTAGCTTTGATTTGGTAAGGGACCTCTAACTTATGTATGTTTGTTCTTTAATCGGTTGAATTCGGCTATATGTGATGTTGTGATGTTATTATGTCAAAATTATGAATTTTCAACCATGATAAAATTCTTACTATATTGATATGGTTATAGGTATGTATTGGTAAGATGTATTAATGCCTATATGAACCTTGGAATTGTTTAAATGCGATAGTATACTTGAATTGGTGAAACCGGCAAGAAGTTGACCTAAACAAAGTGTGTAACATGGCAGCGATTATGTGGTTGTGACATGATATCAAATGGTTTGAGATGGTTAATGTGTTCCTTGTGTTGATTCATGAATATAGAACTCGAATTGATCCTTGAAGGATATAAGAAATACTGAAATTGTAAACGAATATGAAACAAAGTATGAACGTGAATTTGGTTAACAGATTATGCACAATCTAATACTAACTTTCAGGGGGTTTTGGTTGACTACCGATTGTCATTGGGCAGAGTGCAGTGATAGTCGGGTTGTTGTGACCTTAATCCGGCCTGCCTCCCTATTTTCGGCAAAAATAGGGTACACCACGTAGATTGTTCGACAAGAGTGGTGTTATCACATGGATGCCAAGGTTGTAACGACTTGGGGCATGTTGACTTATTCCGCATTATACGAAATACGTATTACATGACTTACGGTGATCGATATGAACTTCAAATTTGAATGGTATTATAAGGGAGTGGTTAGTCGGAGGTGTACCTCAACTTTTATATCCCGATACATGTGATCTCATGATGTTCTACTTGTTTAATACATGATATGAGATGTTGTTTAGCTCATTGCTTTGTAGGGTGGTCATTACTTCCAACTGGTATGGGACAGTTAGCAATCGTGATCCTTCTTGCGCTGGTAATGAGACTTGGTTGGTTATTAGTTATGTTGTTTACATGTTGCTATGTGTTAGCATCCTATTACTGCTGCATACATGCATAACATGCATAAGTATAGTGGAATCTTACTGGGTCATAGGTGACAAACCCTTTCACAAATGTTTTTCCTTAGATTGAAACGAGGCAAAAAGGAGTAACACAAGTGAAGCTGTGCGACTTATGGTTCAATAACAGATGGTTGACTTTAAATTGGGTTGACTTTATTTGTATATGACAGGATAGTGGTTTTATTATACTCTTTATGTATCATTAGCATTGTATAGAAGAGTTGGATGTTGTTTTAAATTGGGCTGTATGTAAGTGGAATAAGTTCTGTAAACGTAGTTGTATCCTCTCTAGTTATGAAATTGAATGTCGTGTTATCATGTCTCGGTGTTAATTATGGGGTTGTGTTAAACAGGTGATTATTATGATTATGTATTGTGGATTCACGCCCGAATTTAGGCTCTGTTTAGATACTTGAATTAGGGTGTGACACGAATTCCTTACCTTAGTTATCAAACAAGTGAGGATACTTGATTCTCATCTCATTTTCACTTTCCCATGTTGCTTCCTCTATTGTATGACTTTGCCATAAGACCATTACCATTGGTATGTTCTTTGTTCTGAGCACTTGTTCCTTACAATCTAAAATTTGCACAGGTTGTTCCACGTACGATAGATCAGGTTGAAGGTTTACAGGTTCAATTTCTAATACATGTGAAGGATCAGGAGTGTATTTTCTCAACATCGATACATGGAAAACATTGTGAATCCCCTCAAGTGCTGATGGCAATGCCACTCGATATGCTAACTTCATCACTCTTTCCAAGATTTCTAAAGGACCAACATACCTCGGTGCTAGTTTCCCCTTCTTCCAAAAACTTTTAACTCCTCGAACTGGAGAAGTCTTTAAGAACACACGATCACCTACTTCAAGCTCAAGATCTCTTCTTCGAACATCGGCATAGCTCTTCCGTCGACTCGTAAGAAGCCTATCCCGAATAACTTTGTACAATCTATGGACCCCATATCTTTACTTCTCCTACTTCATCCCAATAGATTGGCGATCGATATTTCCAGCCATATAATGCTTCATTAGGTGTCATTCCGATACTCGATTGGTGACTGTTATTATATGCAAACTCTGCCAATGGAAAATAAGTGTCCCAGCTACCTTTGAAGTCAAGTGAACAAGCTCGTAGCATATCTTCTAGTATCTGAATAGTCCTTTTTGATTACCCATCTATCTGAGGATGAAAGGCAGTACTCAGACTCAGTTTGGTCCCCAGTACCTCCTGAAGTGTCTACCAAAATCTCGATGTGAAGTGAGGATCTCGGCCAGAAACAATGCTAACAGGTACTTCATGCAACCTCACAAACTCCTGGATATACAACATAGCAAGCTAATACGATGTAATGAAGATGTCATCTTCACGGGTAGGAAATGTGCAGACTTGGTGAATTGATCCACGATAACCCAAACTACATCATGTCCTCGGCAATCCTATTACAAAATCCATTGCAATGTTTTTCCATTTCCACTCTGGAATCTCTAAAGGTTGGACTAATCCTGCTGGTCTTTGATGTTCAGCCTTCACCTGCTATGTAATACCTTGAATTTTATATGCATTATATATGTCTAATTGCTTGAATAACATGTTAGTTTAGTTATGCCTTAATTCTTGATACAAATCCTAATCTTTGTTACACCTATTTATAATGCATTAGTTGTTGTAGTTCTTGTAAATTCTATGTTGTTTATGTGTTACTTGATTAACATGGGTTTTTGGGACATTTCGGAGACCTTTGCTTAGTGTTTTAACTTCACCTAAGTGTTAGAACCATCTTGGGACTATTGGGCATCATTTTGGGACTTTTCTAGAGCACATTTCGTGAATTTGGGTGCACTGGAGCAAGGGCGAGCGCCTGGGCGAGCGCTCAAAAGACAGAAAGTTGGATTTGGGCATTCTGGAAGACGCGCGAGCACCTAGGCGGGGGCCTAGGCGGCCACGCCGCAACCAGAAAGTTGGACTCTATTTTTCCTGATTTTCAAACTTGACCATTTCGTCCCTTGACCAACTTAAACGTACCAAAGACCATTTAACCAGCCTAATACTCTCCCTAAACACCTAAGATGACTTAGAAACACATCACTTCTCTTCTTGATTCTTCCATGGTGTTTTGAGAGTTTGTGTGAGAGATACAAGGTGAGATTAGTGTGTGTGTGTGTGTGTGTCTTGTCCTCTCAATCCAACCATTAATTCTTCCATGCAAGAACACCAAAAGGTTGCTAAGGACTAGGGGACTCCATTGCCAAGCTTTGATTTTAAATTCATTGGTGTAATATCTCTATATAAGGTAAGTTACTAAACCCCCTATGTATGTTAAAATTTGTTACATGTATGAATGTTTGTGAACATGCATGACTTGAATTGTTGTTAAATTCATGTTGAAAGGTTATGTTGATGAGAATTACATGTTATTATGTGAACGACATGGTTTTGTTGGCTTAAATTGTATAGAGATTGATAATCACCAAAGTAGTGAAACAAAGAACATGTTAGAGACTTTAAATGGTGAAAAATTGCATATAGCAATTATACCCAATTTTATGAACTTAATGAATTGACACCAAAAGTGGATTTTGGGAAGATTATAATTTTCCGAATCACTAGTTGAATTACTACAAAAATTAGAGTCCATTTGATATGGTTTTCATCCTTCGAGTATTTGATCTTGGTATGTTAGAGACTTGTAAAGTAGCTCTAAAGTTGTGTTTTTGTGACTTTGAACAATATGTTTGATGATTATATGTTGTAGAAAAATATAATCCACATGATGTTTGTCAAGTTCACTACTTTTGAACTTGACGGTTATTTGCATAAGTTGAGTAAGGTTACCTACTTGTGTGTTGTGTAAGTCCAGCTGGCGTCGTCGTTATTAATGTCATGGTGGGACGACCTATAGTCTTTATGAATGGGATTCGTGATCGCTATAAGTCGTCGTACCGGAGTGTACACACCCCTCTTCTGTTGGCCACAGTTGAGAAGTAGCCCCACTGTTATAGCAATACGCATGACTTTGGCTTGCTAGTAGAACTCGATGGGATCGGGGATGTCGATACCACATACACGGGTATCGAGGCACGTTTGGTTGTTTGTGTATTGCAGGAGCTACACAAGGTCGAAGAAAGAAATATGATATCCTTCTATAACATGGTTTATTTATAAGCATTTATGTGTTAACCAAAGTGCTATGTGAGTTGAATGAATTGTATATCAAGTATGATGATATATGTTTTGTTGTGGTATATAAATGTTAATGCCATGTTATGTTTATCGCTTGAGCATCATGTCATGTCATGTAATTGCATTAGTAACTTACTGTGTCATTATGACTCACCCCATTATGTGTTTATTTGTTTTTCCTTAGATCCAAGTCAACCCGAAAGTTCACGGTGAGATTGGGAAGGGTCCACGCTAGCGTGCGGTTGTCCGCGTTTGGTAGCTCGAGGTCTCATTCCTTGATAGTTGTTTTCATTTTGGTAAGGACGACGAATATGTAAAGTTATGTAAACTTTACTTGGGTAGTATTTGTTGTGTTGTAAACAAAATATTCTTTTGGTAACCGCATATGTATGTCGTGCTCTTGTATAGTTTCGTTTTAAACGGTTTCTTTACCGAGCATGTTGTAGCTCGTGATTATGTTTTGTTCCGGCATGTTGTGGCCGATGTTGTTGTAGTAGTTGTCTTTCCCGAGTTGTAAACTCATTGTTGTTACTAGTTATTTTTCGGCTTTGTTATCGCCGAAGATTGTTCATACTTGTGTTAATCAGGTTATCGTTTGTGTTTTGTCGTAAGTACGGTGGTTACGCCACGTGCTTTTCTTATTTGGTTGTGTCTTGTTGTTGTATTGGCGACCCGACCTTGAGATTTCGTATAGAGATCCGGTTGGGGCGTCACGGTGGTATCGAGCTTATGTTAGCTATTCGCCAGATAGGTTCCATGGCCTAGGTGGGTATGGCGTTTATTACGAGATTTTAACGTCGAGTGTTATGTGTAGGTTAAAATGGTGCAGACTAGGTTCGGAGCGTACCGGTCGGGTTGGTACAGTACCGGGGAATGACGGGAGAGATGAGGATGTGAATCGGCCACCTAATGTCCCTCCCGAACCGAACCAGGAGAATCGAATGCAAACATGACAGTTATGATGGGAAGAATGATGGAATTATTGAACCGATGATGAACGTCCGAATGGGGGAGCAACAACTACACCGGAAGTAGAAGCTCCACAACCGGAAGTTGAATTACCACAACCCGAGGTGAGGCCTAGAAATCATACTACTACACTGGAGCGTTTCTCGAAGATGAAGACACGTACCTTCTTGGGAGCCGGATGCCACAAAGGCTAAGTTGTGGATTGAACATATAATCAAGATATTTGCAGCTTTGGGTTGCAATGATGATAAGAAAGTCACCCTAGCTGTGTTTAAACTTGAAGGAGCGGCTGAGCATTGGTGGCAGGTACTACAGGGGAGCTGGAACTTGCGGGGAGAACCTCACAGTTGGCCCAATTTCTTGAGGGAATTTAAGGCACAATACATTCTAGAGGTAGTGCGGAAAGAAGAGAAAGGGAGTTCTATGACTTGGAACAAGGCAGTATGACGGTGGCACAATATTTGGCCAAGTTCACAGAATTGGCTCGATATTGTAGTCACTTGGTCCCTACGGAGGCGAAGAAAGCACAGAAGTTCATCAAAGGCTTGAAAACGAATACAGGAAACAGTTGCTATCCTTGCAACTTGCTGATTACAGGAGTGCGGTGGATAGGGCATATGAGATTAAAAGTGATATAGAAGAGCACCGGGGGAGAAATTTGAACAACCTTCCGCAGGCATCACGAACCGGGGCAAGGACAGAGTTCCGGTAACCGATATAGCGGTGGAAACAACAACCGCAGAGGGAATCAGAGAAGAGGACAATTCGATGGATAGCAGGGGCAACAATCGGTGGGAGGAGTAATAGTACCGCATCTATCTAGGGTCCACGGGGTACACCGTAAATTTGTCGCTATTGTTCGAAGCCGGGGCATTCGGAAGATAGGTGCTGGAGTAAGACCGAAAATTCGGCAGGGAATAGGTCGGGACAATGCTTCCATTGTGGGGAGATTGGTCACATGAAGAGAGAGTGCCCTAAGTTGAAGAATAATCAGGCTGAGAGAGCTAGTGTGCAATCTAGCGAACGAAGAGGATAGTGACGGTAGACCTAAGATCCAGGGTCGTGTGTTTGCGCTTGATCAGCGCGGTGTACCGGAGTCAACGTCAGTTATAGGAGGTAGCCTTTCTGTCTTCGGTAGTAGAGCTCGAGTTCTTATAGATCCTGGCTCATCACATTCATATGTTGCATCCCATTTTGTGAACAACTTGTGTGTGTTACCCCCCTTGTCGTTTGTGCTTGAGGTGTCTACCGTTGGGAGCATATATTAGCTTCGGATGTGTACCGAGCTTGTGATATACTTGTAGGTGATCAAACTTTGCATGTTGATTTGGTAGTGTTACCCATACGTGATTTTGATGTGATACTTGGCATGGATTGGTTATGTGCATATCATGCTCTAGTAGATTGTCATAGAAAGAAAGTTATTTTTTCTATGTCGGGTGTACCTGAATTTGTGTTTGTGGGTGATGCTGTTAAGAGTGGTTTATATGTTATATCTGCTTTAAAAGCTAGAAAATTGTTACCGCATGGTTGTGCGAGGTATTTGGCGTGCGTGGTTGATAGGAGTATTGCTACCCCAAAATTGGAAGAAGTCCTGTGGTTTGTGAATTTTCGATGTATTCTCTTCGATTATGCATTGCCTCCCGATAGAGAAATTGAATTTTGTATTGAATTGTTAGGGACTACTCCACTTTTAAAGCTCCGTATAGAATGGCACCGAGAATTGAAAGAATTGAAAGAACAGTTGCAAGAATTGCTTGACAGGAGTTTATTAAACCGAGTGTATCACCGTGGGGTGCGTGTTGTTTGTTAGAAAAAAGATGGTACCTTGAGATTGTGTATCGATTATAGGCAATTGAATCGGGTAACAATCAAGAACAAGTACCCTCTACCATACATTGATGATTTGTTCGATCGATAGGGGTCGGGTGTATTCCAAGCTAGACTTGAGAAGTGGTTATCACCGGTTGAAGGTGCGAGCGAAGATGTTCCTAAAATTTTCGCACGAGGTATGGTCATTATGAGTTTGTTTTGCCATTCGGGTTGACAAATGCACCGGCAGTATTCATGGACTTGATGAATTGGGTGTTCCATGAGTATTTGGATTGTTTTGTGGTAGTGTTCATCGACGACATTCTTGTGTATTCTAAATCTCGGGAAGAATATGCGCAACATTTGAGGTTGGTACTATCAGTCCTTCGGGAGAAGAAATTGTTTTCCAAATTTAACAAATGTGCTTTCGGCTCGAAGAGGTTTCTTTTCTAGGGCATATTGTCTCGAAAGATGGGATAGCGGTAGATCCGTCAAAGGTGGAAGCGATAATTGGAAAAGACCAACTTCGATCGAGATCCGAAGTTTCTTGGGTTTGGGTTACTATTGGAGGTTCATTGAAGGGTTTTCAAAGATTGCTACTCCTATGAAAAACTTAACAAAGAAAACAACACCGTTTGTATGGGATGATAAATGCGAGAACAGTTTCCAAGAGTTGAAGCGACGATTGACAACGGCTCTGTATTGACATTACCTTGTGGTGATAACAACTTCATGATTTACAAAGAATGCATCTCGGAAGGTTTGGGTTGTGTGCTTATGCAAAATGGGAAGGTGACCGCATGCTTCGAGGAAGTTAAAGGATGCGGAACGGAACTATCCTACCCCTGATCTAGAGTTGGCTGCAATTATGTTTGCGTTAAACAAATGGAAACATTATCTTTACGGGGCAAAATTTGAGGTCTTCACGGATCATAAGAGCCATAAATACCTTTTCTCACAAAAGGAGTTAAACATGAGATAGCGCCGATGGATGGAAAAGTTAAAGGACCACAATTGCACGATTCTTTACCACCCGGGGAAGGCAAACGTAGTCGCGGATGCTTTAAGTAAGAAAGTGTACATGTCATGTATGATGGTTCGTAAGTGGAAGACATTGGAGGACTTGAGGGATTGGAGTCCTAGTGAGACAGAGCGTGGTGTGATCTTTACGAATGTTCGAGCTACTCCAGTTTTGTTACAACGGATTAAGGAAGCTCAGGTTAGTGACCCGGAGTTTGAGAAGTTGATGTGACAGCTGAATGAAGGTAAGACACTTGACTTTGCGATGAACGGGGATAGTATCTTGACCTTTAGAGGGAGAGTTTGTGTTCCGTCGAATGAGACTGTAAAATGGCAAGTACTTGATGAAGCTCACAAGGCTAAGTATACAATACATTCGGGAAGTACAAAAATGTATAGGGATTTGAAGAAGCAGTTTTGGTAGAATGGTATGAATGAGAGATAGCGGAGTATGTATCTAGGTGCTTGACATGTCAACAAGTGAAAGCTGAACATCAAAGGCCCGCAGGGTTATTACAACCATTGGAGATTTTGGAATGGAAGTGGGAACATATTACGATGGATTTCGTAACAGGGTTGCCGCGTACTCGTCGGGGCTTTGACGCCATTTGGGTTGTTGTGGATAGGTTAACTAAATCAGCTCATTTTATACCTGTTATGATGACTTATTCCTTAAATTAGTTGGCGGCGTTGTACGTTCAAGAGATAGTTAGATTACATGGAGTACCGGTTAGTGTTGTGGCAGATTGGGACCCAAGGTTTACATCGCGATTTTGGGGAGCGTTACAAGAGGCTATGTTAACGAAGTTAAACTTTAGCACGGCTTTTCACCCTCAATCGGATGGGCAATCAGAAAGGTTAATCCAAGTTCTCGAAGATATGCTACGTGCGGGTGCATTAGACTTTAAAGGAAGTTGGGATTCACACTTACCGTTAGCGGAGTTTGCTTACAATAACGCTTCCGGGAAAGTATCGAGATGGCATCGTACGAAGCACTTTATGGGCGAAATGTAGATCGCCAATTTGTTGGGATGAAGTCGGTGAGGCTAAAATTTGGGGTTCGAATTGGTGCAACAATCGGTGGAAAGTGTGAGGATAATTCGGGATAGATTACTTACCGCTCAAAGCCGATAGAAACGTTATGCGGATAATCGGAGAAGGGATCTTGAGTTCCAGGTGGGTGACTATGTATTCCTTAAAGTATAACCGCGTAGGGGTACTAAGAGGTTTAGGAAGAAAGGTAAACTATCACCTCGATACATAGGGCCTTTTGAGATACTTGAAAGGGTTGGCACATTGGCTTATCGACTTGCATTGCCACCATCTTTGTCGGAGATTCATAATGTCTTTCACGTATCAATGCTTCGAAAGTACATGAAAGATGAGTCACATGTGTTGGAGTACGAAGAGATCACCTTTGAGCCTGATTTGTCGTATGTAGAACAAACAGTGAGGATTCTCGACACTAAGGAGCAAGTATTACGAACCAAACGGATCCCACTTGTAAAGGTGTTGTGGAGAAACCATGAGATTGAGGAAGCTACGTGGGAGACCGAGGTTGAGATGCGGGAGTAATACCCTCATTTATTCGATAGACTTGGTAAGGAATTTAGGGGCTAAATTCTTTTAAGGGGGAGAGGGTGTAATACCCTAAATTTTATATGCATTATATATGTCTAATTGCTTGAATAACATGTTAGTTTAGTTATGCCTTAATTCTTGATACAAATCCTAATCTTTGTTACACCTATTTGCAATGCATTAGTTGTTGTAGTTCTTGTAAATTCCATGTTGTTTATGTGTTACTTGATTAGCATGGGTTTTTGGGACTTTTCGGAGACTTTTGCTTAGTGTTTAACTTCACCTAAGTGTTAGAACCATCTTGGGACTATTGGGCATCATTTTGGGACTTTTCTAGAGCACATTTCGTGAATTTGGGTGCACTGGAGCAAGGGCGAGCGCTCAAAAGACAGAAAGTTGGATTTGGGCATTCTGGAAAACGCGCGAGCGCCTAGGCGGCCGCGCCGCAACCAGAAAGTTGGACTCTGTTTTTCCTAATTTTCAAACTTGACCATTTCGCCCCTTGACCAACTTAAACGTACCAAAGACCATTTGACTAGCCTAATACTCTCCCTAAACACCTAAGATGACTTAGAAACACATCACTTCTCTTCTTGATTCTTCGATGGGTGATTTTATTTATGCTTATTCTTCTTTTTATGGTATCACTTCTAATACGGTAGCTGAGGCAAAAGCTCTTCTTCACGGAGTTCGCTGGCTCCAAGCCTCAGGATTCCAAGGTGCTTTTATTGAATTGGACTCTAAAGTGCTTGTGGATTGTCTTCTACATGGTCATAAGCCTCCTTGGAAGTGTTGGTATGTTATTCATCATATTTTGAACATTATTAAAGATATGAATTTGTTGATTGTTCATTGTTACAGACCAGTGAATACTGTTGCGGATCTCCTTGCCAATTTGGGTTGTGATTCTTCTTCTTCTTCAGTTTATGCTTATGCTCGAGAGCTTCCCCCTCGTATTCGTGGTGCTTTTCTCCTAGACAAGGCTAGCACTCCTTACATTAGGCGCTCTAAATAATTTTCTTTTGTTCTGTCTTTATTTGTTTTTATATTCTTGTAATTTTATGATTTGTTCTCTCTTTTTTGAGGTTAGGCTCCTTTGTCCTCCCATTTATAAGGGCAAGGCTGGTTTTCCCCTCAAGTTTGTATTATTTTTATTTATTTGAATAAAATCTAGCAGGGTGCCGCCCCTGTTTCCTTAAAAAAAAAAAAAAGATTAGTGTGTGTGTGTGTGTCTTGTCCTCTCAATCCAACCATTAATTCTTCCATGCAAGAACACCAAAAGGTTGCTAAGGACTAGGGACTCCATTGCCAAGCTTTGATTTTAAATTCATTGGTGTAATATCTCTATATAAGGTAAGTTACTAAACCCCTATGTATGTTAAAATTTGTTACATGTATGAATGTTTGTGAACATGCATGACTTGAATTGTTGTTAAATTCATGTTGAAAGGTTATGTTGATGAGAATTACATGTTATTATGTGAACGACATGGTTTTGTTGGCTTAAATTGTATAGAGATTGATAATCACCAAAGTAGTGAAACAAAGAACATGTTAGAGACTTTAAATGGTGAAAAATTGCATATAGCAATTATACCCAATTTTATGAACTTAATGAATTGACGCCAAAAGTGGATTTTTGGGAAAATTATAATTCTCCGAATCACTAGTTGAATTACTACGAAAATTAGAGTCCATTTGATATGGTTTTCAGTCCTTCGAGTATTTGATACTCGGTATGTTAGAGACTTGTAAAGTAGCTCTAAAGTTGTGTTTTTGTGACTTGAACAATATGTTTGATGATTATATGTTGTAGAAAAATATAATCCACATGATGTTTGTCAAGTTCACTACTTTTGAACTTGACGGTTATTTGCCTAAGTTGAGTAAGGTTGCCTACTTGTGTGTTGTGTAAGTCCAGGCGTCGTCGTTATTAATGTCATGGTGGGACGACCTATAGTCTTTACGAATGGGATTCGTGATCGCTATAAGTCGCCGTACCGGAGTGCACACACCCCTCTTCTGTTGGCCACAGTTGAGAAGTAGCCCCACTGTTATAGCAATACGCATGACTTTGGCTTGCTAGTAGAACTCGATGGGATCGAGGACGTCGATATCACATACACGGTATCGAGGCACGTTTGGTTGTGTTAGGTCCAAGGTTGCTCTATATAGGCTAGAAGGGGGTTGAATAGCCTATGTCCAATTTTTGAAATTGATTCAAAAATCTTACTTCACTAGGGTTTTAAAAATTTTGCGGCGGAAGTCTTGTGAAGCACGGGACAAGTTGAGAATGGCTGATCTTGGCGGGACAAGATCGCAGCTTAAGATTGGAAATCTGGAAATTTAAAGCAACACAATCAATTCACAATCACACACAAATAGACAGAATATTTAATATGGTTCACACTTATAAATAAGTGCTACGTCCACAACCAAAGTGGTCAACTTTGGATTTGAAAATCGTGTACTAAGTTTTTCCACTAGATATTTTACAAACTAAATCTCTAATGGATTGTGTACAAAAAATTTTGTTGACCAAGTGTTTGTGTGGGAGAATTGATATCAATAAGATACAATTCTCGTGAGCTATGAAAAGCTAGGTGTTGCAATCAATGAAGAGCTTTAATGGACTGATCGTCTTAGTGTGAAGCTCTTCAATGAATGTATACAGATAGGACGTTTAAGCTTTTAAGAACTTGAAGACTTTGAAGAAGATTCAGAGTTGTGGTTGTTGAAGTGTTAAATGCTGCCATGAAGTCTCCTTTTATATGCAGGGAGGACCTTGGAGCCGTTGGAGATCTTCATGAGTTGCTCAATTTGAATTCAAGAGCATTCAATGCTCTAATGGTGTTGTTGAGCTCGATAGGGTTCGAGTTACACTGTCTCCTGACATTTTGCCAAAATTAGGTAGACTGTGTTTGCAGGCAGAATGTCCTTTTCTGAGTTGTATGCCAAGAATGGAAAGCTTCATTGAATGCGTTTTGCAGGTTAACGTTGCATCGAAGTCAATGAAAGCTTCAAATCAGGACATGTCTTCGGCAGTTCTATATCGGACGATCTTGGAGTCTTCAACTTAGCTGATGAGGCTTGGCTTAGATGAACTTGTCCGATATCTTGAAGAACTCTGCGATGCACATTTCGCAGATGTATAGAGGATGGCCGATATCCTTACAGGCTATCTTCTTCAAGGCAATTTACAATAAGCAACCCTAGGCTATTCAAGCTATGTCTAAGTACAAGTTGCCACTCTAACGTACACGCAGCCCATTAGTCACCTTGACTTAGACTTAGGTTATGGATTCAAGCAAATCTAGGCTAAGATACAACAATCTCCTCCTATTTGCTTGAGTCCATGACCCTACGAATACAATATCGGTGACCATGTTCAAGTCTAGTAATAACATGCTTGTAAGATTGATATATTAAATAAGCATGCCCTAGATGAACTTACATAAAGGTCATTGTATTCAAGAATTACAAAGTGTTTACAAACAGGAAATTAAGCATGACACTTGTAATTAGACTGAATTTAAAGACATGCAGAATAGGCATTATAGGACATGTCTTTAAACCAGTGGTTTAAAATCTCATGCACACACAGAATAAGCAGTTCATAGTAAAGCATGAAAGATTTAAAAACAGACATTGCTCATTAAACAAGAAGTTTAATTTACAAAGTTTTTCAAAAAGATTATACAGAATTCATCGGCCAGTGCGAGAGGATGATTGCCCATGACCTCTTGATGTCCAACCAGGCCTTAAGTCTTGCAATCTCCTTTTGCTGCTAGCTCGTCTTTAGCGTCGGCCAAGTCGTAGGAAAGATCGTTGTTCTTCGTTTGACCTCGGCTAACTCTTCTTTATGTCGCCAATGCAGGACAGCTCTGTTTTCCGTTTGAGTAGGGCATTATGCTCAATGAGTCTAGTCCGCTGATCATTGTTGAGTCTAGCCATCTCCTCCTTCATGGACGCAAGCGATGTATCAATGAGAGCAAGACGGTTGGAAGTAGTGATGTGCTCTTTGCGATAGAAGGCCAAGTGCTTGGAGGTGAGATTGCGCGTCGCTCGCACGGAGGAGTGAACGAGCGATTCGCCCGACGTTGAGAGAAGCACAAGCTTGTAACCGCCTTCAATCATGTCGACGATCCGCATCATCTTAGTGGCGAGGTTGTCCCAATTGGTTTTGAAGATGGCAGAGGTCGTGGAGGAAGAGGCTGAGATTTGGCTAGCTAGAGCAGTTTGGCTGGCTGAGATGGATCGTAGGCAGGCATCAAAAGCGGCCTTTGCACCCTTTGAAATTTCCATCACTTGGGTCATGCGGCCGCACATGGGTGATGTGAGACGATCTGCAGAGGTGCGGGGCCTTGGTCGTCAACGAGATGACCTCAAAATCTTTCAAAAATTTATGTACGGCCTCGGCGGGATAAGTATCGACGAGTCGGGATGACTCGGAGAAGATGATGGTCTGGCGAGGGGAAGGATGGCGGTGGCTTGGGTAGGGAGGGTGGAGGATGGCGGGTAGACGGGGATTGGCTGAGGATGATGGAGAATGGTGGAGGAGGAAATGGTAATATAGCCGGTAGAGGGTGAAGGAAGGCTAGGGAAAACGCGAGGAACAGGAAGAGCCTTTCTATGTAGATGACATAGGAAAGGGGGTGAATGAAGAAGGGGGAGGAGAAAAGAAAGGGGAAAGGCTAGGAGAATGGGAGAGAATAGGGATGAGAGGGTTGAAGCCAAGGTAAGTGGTGACTACATCAATGAAGTTGTAGACCACGGGGTGAAGAAGGATGGAAGGATGGCGATAAGAGTGAAGACGGAGGTTTAGGGAGAGAAAGGAAGGTAGAGATGGCCGATTCGGGGGAGAGGAAGGCCTAGGTCCTTATGAATGGTAACCCATTGGTTGAAGATCATAAGATCTTGAACCGCGAGTTATGGGAGAAAAAGAGTTGAGACCAGCCGGTGGAAGGGGGTCATAGAAGGCACCCCACTTAAAGATAATTTCTCCTGCATAGGGGCGGGAAATCTCTTAGGGTAGTCAAGAGAAGAGAGGTAGGGGTCGAATCGCGGGGTTGGGTTTAGGCTTGTCTCGAAGGACAGCAGAGCTGCACCTCGGGGTGTAGGTGGTTATAGGGGTTGGTTTTGAGGCGTTTGGGAGTAGGCGGGTCGAAGAGGAGAGATAGGGCGTTTGGAGGAGGGTGGTTGAGAGGTGGTGGCAGTGAGATATATGGCTCTTGTGTGGTGGTTGTTTGGATGGGAGCAGAGGGGGAGGTGAGGAAGGTGAGGTGGTAGTGGTAGTAGGCATAGGTGGTGAAGGTGGAGGAGAAGTGGTAGGATCAGCGGTCCCGAGAAGTGCACCGCTTCTTGGCACTCTTCTTATAACGTTTGCCATGTTTGGACTTAGTAGGAGTGGAAGAGGCGAAGGTGGTGGAGATGATTTGGTGGGAACCGCGGGGAGAAACTATGTGGAAACCAGGGCAACACTGGTGTGGAGGAAGAAGTGGATGAGACCTTAGGAAGGCCAAATGATTCGTGCGTGGGTAGGAGGGTTTGTTTGGTTTTGGGTTTGGAGGATTGGGAGGTAGTTTTAGAGGGTTTGGAGAGGTCACCGGTTGGAAGGATGATGTGTCCTTCTCAGCCTTTGAGCGGCGAGCTTCTGGATTGCTTAAGTTTTGGAGTGAGAGAGGAGAGTGTTTAGGCTTTTGGATGGAGGCTCAGCAGCTCATATGGATCATGGTCCACCTGCGAGGTCAAAATGCTCAGCGGCTCGGCCCAATAGGTGTAGGCTCCTCCTCCTCGGCGAGTAACCCAATGGTGTAGGTGACCTTCCTCTTACCCTTGCTGGCTTGGGTAGAGGGGCCACCAGTAGCAGTAGCAGCAGCAGCAGCAGCAGCAGCAGCCTCAGCCGCGTTGGTTGTCCTTTTGGCCATATCATCCCGATAGCGGGTGATGTTGTTGACCGTGAAGACGTAGGTGTTGGACACCTTGATGAGGTCGTCATTAGCGACCAGCTCATCAATCTCCTCATAACGTCGGAGGATGACATTAATAACCCTTACAAAGGGCCTCTTCAAGGAAGGGTGAGCTTGGACTTCAGCAACGCTCTGGGATAGCATTGAGAAGATGATCTTTGCCCAGTTGAGTTGCTTGCGAAGGACCACAGCTTTGGTCCACATCAGCTGCTGGGAGGTGAAGATGTCCCTCGAGCCATTTTTGAATAAGATGCTCTTGTCGAGCAGATGGCTGATATGATAGGGGTTTTCTGGGAAGAGGTTCTGGACATCTCGGAGAACCTCTCGGTTGGGCGACCCCTCATCATTTCCCAAGCAAGTGCCGATTCAGCATCGGTCAAGTCCAGTTTGCCTTCAACAGGCAGGCCAAGGATTTCTCCAACATCCTTATAGGTCAACTTGATGTAGTGGCCTCTGATGTAGCCCTTGATGTAGCTTAAGTTGACGGCTCGAGGCATTAGCCGGAGGAGGAGCGGAATCATCCTTGTATAAAACTCCTCGGCTAGAAAATTCTTTGTAGTGGGTGTCGTTGAGTTGGAACAAGGGAAGAAGGCCACACTCACCAAATCTTTAGTAGGGCATCACCGGAGATGTGCTAATGATGGAGTCTCGTCGATTGTCATCCCGGGTGATAACTTGACACGGAAGGGTCCTTATAGGGAGCTCGGCGGCCTTTGCGGCCTGGTTGGCTTAGCGAGGCGGAGGATGAAGTAGTGGCGGCGGCTTTGAGGATTTAGTCTTTCCCTACACAATCGGCAAATGTGAGAACAGATATATAGAAATCGGCAGATATGCAAGAAACAGCAGATAATCATGAAATCGAGATATTAACATAAACAGTGCTGTTCGATCAAAACCCAAAATATAGACAATTTAAAGCATAATATAAGAACAGTTCATCATCCGGGTTTTCAAATATCTACGAGTTTGTCGATTCAAGCAAACAAACGATATAAGCGAAAACATAGTACCACAGAATCTCTACAACACATTTTACACCAAAGAAGCATGATTCAAGCAACAATCGCAAGATAGCATAGTTCATCAATGGCGGACGCTTTAAAACCTTAAATTAGGTCAAAACAAGATCCTAAAACTGGATTTAAATGACTCAAGAAGGTGTAGAAATCCTTACCATTGATGATTTTAAGCTTGAAAACTTGAGAAATTTGTAGGTTTAAGAGGATTTGAGTAAGATTGTAGATTCGAAGGTAGAGAGGTTTTGAAAGTTTGAAAATGGCGGTTATGGAGTAAATGAAGAGTCACTGTACATTTTGCCCTTTTATACCTCGACAGCCAATAAATGATATTTGATAAAATTTGAAATCCGCATTTATTACCTAATGAGTCACCGTACGTATGGCGCACTTAAGTCTCGCCTATTTCATCAAGTCTGCCTATTTTATCAAAGTGCCTATTTTATCAAAGTCCGCCTATTTTATAGAGGATGCCGATATGAATATAGATACTTACTCAAGGTTGTCTATAAAATGACTTAAGAATCTCGGCGAATAGCAATTGACGATCTCATAGGCAATTCTATAGGCGGTTTATAAAATGACTTAAGGAATTGCTAGAAAGGTTAAGGATTGAGGTCAAGCATACCAAGCTCTCCTCTTAAATAAGCAAACCTGGTTGAATCAAGTGGTTTTGTGAAGATGTCTCGCTACGATTCTCTGGCACATATTGCATGCTAATGTTACCTTTTTCAACATGGTCTTTAAGAAAGTGATATCTCACATCAATGTGCTTTGTTTTGGAGTGCATGACAGATTTTGAGAGATCGAGATTGCTGATGTGTTGTCGCACATTATAGGACAATCATCGGTTTGATCTCATAGTCAACTAGTTCTTGTTTGATCCACAGCAATTGTGGCAGGCTACCAGCCTATGTATTCGCTTCGGTTGTTGAAGTTGAAACAGAGGTTTGCTTCTTCGGCCCATGAGACAAGTCTATTTCCTAAGAATTGACATGTCCCACTTGTGCTTTTCTGTCAACTTTACATGCAGCAAAATCAGCATCGAATAGCCTATAAGATTAAAAGATGAATCTCTAGGATACCGATTCCCAAATTGGGAGTATCTATCGATATCGATGATTCTTTTGATGCTTGTAGGTGAGACTCCTTTGGATCAGCTTGAAACCTAGCACAAACACAAACAAAAAACATGATATCGGGCCTACTAGCGTTAAGTATAAAAGTGAACCAATCATGCCTCAGAGAGTCATGTCCACTTTCTTGCCCTTCTCATCTTTGTCAAGATGGCGGTTAGTAGCCATAGAGTCTTGAAGTGTTTGCATTCTCAAGACCAAATTTCTTGATAACATCCTTTGCATATTTGGCTTGATTGATGAAGATACCATTTGAACTTTGTTGAATTTGAAGACCAAGGAAAAAGTTGAGCTCTCCCATCATGCTCATCTCAAATTTACTCGCATAAGCTTTTCAAACCTTTTGCAAAGATTTTCATTAGTAGAACCAAAGATAATATCATCAACATATATTTGAACAAGTAAGGAATGACCTTTATGCTTTCATAATGAAAAGAGTAGTGTCAATTTGACCTCTTACAAAGCCTTGAGATATCAAGAACTTTGAAAGGGTCTCATACCAGCTCTTGGAGCTTGTTTAAGTCCATAAAGGGCTTTCCTCGGCTTGTAGACATCTTCTCTCCTTGAGCAGTCTATGAACCCGGTGGTTGCTCAACATAGACTTCTTCTTGAAGTTCTCCATTCGAAAAGCACTCTTTACATCCATTTGATAAACTTTGAAGTCTTTGTAAGAGGCATAGGCCAAGAATAATCGATAGCTTCTAATCTTGCAACAGAGCAAATGTCTCATCATAGTCAATACCCTCCTCTGTCTATATCCTTGGGCTACCGTCTTGCCTTGTTTCTTGTAATGTTGCCGTTTTCATCCATTTTGTTTCGAAAACCCACTTTGTGCCAATAATGCTTGTCCTTTAGGCCTAGGGACCAGTGACCGACTTGGCATCTGTCAAATTGGTTTAGCTCTTCTTGCATAGCTTCCACCCGCTTGGATCTTCCAGAGCTTCATCAATCTTTTGGGTTCAATGTTAGATACAAATGCGGTAGAATACATGCATTCATTTCTTGAAGCTTGTCTAGTTTGAACAAACATTAAGATCTCCAATGATTTGAGTGATAGGATGATCTTTTACTTCCCTAACTTCGCAGTTGAACTTGTCCTATTGCATCGGCGAGTTGGATTCTTGAGAAGTAGAAGTAGAAGCTTGGTTTTCTAAAGGGTAGGTTAATTCCAAGGTAGGTTGTATGACTTCGGTGTGGAAGGCAAAGGGGATTCGGGGTTTTGAGTGTTCATTTGTTGGTTCGTTTGAGGATTCTAACAGTTGACTCTTGGAAGATCTTGTGAAGAAGGAGGATCGCAGATCGGGACTTGGGCATGCACTGTCTCATATTCATCGAATCATTAGTAACCTTAGGAGCCAAATGTGGCCCAATGAAATCAAATTCATCAAAAGAAACATGTACAGATTCAACAACTTTAAGTGAAGTTTTATTGTAAACTCGTATGCTTTTGAAAACTTGGCATATCCCAAAATTCCTTCATCACTTTTGGATTCAAATTTACCTCTATGTTCTCTACCA
This sequence comes from Platycodon grandiflorus, assembly GCA_016624345.1. Classification (NCBI taxonomy): domain Eukaryota; kingdom Viridiplantae; phylum Streptophyta; class Magnoliopsida; order Asterales; family Campanulaceae; genus Platycodon; species Platycodon grandiflorus. The sequence continues at coordinate 5,163,623 of CM028367.1, forward strand.
TTGTAAAGAACATAGCATTTACAACCAAATATTTTAAAGAATCCAATGTTGGGAGCTCGCCTCTCCATATTTCATATGGAGTTTTGTTATGAAATTTATTTATGATGGACTGTTTTGTGTGAAGCGGCGGTGTTCACGGCTTCGCCCGAAATACATAGGCGGTTGGCTTCACAATCATTGTCTTTCTGCTTCAATGAGAGTTCGTTCTTCCTTTCAAAGAACTCCATTTTGTTGAGGTGTGCCAACTAGAGAAATTGTGACCAATTCCATGGTCATCACAATATTTGGCTACACCATTGTTCTTGAACTCTGTTCCATTGTACGATCGACATCGAGATATCATCCGGCTTCGAGTCGTAGTCTTCGAAGAGTTCAATAATGATGTCATATGCTTCATCTTTGGAGGACATCATTTCTACCCAAGTAAATCTTGAGTAATCATCAACTACCACAAGAGTATACTTGCGCCACCAAGACTTGTAGTAGTTACAGTCCAAACAGATCCATGTGCAAGAGTTGTAGAGGGTTGTTGATAGGCAAGGCTTGCTTTTGAAGGAAGATTTGTGTAGTTTGCCCAGTTGACATGCTCTGCAGACGTGTGATTCACTGATATTTTAGGCAAACCAACAACTAGATTGTCTTTTGATAGCTTCTCCGGTATTTGAAATTGAGATGACTAAGCCTTTTGTGCCACAACCATTGTCGATTGATGACCTAGCAACCAAGCATAGATTTGATTTTCTTCCAACGATTTAGGTCAACAAAGATAGACATTCCCTTTTCGAATCCGTCGGGATAGTTGAACATGTCTCATTGTCCTTTATGAGACATTGACTAGAGGAAAACCGACAGTTAGACCTTTATCACGAATTGTGATATGCTCAGCAGATTGTGCTTTAAACCTTCAACTAGAGAGACTTTGTTGATGGAGAGATTGCCTCGATTATACTTCCATAACCAATGGTCTTCCCTTTTGAGTTATCTCCAAATATGACCGAGGGACCCTTTGCTTCAACAATGCTTGAGAGAAGATTTGGATCACCATCATATGCTTTGAGCATCCACCGTCTAGATACCATAGATCTTTCTCTTCTTCATTGACACCATAAAGCATTCTGAAATATAGACATTTAAGAATATGGTCCCCTTTTATTTTTGGGTCCTCAAGGTTAGCAACCTTTTGGGATCCACACCTGTTTAACCTTTGGAGGAGTAAATCCTCTAGATTTAGGTGTGAATCTCAGAAGGCATTCATGAATCTCATGACCATGGCATTTGCAGAAAGAGCATTTGTGAAATCCTTCAACATGAGTAATGATTTCTTTTTGAGGCTTCCTATTATCAGCAGTCTTTGGAATGATCTTTCGCGATAATTGGCCTATAGGACTTAGGCGATAATGCCTTTTCTTGTTGATGTTAGGTTTACCATAGGTAGACCTCTTATCAAAAGATTTTGTATTTACAGCACATGTCCTTTAAGCTTTTATCTGAGAATTCACTTCTTTTACCCTTTTATAGGCGGTGTTGGGATCAGCGGTCTTGCCTTTGACAAATTTAATAGGTTTGAGTGAGAATTCCTAGACTTGCTATTAGTCATCCTGTTTTCTTAGGGTGACTAATGGCAGGTTTTAGTTGCTCAGACTCACTATTAGCAGAGTCATTGCTGGCAGATTGCTTTCTTTTGGACTTGTCTTTTGTGTTCTTGGGATAAACAAAAGGAACTTTGTTAAAGCCAAGTCCTTGCCTTTTGGGAGACTGCTGGTCATAAGAAACTTCTACAGCCAATTCTTCAGCAATCACTTCAGATGTCTCATCCTTTTGAGAACTAGAAGAACTACCTACTTTGAACTCACTTTGGAAACCAATACCAGTTTTGTCATCTAAAGTTTTCTGGTTTGAGAGAATGGCATCAAAGTTTCCTTTAGAGTTATTCCAAGTATTGACAACCTTTTGAAGGTCATCTTTCTCAGAATTTATCTTCTTGATGTGTTCAAGTAGGAAATCCACTTTTTCAGTCAAAGCTTTGTTCTCTTTTTGCAATTTGATACTTTCACTTGCGTCTATCAAGATCTTTGATCTTAGACATCAAGGTTGATTTCTCGAGACAGCTAGTTCATGCTTCTTGGCTAATTTCACATAGGCGGCTTTGAATTTTGAAAATTCTTCCAAGATGTCTTTGTTAGCTTTGATGAGCTCTCCCTTTGAAGGTTCATTAAGCTCATCATCATCATCACGTCATCTTGTTGAAATGGTAGTGACCTCACCGAATCATGTGGTGACTCCCGGCCATAAGGCATATGTTGGCTTCTTCACAAAGTCACAAGAGTCATCCTCATCGTGTCGTGTCACACCATGTAGGCAGATTGCTTTCATCAATGTCTTCACCACCATCCCTTTTTGTTTTTGAAATTTAGTTTCGGGACGTTTCTTATAAAATTCATATTTTGGCTTTGGACATTTAGAGGCAAAATGGCCTGGTTTCCTATAAAACAAACTAGCTCATTATCCTTTTGATGGTCTGCGATTTATAAGGAGCGAATTTTTGGTTGAGCAGCTTGTTTTATAAGGAACGGCAGTTTTGTGAGAAGACCGCCTATGTGATGATGGTTTATTAAACCTTTTGAAACGTTGATATTTCTTTACAAACATAGCAAAGGCTTCGTCGAAAGAATATCATCATCTTCACGGAAGTAGAAGGTGTTTCATCGGGTTTTGAACAGAAGGTTCGGAGACATGGTGGTAAGGACAAGTTTTTAAAACTCTTTTCCATTTCTTGAGCTTGTTGGATCTCAAGCTCATAAACCGAAAGACTAGCATAAAGGTTTCTAAGAGTCAATTTGTTTAAATCTTTTGACTCTTTCATGGCGTGATTTTAACATGCCATAGACGCCTAGTGCATTTAGAAATCTCATGTTTATTTCTTTCTTTTCATACTTCTTTCCTAAGGAATAGCAAGAGTTGACTACCTCATAGAATCTGTCATAGGCACTTCGCAGACTCTTTGGGATCCTTTTGAAGGAGTCAAACTTCGGATGCAGTATATAATTTGTTGTTCTTTGTCTCACCATCACCTTCAAGATATTCAAGGATGGCTTCCCACATTTCCTTTGTGTCCAAGTTGATAATCTGGCGATAAGTGCTTATATCAACACATGGTAATGATGTTGATGGCCTTTCCATCCGAGCATCATTCTTTCGTCTTCATCATCCCACTCTTCTTCGGCTTTGGTACTTCAGCAGCGGCTTGGATCTACCGCGGCCGGTGTATTAGGCTTCATTGGAATTACGGGTCCATCTGACACATTTCCACAAACGTTTATCAATTGAATTCATATGTCTTTTGACTTTATCTTTCCAGATGTCAAAGTGAACTTCATCCAAGACAGACAATGGTTCACGTTTGAGGTTTCCAACATTTGGTGAGCAGCCATGATCTTTAATCTCTCAAGAGGTTAATCTCGGAAAAACTAGTTTTCAAAGAGTTAAGCTCGATACCAATTGTTAGGTCCAAGGTTGCTCTATATAGGCTAGAAGGGGGTTGAATAGCCTATGTCCAATTTTTGAAATTGATTCAAAAATCTTACTTCACTAGGGTTTTAAAAATTTTGCGGGCGGAAGTCTTGTGAAGCACGACAAGTTGAGAATGGCGATCTTGGCGGGACAAGATCGCAGTTCTAACAGATTGGAAATTTGGAAATTTAAAGCAACACAATCAATTCACAATCACACACAAATAGACGAATATTTAATATGGTTCACACTTATAAATAAGTGCTACGTCCACAACCAAAGTGGTCAACTTTGGATTTGAAAATCGTGTACTAAGTTTTTCCACTAGATATTTTACAAACTAAATCTCTAATGGATTGTGTACAAAAATTTTGTTGACCAAGTGTTTGTGTGGGAGAATTGATATCAATAAGATACAATTCTCGTGAGCTATGAAAAGCTAGGTGTTGCAATCAATGAAGAGCTTTAATGGACTGATCGTCTTAGTGTGAAGCTCTTCAATGAATGTATACAGACGTTTAAGCTTTTAAGAACTTGAAGACTATGAAGAAGATTCGAGTTGTAGTTGTTGAAGTGTGATCAATGCATGCCATGAAGTCTCCTTTTATATGCGGGAGGACCTTGGAGCCGTTGGAGATCTTCATGAGTTGCTCAATTTGAATTTAAGAGCATTAATGCTCTAATGGTGTTGTTGAGCTCGATAGGCGGTTCGCAGTTTCTGTCTCCGACATTTTGCCAAAATAGGTAGACTATGTTTGCAGGAGGAATGTCCTTTTCGAGTTGTATGCCAAGAATGGAAAGCTTCATTGAATGCGTTTGCAGTTAACGTTGCATCGAAGTCAATGAAAGCTTCAAATCAGGACATGTCTTCGGCAGTTCTATATCGGACGATCTTGGAGTCTTCAACTTAGCCGATGAGGCTTGGCTTAGATGAACTTGTCCGATATCTTGAAGAATTCATGATGCACACTTGGATGTATAGAGGATGGCCGATATCCTATAGGCTATCTTCTTCAAGGCAATTTACAATAAGCAACCCTAGGCTATTCAAGCTATGTCTAAGTACAAGTTGCCACTCTAACACACGCAGCCCATTAGTCACCTTGACTTAGACTTAGGTTATGGATTCAAGCAAATCTAGGCTAAGATACAACGGGTTGTTTGTGTATTGCGGGAGCTACACAAGGTCGAAGAAAGAAATATTATATCCTTCTATAACATGGTTTATTTATAAGCATTTATGTGTTAACCAAAGTGCTATGTGTGACGCCCGACCGGATTCCAATACGAAATCCCAAGGTCGACGCGCCAAAACCAAAAGCAAATGACGGTGACCCGTGCTTACCACAAAACCATAATAATAAAAACTTAGTGAAATGAAATCAATCATCGCGACGTTACAGCGAACCCAACTAATAAAACACAAGTATAAGTTTTTGTAGAAAATCATTCACAACATCAACTACCTCGGCCACAACATGCGGAACAACGTACATAAACCACAAGCTACAACATGCTTAGGAAAAATAACTGAGTTAAATATGAAACAGTATACGAGCTCGACATACACGTGTCGGCTACCCAAAAGAATAATAAATACAATTAATGTATCAATACTACCCAAAGTAAAGTCTACATGACTTTACTTAACCAATCGTCCTCACCAAAAGAATTGCTAACACTAACAACAAAGACCATTTAACCAGCCTAATACTCTCCCTAAACACCTAAGATGACTTAGAAACACATCACTTCTCTTCTTGATTCTTCCATGGTGTTTTGAGAGTTTGTGTGAGAGATACAAGGTGAGATTAGTGTGTGTGTGTGTGTGTGTGTGTGTGTTTGTCCTCTCAATCCAACCATTAATTCTTCCATGCAAGAACACCAAAAGGTTGCTAAGGACTAGGGGACTCCATTGCCAAGCTTTGATTTTAAATTCATTGGTGTAATATCTCTATATAAGGTAAGTTACTAAACCCCTATGTATGTTAAAATTTGTTACATGTATGAATGTTTGTGAACATGCATGACTTGAATTGTTGTTAAATTCATGTTGAAAGGTTATGTTGATGAGAATTACATGTTATTATGTGAACGACATGGTTTTGTTGGCTTAAATTGTATAGAGATTGATAATCACCAAAGTAGTGAAACAAAGAACATGTTAGAGACTTTAAATGGTGAAAAATTGCATATAGCAATTATACCCAATTTTATGAACTTAATGAATTGACACCAAAAGTGGATTTTTGGGAAGATTATAATTCTCCGAATCACTAGTTGAATTACTACGAAAATTAGAGTCCATTTGATATGGTTTTCAGTCCTTCGAGTATTTGATACTGGTATGTTAGAGACTTGTAAAGTAGCTCTAAAGTTGTGTTTTTGTGACTTTGAACAATATGTTTGATGATTATATGTTGTAGAAAAATATAATCCACATGATGTTTGTCAAGTTCACTACTTTTGAACTTGACGGTTATTTGCATAAGTTGAGTAAGGTTACCTACTTGTGTGTTGTGTAAGTCCAGCTGGCGTCGTCGTTATTAATGTCATGGTGGGACGACCTATAGTCTTTACGAATGGGATTCGTGATCGCTATAAGTCGTCGTACCGGAGTGTACACACCCCTTACATTGGCCACGGTTGAGTAGCCCCCTTTTTATAGCAATACGCATGACTTTGGCTTGCTAGTAGAACTCGATGGGATCGGGGATGTCGATACCACATACACGGGTATCGAGGCACGTTTGGTTGTTTGTGTATTGCAGGAGCTACACAAGGTCGAAGAAAGAAATATGATATCCTTCTATAACATGGTTTATTTATAAGCATTTATGTGTTAACCAAAGTGCTATGTGAGTTGAATGAATTGTATATCAAGTATGATGATATATGTTTTGTTGTGGTATATAAATGTTAATGTCATGTTATGTTTATCGCTTGAGCATCAAGTCATGTCATGTAATTGCATTAGTAACTTCGTGTCATTATGACTCACCCCATTATGTGTTTATTTGTTTTTCCTTAGATCCAAGTCAACCCGAAAGTTCACGGTGAGATTGGGAAGGGTCCACGCTAGCGTGCAGGTTGTCCGCGTTTGGTAGCTCGAGGGTCTCATTCCTTGATAGTTGTTTTCATTTTGGTAAGGACGACGAATATGTAAAGTTATGTAAACTTTACTTGGGTAGTATTTGTTGTGTTGTAAACAAAATATTCTTTTGGTAACCGACATATGTATGTCGTGCTCTTGTATAGTTTCGTTTTTAAACGGTTTCTTTACCGAGCATGTTGTAGCTCGTGATTATGTTTTGTTCCGGCATGTTGTGGCCGATGTTGTTGTAGTAGTTGTCTTTCCCGAGTTGTTAACTCATAGTTGTTACTAGTTGTTTTTCGGCTTTGTTATCGCCGAAGATTGTTCATACTTGTGTTAATCAGGTTATCAGTTGTGTTTTGTCGTAAGTACGGGTGGTTACGCCACGTGCTTTTCTTATTTGGTTGTGTCTTGTTGTTGTATTGGCGACCCGACCTTGAGATTTCGTATAGAGATCCGGGTTGGGGCGTCACAGTTGGTATCAGAGCTTATGTTAGCTATTCGCCAGGATAGGTTCCATGGCCTAGGTGGGTATGGCGTTTATTACTGAGATTTTAACATCGAGTGTTATGTGTAGGTTAAAATGGTGCAGACTAGGTTCGGAGCGTACCAGTCGGGTTGGTACGAGTACCGGCGGGAATGACGGGAGAGATGAGGATGTGAATCGGCCACCTAATGTCCCTCCTGAACTGAACCAGGAGAATCGAATGCAAACATGACAGTTATGATGGGAAGAATGATGGAATTATTGAACTAGATGATGAACGTCGAATGGGGAGCAACAACTACACCGGAAGTAGAAGCTCCACAACCGGAAGTTGAATTACCACAACCTGAGGTGAGGCCTAGAAATCATACTACTACCTGGAGCGTTTCTCGAAGATGAAGACACGTACCTTCTTGGGGAGCCGGATGCCACAAAGGCTAAGTTGTGGATTGAACATATAATCAAGATATTTGCGGCTTTGGGTTGCAATGATGATAAGAAAGTCACCCTAGCGTGTTTAAACTTGAAGGAGCGGGCGAGCATTGGTGGCGGTACTACGGGAGCTGGAACTTGCGGGAGAACCTCACGTTGGCCCAATTTCTTGAGGGAATTTAAGGCACAATACATTCTAGAGGTAGTGCGGGAAAGAAGAGAAAGGGAGTTCTATGACTTGGAACAAGGCGGTATGACGTGGCACAATATTTGGCCAAGTTCACGAATTGGCTCGATATTGTAGTCACTTGGTCCCTACGGAGAAAGCACAGAAGTTCATCAAAGGCTTGAAAACGAATACGAAACAGTTGCTATCCTTGCAACTTGGCGATTAGAGTGCGGTGGATAGGGCATATGAGATTAAAAGTGATATAGAAGAGCACCGGGGAGAAATTTGAACAACCTTCCGGCATCACAGAACCGGGGCAAGGACGAGTTCGGTAACCGATATAGCGGTGGAAACAACAACCGCAGAGGAATCGAGAGAGGACAATTCGATGGATAGCGGGGGCAACAATCGGTGGGAGGAGTAATAGTACCGCATCTATCTAGGGTCCACGGGGTACACCGTAAATTTGTCGCTATTGTTCGAAGCGGGGCATTCGGAAGATAGGTCTTGAGTAAGACCGAAAATTCGGCGGGGAATAGGTCGGGACAATGCTTCCATTGTGGGGAGATTGGTCACATGAAGAGAGAGTGCCCTAAGTTGAAGAATAATCAGGCTGAGAGAGCTAGTGTGCAATCTAGCGAACGAAGAGGGATAGTGACGGTAGACCTAAGATCCGGGTCGTGTGTTTGCGCTTGATCGGCGCGGTGTGCGAGTCAACGTCGGTTATAGGAGGTAGCCTTTCTGTCTTCGGTAGTAGAGCTCGAGTTCTTATAGATCCTGGCTCATCACATTCATATGTTGCATCCCATTTTGTGAACAACTTGTGTGTGTTACCCCAGTCCTTGTCGTTTGTGCTTGAGGTGTCTACCCCGTTGGGGGAGCATATATTAGCTTCGGATGTGTACCGAGCTTGTGATATACTTGTAGGTGATCAAACTTTGCATGTTGATTTGGTAGTGTTACCCATACGTGATTTTGATGTGATACTTGGCATGGATTGGTTATGTGCATATCATGCTCTAGTAGATTGTCATAGAAAGAAAGTTATTTTTCTATGTCGGGTGTACTGAATTTGTGTTTGTGGGTGATCTTTGTTAAGAGTGGTTTATATGTTATATCTGCTTTAAAAGCTAGAAAATTGTTACCGCATGGTTGTGCGAGGTATTTGGCGTGCGTGGTTGATAGGAGTATTGCTACCCCAAAATTGGAAGAAGTCCCGTGGTTTGTGAATTTTCGATGTATTCTCTTCGATTATGCATTGCCTCTGATAGAGAAATTGAATTTTGTATTGAATTGTTAGGACTACTCCAATTTTTAAAGCTCCGTATAGAATGGCACCGCGAATTGAAAGAATTGAAAGAACAGTTGCAAGAATTGCTTGACGGGGAGTTTATTAAACCGAGTGTATCACCGTGGGGTGCGTCAGTGTTGTTTGTTAGAAAAAAAGATGGTACCTTGAGATTGTGTATCGATTATAGGCAATTGAATCGAGTAACAATCAAGAACAAGTACCCTCTACCACACATTGATGATTTGTTCGATTAGTTACGGGGTCGTGGTGTATTCCAAGCTAGACTTGAGAAGTGGTTATCACCAGTTGAAGGTGCGGCGAAGATGTTCCTAAATCTCGGGAAGAACATGCGCAACATTTGAGGTTGGTACTATCGGTCCTTCGGGAGAAGAAATTGTTTTCCAAATTTAACAAATGTGCTTTCTGGCTCGAAGAGGTTTCTTTTCTAGGGCATATTGTCTCGAAAGATGGGATAGCGGTGGATCCGTCAAAGGTGGAAGCAGTAACGAATTGGAAAAGACCAACTTCAGTAACTGAGATCCGAAGTTTCTTGGGTTTGGCGGGTTACTATTGGAGGTTCATTGAAGGGTTTTCAAAGATTGCTACTCCTATGAAAAACTTAACAAAGAAAACAACACTGTTTGTATGGGATGATAAATGCGAGAACAGTTTCCAAGAGTTGAAGCCACGATTGACAACAGCTCTGTATTGGCATTACCTTGTGGTGATAACAACTTCATGATTTACAGCAATGCATCTCAGGAAGGTTTGGGTTGTGTGCTTATGCAGAATGGGAAGGTGATCGCATATGCTTCGAGGAAGTTAAAGGATGCGGAACGGAACTATCCTACCCATGATCTAGAATTGGCTGCGATTATGTTTGCGTTGAACAAGTGGAAACATTATCTTTACGGGGCAAAATTTGAGGTCTTCACGGATCATAAGAGCCTGAAATACCTTTTCTCACAAAAGGAGTTAAACATGAGACAGCGCTGATGGATGGAAAAGTTAAAGGACCACAACTGCACGATTCTTTACCACCCGGGGAAGGCAAACGTAGTCGCGGATGCTTTGAGTAGGAAAGTGTACATGTCATGTAAGGACTAGGGGACTCCATTGCCAAGCTTTGATTTTAAATTCATTGGTGTAATATCTCTATATAAGGTAAGTTACTAAACCCCCTATGTATGTTAAAATTTGTTACATGTATGAATGTTTGTGAACATGCATGACTTGAATTGTTGTTAAATTCATGTTGAAAGGTTATGTTGATGAGAATTACATGTTATTATGTGAACGACATGGTTTTGTTGGCTTAAATTGTATAGAGATTGATAATCACCAAAGTAGTGAAACAAAGAACATGTTAGAGACTTTAAATGGTGAAAAATTGCATATAGCAATTATACCCAATTTTATGAACTTAATGAATTGACGCCAAAAGTGGATTTTTGGGAAAATTGTAATTCTCCGAATCACTAGTTGAATTACTACGAAAATTAGAGTCCATTTGATATGGTTTTCAGTCCTTCGAGTATTTGATACTGGTATGTTAGAGACTTGTAAAGTAGCTCTAAAGTTGTGTTTTTGTGAATTTGAACAATATGTTTGATGATTATATGTTGTAGAAAAATATAATCCACATGATGTTTGTCAAGTTCACTACTTTTGAACTTGACGGTTATTTGCCTAAGTTGAGTAAGGTTACCTACTTGTGTGTTGTGTAAGTCCATTTGCGTCGTCGTTATTAATGTCATGGTGGGACGACCTATAGTCTTTACGAATGGGATTCGTGATCGCTATAAGTCGTCGTACCGAGTGCACACACCCCTCTTTTGTTGGCCAGGTTGAGAAGTAGCCCCACTGTTATAGCAATACGCATGACTTTGGCTTGCTAGTAGAACTCGATGGGATCGAGGACGTCGATATCACATACACGGGTATCGAGGCACGTTTGGTTGTTTGTGTATTGCAGGAGCTACACAAGGTCGAAGAAAGAAATATTATATCCTTCTATAACATGGTTTATTTATAAGCATTTATGTGTTAACCAAAGTGCTATGTGTGACGCCCCGACCCGGATTCCAATACGAAATCCCAAGGTCGACGCGCCAAAAACCAAAAGCAAATGACAGTGACCCGTGCTTACCACAAAACCATAATAATAAAAACTTAGTGAAATGAAATCAATCATCGGCGACGTTATAGCCGGAACCCAACTAATAAAACACAAGTATAAGTTTTTGTAGAAAATCATTCACAACATCAACTACCTCGGCCACAACATGCCGGAACAACTGTACATAAACCACAAGCTACAACATGCTTGGGAAAATAACTGAGTTAAATATGAAACAGAGTATACGAGCTCGACATACACGTGTCGGCTACCCAAAAGAATAATAAATACAATTAATGTATCAATACTACCCAAAGTAAAGTCTACATGACTTTACTTAACCAATCGTCCTCACCAAAAGAATTGCTAACACTAACAACAAAAGGGCTCCAGGGTTTACGAAGCAAAAGACCACCTGCGAGCTAAACGGTAAAACTATCCGGCCTCACCGCGAACTTCCTGCCTAGCTCGGATCTAAGGAAAACAATTAAACAACAAACGGGGTGAGTCGAAACTCAATAAGTTACTAAATGTAGCTACATGTCATGGCATAATGCTCAACTGGTAATCATAACATGTTAATACATTGTATATATCATAACTGAACATGTAACATCATTATTAACATACAATTCACATAAATCATACGTAGCACTTTGATGTTCACATAAGTACTCGTAATAAACCACATTATAAAGGATATTGTATCTCTTTGTCCATTCTTTGCGTTGCTCCTGCAATACACAAAATAACCAAATATGCCTCGATACTCGTGTATGTAGTATTGACGTCCCCAATTAATACCATCGAGTTCAATCTAGCAAACCAAAGCCATGCGTATTGCTACAACAGTGGGGCTACTTCTCAACTGTGGCCAACAGAAGAGGGGTGTGTGAAACTCCGGTACGGCGACTTATAGCGATCACAAACGTTAATTTGTGAAGACTATAGGTCGTCCCACCTTACTCGACCAACAATGCCAGCTGGACTTACACAATGCACAAGTAGATGTCCTTATTCATCTAATGCAAATAACCATCAAGTTCAAAAGTAGTGAACTTGACAAATGACAAGTAGATTATTCTATTCTATCACCGATTATCATTCAACATATATTTGCAAGAATTCTAATCAACACATTAGAGCCATATAGATTTCTACTTTAACAATACCAAAACACGGAGGACTAGAATCTCGATCAATCGAACTCTAGACCTCGTAGTAATCTAACATATTGTTCGGGGGATCATAATCTTCCCTAAAACCAACTTTTCGGAGTCATTGCTAAAGTTCACAAAATTAGGGTTTCAATGCTAAGTGCAAGATTACCCAATTTCAAGTCTCAAGTTCTCTATTTATTCAAATCCTAAGGTTAATGTTCAAACCCTAGTTCATCCAACATCATTCAACACATACTTATAGCACAAGTACAATGTACTCATCTCAACCTAGAGATTTATACATGAAAACAACATATAAAGCAAGTCATATATGAACATTGATGATCTAACACACATTGAAGCTTAAAGCATACAAAGGGGGTTTAGTAACTTACCTAGAACCGATTATCAAGCCAACGAAAATGAAATCAAAGCCACACAAGTTGCTCCCTTACTCCACACCAACACAATGACGGTCTCGGATCGTCAATCGGGTGGTTTGATCTCCGGGAACTCAAGCACACACACTAATCTCACTATAGCTCACACACACACACACAAGAGTTTTAATGGAGGAAATGGGGGGAAATATGGAGAGAATGAAGTCTCTCTCCTCACTTAAGTGAGCCAAAACTTTAGATTTGGGAGGGGGTGATGTGGCTCAAGGAGAGCCACACAATTGGTTTAAATCTCCTCTTAAAAAGAAGTTCAAAATCAGCTTCCGGTCTTTTATGCGGGCGCATAAGGCGGGCGCATGGCGTCTATGCGGGCGCATGAGGCGGACGCATACAATCCAAAGATTTGAAGGGTTATGCGCGACAGCCCTATGCGACCGCATGACCCCCCAGAATCTGTCTAACATGTTTCTAGGCTGTTCAAAGGTGATTCCAAACACTCCCAAACTATTCTAAGATGATTCAAAGCTCAAACTAAGTCCGAAACAAACCCAACAATATAATAAACATAGCAATTCTCGTAGACATGAAATGAAATAACGAATTAAGGCATAAATCAGTTAACATGCAACTTAAACAAGTATAATAAACATGTTTAACAAGTCAATCATATAATAAGACAATTAAATCACACGTAGGAGGAAATCAGGGTGTTACATCCTCTCCTCCTTAAAAGAATTTAGTCCCTAAATTCCTTACCAAGATCATTGAAAAGATGAGGGTACTTCTCTCGCATATCGACCTCTGTTTCCCAAGTGGCTTCCTCAATGTCGTGATTCCTCCAAAGTACTTTAACGAGTGGAATCCGCTTGGTTCGTAAAGTTTGCTCCTTAGTGTCAAGAATCCTTACCGGTTGCTCTACACACGACAGATCGGGTTCAAAAGTGATCTCCTCATACTCTAACAAATGCGTGTCATCCTTCATGTATTTTCGAAGCATAGACACGTGAAACACATTATGAATTTCTGACATTGAAGGTGGTAATGCAATTCTATACGCTAATGTCCCAACCTTCTCAAGAATTTCAAACGGACCAATGTACCTTGGGGATAGCTTCCCTTTCTTACCAAACCTCTTAGTACCCCTACGTGGCGATACTTTAAGGAACACATAATCTCCTACCGAAACTCAAGATCTCGTCTCCAATTATCGGCATAGCTTTTCGTCGACTACGTGCGTAAGTAGTCTATCCCGAATAACTTTCACGCTCTCAACCGATTGTACTAACTCCAAACCCCAAATTTTGCCTCACCGACCTCATCCCAACAAATCGGTGACCTACACTTCCGCCCATACAAAGCCTCGTACGGTGTCATCTCAATACTCGCTTGAAAACTATTGTTTTAGGCAAACTCCGCTAAAGGTAAATGAGAATCCCAACTTCCTTTAAAGTCTACCGTGCACGCACGCAACATATCCTCAAGTACTGAATCAATCCCTCCGATTGTCCATCGATTGAGGATGAAAAGTTGTACTAATGTTCAACTTTGTTCCCATAGCTGCCTGCCAAAACCTTGACGTAAACCTCGGATCTCGGTCCGATACAATACTTACTAGAATCCCGTGTAACCTTACTATCTCCTGAATATACAAGCCGCCAACTAACTCAAGGAATACGTTATCGCAATAGGAATAAAGTGTGCTGATTTTGTCAACCTATCAACAACAACCCAAACTGCATCAAAACCTCGACGAGTACGTGGTAATCCTGTCACAAAATCCATCGTAATGTGCTCCCACTTCCATTCAGGGATCTCAAGTGGTTGCAACAGACCCGCTGACCTCAAATGCTCGGTCTTTACCTCGACAAGTCAAACATTTAGAAACATGCTCCACAATCTCTCGTTTCATACCACTCCACCAAAATTGTTTCTTCAAATCCCTATACATTTTGGTACTCCCCGGATGTATAGTATACTTCGCCTTGTGAGCCTCATCAAGAACTTGTCGTTAACCACCTCATTCGAAGGAACGCAAACTCTCCCCCGAAATGTAAGAATTTCATCACTGTTCATCGCAAAGTCGGGTGTCTTTCCTTCGCTCAATTCACCGATTATTTTAACAATTTCTGGGTCACTAACCTGAGCCTATTTAATCTGTTGAAACAAAACTGGTGTAGCTCGAATATTCGCAAAGATTACTCCACGTTCTGTCTCGAAAGGATTCCAATCTCGCAAATCCTCTAACATCTTCCATTCCCGAACCATTAAGCAAGAAATGTATGTCTTTCTACTCAATGCATCCGCCACTACATTCGCTTTCCCGGATGATAAAGGATCGTACAGTCATGGTCTTTTAATTTTTCCATCTACCTACGTTGTCTCATGTTCAACTCCTTTTGTGAGAAGAGGTATTTCAAACTCTTATGATCCGTGAAGACCTCAAACTTTGCTCCGTATAGATAATGTTTCCACTTATGCAACGCAAACATAATCGCAGCCAATTCTAAATCATGAGTAGGATAATTCTGCTCAGAAGCTGTCAATTTCTTTGAAGCATAAGCAATAACCTTTCCATTCTGCATAAGCACACAACCCAAACCCTCCTTCGAAGCATCACTATAAACCACGAAGTTGTCACCTCCACTAGGCAACGTCAAAATGGGAGATGTCGTCAAGTGTTTCTTCAACTCTTGAAAACTAGTCTCGCATTTCTCATTCCACACAAACGGTGTCATTTTCTTTGTCAAATTCGTCAGAGGTGTAGCAATCTTGGAAAATCCCTCAATGAATCTCCGATAGTATCCCGCAAAACCCAAGAAGCTACGAACCTCGGTAACTGTACTCGGCATTTTCCATTTTATCACTACTTCCACTTTGGATGGATCAACTGCTATCCCATCCTTCGAAACCACATGACCCAAAAATGATACTTTCTCTAACCGAAAGCACATTAGCCGAACTTAGCAAATAATTGTTTTCCGAAGAACGATAATACTACCTTCGAGTGCTGCTCATGTTCTTCCCGTGACTTAGAGTAAACAAGTATATCGTCAATAAAGACCACTACGAAACAATCCGATATTGATGAAACACACAATTCATCAAATTCATAAATACGCCGGTGCATTTGTTAACCCAAACGGCATAACTACAAACTCATAGTGCCCATACCTCGTGCAAAAGCGGTTTAGGAATGTCTTCCGCTCGAACTTTCAACGATGATACCCACTCCTCAAGTCTAACTTGGAATACACAACCGACCCTTGCAGCGATCGAATAAGTCATCGATATGAGGTAAAGGATACTTGTTCTTGATTGTTACTGATTTAACGTACGTAGTCGATACACAACCTCAAAGTACCATCTTTCTTCCTTACGAATAAAACTGGTGCACCCAACGTGATACACTTGGTCTAATGAATTCCCTATCAAGAAGTTCCTGCTGCTCTTTCAATTCTGCGGTGCCATCCTATAAGGAGCCTTAGAAATAGGAGCAGTTCCTGGTAATAACTCAATACAAAACTCTACTTCCCTATCAGGAGGCATATCATAATTAGTTGAAAACACATCAGGAAATTCACAAACTACCCGAACTTCCTCTAACTTCGGTGTAGTAATATTCTTGTCAACCACACAAGCCAAATAACCCATACACCCACGTGATAATAACTTTCTAGCCCTCAAAGCAGAAATAACATGTATATTACTCTTGACAGCATCACCCACAAATACAAACTCGGGAACACCCGGCATAGCAAAAGTAACTTTCTTACTATGGCAATCTACTAAAGCATGATAAACACACAACCAATCCATGCCAAGTATCACATCAAAATCACGTATGGGTAGCACAACCAAATCAGCATGCAAAGTGTGATCACCTATCAGTATATCACAAGCTCGGTATACCTCCGAAGCCAACATATGCTCCCCCAACGGGGTAGACACCTCAAGCACAAAAGGTAATGATTGGGGCAATACACACAAGTTTTTCACAAAATGAGATGCAACATATGAATGCGATGAGCCAGGATCTATAAGAACTCGTGCTCTACTACCGAAAATAGAAAGACTACCTCCTATCACGGACGTAGACTCTGGCACTCCCTGTTGGTCAAGCGCAAACACACGACCCTGAACTTTGGGCCTACCGTCGCTATCTCTCTTTGTACCACTAGACGGTTGACTCACGCTCCCTGACTGGCTACCCTTCAGCTTAGGGCAATCCCTCTTCACGTTACCAACCTCCTTACAATAGTAGCATTGGCCCGACCTATTACCACCCTTGCTATAACATGTTTCCTCCGAATGCCCAGGCCTCCCACAGTAGTTACATGTCAATGGAGCACCTCGCTGTCCCGAGAAGAAGAAAAATTATTCCTCGTCCGCTGATTCTTGTCTAGATTGTACGTCGATGGTGCTTTGTTCGATTTCCTCTACGATAGTTGTTATTGTTGTTGTAGTTACCCCTATTCCCTGAACCTTGTCCTCGCCCATGCGACTGCGAAGACTGCTGAGAACCCACATTCATCCTTCCCTTATGCTCTTCAATGTCACTCTCTATCCCATAAGCTCGGTCTACGGCACGATAGTACGCAAGCTGCAACGATAATAGTTGTTTCTGTATTCAGTCTTCAAACCCTTGATAAACTTTTGAGTCTACCTAGCCTCATTTGGAACCAAATGGGTACAGTAACGTGCCAACTCGTGAACTTAGCCGAATCTTGAGCCACGACATGTTACCCTATTCAAGATAATAAAACTCTCGCTCCCTCTTTTCCCGAACCACATGGAATATCTTGGGCCTTAAACTCTCTCAAGAAATTAGGCCAAGAATGTGGTACTCCTACAAATCCCAGCTTTCTTGTAGTACTTGCCACTAGTGCTCCTGCTCCCTCTAACTTGAAGACGCCAAGGTAACTTTCTCACCATCATTGCAACCCAAAGTAAATATTTTCACGATGTGTTCAATCCACAATTCTACCTTAGTAGCATCGGGTTCTCCCAGAAAAGTTCGGGGTTTCATCTTCAAGAATTTCTCAAGAGTGGTTGTGTTGTTCCTTTGCCTTACTTCCGGTTCTAGCACTATCACTTTCGGTTGTGGTGCCTCCACCTCCGATTGTGGTGTTTCTATGTCGGGCTATGGTTCTACCCCTCTGTTCATCCGTGTGTCATTTCATTCATCAAATCAAGCATTCTCCGGTACATGTTTGCCATCTCCTCATTCCGATCATTCTGGTTCTATTCGGGGATCGTTACGAGAACGGTTAACATTCTTCGCTCCTCATCACCCTCTCCGGCATTTGCACTAGCCCTACGGTACTCGCTCCGCTCCTAGTTTCCACCATTTTAACCTACACACATCACTCGACGTTAAGATTCTCAACAATAAACCATACCCACCAAGGCCAAGGAACCTATCCTGACGACAGCAAAACTATTGCTTTGATACCAATCGTGACGCCCGACCCGGATTCTAATACAAAATCCCAAGGTCGACACGCTAAAAACCACAAGCAAATGACAGTGACAATAAATAAAAGCACGTGGCGCAACAACCCGTGCTTACCACAAAACCATAATAATAAAAACTTAGTGAAATGAAATCAAACATCGGCGACGTTACAGCCGGAACCCAACTAATAAAACACAAGTATAAGTTTTGTAGAAAATTATTCACAACATCAACTACCTCGGCCACAACATGCCGAGACAACTGTACATAAACCACATGCTACAACATGCTTGGGAAAAATAACTGAGTTAAATATGAAACAGAGTATACGAGCTCGACATACACGTGTCGGCTACCCAAAATAATAATAAGTACAATTAATGTATCAATACTACCCAAAGTAAAGTCTACATGACTTTACTTAACCAATCATCCGCACAAAAAGAATTGCTAACACTAACAACAAAAGGGCTCCAGGGTTTACGAAGCAAAAGACCACCTGCGAGCTAAACGGTAAAACTATCCGGCCTCACCGCGAACTTCTGTCTGGCTCGAATCTAAGGAAAACAATTAAACAACAAATGGGGTGAGTCAAAACTCAATAAGTTACTAAATGTAACTACATGTCATGGCATAATGCTCAACTGGTAATCATAACACGTTAATACATTGTATATATCATAACTGAACATGTAACATCATTATTGACATACAATTCACATAAATCATACGTAGAACTTTGATATTCACATAAGTACTCGTAATAAACCACATTATAAAGGATATTGTATCTCTTTGTCCATTCTTTGCGTTGCTCCTGCAATACTAAAAATAACCAAATGTGCCTCGATACTCGTGTATGTAGTATCGACGTCCCCGATTAATACCATCGAGTTCAATCTAGCAAACCAAAGCCATGTGTATTGCTACAACAGTGGGGCTACTTCTCAACTGTGGCCAACAGAAGAGGGGTGTGTGAAACTCCGGTACGGCGATTTATAGTGATCACAAACGTTAATTTATGAAGACTATAGGTCATCCCACCTTACTCAACCAACGATGCCAGCTGGACTTACACAATGCACAAGTAGATATCCTTATTCATCTAATGCAAATAACCATCAAGTTCAAAAGTAGTGAACTTGATAAATGACAAGTAGATTATTCTATTCTATCACCGATTATCATTCAACACATATTCGCAATAATTCTAATCAACACATTAGAGCCAAATAGATTTCTACTTTAACAATACCAAAACACGGAGGACTAGAATCTTGATCAATCGAACTCTAAACCTCATAGTAATCTAACATATTGTTCGGGGGATCATAATCTTCCCTAAAACCAACTTTTCGGAGTCATAGCTAAAGTTCACAAAATTAGGGTTTCAATGCTAAATGCAAGATTACCCAATTCCAAGTCTCAAGTTCTCTATTTATTTAAATCCTAAGGTTAATGCTCAAACCCTAGTTCATCCAACATCATTCAACATATACTCATAACACAAGTACAATGTACTCATCTCAACCTAGAGATTTATACATGAAAACAACATATAAAGCAAGTCATATATATACATTGATGATCTAACACACATTGAAGCTTAAAGCATACAAAGAGGGTTTAGTAACTTACCTAGAACTGATTATCAAGCCAACAAAAATGAAATCAAAGCCACACAAGTTGCTCCCTTACTCCACACCAACACAATGACGGTCTCGGATCGTCAATCGGGTGGTTTGATCTCTGGGAACTCAAGCACACACACTAATCTCACTATAGCTCTCACACACACACACAAGAGTTTTAATGGAGGAAATAGGGGGAAATATGGAGAGAATGAAGTCTCTCTCCTCACATAAGTGAGCCAAAATTTCAGATTTAGGAGGGGGGTGATGTGGCTCAAGAAGAGCCACACAATTGGTTTAAATCTCCTCTTAAAAAGAAGTTCAAAATTAGCTTCTGGTCTTTTATGCGGGAGCATAAGGCGGCCGCATAGCTCCTATGCGGGCGCATAAGGCGGCCGCATGGCGTCTATGCAGGCGCATGAGGCGGCCGCATACAATCCAGAGATTTGAAGGGTTATGCGCGCCAGCCCTATGCGGCCGCATGACCCCCAGAATCTGTCTAACATGTTTCTAGGCTAATCAAAGGTGATTCTAAACACTCCCAAAACTATGCTAAGGTGATTCAAAGCTCAAACTAAGTCCAAAACAAACCCAACAATGTAATAAACATAGCAATTCTCGTAGACATGAAATGAAATAACGAATTAAGGCATAAATCAGTTAACATGCAACTTAAACAAGTATAATAAACATGTTTAACAAGTCAATCATATAATAAGACAAGTAAATCACACGTAGGAGGAAATCAGGGTGTTACACTATGTGAGTTGAATGAATTGTATATCAAGTATGATGATATATGTTTTGTTGTGGTATATAAATGTTAATGCCATGTTATGTTTATCGCTTGAGCATCATGCCATGTCATGTAGTTGCATTAGTAACTTCTTGTGTCATTATGACTCACCTGTTATGTGTTTATTTGTTTTCCTTAGATCCAAGTCAACCCGAAAGTTCACGGTGAGATTAGGAAGGGTCACGCTAGCGTGCGGGTTGTCCGTGTTTGGTAGCTCGAGGGTCTCATTCCTTGATAGTTGTTTTCATTTTGGTAAGGACGACGGATATGTAAAGTTATGTAAACTTTACTTGGGTAGTATTTGTTGTGTTGTAAACAAAATATTCTTTTGGTAGCCGACATATGTATGTCGTGCTCTTGTATAGTTTCGTTTTTAAACGGTTTCTTTACCGAGCATGTTATAGCTCGTGATTACGTTTTGTTCCAGCATGTTGTGGCCGATGTTGTTGTAGTAGTTGTCTTTCCCGAGTTGTAAACTCGTGGTTGTTACTAGTTGTTTTCGGCTTTGTTATCGCCGAAGATTGTTCATACTTGTGTTAATCAGGTTATCAGTTGTGTTTTGTCGTAAGTACGGGTGGTTACGCCACGTGCTTTTCTTATTTGGTTGTGTCTTGTTGTTGTATTGGCGACCCGACCTTGGGATTTCGTATAGAGATCCGGGTTGGGGCGTCACATGCTAACACGATAGGCATTTGGATACATAACTTGTAATTTCCCTCTTCATATTATTCCACAGAAATCACGTTACAAATCTCGATACATCTTGGTATTCCAGGGTGTATAGTATACTTCGATTTGTGGCCTTCATCCATTACTTGCTGCTTGATCTCTGGATCATCAGGAATACAAACTCGACCTATGCACTTTAGTAACCCATCGCTATGAACATGGAAATCTTCTTTTTCTTCACCCTCCTGTAATTTTTTTATAATCCTTTGTAACTCAACATCTCGTTCCTGTGCCTCTTTAATTATCTCAAGTAACACTGGTTGAACACGAACATTTACAAAGATAATGCCATGGCTCAATTGACAAGGATTCCATTGACATGCATCTTCCAACATCTTCCACTCCTGGATCATCAAACACGAAACATACATCTTTTGACTCAAAGCTGTTAGGTCTCAAGGTGCTCAAATAGGCTAGAAGGGGGGGTTGAATAGCCTATGTCCAGTATTAAAAAATTGTTTTGCAAAGTTACTCTACTTAAGTTTAGAAAGTATTTTACAGCGGAATTGAGTGAAGTATAGGACAAGTTCAAGATGGCTGATCATGATAGGACAAGATCAGTTGTTCTCAAAGCTGTTGGAATTCTGGAAATTAAAAAGTAATAGCAAATCACAAGCACATAAAGAGAAATAGACAAGAAATTTTAAAATGGTTCACACTTATAAATAAGTGCTACGTCCACAACCAAAGTGGTCAACTTTGGATTTGAAAATCGTGTACTAAGTTTTCCACTAGAATCTTTACAAGAGAAATCACTAATGGATCGTGTACAAAAATTAGTTAAAAATCGTGTACTAAGTTTTCCACTAGAATCTTTACAAGAGAAATCACTAATGGATCGTGTACAAAAATTAGTTGACCAAGTATTTATGGGAGAATTAATGTCTACAAAGATATAATTCTCGTGTGCTATGAATGCTATGGATTGTAATCAATGAAGAGCTATAAAGACTAATCGTCTCAATTTGGAGCTCTTCAGAGAATGTTTTTACCGATATGACTTTGAAGCTTTTAATGAACTAGCTTGAAGAAGATGAAGAATTCAGAGTTGTAAATTCAGAGTGTTGATTCAGAGAGTTCTACAATGCTTTAATAGAGTCTTCTATTTATACTTGGGGAAGCCATTGTAGCCGTTAGAGATCTTCAACATTTGGAGAATTCAAATTTAAAAGCATTAAATGCTCTAATCTTGTTGTTGAGATCTAATAGGTAGTTCTGCCATGTTCAGTCTGAATTCTGTTATTTTGCCAAAAATAGGTGGACAGTTGATGCAGGCAGAATGTCCTTTTTCTGAGATGAATGCCTAATAAGGAAAGAGTCTTTAAATGCAATTTGCAGGTTATCATTGTATCAAAGTCAATGAATGATTGTGCCGATAACTCAAGGCATATTCTTCAGACAAGTCTAGATAGGACGATCCTTAGGTCTTCAACTCTGATGAAGCTTGACTGAAACAAACTTGTCCGATGACTTGATGGACTCTGCTAATCGAACATGGCGATATTCTACAGGCTATCTTCTAAAGACTAAGCTAATTACAATAAGCAATCCTAAGCTATTCAAGCAATGTCTAAGTACAAGTTGCCACTCTAACAGACACGCAGGCCCATTAGTCACCTTGGCTTAGACTTAGGTTATGAATACAAATAAATTTATATAAAATACAACAATCTCCTCCTATTTTCTTGAGTCCATGACCTTATGAATACAATGGAAGCGATCATGTCCGATTCTAGTAATAACATGCTATAGAAGTAATATATTAAATGAGCATGTCCTAGATAGACTTACAGATAGGTCAGTGTATTCAAGATTACAAAGTTTTTACAAATAATGAATGATGTTATAAGAACACTTGTAGTAAAGCTGTGTTTAAGGACAAATAGATAAAGTACTATATAGAATATATCTTTAAACCAGTGGTTTAAATTTCATGCACACACAGAATAATCAATCAGTTATAAAGCATGAAAATTTAAAAAGATAGTCATTGTTTATTAAACAAGGAGTTTAATACAATGTTTTGTCAAGGATTTTACAAAATTAAAGACTAAGAAGAGTATACCAGCTAAGTTGAAGCTTGTCCTTCCTGACTTGAGCTAGCAGCCAATTTGAGTCTTGCAATTTCAACTTTGGCTTCTTCTAGTTCAACTTTGACATTTTCAAGTTCTGATCTAAGATTTTTGTTCTTAAGCCTTAACAAGGCATTTTGCTCATGCAGATCGTTCACCGATGATTGTGAAGTCTGCTCATCTCCTCCTTCATGGACGCAAGCGATCGACCGGTCCATGTTGGAGAGGTGATGGACATTGTTCTGAAGCTCCTTGCGAAGAAAAGTATAGTGCTTTTCTGTGAGCTTTCGAGTAGCATGAACAGAGGTGTGTACAGAGCAATTTGCACCGTGCTTGAGCATGAAGCACTTGTTTGTAGCCAGTATCGATCATCTCAATCATAGATAATAGCCCTTGAGAGAGAGTCTCACATTTGTTGTTGATGAGGGCTGCGAGACATTCGAGGAGTTGGAGAGATGACCGAGCGGACATGCGACATGCGATAACGACTGTTGGCATGCCGAGGTGTATTCTTGGCACCTCGGCGACATCTATGACTTGAGTCATATAGTCGCGAATCGTAGTCGTATGAGATTGCTTGGCCGCGGTTCAGGAGGTGTTGATGGCAGCCGATATGGTATTAAAATTTTTCAAAAGGTCCTCAATGGAGGAAGGACAGAAGGAAACAGGGCGAAGAGGTTGCTGTCGGGAGATTTGGGTTGGCTGAAGGATGGCAAGTGTTGTGGAGAAGAGGATTGGGGTTAGCTGGTAGAAGTTTGAGAACTACTGGCGAAAGGATAGCGATGATGGAGGGGAAAAAGGTTAGTTTGGAAGGTGAAGTACCAGGTAGGCTAGACCATATGCGAGGTACAGGGAAAAGTTTTTCAATGTAGGCGGCATAGGATTGGGTGTGAATGAAAACGGGAAGAGAGAATGGTGTGGGTATATGAAGAGATCGGAAAAGGACAGGAAAACGAGGGTTAAAGCCAATATAGGTGGCAACTACTTCAAAGAGGTCATAGACCAAAGGCTTGGTGAAAATGGAAGGATGGATGATAATGGTATAGATAGGAGGTTTTGGAAGAGAAAAAATGGGGAGATGTTTGATTTGGTTGGAGGAGGAAGTCCTAGATCCCTATGAATAGTAGTCTACTGTTTGAAGATCATAAGATCTTGTACAACAGAGTTGTGATAAAAGAATTGCTGGGACCAGGAAGGAGGTAGAGGATCATAAAAGGAATCCCACTGAAGAAGAATTTCTTCAGCAGACATTGGCTAGCAGGGGATGCGTTTGGGATAGTCGAGTATAGAGAGGAATGGGTCAGTGTCGGCAGGGTTTAGCTTAGGTCGGCTGTCTTTAAAGAACAGCAGTTCTTGTACTTTCGGGTGAAGGTGGCTGTGAGGGTTGAGTTTGGTACGTTTGGGAGTAGATAGATCAGAAGACGTTTTGAACGAATGAGGGTTGAGAATCAGGTGAGTGTTACGAGTTTTCGAATCAGAGGGTATGAAGGTGGGAATGATAGGTGTTAGGGTTGGTTGGTCAACGGGGCAAAAGGAGTAGGAGAGTGAGCAGTAAGGAGTAGGCGGCTCGTTGATTTGGTGAAGACGGAGGTAAAGATGTCGATCGGCGGAGGGCACAAAATGACCTTTTAGCACTTTGCTTAATGTGTTTGCTATGCCTTGACGTTGAGGGAGTTGAAGAGGTTTGAACAGTTGGAGGATTGTCTGATGAAGGAATGTCTGGTGTTGAAGGAGTTGTAGTAGAATTAGTTTTGGGAAGGCCAAAAGATTCGTCTGTAGGTAGGAGAGTTTGTTTGATTTTGGACTTTGCTGTTTTGGAGACTGGATTTGGGGGAAAAGTTGAAGATTGACTAGTGGGTTGAAGATTGGCTGGTTGGAAAGTAGAAGTGTCTCTCTCAGCAACCTTTTTGGATTTGGCTGGCTTCTTGGATGTTTTGGGTTTTGGTAATGAGAGAGGTGGAGATGATTGTTTTTATTTCTTAGGAGAGGGTTCATCAGGCTCATATGGATCATGATCGAGCCTGGAGAGGTCAAAATCTTTAGGTAGTTCAGCACCAAGAGGCTTAGGCTCCTCCTGAACAGGAAGCCCCTCTGAAGAGTAGGTCACCTTCCTCTTACCCTTCTTATCTTGGGTAGAAGGACCAGCAACAGCAGCAGTAGCAGCCCTTTTTGCGAGATCTTCTCTATACCTAGTGATGTTGTTGACAGTGAATACATAGGTATTGGTCACCTTGATAAGATCATCACCAGCTATTTTCTTCTCAATTTGTTCGAAGCCATTTATGAGGACATTGATCACCCTTACAAAGGGTCTCTTCATTGCTGGATTGGCTTGAACTTCAGCAACACTCTAAAATATCATAGAAAATACAATCTTTGCCCAGTTAAGCTATTTTCAGAGAATAACAGCCTTTATCCAAACCAGCTGTTGTGAAGTGAAGATGTCCTTGGACCCATTCTTGAACAAGATGCTCTTGTCAAGAAGATGACTGATGTGATATGCACTCTCAGGGAATAAATTTCTGAACATTTCAGAGAAAGGCTCCGGTTTCGCTGATCCCCTCATCATTTTCCAAGCCTGGGCAGATTCTTCAGTAGTCAAGTCCAATTTGCCTTCTATAGGCAGTGCTAGGATATTACCTATATCCTTGTAGGTTAGCTTGATTAGATAGCCTCGGATGTAGCCTTTGAGATAGCTTATATTCACCTTCTCATCTTTGGAAGCAGGAGAGGGAGGAAGTGTCATTCTTGTGTAAAATTCCTCAATAATAGCAATGCTATAGTGAGTGTCATTCAGCTGAAAGAGTGGAAGAAGTCCACATTCATCTAAGTCTTTTAATAGGGTCTCTCCAGTGAGTATCTTTGAACCGAATCAGCATCAATAGTCATCCCAGGGTGATAGCTGGTTCTTGGAAGGTTTTTAATAGGAAGCCCAGCAGCTTCAGCAGCCCTGGATGTTTTAGCTGGTTGAATATCAGCTGAGGTTGATATACCAGCTGTCTTTGATGATTGTGTCTTAACCTACAAATACAATCAGTAGAGTTAAGAATGGCTGATATAAAAGAGTTTCAGCAGTTCCTTAGAAAAACATACACTGTTCAAATCCAAACCCAAAATATATTAACAAACAGAAGTTTATTAATAGTACAGTTCATTTCCGGGTTATAGACAAGAGCAGATTCTATCATTTTCCGAGAATCAAATGGTATGAATTGAAAAAATTCATATATAAATAACTTTAAGCAGATTTGATACTCAGAGATTATTCATGAACAACAAAACGATGTTGAAATCAAACATACGCAATTCACCAATGGCGCAATAATGCAACAGTTCATATGAGTTCGAAAATCAAGATTTTGAACATGATGAAACTGAAATTGAATAAACTTAAGAAGGAAGGATTACTCACCATTGAAGATTATGCGCAGAAGAATTGAGGAATTTAAAATTTTCAAAAGCTTTTTGAGAGTATCAATTTCTGGATTTTGAAATGAAGAAAGACGATTTTTACAAAATGTGAATAGTCAATATGTGAATGTGCTTTTTATACCTCTGATAAGTCTCAATAAATGGCATTTAATGAATTTTGACATCCGCATTTAATGTCTTGATGAGTATTGTTCATATAACATTTGATTTTGACTTATCGTATTGAAGAATGCCGATCGAAGAGAAAAGTACTTACTCACTGTTGTCCTATAATATCGGTAGAGTTACACTTGGGCGATAAGATAGGCGTACTATAAGCGAGCAAAGTGTAATAAGTTAAGACAGTGTTTAAAAGATTAAGGATTGAAATCAAGCATACCAAGCTCTCCTCTTAGATAGGCAAACCTGGTTGAATCAAGTGGTTTGGTGAAGATATCGCTAACCGTTGATCGGTAGACACATATTGCATGCGATGTTACCTTTTTCCACATGATCTTTTAAGAAATGATATCTCACATCAATGTGCTTTATATTGGAGTGCATAACAGGATTTTGAGAGCGAGATGGCTGATGTATTATCACACATTATAGGGCAATCGGCAATCTTGATCTCATAATCTACCGATTGTTGTTTAATCCACGGCAATTGTGAGCAGCTACCAACAGCTATGTATTCGCTTAAGTTGTTGAAGTTGAAACAGATGTTTGCTTTTTGGCCCATGAGATACGTCTATTCCCTAGGAATTGACATGTCCCACTTGTGCTTTTCTGTCAACCTTACAAGCGAAAGTCGCATCGAATAGCCTATAAGATTAAAGGATGAATCCCTTGGATACCAAATACCCAAATTAGATGTATCAATTAGATATCGATGATTCTTTTGATAGCTGTAAGTGAGACTCCTTTGGATCGCTTGAAATCTAGCACAAACACAAACAACAAACATAATGTCGGGCCTACTAGCGAGTTAAATACAAGAGTGAGCCAATCATGCCTCTATAAAGAGTCATGTCCACTTTCTTGCCCTTTTAACTTTGTCAAGATGGCGGTTAGTAGCCATAGGTGTCTTGGCTGTTTGCATTTTCAAGTCCAAATTTCTTGATGAGATCCTTTGCATATTTGGCTTGATTGATGAAGATACCAGTTGAGCTTTGTTGAATTTGAAGTCCTAGGAAGAAATTGAGTTCTCCTATCATGCTCATTTCAAATTTACTCGCATAAGCTTTTCAAACCTTTTGCAAAGATTTTCATTAGTAGAGCTAAATATAATATCATCAACATAAATTTGAACAAGTAAAGAATGACCTTTATGTTTCATAATAAAAAGAGTAGTATCAATTTGACCTCTCATAAAGCCTTGGGTTATCAAGAACTTTGAAAGAGTCTCATACTGCCCTTGGAGCTTGCTTGAGTCCATACAATGCTTTCCTTAATTTGTATATATCCTCTCTTCTTGAATTATCCATGAATCCAGGTGGTTGTTCCACATAGACTTCTTCTTGCGCTCGCCATTAAGAAAGGCACTCTTAACATCCATTTGATATACCTTGAAGTCTTTAAAGGATGCATAGGCCAGGAATAATCTAATAGCTTCTAATCTTGCAACAGGAGCAAATGTCTCATCATAGTCAATTCCCTCCTCCTGTCTGTATCCTTGAGCTACCAGTCTTGCCTTATTTCTGGTGATGTTTCCATTTTCGTCCATCTTGTTTCTGAAGACCTATTTTGTTCCAATCACTTGTTTGTCCTTTGGGTCTAGGAACAAGTGACCAAACATGGCATCTATCAAATTGGTTTAACTCTTCTTGCATAGCCTCCACCCGGCTTGGATCTTCGAGCTTCATCTATCTTCTTGGGTTCAATATTTGAGACAAATGCTGTAGAATACATGCATTCATTTCTTAAAGCTTGTCGGTTTGAACACCAACATTGAGATCACCAATGATTTGAGTGAAAGGATGATCTTTAACTTCTCTAACTTCAGCAGGTAGATCTTGTCTGATCACATCAGCAGAGTTTAGTTCTTGAGAAGTGGAAGTGTTTGAAGCTTGGTTTTCAAGAGGATACGTTAATTCCAATGCAGGTTGAAGTACTTCTGGTGTAGAAGGAATAGTGGATTCGGACATTACGAGTTAACATTAGCGATCCACTATCACCTCTTGGAGGTTCTATCAAGTTAATCCTTGGAGAAACTTGTGAAGATGTAGCTTCAGAGTTGGATCTTAGTTGTTACATGCACTGCTCACATCAGAATCATTAGACACTTTAGAAGCCATATGTGGCCCAATAAAATTAAATTCATCAAAAGAGACATGTATAGATTTAACAATTTTAAGAGAGGTTTTATTATAAACACTATATGCTTTTAAAAATTTGGCATATCCCAAAAATATTCCTTCATCACTTTTGGATTCAAACTTACCTCTATGTTCTCTTCCATTGTAAAGAACATAGCATTTGCATCCAAATATTTTGAAGAAACTAATATTGGGTGATCGCCTCTCCATATTTCATATGGAGTATTGTTATAAAACTTGTTTATAATAGATCTGTTTTGAGTGAAGCAGGCTGTGTTTACAGCTTCAGCCCAGAAATACATAGGCAGCCTTGCTTCGGCAATCATGGTCTTTCCAGCTTCAATAAGAGTTCTGTTCTTCCTTTCAGCAACTCCATTCTATTGAGGTGTACCAGCAATAGAGAAATTGTGACCAATACCATGGTTATCACAATATTTGGCCTCACCATTGTTTTTGAATTCTGTCCCATTGTCTGATCTAATATCAGCAATGTCATCCAGTTTCGAATCTAGTCTTCTAAAAGTGTTGTTATAGTATCATAGGCTTCATCTTTAGAAGACAACATTTCAACCTAGGTGAATCTTGAATAGTCATCAACTACTACCAGTGTATATTTGCTGCCACCAAGACTAGTGGTAGTGACTGGACCAAATAAGTCCATGTGAAGTAGTTGTAGCGGTCTGGTAGTAGATAAGTATGGCTTGCTTTTGAATGATGATTTGGATAACTTGCCCAGCTGACATGCTTTACAAAGCTTGTCATGATTTGCAGATATCTTTGGCAGACCAACAACCAAGTTGTCCTTTGATAACTTAGATAAATATTTGAAGTTGAGATGGCTGAGTCTTTTTTGCCATAGCCAACTGTTATCATTTGGTGTCTTTGCTATTATACATAGGCTTGATCTTCTCCCACATCATTCGAGATCAACCACATACACATTTCCTTTTAAAACCGATCAAGATTGTTGTGCAGTCTCACTGTCCTTGATGAAGCAATGACTTGAGGTGAATTGACATATCAGTCCCTTATCACAAAATTGTGATACACTTAGGAGATTGTACTTCAAGCCTTCTACCAGAGATTCTTTGCTGATGGAAAGATTTCCTCTAACTATACTTCCATAGCCGATTGTCTTCCCTTTGGAGTTGTCACCAAAAATTACGAGGACCTTTAGCTTCGGCAATATTGGAGAGAAGATTTTGATCTCCGATCATGTGCTTTGAGCAGCCACTATCCCGATACCATAAGTCTTTCTCCTCTTTATTAACCCATGAAGTATTCCTGAAATTTAATCATTAAGGATATGGTCCCGTTTATTTTTGGGTCCTGAGGGTTAGCATCCTTTTGGAATCCATACTTGTTTAACCTTTGGAGGTGTGAACCCTATAGGTTTGGGTATGAATCTCAGAAGGCATTCGTGAATTTCGTGGCCATGGCCTTTACAGAAAGAGCATTTATGAAAACCTTGAACATGTTTGACGATTTTCTTAGGAGTTTTCTTACCATCAGCAGTCTTGGGAATGACCAATTTACTGATGATAGGCTTATTGGATTTAGGCTGATAATGTAATTTCCTAGTGATATTAGGCTTACCAATAGTAGACCTTTTATAAAAAGATTTTACATTTTCAGGAAAAATTCCTTTGAGCTTTTTATCAACAGGGTTAGGGTTAGCAATCTTTCCTTTGACAAATTTAATAGGCTTGAGTTGAGATTTCTTTGACTTGTTATCAATCATCACTGATTTACCAGGATGACTGATAGCAGGTCTTTGTTGCTCAGTCTCCCTATTAGCAGTGTCATAGGTGTTGACAGATTGCTTACCCTTGGACTTGTCTGGTTTGTTTTTGGAATAAACGAATGGCACTTTATTAAAACCAAGTCCTTGCTTTCCCTTTTGAGAAGGATGCTGATCATAGACAATTTCTTCAGCCATTTCTTTAGCACTCACTTTAGCTGTCTCATTTCCTTGAGAACCAGATGGACTTCCTACATTGAATTCACTTTGGAAACCGATACCTGTTTTATCATTAAGAGGTTTTTGTTTTGAAAGAATAGTATCAAAATTTCCTTTTGAATTGTTCCAAGTATCAACAACCTTTTGAAGGTCATCTTTCTCAGAATTGATTTTCTTTATGTGCTCAAGTAGGAATTCCACTTTTTCAGTCAATGCTTTGTTCTCCTTTTGAGTCTTGATATTCTCAGCTTGTTGTCTATTGAGATCTTTGATCTCAGACATCAAGGTAGAATTCTCAGAGACAGCAAAAAATGCTTTTTGGCCAATTTTACTTAGGTAGTTTTAAATTTAGAAAATTCTTCCAACATGTCTTTGTTGGTTTTAATGAGTTCTCCCCTTGAAGGTTCATTGAGCTCATCATCATCACTATCATCCTGTTGAAATGGCAGTGATCTTACTGAGTCATGGGGTGATTCCCTGGCTATAAAACATATATTTTCTTCCTCAGAAAAGTCACAGGAATTATCCTCATGAGAATCTGTATCACACCAAGTGGGAAAGTTGCTTTCATCAATGTCCTTAACCACCATCCCTTTTTGTTTTTGAAATTTAGATTCGGGACGCTTTTTGTAAAATTTATATTTTGGCTTTGGACATTTTGATGCAAAATGACCTGGCTTCCTACGATTAAAATAGACAAGCTCATTTTCTTTCTGGTGAACAGCAGCTTTATAAGGAGCAGCTGTTTTTTGAGGATTGGCAGTCTTGTAAGGTGACTGCTTATAGGAAGACTTGTTAAATCTTTTGAAACGTTGATACTTCTTAACAAACATGGCAAAGGCTTCTTCTGAAAGAATATCATCACCATCACTAGATGTGGATGGGGTTTCATTAGGTGTGGAACAAGAAGGTTCAACAGACATGGGCTGGTAAAGATAAATTTTTAAAACTCTTTTCCATCTCTTGAGCTTGTTGAATTTCAAGCTCATAAACCGAAAGACTTGCATAAAGATTTCGAGAGATAATTTATTCAAGTCTTTTGATTCTTTCATGGCAGTGATCTTTACATGCCATAGACTGCCTAGTGCATTGAGAAATCTCATGTTTATCTCTATCTTTTCGTATTTCTTTCCTAAAGAATAGCAAGAATTTACAACCTCATAGAATCTGTCGTATGCACTTCGTAAGGTCTCTTTAGGATCTTTCTTGAATGAATCAAACTTCGGATGCAAGTGCACGGCTTGTTGTTCTTTTTTCTCCATCACCTTCTAGGTGTTCCAATATAGCTTCCCACATTTCCTTAGCGATTTCAGTTGATGATCTGGGTAGGTGCCGATATCAACACACTGGTGATGATGTTGATTGCTTTTCCATCCGAGCATCATTCTTCCTATCTTCTTCATCCTATTCTTCTTCGGGCTTTAGAATTTCGGGATCAGCAGTTGGATCAAGTGCAGCTAGAGTATTTGGCTTCATAGGAATTCTTGGTCCATCTGTAACACATTTCCACAAACGTTTGTCAATAGAGTTCATGTGTATTTTAACCTTGTCTTTCCAGATATCAAAGTGAACTTCATCCAGCACAGGACAATGATTCACATTTGAAGTTTTCAACATTTGATGAGCAGTCATTGGACCTTTAATCTCTCAAGAGTTTAATCTTGGAAAAACTTGTTTTCAAAGATTCAAGCTCGATACCAATTGTTAGATCTCAAGGTGCTCAATAGGCTAGAAAGAGGGGGTTGAATAGCCTATGTCCAATATTAAAAATTGTTTTGCAAAGTTACTCCACTTAAGTTTAGAAAGTATTTTGCAGGAATTGAGTGAAGTATAGGACAAGTTCAAGATGGTGATCTTGATAGGACAAGATCATTTGTTCTCAAAGTTGTTGGAATTCTAGAAATTAAAAAGTAATAGCAAATCACAATCACATAAAGAGAAATAGAAAAGAAATTTTAATATGGTTCACACTTATAAATAAGTGCTACGTCCACAACCAAAGTGGTCAACTTTGGATTTGAAAATCGTGTACTGAGTTTTCCACTAGAATCTTTACAAGAGAAATCACTAATGGATCGTGTACAAAAATTAGTTGAAAATCATGTACTAAGTTTTTCTCTAAAATCTTTACAAGAGAAATCACTAATGGATTGTGTACAAAAATTAGTTGACCAAGTGTTTGAGGGAGAATTAATATCTACAAAGATATAATTTTCGTGTGCTATGAATCCTATGGATTGCAATCAATGAAGAGCTATAAAGACTAATCGTCTCAGTTTGGAGCTCTTCAAAGAATGTTTTTACAGATATGACTTTGAAGCTTTTAATGAACTAGCTTGAAGAAGATGAAGAATTCAAAGTTGTAAATTCAGAGGTGTTGATTTAGAGAGTTCTACAATGCTTCAATAGAGTCTTCTATTTATACTTGGGGAAGCCATTGTAGCCGTTAGAGATCTTCAGCATTTGGAGAATTCGAATTTAAAAGCATTAAATGCTCTAATCTTACTGTTGAGATCTGATAGGTAGTTCTGCTGGGTTCAGTCTGAATTTTGTCATTTTGCCAAAAATAGGTAGACAGTTGATGCAGGCAGAATGTCCTTTTTCTGAGATGAATGCCTAATAAGGAAAGAGTCTTTAAATGCAATTTGCAAGTTATCGTTGTATCAAAGTCAATGAATGACTTTGCCGATAACTCAAGGCATATTCTTCAGACAAGTCTAGATAGGACGATCCTTAGGTCTTCAACTCTGCTGATGAAGCTTGACTGAAACAAACTTGTCCGATGACTTGATGGACTCTGCTGATCTGAACATGGCTGATATTCTACAGGCTATCTTCTGAAGACTGAGCTAATTACAATAAGCAATCCTAGGCTATTCAAGCAATATCTAAGTACAAGTTGCCACTCTAACAGACACGCAGGCCCATTAGTCACCTTGGCTTAGACTTAGGTTATGGATACAAGCAAATTTATATAAAATACAACAAAAGCATCAGCGACCACATTAGCTTTTCCCAGCTGATACAAGATGGTGCGTCGTGATCTTTAAGTCTTTCGATCCCGACGTTGACGATTGTTCAACTCTTTTTGAAAGAAAAGATACTTCAAGGTCTGGTGATTAGTGTATACTTCAAACTTGGCCCCATACAAATAATGCTTTCATTTATGCAATCCTATAATGATAGCTGCTAACTCCAAATCATGCGTAGGATAATTCTGTTCACACAGTGTCAATTTCCTCGAAGCATAAGCAATGAGTTTCCCATTCTGCATCAACACACATCCTAGTCCTTCATTAGAAGCATCCTATACACAATGAAATGTTCACTCCCATCAGGTAAGGCAAGAACTAGAGCTGATGTTAATCTTCGTTTAAGTTCCTGGAAACTGTTCTCACAGTTTTCATCCCACACAAAAAGAATCTTCTTTCGAGCCAAATTTGTCATTGGAGTAGCAATCTTTGAAAATCTTGGTATGAATCTCTGGTAATACCCAGCTAAGCCCAGAAAACTACGAATCTCTGTAACGGTACTGGGTCTCTTCCATTCAACAACTGCCTCCACCTTAGTAGGATCAACTGCAATGCCTGCTTGTGACACGACATGCCCCCAAAAAGTAACTTTTTTCAACCAGAATGCATATTTACTGAACTTGGGATATAATTTCTTCTCACGTAGTAAGTTTAGCACCAACCTTAAATGATGTTCATGTTCCTTTTCAGACTTGGAGTAAATAAGTATATCATCAATAAATACTACTACGAAGCTATCTAGATAAGGTTGAAAGATTCTATTCATCAAATCCATAAAAACTGCAGGTGCATTAGTTAATCCAAATGGCATAACAATGAACTCGTAATGCCCATACCTCGTTCTGAAAGCAGTCTTTGGAACATTTTCTGCTCAAATTCTCAACTAGTGATACCCACTTCTTAAATCAAACTTCAAAAATACAATGGCCCCATGTAACTGATCAAACAAATCATCAATATGTGGTAACGGATATTTGTTCTTCACAGTTACTTAATTTAGTTGTCGGTAATCAATGCATAGCCTCAGTGTCCCATCTTTCTTCTTCACAAATAAGACTAGTGCACCCCAAGGTGAAACACGTGGCTTAATAAACCCTCTGTCAAGTAACTCCTGCAACTGAATCTTCAATTCCTTTAATTCAGCAGGTGCCATTCTATAAGATGCTTTCAAAATTGGCATTGTGCCTGGCAGTAACTCAATACAAAACTCTATCTCTCGTTTAAGTGGCAACAAGAAATCAGCAGGAAACACATCTGGATACTCACATACTACAGGTACTTCTTCAAGTTTAAGTGTGGCCTTCTGCTTGTCATACACATATGCCAAATACCCAGTGCACCCACTAGGAATCAATTTACCAGCCTGTAATGCAAAAATGATATGCAATCTACTACCTCCCTTTTTTCCTAACAATTATAACTCAGGCTTATTCGAGATTTTAAAAGTAACCTGCTTATGATAACAATCTACATGAGCATGATATACACATAGCCAATCCATACCTAGTATAATATCAAAATCCCAAATAGGCAACGCAATCAAATCAAAGGCAACCTACATTTACCCACAAACACATCACGGGCCTTATAGACAACACTAGCTTCCACACATTCCCCTATCAAGGTTGATACCTCCAGCATATAAGGCAATACATGCAGTTGCACATGCAAATTCACAAAAAAATGAGATGCCACATACGAATGAGATGATCCTGGGTCTATCAAAATACGGGCTCTAGACGAAAAATAGTAAGAGTACCCTCCTACGACAAACGTAGATTCAAGAACATCCTTCGGTTTAAGGCAAATACACGCCCCTGGACCTTCGGTTTCCCGTCACGCCCTCTCTTGACCTCTGAGGTCTGTTGATTCTGGTTTTGTGGCTACTGATTCTGTGACTGAGTATTCTTCCATTTTGGGCAATGATTACGGTAATGCCTAAATTCCCCACAAGTAGTACACTTACCCTGCTTTACCCAACATTTATCTACTATATGATTGCCCTTGCCACAAAAAGTATACCCACTACTAACAGTCTGTTGTCCTGATAGCATGGAACTACCAGTATTATCCTTCGATTGTTGTCCCGTCTGACGATTAAATTGTTGGTTCCCTTGTTGTTCCTACTGTTGTGTCTATTGTGGATCTCGTGGTGGTCTCTAGGAATGACCATCCCGGTTACCTGTCCTCCTCTATTACTGTAGTTTCCTTGTCCTCTCCCACCTTGTGAATTAGATCCACCTCTCTTCGTTGCCTTGACCTATTCCACTTTGTTAGGTAGTCTGCTGCCCAAACACCGCAGCTCTTTTCACTTTCTGTTCTTCCGGATCATTCGTACAGATAAAGCCCGATCCATTACCGCTGAATAAGAAGTAAGCTCAAGTAGAAATAACTTGTTATGAAGCTCGCACAAAGCCCCTTCATAAACTTCCTCACTTTTCTATCCTCGGTAGAGAGAAAATGAGTGTTATACCAGCTAAGCGAGTAAAATTTGCCTCATACTAAGCCACATTCAAATTTCCTGTTCAAGTGTCATGAACTCCATTTCTCTTTGTTCCTGAACCACAGCTGGAATGAAGTTCTTCTTGAATTCTGGTACGAAATTAGCCCATGTCTGAGTAGTCCCATCAATCTCCTACTTGCACTTAATTAACATCCACCAATTTTTGGATATGTCTTCCATCTTAAAAGTTGCAAATATCACTTTTTCTTCTTCAAAACATCTGAGGGTCTTGAACACTTTTTTCATTCCTTCTAGTCATCTTTCAGCCTTCAATGCATCAGGTTCACCATCATAGCTCTTGGGATTCAGTTTCAGAAACCTCTTAAGTGATATGGTACCCTGTATAATCCCAATAAGTACTGGATGAGGATTCTGATTAGCTGCATTCTGATTAACCATTGGCTGATTAGCTGCATCCTGCTGTGTTAACAATGTAGTCAACCTCTCAAGTATTGCAGCCTGATTATTGGTACTCTGTTGTGCTATCACATCAGTCAATCTCTCAATAACTTGATATATACCACCAAGCCCTTCATACTGTACTCCACCTGCTGGGTGAATAGGGGGAACATTAACATGACTTTCAACTCCTTCCTGGAGCCCTGCCGCACTCGTGCCGGCTCTATGTAAACCACCACGTCCCTTCCTCTCGACCCCACCATCGCTCACCTACACACAACCACCCAATATTAGATACATACACATAACCTCTAGGCCAAGGATCCTCTTCCGGCTTCTAGCTCAAACAAAAGCTCTGATACTAATACTGTAGTGTAACGAAGTGGCGGCTTCGTCTCTACGGGTAGCCCTTTCCTCCTTCATGTGGCTACAATGGGCACCTATCGAACACTCCATGGGTGGCTCCACCTCTACCGATAGACCTTTCCTCATGAAGCCTTTGGGCGAGATTCACACTTTGCCACAACTTACGAGCGAGAGTACAAGATCGACTAATCGCCTCTACTTTGATACTAATACTGTCACACCCCAATTTAAGCTACCACACATAGCCTAAATTCAGGCATGAACCAGGTATACATAATCAAAATAACCACCTATTTAATAATATACAACTGCAGAAATAAAAACATGGTGACAAGCCATTCAACCTCATAAACTAAAAATATACTACTGAGTTATACAACTCATTCTAACTGATAAATACAAACTAAAAGAGAAGGCATCTAGCCTTTATATACAATACAATAGAAACCATTGTTTGAAACCTAGACAGTATAACAAGATTACTTTCTAACCATATACACAAAATAAAGTCTACCCCAAAAGATAACAACTACCTGCTAATCTCATAGCGAGCTGCACAGCCTCACCTACGTGAGCCCTTCGTCTCACTTCGATCCAAAGAAAATATTAGTGAAAGGGTGAGTCACCTATGACCCAGTAAGATTCCACTAAACTTATGCATGTCATGCATGTATGTAACAATAATAGGATGCCCACACATATCAACACATAATCATAATAATCAACAACAATCAAGTCTCATTACCGCGCAAGAAGGCTCACGACCGACAACCTGTCCCATAATTAGAAGTAATGACCAACTTATAAAGCAATGAGCTAAACAACATCTCGATCAAGTCTTAAACAAGTATTAACATCACGAAGTCATGTATATCGGGAGATAGAAATCGAGGTACACCTCAGACTAACCGGCTCCCCTTATAACACCATTCGATTTTTGAAGTTCATATCCGATCACTTTAGGTCATATAATCCATATTTCGTATATTCCGCAGAATAAGTTAACATGCCCCAAATCCCTACAACCTTGGCAACCATTCGACAACACCACTCTTATCCAATAATCTATGTGGTGTAAAAACCCTATTTTGGCCGAAATAGGGACGTAGGCCGGATTAAGGTCGCCACAACCCGATTATCATTGCACTCTGCCCCATGACAGTCGATAGTCAACCAAAACCTCCCAAAAGTTATTAATTACATGTGCACATTCATTGACCATTTGGTATTCACATATCATTCCATGCTCGTTTACGATTTCAAGTATTTTGATAATTCTTCGAGGATCAATTCGGTTTCCATTTTCACGTATTAACATAATGAAAAAGTTAATCATCTCAAACAACTCAATATCAAGTCACAACCTCATAACGCAGCCATATTACACACTTTATTTAGGCTAATTTCTTGCCAGTTTCACCAATTCAAGTATGTGATCGATTTACAATGTATTCAAGACTTATATAACAACCAACATACCTTGTGAACACATACCCATAATCATTTCAACATATTAAAGCACTTAACATGGCTGGAAATCACAAGTTCACCATAATAACATCACAACAATCAAATATAACCAAAATTAACCGATTAAACTAAGAACACGAACAAGATAGAGGTCCCTCACCCAATTCAAGAGTTAAAGCACTGATTATCCCCTGGATTTCAGTGCTTAAGCCAGCCATAAACTTACTTAGTTCAACCCTTTGTTACTACCTTGGTGGAAGAACAAGAAGCCATGCAAGAAACCCTAGGTTAATTTGATGTTTTGTGGAGAGAATTTGAGAGAGATTTGTGTTATTTGTGTGTTCTAATGCCTGGAGTTTCGTTCTCCCCTGTTTACCCACGACCAAGACTAGCCTAGGGAGCCAAAACCAGGAGGTGGCAACTAAAAGATAGTCAAACGGTGGCTGGCACAATTCTGTCCCGAGGCCGATGTGGTCGCGCCAAGGAAGTAGGCGCGAGCGCACCTATTGTTCACTTCCTCTGTCCAATTTCTTTGTTTGTGATGTTTACTTGGTTTGTGTGTTCTAATGCCTGGAGTTTCGTTCTCCCCTATTTACCCACGACCAAGACTAGCCTAGGGAGCCAAAACCAAGAGGTAGCTACTAAAAACCAGTCAAAAAGTGATCTGACACAATTCTGTCCCGAGGCCGACGTGGTCGCGCCAAGGAAGTAGGCGCGAGTGTGCCTATTGTTCACTCCCTCCGTCCGATTTTGTTATTTTGTGAGGTTTTCTTGGTTTGATCACCTGGCACTCCTAGGTTTGATTGTATAACACTTATAACACATCAAAGGTTGTCCCTAAAGGTTCCATATCATCCTAGGATCAAATCAAAGTCACGAAAAAGTTTATGAACTCGAACACAACATTGAAACTTCTTCATTTTGCAACTTCGAAATAACACAACATCTTTCTCTTTTTCAAGGCTTGATTTAACATTATGAAACGTATATAACATCAAGTATATCTAGGTTCAAAGTATCATGGCTCATCTCTTTCATTTCGGTTCGATTTATGCCACGGAATAATGCAAGAAAGTAATATCTTGAAGCATGCAAACGTGAGTTTACGACTCATCTATTCGTAGTTACGAGCCATGAAATTACAAGTTAAACACCTACCACATATAACCATGATATTAACATGCAAATGCTATGCAACAAAATGCGTGGGTATTACAAGTTGTGAGTTGTTGGAGAGTCTTCAATGTTTCATAAAGTCTTCAATTTATACTCAGAGATCTCTTGGAGCCGTTGGGGATTTTTAGACTTGGAAATGGTTTGAATTTGGTGCATTTAATGCAAAGAGATATGCATTAAATGCCCTAGGTCTTGCTTTCCAAATCGAGAGAGGATTCTGTATAATCCAAGTCGTCCTTGTGCATCGCGCAATTTTGCCAAATATGGATAGACAAGTACTACTAGCAAAAAGTCCTTTTCTGAGAAGAATGCCTAAAATGGAATGATCCAATAAATGAACCAACATGTTAACGTTACACCAAAGTCAAAAAGTGACTTTGCTGATAACTAAAGGCATTTTTTTCAGACAAGTCTTGATCAGACGATATTCAGGTCTTCATACATTGCTGATGAAGCTTGGCTAGAACGTTCTTGTCGATGGCTTATTGGACATTGTTGGTGAAGATGGCTGGTATACAAAGGCTATAAAATAAACAATCCTAAGCTATTACAAGTAATTGTCTAAGTACAATTTTCCACGCTACACGCATGCCATTAGTCACCTTGTGACAAAGACTTAGGTTGTGGATATAAGAAAATCTTGATAAAGTACAACAAAAGTACTATTATCAACCAATACTTAAGAATTATTTAAAGAATAGTTTACTTGAACATTGAATAATGAGATTTTTAGGAAGTTCATGGCATGGACATAGATTTGAAATGAAATAACTTAGATGAGTTACGGAGTATGGACCATTTCATAGAAACGAGTAAAGAAATGAGAAAAGCTTTATAGAAATGGAATGTAGTAACTAAGGTAGTTTGTAATTTTAGGGTTTAGAAAGAGAAGCTTAGAGAGAGACAGAGAGAGAGAGAGAGAGAGAGAGAGAGAGAGTATGTTAAGGGTTTATAACAAGTGAAATGAAAAGTCTTTCCCCTTTTTATTGATGAAAATGTAAATGAACTTTGAATTTCAAAAAGTGTAATTATTACGGCGACATTTATCACGAAAGTGAAAACGACAGTTAAAACAAGATTACTTTTTCAAAAATTTTACGTAAAATTGAGATCCAGTCCTTCAAGATATAAGGACTGGGTTTGAGGTCCCAGAATTTATTAAAGTTAACATTAATAAATTGTACTTACCTAGCTAGCATTGAGGGTTCAACAGCTTTTGCTGAATCATGAGAAAACTTGAATATTGTTGAGCAGAGAGGCTAACTCTGCTCATATACGATTTTGTTCCAGGTTCGTGTTTGATATATCAAAGTATACAAATATTTCTAACTATATATGATGATACTTCTTAAACACAATTTTAGAGAATAATATAAAGAACATAATTTATGTAAATTAAGCATTAGGATCGAGCATACCAAGCTCTCCTCTTAAATAAGCAAAGCTGGCATCAAGTGGCTTGGTGAAGATATTAGAAAGTTGTTTCTCAGTGAGACGTACTGCACGCTGATATTCCCTTTTTTCACATGATCCTTCAAGAAGTGATATTGAACATCTATATGCTTGGTCTTAGAGTGCATGACACGATTTTTTGAGACGGAGATTGTTGCAGCATTGTCATATATTATTGGGCAATCGGTAGTCTTTATATCATAATCCACCAGTTAACAGCTGCTAACAGATCCACAAGATTTGTGAGCAACGACTACCGGCAACAATGTATTTAGCCTCAGTTGTTGAAGTTGAGGCAAAAGCTTGTTTCTTACTAGCCCACGAGCCAAGTCTATTGCCAAACTTTAATCGGTGTGTTTTTATGTTTGAATTCCTATTGTATTTTTCAAACTTCAAAATATGCAAGTGTTTAAGATCAATGAATATTTCATATTCGTTTTTTGGCTTTATTAAAATTTCAAATTTAATGTATGTGTGTGTTATATGATTGTGAAATTTTGTTCTTCAACTAAGATCCAACCCAAAGAAAATGATTCAAACAATAAAACTGAATCGAACTGAAACAATTTTTCACGGTTCTATTCGGTTTGGTTTTGACGAGTCACCGATTTAGAACCGCTTAGTAACGGTTCAACTTGTGGTTTTGTAGCAAACTAAACTGAGCTGAATTGTTCACACTTCTAGCTAAAACGACGCTTATTTTGGATTAGAGGTAGTATATAACAATGTTCTAAAAATCACTAGGCG
The DNA here is from genome assembly GCA_016624345.1 of Platycodon grandiflorus. Lineage (NCBI taxonomy): Eukaryota > Viridiplantae > Streptophyta > Magnoliopsida > Asterales > Campanulaceae > Platycodon > Platycodon grandiflorus. Next base: position 5,205,800 of record CM028367.1, read on the forward strand.
GGCGCTAGGCGCCAAAGCAGGGCCTAGCGCCTAGGGGCCTAGTCGGGGTCTAGTCGGAGTTTAGGCGGGGCCTAGAAATCGAGACATAATTACACATTAGGTTCATACCAAACCTGGTGCAACAATAGTAAATAGCTAAATATGACCAAATAAACTAAAAATAATTATTACATTACAAGATTAAAAGTTAAAAATTAAAAATTAAAATCAAATTTTCTATCATTTCAAAGTGGAGGGAAGAAGGGAATATTTTAATAACTTGAGGGGAGGGAAAATACTTAGAGAAATATTTTAATAACTTGAGGGGAGGAAATACTTTAATAACTTGAGGGGAGGTTGTCATTTAGAAAAGTGAATTAAAACCCTAAAACTAAAAATCGACCGTCTCTCTCTCAATTCACAAAGTTTTCACGACGCCTCTTTCTCTCTCTCACTATGAGATAGATGACGGGATTTCGACGCCGACAACAATCTCTCGCTCTCGCTCTCTCTTTCTCTCTCGCTCTCTCTTAATTTCTCTCATTTCCACTCCCACTCTCTCTTTCACCTCTTCATCGCATATCACCTCCTTTCCCACCGTAATCAATCCAACCATTTCGACTACTTCTAAGTCGTGGATCTCGATCACGTTGACTCCCCTTCCTCCGACGCCGAACTTATCTAAGCCCTAGCTATCCAGAAGATTGAGGACGTCATTCATCGCATCGTCGTGCGTCGCTCGCCCGATTGACTCCCCTTCCTCCCGGGTTCCTCATACTGGGTCCTCCTCGACAAAACGCGTACAACATCGCTCAAATCGGTGGGCGTTAGGCGGCGCCTAGGCGACTAAGCGACAATTTTCATGGTGGCAATTTTTTATCCGATTTGGCCCTAGTCGCGGCGTTTGGGGCATGCCTAGAGCATAGTCGTGGCGTTTGGGGGGCTAGTGCCTAAGCGGGCGCCAGAGCCTAGTCGCGGCGTTTGGGGGCCTAGCGCCTAGGCGGGCGCCTAGAATGATTTTTCGAACACTAGTATATAATAATAATACATTTTTATTATCACGGACAAAGAGATAGACTCATTGATTTGATGCCACAAAAGACTTATTTAAGGGCATTAAATACTTTCTTAAAGCGTATGTAACGTCAATCGAAAATACTTAGGGCTTATTTGTTAGTTGGCCAATGATAAATAATATTAATTAATCTTGGTGCTATTAGTGTCATTGCTATTAATCTTCACTTACGTAACGGGGGTAGTTTTGAGATTAAAATTGTCAGTCGCGTGTTTTTGTTAGTGAGGAGGCTAATAATACTACCCCCTTTGGTATTATTAGCGAGGGGATAAAGACTTTACCCAGATAGCTCGTGTTATTAGTCCAGACCGCATATTGCGTACCAATTATTAATCATATACGACCTTAATCATGGCTAACAAACGGCTCATTAGAGTACAAGAATTGTCAAATAAGCATGTCCAAACAAAGAAGGGTGAGATAGGAATTAGGTGAAACCCAAGGGGTAGTAAGGGAAGTAACTCTCCTAGGAAGTCAAAAAAACCAAATATAATCGGTCAAGATGAATCAGAGTCGAGTCGGTCTGCCGTGAGTGCGCTTCCCACAAAGAAAGCGCCTCCTCCTCCTGCTCCTCCGCCGCCCACTTTTCCTTCTCAAATAAACCCATCAAATTTCATTCTAATCTATTCATTTTCATTGGCCCTAAAACCTTCGAATCTAATCTATTTTCACTTTTTAATATTGTAATTATTTTATTCTAATTATAGATAATACTCATTAATTTCTTGCAATTATTTTCAATCTCAATCGATCCAGTTAACATGTCCTCAAACACAACCCTGAAGCCCTGCAAGCACCTTGATGATTACAAGCTTAGGCATGGTGTTGATGGGTTCAATTTGATCCAAAAGTTGATCAAAACCAGCCCATATGGGGTTCAAAATTCCAAATCAGACATACCCAGATGTAGTATTTGTTGTGGGTATCAAGGTAGATTGTATATATGCTTGATCTGTTCATCAGTCTCTTGTTCCGAATCAAATCATGCCCTTTTCCACACCCGGTCCCACAGTGGCCATGAGATTGCTGTGGACATCCAAAGGGCTGAGCTCTATTGCTTTGTGTGCTGTGATCAGGTCTATGATCCTGATTTTGATAAAGCTGTCATGTGTACAAATGGGATTTTGGGGGTTAATGAATTGAGAGTTGGTGGTGCTGGTAGTAGTAGTAGTAGTAAGAGGAAGAGGTTGAGTTTTGGTGGGGTGGAGATTTTCGATTCCAAGAACCTTAAAAGGCTTGTTGTTTCGGGTAGGGATCGAAGGAGGTCGAAATCGTGTTTTCCTTTGGGTTTGAGGGGTTTGAATAATCTGGGGAATACTTGTTTTATGAATTCGGTGTTGCAGGCATTGCTTCACACTCCCCCGTTTAGGAATTATTTCCTTAGTGATCGCCATAGTCATGTAACTTGTAAGAAATCGTCCGACATGTTGTGTTTGTCTTGTGACATTGATGCTATTTTCTCCGCTGTTTGTTCCGGTGATCGGACCCCTTACAGTCCCGCTCGGTTTCTCTACAGGTACTCTAATCACATTTTGTTGCGATTAGTGTATTTCGTTCAACTAAATCACTGTTGTTTTACTATTGATTTTGTGCGATCAGTGTATTTCGTTAGACTAAATCACTGTTGTTGTTTTACAATTGATTTTGTGAGATTAGTGTATTTCATTCAACAAAATCACTGTTGTTATCACACTGATGCTTTGATCACACACTAGTAATTGAATGATTTTTTTGCAGGTACATAGCATGCTTTGTTTGTCATTTTTACTTTTGTTCCTTTTCTAATGCTTTTCGGAAGATGTATATTCACTTTCTCCAAATTTTGTAATCACTTTAAGATTGGTAACTCTACACAACCTCCTCCTATTAATTTCACATGGAATCTGTGTCCCCTATTGCAACAAAGCATGAACAGCTATATTAGTAGTAATAACAACATAGTTGGTTCGATAATTGAAGAGGTTTTTTCTGTTTTTAATTATACATTTTCACCTTATAACTTTTCCTGCATGTTATTCTGTTTGTTTGATCAATTATGTGATGGTAAGGAAAATGGAGAGTTATCCAACTAAGACATTTGTTTCCGCGGGCAATAAAGCATGGATGAGGCGGGAGAACAAGAGAGAACCGGATGATGTATATGAATACGTGTAGCATTTCCTTGATACCGAACAATAATGGAACAAAATTTCGTAATTTGAATTCTGTCTCCTTTTTTTTGTTTCCCTCAAGAATGTAAAGCACCAAGTAGAGTGTTAAAGTTTGTGGGAATGTTATGTATATGTTCTATCTGAAATTCAAAAGATTCCCTTATATTGATTGTTAAAGATAATGTTTCGTGATTCTAGTGTCTGAATAAAAAATTAATTTTTTTTTTTTTTTCTCAATGGATAAAAAATAAAAAATTTGATATTGTCTGAAACTGATCTCATTCCTCCATTTGCAGTTGGTGGCGGCTTTCAGAAAATCTTGCTTGTTATGAACAGCAGGATGCTCATGAGTTCTTCATTTCAGTACTGGATAGGATTCATGAGAAAGAAGGAAAAGAAAGAAACACAGCTAAAGGTAATAGCTGCTTGCTAATATTTGGTTTTAGCTTCTCAAAATCAATGAGGTTTACAGTGTTGTTTACGAAGTGGTACATTGTTTTGTCTCACACGTGCCAGGCGATATAAACATGTTATGCTCTTGCCAAACCATAATCATCTTATCTATAAGAATGTTTGACAAAATTTGCATTGAGCCATTCCGTCAGTTATGCTGTAAGGTTTTGGGGAACCAACTCTATGTGGCATCACACGATCATGATAAAGTCGTCATATTTTAGAGAGTAAAGCAAAATAGACTTGTATTAGTTAAACTTTCAGACTTGGTAAGAGTTGTTCTCTTCATGTATATTATTTCTATTTGACTGATGAAGAAAAGCATTTCCTTTTTATTATACAGATAATGGAGATTGCAATTGTATTGCTCACAGAGTGTTCTCTGGCTTGTTGAGATCAGATGTCACGTGTACAACTTGTGGATATACTTCTACAACTTACGATCCTTGTGTGGACATTTCTCTTGACTTGAACACGAACACGAACAATTCCCCTTTCAAGGATATGGCTGGCAAACCAAGCAAGCCAACTGAGACTGGTATATCTACTCTTGCAGGCTGCTTGGATCTCTTTACTAGGCCAGAAAAGTTGGGGTCTGATCAGAAACTTTACTGTCAAAATTGTCAAGAAAGGCGCGAATCTGTAAAGCAAATGTCCATCAGGAGGCTTCCGCTAGTGTTGTGTTTACATGTAAAACGTTTCGAACACTCGGCAGTAAGAAAAATGTCGAGAAAAATTGATCGACATCTGCAGTTTCCATTTTCCTTAGACATGACACCATATCTATCATCCTCAATTGTCAGGAAAAGGTTCGGCAACCGAATCTTTGCATTTGAGGGTGATGAATCTGATATTTCCACAAATTTTGAGGTTTTTGCGGTGATTACTCATTCAGGGATGCTAGAATCTGGCCATTATGTGACGTATTTACGCTTGAGAGAGCAATGGTACAAATGTGATGATGCTTGGATCACGGAAGTCGATGATGAGGTTGTCAGAGCCTCGCAGAGCTATTTGATATTCTATGCGCAAAAAGTACTGTACCATAAAGCTAGTGAAGACATGGGTTGCCTTCCAAGATCCCCGCCAGGCGATACATTTGTGCCGATTGCTGGTTGTTGCTGAACTGAACAGGGTAATTGGTTTGGGATTGATGCAATATTTTGGGTGAGATATGGGGTGGGTATTTTTTATACTGCCGATGACTGAAGTAAGCCTAAGGATGAGACCAAGGGGGTTAAAGGCCGGTCTCGTTTGCCCAAATGTTCGTTTCAGTTGACCGCCGATACGGTGCAATCCGTAGCCATCGGCTGGACGGATTCAATCCATGAAGGTCATCAGATGGGGGCTTCATGAAGAACAACTGGAAATTCAGGCAAGTTTGAGTAAACTTTCAAAATGTTTACAACTGGGTTGGTTACATGAGGGTGGTGGAAAAATTTGGTTGCAGATTGATTCATCTTCTTCATCTATTGGGTTTCCATCTGGGTTGACTCCCAGATTTAGTCATGTACAAAGTAGGTGATTTATTTAGAACATATGAGGAGTTCATTTTAGTAATTTTACAGTTCTAACTGAAAATTATTATTTAGAACATATGAGGAGGAGTTCATTCTCCAATTCAATTTCATTCCCCATATCACCCCATTCCCCATAGGGGAATTAGTTTCTACCCTTATGTCCATTCCCCACGGATAACGGTTAATCGGAAAATACTCATGAGAAATTTTTTTAGGTTTTCTCTTGCTAGTAAACCTCTAATATTTAAATAAAACATATTTTGTTTAGTTCAACATAATCTAACTATTAACATTTATAAAATACTCAACAAAAGAACTTATAAAAAACACAACAAATGAAGTTCAAAAGATTTGATAAATTGACAATATTTCTATATATAACTTTATATAATCAAGTCATTAAAATTAATTTGATTAAATAATTAAGTACATTTCAAAGTCTGTACATTGCAAACACAACACGAGTTATGTAAATTTCATTAAATTATAAGTTTAGAAACATCATCAAAAATTCTTCTTAAAAGCCTAAGTGTGTTTCACATTGCGATTTAGTGATTTAATTTGTAAATATTGAGTTTTTACTTATAGTAATTGTAGCAAAAATAAGAGAGAGATAATGAGAAAATTGTTATGACCAAAAAAAAAATAAAAAAAAATTCAAAACGACAATAAGTTACTAAATCGAGTAAGAAAAATAGATCCTAAAACAAAAACAACTCCAAATTTTTTAAATAAACTTCAAACCTTTAAGTCAATCATTACTCTTTCAAAGTTCAAAAAATTTAATATTCAAGAATGAGATGATAAGGTTTATATACTAATACATATTGCTAGGCTAATTTGATAAATATAAGTATATATAGATGTAATATTATACTCCCTCTGCCCTTAAATTATTGTCTTGTTTTCCTTTTTGTACGTTCTTAAATAATTATCTTATTTGAAACTTCTTTTTAGGACATCACTTTTACTAATTTACCCCTACTTTTTCTCTCTACTTTAATTATGAGTCACATTCACATGAACATTAAAAGAAACTACACACTATACCAATATTAATAATCAAATCAATTGTTTTTTCTTAATCCGTGTGTCAGGTAAAACAAAACAATAATTTAGGGACGAAAGGAGTACTTTGTAGTATACAGTTCAGGGAATGGGGCGGGGAATGACGCGGGTACTATTAATACCATATCTAAGGGCCTGTTTGGTAACCCAATTAAGAGCTTAATTAGGAAAGTTTTAAGTGATATTAAAAATAAGATTGTTTGATAATGTAATATTATATCACTTAATAAATTAAGTATCTCTTAAACATAGTCAAAATTTTAAGTCAAAAGATAATGTCATAATGTTTTAAGCTCTACTTTTTCAGACATTAGTTTTCAGAGCTTAATTTTCAGTTTTAACAAACAGGCCCTAAACCATTGTCTATTTTCGAATTCGATTATCCCCCGTTACCCGTCCCATATCAAGTAAAACCAGTTAATAACCGTTAATTTCTGTTCAATTCAATCCGGGTATCCACTGTTCGGTTCGAAATTGTCATCCCTAGCTTTATCGCACTTGTGGTCTTGCCAAATTCAGAAGATTAGCCAAAAAATATACTTCTACCGTCCCTAAATTATTGTCTTGTTTGACCCGGCACACGGATTAAGATAAAACAATTGACTTGATTATTAATATATGTATAATGTGTAGTTTCCTTTAATGCTCATGTGTATGTGACCCATAACTAAAGTAAGGAGAAAAAGGGGAGGTGCTAAAAGCAACCTCCAGGCAAAATTACTATCTTGCCTCGTCTTTATTGCTATTATTATTGTATTATAATATACATCTTTAAAAAACAAATATAATCAGAGAGACATGCGCTTGGGCCTTGCGCATATTCTCTTGAACATGCGTCTAGCTCATGCCCAATTGCGACTGACGATGCACAAGTGGACATGTGCCTAGCCATACGCATGTCCCGTATGTCCATTTGAACTTAAATATTTTTTATTATTTTTTAAAAAAATATTTATTTAACACAAAATAAATAGCGAAATGTGAGGTAGTCTAAGGGGCTCAATATGGTCCGACATTCGTGTCCGCACGTCGTGCTTGCACACGAGTCCACTGGTCCGGACCTTGAATCAAACTGGGATTTACACCCGCCCTTGGGCACGCGCGTGAGATAGAGCATCTATGCTATACAAGCTTACTCATTACAAAAAAGGAACTTGTATGAAAATCGGTTAAATTAATAAGGACACGTGTAAGGTTAGGGTTTAATGGGACAAGAAGTGTGACAGAGGCTGAGATACAAGATTTGAAGCCGTATATAAAGTAGCCTTGCCTTCGTTTTCTTTCAAACGTAGGATAAACTCACTTATCCAATTTCAAGCCCCCTACTTTAGACCTTAACATCTCCATCATCCAAACATCATTTTGAACTTAAAAACATACACATTCGAAGCAAATGAAAGTGATAGTTTTAAGTTGATTAGTTTCTATATATAAAAGACGAGGACAAGTTAATAATTTTGTAAGGGCTGCGTTTAGTGTATGGAGGGCTACCTTTAGCGCATAGGAGAAAAAGTAAGATTAAAATTGTAAAAGTAATGTACAAAAAAAATGTTTTAAAAAAACAATTGTTTAAAAATGAACAAAAAAGAAAAATAAGATAATAATTTAGGGACGGAGAGAGTAAAATATAAAAGGGAAATATTTGTGTGCATCCGGCGCTTCAACTGAAGTTTAGCACTTGGTTTAATTGCTGATACAACCGGAAAATAAAAGGCGAGCAACATGTTTTAGTTGTGGGTACAATTGAAAAGTGAAAGTTTTGAAACTTTAAGAAGTAAAAGGCTGGGGCAACAGACTTCTGGTACAATTGTAAAGTAAAAGGTGAGAACTTTTAAAAAGCAAAATGTTAATAGCAAAAGAATTTAAGGCGTTATTTGCACCCCCGAATCTCTAAATATACCCCTTTACTTAATGTACCCCTCCCTATATTAAAAATCTCTGAATACACTTCTTTACATTTATTATTATTTTCTTTTGAAAATAGGGGCGTCACCCTGCAGAGTATTATTAAAAATCAAAAAATAGGGAGGGGAACAAACGGCCATACCCAAAATAGGGGGGACATACGGGGCCTTACCTCTAACAAACATGAATAAATAAAAACAAAGAGCACAAAAGTAAACTAATAACAATACACCCATCTAACAATTTCTAAAAGAATAAAGACCTATGGAGTCCATATCTATCAAAAAAACTTAATACACCCCCTAGTTTTCCTATTATGCCCTTCCTAAACTATCATAGTTTGAAACTCAAAATATTCAATACACCCCCTACCCACCCTGTAACACCCCGACCCAATTTCTTTCCTGGTTCGCTTGTAGTCTCTCGATATTGACCTTGAAACCTTCGGAAAGTGAGGTGTCATGCTTGTTAAGCGTGACGTGTTGAGTTGAGAAACGTATTTGACACGTAATTAATCTACGTTGCGTCGTGCGTTGTTTCCGTATTCATTCGAGACTATTCTCGACCTTGATTAACATCCATATACGTTGTTCATTTCCCCGTCCGATTGACCTAATCTTGGTTTAGACTCCCTCACGATTGATGATCATATTGATCTTGTCATTAACCCGCACGTCGAGTCATTTCAAGTGTTTCGTATGCCCCAATTTGTATTTAAATCCTTAAAGTTAATCGCGTTTGCGTTACGTTGAACTTCTAGCATTGTTTACGGACTTTTTGGGAACCTTCCTTGAGTATTTTGACTTTACTTTGGATTTAGAATCACTCTAAGTTCATTGGGAATCATTTCGGGAGCGTTTCGGAGCATTTTTTGGAAGATCGAAGAAGCTGGGCACAAAGCGATCGCCCTGTAACCAGAATTGTTGATGATCGCGCGCGCTCACTCCACAGCTCGCGCTTCGGCACGCTCACGCCGTAGCTCGCGCCAATGCCTGGACAGCCTACGCAAATTTTTGGACTTTTGACTGTTGACCCAATTTGCTTGGCTTTTGTTGAGCCACGTCCCTAGGCCAGATGGGGCTTCTTTTCCAGCCACTTAAACTCCCTTAGAGAGCCTTGAGACTCTCATTTCCTCCCCAAAAACACCCAACAACATAGAGAGAGAGTTGAGAGAGTCTAGATGAAGAATTTGTGACATCTTGTTCGTTTGGAATCGGAATTGCGAGCCGTCTTCGCTGGAGCGTAGCTAGCGACGAGGGGATCAATTGTAACACCCCGACCCAACTTCATTCTAGGTTCACTCGTAGTCTCTCGATCGACCTTAAAACCCTCGGAGAGTGGGCGTCATGCTTGCTAAGCGTGACGTGTTAGATCGAGGGCCATATTCGGCACGCGTTTAACTCATGGTGAGTTGCACTTTATTCCTATATCCGTTCGAGACTATCCTCGACATCAATTGGCGTTAGTTTGGGTTACCTTTCCTCTTTGGTTGGTTGACTTAACCTTGGCTTAGATTCGTTCGCTAACGGCAAGCATGTTCGCTTTGTCGTTAACCCGTAAGTTGGGTTAGTTTGAGAGTTGTTTAACTCGATGTGCAATTGTGACTAGTGTTTGTTATCATTCGTGCCTCGTCACGGGATGATTTAGGTGTGTATTAGATATGTTTTGACCTTGATTTGACGTTAGGATCAACCTAGGATCATTCGGGACATTTCGGGAGCGTTTGGATCGAATTCGAGAAAATTCAAAAATGGAGAGAGCGCGGCTGCTGGGTGGCCGCTCAAGTGGCCGAAAGGTTGGATTTGAGCAGCGGGCGCCCGGCCTGCCTGTTCGTCCGTTTTGACATTTTCTCGGTTTTCGTGTTTTTAAGTGGTTTAAAATGCTCAAACAAGCCGGGATTGGACCAAACACTTACCCACGGTATTAATAAAAGATCACACTCCATTTTCCTCCCTCATTTCATCCTCAACCCAGATTTTTGAGAGAGAGAGTCTAGAGGGAGAGAATAGAGAGAGAAGAGGAAGAATTCGCGATATCTCGTTCGTTCGGAGTCGGATTTGCGAGCCGTCTTTGCCGGAGCGTAGCTAGCGACGAGGGGAACGATTCTAACCGAAGGGATCATCCGATCTGTTAGTATATCACAAACCCATCTCTTCTCCCACATCTTAGAGAGAGAAAGTGGTGTTAGAGAGAGAGGAAGTTTGATTCGAGCTTGGTTCGAGTTTGGGATCGTTGATTGGACTCCGTAGCGGCGTAGAGGTCGTGGAGGAGTACGTTTTCACCCGAAGCCCTTCCGATTTCGTGGAGGATTTGTGTTGTGTCGTAAGTTACTAATCTCCTTCTTAGATTTTGAGCATCGTAGAGTAATGTCGCGATGTTTACGTGCTAATTATGTGCATATGAACTCCTTACATGCTATACTTGTTCAATGTGATACTCTAGCATGTTAAATGATGGGTATTGATGAATTGTTGTTAATTTTGTGGTCTCCGAATATTAGAGACTTGTGGAGTTCATTGTGTACACGTTGTTGTTGTTATTGTGATGATTGTTGTCTCCGAGTAGTAGAGACTCCTCGAGATTGTGTCGTGATTATTGTTGTCGTTGTTGTTTTCCCGAGTTATAGACTCGTGGGTTTATGTTATAGTTGGGTTCCGCGGTAAAGTCGCGATGACTTGTTTAGTTCTACCGAGCATGCGTAGCTCTTTGAGACTTTTATCGTTAGCACTCTCGCGATGACTCATGAAATTCATACGGGTAGTATATACCCGAACGTTGGTTATTGTGGTTGGCACGGATAATTAGGGACGATACTACGGTTCGTTCGAGGTTTAGTTGTTGGTGACCATCTCTAGCGGAGTTGTATAAGACGTAGAGATTATACGTCGTGTAATGTGGTAATGTGTAGTATAAACCTATATAGGTTATATTGTAGTCTCCTACGGTGTGGGATGACGAATTGTTGATATCATGACCCGATGGAACTCGACTTGGGTTGACTTAGTCAAACATTACGACTATGGTGTGCGGTGAATCGTTGACTTAACCTTATGCCTTAGCAAGGGGTTAATTACCCACGTTGGTCTCTCCTTAAGTGCTATCGTTTAGTCATGCCCCTAGTGCGACATTTCATATGAGACGAACAGTCTCAATCATCGGGTATCGAGTTAGTTATATTCTAGGTAGTATGACACGTCTTTGGTATCGTTCCATTTCGGGCGATGTGACTTGTAGGGAGTCGTAATATATTTAACATACGACGGAAATGAGGTGGATTATATATACATGAGATGTAGTGTATTGTGATCGTGGGATACCGTAGAGACCCTAAGTTGCGCGTGTTAGTATCACGTTGAATTATGATTGTAAGTACGAGTAGGCCTACATGTATTATGATTGTGAAGTCTAGCAAGTGCGGACTAAAATGATTTGATGTATGTGTGGTTGTTCTAGTAAGCAATAGGACAATCGTCCTACTTTGATGATTGATTGTGTGTTTAATATTTACAAGCACATTATGTTGATTTGGTATGTGATTCAATAGAACACATTATGGTTTGATTTCATTGGGTTGTGATTCAATAGAACACATCATGATTTGGTTTATTAAGTTGTGATTCAATAGAACACACTTAGATTAGTTTGGCATGGGTAAACATCTACTTGTGCATTGCATCGAGTCCAGGTGGCATATGTGCATCGGAGGTGTTATTGCGAGAGCAGGGCTTCGTAATAGCCGAAGGCCAATACACTGGCCTCGCCCTATCGTTGGCCACGGTAGGGGTTTCTCTAGTCCCACGTTGAACGGAATAAACGGCGACGTGTATTGTCGACATATTTGTATGCATTGGGATACGGACACCGGTTCCTTGTGATACCTATAAGTGGCTAGAGCCATATTGTCTCGGGTCGTAGGGGATCGAGCGATACGTCGACGTGGATACGAAAAATGGTCCACAACGGGTACTGTAGATCGTGCGGGTCGCGATCGGGTACATTATTTATTGGGTACTTGTAGATCGTGCGTGACGCGATCGGGTACATACATTTGTTTCGGGATACGAGCACCGGTCCCTTTGTGATTTGTGTACAGCAGCGGCGGCACAATCGTCTATTTCTGATCGTGGTTGTCATTGGGAAACGTGTCTAGCATCGCGGCACAATTGTTTAGTATGGTTCTCTGGAGCAGGAGCGCAGGAATCTATTATCATTATTATCTTGTTGGATAGCAGCAGAGGCATCCTTTATAGTTCGTGGAGCGGCGTACGATCGTTTACTACGGCTTCATGGGGCAATAAGGTCGAAGTGTTTCAAGGGATTTCGGAGGTGTACCTCGAATCCACCGTATCCACCTTTATGTGTTTACTTTGAGCTTTACGTGCTTCCTATATGAACGAATGTTGGTCGTGGTCTCCAACCAGTGCATGACGGTTGGCGGCTACCGAGCCTCTCGTGAATATAGGGTTGGTTGTCTTATGTGCTACAACCTGTTTATTATCCTGCTATTCTTATGTGCATAATGCCATGCCATATTGTTTCATTAGTAGCTTACTGGGTCATTCGACTCATCCCTTCCATATTTGTTTTCCTTAGTTGCAGGATACGTTTCGGCGCCATGAGGCTCTAGTTCGAAGATCCCTAGTTGTATCTAGTTAGTATTTTATATTTATTTTCGTACTTGTGAGATCGCGAGTCAAAGCGAGTTATGTAGACTTAGTATGTCGGGTAGAGAGATTCTTGTATTTTATAGACTTGTATTTGGTGCCGACTTGTGAAGTCGTGCCGGTTGTACTATTTATATCACCCCGTTTTCTTGGTTTTTGTGGCCATGTGCCCGTTGGTATCTTACTATTAATTTCCCGAGCGTGTTGTCTCGTGGTGTTTTAAATATTGTTGTTCTCCGGCGTTTGTTTAGCCGTAGAGGTTATTATTATATGTTGGGATTCTTGATTATTCGAGCCTTGAGGCTCAAGTTCACTTGTTATTCCGCTGCCTTGTTTTTAGTATTCCGCTGCATTGGTTTCGTTTCGAGCTTTTGTGGCTCACTTTATTTTGTTCTTCTTGGGTGTGGCGCTCCGAGTTGGGGTTCAACATCGAATCTCGGACTCGGGTCGTCACATAAATTCTAACCAATCAATCTCCAAGATCTGTGGTTGATTCAAGGGCATCCATCTCTACCCACATTTTTAGAGAGAGAAGGTTGATTTTGGGAGTGAGAAAGCTTGAATCGACTTGGTTTGAGCTTGGGGAATGGTGGGTGATCTTCGTAGCAGCCTTGTGGTCACGAAAGAGACCCTTTCCACCCAAAGCCCCTTTGATTTCGTGGAGGATTTGCGTTGTAGAGTAAGTTACTAAACTTTCATTTTAGATTTCAAGCATCGTAGAGTAGCATCGCGATGTTTATACATTATACATGTTGTATATGAACTCCGTACATGCTATACTTGTTCAAGATGATTTACTAGCATGTTAAATGATGGGTATTGATGAATTGTTGTTAATTTTGTGGTCTCCGAATATTAGAGACTTGTGGAGTTCATTGTTGTATACGTTGTTGTTGTTATTGTGATGGTTGTTGTCTCCGAGTATTAGAGACTCATCGAGACTGTGTTGTGAATATTGTTGTTGTTTCCCGAGTTGTAAACTCGTGGGTTTATTTTATAGTTGGGTTCCGGCAAGTAAAGTCGCCGATGACTTGTTTTAGTTATCTTGAGTATTTGTAACTCGTTGAGATTTTTATCGTTAGTACACTCGCGAGATTGTTATGAGTAATAGACTTTCGGTATATTGAGTCTTGTGGTCGAGATGGGTATGTAGGGATGATGCTACGATTTGTCCCGACGTTTTGAATATTTGTGAGACTCAAGCGCAGTCGTTGAGATATTGTGAATTGTATATAACCGTGTATGGACTAGACTCTAGTCGTGACCAACTCTAGCGGTGTTGTATAGGACGTTAAGAATATACGTCGTGTAATGAGTTAATGAGTGGTATAAATACGTATTAGTAGTATTTTAGTCTCCTACGATGTAGGATGATGCATTGATGAGATCTTGATCGAATAAACTTAAGCTAGGTTGACTTAGTCAATGTTGTTGATCACATGACTACTTGAACTGGGTTGGATGATTACATATACATCTTACATCTAAGCTTTGATTCATTATTAAAAGATATTCGTGACTTCATATAAGTTACTAATGAGTTTTGTACGATCATGTGTGACGTACATTAAGAATGACTTAGTCACTACACATTGAGTGACGTGTTTATTATGAGTTAAAGTTTTGAGATACCCCAGTTATCACCTAATAAGGGTACGGGAACTAGTGTTAAGTTTCTACAAATGTATTACGTAGTGAGTATGGAATGTAATGGATTATGAGGCATATTATTGGATTGTATTATGTGGTTATAGGATACCGTAGAGATCCTAAGTTTAGAATATTCATTATGTATGGATTATGATGGTAAGTACGAGAAGGCTTACACATGTTGTGATTATAAAGTCTAGCATTCGCAGACTTAAATGATTTGGTGTATGTGTGGTTGTTCTAGTAAGCAATAGGACAATCATCCTACTTTGATGATTGATTGTGTGTTTAGTAATTACAAGAACATCATGTTGATTTGGTATGTGATTTAATAGAACACATTATGGTTTGATTTCAATGAGTTGTGATTCAATAGAACACATCATGATTTGATTTATTAAGTTGTGATTCAATAGAACACACTTTGATTAGTTTAGCATAAGTAAACATCTACTTGTGCATTACATCGAGTCCAGCTGGCATATGTGCATTGGAGGCGTATTGACGCTCGGTTATTGCGGGAGCAAGGGCTTCGTAATAGCCGAAGGCCAATACACTGGGCCTCTCCCTACCGTTGGCCACGGTATGGGTTTTCTCTAGTCCCATAGTTGAACGGAATAAACGGCGATTGTGCATTGTCGACATTGTTTTGTATGCAATGGTATACGAAGTATCTGTTCCTTGTGATACTTGTAAGTGGCTAGAGCTGTATTTGTCTCGGGTCGTGGGGGACCGAGCAATACGTCGACGTGGATACAAAAAATGGTCCACAACGGGTACTTGTAGATCGTGCGTGACATGATCGGGTACATTTATTGGGATACGAGCATCGGTCCCTTCATGATCTGTGTACAGCAGTAGCAGCACAGGCATTTATTATGATTTTTTGGAGTAAAAGTACATCCACCTACCATTAGCTGGATACAACAGTAGCAGCACAGGAATCTATATGGCCTTCAGGAGCAGAAGTACATACACCTATCTTTATCTTATGGAGTAGCAGTAAAGCCATCTCTTATGATTCTCTAAAGCAGAAGCACAGGAATCTATTATTATTATTATCTTATTGGATAGCAGCAGAGGCATCTTTTATAGTTCTGTGAAGCAGTAGCGTAATCATCTTCTACGACTTCAAGGGATTTCGGAGGTGTACCTCGAATCCACCATATCCACCTTTATGTGTTACTTCACGTTTTATGTGCTTCCTATACGAGCGAATGTTGGTCGTGGTCTCCAACCACTGCATGACGGTTGGCGGCTACTGAGCCTCTCGTGAATATAGGGTTGGTTGATCTTATGTGCTACAACCTGTTTATTATCCTGTTATATTGATGTGCATAATGACATGCCATATTGCTGCATAATGCCATGCCATATTGCTGCATTAGTAACTTACTAATTGAAGGGTCAATTAAGCGACCATAATTGATCGATTAATTGACATTTTGACTTAACTAACTTAACCGACCTTAATTGACCTTCAATAGTCGATTGATCGACTTTAATCGACCTTAACTAACTTAACTGTAATTCAAAATTTATCTTCTATAATGACCTTAATTGTTCCTGGTTGCTTAATCGACCTTAAGTACCCATAAAAGGTCGATTAAGCGTCCTTGATTGACTCAACTAACTTAACCGACCTTAATTGACCTTCAGTGGTCGATTGATCGGCCTTAATCGACCTTAACTAACTTAACTGTAATTCAAATTTACTTTTCTATAAATGACTTTAATTGACCTAATTGACCTTAATTGCTATTCTATAACTTAACCGACCTTAATTGTTCTTGAATCGACCTCAAGTAACAATAAAAGGTCGATTAAGCAGCCTTGACTTGCTTAACTAACATAACCGACCTTAATTGAACTTCACTGGTTACTTGATTGGCTTTAATTGACCCTGACTAACTTAATTGTAATTCAAAATTACTCTTCATTTTAACTTAACTGTAATTCAAAATTGGTCTTCCTCTTCAAATTCTGTTGGTAGTCTAATTTCTATTCAATTCATTGTAGATATGACTTCACCTTTTGGGCTATTGTTTGTTTTTGTTTTTCTTTTGTTTTTATTTGTGTTTTTATTTTTTGTTTTTTTGTTTTTTTTTGTTTTTTTAAGGAAACAGGGACGGCACCTGCTAAATTTTATTGATAAGAAAAAAACATACAAACTTGAGGGGGACAACCACTGGCCCTTATAAATGGCGGGACGGAGGAGCGACCTCGAAAAGGAAATGCAGATAGAACGCAAAGGAAAGAAAACAATTAAGAAGCAAAACTATGTAACTCTAATATAAGGAGTGTCTTTGGCATCAAGCGAATAAGCCCTTTTATGTGCCGAGGATACTTGGAACATTTGAGAAGTCGAGCTAGCTTGAGAATCACAGCAAGATTGGCGAGGCTATCGGCTACCTTGTTGGCCTCTCGGAAGCAATGATTAAACACAAAATGACGAGCAACCTGCATTCTTCGAATTTCTCGAAAATAATAAGCGTACTTCCAGGGGATAGAAAACCCCGAGACAAGACAGTCAAAAATAACTTTGGAATCCATTTCAATAGAAACATCGTAGAAACCTTCATTATGAAGCCATTGAATCCCCAAAAGAGCACGAATTTCGCTTCCATATTAGAAGCAATACCAAAGTAGCGAGAAAAAGCAAAGATGGCATTACCTAAAGCATCACGCACAACACCACCTCCACCACTAATACCTAGATTACCACGGCTAGCAACCTGGATTACCACGGCTAGCACCATCGAGTTCAATTTTATGTAACCTTGCGGAGGCTCAACCCAAAAACAGATTGGATAGTAACCCGCTTTCTATATTTACGAAGACCTTCACCAAATCGAAGCGGGAGAAAAAGAAAACCTCTTGCTTGCAAAATGGCCATAAGATCATGATGAATGGCTGAGATAAGCTTTGAAGTAGGTGCCTAGAATTTTCATAAACCGAAGAGTTCATGAATTTCCATAAATGCCACAGAATCGAGATGGAAGGATCATGTATATGGAAGAATTATTGCGAGTCCACCAAGCAAAACAGTCTTTGTTGAATCGATCTTGGAGAAGAAGAAATATCATACACATTGCCAAAATGCCCCCAAACCGCAGAAGCAGTAGAACTAAAGAGAAACACGTGCTCAAAGGTCTCAATGTTCCCCGATGCACAGCAAGAACATTTAGATGCCAATGAGAAACCCTTTTTCCAAAGGCCCTCATCTAGAGGAAGCCTTTTGAGATGAAGGCGCCAATGGAAAACACTGATATGCCGCGGAAGCAGAGAATGCCATATGAATTTAGAAGACATGATGGAAGGATTAGCAGGCTGAATGAGGGATAAGGCCGAAGCAATGGAGAATTTACCTTAAGGAGTTAAATCCCAATGAGGAGAGTCATCAACATCAGCCAAGGAAATACGGAAATCTTGAATAAAATGAACTAGCTAATTCGGCAAAGAAACATCGGCGTCAGAGATATCGGAAGAATCAGGACCTTGAAAGAGATCTTTAACAGTAGAGAGAGCGCAATTCTGAGGACGGTTCAGATGGTGACCATACAACCAATTATCATGCCAAATAGAACAACTGCCACGGCCAATAATCCGAAAATGTGAGGCTCAGCAATAGTCCGAGCCTTAAGCAAGCGAGACCAAACATGAGAACCCTTGGAGGAAACTATAGCGGGGTGCGTATTAGAGCAATACTTGGCACGCATAAATCTAGACCACAAGTTGGAATTAGTACGGAACCACCACAAAAGCTTAAGGCCATAAGCTTGAATAATATCGATAGAGAAGATGCCAATACCACCTACGGATAGGACGACAAAGACCTCCAAGAAATCCGGTGACATTTATTTTTGCCATCTATATTTCCCCAGAAGAAATTAGCAAGAATTTTCTCAATCATAGCCACAACCGAGAGAGGAGGATCAAGAGAAGCAATTTGATAGGTGATAGGCGAAGAACATGTTTTATAAGAGTAATGCGCCCAGTAGAATTTAAAACGGCCCCATCCAAGAATTAATTCTAGCTTGAAGCTTCAAAATAAGGCTATCAAAGTATGATTTCTTTTTTCGGCCATGATACAAAGGGCAACCAAGGTAGGTGATAGGAAGAATGCCAGCCTGAAAACCCAAAATCGAGGCTATCACTTGAGATCGACTAGCAGGAGTCCGGGGATGAACAAAGAAGGAACTTTTGCTGATATTAATGAGCTGACCCGACACACTTTCAAAAGTCGAAAGAACTTCTTTGTGCTTTTGAATAGAGTGTTTACTTCCATTACAGAAGATAACAATATCATCTGCAAAAGCTAGATGAGAGATAATAGGGCATCCGCTGGTGGTAGAGAAAATAACACTGGGATTTTGAGTGTGAAGCAGGGCAATGCTACGACTCAGAACTTCTGCCGAGATAATGAAGAGACTTGGAGACAAAGGATCCCCCTGTCGCAAACCACGAGAGGAAGAGAAGAAACCCACAGGATCACCATTTATCAAGACCGAGAACCAGTTATCTGATAAGAGCCGCCAAATCAGGTCAATAAAAATTTCATGAAAGCCAAACTTGCGAAGAACCTTTATCAAGAAAACCCAGGAAACACGGTCGAAAGCCTTGGCCATATCCAACTTTAGCACAACATTAGACCCTGAGATTTTCTTACCCAAATGCCTCATCAACTCTGAGCAAGCGAATATTATCTGAATAAGACGCCCTTTGGTGAACACGCTTTGGTTATCCGAAATAATAAAGGGCAAAATACGGCAAGACGAGAGGATAAGATCTTCGAGATAACTTTATTACGAAGTTGCATAAGCTAATCGGACGGAGATCTTTAAAAGTAGAAGGCCGATCAACTTTGGGAATAGTGGCAATAAGAGTACTAGACCAAGCGATGTAAACTACATATTGTCGTCCATAAGTCTCTCTCTCTAGAATTTTCTCTCTAGGCGTTTCTTTGTGTGTGTTCTAAGGTTTGGCCCTTGGTGGTTATGCCGCGGATTCTCCCACTGGGATCCTCCTCCGGTGACTATACCCAACCCTAACCCCTCTCTTGGACACATCATCACGGCCCCGCCCATCCTGTTTTATGCGGCGGCTCTTTCCCAACATACTGGGCAAACGTGCATAAACCCTAGTAGCAAGACTCTTGCGAGTTGTCATTGGCACCCCGACAAGCGGTTTCGATTCGGGATGAGCCGGGATGTTTGTTTTCACCGGTGGAGATGGACTTGCTCGAAAAACAGTTTGGCAACATCTTGATTATGAAATTCTCGGTTGGCCGCCTTCGGTGCATGTGATCCGTGATCATATATCGAAGAACCGGAGATTAACCAGCTCTTATATTGTTGGCCTCCTTGATCCACGACATGTTATGGTACACCTTTCATCGGAAGAAGATACGGTTCGGGCTTTATCGAAGGAGTCTCGCATGATCGAGACATGTATGTATCGCCTTTTCCGTTGGTCTAAAGACTTTGAGTTCAAGAAGGATAGCTCTTTGGTTGCGGTGTGGGTAAGGTTACATCATCTTCCTTTGCCTTTCTTTAATCCTGCAAGTTTAAGGAGAATTGGTAATTCTATTGGGCGTTTCTTACGGGCTGATGATCGCACGTTAACTCTTTCTCATCCTATGTTTGCCCGAATTTGTATAGAGGTAGATGTATCTCTAGTTCTTCCGTCTAGGATTTGGATTGGTACGAGTAAAGATTGTGGTTTTTGGCAATCAATCGACTTTGAAGGCAATATTTCGTATTGTGAGGGATGTGGTTTGTTAGGCCATGTGGAAGATGACCTGTCGTAGAAACGGAGACAATTACCTAAACTAAACTCTACGAAAGATAAATCAAAAGCTGCTATGCGTGATCACAATGCGAGATAAGATTACCACGACTACGAGATAATCATACGGGGCTGAATACGATGCTTAAAACTAAGGTGGTCAGGGATGGCCATGGTGATGACAAGATTACAGATTCAGGTAATAATAAAATCACTCAGCAGTGGGTACCAATTAAGCCAGGGGTGTTGCGTGAGAAAGGTTCAGGGTCTAACTCAAAAGATCCCGATGGTTGTCCTAAGGAGACTGAGGTTATTGATATTGCTTCTACCCCAAACCAGAAGGAGGATGCTACGGGAGCCGATCTTGGGTTTAATCGGTTTGGCAATGGCAATGATATTGGTGCACCGCAATGTAATAGAGACTACCTTGATCCTAATCCTTCATTGGGTGTGGTGGGTGAATTAAACAGAATCGGGGCTAATCTAGAAGTTGGAACGATTGCGGGATTGGCTCCAAATGGTTGATCGAGACCTAGTTTGTCTAATTCTTTTGCGGCTTTGGATGACTTGCGGGGTATGGATGCGTTGGACAGCTTGCATCAAAAATGTCTCACAGTTCTCACAGTGCCCCCAAGCCCAAGCCGGAAGGCTCCAAAGCCGTCTCATCTCCGGGTTTCTTTGAGCGATCCTCGTCGTAGATGATATTGGACAGCTCGCTATAACATCGGCAAAGTTTACGGGCTTTCAAAAACAATGTCGTACTCTTTTTGCAAGGAAAAAAAAACAGCATATATTGAACAGAATAAGCGCGTTATTAGGGCTGCTTCAAGAGCCCATCAGGTCCATCTCTAATTTTGTTTATATATGGCTGCTATTTTATGGAATGCTAGAGGTTTGGGTAATAAGGAGACAGTGGAGTATCTTAAATTACTTAAGGTGCAACATAATCCTCTTTTGTGTGTAATCTTGGAGCCAAAACTTCCGGGGTCTCGTATGGCTAAAATTGCTAGAAAGTTACGCTATAGTGGTTGTTTACATCGAACCCTAACAATATGCATATTTGGGTGTTTTGGGAGAGAGGGGTGGATGTTGATGTTATTAATGCTCGATCGGTTTATTACGGTTCGTATAGCATTCGATCTTGCTTTCTGCGGTGTTCTCTTTTATTTATGCTAAATGTACTAGATGGGAGAGGGATTTGTGGAGGGATCTTATTGATTTTTCAAGGCCTCTTACGAACCTTGGTTGGTAGGTGGGGATTTTAACATTATCTCTCATTCCACCGAGAAGTGGGTGGTGCTCCGTGTGACTTTCACGCCATTGGGGATTTTAATGATTTTATTCGGCAGGCGGGTTTAGGCGATCTTGGTTATGATGGAAACATGTTTACTTGGTGTAATAATCGGGATGGCATGGATCGCATCCGCAACGCCTGGATAGAGTATTGGTAAATGGTTTTTATAAAGCAGCTTTCCCTGGGCTTCGTGTTCAACATTTATGTCGTGTTCTTTCGGATCACTCTCCTCTCCTTATTGAGTTTTCATGCTTTACTAAGCCTAGAAGCAATTTTCGTTTTCAACGTATGTGGCTAGATCATCCGGAATTTTTACAATTTGTTAGGGATCAATGGCGGCATCCCATGGAAGTCTGAGTAGAAAGCCGGTACTTACGTGGTAAACTTCGTCAGTGGAATTGGGAGGTTTTTGGACATGTCCAGAGGTTGGTAGCTGTTCAGCAGGATATTATTTTGCATTTGGAGGTGGCTTTGCAGCAAGGCTGGGATGATGTTCTCGCTAGAGAACTTTTTTGTGTTCGTCAAGAATTGGCTCAGTCTTTGAAATGGAACACGGAGATGCTTCAGCAAAAATCTCGTCAGTTATGGTTGTCTGATGGGGATCGAAATACAGCTTATTTTCATGCTAGTATTAGTGAGCGTGCTCGCATTAACACCGTGAAGTTACGACTTGCGGATGGGTCTTGGTGTACGGATAACAAGCGATTGGGGACAACGTGTGGAGTTCTTTTCGAGTTATTTTCTTCACTAGGCCGGCTATTAATGATGATTTGTTTCAGGATTTTCCTAGCTATTTGGATAGCCTTGATAATGCATACTTTCATCGTATTCCGAAGAGGATGATATTTTCGACAGTATAAGAGCACTAGATCCCAACAGCTAGGGAGTGATGGCTTCACGGGGTGGTTCTTTCGAAGTCTGGGATATTATTAAAGGAGATGTTGTTCTGCGGTGCAAGATTTTTCGGGCGTATGATTCCGAGAGGGATGTCGGCTACTCTTGTTGTTCTAATCCCTAAAGTGCATAATCTGCGGCGTTAGGGATCTTCGTCCTATTAGTTTGTGTAACTTTTCGTGTAGGATTCTATCTCGGATTATGACTACTCGCCTTGCGAAGTTCTTGCCTAGAATTATTTACGTTGAGCAATCCGGCTTCATTAAAGGTAGAAGTATTC
This sequence comes from Platycodon grandiflorus, assembly GCA_016624345.1. NCBI lineage: Eukaryota > Viridiplantae > Streptophyta > Magnoliopsida > Asterales > Campanulaceae > Platycodon > Platycodon grandiflorus. Next base: position 5,228,519 of record CM028367.1, read on the forward strand.
AAGAAAATATAATCCTAGCGCACGAATTAGTTCATCGTCTTGATATGAAAGTCAGGGGTGGTAACGTGCTTTTCAAGCTGGACATGTCAAAAGCATATGATCGCCTTGAGTGGAGTTTCTTATTGCGTGCTTTGAAGGCAATTGGGCTGAATGATGTTAGTTGTGATTTAATATACAGGCTGATTAGCAATATTTGGTATTCTTTCCGGATTAACGGCGAAGGGTATGGTTTCTTTAAATCATCTCGCGATGTCCGTCGGGCGATCCTTTATCTCCTTTACTGTTTATTATTGCCCAGATTTTATCTTTTAATATCAAGAGAGCATTTCGGAAGGTAAAATTCAGCCTTATTTGCATGGTCGGGACGGGATTGTGATTTCACACTTGCTCTATGCTAATGACATGCTTGTCTTACGTAATGCTAGTCGTCGTTCGATTATGGCTTTAAAAAGGTTCTTGCTACTTATGAGGAGGCTTGCCAAGAGTGGTTTTTATCGTCGGACAGTGTTCTCGCAACAAAGCTCGTAACATATCCTCTTGGTCCGGATGCTCTCGGTGTTCTCTTCTAATGAAATATTTGGGTCTTCCTTTGTTTAAGGGAGGATTAAAAGATGCTATTTTGAGGATATTGAGAAAAGGGTGGTTAACAAGATTAGCGGATGGAAATCTAAACTCCTTTCATTTGGAGCAAAGATAGTCTTATTGAAATCGGTTCTAGCTAGCATTCCGATATATACTCTTGCGGCTATCAAAGTTCCGAAATTGGTCCTCCGAAATATTGAAAAAGCTATGGCTAATTTCTTATGGGATGCGGCTGGCTCTCATAGAGCTCATTGGTTGGCTTGGGAGGTGGTGTGTCGGCCTTTATCTGAAGGAGGTCTTGGGATGAGATCTCTTACCCAAGTTATGGAATCTTTGCATGCTAAGCTTGCATGGAGTGTTCTTCAAGGTAAGAGCTTATGGGCAACCTATGCATTGGCAAAATATGGACGAGTCATGGGTTTCATAGCCATTCTTCGCGTCTCATATCGGAAAGGCTGTTATGAGTGTTATGCCGCGGGTTCGGCACGGCGCACGGTGGGTGCTTGGGCGGGGTGATGTCTCCTTTTGGAATGCAAGCGGTGTGGAGAAATTTTGTATAGACCGCAGCCGCTTGATATTAATTTGACAGTGAAGGAAGCCTTTGTTCAGCTCCCGTTTCTTACCTTTCATTCCCGACAGTGCTGCGGTGGCTTTCTCGAGTTCGGCTCGACCCGGACTTGGAGGATCGTTTGGTGCGCAATCTAACGCGATGCAGTGAGTTCTGCTGCGGTTTTGGGAGCGGTTTCGACCTCGCAATCCCAGTGCTGGGCTCGAAGATATGGCGGCGTTGGCTCCGTTAAAAGCTAGTGGATTTATGTGGAATCTTTTCCATGGTGTGCTTCCTAGGTTGGGCTCTTCGTCGTTGGAAGATTTTTATTGTGTCGAAATGTGTATCTTTGTGTTACGCATCCCGATTGCGAGTCTTTGGAGCATTTGTTTTTACACTCGGAGGTTGCAACTCACGTTTGGAGCAAACTTGCTTCAGCTTTCAATAAAGTGCACGGTATGTTTCGTTACAACATCTCTATGAGGTTTAGGCGATAGAGCTTCGGTTCGTAATCGATTGGAGCTTGTCAAATTGGTATTTTGGTTTTCACTGTTGGGAATTATGGAAAGCAAGATGCAAGGTTTTGAAAGCACTCCTATGAATCCGATTCTAATATTTAGCAATGTTCTTCATGACTTACAAGATATGTTTTTGATTTATCGACCCAAAGTTTCTATGGATCGTTTGGGTCCCCTCCCTCTGCAGTTGTTGGGGTTATCAGTTCTGGATGTTCCTATCAGACGGGGGACGTGGCTGCGTTGGACTCCTCCTTCGTCAGCTATGTATAAATTAAATGCGACGGTTCTGATTGATGGTAATTGTGCGGGAGGAGGTATTATTCGGGATAGGGGTGGTAAAATGGTTCGTGCTTTTTCTAATTATTATGGTCCAGGCACAAATACATATCTTGAGATTTTGGCTCTTCGGGATGGTGCGCTTCTTTGCCGAAGTCTTGGTTTGGATATGGTTGAGGTTGAGTCGGACTCTCTAGTAGCGATTATGGGTATCTCTCGCACAGGCCCTCCTTCCGTGGTCTTATGTTTATGATATTAGACTTTGTAAGTCCTTCTTGAAATTATCGGATTCATCATGTTTTCGAGAGGCAAATCATGTCGCCGTTTGGTGCTCATGCTTCTTCTCATAAATCTTCTACTTCGTTCCTTAGCAAAGGTCTTCTTCCCATCGGCGTTTGGCGGGCTTTAGGGCATGATGAGTTAGGTTTATATAGCTTTAGAAGGTAATGTTTTTTTATTTGTTATTTTTTTGATGTGTATTTCCTTTTCGAGGTTAGGCTCCTTTGTCCTCCCGGTTATAAGGGCTAGTTTGGTTGTCCCCCTCAAGTTTGTATTTCTTTTCTTATCTAATAAAATTTAGCGGGGTGCCGTCCTGTTTCTCAAAAAAAAAAAAAAAAGTACTAGACCAAGCTCTTGGAAGCAAGAAGCGAAAAAATTCGAGAATAGCTAAACAAAAATCTTCACCAATGATATCCCAACATGCGGTGTAAAACTTGCTGTGAAACCATCCGGCCCGCGGCACTATCACCACTCATGGCTTTGACAGTAGAGAGAATTTCATCGGAAGTGGGAGTGGCTATAAGAAGCGAATTCCATTCATCGGTGACAAGTTGAGGAATAGCATCCGGATCGTCTTTGGGAGACGGCACCTTCGGCTTGAGTTGGTCGAGAAAAATACCTCACGGCATCCATTTTTATAGCTGTTCGAGTCAGTGGTACCATCGGTGTCAATAATCGAGTGGATATGAAGACGATGTTGAGCCTGTTTAAGCGAAGCATGGAACAGCTTAGAGTTTCCTTGGCCTTCTTTGAGCCATTTTATCTTGGATTTTGCTTCCGAAATCTTCTTCATGAGAAAGGAAAAGACGGAGCTTCGCACGAGCTTCCATGAGTGGGATCTATTTTCATCCGAAGAATTAAGCTCAAAAAATAGTTCCTTTTTCCATCACATCTTCCTCCGCAAGGCGAATGTTCTCAAATATATTCCCAAAATAGATTTATTCCAGTTTTGAGGGCATTTTTCGTGTTTCGAAGCTTATTAGAAAAGCCAATCATAGGCCTCCCCGAAACAGGAAGAGACCAAGCAGCACGAACAGTATCTTTAAAAGAAGGATGCTTAATCCAAACGTTCAAGAAACGGAAAGCAACAGGCCTGGATTGAACAGAGCGAGCCATAGTAGTCAATAGAGGAGAATGATCGAACATGTGCGATTAAGGTGTTGAAGCTGCGGTTGCATTAAACTTGTCTAGCCGGCTAACATTGCATAGGACCACGCAATTCGTTGGTGGATGGTAGAGGAACCTTCACGTTTGTTCCACCAAGTATAGTTACTACCGAGAAGCCAAATCGTTAATCCGGCCGAAAGGCAAGCGTGGAAGTCAAGCGCACCAGCTCTATCCCAACCCGTTCCTCCTGACTTTTCGTTTGGATAAAGAGTGATGTTGAAATCCCCCCCAATGAGCCAAGGAATGTCTGTATGTTGAGAGCCTAACAAAATCAGCTCATCCCATAACTCCTGACGATCACGAGTGTCACATCTCGCATAAACACAAGTGAAGTGAGTGAAGAAAGGCCAAGAGAAATGTTGCAATTGTATAGTAATATGTTGCAAGGATTCACGAATTAAATGACAAATAAAACAAGACTTGATAAAAATCCAAATGGAGTGTGGTGGTTAGAAAGCGAACACGAAGTTTAGCTTATGAGTGATAAGGTGAACCTTCTCCACAAGAAGCATAGGTTCGAAGACTGCGATAAGCGAGATTTTATGAAGACGGACGAGGTGTTTTAAACGAGATATAGTTGGGTCATTCCCAATACCACGAACATTTCGAAAAGAGCTTTAACATCCATGAGCAAGGTGGAAAGTGAATCATAGGATGGCTTAATAGCCTGGGATCTAGTCATCCTGTCGATCGGGGGAACTAACGACTTTTTCCTATTTTTGATAGGAATTTCCAAGTTTAGAGCATCCAAAGAAGGTAATTCATCACTCTCTTCTTCATCCTCCAAAATATTCAAGACAAAGAAATCTGTTTGGAGACGTAGAAATCAAGTCATCATTCGAATAGCGAGATGGCGGTTTGGGGATGTGGATTGACTCCCGAAGAGTGTTGGGAAGTCGTATGGTGGACGGGAGAAATGTGGACAATAGGAGCTGCATCGTTGGAAGACAAAACCCCATCCATATTGGGAGCCCGAGGCCTTAGATTTTCCAGCGAGTGGTCTTCCAAAGCGGCATTACGGACTTCGATGACTAAATTTTGGGTCTCAATAGCATCATTGTGAGCATCCACTACATCATCATTGTGATTCTCAATGACATTGTTATGATTTTCATTCACAACATCATGATCCTCCTTAGCAGCGTTGTAAGTTTCAACAGCAAGAGTGTCATTCTCACAGGTATTAATTTGCTTGTCAGGCACGGTATCATTCCCGGCATTGACGGGGCACGAGCGTAAAGGTTTTGAGGTTTGGACCCAATGACCGGTAGGCTTGTGAGTGGAAGGTTGCTTGGGGCACGAAGACGGTTTCTTGAGTTTATAAACGGTAACGTTATGGCCTTGTCGAGAGCAATGAGTACAATACTTAGGAAGTCTCTCGGCTATGGTGCTAAAAACCGAATATTTAGAACCACCATCGATCCAAATACGCTCAGGAATATATTTGGTAACATCCACTTCAATGCAAATACGTGCCACACTTGGCCTAGAGAGATTAGCTGTGGGAGAGTCAATGATTAAAGGCTTACCAATCATGGCTCCTAAAGCAAAGAGAGTGGATTTATGAAACAAATGGATTTGAAGTCTGGGAGAGAAAACCAAGCAGGAACAATGGAGCTTTCAACATCCGGACGAAAATTCGAGTCTATTTAAATACATGCATAGGGTACTTACCTAGATACCACGATCCTTGATCCATAAGCGTTGATAATTAGCTTCGTGATTGGCTTGAATAAGGACATGTTTGGAATCAAGATGCCCTAACGAAACCGCGCCTTAAGGCCAAACGTTTGAAAGTAGCGGTTTGTAGCTTCCATTGATGGGCGGCCATGTGAGAACTTGCCTATGAGAGCAAACTTAAAAGGCTTTTCCAAGCAATCGTAATATCATCGAAAGAATGAGGGCCGGTTCTCCTTTGTACAACGAAGGAGGAATTGAAGGGATAGGGTTCGAAGATTGAGAACTAGAGGCTAAAACCGAGGCAAAGGATTTTTTTGCCGTGGGGGATGGAGGGTTTGGGTCATCTGGCGGAGGGGTTGACGGCGCTGCCAAGGCAGCCGCCATGGGACGCCCTAGAGAGGGTACTTCGCTTGAGAGAGGTTTTTCTAGAGAGAGAATTTTTTCTTACCGAGTGCTATTGTTTGTTATTTTGGACATTTTATCGATGATGAAAACGACTTATGTTCATGGAAATTTAGTGGCGAGGAATGCAAATGCCTTGGGAATCAATAATGAAACCTCATGTGAAGAGTTATATGCTAAAGTACGAAACATTTACCAAGTTGATGACATAGAGATCGAATTTTAGACTCCAGCAATGGTGCAAAATTTACACGTTCCTATCTAGATTACTTCAAATGAAGATGTTCAATAGGACTTGAATATCAATAAACAAGGCTATCCTACTCCTCTTTGTGTAACCATTGTGAGCCAAGAAAATTACGACGGGCACCGGGAAGAAAATAATGGAGAAGAAGAAAACAATGGAGAAGAAGAAAAGAATGGATTTGGTGGTGATGACATGCAACAGGAAGGAAGTGAAAATGTGAATGATTATTCGGATCTCTTAATGCCTTTCATTTTTTTTTTTATCTTTGCTTCCTTTGTTGCTTTCATTGTATTTCTAAAGCATTTCTCTTTTGGGGTGAGGCTCCTCCGTCCTCCAATTTATAAGGGCCAGGCTAGTTGTCCCCCTCAAGTTTGTGTTCTTTTATGTTTATTAATAATATCTAGTAGGGTGTGATGTGAACTCGACCAAGATCGAGATCGAAGAAGCTCCAACACGCTTGAAGAAACACGACCAAGGCGGCAACAATGGAAAAGACGGATATTTGAGTCTCCCTCGACCCACTATTCGCAATTGAATAGGAACCTCGGGGTGCAATCGAGACCCAATAGACTTAATTGTCTATGAACCACGACTACGGAACGCCACAAACTCTCGACTCACGAGTTTGATAAGTTCAAGGTGAGTTCTCTCTCAAGAATCTCAAATTCTCACTATTCTCTCAAGAATATGTGAAATAAAATAACTTAACTTTGATTCAATCTTATGTACCAATTACAAGGATGATCATGGCCTTTTATAAGCTCATAAGACTCACCAAAGAACCACAAAACATACAAAAAATGTGCTCTAAAAACCCCAAAAGTTGTTGGTGAAAACTAGGTTGATTTGGTCAAAGAAAAACACAAATTCAGCATTCCCGTCCATTCTGACCAGTCTTTGGTATTTTGGGCTTAACTTTGTCTAGAGATATCGAAATTGAGATCCGTTTGATGATTTGGAAACTAGACTTCCAGGGCTTTCCAACCATATATTATAAACCAGTTTTGAGCTCTAGAACGTCCTGTGTGGCCTGTTGAAGTTGACCCAAAAATTCTGACTTGTAGAAGTTTGTTTATTTTTATCCTTGTTTCACGAATTATTCAGACTTTAATTATGCAAATGGGCTTCCAACATGCAAATGGGCCTTCTCTCTTGGTCTTGGACATCCTTGATTATAGTCTTGGACTTGATCTCTTCTACAAGTGATATTAGGGCCTCTTGAATCTTCTTAGCACGTGCTCTTGTCATAGGTCCTTCATTGATGCTCAATGGGTCACGACCACGAGCATCTTGACCTAAACCTTGCCTTCCTTGATCCTCATCATTCCCCTCCTCTTGAGAAGGATTCGACCTCGAATCATCACCTGTGTCAAAAAGAGATAGATCAGCAACATTAAAAGTTGCATGAACATTATACTCACCTGGAAGATCAAGTCGGTAAGCATTGTCGTTTAGCCTTTCAAGAATTTGGAATGGTCCGTCGCCTCTAGGATGTAACTTAGAACGGCGTTTCATTGGAAACCGTTCTTTCCTCAAATGCAACCATACCCAATCTCCAGGTTCAAATACAACCTGCTTTCGACCTTTGTTTGCTGTTTGACATATTCGATGTCCTCTTTTCAATGTTCAATCGAACTGTTCATGTAACTTTTGGATTACCTCCGCCTTGTGTTTTCGCTAGCACGTTCCTTCACTGGAATAGGAACAAGATCTAAAGGACTACAAGGGTTAAATCCATAAACAATCTCAAATGGGGAATAATTAGTAGCGAATAAACGAACAATTGTATGCAAACTCAACAAATGGAAGACTTTCTTCCCATGTTTTCAAATTCTTATTCAAAACAACCCTTAGTAATTGTGATAAGACTCGATTCACAACTTCTGTTTGTCCATCCGTTTGAGGATGAAATGATGTAGAAAACAAAAGCTTAGTGCCCAGTTTGTTCCACAACACACGCCAAAAATGACTGACAAACTTAGTGTCTCGATCACTCACAATTGTTTTTGGCATGCCATGCAAACGCACAATTTCCTTGAAAAACAAGTCCGCTATATAACTAGCGTCATCGGTTTATGACACGCAATGAAATGTGCCATTTTTGAGAACACATCAACTACTACAAATACCGAATCATGACCATGCCTAGACCTTGGTAGTCCAAGCATGAAATCCATAGAAATATCAGTCCAAGGAGCATATGGGATAGGCAATGGAGTGTATAACCCATGGGGTTCCACTCGGGACTTGGCATACTTACAATTAATACAACTAGAACAAACACGTATGACATCCACTTTCATCTTTGGCCAAAAGAAATGCTCCTTTAAGGTCTCGAGTGTCTTAAACACACCAAAATGTCCCATAAGACCTCCACCATGTGCTTCATGAACAAGCACTTCACGAATAGAACACTTAGGTATACAAAGTTTATTTTCTTTAAAAGATAACCCTCGTGTCTATAGAACTTTCCAAATGCTACTTTTTCACATGCTTCAAAGATAGACGCAAAATCGAATCATCACAATACAAATCCTTGATAAATGCAAAACCAAGTAATCTAGAATGCAAAGTAGTGACTAAAGAATGCCTACGAGATAAAGCATCGCCACTATATTATCCTTGCCCTTCTTATACTTAATCACATAAGGAAATGACTCGATGAACTCTACCCACCTAACATGTCTTTTATTCAGCTTACCTTGACCCTTCAAGTATTTAATCGACTCATGATCCGTGTGAATCACAAATTCACGAGGTCTAAGGTAATGTTCCCATGTTCTAAGGCATCTCACCAAAGCATACAGTTCTTTGTCATAAGTGGAATAATTTAAGGATGCTTCACTTAATTTCTCACTAAAATATGCTATGGGTCTACCTTCTTGATTCAAAACTCCACCAATTCCCACTCCCGATGCATCACATTCTAACTCAAAATTTTTATTAAAATTTGGCAAAGCTAGAATAGGAGCAAAAATTAATCTCTCTTTTAAGAGGTCAAAGGCGGCTTGTTGTTTGTCGCCCCAATGAAACTTAACCTCTTTTTTTACCAATTCATTCAATGGTGCCGCAATGGTGCTGAAATCTTTGACAAATCTTCGATAGAAACTTGCCAAACCATGGAAGCTCCTTACTTCACTAGCATTTGTAGGAGTAGGCCACTCCTTGATTGCTTTAATCTTCTCTTCATTGACCTCTACACCTGCTGTACTTATGACAAAACCAAGGAAAACAATTCTTTCCATGCAAAAATCACATTTCTTAAGATTAGCATATAAAGAATGTTCTCGTAAAGTATCCAAAACGGCGCGAAGATGTACCACGTGTTCTTCTATGTTTTTGCTAAGAACGAATATCATCAAAATATACAACCACAAATTTTCCAATGAATTCCCTAAGGACATGATTCATTAACCTCATAAAGGTGCTAGGTGCATTAGTCAAACCGAAAGGCATAACTAACCACTCATACAACCCAAATTTGGTTTTAAATGCTGTTTTCCACTCATCTCCCTCATGGATTCGGATTTGATGATATCCACTTTTAAGATCAATTTTTGTATAGATTATGGCGTCATTTAATTCTTCAAGCATGTCATCCAATCGCGGAATAGGATAACGATACTTTATAGTTATTTGGTTTATGGCTCTACAATCTATACACATTCTCTATTCACCATTTTTTTGGGTACCACAATTACCGGTACCGCATAAGGGCTCAAAGATTCCCTTATCTTACCATTCTTGAGTAGGCCTTCCACTTGCCTTTGAATTTCTTTTGTTTCTTCGGGATTGGCTCTATAAGCCGGCCGATTTGGCAAAGTGGCACCGGGCATGAAGTCAATTCAATGTTCAATCCCTCGGAAAGGTGGTAAACCACTTGGTTCGTCTTCGGAAAAACATCTTCATATTCTTGCAAGAGAGATAAGACAAATGGAGGCATAGTTTTTATATATCGTTAGAAACAAGATTTTGTTTGAAAACAATTATCAATACCTCTCCTTCATTTTCCAACTCCCTCTTAACCTCACAAGGTTTAGCATAAAAATTCAGTCTTATTTTCTCTTTGCCCTTTGGCTTTTTGACTATTTTCTTTTCTTCCTCTTTCCCTCGTGTATCCTCCCTCTTGTTTTTATTATTTTCACTCTTTTTTCTCTCAACACTCGGGTTTTCTCTCTCTTCCAACTTTCCACTCTCATTATTTTTCCTCTCGACCTGACTAATCTTACTTCTCTTGGCCTTTTCAAGTTGGAGTTCATACACTTGTTGAGGAGTCAAGGATACAAGTGTAAAAGCCTTGTCATTGTGTTTCAAGGTGTAATGGTTTAGGAAACCATCATGAATCACATGACGATCATATTGCCAAGGTCTGCCCAAAAGAATATGTCCTACTTGCATTGGAACAACATCACACATTATTTCATCCTTGTACTTTCCTATGGAGAAGGAAATCAAAGCTTGTTTTGTCACCCTCAATTCTCCACAATCACTAAGCCATTGTAGTTTGTATGGATGGGGATGTCTAATAACCGGGATGGCTAATTTTTCTATCACCTCCGTACTCACTACATTAATGCTACTTCCACTATCTATTATCAAGTCACACCCTTTCCCTTTGATGTTACAACGGGCATGAAAAATGTGCTCCCTTTGTTGGTCACATAACTCCTTAACTTGTGTACTTAAAACCTTTTTCACAACCAAGGCTTCAAGTGTATATAGGTCTTCCTCCTCACTTTCTTCCTTCTCTTCCCCTTCTTCCCTCACATCTTCCTCCGAAAAGTATTCATTTCCCTCCATGTATACTACCCTCTTGTTTGGACATTGTGAAGTTATATGTCCCCTTCCATTACATTTAAAGCAAACAATTTCCCTTGCCTTGGTTGGGTTGGGAACTTCATGCTTACCTTTTTCAGCCTCCCTACCCTTTGATGACTCCCAAAGATTTACTTGGTACAGCACTAGAGTTTTTGTTCAACTCTACCTTGGGTTTATTAGAGTTGTGAATAGAAGAAGAAGAAGAATTATAGTTTCGGGTATAAGGACCCCTCCTCTTAAGTTGTCGTTCCACCTTTACGGCGGCATGAACAACTTCTTCAATTTCATCATATTCCTTTAACTCTACTACATTTGCAATTTCTCTATTCAGGCCATTGATGAATCGAGAGATAGTTGCATCAACATCCTCGTTGATATTGGCTTGAATAAGTACCATTTCTAACTCCCTATGGTACTCCTCTACCGATTTATTTCCTTGAGTCAAGGTTTGAACCTTTCTCAACAAATCACGATGGTAGTAATTTGGGATAAATCTTCTATGCATAACACGTTTCATTTCTTCCCACGTGTTAATGCGTCCCTCTCCCATTCTCCTTCTATTAATCACTAACTGTTCCCACCAAATACTAGCATATTCGGTGAACTCTAAAGATGCAAGTTTGATCTTTTGAGCCTCCGTGTAGTTATTACACCCAAATAGGACTTCTACTTTCCTTACCCACTCCAAATACTCCTCCGGATCAGTTTTACCCTTGAAAGAAGGAACTTTCATTTTTATGTTTGAAATTCCCTTTCTTGTCGAAAATTTTTACTCTCTCATCCTCCCTCTTATCATTCCTCCTATTACCCTCAAACTCCCTTTGTCCAATCATCTTCTTCCTCAACATAGGTTCCCCTCCTCGGTTGGAATCGAGGTTGATTCCTTCGAGGTTGTGCCTCCCTCTTTCTTCTAATCTAGTTAATCGTTGAGTGATATCCTCCATCATCCTCAACAATTGTTCATTAGTATTCATGGTATTTTCTCCTCCATTGTTTCCATGCAAAGGTACTTCGTTTTAAGGCCGTCTTGTGACATTTTTTTGTCAAATACAAACAACTCACAAACACTCATGTTTCACACTCAACTCACAAACACTCAAATCTTTGGAGAGAAGTCTTTCCTTGAAATTAGTAATAGTGAGTGCAGAATTTTGTGTTTCGAAATTGTTCAAAATTGACAATTACAAAATCTGGGTTTCAAGGTTCTTTGGCTAGATTTCAAAGTGAGAATTCAAGTTCACAATGAAAGCAAGAAAAGAAATGAAATACGGTTTCAGCAATGGAGTAATAGAGCAAACAAGAATGAAAATGAGACACAATAGGTGATTTAGATAACAATATGATGAGTATGACAAGATGATTATGGCATATGTTTCAGCAAGTAACAATTAGAGCAAAACAACAACAAAGATGGATGAGCAAGATTTTGAATATATGATGGATGAGTATATGAAAGATGAAATCAATGGAAAGTATTCTAGCAATTAGCACTAAGAATAAACAAGAAAGATGGTAGATAAACAAGATGTATAAATTGTTCCAACAAATTTTAATTTAGAACAATCAAACACTTTGTTAAAACTCTTCCAAATCCAATTTAAAATTCACAACTTTCTGCCCACTTTTCACTTTTTTTTTTTTTTTTTTTGTACTCGATTCGATTCAAGCTTTTGATTTCGCTTGATTCACAACATTTTTTTTTCAGCACTTTTTTTTTCATTCTTTTTTTTACACTATGGGCAATCTTTTTTTTTTTTTTTGGGATTGGAATGAAGAAAGAAAAACACACAAAGAAGATATGCTTAGGAAGAAGATAGATGAAGAACAATGACACAAGGACAGATTTCAAGAAAACGAAAATTGAAAAGAAAATGGATAGATGAAGAAGAAGAAGAACGGAATTAACAAGAAAAATGATAGAACGAATTCGTTGGTTACTAACCTCTTCGATTGCTCTGATACCAATTGATGTGAACTCGACCAAGATCGAGATCGAAGAAGCTCCAACACGCTTGAAGAAACACGACCAAGGCAGCAACAATGGAAAAGACGGATATTTGAGTCTCCCTCGACCCACTATTCGCAATTGAATAGGAACCTCGGGGTGCAATCGAGACCCAATAGACTTAATTGTCTATGAACCACGACTACGGAACATACACAAACTCTCGACTCACGAGTTTGATAAGTTCAAGGTGAGTTCTCTCTCAAGAATCTCAAATTCTCACTATTCTCTCAAGAATATGTGAAATAAAATAACTTAACTTTGATTCAATCTTGTGTACCAATTACAAGGATGATCATGGCCTTTTATAGGCTCATAAGACTCACCAAAGACCCACAAAACATACAAAAAACGTGCTCTAGAAAACCCCAAAAGTTGTTGGTGAAAACTAGGTTGATTTGGTCAAAGAAAAACACAAGTTCAGCATTCCCGTCCATTCTGACCAGTCTTTGGTATTTTGGGCTTAACTTTGTCTAGAGATATCAAAATTGAGATCCGTTTGATGGGTTGGAAACTAGACTTCCAGGGCTTTCCAACCATATATTATACACCAGTTTTTGAGCTCTAGAACGTCCTGTGTGGCCTGTTGAAGTTGACCCAAAAATTCTGACTTGTAGAAGTTTGTTTATTTTTATCCTTGTTTCACGAATTATTCAGACTTTAATTATGCAAATGGGCTTCCAACATGCAAATGGGCCTTCTCTCTTGGTCTTGGACATCCTTGATTATAGTCTTGGACTTGATCTCTTCTACAAGTGATATTAGGGCCTCTTGAATCTTCTTAGCACGTGCTCTTGTCATAGGTCCTTCATTGATGCTCAATGGGTCACGACCACGAGCATCTTGACATAAACCTTGCCTTCCTTGATCCTCATCAGGGTGCCATCCCTGTTTCCCTAAAAAAAAGGGTTGAATGTAATTCGAGAAACTATATCCTATAACGACAATGATTTCTCTACACCACCGATTTTTGAGTTTAGTCAAGGCAACCAAGTTCAAGGCAACAGAGATCATGGCAACCGAGAAGGAAATGACTTCACAAGTGAGCATTTAGTTTCTTCGGTTAGAAGTACATCGCGAGTGGTACCCGTAGATGTTTATTTGAAGGTTGACCAAGTATTCAATAACAAGAAAGAACTTCAGGAAGCTGTGCACTTGCTTGCATTAAACCACAACTTCCAGTTCAAAATAAAAAAATCGAACAAGAGTTTGTACACAATAGTTTGTGTTGATGATAATTGCAAATGGTGTTTGCGAGCAACAAAGTACTCATAAAGTGATTACTTTCAGATTCAAAATTATTCAGACGAACATACTTGCCCTCTAAATCAGTCCATGGCTGATCATAGACAAGCAACATCGCGTATCATTGGAATACATATCTCGCCAAGGTTCGAGGACCGTAACACTACGTATAGACCTGCTGATGTCATGTTCAACGTTAAACGATCATTGGGCGTAGAACTAAGTTATCAAAAAGTAAGGAGGTGTAGAGAAGAGGCCTTAAGACACCTAAGGGGTTCAGCCGAGGATAGTTACACTAATTTGGCCGCATATGCCCATAACTTGAAATTGGCTAATCCAGGAACAGTCTTCTCTTTAGAGTGAGATAATGAAAACCGATTCAAGTACTTCTTTTTGGCATACGGGGCTTGCATTCTTGGATTCCACTCTTCAATGCGTCCAATAGTCATTATGGATGGGACATTCTTAACTTCCAAATATAAATGTACGTTGATTATTGCTACTTGCCAGGATGGAAATATGCAGATATGTCCTCTTGTATGTCCTATTGTTGATTCTGAGAATGATACATCGTGGAATTGGTTTTTTATGAAGTTGAAAGAAATTACAAGTGTTGTGATATTCGACCGGCATAAGAGTCTTATTAGTCTTTGTCCAAGTTATTTTCAAAATACACATCATGCTCATTGTATCTATCATATAAAAGGCAACTTAAGGATGTAACTAAAAAGGCTGACACTATCTCACTTTTTAAGAGCGGCGGAGGCATATACCGGATAAGAGTTTTGCAAACATATGTCCAAAATTGAGCAAACTGATGAGAATGGCTGAAAGTATCTTAGCGAAGCAAATTTCGAAACTTGGGCCAGGTCACATTTCAAAGGAGGCCATTACAGTATCATAACTTCAAACAATGCAGAGTCTCTCAACTCAAATTTTAAGAACGCCCGACAGACTCCTTTACTTTTGCTGCTTGAGAGTATTGGTAGAAAGTTGCAGGCTTCGTTTTGTGAGAGGCGTAAGGCAACACAAAGTTGTACAAGTTTCTTAACCCCAACAATGGAAGAAAAATTAAGCAAGTTGATTGAGAAGTCCAAGAATTTTATGATTATGAAATCCGTTGATCCGTCCAAGTATGTGGTGAGGAGCGGTACCACGAATCACACTGTTAAATTTTATGGAAATACTTGCACTTGCCAAAAATTTCAATTGGACCACATACCATGCGAGAATGCAATAGCAGTGGCGAATAAAAGAGGATTTTCAGTGTTCCGGACGTTCTCAGCATTCTATAAAACTCAGTGTTGGAGAGACTCCTATTCCACTAACATCTTTCCAGTTCCCAATGAAGATGAATGGGACATTCCAGCTAATATTAAGAATTTGACTATCTCCCCACCTTTAGTCCGACCACGAGCTGGACGTCGTAGAACATCAAGAATTCCTTCAACCGAAGAGTTTCCCGGAAGACAAAAATGCACTAGGTGTCGACAAGTAGGGCATAATCGACATTCGTGTCGTGATCAAACACCGATGAGTGATAGGCAATCACAAATTTAGTTTTTGCTGCATTAAGTTTTGTATTGTATTTAATTTCAGATTTCTATGTATTTCAGATTTCTATGTTTTGTATTGTATTGTAATGTTAATCTCAGATTTCTATATAGTGTATTGTAACGTTTTGGAGCAGCCACTCCCTGACATAGCTGACGGGAATCTCGTCGAAGCTCTTGTACACTGGAGAAAATCCCAACAGTTGAGTAACGGCATCAAGACGATGTCGTAGCTGGAAATCTGGCTCAATAGCCAGGCCCTGACCAGTGGGTAGCCCCGTGATCGCCAAAAAATTGGCAGGCGATAGTCACCTCGCCCCACAGAAGGTGGAAAGTATGGGTGGTGTCCCACCAGAAACACCGCAACACCTCATGGATGTTACTGTAGCCAATGAAACCCCCCACATTCTGGATGAACGTACCAAGACAGGTACCATCCACCCTCTCCTGAATCAGTCGAGGGAGTCAATCATAGATCTCCCTCACCATATCTCCATTCGCCCGGATGCGAGTAATCCTCCTCCGTGACTGCAAAACAAAACAAAGATTCTAGCATGTCAGCACAAAGCACACGTGCACATTTTTATGTCATTTTCATAAATTCATATCAATGCAATTTCATTCATATTTGTTATGCGAAAAAAAAAAAACTTGAAAGTTTTTATTTTTTTCAACATTCTCCAAATCCCATCCCCGAGATCCCAGGACCAAAATAAAATGTTTTCAAGTGTTTAGTGAGAGTTTTTCTTCACTTTTCTTCATTGAAGCTTTTTTTTTCAAACAGTTGGTGTGCGACTTTCGCGCAACTTCGGGCAAGAAAATTCACACATTTTGAGCCACCCCAACAAAATCAACTTGGGGGATTTCTATCTTTGTTCATCCCTCTACACATACATACTCTCGATTTCGAGAAATTTTTATCCTAACATGTTCAAATTTGCAATTAAAGTAGGCACTTTAAGCATGCAAAATCCACAAACATACATACTTGTTTATACTCATATTGTATAAATTCACATTTTTTGCTTAGATTCAACATGCAACAACATATATTTGCTACTAGGATACTAACAATTGCAGAATTAACATCAAGAGTCCAGCAAATCATACAAAAATTTTAAATTTAGCATACTTGCAAAACAAGTGGGTTTTTCGAAAACTCACCGCAGGTGGATCTAAAGAAGAGATGTGAATGCTCCGGTCACGATGAATATCGTTCAAATTACTATCCGAGAACGGATAGCGGACCCGATTCCGCGCCATCACCTTGTCGGCTTGTTTGTCATCGGTACCCATATTGACAGGAATGTGACGCCCTGAGTTCAGGATCCGACGTTGAACCCCAACTCGATGCGCCAAAATAACAAAACGTACCGAATCAACTGATAAGAGTGAGCCAAAACCAAAACTAATGCAGCAGAATACAAGATAAAATGTGAGTTTCAAAAACTCAAACAACAACCACAACTAAATAAACCTCAACGACCAAATATACACTGGAGAACAACACTAAAATAAATCTAACAATAAAAACCTCGACGGCTAAATACACGAGCCGGATAAACAATAATAATAAACACCACGAGCTACGCACTCGGGAAAACTACTAATAAAGTATCGACCGGCACAAGGCCACACCAAGACCATGAGCTGTAAACCGAAATTATAAAATACTACAACCAACATGACTTCACAAGTCAGCATTAAAATACAAATTTGAAGAATACAACTATTTCTACCCATATACTAAGTTTACATAACTTAGTAAACCTCACGATCTCACAGTACAAGAAATAAGAAGAAAATGACAATACAAATACGTCTTGCTAACTCCAAGCTTCAAGACTCGTTGTGCTAGAACTTAACCTGCAAACTGGAGGTTGTTGGGTGAGTCTAAAAGACCCCGTAAGCCACTATAATGTAGTGTATGCTATAAATATGAATGCAACAGTAAACCAAGACTCTACATATAACTAGTCTAGGCACAATTGCAACTTAACCATTAATCAACAAGTTGTTACATGCGACTATATAACATGGCATAATGCTCAACAATAGGAATAATATGGTAATGACATTTATACACCATACTGAACATGTAATATCATCGTTGATATACAATTCACATAAGTCACATGGCACCTCGACATTCACATTAAGTGCTCATACTTAAACCACATTATAAAGGATATCATTTCTCTTTCTCCATCTTTGTGCTGCTCCTGCAATACACAAACAATCAATAGTGCCTCGATACCCGTGTACGTAGTATCGACGTCCCCGACACAATCCCGTCGGGTTCAACATAGCAAGCCAAAGTCATGCGTATTGCTACAACAGTGGGGCTACTTCTCAGCGTGGCCAACAGAGGAGGGGTGTGTGAACTCCGGTACGCACTACAAGAAAAAGGTGTATTTGGGAAGGCAAAAACTGTCCCAAATACTGCCAAAACCGTGCCAAATAGTATTTGGGACGGTTTTGGGACAGTTTTGGATCCCTCCCAAATACGAGGGTGCCAAATACATTTGTCTTAGCCAAAAATCGTCCCAAAAAGTATTTGGCCTGGCAAATGTGACGGTTATGCATAGGTGTACCATTTGACATGTATTTAGGACGGTTTTGAATTACCCGTCCCAAATAGGTATTTAGCACGGTTATGGCAGCCTTCCCAAATTATATTTGACACGGTTTGTATTGCCGTCCCAATAACATTTGTCACGGTTAATGTTGCCGTCCCATATAGTATTTGGCACGATTTGTATTGCTTCCCAAATAGTATTTGGCACGGTTTGTATTGCCGTCCCAAATAATATTTGGCACGGTTAATGTTGCCGTCCCAAATAATAATTGGCACGGTTTATATTGCCTTCCCAAATAGTATTTGACATAATTTTGTTTATGCCCTGCCAGTTTTTTTTGCCCTCCCAAATATTCCTAAATATATTTCGTACCGATATCACATTATACCCACCATTTATTTTTACACCCTTCACAAGTGTTACATAATCAGTCAACATATCACCTTACGAATGATGAAAAGGAAAACAACTCCATTTCATAGATATGAATATAGAGTATCTTACATATTCCTATAGAATTCAAGTAATTTCAACTAATACAAACCGATAAGCATGTATCTAAACCCACGTATCCAACTCAAAAGTATAAACGAACATTCAACATCAAAATGATTCAAGGACTATAGTAGACTACAAGATTATATCAATCTCTCTTAACTTGCTCATTCACCATCATCAACTTGATCCACCTTGGCTACATCAAGAACAATGGCTCGAACATTTGAACCAATTCGCACTGTAGCTCCACTTGCTGCAATCATTCATTGCAGAAAGCTTTACTCGTTAAGAAATACATATAATTTACATATAATCAAAAGATAAGTGCCAATGATTTACTAACTGTGATAGTAGAGTCCACACAATATCATCCTAATTCAACCCAAGTATATTATTTATCAATCAGTGCGCAATTGTACCATTAAATTCACCAAATATTCCTCCCAAGTCCAAATATTACAAATAATACATATTTAGAAACTAAACATTCCAAAATACAATTTACCACTTTGAATCACTTCATTTGGACCTATAACAATCAAGTTCCAACCATTCAAAGTTCAAGTTACTAACTAGATTTCCTGCTAATAGTTCACTCAGCGCAGCGACTATTCACAATGCAATTGAGGTACTTCCCGAACTCCAAATCTCATGAAAATTTATAGGCTATTTCCTAACACATGAATGTACAATATATCCAAAAATCATTGAATTCCCATGGACGGATTTTTCACAGCACCTTCCAGACAGTAGCCTAAAACAGGAACTGCTCCTATTGTAACTTATGTATCTACCTTACCAAACCAACCAATAACTCTCTAATCACTAAGCCAACATCAATACACAACAAGCATGCTATGAGCCACTGAAGTTAAAACATAATAGAACCTCAAAACATCAACACAAAGAGTACAAACTATCACCACAAACATGCTTGTACTTGGCACATATTATGAAACTCAATTTATCAACCTCATATCACCAATTTTAATCACAATTATGAACATACATAAGCAAGATATCCCCTTACCAAGTTGAAGAACTACTCCACCAATTAAACTTCAATATTTTTGTGTCCTTTTCATCCCCAAACCGAGCTCTACAACTTTAATGAAGGCAACTTAGGTGAAAGATGGAGTTTTTCCCTTCAAACCCTATCTTTCTCTCTATAGAATGACATCTCTTTCTTTATACATAGGAGGAAGAAGAAGAACTGAATAAGGAGGTGACCTAATCCCTCTTCTCTAGCCATTTTAAGTGGTGAATCAGCCATAGGAAGCTTGAGGTGGCAAGTTGTAGAAAGGTCAAACATTGTGTGTCCTAATTTGATTGGTTGGTCACTAATTATATGATTAAGCTAATTAAACGTGATCAACACCCATTAATCAAGTTTAGAACCACTTAATCTTGATTAGAATAGTTAATAATACTTAAGTTTAGTTAATCATGATCAATCACGCTAATCTCAACTTAATAAGATGCTTAACGGGTGATTTAAGAACTTTAAGGGCTAAAATGCAAAATATGAAATATTGGTGTGGTGTTTAGCGATAACAACTCAATCTTAAACTCAATTAACCCTTATTAGTCTTAGCTAATCATCACTACGTCTCATTATGCTTATTTACCACGAATTATAGCTCACTAATCAAGTTGGAATCAAAGTAAACCAGGTTATACAAGTTTAGGGGGTCAAATTGCACTTTCTCTAAAACTTCCAAGCCAATGCAAGAATGAATGTACCACATCCCAACAATAAAATCAAGCTATAAGTACATCAATTAGAAAGTAATATGAGGCCGATTTAAATATTAAATAAATATAACCTAGGTTGAGCGAATGAGAAATCTCGGGTGTTACAAATACACCCAAACAAGGTCTGGTGCGTGTGCACCATGCCAAGTGCGCCGCTCACCAAACCAAGCTTTACCTTAAAGTTTAGCCGCCGACTGCTGAAGACTTTAAAGGCACTGAGGAAGCTTCATCCTTTCTTGGCCCCGAGAGTAACTACACAAATATCTCTCCCTGGCCCCCCTATATAAGGAGATATCAGCTCTCTCCTTAAAAAAAAAAAACAATCATCATCAACTCCCTCCAAGAGTTCACACACACACACAAGTCTCTCTCTCTATCAAGCCTCTTTTTTAGGAAGAAAAGAGAGAAAAAAAAGAGAAAAGAGTATTGACTCTATCTCAACACACACAAAACATAAGTCTTCCTAGCAGTGGAAGCACAACGGTCAGGCTACGAGCTAGCTTGATTCGGTACAATACAACGGCCTAGAATGTGGCCAAATTTTCTGTAAAACGACAGAAGGTAATCCCTTCAGTTCGTTAGTATGTTTAGATATGTAAATAGATATAATAAATGTATGTAATCATTTCAATACATGTAAAGTATATATTCTTTAATAAAACTAACTTGTGATAATTAAATACGAGCATGCAAATGTGTAAGAGACCGAAAGGGTGAATTGGGTGCGTAAAACCTTCCCAAATCGTAACTTGGCCCCCGAACCCATAATCTAAAGTTTTTCTCCCTTTTACTTTATAAACGAGAGTGGCGACTCTGTTTTCAAAGATAAACATGTTTTTCATGTTTATCAAACCATAAAATTAAATAGAGGAAAACCACAAGACAAGAGCGAAAAAACCCAAAGAGGGGCTGGCCTTCTCTCTGGAAGGGCGGATCCGGGGCACTCACACTATGTCATGTAGACGCATGTAATAGTGTACTGGGTCTTTGACTCACCCTTTTGTTATTTTTTTTCCTTAGTTGGTAGGGATATAAGTGGAGAACACTAAAGAAGCAAAGGAACAATATTTTAGGTTGCTGATTGTTTTGTATAGATGATGGTGATGTAGCTAGATATGTAAGATTTGTAATATAACTATATATCAGAGTGGCGCAGCGGAAGTGTGGTGGAATGAATGTGAACCATTGGGTAAACTCTTGGTTATGTAAACTATTGGTTTGATGTGTATTGTTGTAACGACATGTATTGGTCGTTGTTATCGGTTGTTCCCGAGCATGTTTAGCTCATAGGGTTGTGTTAATTTTATAGTTACCATGTTTAAATAGGATTATGATTGTTAAAAAAAGGTTTCACACCCCGATTTAGGGTTCCAAGTAGGGGCTTAAATTGGGGGCGTGACAGTAGTACTTTTCTTCATAATGCCAATTGAAGAGTTAACTTCTGTCATTTGAGAGAATTTTCTATAACAAGCAAACGTATCACAGTAATTGATTTCCACATTAAATTTGAAAAACAACACATTTAGAATTTAGAATACAAGGTTTTTCAAAATGATTTCCTTATTTCACAGCCAAAAGTTTTGATAAGAAAAAGGGATTTAAAAAATAGATCTTTTGACATTTCATCTGATCTGAGCAACAGGATCAAACTCTCAGGTTGTTAGACCTGAAAATGAAGTTCATGGAGTACTTGCTCTAATACCACTTGTTGGGTCCCGGGGATATGCTCAGAATATAGGCTAGAGGGGGGGGGGGTGAATAGCCTAACCTTCATTAAAAATTTCATCCTAATTTTGAAAATCTTTATGCACCAAGATGAAATATTTTTCATGTCTGGTCAATTTCTTTGTGAAGCAGTTCTACTCATGTTAGAACAGCAGAATTGCTTTAGCAGACTTAAGCTACTCTGTCACAGCAGTCTTAAATGTCTACTGGTAAATTGATGTTATAATATTTGCTGGTAGAAAAGAGTTGTGCAGCGAAAAGACTTGCAGAAAATATATACTCCCTCCGTCCCAGATAAATGTTCCTAGTTGATAAAACACAGGAATTAAGAAATATAATTAATGATGTGTTGTAAAATGTGTTCTAACCATAATACCCATGAACATTAATTGAGTTCAACTACTTTAAATAATTGAGTTTGTTTGGGATGTGTTATATTAAATGAAGCTTTAAGGGTATATTAGGAAGAATGGAAGAGAATAGTTAGATCAAAAGTCTTTAGGAACATTAGTTGGGACATCCCAAAATAGAAAGTAGGAACATTTATCCGGGACGGAGGGAGTAACATAGAAGATCAAAGTGGCCGTAAATAGATTAGTACAAATTCAACACTACAGCAGACTTATATCTTCATCAGATGCTAATATCACTTTCATGAACAGGTTGCTAAAAGAATAATACAAGTGAAACAGGGAAGATAAGTAAAGGTTGAATTTAGAGAAGTATATTTTATATTAAAATTCAGTAGAGATTTAGTCAAAGGTAAACATGTATAATACATCAACCTAGACTCTCTAACCTAGCAACCCTGTAGGGTTTCATGGAAAGGAAGATAGGGGAAAGGGAAGACATAGGAAAGCTAATTTATCAAGGATACGTAGGAAAAATCAATCTAGACAAATTTCACGATTAAGGTGTCTTCTGGTAGTATCAACTCGATAAATTAGATGTGAGAAGACAATATTATGGGTTGTTCAATTAGCAAGTAATTGAACAACCGAGTGACAAGCACTCGACCAACTTTGATGACTCATTATTGCACAACTAACAACTTTTGCAATGGAATACAAGTCTGTCGGTATGAATGCAATGTGGATTGTTAGCTCATGATCTTCCTCGACATCTTCAAGTAGGTTTTGTCTTCAATATTAGGCTGGAATGCTTGATCTCTAGCTATAGGTATGAAGTATAGCAGCAGAGAGACTGAGTCTTTCGAAGGAAGAAAGAACTCAAGTCAAGAAGTGAGTTCTTGGCTCAATGAAGCTTCTTGCCTTATGAATTTATGATTACTCTCTCGCACTGAGTGTTTGTTCTTACACTTGTATTTTTCCAACTCTTTGGTGTTCTTCGGATTATGCTTGAAAGCAAGCTCATGTATACATTACTCCATTGAAGAGGGATGAAAGGTTTCTTTTATAGGCAGAGAGGCGAAGGATCCATTGAGACTTTGAGTAGTTTTTAGCCGTTGGAGAGTTCGTTCTTTAATGTATTAGAGTACATTTTATGAATTGTTGGATAAAAATCTTCATGAGGATCTTTTCTTAATATTTGTCCAGGAATTAGGCTGAGGATGGATGTGACTTGACGTTCAGGCCTGAGTTTTAGGAAATGCACTGTAGCTGGTTTTTGATAAGATGCGTCTTTGAAGACCGAGACCAGACACAGAAGAGGAAATGTCCAGTAGGTGGAAATGATGGCTCAGATATCAACGCGTATCTTTAGTAGTCAAGATTATCTTGCAAAAAATCTTTTGCGAATCTTTGTAAACTTGGCTGCTTGGAGAACGACTAATTTTCCTCAACAATGTTAGATATGTAGTGAAGTAGACAGAATTCTATCATCATATCTGTTTATTGTGATATCTTCCGGTAAAACTGCTGGTGAGATGCTGATGCTGGCACTTGTAGAGCTAATTCATTTAAGAGATCATCATCAGTTAGTAGGATAAGGACTTGGATATGTACAGAGACTTTATATCCTAAGACCTAAGGGTACGCAGCCCTTTTAGCCACTCATGGAACATGCATTGTAATGATAACAAGTAAATCATTGGTTTGGAATATGCAAACCTATACAGCATATGTTGCACAAGCATATTCCTAAAATTCTTGATATGACATGATCTAATTTATAGGGATCTCTTGGTTTATGATAGGTATTATTTCCTAACATATAACCTTGCTTGTTTTTGAGTTCTTTCCGTGCTCGACAGGGTTCCTAGACACTATATAAAGAAGTGATCGTGCTCTAGAAAAGACACATGTTTTCAAGAGAGACTAAGGAAAGAGAGAAACAAAAAAGTCTGAATGCATTCGTGAATACAGCCTTATTCATTACTACATCCGTGTGTTGTTTCATTGAAAGTCTTTTGTGCTCACTGTCCAATTTTTCAGAAGCTGTATTTCTGTGAGCATTTCAGTTTACACAATTTAGATAAACTCAATAGGGAGTTTTCGTTTGAATTCCACTAAGTGTTTTTGGTTTTAAGTATTGTAATCCGTACAATCTTTTCATTAGTGGAAGTTTTGTCATATTTTGTAGACCAGAATTTTCAACTTGGTGTTCTTGCTTGATTTATTCAGTATTAATTCCGCTGCTTTACTTAAGTGTGTCGGTGGTTGTTGCTACATCCAGTACAACATCCACGATCTGTTTGCTGCTTTGATTTGAGATCCCAACTACAAAACTTTCACATGAGCTTATCAAATCTCTTGCACAAGGCCTCATTTATGGAACCAAATAAAATATCATCAACGTATATTTGAACCAACATTGAGTGACCCCAATGCTTCATGATGAATAGTATAGAATCAATTTTGACTCTCTCATTTCGGGGTATTATTGCGCTCTTCGGGGCTAGTGTTTAGCTAGGTCATAAGATCTTACGTGATCATAGTATATGGGACGGTTGGTGACGATTGGACTACTCGAGTTCGTTATTTGTATCCTTATCTTTCTTTTGAAATTGGGTAATTATGTGATATTGTAGAACTACGTACAATAACTGTTCCTTTGGCATTCAATCATTTGGCATTTTTCCTAAGCAACTCCTTAGAAACTGAAAGAGTTGTAAATGAACTTACTAAGCATTATTCGCTCACTCTTTCAATTACTCTTCTTTTCCACATCCCATGTAAGAATTGAACTATGAGTTGGGAATATGCTGATTAGCAGCAAGCCCGAGTTTTTGAGTCCTTAATTACTTTTTAATTCATATGCTAGATGATTTTGTTATTTAGTGAGTGTGTTATGAGGATAATTTGTTAGACATTTGGGGATTATACATGAGATCGTAATTTAGTTTTAACTGCATTTTTTTTTTGGGTACTAGGGAGGGTCAAAGCCTAAGAAAAAAAAAACTAACTAAAGAGAAATAGAACTTAATTGTGAAACCACGTTTGGGGCGTTATACATACTTTTTGGGGATAATTTCACTTTTGGTACCTAAAGTTTACTTGCTTTTTGCTTTTGGTACCCAATGTTATAGAGTAATCACTTTTCATACCCAATGTTTCTGCTTTTACTCGTTTTAGCTATTGACCGTTAATGTTTCGTTAAATACTAATGAACTTGCTATTGTTGGTTGATTTCAGTATAAAAGAGGAAAATTTCTTCATTTCTTCACTTCGTTTGTCTCCTACCAATCAGACCTCAAAAAAACTTTCGTTTTGATAAAACACGTAATTTATAAACCTGTTTTTTGCGTAAATTAGTCCGTAACGGACCGGATGATTTAAATATTATACTACATTTTCATAAAAATATATACATAACTAAGAAAATTAATTGCAAAATTAAGATAATATAGTAAAACGGTAACTTCAACTATAACAAGGAGGCATCTCACCAAACTAACTTTAATTAAATTTAATATTTAATTTACTTGACATTTGTTGATTGTAGGATTAATAATGCAACAAAATAAGTTTAAGTAGGTAGATAAAAGTATGACTTTAATAAGAATAATTTTCTTCATATTAAACGAAAAACTGTAATACTCTCTTCGACTCCCAAAAAATAATTCCACTATAATTTGGGTTTGTTGCAAAATTAGTTTCTATATTTTAACATTAGGAGTATGAACTTTCTTTCTTTTTTATATATACTTTTTTTTGTTTCCTTCAAAAGCAGAAAACAAATTATAGGAAATATATAGAAGAAAAAGTACAATCAAAATATTGTTTTATATTATATTTTACATACATATTCACAAAAAATATATAAAACACGTGATTCGTAGTACATAATGTATTATGAATTACCTGTTTTATCAAAATGAAAGTTTCATTGAGGTTTGATAAGTAAGAGACAAACACAAGTGAAGAAATAAATAAATTTTCTTCTTTTATACTCAAATCAACCTATAACAGCAGGTTGCCCGTTAGTATTTAACAAAATATTAATGGTCAGTAGTTAAAGCGAGTAAAAGCAGAAATGTTGGGCATCAACAATGATCACTATAGAACATTGGATACCAAAAACAAAAAACAAGTAAACTTTAGGTACCAAAAGTGAAATTATCCCGACTTTTTGCCTCTCAGAACCCAAACGATCATGACTAACCAGCTTCCTCTGAAGTAATAATCGTGGCCTTCACCTCAAGTGCAAAAGTGCGAAATGCAGTGACAGAAACTACAAGTGAAGATACGATGAGTTTCAACTTTCAAGTCATAATTATAAGGTTAAATATGAAAACTAAAGTAACTATCACTTATTACCTCCGTCCCAAAATAAGTGTTATTTTAGTAAAGTTTTCTTGTCGTAAAATAAATGTTGTTATAAGATTTCAAAAACATTTGTCCATATTTTGTCAAAACTGACCTTATTTGCTAAGCTCATTAAAAGAGGATTGTTAACAGAAAATAGAAAATTATTTCTACACTAATCTACAATAATTAAACATAAATAAGGAAAGATCAGTCTTTATGTAAGCTTCATTAATATGTGTGCAAATTACTAAAACGACACTTCTTTTAGGAGAGAGGTAATATATGGATATGTCAATGTAACGCCCCAAACCTGAGCCCAACTAAACGGGCCCAAGCCCGAACACGTCACAACTCGCAATCCAACTAAACCAAATCAAATTTGCAATATATCAAAATTAGTTCTTAAGGAAAGTGCGCAGCGGAATGATAACCCAAGTTTTACAATCTCAAAATCCAAGCCCAAAATAAATTGTCTCGCAGGACTAACTAAGTTAATCAAACATCGAAACTTGAATTAAACTTATTACATAGAAACTCAATAAAATAAATTCCAACTCATCCTTGCTTGCACGCCTCAACATAAAACCTTAATATCTCATTTGTGACCTGAGGAGAAGAATAAAGTGAAGGGTAAGCGAACAATGTCCAGTAAGTTCAAACGCCGCTCCTCCAGTTTCCAAGGAAGGGTGAACGCACAAGGAGAATATTCAAAGTGATCAATGTTACAAAAAGGTGGTTTGCAGTTCATGTAATGCTTTACAACGAAAGTGAACAAGGCGAACGAACTAGTGTTTCACAAATGAGAGTTCAAAGAAAAGAAGCATGCAAAGTACGAAGTCGAGTAACCCAATCGTCACCAACCGTCCCATACCGGCTAGTCACGACGGATTACTCACAGATGCCATGATCACGTAGGTGGTCCATTGACCAATCACACAAATGCCCCGAAGGGTGCCAAAATTTTACCCCAAGGGTAACTAATAAATGTAAGTCATGACTACCGCACCAAGGGCCAAGTGGTGCAAAAATATAAGGTTCACTCTATACCCAGTGACGGATTCTTCTACTAGTGATCATAGCGGAGTTCAAAATAAAACAATATTATCAAACGATACATACGAAATTTACTTTCAAAGTATAAGTATCGCATATTATTCTAATTAAATTTTTTAAAATTATACCATTAAATCTAACTAAGTAACATATAGATAATCTGTTACTGTATAAATAATAGTCTTAATACTAGTACTATTATTTAACTTTAACCATTAAACACCTTACTCCACCTACCAGATCCAGAAGTCAACAAAAATACACCCTCCATGACATCACACACACTGTACACACTGACACACACACACACAGAGCTTGATATTCCTTCTCTCCCTCACTGACTTATAATGTGAAATTTTGAAAATCAATACACACACGCAACTTACCACACACACAAATAACATCACCCACACACACACAATCTTGTGGGTCTACCCTTTCCCTTCTCTCAGGTTTTTTTTTTTTTTCTTCTCTCTTCCCCTGCTCTCTTTTTCCCCCAGCTTCTCTCCCTTTTCTTTTTCTCATCTTTTCTTTCTCTTCTCTTTTTCTTCTTCCAATAACAGCCCACACGCACAAACCACATACATACGGACACACTACAGCACCTACCTTCCACCAATTCCGTCCCTTTCACCCTCTCTCTAATTCGAATGGCAGCACACAAACACACTGTCAATCCAAGTTTCAGTACATTGCCCTCGATTCTCCCCTTTTTTTTCTCAACCCCACAAGATCAATACAACACACCCAAACAACTCAATACAATACCTTTTAATTTTATTATCAATTACACCCACACTTATACACTACTCACACTGCGAAGGAACTATGTACTTTAAAAGTATAACAGAATTAGAGAGTAATAGAGATCGAGGACAAAGTCGTTTACCTCTGATAACTCACTCACCAAAATTCGATCTGACGTAGTTGCTCCTCTTCACTGTTGATCACGCCAAAAAAGGATTGGGTATCGTGTCTGGTCCACGTGTGTAGTCTAGATAGGATTCCGGCTGATGTTGTAGGGATAGTCCTCACAAACTGCTTGAAACCTGTGATCAACAAAGAACACCGTAAGGGGCGCTGGGTTGTCCCAGCGATAATCCTCAGGTGTGAGAATTAGCAATACTTCGTAGGAGCGGTAAAGCTAAGAAAGTATGTAAGCAAGTAATTTGCATGTGTACCTTATGAGGCCTGTTGAGGGTGCTGTTTATAGAGGTAGGAACCATAATCCTAATTGGATTCATAGTTGGGGTGATATGATTCCCATGTCTTTCGGAATAAGTTTTCTCATATGCTTAGGACTGATATGTAAAGATTTATAGCGGGACTCTTCTCAGACATGACGTGATTCCGTATAGGATACTGTTTTGCCGAGCTGGAGGGGCTATGCCGAGGTCGGCCTGGATGCTTCCAGGTCGCTCTATGTAATCGAGGTCGGCCTGGCATACGCCAGGTCGCTCGATACTACCAAGGTCGGCCTGGCATACGCCAGGTCGTTTGATGTTGGTGAGGTCGATCTGGAATATCCCCAAGTCGCTCTGTGGGTCCCTGTGTCAGCGTGCTGAGATAGTATACTGATGAAGTGGGCGATCTGTCACAGAGTAACTTCCAGCTCGTCATGACTGAGTTGGGTGTATGCCACCTTGACGCTTGCCCAGCTGGAGCCTATGAAGCCGCAATGTCTGCCACGTGTCCAGCTGAGGGCTGAGGTCGTTCAACTGTCGTCTCACTCTCTCCCTCAAGTTTTCTTAATCTTCCTCTCTCTCTCTCTCTCTACCTCTCTAGTTTAAACAGGGAGTATGTTCTCAAACTGAGTTTCTACCGAATTCGGCACAAAACGATAAGTAAGTAATCTCTCCTCCGAAATTCAAAAATCGAATCCCTTATCTCTCCGATGCAGCAGCATCCCTCACATCTCTTTTTTTTTTTTTTTTTTTTTTTCTGTTATTGTTCTTAGTATTAATTTTATTATTAGTATTATTATTGTCCATTTAACTCTTGTGCTAAAATGAATGAACTAAATTTACGGGCCAAGTCCACAAACACAGATATAATCGGCCCAACTAATCGATATAACCGGCTCAGAATAATTACAATATTGATTTATGCAATTTATTATTATTAACACAAAATTTGGGGTATTTCAGTCAAAATAAAAAATTTCGGGTGATTCAAATAAAATGATACAAATGCTACAAGTGATGACAAAGCGTTCAGGGGAGTTCACAGACGCACTAATAATTACTTTAATTTTATTTATGTTTGGACAAAAATACCCTTAAATAGTCATACAATATATTCTCTAAATTACTTTTACTTTACTTTTCTTTCAATTAAAAGTTAGTCATTTTTTTTCATGATCTATATATGTAAAGTTACACTTAATATTTCTATTTTATCTGTTTTTCTTGTACATAGCCACAATTATTTTTTGTTAAACTTTGTTTGTTACACTTGTACCTATTGACTTTTATCAAATTACCTTTCAATACTATCATTTTTTTATTTTTATATAGCATGACCAATGTATTTTTATATTCTTTTTCTACATGTTTGAAAAATCATATTTAATTATTTATACTCATAAAAAAAAATTAATTGCGTTGTGTACAATAAGTGAAAAAAAAAATAATCTTAAGAATGAAATTTTATTTTTAAAATGAAAATTAAGATTAAATATGGATATCAATATTATAATTAAGATTTTTATTTTTGTGAAATTGCACAATGAAATAAATGTTAGTTTTAATTTATGTAATTCATGATATGAATTAAAAAAAGAGAGTATTTTCATCCATGTTAGCTTAAGTCTAGATAGATGTAGTGGATAAATATATATATATATATATATATATATATATATATATAGTACACTCTCAGAATAAAAAAATTGTACACGAACGCTTCAAAAAAATTAATATTAAATATAATGATTTAAAAACTGAGTTAAAATATCATGGTAACATATTATGGGTAAGTGAGAGAGAAAGAGAAGCCCCCAAGTTTTCACTGTGGTTTGGGTTCTACTCGTCCTTGAGCTCCATTCACACCCGTCTATGCTTCCAATGCAAACTTTACATGGATAAGATCATGAGCAATAACTAGTTTTGTGACTCCAGATCTCCGTACAAATCTATATATATATATATATATATATATATATATATTTAAAGTTGGTGAGGATGCCTCTAAGTGTGCCATCTCATCAAACTTTTGGTTCTCTTTGGAGTGAAATGACTTTTCATTTCTAAGTCATTAGCTAATAACAATACCTAATAATAATAGGTTTTACAATAGGTATTATTATTAGGTAATACTAATAGGAGAAGGACTTTAGGAAATAAAATAATATTTTTTAATGAGATTTGAACCCATACCCTTTTAAATATGATTATACACCTTAAACCAACTCAACCAATTATATTATATGTAAAGATTTTAAAAACATATTATATTATTCTATAAATTATTTTATAATAGAAACCAACTAGATTTTATTTTTATATATGAAACTCTCTCCATGTCAAATTGAGTCTCATATTCTTATTTAAGACGTCCTAAAATAATGTATATAATATGTGATCCATATTAACAAAATTTTAAATTATTTATTCAAAATTGATGCTTATGTTTTATTGATATTTGTGTAAATTTCTTTTTCAAACTGATAGTGTATAAAAAATATGTAAATATATATATAGTATCAAATTAAATATTTTTTAATCATTGAATGATCTCCAAAAATTATTTCAAAAAATATAATTATATTCAATTCTTAAACAATTTTCATTTGTTCAGAAAAATGTTATCTTTCTTCAATATGTCCCAAAGTAAATATTTTATTTTTAATTTTGTAAATTTTTCAAATATTTGTTTAAAATATCTTTACTAAGTGCAAGATGAAAAAAAGAGATAAAAAAACCCAATCATATGATATCATTAAAGGGTACTAAGAAAATTTAAAAAATGTATAGAAACAAAAATATATGTATTGACCACCAATTAAAAATACTTATTTTGAAACGAAAATTTATAATAAATAATTAACAATTTGCATATATTGACAACACTTAACTTTTATCAGACATTAAGTCAACAAACTTCTATATTCAATAATGATAATTTTTTTCAAAAATATTTTTAAAATGTATCAATTGAACACAAAAGTTAAATTACACCCGTGCATTGCACGGGCTCTATAACTAGTACAATGTATACAATACAATGTATTCGTGCTTGTACCACTAATCAGACTAGAATATGCCAATTTGAAACAAACTGAATTATACTCTCTCCGGCACACATTATTAATATTGGTATAATGTGTAGTTTCTTTTAAAACTCATTAGCATGTGACCCATAGTTTCCTTTAAAACTCATTAGCATGTGACCCATAATTAAAGTAGGAAAAAAAAGTAAGGGTAAAATGGTAAAAATGATGTTATAAAAACGAAACTTTCAAACAAAATAATTTTTTTGGGGCAGAAGAAAAAGAAAAGCTGGACAATAATTTTTGGACGGAGTAAGATTTTTGGAAATTTTCGATACGTACTATTTTCCTAAATCAGAATCTAAATAAATTCCTTATTTTTCTCCCCATTCCGTATCCTAGTCTCGTGTCAATTTTGTGTGACCTCTAATTTTCTAGTTGAGATTATGAGTAATAACATGAGTACCTAAAGAGTATCAAATTTTTTGCACCAAATGATGTCACCTGATGTTGCAGTGATGTGATGCATTAATTTTGATTTTTAATTTTGCTTTTATACCACATCAGCTGACACATCATTTGGTCCAAAAAATTTAGTAATTTTAGGTACCCATGACATTACTCTGAGATTATTTGTGGCAACTCATGCAATACTATCCTACTAAGATTCTTTTTTCATGCTCCATTGCACCGTATATTGATTAATTTTACTTAAATTTTGCCTTTGGTATAACTCATGGTGTGTCATCGTGTGATCTCTTGAACTATTTCTATACGAATGAAAGGATTTCTAGCTTTCAAGGGTGTGAATTGGGAGGTGGTTTGTGGTTTCAAAAGACTTTATTTTTCTAGCTTTTCAAATTATCCAAAGATTAGTAAATTGTTTTGTTTGAATCTCTTCTTTTGCTCAAAGTTCCCACCACATTAAAAACCAGTCCAGTGGATTGTTCTACCTTAACTAGACGTCTCGGTTTCGAGATTTGGGAATGCAATTACGTTAGAACTTGTCGGAAAAGCTTTATCGCCCTTGTATTCATATTCTGCTCGAGAGATTAGTCTTGGGTCTACGTGTCTTGGGATACCTTTGGAAAACCAAATAAGAAAAAAACTTAAAACCCAATCTGCAAAAGCCATTGGGTTGCCACTATCAAAATCTAACCCAAACTTTGTCCCTCTTCAAATATTTTTTGTTTATGAACATTTAAATCGTGCTGTGTATGATAACACAAGACATCGCCCTACCCAGCTTATATCAGCTATCATGGAGGACCATTCCAATATTCTTCAAGCTGCCGGTTTTCTACCTTCTTCCATGCCAGGTTCTCTTCGCATTTTGAGTAAACTCCAAAAGAAAGTCACCATTCATTCTGTTGTTTGGGCTAAACCTCCGCCTGGCTTTCTTAAGTTTAATTCGGATGGCGCTAGTAGGGGTAACCCAGGGCCTAGTGGTGGAGGGGGAATTATTCGGAACTCCCTGGGCATGGTGGTTTTTGCTTTCTCAAAGTTCTTTGGGATTATGTCTAGCATAGAGGCTGAAATTCATGCTCTTCATATTGGTGTTCTGTGGCTTTCAAGAAATGGTTTTTTCGATGCCATTATCGAAACCGACTCAAAAATCCTTTATGACAGCTTATCTTCAGGTCATTCTCCTCCTTGGAAATATTCTTATCTGTTCAGAGAGATTCTCCAAATTCAATCCGAGCGTCGTTTTTTGTTCAAGCATTGCTTCCGGGAAGCAAACAAAGTGGCTGACAGTCTTGCGAACTTAGCTTGTGATTCTAAAGATGATCAGAATTTTCCGAATGGTCACAACATTCCGCAGTTTACCAGAGGCCTTATTTCTCTTGAAGCTCGAGACATCCCAAATGTTCGCATATCTTAGGTGTTTTTTTCGATTTTTTATTGTATTTCCTTTCCGAGGTTAGGCTCCTTTGTCCTCCCTCTTATAAGGGCAAGGTTGTCCCCCAAGTTTGTAATTTTTTCTTATCTAATAAAATTTAGAGGTGCCGTCCCTGTTTCCCTAAAAAAAAAAAAAAAAAAAAAAAAAATTGTTCACATATAAATTCACCCCATCACTTCCCAAGACATGAATGCAAAGCTATCAATTCTTCATGTTACACATCTAACTAAGATTATGTACTCAACGCAAACACTTTATCCATTAACATAAACATTGCAATTGTAGAGGCCTTTAGACATAACATTGAAATTCTTTTTTTCTATATTTCATTTTTCCTTTTCGTAAATTCAATTGTTCGTGTTACAACAAAGAATTTGCAGTAACGGTAAGAAAATACGATACAAATGATCAGAACAAAGAATTTGCAGGAAAGGCTCCGGCAGCCTATCTACCTCCAGCATGTACATTGAACTCTCGGGTGTCTTCAGCGTCTTCAATGTTTGCTAAGGAATTATATCATCCGTGTTTCGAACAAGGGGCGCCAGTTCTATAGTTTGTGATTCTGATGTTTCGTTTCTTTCTTTCGTGTTCGGTACATAACTTGGAAGCATCGACGAGCTAGGATCACTCCTAGGCACCAAAAACAGTAGACAGAGAGGAGTGACTCTCAATATATTTCGAATCAATATTGCAAGCCATAGTTTATCAAACTGTGTCCTTGTGACGTTCAAGACATGAAGTAATAAGCCTCCTCCCCATGTTGCTGATAGAAGTCCAACATTATCAATTGACATGAGCAATGCAAAGAAAGTGCCTTCAATACCTGGAGGACAAAGCTTGGAACTTAGAACAAGAAGGGGCATCCATTTCAACCGTCCTGTCATCTGGGAAATGCTTTCATCAATCACCACAAAGAAATAGTCCGGTATTCCAAATTTTAGGTTTAACCGTAGAACCAGTATCAGATCCAGCATCCCCGATAGACCAAAAAGCAGCTGCGTCCAGAATAGTAGATCTCTGAAAGGGTGGTCTTTTAGACCATACTGATATAGTATGGCTCCTAAAAGGGATCCAACTGAACCGATTGACAGTATAAAACCAATAGTCTCCTGCACAAGTCAAGAAAACAGTTAACTGATAGGGAGTGCAATCTCTCATGTCCTGCATAAATCAAGTGAGAAAATCCACGATGACTGATGATCTAAATGTACATAAATATGTAAAGCAGAGCAAAAGTTGCCTATTGGCCGACTCTTCGAGACTTCAACCATGATTAATCCTTGCATACTAAGTTCTATAGGCCAGTATTTGCACCATATACGAGAAGGTTGCATAGTGCTAACAAATATATGCAGGCAATTTGATAAAAACAGATTGACGTGAACTAGAAAACTTAAAGCATCTGAAATTGTTGTAATTTAAACTTTAGCTATCTTCTACTCCTGTTGTCCCTAAAACAGAGTCCTATTTTAAAAGTCGAAACTTTTAACAATGCATTTTTACTTCCATATATTTCCTTTAAATTGCAGTAAGATTACGTTCTTTTGGATGAAAAGTAAGAGCAACATAATGTTATTGAAAACCAAGTAGAAATTTGGAAAATAATGAATACATATACCTTAATTTGGAAATGGGACTCTTTGGTGGTACAAACAAAAACAGAAATAGGAATCTTTTTATTAGAGGGAGTACATAATCAGATGCCTTGTTTTCAATTGGTAGAACTGTGCAACACATTTGTAGAACCCTGACTCTTCAGCTACAGTGTACTTGCACCTCAGTATCTGGTGCTATCTGATTGTCGAAATGCAAGTTTTTTTTTTTTTTTTTCCTTACATATAGTTTTTTAAGGTAGACTTCATGTGCACTAGTTGAAACTGAATTCGTCAGTTATCTATTGGTGACTCGAGGAAAAACATTTACCTGAGAGAAAGATGGGCCTGCCTTGGAATCCGTAGCCCAATAAAACTGGCCTTCATAGATATTCAAACTCAATGCAAGTGAGAGATACATATATAGACATGGCCTCCACACATCCGGGTATTTTAGTGTTCTCCACATAGCCTTTGCAGCATCAATGAATTTCTGGTTTACCTGACAACACAGAACAGAACGGTAAGGAACAGAACATTAGAGTTTTTAGTTCCGATGGAGTAACATAATCATAGAAGGGATTTCCTTATATGTACCTGTCCATATGCAAAGTTGGGTGTGTGTGGTTCCTTAAGCATAATGCCAACTAGCAATACGAGCCCAGCTGGAATAGCCAGCAATCCATAAACTCCCTTTTTTTATGAAGAAGATAGAAACCATTAGACACGGAAATGATCATTAGTTTGAAATGTTCTACTCCCTCTATTGAAATAGTCCCATTTGACAAGTCAAACATTCTAAGATTGTAGCTTTACATGCTTGTACCTTCAAAAAATTACACCATAATTTCATCCTATTTTAGAAATGGGACTATTTTTTTTGGGACAAACCTGGAAAAAGGGGCTTTTTTGGGAGACGGAGGGGTATAACTATTCAACTTTGGATTGGCAAAAGTGGAACAGTAGAGTACAGAAGCTCACCTTTGGGCCAATTATGTGAACGAAGATACCACTAAACAAAAATCCCACCAGAGCTCCAACAGAAGAACTGAGGGCGCACAAGCTTTGCATGTCTGCTGCTAGAGAAGGATGACTACCGCTATTCTGTGCCACACATGCGTCAACTGTCACATCTGCTATTGCAACTCCAGCACTTCCAGCCGTTAAAGACATCAGAGCCAATACAATATGCAACCTTGGGTGCAAAGACAAAAACAGCATCGACGTAATACCAATAACACCTGAAATTAAGAGTAGGGAAGCAACAATATGATAAATATACATATCTAGTAATAAATTGGGTAAATTACATGAATCATCTCTGTACTTAGACTTTTCCACAAATTGCCCCTAAACTTAGACTTTGCTCTTGGTTCAAAGTACACCCTTTCAGTTCGCCATTAGTCCTTTGTGTCGATGTTGTTTATCCATTAAATAGTTGTGTAATAAGTAAAGGGGTTTATAAATCTCAAATTTAATGGTTTAAATTTAGAAACTAGACTATTTATTTGGGGTAGAAAGTGGGACTTTTTTTTTTTGTGGGTTGGGGGGATGGTGGGAGTATTATATTATTATACTCACTCCATCCCAAAAAAATTAATCTCATTCGACATATCAAATTTTTAAGATTGTATCTTTACTTACTTATATCTTCTTCAAATTGCACTAATATTTTTACTATCTTTAGAAATAAGACTATTTTTTTGGGACAAACCAAAGAGGAAAGTGAAACTAATTTTTTGGAATGGAAGAAGTAGATAATAACACCATTTAGTCTTGTAAAATATGGCCGATTACAAGACTAAATGGTGTTATTATCTATAATAATTTAATACTCCCTTCGTCTTCCCAAAAACAAAAAAAATAAAATAAAATCTCACTATGTATTCTTATTTTTCCCAAATAAATAGTCTTATTTCAAAATTTAAGCCATTAAATTTGAAAATTTATACTTAATACCGGATATTTTGTGCATCCACGCTAAAGACTAATGGTGAGCAGAAATTGTGTACTTTGAACCAAGCACAAGCAAAGTCTAAGTTTAGGGATGATTCATGTGCTTTGCCCTAATTAATATGTTTTTCCTTTATCACATCAACCAGCCATCTCTTACATGTAGATCGAGGGCAACAATTACATGACGATTGAAGATTCTATAACAGCTTAAACGATAGGACAATTTCCATTATCCAGTAAAAAGAATGGAAGAAAGAAAAAGACGAGGATTAACAGGAAACTGCAGAGAATTCTAACAATTTAATTTATGCTTTCTCACTTGTGAAAACTCTTTGCCTCATATTCATGTGATTGATATCAGCCTTATCTTTGGGACGTTAATGCAGTAACCAGATACTCCTTCAACTTCATTTCCTAAGAGGAACAACTCAAAAAGACAAATTCAGCTGTTTATAACAAGGCTGAAAAGGAACATCGTCATTCGACAAATTTCCACAACAAGGAAGCTCCTTAATCATTAGTGTAACTGAGGATCAAGTGACTCTTTTCAAGTGCAACTTGTCGTTTATTTTTTCTACGAAAAGAAGACCTTCATCAAAGATGGAAAAAGTGCAAAACAGGGAGGAGAAGCTGTCCACCAAGGTAAGAAAATCAAAGAAAACTTAAAAAAGAAAAAGAGAGAAAGAAACAAAGTGGAAAGATCAAAAACTGCTAAAGAAGCACTGCTCCCAATCCCTTATCAATTCTGCGAGTAACAGACCACTGAATGATTTCAAAGCAGAAGGCCACAAGGAAGTGAGAGAGCAAACTCTGTCCCTTAAGTGGGAAAAGTAATGCTTTGTCACGGGAATTCGCACACGCAATTTGCATCTTGCCTGAGCTTATGTAAGAAGTGATAAGAAACTCTTCAATTGAAGGCGGACAGACTCATTGCTCAGCCAAGATGCAAAACAACTCGCACCACAACCTCCAAGAAACTTGACAATTAAAGGAAACATGATGGTGGTATGCTCTATTAATTCATACAGTAAACCCTTTTTGGTTGTAATTTTTATATTTTCTTTTAGCCACCAGGCCTGCAATTAAGATTCTATATTGCCGGTCAATACTATATTAGTTACTTCTGTAGGGAATGAAGAATTCTGATAAAAATCTGGATCTCCTATTTCCAGAATGCCACGTAAGAACCCAGAAAAAGATATAAAAAAACAAGAATTACTTTGTGTTAATATAGCCAAGTCATGGCTCCTAATTGAAAATGGTAAAGACTAGTTTTTCCACCCCCTGCCAATGCTCAAAGTCAGCACCATCTTAGCAAATTGTTATTGTGATATCCCACGTCGGGTAGATGTGGGACTTGTGTGTGCCTTATAAGTGGCCACCCACTACCACTGGCACAAACCTATCCATGGACTTTTGAGTGGTTTGTGGTGGGCCAGTTGACCCAAGTGCTTAGTGGGCCAATGCGTGGCGGACCGGGCTTCGGGTTCGGGTCGTTACAAATGGTATTAGAGCAACTCCCGGTCGAAAATGTGTTAGAATACATCGCCTGGGGTGCCGATTCTTTGGGCCTCTTTTGGGTCTTGACGAGGACGTCAAGGATTCAAATGGATCGGGTAGATTGTGATATCCTACATCGGGTAGATGTGAGACTTGTGTGTGCCTTATAAGTGGTCACCCACTACCACTGGACACCAACCTATCCACTCGTTAAGGATTCAAGTGGATCGGGTAGATTGTAATATCCCACATCGGGTAGATGTGGAACTTGTGTGTGCCTTATAAGTGGTTACCCAGTACTACTGGGCACCAACCTATCCACTCGTCAAGGATTCAAGTGGATCGAGTAGATTGTGATATCCCACATTGGGTAGATGTGGGACTTGTGTGTCTTATAAGTGGTTACCCACTACCACTGGGCACCAACCTATCCATGAACAATTTTGATCCTTGAGAGGAGGGGGAGTGGCTGGAAAGAGCAGTAGCAGAGAAGGAAGTTCTGGAAGTTAATAGAGGATGAAGGGTATAATGTGGGAAACAAGATGCATTCACAGATTCACTATTTTGTTATTTTCTATTTCTTTTACCATAATGGCTGGAGGCTGTTATTGACCTTAAGTAATCAGTTCTTCCTCATGGTGTCTAAGATTGGAATTTTAGATACAGGATCCCAATATATCACTCCCTGCATCCCCTGAACTCATTTTTTTCTAGGAGGAGCCATGAACATATAGGATATTAGACCTAAAATCTTAGCAGCAGAATGTGCATGCTAGTTGGAGGCAAATGTCCGACTGTAGAAGAGTGATTCATGTGGATGAGTGTAATAATGCGTTCGCCAGTGATTAGCAAACTCAAGATCTGCACCAGATATAGAGAATGGGTTTTAAATGTGTGGTTGTGAGGAATAGAAGCAAAGATTTAAGGTGCAAAGTCCAAACCACAGAGAGAGAAAATTATGATCTGGAAGACACGGAATTTCTTTCTATGTAATGGTAGAACGATTTTGAACAAAACAGACAGAAATTGTTTAGTTTTGTATCCCAAAATTGGTTAGGGTGAATGGTTTTACTCATAGCTTGAGGAAAGGGAGGCTTAATCCCAAAATTTATGCTTTTGGTAATGGAGGCTGTGAGTTGGGGGCTGTTGACCATAGCAGCTTTAAATGGAGCAGACTCGGCATCCTCTCATTTTCTGTTTTACAATAGCAATATCATGTTTACTTAATTAAATGCCAATTACTACTATCCGGTCCATGATAGGGATGGAGCTACAGGACTTCCAGGTCAAAGAGTTACAAGGAACTGGCCTTTGTCAAGCAATTGCCCTTGTGCAATACACTGGAATTAAATGACCGACATAGTACTGTCCATGCTGAAGTGGTTGCTGATCCGGCTGGTCTTTTGGAAAGAGGGCACCGGGTTTATGATCATATAAGAATGAGATTTTTTTTCAGAAAGATACGTATTTATATTTTCTTGGGATAGCCTTCTTTCTTATTCTTCCGCATCTACATTCTTTTCATGAAATTTGTAACTAACACTTACCAGGCAGTTGTTATTCTATGATATATAGTATGCAGAAATCCACTAATAAAAGTACTAGTTGGTTCTGCATTCATAGATGACGAGAATACATCTTAAAATGTTAAATATGAGCTTGGGAATGAATATGAGGCAATACAACTTTCGATGAGGATGAGCCAATTGAAGATGTATAACCTAGAGTACGTGACAAAGCCACATATTTGCCAAGGGAGGTAATGGCCCCCTCAAGTTGCAGATGATATCTTTTGATCCATCCCCTTTATGTTAAAAATTCTGCTAACAAGTGCCCTACAATACTTGTTAAGATTTCTATTAATGGAAATTAATGCATTGGAAATCATCCACAATGCATTGGAAACACCCCACCCCCCCCCACCTTAGTGTTTTGGTATTGGTTACAATTTCCATTAATGGAAATCTTAACATGTACCACATGGGAACTTGTTAGCAAGACCCACACGTTTATATCATTTTCACGGACAACCTTATGATAGCCCCCATTAGATACCTGAATAATTTGGTAGAACCCCCAGACATTCCTTATCTATACTTGGCCCCACCATGCATCAGTTATGACTGAGTGACTATAAGAATGAGGCATCTGATTTAAACAAGAAAACTTTCTATGGTTTTGTGGACTTTCACCTTAAAAGAGTGTATGGCATCACGCAACACAAAGCAGTACAGACCACAACATTTCCCAGTCCATCCATATACAGATTTTAACTGCTACTTGAATTTACAACTCAAATGTACAGACTAGAGAAGCTTAGCCTATAAACTCATTACACATCTAAGCTACTACGGAGGCAAAGCAGGTCACCCAAGAATAACTAACCTACAACGTACAATCTAAGGGGTTTGAATCACCTACAAGATTAGCAGATTGAAGGAGATCATCCTTCAGACATTTTTTTTGGTGTTATGAGCAAACTGACTTCACAGCTCATTCTTTTGTCGATTTTGTGGATAGCTTTTCGGTGACCTAGTTTCCTTTTGAGTTTTCTTTCTGTGTACAAAGGATGCGCCTCCTGATTAGGCACGTGTTTATATATATATTTACATATTACTTATCAAAAAAAAAAAGATTAGCAGTACTCATTCACTCATTCAGTGATTAAAATGACCATAGATTGACTTTAAAGGGAGAATAACAATCAATTATTTATACGTTCTCTTTTTAGTTCATATTTTTGTATAATTTGTTCTTGAAACAAAGATGAACTGATACCATTCCAAGATACAAATCGCTGACAAAATATTTCTTATACAGCCCTGGTTTATATTACATACACAGGTATATATTTTCATTCTACTAAAACATCCATGTTCCGAACGTTTGACAACGGCTTTCACTGTATGCATATATGGAACACCTTAATTAATATTCCACCAAATGCTATGTTACATTAGAAATTCAATTTGGATGCATTACCAATGTAAAGATGCAATATAACTATATAAATGTATGTATGCGTGCATACAAGCAAGTAAGAGAATGAATGTGATGGATAATAGTAATTGTTACCTGCAAAAATGAAATAAGGCCGCCGATGATACCCAGAGATGGGAACAACGTCGGTGAGAAGACCCCAAAGAGGCTTAACAAGCCAGGGAATGGAAGTGATTCCAGAGTAGACCTGAGCTTCAGAAGGCTGCACTTTCTGCACATCTTTCATGTAATACTCTGTGCCCACTCTACCAAGAGCACCCCCTAACCCTTGACTTATCCCATACACCACCACCACCCCAAATACAAAAGTCCAATGCATTTCCCTTGCTAGCATTCTCAACCAGTAGATTGGGGCCCACACACAACATCCCCAAATCATCCCTCCTCCCTTCTCCTCCTCACTTCCACTACTAGTTGGTTTATGTTCTTCCTCTTCCTCCACCATAATTCACTCACTGACTCACTTGAAACTAGTTATCTCCAAAAAAAGAAAAACAAAACCCAGTACAGAGTCAACTGGCTCCTCAACTGGGCTGAGGTCAGATTCA
Organism: Platycodon grandiflorus; assembly: GCA_016624345.1. Lineage (NCBI taxonomy): Eukaryota > Viridiplantae > Streptophyta > Magnoliopsida > Asterales > Campanulaceae > Platycodon > Platycodon grandiflorus. The sequence goes on from CM028367.1 coordinate 5,270,863, forward strand.
ATAGAAGTGAAATGCCTCAGAATTTGCAGAAAATCTTGAAGGTCATAGTCCAAGTCAACGCTCCAAGAAATGGGGATCTTGAGTTGAGATGATTAAAGTTCGTTAGAAAATCTTGAAAACCCCAAATACTAAAGGGTTTAGGAAAATCCAACAAAGAAACCAAAATAATCTTCAAATGCTTATAAGCTAAAACTAGTAAGAAATCTTGCAATGTAATGACGTGAGTTGTGTCTTTGAGCTGCTTTCTGATAATGAAACCCAACAAACTCCCAACGCTTTCTTCATAAATGTGTAGTCCCCTTATGAATTTCTTTTTTTCTTCACCTGTATAAGGGATTTTTGTCAGAAATGATAAGGGAAACGTTTCAAGAAGATGTTTATACAGGGAGAAATGGAGGAAGATTCAGGGTAGGTGAAGGGTTGTTACTCAGACAAGAAAATGGTCTGGGGGTAATAAATTCTTATTCAGTATTTTGACTACCTATTTCAGCAATTTGGTCTACCCAGAGTTCCATTCACCACGCGCTTTTCCGCTCCTCCCTAAAGATAGGAAATACTCCGTCGACAAAGACTTGGGCCTTCTATTTTGAAATGTTTCATAACGAGATCACTTAAATTATGTTTATAATTTTTATGATTTTATAATTTTACTTTTTAAATGTAGCATAAATATATTATTTGTATTTAAATATTTTTATAATTATAATTAATTTTATTAATACTTATATATATTTTTAGTTATTAAAATTTTTAAACGTTGACTATTTTAGTAGAACGAAGGAAATATATTACTCCATCCCTCTCAAATGAAAATGGTAATAGTAATATAAATTGTTCATAAATTTGGTTTAAGCATGCATTGTAGTATTCTACAATACAAATACTAAAACATTGATAAGTTGTATTGTACAATACTTTAAAATTTATTGTAGACTAATTTTGCTATGAATTTTGTTGGTCAACTATTACTTCTCTCAAAATAAGTGTTATCTATTCTATTTGGGTAGTGATATTCAGTCCGACATACTCAATTAGACTCTCACTTCAAAAACTCAAGTGGAAGACCCAATGAACGAAAAACAAATGCCCTCCACATTAACTTTGAGTTTATTCGCATATAAGGACTTTAGCTTCAAGCGCTAATTCAAGCATGCGCCTCGCCCCTCTAACATCTTCTTCGACCAAAGGTTGCAACACCAGCCAATTGTATAAATTCTCACCATAAGTGATAAGCATCGGTCTCTAATAGGAAAAAGTTGTGAGACCCCAACATTCTGACATACTTAGTATCGCTTTATTAATTCTCTCGTTTACTCGTGTTAGGTTGAGTGCCCTCTAACATACTCATAACATGTCCATAATGCCTACCCATGGTTGCGTGTGTTATATTCGATGTTAGCATGTTTGCATTGTGAGGATTGCTAGCTTGGATTGAGAGACATATTGAATTATTTCGGGTATCTTAATTGAGTGTTTCGGGGTTGTATTGCTAGTGTTAATACGTGCTCGCATCTCTTATGTGTTTGCTTATGTTTGAGGTTGCTTCAAGTAGTTTTACATGTGTTAACACTTTAAGATGGTGTTGGGATTAACCTAAGATGAATTGGGATCCTTAGGGACAAGTTTAGATAGTTTTGTAAGAGATTTGAGTGTAGAAACAGGCACCCCTGCACGGTACGGCCACACGAAGGCATCAACTTTCTGGATCAGGTGGTGCCCCTACGCAGCACCTTTCAACTGGTTTTTTCCTTTTGACTTTCTGACAGGAAATGACCATTTTGACTCCCTTGGTTGACGTCTTTGACTCAGGTTTTAGCTAAAAATCAGCCTTAGAAATGACAGACTTGATTCTCTCATTTCATTTCACTCCACATGAGTTTAGAGTATAGAGAGAGGGTTTTTAGAGAGAGAAACTCTAGATCCCGAGGGATTCGAGGCGAGTCTCGACAATCTGACTCCGTAGCAGCGTAGAGCTCAACGTGGGGAACATTTCTACCCAAAGAAATCAATGTTTCGTCGATAGAGATTTTTGGGATAGGGTAAGTTACTGCATTTAATTTTTGATATAAGACGTATCTCATGTTGTTATGCCGAAAAATGATGTTATATGATGTAATTGTTGTGTAGAATGAATTGTAACTATAAAGTGGTGCTAAGTGATTTTGGTTAAATTCTTCTACATGTTTAGCAGTTTAAAATGTTGAGATTCATGCTGTACACGGGAAATATGTTTTAAACTACTAAGTTACGAAATGTGATGTTGGAAGTCTGAATCTGACATGAGATATGTATTTGTTGTTATGTGACAGCCTACAACACTTAAATACGTTTGAAATTGGGTAATTGTTTAAGTGTTTAATTCGTGAAAATGGTAGTATTTGACTCCACGGAGTCCGAAATTGATGTCGATAATATATATTGCTATATGTGTAGTTCGGTAGCTTATTAATAAGATGGAATTCATGTTGTGAGTGTGAAATATATGTTGACCTATTGAAAAACAAATGTTGAAGTTGTTACACCCCGAACCTGAGATCCGATATAGAACCCTGAATTGGTGCGCTAAACGACATTAAGCAATGGAAATCAACATGCAAGAACGAGCCACGCGAGCTCAAAACCACAACTACGGTGAACCACCTCTTGAAACATGAGTTATAAAAACTCCTCCAACAATAGCAAGAACTATCACAACCTTAACGATTGAAACATGAGCCAGAAAATAACAATAAACCACCATGAGCTAACACGCTTGGAAACCATCTAATAGTAAACGGGTTCGAAGCCTCACCAAAGATAAATATAATTAACCAAAGTTATAACGTAATACAACAATCGACCTTATAGATCGACGAGAAGATAAGATACAAAGCAAGATATGACACTACCCAACATCCCGAGCCTATATAACTCGGTGTTAACTATCGCCCTCACATACAAAAGGGTGAATACAAAATACAAAGTACAGATCTACTGGAGCACAACCTAATACATCACTTGCTAAATTCCCAAACCTCACTGTGCTGGAACTTAAAGCCTGCAGACTAAGGAAAACAATAAAGGGCGTGGGGTAAGACAAGGCTCAGTAAGTTACTAAAATGCAGTAATATAACATGTTATTATGAACAACAAAAAGAACAAGATATAAATAGCAAGTAATGAGTAACACATAATAGCAACCAACCCTGTACTAACGAGAGGCTCAGTTGTCGCCAACTGTTCTATACCAGTTGGAGACTACGACCAAAATTTTCTCGTATAGGATGCACATAAAGAGTCGTAAAGTAAACACATATTAGAGGATACAGGTGATCGAGGTACACCTCCGACCCCAAACAAACACTTTCGACCTTATAACTTTATTTCGGATTAGTGCCATACTACTGATATCTAAAACGATGATGTAGATGTCATTGTGGTTACTGCTGTACACATACCATGTAAGACCGATAATCATATCCCAACACAATCAATAGTATGTATTCGCGTCAAGCACAAACTACAAGTACCCGTTGTGAACCGCTATTCATATTCACGTCAATGTATGCACTCGCTCCTCCTACGACCCAAAATACCACATAGAAATAGCTTACCAAAGTCACGTGTATTGCATACAACAGTGGAGCTAAAAACCCTGCCGTGGCCAATGGCAGTATGAAGCCCATTGTATTGGACACCATGGCTATTACGTAGCCCCAGCTCCCGTAATAACCGTACACCAATACACCTCCAAATACACATATGTCAGCTAGACTATATGCAATGCTTAAGTAGATATTTACTCGTCATGCTAAGTCCTATTAAATCACATAACCCAAAACATCTCAATGTGTTCGTAGATACTAAACACACAATCAATTATCAAAGTAGGATGATTGCCTTGTGACGACCCCAGTCTGAGATTCGATGTTGAACCCCAATTCGGAGTGCCAAACCAAAGAAGAACAGTTGAAAGAACTATTAAAAGCGAGTCATAAAAGCTCAAAACCAAAATCAAGCAGCGGAATAACTAAATGAACATGAGCTTCAAAGCTCGAATAATAATAAGACCATAACTAAATAAAAACTTCCACGGCTAAACAAGCACTGGAGAACAACAACATCTAAAACACCACAAGATAACACGCTCAGGAAAACCAATTGTAAAATACCAACGGGCACACAGCCACACTGACCAAAAAGACTGAAGTTATAAAATAGTTCAACCGGTACGACTCCGCAAGTCGGCACCAAATATAAGTCTATAAAATATAAGTATCTCTACCCGACATACTAAGTTTACATAACTCAGTTTAACCCACGATCTCACAAATACAATGGGTAGAAATGAATTAATAATCTAAGTGCAAATTCGAACCCAAGTCTCACTACGCTGGAACGTATCCTGCAAACTAAGAAAAAACAAAGGCGTGGAATGAGCTAAGGTTCAGTAAGTTACTAATGTAGCAATATGACATGGCAATATGTACATCAATATAACATGATAATAAACAGATATGAGCACATAATATCAATCAACCCTTTACGACGAGAGGTTCAGTAGCCGCCAACCGTTCGTCCCGGTTGAAAACCACGACCAACATTTGCTCATATAGAAAGCACAAAAGGGTGCATGATAAACACGTAAAGGTGGATACGGTGGATTCGAGGCACACCTCCGAATCCCTTCTAACACTTTTGACCTTATGGCTCCATGAAGTCGTAGTGAACGATTGTACTGCTGCTCCATAGAACTATAAAGGATGTCTTTGATGCTATCCAATAAGATGATAATGATAAGAAATTTCTGTGCTTTTGCTTCAGAGGATCATAAGAGATGGCTTTACTGTTACTCCATAAAATAAGGATAGATGAATGTACTTCTGCTCCCGAAGGCCATATAGATTTCTGTGCCACTACTGTTGTACACAACTAATGGTAGATGGATGTACTTCTACTCTAGAAAACCATAATAGATGCCTGTGCTGCTATTGTTGTACACAGATCAAGAAGGGACAGATGCTCGTATCCCAATAAATGTACCCGATCGCATAACACACGATCTACAAGTACCCGTTGTGGACCATTTTCTGTATCCACGTCGATGTATGGTTCGGTCCCCCACGACCCGAGACAAATACGGCTCTAGCCACTTATATGTATCACAAGGGACCGGTGTCCGTATCCCAATGCATACAAAAATGTCAACAATACACAGTCGCCGTTTATTCTGTTCAACTATGGGACTAGAGAAACCCCTATCGTGGCCAACGGTAGGGCGAGGCCCAGTGTATTGGCCTTCGGCTATTACGCCCGGCTACGCAATAACCGAGCGTCAATACACCTCCAAATGCACATATGCTAGTTAGACTCGATACAATGCACAAGTAGATGTTTACTCGTCATGCTAAACAAATCAAAGTGTGTTCTATTGAATCACAACTTAACGAAATCAAACCATAATGTGTTCTATTGAATCATATACCAAATCAACACAATGTGCTTGTAAATACTAAATACACAATCAATCATCAAAGTAGGATGATTGTCCTATTACTTACTAGAACAATCATAAGTACCACACATCATCCAAGTCTGCAAATGCTAGACTTCATAATCGCAACATACGTAAGTCTACTCGTACTTACAATCACAAATCAATGTGTCACTAACACGCTCAACTTAGGATCTCTACGGTATCCTATAATCACAATACACTCCACCTTATGTATATCTATTCCATTTCATTTCCGTCGTGTATTATGCATATCACGACTCCCCACAACTCACATCGTCCGTATTAGAATGATAACCAAGGTGTGTCATTAAGTACCTAGAATATACCCAACTCATCATTCGACGATTGAGACTATTCGTCTCATGTGAAATGTCGTGCACTAAGGGGTATGACTATTTGATAATACTTATGGACAGACAAATATAGATAATTAACCTTTGCTAAGGCATAAGGTTTAAGTCAACAATTCAATGTACTTCATAATCAACTAATGTTTAACTAAGTCAACCCAAGTCGAGTTCTATTGGGTCATGATCTCAACACTTCGTCATCCCACACCGTAGGAGACTAAAATACAACCTACCTAGGTTTATACTACTCATTGTCACATTACATGACGTATAATCTTTCTTTATGTCCTATTTAACCCCATTAGCGTCAGTCGTCTACAAATTAAACCTTGGGGCGAACCGTAGTATCGTCCCTTAAAAATCATGTAAATCTCAATATTCAATGTTCGGGGTATATACTACCCACATAAATCTCACGATTTGTCGCGAGTGTATTAACGATTATAATCACAATGAGCTACAAATGCTCGATAGAACTAAAACAAGTCATCGACGACTTTACTGCCGGAACCCAACTATAAAACAAACCCACAAGTCTACAACTCGGGAAATAACAACAATATTAATGTCTACAATATTCACAACAACAACGATGACGTGTGCAACAACGATCTTCACAAGTCTCTATTATTCAGAGACCACAAAATTAACAACAAATCAACAACATTCATCATTTAGCATGCCAACAATTCATTTGAACAATTATAACATGTAGAGATTTCATATACAACATGTGTAACATGTAAACATCACGATACTACTCTACGATGCTTGAAATCTAAGAAGAAAGTTTAGTAACTTACAATACAACGCAAATCCTCCACGAAATCAAAGGGGCTTCAGGTGGAAATGTATTCCACCGCGACCTCTACGCTGCTATGGAGTCCAAACATCAATCCCAAGCTCAATCCAAGTCCGAATCAAGCTTTTACACCCTCAAAATCAACCTTCTCTCTCTAAAAATGTGGAAGAAGAGGTGAGGTGGTGATTCCTAAACATATCGAATGATCCCTTTGGCTAGAATCGTTCCCCTCGTCACCCTCTATGCTACGGCGAAGACATATCATCGATCCAACCAACGGAGCTCAAGATATCGCGAATTCTTTCTACTCTCTCTCTTCTTTTTCTCTCTAAACTCTCTCTCTCAAAAATCTAGTTGAGAACGTGTTATGAGGGGAAAATAGAGTTGTGTTCCCTAATTTAATCCATGGATGTGTGTTTGGTTCTGTGACACCCTGACCCGGATCTCTATACGAAATCCCCAGGGTCGGGTCGCCATTACAACAACAAGACACAATCAAATAAGAAAAGCACGTGGTGTAACCACCCGTACTTACGACAAAACACAACTGATAACCTGATTAACACATGTATAAACAATCTTCGGCGATAACAAAGCCGGAAAACAACTAGTAACAACCACGAGTTTACAACTCGGGAAAGACAACTACTACAACAACATCGGCCACAACATGCCGGAACAAAACATAACCACGAGCTACAACATGCTCGGTAAAGAAACTGTTTAAAAACGAAACTATACAAGAGCACGACATATATATGTCGGCTACCAAAAGAATATTTGTTTACAACACAACAATTACTACCCAAGTAAAGTTTACATAACTTTACATATCCGTCGTCCTTACCAAAATGAAAACTACTATCAAGGAATGAGACCCTCGAGCTACCAAACGCGGACAACCTGCACACTAGCGTGAGCCCTTCTCAATCTCACCGTGAGCTTCCAGGTTGGCTTGGATCTAAGGAAAACAAATAAACACATAACGGGGTGAGTCATAATGACACAGTAAGTTACTAATGCAACTACATGGCATGGCATGATGCTCAAGCAATAAACATAACATGGCATTAACATTTATATACCACAACACAACATATATCATCATACTTGATATACAATTCATTCAACTCACATAGCACTTTGGTTACACATAAGTGCTTATAAATAAACCATGTTATAGAAGGATATCATATCTCTTTCTACGACCTTGTGCAGATCCTGCAATACACAAACAACCAATAGTGCCTCGATACCCGTGTGTGTAGTATCGACGTCCCCAACACAATCCCGTCGAGTTCGATCCTAGCAAGCCAAAGTCATGCGTATTGCTACAACAGTGGGGCTACTTCTCAACTGTGGCCAACAGAAGAGGGTGTGTGCACTCCGTATGGCGACTTATAGCGATCACGAATCCCATTCATAAAGACTATATGTCGTCCCACCATGACATTAACAACTACGACGCCAGCTGGACTTACACAACGCACAAGTAGGTAATCTTACTCAACTTATGCAAATAACCGTCAAGTTCAAAAGTAGTGAACTTGACAAACATCATGTAGATTACATTTTTCTACAACATATAATCATCAAACATATTGTTCAAAGTTACAAAAACACAACTTTAGAGCTACTTTACATGTCTCTAACATACTAGTATCGAATACTCGGAGGACTGAAAATCATATCAAATGGACTCTAATTTTCGTAGTAATTTAACTAGTGATTCGGAGAATTATAATCTTCCCAAAAATTCACTTTTGGTGTCAATTCATTAAGTTCATAAAATTGGGTATAATTGCTATATGCAATTTTTACCATTTAAAGTCTCTAACATGTTCTTAAGTTCACTACTTTGGTGATTATCAATCTCTACACAATTTAAACCAACTAAACCATGTCTTTCACATATTAACATGTAATTCTCATCAACATAACCTTTCAACATGAATTTAACAACAATTCAAGTCATGCATATTTACCAACATTCATACATGTAACAAATTCTAACATACATAGGGGGTTTAGTAACTTACCTTATATAGAGATATTTCACCAATGAATTTAAAATCAAAGCTTGGCAATGGAGTCCCCTAGTCCTTAGCAACTTTTTGGTGTTTTTGCATGGGAGAGTTAATGGTTGGATTGAGAGGACAAGACACACACACACTAATCTCACCTTGTATCTCTCACACAAACTTTCAAAACACCATGGAAGGATCAAGAAGAGAAGTGATGTATTTGTTTGTCTCCTTAGTGGTTTTAGGAGAGAAAAATGGCTGGTCAATGGTCTTTAGTACGTTTAAGTTGGTCAAGGGGCGAATTGGTCCAATTTAAAAAGTCAAGAAACAGAGTTCAAACATTCTGCCTACGGCGCGGCTGCCTAGGCCCCCGCCTAGGCGCTCGCGCGTTGTCCAGTTTGCCCAAACCCAACTTTCTGTCTTTTGAGCGCAGCGCTCGTCCATGCTCCAGTGTACCCAAATTCACGAAATGTGCTCTAGAAAAGTCCCAAAATGATGCCCAATAGTCCCAAGATGGTTCTAACACTTAGGTGAAGTTAAAACACTAAGCAAAGGTCTCCGAAAAGTCCTAAAAACCCATGTTAAACAAGTAACACATAAACAACATGGAATTTACAAGAACTACAACAACTAATGCATTGCAAATAGATGTAACAAAGATTATGATTTGTATCAAGAACTAAGGAATAACTAAACTAACATGTTATTCAAGAAATTAGACATATATAAGGCACATAAAATTCGGGTATTACACCTCTCCCTTTAAAAGAATTTAGCCCCTAAATTCCTTACCAAGTCTATCGAATAACCGGGGTATTTCTCCCGCATCTCAACATCGGTCTCCCACGTAGCCTCTTCAATCTCATGGTTTCTCCACAACACCTTAACAAGCGAAATCTGTTTGGTTCGCAATATTTGCTCCTTAGTGTCGAGAATCCTCACAGGTTGTTCTACGTACGACAAATCGGGCTCAAAGGTGATCTCTTCGTACCCCAACACATGTGACTCATCTTTTATGTACTTTCGAAGCATTGATACGTGAAAGACATTATGAATCTCCGACAAAGATGGTGGCAATGCAAGTATCTCAAAAGGCCCTATGTACTGAGGCGATAGTTTACCTTTCTTCCCAAACCTCTTAGTACCTCTACACGGCGATACTTTAAGGAATACATAGTCACCCACCTGGAACTCAAGATCCCTTCTCCGATTATCCGCATAACTTTTCTGTCGGCTTTGAACGGTAAGTAATCTATCCCGAATTATCCTCACACTTTCCACCGACTGTTGCACCAATTTTGAACCCCAAATTTTAGCCTCACCAACTTCATCCCAACAAATCGGCGATCTATATTTTCGCCCATAAAGTGCTTTGTACGATGCCATCTCGATACTTTCCCGAAGTTATTGTAGGCAAACTCTGCTAAAGGTAAGTGTGAATCCCAACTTCCCTTAAAATCTACTGCACACGCACGTAGCATATCTTCGAGTACTTGAATTAACATTTCTGATTGCCCATCCGATTGAGGGTGAAAAGCCGTGCTAAAGTTTAACTTGGTTCCCATAGCCTCTTGCAACGCTCCCCAAAATCTCGATGTAAACCTTGGGTCCCGATCTGACACAACACTAACCGGTACTCCATGTAGTCTAACTATCTCTTGAATGTACAATGCCACCAAAGTGGTTCTCAACGAACCAAAAATGATTCTAAGTCCAAAATGAGATCAAAATACTCACGAAATGTTCCCGAAAAGTCCAGAAATGAAACTAGAAGTATAACACAAGATTAGCACGATTGGTAACACGAATTCAACAACAAATTCAAGGCATATAAAATGTATGTGACCAATATGAGTGAGAACATGTTCAAAGTAAATATATTCATGAAGTATGCCTAACATCACATAAACGTGATAAATAATAATCATGCAAATGATGCAAATGATACGGGTGTTACATCCTAGGTTGATCCTAACATCAAATCAAGGTCAAGACACAATCAAAACTCACCCGAATCATCCCGCGATGGTGCACGAATGATAACAAACATAAGTCTCACATGCATAACAAGTCAAACACGCGAAATGACTCTCAAACCAACTCAACTTACGGGTTAACGACAAAGCGATCGTGCTTGTCGTTTGCGAACGAATCTATGCCAAGGTTAGGATAACCAACCAAAGAGGAAATGTAATGTATACGAACGTTTATCGATGTCGAGGATAGTCTTGAACGGATATAGGAACAAGGTGTAACTCACCATGAGTTAAACGTGCGTCAAATACGGTTCTCGACTCAACACGTCACGCTTAACAAGCATGACACCTCACTCTCCGAGGGTTTCAAGGTCGATATAAAGTGATTATGAGTTAACTAGGAATAAAGTAAGGTCAGGGTGTTACATGTCCTATCACATACTAAAACAATCACATTTTGCTTGCAATGACTGAACACATTTCTAATCCACAACAATAGACAAATCAGTCCTACTTTCTTACTTAACAATCCAATGGTGTCCGCAATAGCTAGACCCATAACAAATCAAAATGGTAGGTTAGTCGTTCCTACACCCAATCAATGTAGCATGTAAACAATTCTCATATCAGCCCAATACGTTCGTTAATGCTAGACCTTATAATCCTATCATTCATAAGTTAACTCGTACTTACTACTTATCAACTTATCGCGCAACTACTACGCTGAACTTAGGGTACCTACGGTATCCTATAACAACACAATACGTTCAACTCTTGCATAATGTAAATTGTGACATATCGCCTTCGTCAAGTACTATGTCATAACGATTCATTACAAGTCTCATCATTCCTATAGGGATGATAATCAAGGTAAGTCACTAGCACCTAATACATAACCAATTCGTCACGCGATGATTGTAACTAATCATCTCGTATATCAGGTCGTGTATTATGGTACGTAACTTTTTGTTACTCTTATAAGTTAACAGATATGTATAACTAACCTTTATTTAGACATAGGGAGTAATCTAATAGTTCAACTAAATCACGGTCAACTCATGTTGACTTTGCTCGTCAATAAAATCCTTATTCATTACATTATGAACACAACAAACGATTCTCTCAACTTTGTACGGACTACTATTCATCTCATGGTAATTTATACTACCTATCACTCGACTCCGTAGAGTCAATTGTACCCATCAAATAGTTCATTATAACCTCTGACGTATTTTCATTACATCCTATTCGACTCCGTTGGAATTGGTCATTATTAATACCCATTCTATTATAGTGTTCGATATAATGTTATTATACCATATTTGAATTTGACTCTGCTAGAGTCGTTACTAATTCTCTAGTCATCAGGATGAACCATGGTATCGCCTCAATTGAATCAAGTTAATCTCGATACCAATTATTCGGTACAACAATTTACCCATAACAATTATGCAAGCTCATCGCGAGTAATTAAACAACAACAACAACCTCGATGGCCAAATTACAGCTAGAGCAACTAAACTAACAAGTACACCTCGACGAGCTAACAATGCTCAAAGCCAAATAGCAAAACTACAAAAACAAAAAAAATATACCTCGATGAGTTAATAGGCTCGGAGACAAGTAATAATAACGATAACGACAACAACCCATAAAATATTACGAGTTTTACTTGTCTATAACAATTCTAGCATGACAATTTCTTACTCTAGCATGCGAAATCCTAGAACGAAGAAAATGGGGTTTAGTAACTTACCCAACACTGTGAATATACCAAGGAAACAAGGTTTGTTTGGGGTGGAATCGATCCTCTCGTCAAGCTCTTCATCGGGATGTAGTCGGATCATCAAGATCTTGCTCGAATCTTGCAGAATCTAAGGTTCTCCACTAGAACCCCCCCTCTCTCTCTCTCTCTCTCTCTCTCTCTCTCTCTCTCTCTAATCTTGTAAGATGGAAGAGATTCAAGCTTACACCCTTGAATCTCAAGTTTGTTTGGCTTGAAATACTCCCCTTATTGTGCTCTATATTGTGGTGAAGTCGGATCGTCGAGATCTCATGTAAATAGTGTTAGATCCAGAGTTTTTCTCTGTACTTTATCTCGTTACTCTCTCATTCTCACATTTTTTATGGTAGGTGAGAGATTTTACACTTCCCCTTGAAGTTTCCCAGGAACCCAAGGGTATTTATGTGGAGAGAATCTTCAAAATGGTCAAAAATTGAAAAGTTACGATTGATGATGCCGAAACAGGCCGCGCCCTCGCAACCCGGCGTGCGCCTAATGGTCTTGTGTCACAGGTTTATACTAATTTTCTCAAGTATAACACCTATGCGGCCTGCCTTACGCCTAAGGACAGCAGCCTTCCCTTTTTATCAACTTGTAACGACAAGACACATCAATGGGTAGCAATGCACACAATGTTTACAGGCCAAAACGCCCAACCTTTTATTCCTCAATAATACAAAGGATTACAGCAATGTTTTAGACAAGAGAAAGACCAACAATGTCTCTCTTTTTCTAACAAATTTTCCTAACTCGGATCTGTTCTAAAACCGCTAGAACAGCCCTATAAATGATCGCCTTGAAAAGCAAACCGCCATAACCGCCGGGACACATGGCTGCCAGATTTGGTGGCAGTTTTCTGTCCTAAAACTGACCAACAACCTTGCCTTAGCCAACTACCTTGCTGCACCTGATGTCGCCACCTGTCCAGCCTGTCTTGGCCCTACATTCCAGCCCACAGCCTATTTTTTCCAGCAACATCACCCATGTCAGCCCGTTGGCCTGACAGCTCTTTATCCCGCTCAGCCTATGCCATTGCCCATGTCCTTCACAGCCCACTGCCCACGCCTATGTCTATATGCCATAGCCCGCGTGTGCGTCCATACCTTACAGCCTTGCTGCCCAACACAAGGCCATGACATGCCCCGCTCATGCCATGGCCGCACCTACCGACTTAAGTGCTTACAAACGCTCCCCCACCAAAAGAGTCTGATGTCCTCATTGGATTGTCATTCCAATAAGAACTGATCTGATCTTGAAACTGCCACAACATCACATCACGTTCATAAGCAGCATCTGCCACGCCTTCCCCTTTCCATTGCACGAGATAATCTGTCCTACGATTCTTCTTACTCATCCCCATTGTTCTATGATCAGCTATTCTTAACTTGTCCTGTGCTTCACAAGTCTTCCGCCTGCAAAACTTTTAAAACCCTGGTGAAGTAAGATTTTTGAATCGATTTCAAAAATTGGACATAGGCTATTCAACCCCCCCTTCTAGCCTATATAGAGCAACCTTGGACCTAACAATTGGTATCAGAGCTTAACTCTTTGAAAACTTGTTTTTCCGAGATTAACCTCTTGAGAGATTAAAGATCATGGCTGCTCACCAAATGTTGGAAACTTCAAACGTGAACCATTGTCCTGTCTTGGATGAAGTTCACTTTGACATCTGGAAAGATAAAGTCAAAAGACATATGAATTCAATTGATAAACGTTTGTGGAAATGTGTCACGATGGACCCGAATTCCAATGAAGCCTAATACACGGCGCGGTAGATCCAACCGCTGCACCAAGTACCAAAGCCAAGAAGAGTGGGATGATGAAGACAGAAAGAATGATGCTCGGATGGAAAGGCCATCAACATCATTACCACCGTGTTGATATAAGCACTTATCGCCAGATTATCAACTTGGACACAAAGAAAGGAAATGTGGGAAGCCATCCTTGAATATCTTGAAGGTGATGGTGAGACAAAGAACAACAAATTATATACCGCATCCGAAGTTTGACTCCTTCAAAAGGATCCCAAAGAGTCTCTGCGAAGTGCCTATGACAGATTCTATGAGGTAGTCAACTCTTGCTATTCCTTAGGAAAGAAGTATGAAAAGAAAGAAATAAACATGAGATTTCTAAATGCACTAGGCGCTTTATGGCATGTTAAAATCACGCCATGAAAGAGTCAAAAGATTTAAACAAATTGACTCTTAGAAACCTTTATGCTAGTCTTTCGTTTATGAGCTTGAGATCCAACAAGCTCAAGAAATGGAAAAGAGTTTTAAAACTTGTCCTTACCACCATGTCTATCGAACCTCCTGTTCAAAACCCGATGAAACACCTTCTACATCCAGTGAAGATGATGATATTCTTTCGACGAAGCCTTTGCTATGTTTGTAAAGAAATATCAACGTTTCAAAAGGTTTAATAAACCATCATCACATAGGCGCTTCTCACAAACTGCCGTTCCTTATAAAACAACGCCAACCAAAAACTCGCTCCTTATAAATCGCAGACCATCAAAAGGATAATGAGCTAGTTTGTTTTAATCAGGAAACCAGGCCATTTTGCCTCTAAATGTCCAAAGCCAAAATATGAATTTTATAAGAAACGTCCCGAAACTAAATTTCAAAAACAAAAAGGGATGGTGGTCAAGACATTGATGAAAGCAATCGCCTACATGGTGTGACACCGACACCGATGAGGATGACTCTTGTGACTTTGCCGAAGAAGCCAACATATGCCTTATGGCCAGGAGTCACCACATGATTCAAGAGGTCACTACCATTTCAACAAGATGACAATGATGATGATGATGAGCTTAATGAACCATCAAAGGGAGAGCTCATCAAAGCAAACAAAGACATGCCGGAAGAGTTTTCAAAATTCAAAGCCGCCTATGTAAAATTAGCCAAGAAGCATGAACTAGCGTCTCGAGAAATCAACCTTGATGTCTAAGATCAAAGATCTTGATAGACAAAAGTCGAAAGTATCAAATTGCAAAAAGAGAACAAAGCTTTGATCGAAAAAGTGGACTTCCTACTTGAACACATCAAGAAGATAAATTCGAGAAAGATGACCTTCAAAAGGTTGTCAATACTTGGAATAACTCTAAAGGAAACTTTGATACCATTCTCTCAAACCGAAAACTTTAGATGACAAAGCGGTATTGGTTTCCAAAGTGAGTTCAAAGTAGGTAGTTCTTCTAGTTTTCAAAAGGATGAGACATCTCAAGTGATTCGAAGAATTGGTGTAGAAGTTTCTTATGACCAGCAGCCTCCCAAAAGGCAAGGACTTGGCTTTAACAAAGTTCCTTTTGTTTATCCCAAGAACACAAAAGACAAGTCCAAAAGGAAGCAATCGCAAAGAATGACTCGCTAATAGTGAGTCTCGAGCAACTAAAACCGCCATTAGTCACCCTAAGAAAACAGGGATGACTAATAGCAAGTCTAGGAATTCTCACTCAAACCTATTAAATTTGTCAAAGGCAAGACCGCTGATCTCAACACCGCCTATAAAAGGGTAAAAGAAGTGAATTCTCGCCGATAAAAGCTTAAAGGACATGTGCTGTAAATACAAAATCTTTTGATAAGAGGTCTACCTATGGTAAACCTAACATCAACAAGAAAAGGCATTATCGCCTAAGTCCTATAGGCCAATTATCGCAGAAAGATCATTCCAAAGACCGCCGATATTAAGAAGCCTCAAAAAGAAATCATTACTCATGTTGAAGGATTTCACAAATGCTCTTTCGCAAATGCCATGGTCATGAGATTCATGAATGCCTTCGAGATTCACACCTAAATCTAGAGGATTTACTCCTCCAAAGGTTAAACAGTGTGGATCCCAAAAGGTTGCTAACCTTGAGGACCCAAAAATAAAAGGGGACCATATTCTTAAATGTCTATATTTCAGAATGCTTTATGGTCGTCAATGAAGAAGAGAAAGATCTATGGTATCTAGACAGTGGATGCTCAAAGCATATGACCGGTGATCCAAATCTTCTCTCAAGCATTGTTGAAGCAAAGGGTCCTCACCATATTTGGAGACAACTCAAAAGGGAAGACCATTGGTTATGGAAGTATAATCGAGGCAATCTCTATCAACAAAGTCTCTCTAGTTGAAGGTTTAAAGCACAATCTAAGCATATCACAATTCGTGATAAAGGTCTAACTCCGTCGCTTTCCTCAAGTCAATGTCTCATAAAGGACAATGAGACATGTTCAACTATCCCGACAGGTTCGAAAAGGGAATGTCTATGCTGTTGACCTAAATGCTGTTGGAAGAAAATCAAATCTATGCTTGGTTGCTAGGTCATCAACTGACAACAGCTGGTTGTGGCATAAAAGGCTTAGTCATCTCAATTTCAAATACCTGGAGAAGCTATCAAAAGACAATCTAGTTGTTGGTTTGCCTAAAATATCAGCTGAATCACACAGTCTCTGCAGAGCATGTCAACTAGGCAAACTACACAAGTCTTCTTTCAAAAGCAAGCCTTGCCTATCAACAACCGCACTCTACGCTCTTGCACATGGATTTGTTTGGACTGTAACTACTACAAGTCTTGGTGGCGGAAGTATACTCTTGTGGTAGTTGATGATTACTCAAGATTTACTTGGGTAGAGATGATGTCCTCCAAAGATGAAGCATATGACATCATTACTGAACTCTTCAGAAGACTACAGACTCAGAAGCTGGATGATATCTCTGATGTCAGATCAGACAATGGAACAGAGTTCAAGAACAATGGTGTTGCCAAATATTGTGATGACCATGGAATTGGTCACAATTTCTCAGTTGGCACACCTCAACAAAATGGAGTTCTGAAAGGAAGAACAGAACTCTCATTGAAGCAGAAAGACAATGATTGCCGAAGCCAAACCGCCTATGTATTTCGGCCGTGAACACCGCCCGCTTCACACAAAACAGTCCATCATAAACAAATTTCATAACAAAACTCCATATGAAATATGGAGAGGCGAGCTCCCAACATTGGATTCTTTAAAATATTTGGTTGTAAATGCTATGTTCTTTACAATGGTAGAGAACATAGAGGTAAATTTGAATCCAAAAGTGATGAAGGAATTTTTCTCGGATATGCCAAGTTTTCAAAAGCATATAGAGTTTACAATAAAACTTCACTTAGAGTTGTTGAATCGTACATGTTTCTTTTGATGAATTTGATTTCATTGGGCCACATTTGGCTCCTAAGGTTACTAATGATTCGATGAATATGAGACAGTACGTAACGCCAAGTCCCGATCCGCCGATCCTCCTTCTTCACAAGATCTTCCAAGAGTCAACCTGTTAGAATCCTCAAATGAACCAACAAATGAACACTCAAAACCCCGAATCCCCTTGCCTTCCACACCGAAGTCATACAACCTACCTTGGAATTAACCTACCCTTTAGAAAACCAAGCTTCACCACTTCTACTTCTCAAGAATCCAACTCGCCGACAATAGGACAAGTTCAACTCGCAGTTAGGGAAGTAAAAGATCATCCTATCACTCAAATCATTGGAGATCTTAATGCCGGTGTTCAAACTAGACAAGCTTCAAGGAATGAATGCATGTATTCTACCGCATTTGTATCTAACATTGAACCCAAAAGATTGATGAAGCTCGGAAGATCCAAGCGGTGGAAGCTATGCAAGAAGAGCTAAACCAATTTGACAGATGCCAAGTCTGGTCACTGGTCCCTAGGCCTAAAGGACAAGCAGTTATTGGCACAAAGTGGGTTTTCAGAAACAAAATGGATGAAAACGGCAATATTACAAGAAACAAGGCAAGACTGGTAGCCCAAGGATATAGACAGGAGGAGGGTATTGACTATGATGAGACATTTGCTCCTGTTGCAAGATTAGAAGCTATCAGATTATTCTTGGCCTATGCCTCTTACAAAGACTTCAAAGTTTATCAAATGGATGTAAAGAGTGCTTTTCTAAATGGAGAACTTCAAGAAGAAGTCTATGTAGAGCAACCTCCTGGATTCATTGACTGCTCAAGAAGAGAAGATGTCTACAAGCTGAGGAAAGCCCTTTATGGACTCAAACAAGCTCCAAGAGCCTGGTATGAGACCCTTTCAAAGTTCTTGATATCTCAAGGCTTTGTAAGAGGTCAAATTGACACTACTCTTTTCATTATGAAACATAAAGGTCATTCCTTACTTGTTCAAATTTATGTTGATGATATTATCTTTGGTTCCACTAATGAAAATCTTTGCAAAAGGTTTGAAAAGCTTATGCAGAGTAAATTTGAGATGAGCATGATGGGAGAGCTCAACTTTTTCCTTGGTCTTCAAATTCAACAAAGTTCAAATGGTATCTTCATCAATCAAGCCAAATATGCAAAGGATGTTATCAAGAAATTTGGTCTTGAGAATGCAAACAGCTTCAGCACTCCTATGGCTACTAACTGCCATCTTGACAAAGATGAGAAGGGCAAGAAAGTGGACATGACTCTCTACGAGGCATGATTGGTTCACTTTTATACTTAACGCTAGTAGGCCCGATATCATGTTTGCCGTTTGTGTTTGTGCTAGGTTTCAAGCTGATCCAAAGGAGTCTCACCTACAAGCGTCAAAAGAATCATCGATATCGATAGATACTCCCAATTTGGGAATCGGTATCCTAGAGATTCATCTTTTAATCTTATAGGCTATTCGATGCTGATTTTGCTGCATGTAAAGTTGACAGAAAAGCACAAGTGGGACATGTCAATTCTTAGGAAATAGACTTGTCTCATGGGCCAGAAGAAGCAAACCTCTGTTTCAACTTCAACAACCAAGCGAATACATAGGCTGGTAGCCGCTGCCACAATTGCTGTGGATCAAACAAAGAACTAGTTGACTATGAGATCAAAGCGATGATTGTCCTATAATGTGCGACAACACATCAGCAATCTCGGCTCAAAATCTGTCATGCACTCCAAAACAAAGCACATTGATGTGAGATATCACTTTCTTAAAGACCATGTTGAAAAAGGTAACATCGGCATGCAATATGTGCCAACGAGAATCGTAGTAGACATCTTCACCAAACCACTTGATTCAACCAGGTTTGCATATTTAAGAGGAGAGCTTGGTATGCTTGACCTCAATCCTTAACCCTTTCTAGCAAATTCTTTAAGTTATTTTATAAACTGCTGTTATTATACTACCTACGTGATCAGATGATTGCAACTCTGCCGAGTACATAGACAACCTTGAGTAAGTATCTATATTCATATCGGCAGTCTTCTATAAAATAGGCAGACTCTGATAAAATAGGCAGACTTAAGGGCGCCATACGTACAGTAACTCAGCAAGTCATAAATGCGGATTTCAAATTTTATCAAATACCATTTATTGGCCTGTCAGAGGTATAAAAGGGCAAAATGTACAGTAACTCTTCACAGTTTTCAACAACCGCCATTTTCAAAGTTTCAAAAACCTCTCAACTTCCAATCTGCAATCCTCTCAAATCCTCTAAAAATTCTCAAATTCCTTCTGTTTTCAAGCTAAAAACATCAATGGTAAGAATTTCTACACCTTTCATTTCATTTAAATCCAGGTTTTACAGTCTTGTTTTGACCTAATTTGAGTTTGTAAAACTGTCCGCCATTGATGAACTGTGCTATCTTGCGATTGTTTCTTGAATCATGTTTCTTTGATGTAAAATGTGTTGTAGAGATTTCTGTGATACTATGTTTTCAGTTTATATCAGTTTGTTTGCTTGAAACTGACAAACTCAGTAGATATTTCAAAACCCAGATGATGAACTGTTCTTATATTACGTTTCAAATTGTCTATATTTTGGGTTTTGATCTGAACAGTACCTGTTTATGTTAATATCTGCTGATTGCATGATTATCTGCTGTTTCTTGCATATCTGCCGATTTCTATATATGCTGTTCTCACATTTGCCGATTGTGTAGGGAAAGACTAAATCCTCAAAGGCTGCTGCCACTACTTCATCCTCCGCCTCTGCTAAGCCAACCAGGGCTGCAAAGGCTGCTGAACTTCCACTGAGAGTCCTTCCCAGGTCAAGTTATCATCCTGGGATGACCATAGACCGAGACTCTATCATAAGCACATCTGCTGGTGATGCCCTGCTCAAAGACTTGGCTGAATGTGGACTTCTTCCCCTGTTCCAGCTCCACGACACCCACTACAGCAATTCTCTAGCTGAGGAGTTTTATACAAGGATGATCCTGCCTCCTCCTCCAGCTAATGCAAATGAGCCAGTCAACTTAAGCTACATCAAGGGCTACATCCGAGGCCACTACATCAAGCTGTCCTATAAGGATATTGGAGAAATCCTTGACCGCCGTTGAAGGCAACCGGACTTGACCGATGCAATCGGCACTTGCCTGGGAGATGATGAGGATCCGCCCAACCGAGAGGTTTTCCGAGATGTCCAGGAACCTCTTCCCGAGAACCCCTATCATATCGCCCATCGCTCGACAAGAGCATTTTATTCAAAAATGGCTCAAGGGACATCTTCACCTCCCAAGAATCGATGTGGACCAAAGCGTGGTCCTTCGCAAGCAACTCAACCGGGCCAAGATCATCTTCTCAATGCTATCCCAGTGTTCTGAAGTCCAAGCTCACCCTTCCATGAAGAGGCCCTTCGTAAGGGTTATTAATGTCATCCTCCGGCGTTATGAGGAGATTGATGAGTTAGTCGTTAATGACGACCTCATCAAGGTGTCTAACACCTACGTCTTCACGGTCAACAACATCACCCGCTATCGGGATGATATGGCCAAAAGGACAACCAACGCGCTGCTGCCGCTGCTCGCCACCGCTGCTGCTCTGCCGCTGCTATCGCTACGTGGCCCTCTACCCAAGCCGCCAAGGGTAAGAGGAAGGTCTCCTACACCGCCGGGTTACCCGCCGAGGAGGAGGAGCCTACACCTATTGGGGCCGAGCCGCTGAGCACTTTGACCTCGGCAGCTAGACCATGATCCCTATGAGCTCGCGAGCCTCCATCCAAAAGCCCAAACACTCTCCCTCTCTCACTCCAAAACTCAAACAATCCAGAAACTGCCGCTCAAAGGCACTGTTGAAAGGACACATCAACCTTCAAACCGGTGACCTCTCCAAATCCTCTAAAACTACCTCCCAATCCTCCAAACCCAAAACTAAACAAACCCTCCTACCCACGACGAATCTTTGGCCTTCCTAAGGTCTCATCCACCTCTTCCCCACACCAGTGTCTACACCGGCTTTCCACTCCAAGTTTCTCCATCTGTTCCCCACCAGCCTTCCCACCACAACATCTCCATCACCACCTTCGCCTCCTCTACTCCTACCAAATCTAAACATGGCAACGTTTTAAAAGGAGTGCAAAGAAGAAGGTACATTTTGTGGGAACTGCCGATGAAGCCACTTCTCCTCCACCTTCACCACCTCTGCCTACTACCACTACCACCTCACCTACTTCCTCACCTGCTCACTCTGCTCCCATTCAACCAACCCCCACACAAGAGCCATCTATCTCACCTGCCACCACATCTCAACCACCTACCTCCAAACGCTCTATCTCTCCCTCTTCTGACCTGCCTACCCCCAAACGCCTCAAAACCAACCCTTATAGCCACCTACACCCTGAGGTGCAGGATCTGCTGTCCTTCAGGGATAGCAGGCCTAAACCTAACCCTGCTGATTCTGACCCCTATCTTTCTTCCCTTGACTACCCCAAGAGATTTCCCTGCCAGCCTATGTCTGCAGGTGAAATCATCTTTAAGTGGGGTGCATTCTATGACCCCCTTCCACCAGCCTGGTCCCAACTCTTTTTCTCTCATAACTCAGCGGTTCAAGATCTTATGATCTTCAACCAATGGGTTACAATTCACAAGGACCTAGGCCTTCCTCTCCCCACTGAATCGGCCATCTCTCCTTTTCTATCTCTGCCTAAACCACCAGTATTCACCCTTATCTGCTATCCTTCCATCCTTCTTCAGCCTGTGGTCTACAACTTCCTTGATGTAGTCACCACCCTCCTAGGCTTTAACCCTCTCATCCCCATTCTCTTCCATTCTCCTAGCCTTTCCCCTTTCTTTTCTCCTCCTCCCTTTTTCATTCACCCCCTTTCCTATGTCATCTACATAGAAAGGCTATTCCCTGTTCCTCGCATTTTCCCTATCCAACCTTCACCCTCTACCAGCTATATTTCCATTTCCTCCTCCAGCCATTCTCCATCATCCTCCAGCCAATCCCTGTCCTCCGCCAGCCATCCTCCACCCTCCCCTACCTAAGCCGCCAGCCATCCTTCCCCCTCAGCAGGTCCATCCTCTTCTCCGGCGAGTCATCCTGACTCTTCCAATACTTATCCCGCCGAGGCTATTCATAAATTTTGCAAGATTTTGAGGTCATCTCTGTTGACCGACCAAGGCCCCGCACCGCCTATCTCGGATCGTCTCACATCACCCATGTGCAGCCGACCGCATGACCCAAGTCATGGAAATCTCTAGGGTGCCAAGGCCGCCTTGCCTCGCCTACGCTCCATCTCCGCTTCGCTCTTGCCGCCGGATCTCAGCATCTTCCTCCACGACCTCGCCATCTTCAAGACCAATTGGGACAACCTCTCAACAAAAATGATGCAGATCGTCGACATGGTTGAAGCCGGCTACAAGCTTGTGCTTCACTCCCAACGCCAGCAAATCGCTCCGTTCACTCCTCGGCGGGCGACGCGCAATCTCACCTCCAAGCACTTGGCCTTCTATCGCAAGGAGCACATCACTACTTCGAACCGTCGGCCTCATTGATACCTCGCTTGCGTCCATGAAGGAGGAGATGGCTAGACTCAACAATGATCGGCGGACTAGGCTCATTGAGCATAATGCCCTACTCAAACGAAAAACAAGATCGTCCTCCGAATTGGCGACATAAAAGAAGAGTTAGCCGAGGTCAAACGAAAAACAAGATCTTTCCTACGACTTGGCCGACGCTAAAGACGAGCTAGCAGAGCAAAGAGGAAATTGCAAGACTTAAGGTCAGAATGGGCATCAAGAGGTTATGGGCAATCATCGTGCAAAGGATCATCCTCTCGCACCGGCCGATGAACTCTGTATAATCTTTTTGAAAAACTTTGTAAATTAAACTTCTTGTTTAATGAGCAATGTTTGTTTTTAAATCTTTCATGCTTTACTATGAACTGCTTATTCTGTGAGTGCATGAAATTTAAACCACTGGTTTAAAGACATGTCCTATATTGCCTAATCGCCTATTCTCGCATGTTTTTAAACTCGGTCTAATTACAAGTGTCGATGCTTAAATTCTGTTATGTAAACACTTTGTAATTCTTGAATACAATGACCGTATGTAAGTTCATCTAGGGCATGCTTATTTAATATATCAATCTTACAAGCATGTTATTACTAGACTTGAACATGGTCACCGATATTGTATTCGTAGGGTCATGGACTCAAGCAAATAGGAGGAGATTGTTGTATTTTAGCCTAGATTTGCTTGAATCCATAACCTAAGTCTAAGACAAGGTGACTAATGGGCTGCGTGTCGTTAGTGTGGCAACTTGTACTTAGGCATAGCTTGAATAGCCTAGGGTTGCTAATTGTATAAGTCTTGAAGAAGATAGCCTAAGGATATCGGCCATCCTCTCTACATCTCGCGAAGTGTGCATCGCCAGTCCTTCAAGATATCGGACAAGTTCATCTAAGCCAAGCCTCATCGCCTAAGTTGAAGACCCCAAGATCGTCCGATATAGAACCGCCGAAGACATGTCTGATTTGAAGCTTTCATTGACTTCGATGCAACGTTAACCCGCAAAACGCATTCAATGAAGCTTTCCATTCTTGGCATACAACTCGAAAAGGACATTCCGCTGCAAACACAGTCTACCTATTTTTGGCAAAGTGTCGGAGACGGAACTTGCGTAACCGCCTATCGGCTTAACAACACCATTAGAGCATTGAATGCTCTTAAATTCAAATTGAGCAACTCATGAAGATCTCCAACGGCTCCAAGGTCCTCCCTGCATATAAAAGGAGACTTCATGGCAGCATTCATCATGCTTCAACAACTACAACTCTGAATCTTCTTCATCTTCTTCAAGGGCATTAAAGCTTAGACGTCCTATCTGCATACATACATTGAAGAGCTTCATACTTAGACTTCTAGTCCATTAAAAGCTCTTCATTGATTGCAACACCTAGCTTTTCATAGCTCACGAGAATTGTATCTTATTGATATCAATTCTCCCACACAAACACTTGGTCAACAAAATTTTTGTACACTATCCATTAGAAACTTAGTTTGTAAAACATCTAGTGGAAAAACTTAGTACACGATTTTCAAATCCAAAGTTGACCACTTTGGTTGTGGACGTAGCACTTATTTATAAGTGTGAACCATATTAAATATTCTGTCTATTTGTGTGTGATTGTGAATTGATTGTGTTGCTTTAAATTTCCAGTTTCCAAGTCGTTAAGAACTGCGATCTTGACTGTGAAGATCGCCTATTCTTAACTTGTCCTGCTTCACAAGTCTTCCGCCTGCAAAACTTTTAAAACCCTGGTGAAGTAAGATTTTTGAATCGATTTCAAAAATTGGACATAGGCTATTCAACCCCCCCCTTCTAGCCTATATAGAGCAACCTTGGACCTAACACCCGTGCGTGTAGTATCGACGTCCCCAACACAATCCCGTCGAGTTCGATCCTAGCAAGCCAAAGTCATGCGTATTGCTACAACAGTGGGGCTACTTCTCAACTGTGGCCAACAGAAGAGGGGTGTGTGCACTCCGGTACGGCGACATATAGCGATCACGAATCCCATTCATAAAGACTATATGTCGTCCCACCATGACATTAACAACTACGACGCCAGCTGGACTTACACAACGCACAAGTAGGTAATCTTACTCAACTTATGCAAATAACCGTCAAGTTCAAAAGTAGTGAACTTGACAAACATCATGTAGATTACATTTTTCTACAACATATAATCATCAAACATATTGTTCAAAGTTACAAAAACACAACTTTAGAGCTACTTTACATGTCTCTAACATACTAGTATCGAATACTCGGAGGACTGAAAATCATATCAAATGGACTCTAATTTTCGTAGTAATTTAACTAGTGATTCGGAGAATTATAATCTTCCCAAAAATTCACTTTTGGTGTCAATTCATTAAGTTCATAAAATTGGGTATAATTGCTATATGCAATTTTTACCATTTAAAGTCTCTAACATGTTCTTAAGTTCACTACTTTGGTGATTATCAATCTCTACACAATTTAAACCAACTAAACCATGTCTTTCACATATTAACATGTAATTCTCATCAACATAACCTTTCAACATGAATTTAACAACAATTCAAGTCATGCATATTTACCAACATTCATACATGTAACAAATTCTAACATATATAGGGGGTTTAGTAACTTACCTTATATAGAGATATTTCACCAATGAATTTAAAATCAAAGCTTGGCAATGGAGTCCCCTAGTCCTTAGCAACTTTTTGGTGTTTTTGCATGGGAGAGTTAATGGTTGGATTGAGAGGACAAGACACACACACACTAATCTCACCTTGTATCTCTCACACAAACTTTCAAAACACCATGGAAGGATCAAGAAGAGAAGTGATGTATTTGTTTGTCTCCTTAGTGGTTTTAGGAGAGAAAAATGGCTGGTCAATGGTCTTTAGTACGTTTAAGTTGGTCAAGGGGCGAATTGGTCCAATTTAAAAAGTCAAGAAACAGAGTTCAAACATTCTGCCTACGGCGCGGCTGCCTAGGCCCCCGCCTAGGCGCTCGCGCGTTGTCCAGTTTGCCCAAACCCAACTTTCTGTCTTTTGAGCGCTCGCCCAGGCGCTCGTCCATGCTCCAGTGTACCCAAATTCACGAAATGTGCTCTAGAAAAGTCCCAAAATGATGCCCAATAGTCCCAAGATGGTTCTAACACTTAGGTGAAGTTAAAACACTAAGCAAAGGTCTCCGAAAAGTCCTAAAAACCCATGTTAAACAAGTAACACATAAACAACATGGAATTTACAAGAACTACAACAACTAATGCATTGCAAATAGATGTAACAAAGATTATGATTTGTATCAAGAACTAAGGAATAACTAAACTAACATGTTATTCAAGAAATTAGACATATATAAGGCACATAAAATTCAGGGTATTACACCCTCTCCCCTTTAAAAGAATTTAGCCCCTAAATTCCTTACCAAGTCTATCGAATAACTGGGGGTATTTCTCCCGCATCTCAACCTCGGTCTCCCACGTAGCCTCTTCAATCTCATGGTTTCTCCACAACACCTTAACAAGCGAAATCTGTTTGGTTCGCAATATTTGCTCCTTAGTGTCGAGAATCCTCACAGGTTGTTCTACGTACGACAAATCGGGCTCAAAGGTGATCTCTTCGTACCCCAACATATGTGACTCATCTTTTATGTACTTTCGAAGCATTGATACGTGAAAGACATTATGAATCTCCGACAAAGATGGTGGCAATGCAAGTCGATAAGCCAATGTGCCAACCCTTTCAAGTATCTCAAAAGGCCCTATGTACTGAGGCGATAGTTTACCTTTCTTCCCAAACCTCTTAGTACCTCTACACGGCGATACTTTAAGGAATACATAGTCACCCACCTGGAACTCAAGATCCCTTCTCCGATTATCCGCATAACTTTTCTGTCGGCTTTGAGCGGTAAGTAATCTATCCCGAATTATCCTCACACTTTCCACCGACTGTTGCACCAATTTTGAACCCCAAATTTTAGCCTCACCAACTTCATCCCAACAAATCGGCGATCTATATTTTCGCCCATAAAGTGCTTCGTACGATGCCATCTCGATACTTTCCTGGAAGCTGTTATTGTAGGCAAACTCTGCTAAAGGTAAGTGTGAATCCCAACTTCCCTTAAAATCTACTGCACACGCACGTAGCATATCTTCGAGTACTTGAATTAACCTTTCTGATTGCCCATCCGATTGAGGGTGAAAAGCCATGCTAAAGTTTAACTTCGTTCCCATAGCCTCTTGCAATGCTCCCCAAAATCTCGATGTAAACCTTGGGTCCCGATCTGACACAACACTAACCGGTACTCCATGTAGTCTAACTATCTCTTGAATGTACAATGCCACCAAAGTGGTTCTCAATGAACCAAAAATGATTCTAAGTCCAAAATGAGATCAAAATACTCACGAAATGTTCCCGAAAAGTCCAGAAATGAAACTAGAAGTATAACACAAGATTAGCACGATTGGTAACACGAATTCAACAAAAAATTCAAGGCATATAAAATGTATGTGACCAATATGAGTGAGAACATGTTCAAAGTAAATATATTCATGAAGTATGCCTAACATCACATAAACGTGATAAATAATGATGATGCAAATGATACGGGTGTTACATCCTAGGTTGATCCTAACATCAAATCAAGGTCAAGACACAATCAAAACTCACCCGAATCATCCCGCGATGGTGCACGAATGATAACAAACATAAGTCTCACATGCATAACAAGTCAAACACGCGAAATGACTCTCAAACTAACTCAACTTACGGGTTAACGACAAAGCGATCGTGCTTGTCGTTTGCGAACGAATCTATGCCAAGGTTAGGATAACCAACCAAAGAGGAAATGTAATGTATACGAACATTTATCGATGTCGAGGATAGTCTTGAACGGATATAGGAACAAGGTGTAACTCACCATGAGTTAAACGTGCGTCAAATACGGTTCTCGACTCAACACGTCACGCTTAACAAGCATGACACCTCACTCTCCGAGGGTTTCAAGGTCGATATAAAGTGATTATGAGTTAACTAGGAATAAAGTAAGGTCAGGGTGTTACATGTCCTATCACATACTAAAACAATCACATTTTGCTTGCAATGACTGAACACATTTCTAATCCACAACAATAGACAAATCAGTCCTACTTTCTTACTTAACAATCCAATGGTGTCCGCAATAGCTAGACCCATAACAAATCAAAATGGTAGGTTAGTCGTTCCTACACCCAATCAATGTAGCATGTAAACAATTCTCATATCAGCCCAATACATTCGTTAATGTTAGACCTTATAATCCTATCATTCATAAGTTAACTCGTACTTACTACTTATCAACTTATCGCGCAACTACTACGCTGAACTTAGGGTACCTACGGTATCCTATAACAACACAATACGTTCAACTCTTGCATAATGTAAATTGTGACATATCGCCTTCGTCATGTACTATGTCATAACGATTCATTACAAGTCTCATCATTCCTATAGGGATGATAATCAAGGTAAGTCACTAGCACCTAATACATAACCAATTCGTCACGCGATGATTGTAACTAATCATCTCGTATATCATGTCGTGTATTATGGTACGTAACTTTTTGTTACTCTTATAAGTTAACAGATATGTATAACTAACCTTTATTTAGACATAGGGAGTAATCTAATAGTTCAACTAAATCACGGTCAACTCATGTTGACTTTGCTCGTCAATAAAATCCTTATTCATTACATTATGAACACAATAAACGATTCTCTCAACTTTGTACGGACTACTATTCATCTCATGGTAATTTATACTACCTATCACTCGACTCCGTAGAGTCAGTTGTACCCATCAAATAGTTCATTATAACCTCTGACGTATTTTCATTACATCCTATTCGACTCCGTTGGAATTGGTCATTATTAATACCCATTCTATTATAGTGTTCGATATAATGTTATTATACCATATTTGAATTTGACTCGCTAGAGTCGTTACTAATTCTCTAGTCATCAGGATGAACCATGGTATCGCCTCAATTGAATCAAGTTAATCTCGATACCAATTATTCGGTACAACAATTTACCCATAACAATTATGCAAGCTCATCGCGAGTAATTAAACAACAACAACAACCTCGATGGCCAAATTACAGCTAGAGCAACTAAACTAACAAGTACACCTCGACGAGCTAACAATGCTCAAAGCCAAATAGCAAAACAACAAAAACAAAAAAAATATACCTCGATGAGTTAATAGGCTCGGAGACAAGTAATAATAACGATAACGACAACAACCCATAAAATATTACGAGTTTTACTCGTCTATAACCATTCTAGCATGACAATTTCTTACTCTAGCATGCGAAATCCTAGAACGAAGAAAATGGGGTTTAGTAACTTACCCAACACTGTGAATATACCAAGGAAACAAGGTTTGTTTAGGGTGGAATCGATCCCCTCGTCAAGCTCTTCATCGGGATGTAGTCGGATCGTCAAGATCTTGCTCGAATCTTGCAGAATCTAAGGTTCTCCACTAGAACCCCCCCCCTCTCTCTCTCTCTCTATCTCTCTCTCTCTCTCTCCAGAATCTTGTAAGATGGAAGAGATTCAAGCTTACACCCTTGAATCTCAAGTTTGTTTGGCTTGAAATACTCCCCTTATTGTGCTCTATATTGTGGTGAAGTCGGATCGTCGAGATCTCATGTAAATAGTGTTAGATCCAGAGTTTTTCTCTGTACTTTATCTCGTTACTCTCTCATTCTCACATTTTTTATGGTAGGTGAGAGATTTTAGACTTCCCCTTGAAGTTTCCCAGGAACCCAAGGGTATTTATGTGGAGAGAATCTTCAAAATGGTCAAAAATTGAAAAGTTACGATTGATGATGCCGAAACAGCGCTGCCGCCCCTGCAACCCGGCGCGTGTGCGCCTAATGGTCTTGTGTCACAGGGTTTATACTAATTTTTCTCAAGTATAACACCTATGCGGCCTGCCTTACGCCTAAGGACAGCAGCCTTCCCTTTTTATCAACTTGCAACGACAAGACACATCAATGGGTAGCAATGCACACAATGTTTACAGGCCAAAACGCCCAACCTTTTATTCCTCAATAATACAAAGGATTACAGCAATGTTTTAGACAAGAGAAAGACCAACAATGTCTCTCTTTTTCTAACAAATTTTCCTAACTCGGATCTGTTCTAAAACCAGTTAGAACAGCCCTATAAATGACTGCCTTGGAAAAGCAAAACTGCTCATAACCGCCGGGACACATGGCTGCCAGATTTGGTGGCAGTTTTCTGTCCTAAAACTGCCCAACAACCTTGCCTTAGCCAACTACCTTGCTGCACCTGATGTCGCCACCTGTCCAGCCTGTCTTGGCCCTACATTCCAGCCCACAGCCTATTTTTTCCAGCAACATCACCCATGTCAGCCCGTTGGCCTGACAGCTCTTTATCCCGCTCAACCTATGCCATTGCCCATGTCCTTCACACCGCCCACGCCTATGTCTATATGCCAAAGCCGCGTGTGCGTCCATACCTTACTGCTTGCCCAACACAAGGCCATGACATGCCCCGCTCATGCCATGGCCGCACCTACCGACTTAAGTGCTTACAAATGCTCCCCCACCAAAAGAGTCTGATGTCCTCATTGGATTGTCATTCCAATAAGAACTGATCTGATCTTGAAACTGCCACAACATCACATCACGTTCACAAGCAGCATCTGCCACGCCTTCCCCTTTCCATTGCACGAGATAGTCTGTCCTACGATTCTTCTTACTCATCCCCATTGTTCTATGATCAAGTATCTTCTTAATCTGTTTCTCGAACTGTTTTGAGATGGTAGGAGGAGCTCGCTTCAATGGTTGTTTCTCTCGCAATAGACTTTCATGAAAAGGCTTCAAAAAACTAACATGAAATGTAGGATGCATCTTCATCCTCTCGGGTAGGTTCAGCCTATACGCCACTGCCCCAACCCGCTTCAATACCTCATATCTTGGCACCAATCCCCTAAGCCTCGACTTAGCATTGATGTTTTTCCAGATTTGTGAAGTTAGTTTCAGCAAAACTTTCTCCCCAACCTGAAATTCCAACGGCCTTCACTTCTTGTCGGCATACTTATGCATCCGATTCTGCGCTTTAGTAAGGCTTTCCGTGGCTTCCTCAAACAACTCCTGCCTATCCATAGCATAGTGGTACGCTGCTGGACAGTCTCCACCCATTCGTTGAATAGCAACTTCATTTGGAGTCTGAGGCTGCGCTCCCAACACAATTTCAAACGGACTCTTCCCGGTTGATGAAGAACGGTGCAGATTATAGCAAAACTGGGCAGCATCCATAAGTTCCAACCAATTCCGCTGACTTGCACTTACATAGTGTCGTAAGTACTCTTCAAGTAAGGCATTGAGTCGTTCAGTTTGGCCATCAGTTTGAGGATGATTGGTCGTGCTGAACTTTAGTTCGGACCCCAACAATCCAAATAATGATGTCCAAAATCTGCCCGTGAACCGAGTATCACGATCACTAATCACATCCTCCGGCAACCCGAAATATTTCACCACATGTTTGAAAAATAGTTGTGCAGCAACATCCGCCGGACAAGCATGGGGTGCTGGAATGAACACGTCATACTTTGAAAACCTGTCAACAACAACAAAAACCGATCGCATGCCGTCTACCTTTGGAAACCCAGAAATGAAGTCCATTG
Organism: Platycodon grandiflorus; assembly: GCA_016624345.1. Lineage (NCBI taxonomy): Eukaryota > Viridiplantae > Streptophyta > Magnoliopsida > Asterales > Campanulaceae > Platycodon > Platycodon grandiflorus. Next base: position 5,302,745 of record CM028367.1, read on the forward strand.
ACACCGACTGCCACAGCCTACATGGAATAGGAAGTGGCTGCAACAAACCCGCTTCCTTCTTCTTTTTCGACTTGTCTAGTTAGCAAACTAAGTAAGACTTCACATATGCCTCTACATCGTCCCACATCTTTGGCCAAATGTAGGTTCGGCTAAGTAAGGCATACATCCGTTCCACCCCTGGATGTCCAGCCCATCTTGGGTCATGTGACTCCATCAAAATCTTCATTCTCAGATTTTCCCCGCTAGGAACATACAACCTGTTTCCCTTTGTTCGCAACAAGCCATCTTCAACCCAATACTTACGAACAGCACCATCACGTACTTCCTTAAGCAGCTTTTGGTAGGCTTTATCCGTTGCAGCACGCTTCCTGATTTCCTCAATGAATCCAGATTCAACCAGCATCAAGGCAGCCACAAATGACTCCACTGTCGCCTTCCTACTCAACGCATCAGCCACACTATTCTGCGCTCCCGGCTTATGCACCCACGTAAAGTCAAACTCGGCCAGAAACTCCTGCCATCGAGCCTGTTTAGGTGTCAACTTTTTCTGAGTTTTGAAATATGTGTTTGCCACATTATCGGTGCAAACAACGAACTTCGTACCCAGTAAGTAATGCCTCCATACTTCCAAACAATGCACAACCGCATTCATTTCTTTCTCACGCGTACTATACCGCTGTTCCGCATCCTTGAGTTTTCAATTTTCGTAAGCAACCGGATGTCCCTCTTGGACCAATACCCCGCCAATAGCTTTGTCCGACGCATCCGTATGAAGTTCAAATGGCTTCCCAAAATCTGGTAGTCTAAGGACCGGCTCCGTTGACACAATTTCCTTCAATCTGTCAAACGCCTCTTGGCACGCCTTTGTCCACTCCCACTTTCTGCCTTTTTTGAGTAAATCAGTCAAGCAATGGACCACTCCCGAGTATCCTTGCATAAACTTTCTGTAATAGTTGGCCAAGCCCAAGAATGATCGCAGTTCCCTCACTTTTGTGGGGGCAGGCCAATCAACAATGGCCTGAACTTTCCTTGTATCCATCATCACCCTTCCTTGGCTGATCACGTGCCCAAGAAATGTGATTTGGGTCCTGCAAAACTCACACTTCTCTTTCTTGACATAAAGAGAATGTTCCCGCAGCTTTTCAAGTACCTGTCTTAAGTGAATTACATGTTCTTCTAGGCTATCACTATACACAACAATATCATCCAAATACACAACAACGAACTTGTCTAGATAGTCATATAAGACATCGTTCATTAAGTTATAAAAAGTAGCAGGGGCGTTTGTTAAGCCAAACGGCATTACTAGAAATTCATATGAACCGTACCAAGTAACACAAGCTGTCTTGGCTTCATCTCCTGCTGCAATTCGAACTTGCCAAAATCCTAACCTTAGATCAAACTTCGTAAAGTATTTGGCATGGGACAGCCTATCAAACAATTCAACCACATTCGGGACTGGATACTTATTCTTTATTGTTACCTTATTGAGTGCCCGATAATCAACACAAAATCTCAAAGTACCATCCGCCTTCTTTTGAAACAGTACCGACGCACCATAAGGAGCCTTCGAGGGGCGCAGCTGCTCCGATTCAAGCATCCCATCCAGTTGTTTCCTTAATTCCGCAAGCTCGGCTGGACCCATTTTGTAGGGAGCAAGAGCCGGTGGCCTTGTCCCTAGTTCCAACTCGATCTTGTGGTCAATAGCGCGTCTTGGTGGCAAGCATTTTGGCAACTCCGGGGGCATAACGTCCTCAAACTCTTCAAGGACAGCACCAACATCATCCGGCACTTCCACAAATTGATCTTCCTTTAACTTGATAAGGACAACAACAAAAGTTTCTTCCCCACGCTTCAGTCTAGATTCAATCTGCGAGGCCGACAAAGTTCCACTTCCAGCACCACCCTCCTTTACCCGCTTCGTAGAAACAGCCTTCACAAAACATGGTTCGCCTTCATCTGCAATGAGCAAACCGCTTAGATGGGGCATGATTGAACACTTGATTTTGGCCAGAAAGTCGATGCCTAAAATCATGTCAAAGTCATCCAACTTCATTGCCATCAGATTGCACTCTCCGTGCCACGGCCCAATTGACACTTCCACACAAGCTGTACCTCCGATTTATTGAGCGCCCAAATTTACCGCCTTAATCCGACTGCTGCTAGGAGATAGTTCGATTCCCAGCAACTTGACATTCTTTTCTGCAACAAAAGAGTTAGTAGCACCAGTATCTACTAATGCTAATACATCATGCCCTTTTACAATTACTTTTACATACATCAGTCCATGAGTTTGGACCATTCTTTCCGTTTGCAAAACATTCAACAAGCGAATGGGATTGACCTGCCTAGGTTCCTCCCCTTCCGCTTCACTTTCTTCAGTTTTGATGATTGCATTCAACTTTTCCCTCCTTGGACATTCTTTCATAAAGTGGGGACCCCCATAAATGTAACATGTCTTAGGCTTCTTCCCATTGCCCTCATTTCTGGAATGGCTAGAAGTTTCACCGTCTTTCTTTTTCTCGAACTTTTTCTTGTCTTTCGCAGCGGATTTCCCTTTCACGGTCGAACTCCTATTTTTCCCAGCGTCATTTGAAGGCCCCAACTTGTAGTCAACCAAGCCATCCGCAGTAGCAATTGCGGCAGACAAGTCTTTAATATCCTGCCTCCTCAATTCGGACTGCGCCCACGGCTTCAACCCCGACACAAAGTTGAACAGCTTGTCCTCTTCCAACATGTTTCGAATGTCCAGCAACAACGAACTGAATTGTTTCACGTACTCACAAACAGTGCCTGTTTATCGCAGATTCTTCAAGCCCTCCCTAGCCAACCATGTGGCATTGCAAGGCAAAAACTGTTCGCGAAGTTCCTTACGCAGCATCTCCCATGAATCAATATGGGGTTTTCCCGACTCCTCTTCATCTGTACGGGTACGCCACCAAAGCTTAGCATCATCGATTAAATACATTGAAGTAACGTTTACCTTTTCAATGTCATTAATCCTGGCAGCCTTGAAATATTGCTCCATATCCCATATGAAGTTTTCAAGTTCCTTTGCGTCGTGCTTTCCGCCAAATGCCTTCGGGTCAGGAATTTTGTATTTCGAGCGGCCCTCGACGAACCCGCCCGACGAACTGTCCACCACAACCCTTTTCAGGATAATCAACTCGTCCGACATCCTTTGCATCTGCTCCTTCAATTCTTCCGAAACCAGCGCGTTTGAAGCAACTATGTCTGAGATTGCCTCGTCATCAGCCCTAGTGAAGGTTCCTACTGCAGCCTTCAACTCTGCCATGTCAGTCCGTAAACTACGAACCTGATTAGCCAAAGCGACATCTTCGTCCGACAAGGCAACCCCCACGAACTCCTCCAAGCGCGACAGCCTTTCCGAAGTTGAGCCCACCGTTTCCGTCCCGTCTTAGAGAAAACCTGGCTCTGATACCAATTGTCACAGGGTTTATACTAATTTTTCTCAAGTATAACACCTATGCGGCCTGCCTTACGCCTAAGGACAGCAGCCTTCCGTTTTTATCAACTTGCAACGACAAGACACAACAATGGGACAACAATGCACACAATGCTTACAGGCCAAAACGCCCAACCTTTTATTACTCAATAATACAAAGGATTACAGCAATGTTTTAGACAAGAGAAAGACCAACAATATCTCTCTTTTTCTAACAAATTTTTCTAACTCGGATCTGTTCTAAAACCAGTTAGAACAGCCCTATAAATGACTGCCCTTGACAAGCAAAACTGCTCATAACCGCCGGGACACATGGCTGCCAGATTTGGTGGCAGTTTTCTGTCCTAAAACTGCCCAAAACTGCCCAACAGCCTTGCCTTAGCCAACTGCCTTGCTGCACCTGATGTCGCCACCTGTCCAGCCTATCTTGGCCCTACATTCCAACCCACAGCCTATTTTTTCCAGCAACATCACCCATGTCAGCCCGTTAGCCTGACAGCTCTTTATCCCGCTCAGCCTATGCCATTGCCCATGTCCTTCGCAACCCACTGCCCACGCCTATGTCCATATGCCATAGCCCGCGTGTACGTCCATACCTTGCAGCCTTGCTGCCCAACACAAGGCCATGACATGCCCCGCTCATGCCATGGCCGTACCCACCGACTTAAGTGCTTACATCTTGGGACAACCCGAAGTTATCACCTCATTCTCAATACAACCAAATCTATTTTTAACTAGCAGTGGAAAGAATTAACAAGGATGTTTCCTTAAAAAAACTATTTCTCATATATAACTAAATCTTATATAACTCAATCAAAACCCAAATATTACAATATCACTTTTATCAACCAATCACTAGGCTCGCTCTCTACCCCACCTCGCAGTTAGCCACGCTTTTGCTGCGCACTCTGATCAAATCAAACCTGTAAAACTCAAATAACTGGTGGGGGGTAAGCTTGTGAGCCTAGAAAGGGAAGGGATACACAATACCACAGAATAGAACGTGACATATGATTCAAATACCACTATGCCCATGAAGTTAAACTATGGGCAATAACTCATAAATCAATAAAATATGCTCTAGGTAAACCAATGTTCAGAGAACGAAACACAGTATAAGTGCTCGAAGTATCAAAATATACTGCTCAATCATATATCACAGTTTAGTATAATATTCGATTCGGGTTCAGTGGCAAAACAATAAACAAATCAACCATTGGCGCCCAATCATTTGAGCCCACCAACTCATAAACAACAATAATAACGGGCTCACTGAGACCAACACACTGACTAATATCACTAAATTATTCCACATAATCATACTTTTAACCAAATTATGATAAATCACTAAATCACATAAATTATAATAAACACATCCTTTTCGAAATCCATTTGATAAACAAGATGGAATGATAACAATAAATTATATTTCAAGTTGACCCAAAATATTTTAGTAACGATCACGTGATCAAACTGACTTGGAATCAGTACTGCATAGTCTCCCTTACCTCAAATCGAGATATAACCTAATACCAAAAATCATTAGTACAACATCATATTTCTCAATAGAATCGATCTACACCTCAAGCATGTTGACCCTACGAATTCTGTTTGTCAAAACCCAAAAGTACCGAGAACCAAATCATCTGCGTACATGAAGTTTGTATGGGATTGCATATGAAGCAGAGAGAGGGTGGTGGATGGAGTAGGTGTTAATATGAGTTTTAGTCTTTAATCCCACCTTATATGCTCCTTCAAGTCAGCCAAGATAAAAAAGATAGATCCAAGTGGTGATTGGTTGTTTCATGAAATAACAATATTTATATAGGAGTAAGGATACTTGGTTGCCGGGTAATGAATGCACAGATAAAAATATAAAAGGGTGAGTCACCATGCATGTACTTTGTCCCAGAGAAGTTACTAGCCTTGACCGATTATGGGCCCCAGCTCAAACTTACTAAGAATCCTCACAATTCATCCGTACACAAATATATCAACCAAATAATGTGATAACTTTCTTTTTAAAATAATATATGTATTAGTATTATTTAAATAAGTATACTAATCAATTAAATATAATTTAATAATTATACTAAAGTGTAGAAAATTTTGTTTTGGCCCGTACTACTAGAGGGTGAAAATTATCAACTTTGACTTAGTCAAATATATCAAAAGTAGTATCAAATTCATATTTTATTTTTAAAATCAAAATAGCTAAATTTTCGAGATCTCACAAGTCTTACCTTATCGCAGATTCTGTCAACTGAGCAGCCACCCGGGGCGATCACCCTAGGCTCTCTCCAAAACACTTCAAAATTGTCCTAAATTGATCCCAAAATGTTCCTAAGTCATCCTAGGTTGATCCTAACATCAAAACAAAGTCGAAACACTAAAAAAACTCAACTGGAACAACCTAGATTAATGCTCGAATAACAACGAACTCTAACCTCAAATGAACACAAAGGTTGGGCACTTACGAATACAACCCGAAATGGCTCTACTTACGAGTTAATAACGAGGTTAACATACCCATCTCTCAAGACCATGTTTTAACCAAGGTATGAACACTCAAACACGAGCGAAGGCCATAAATATATTAATATGACATCGCCCTCATAACCCACTATTGAAAGTCATCCATTATAACACAAGGATTTCTAAACCGATATAGAGTAACTACGAGAGAAAAAGGAAGGAGATAGGGACGGGGCCTTACATCCTCTCCCCTTTAAAAGAATTCATCCTCGTATTCATTAACAAGGCATCTATGGGAGAATACATACTCCCCAACAAGGCCTTACAATGGCTGATGCAGTCAAACTGCTATCGATGACTAGATGGAGTCTAACGATCAAGACGAATTGGTCCAAACTAGAGGTCATCAACCTTGGATAACACTCTTACACAAGGTTCTAACGAATATGTATAATTTTGAGACGTGAGCAATCTCGAGGTTTTATCACGAGATCAAATACCTTCTCTAGTCAAGTTCAAATTTAGAGTACATCTCATAGATTCACACTAACTCATCTCTAACACGTTTCTTACATCACGCTTCTGTGGCGCTACACTAGTTTTGCACTTCTCATGGTATATCACTCAGCTAGTGGTTTAGGGTAAGTTCTCATTTGATGAGGTTCGGGTTTATACAACCCTTTAATTCATAAGTTCTACTAATAACATCCCAATTAAAAGGAACGAGTTCGAACAAATGGTATAATACTCATTAACATGCGAGTCACAGAAACTCTACCATAAACAACATCATTATATCGGCTATAACACAAACCAAAAGAGTAGGGTCAATGCACCCACGAGCTAGCATGCTCGCGCTACACCTACTAACACCAAGAACCTATAAGGTCAACATAAGCAATAATATGAGTTCAAAAATCTAAACATGTTCGATGAAATAGGTTGGCATCATCGGATACCAACGTTGAATACTATATAATGTTACTCAAAACATAGAGTGTACCACACTCGATGATTACCCACTCAGGTTACCCTCACATTATAACGTTCGAATGAATGGATTTTCACTCAGGGTGCGCAAGATAGTCTAATAGCAATGGCACTATATAATTGTGAAACAAGAGATGACGACCTACACATTAAAGGATTCGTCCTTACTAGTCTCACCTTCTAGTTCTGATTCATTCTCTTGGAGTTATGAGTCGGTGCAGGAGGGTTCGATGGGGTCAATTGCTCCTCACGAGGAGTCTTGCCTAGGACCACATTCAGTTGGTCCTCAAGCTCTCTCAGTTCTTGTAGTGCTTGCATGAGTTGAAAGATTATGGGGTGCATGACTGACATCCTTGCAGTCCGCCTTATTCATGACATCCTGCTACAGGTCAACGGTAAAGACATTAGTCTCTATAGGAGAATGAAATCTCACCAAGTGACTCGGTCAAAGGTTTACTCTTAATAAAACGTTTTCAACTCTCAACCCACTACACTTAGTATATATTGGGTTTCGAGAACAACAATCATTATGCCAATTGGCATAAACAGAATGTCATACAATCCATCAGTATCGTATACTCTATTACATCCGACTTGATTAACGTAGTATATCCTGTCTATAACATTTAATACACAACAATAATAGCAACAAGCTCACCCATCGGGTAACCAATTCCACTCTTAAGTCTCAAGGTTAACCAAACAAACCATACACATGTCAAGATACAATCTACTGGTGACAACTAACTAGTCTACCAATACTTATGTCTATCTATAAACACATAACAAATCATGTCACAAAACACAATACATATATCACACAAGAAGCATAGATTAATCAAGTATCACTATTTCATTTACTAGTCCATTCCATTTGGTAATAGGATTAGTCAATTTCTATCTAACATGCTATCAACGTAGTTCTTCGACAAATGTCTCTTGACAACCAAATCAGGGGCCCTTCTGAAGTGGCTTCAAAAGCTTTCGTCCCAAGAGCGTTAAAGACATGCGATTAATAGATATGCCATTGGAATCGGTCACATGCACATGTTTGTCATATAAAAAATAAATGTAGCCTAACTGTAACATAATCCTCTAGTATGCTCATGTTTTGCACTTAATGATGTGATATACAAATGCAAAGTGTCCAAGATAGTACGGACTTATGTTCTCGCACCTAATGTAGGAGTATTTTCTCGTGCTATCACAACTCGGACACCCAACATTAACCACTAGTGGACTTGTGACCCTGAATCTTGGGTCTTCCATAACTACCACTTCAAACGTTCAACATTCTCAAAGCTAAGACATTCCTTAAGGCACCCCTACAATTAACAAGACCATCCAAGTTGGTCAAATCTCAATACTAGACCTCACAGGCGACCTATCTGAGTCGCTATCATTCTAGCTAAAATTTTAAAGTCCTTTTTCAGAATGTCCACTGACTTCATAGGAGGGACACCGGAGTACTAATCATTAGTCTTTGCTCTCATGAGGGTAAGAACTCTACTATTCCAGTCCTACTTGGACTAGCTCCTCGATTTATCTCTATCAATCCAACACTTATATTCAAACATTTGATGTTAATTGCTCAACCTAAAACCAACCCACCTAAGTCGAGGATCTTATCCTGGCGAAGAGCTAACTAGAACTCTAATACCAACAGTAACGCCCCAAACTCGAGATCTGATATGAAACCCACAATCGGTGCACTAAACGACAATTAACAACTGAAATCAACAGACAAAAATAAGCCATGCGAGCTCAAAATCGCAATAAAGCAAGTAAACTGCCTGCTAAAAATGAGTTCTAAAAACTCCTCCAATAATAGCAAGAATTATCACAACCACAACGGCTGAAACAAGAGCCACAGAACAACAATAAACCACCACGAGCTAACACGCATGGAAACCATTTAGTAAATGGGCTCGAAGCCTGACCAAAGATAAACATAATTAACCAAAGTTATAACGTAATACAACAGCTCGACCTCACAGGACGATACCAAAAGATAAGATACAAATCAAGAAATGACACTACCCAACATACTGAGCTTATATAACTCAGTTTTAACCATCGTCCTCACATTCAAAAGGGTGAATACAATATACAACTCTACTGGAGCATAACCTAATACATCACTTTCTAAACTCCCAAGTGATTCGACCTCGCTATGCTGGAACTTAAAGCCTACAAACTATGGAAAACAATCGAGGGCGTGGGGTGAGACAAGGCTCAGTAAGTTACTTAAATGCACCAATTTGGCATGTTATTATGCACAACAATGATAACATGATATAAATAGCAAGTAACGGGTAACACATAATAGCAGCCAACCCTATACTAATGAGAGACTCAGCTGCCGCCAACCGTCTCAGACCAGTTGGAGACCGCGACCAACATTTGCTCGTATTAGAAGCACATAATGAGCGGTAAAGTAAACACATAATAGAGGATCTGAGGTTTGATCTCATTAATCCATTCTGGATCAGTGCCATGTTATTAATATCAAAAACGATGATGTAGATGTATGTGTGGCTGTTGCTGTATTGTAGGTCCACTTCAGGCAAATGATACGGCTAGGGGGTGAATAGCCTTATCAAATCTTTTTGATATGTTTTAAAATATTTTCAAACTTTGGCAGCGGAATAATGGTTTTTAAGATATTAGCCAACTGATCACTGATCAGTTGAAGAATCAATTTATGAAAAATTTGATAGACGGACTGATGTAGAGTGGCAAAGGCTGACTGAAACTTGAAGTACTGAAACATTTCTTAAAGCTTTCGTCAGTTTGGTCAAGTGAGACAAGCAATCAATGAACACAGTATGTAGAGTGGTTCACAGTGTAAAAACTGCTACGTCCACTACCAAGTTGGTCAAACATGGATTTTGAAGTGTACTAATATTACTAATCTAAATGATCACTTATGGATATTGTATAATCAATGACTAGTGAATATGGAGATTGAATGTTCAAATGAACAAGTCAATCTCATGTGTTACAATTAATAATCCCTTAATAACTACGTAGTTGGGAGGGATTCAATACAATGATTGAACTATAAAGGAAACTACAATGAAAAGAAGTAAATGATCAAGTAAATGTGCTTTATTGGAGAAGCTTCAAAGGTTCTTGGATTATTGTGAATGTTATGAACTCTTGAATGCTTCTTATAAACTTGTTGTTGATCTTCAATTCTCCTTTGGCTTTATATATGCAGAGCTAAAATTCTTGTCGTTGAAAACATTTGACATCGCATTAAATGTTTTGATGTTGTGCAAGTCAAATGTGGTGAACAACTATTTCTCGAGCTTTGAGCTATCTCGGAAGAGGTAGGTTGAGCATGTTTTTTCATTCTAAAATAAACAAAAAGCTTAGAGTAGAAAATGTGTCAAAATAAATTAAATGTAAAGAAAAAAGCATGTTTGAAATAAAAACATGCAATGTACTTACACAAATTCAAAATAACTGCGGAAGCTTATCAAGGAAGCCTCCGTTTGAAGATCAGTAGACTTACACAAGATAAGTCAAGGACATTATCAGTCTACTATTCTTATGCCAATTATCAGTGAGTGAATTAGAAAATGTTTGAGGTCATTATCAGTCACTGATTCCTGGCGGAATCAGCTCACTGATTTAAAAGGCCAAATCAGTCGTCAAATTAAGATATCAATGTTGGCTGATTTTATGTAATTCCAAAATAGGTTAGAATGGTTTTAAGTGAATCATGGGAATGACCAAAAAACTCCTCCTATTTACTTAAAGCTATTCATATCAACGCAGAAACAAGAGATAAGCAGTTCATACAAAGAGTCTACTCTGATAAAAAGATTGTACCTCAGTTATATATTCAAAACTCTGCAGAGATTAGAGTTTGGTAGAGAAAAAATATACAAGGCAAAACTGGCCTTCCAAAAATTGAAGTAAAATTAAGGTACTGAAGTAAATAACTATAAATAAAGTATTGAACTGAAATGTAAAACTAAAAATTAAAAAGTTTAAGGGCAAAAGGGGAATGATCTGCTACTTTTATTACTGATGTCGACATGATCAGTCCCGACTGAAGAAAAGGAAGAAGGGGCAGTGTGAGTTGGAGGAATGTTCAGTCTTTTCCTCAGCTCAGCATTCTCTTTTGTAAGAGCTTTATTGATTTTTTTTTTTTTTACCCGTAGTTGGTTGCATGGATTCAAAGAACTTTGACCTTCTGGTAATAATAAATTAATAATCATTGTTTCTTGTAATGTCAGTTCAATTTTAGTTATTTAATTTTCTTTTCTTTCATTATATTTAAATGCATTAATAAATTATAAATATTTATTTCTCTTTTTTTTTTTACAGAATCAGATGCACAAGAAGTGGAGGAGATACAATTGTCCAAGGAAGATTCCAATGTTATTCTTGAAGTTGATGACGATGATGATTGATGAGTGATGGGTTGACACTTGACACTAAGAATTTATTATTTGTTCTAATGTATTTTACACTCCTCCTGTCTACAAACAATTTATGTAGTTGTATTTTAATCATCAAGATGCGACTTATTATTTGTAGATTTTATTTGATTGTAGACTTGTAATGAGTTCTGAAAAAAAAAAATTTTATGTGATAACTTGGAAATTTTGTAGAAAATATGTTTTGGTAGAAATTTGGGCCGATTTGGCCCAAAAGCCTGATGACTTATAACTGGGCTGGGCTGGGCTAGAGGTTTGAGGCCCAATGTAGTTTTTGGGCTGGGCTGGCCCGGCCCGATTTTATGTGTTGGCCCGATGGGACCTAGCCCAGCCCATTGCCAGCTCTAGCAATAATGTGTCATCTTAGTTGCTCGAGTGCTTTGCGCTCAGTTGTTCAAATACTTGCTATTTGAACAACCCATAATATTGTCTTCTCACATCAAATTTATCGAGTTGAAACTATAAGAAGACAACCTGACTTTGACTAGTTGTCTCTCCCAAAGTATCCTTGATAAATTTGTTTTCCTCAGTTTTTCCCTTCCCTTGTCTTTCCTGGAAGGTTGCTAGAATAGAGAGTCTAGGTTGATGTACTAAGCATGTTTACCTTTGAGTAAACCTCTGCTGAATTTTAATATAACATATATTTATATACATTTAGCCTTTACTTATCTCTCCTGCATTATCTGTTTTACATATTAACCAATCTGATTCATGGAAAAGACAAGTGCATCTAATGAAGATCTAAGTCTACTGATGTGTTGTTTGTTATAGCTACTTTGATCATCCATGTTATATATATTTGTTGTAAGTCTTTCCACTACACAACTCATTTGAAACAATAAATATTGTAACATCAATTTTCAAGCTATTGCTTAAGTCCTCTGTGACAGAGTAGCAAAAGTCTGCTGAAGCAAACCTGCTGATCTAGCATCAGCAGAGTTGCTTTGCCAGGAAATTGACTAGACCCGATAAACATTTCATCTTTGTTCTTAAAGATATTTCAAAATAGGATGAAATTTTAAATGAAGGTCATATAGGCTATTCACCCCCCCTAGCCTATATTCTGAGCATTCCTACAGGACCTAACAAAAGAGTTTTTCATTTTTGAATCAAATCTATGAAGTTTAAATCAATTCATTCTATGTGATAGAAATAAACCAAAAACAACTTTGAAGGGATTTGAAAGAATCATACCCAGTTGTTAAGGTGATGAATTGATCGAAATCTTGGATTGATACTTAGTAACGTTTTGCAAAAATATTTGAATCATTGTTTAACATTATATGGATCTCAAGCAGTTTGTGAGTATTCTGATAATAGAGTTTAGAAGAGGAAAGGCTCTATTTATACTCACGGAGGTAGACGAAAGGACAGATTTAATAAGTAAGATTTACTATTGATCTGTCTTTTCCCATGCCCTTATGATGCCAGACTGTAAACCTGAGGGTATGTCATTCTCGAGATTTGGTAAATCTTTTTAAAAGAGTAAATATTTTGTTTAGTCAAACACGTTAGTTGATTTCACCAAAGATCTTTGAGAATAGTCTTAGTTTTATGCGAAGTAGTCAGCTTCGTAAAGTGTGTCTCTACTTTTAATTGACTAGTGGACAAGACAAGTAATTAAAAGTTTTACTCCTATAAGTCAGCACATATAACTGAGCTTATGAAGTGCAATCGATATGGAATTTAGCCAACTAGTTTGAAAACGTTTAAAATTACAAGTCAGCTGATATGAGAGAGTGCTGACTAGCTTTTAAAAAACGTTTGAACAAAGCGAATCATACATTCATATAGATATATCATGAAGAGTATAGTATGATAAGACTTTATTAAAACATCATATCTGATAAAGAGTTTAAGAAGGAAAGTTCAGTAGATATGAATGCATGCATATAACAAAGCAGTTACCAACATGTTTTGTGTATATGCTGGCGAAATGGTCAAGCTCAAAATCTTGGACTCATTAGTAGACTTCTATAAGATAGACACCATAGTCCAGTAGAGATCAATTTTGACAAGGTGATATAGAAATGGGTGAAGGACTGAAGTAATTCATCTATGAGTCTTGAGCAGTCCTTAAAAAAGTAGCAGACAAGTTGACATCTGCTGCTGGAGAGATATGTTGTGTTTATGATCTTTTGTCATGTGAGTTCCTGCCTTAATACTCATCGAAAAATTATTAGCAACATTTATGAGCTAAATATATCTCCAGAAATTCAATAATACACAAGTGTAAGTTCATAAGTACATTTAGTTAACATAATTACTAAATATGACTTATGAATGTAATCCAAGGTAATGCAGAGATGGAAACCTAGATTACTCTCTCACTTTCCCTTTGATCTCATATGCCAATTATCGTTGAAGAACATGAACTTGGAGTTGAGCATAGATCTCTTGGGTGTATCTTATAGGTAGAAGCTTTCCATTGAAGAAGAACAATTTCATCATTGATATCCTTAGACTAAGAGCTAACATTCACCATGCTTGAGAGATGACTTTAGATTGATTTCCTTTGAGTTACTTAAAGTCTCTTCGTTACAAACTTTCTCTAAATGGATGATTAGCAAAGTATTCAAAAACTAAGTATCATAGAATGTAGGGATCAGCAGATTTTATGATAGGGAGTTTTTGACACTTAGACATGTCCAAACAGATACTGGTAAGACCTCAATTTATTAAGATACAAGATCATAAGTATTTGAACTGAAGAGTTTTTTCTCGAAAAGGTGTTAGATTGAAACAATCATTAGCCTTATATCAAGATAGCAATCTTCCAGAGAGACATCTTATTAATTCATCCATCAAGTATGAAATTAAGAATTTGCTAGAGGATATATCACAAATTTGAAAGTAAAGATACATTTCTTGAGGAAAATATTTTTATGCATGGATATATCCTATGAGGTCAAGCTCTATACAACTGTAGTACTTTTCTTTATAATGTCAATTGTAGAATTCACTTCTGTCATATGAAAGAATTTCCTATAGCAAGCAAATCATCATAGTAATTGACTCTCACATAATCTTTTAAAAGCAAAACATGTTTAAAATTTAAAGAAAAGTTTTTCACAGAAGGCTTCCTAACTTCCCAATCAAAAGGTTTTGAAATAGAGTAATTTGAAAAACAGATCTTTTGACATTGCATCTTATCTGAGCAATAGGATCCAAACTCTCAGGTTATTAGACCTAGAATGAAGTTCACAGAGTACTTGCTCTAATACCAATTGTTAGGTCCATGTTGATATGCTCAGAATATAGTCTAGAGGGAGGGGTGAATAGCCTATGTTACCTTCATTTAAAAATCTCATCCAATTTGAAATATGTTTAGGAATAGGGATGAAATAATTATCAGGCCAAATCAATTTTCTTTAAAAGCAACATAGTTGATATAAGAAATGGCTGATGTGCTTTAGCATACCTTATTTACTTTGACACAGTAAACTTGACTAACTACTTGAAAATTGAAATTATTACACTTAGCTGATGTAAGAGGGTAAAGTAGCGAGAAACTAGCAGCAAACGTATAATATAGAAGATTAAAGTGGCTGTAAATAAATAAGTACAAGTACATCAAAATAGCAGACTTAAATCTTCATTAGATGCAGCAATCACTTTCCAAAAATAGATTGCACAATATATAAAACATATATTATAGGAAAGATAAGTAAAGGCTGTATATAAAGAAATATGTTTTAAATTAAAATTCAGCAGAGGTTTACTCAAAGGCAAACATGCTTAGTGCATCAACCTAGACTTTCTAACCTAGCAATCTCCCGGGGTAGAAGGAAAGTGAATTGGGATGCCGAAAAGACTCATAACCAACCCTCATCCTTTAACTCTCACCAAGTACCACAGGAAAAGTAAATGGCGGGGCAAAGGTGGGGTGGAAGTGAGAAGAGGAAATAATGGGTCGTTCAAATAGCAAGTATTTGAACAATTGAGTGCAAAGCACTCGACCAACTATGATGACACTTTATTGCACAGTCGAAAACTCTTACAATAAAATGTAAGTCTACCGGTATGAATGCAAAGTGGATATTAGGCTTTGTTTCTTCATCGGATATCTTCAAGCATATTCTGTCTTCAACGGTAGGCTGGATGCTTAGTTTCTTGCTATAATTAAGAATTATAGCTACTGAAGAAACTGAGTCTTTCGAAGGAAGAAAGAACTCAAATCAAGAAGGAAGTTCTTGATTAAGCAAAGACTTCTTACCTTATGAATTTCAGATCACTCTCCCTCAAAGTGTTTGTTCTTATACTTGTGTTTTTCCCACTCTTACACTTTCGCACTATCGCACTTGTTGAAGAGGGATGAGAGGTTTCTTTTATAGGCAGAGAGAATAAAGGATCTGTTGAGACTGAGATAATTTTTTCCTGTTTAAAATGTTGGTTCTTCAATGTATCAGAATACATCGTATGAACTGTTGGGTAAAAATATTTATGAAGATTGTGTCAGAAAGTCTATCCATGAATTAGGCTGAGAACGGATAGGACAGGACGTACAAGTCTGGGTGGAAGTGCACTGTGACAGGTCTTTTGTCTGGATATGTCTTGAGGACTAGAACCAAACACAAAAGAGGAAATATTTAACGGATAAGAGTGAAGGCTGAGACATCGATGCGTATCTTTAAGTCGTCAAGGAGATTTGCAATGTCCATTGTGAATCTTTGTAAACTTTAGAGCTTGGAGAACGACCGATGTTCCTCTTTGAACTTTGTAGTACTCTTACAGTAGTCTTTTAGAGAACATGGCTGATACTGAAGTAACTGCCGATGTAGAACTACTAGAGTGAAGTATGTTAAAGAGACATCTGCTGGGGAGATGTCTGCTGGTGAGACATCTGCTGACGCTTATAGAGCTAATCCATTGGTAAGGTCATCATAAGAAGGTAGGATAAAGACTTAGACATGTACAAATACTTCCTAGTCTAATGACATATGCAGTATTTCAGAAAGTTGACACGCTAACTGATACGCAACCCTTTTAGCCACTTGTTAAATATGTGTTGTAATAGGAACAAGCAAATCAATTTGTAGGAATATACAAACATATATATCAACTATTTTACAGGCATATTCCAAACAGTTGTTGAATCTTTTCATGTCTCTTTTGATGAATTTGATTTTATTGGGCCACATTTGGCTCATAAGGTTTTTAATGATTCTGATGAGTGTGAGACAGGTACTGATCAGCCAAGCTTTAACTCTTCAAATACTCAAGTTCCTACAAGAATCAACATGATAGAATTACCAACTGCTGATGATGGTTCAGCCAACACTGAAATAGCTAATCCAGAAGAAGCTGTTGTTCCATCTACTCCAGAAGTAATTCAGCCAACCTTGGAACTTACTAACCATCCTGAAAACCAAACTCCAAACATCTCCACTTCTAGAGAACTATCAACTGCTGATACAACAGAAAAGACCTACTTGCTGAAGTTAGAGAAGTAAGAGATCACCCTATCACTCAAATCATTGGGGATCTCAATGTTAGTGTTCAGACAATACAAGCTTCAAGGAATAAATGTATGTACGCTACTGTATTTATTTCAAACATTGAACCCAAGAAGGTAGATGAATCTCTGGAGGATCCAAGCTAGGTAAAAGCTATACAAAAAGAGCTGAATCAGTTTGAAAGATACCAAGTTTGGAAATTGGTTCCTAGTCTTAAAGGATAAACTGTTATTAGAACCAAGTGGTTTTCAGAAACAAGATGGATGAGAATGAGAATATCACTAGGAATAAGGTAAGACTAGTAGCTCAAGGCTATAGATAGGAGGAGGGAATTAACTATGATGAGACATTTGATCCTGTTGTAACATTGGAAGCTATCAGACTCTTCCTTGTCTATGTATCTTTTAAGGACTTCAAGTTATATCAAATGGATGTTAAAAGTGCATTTCAGAATGGTGAGCTGCAAGAACAAGTCTATGTGGTACAGCCACTAGGATTTTTAGATAACACAAGAAGAGAAGAGGTCTACAAACTGAGGAAAGCACTGTATGTACTCAAGCAAGTTCCAAGGACCTGGTATGAGACCCTTTTAAAGTTCTTGATTTCTCAAGGCTTTGTGAGAGGTCAAATTGATACTACTCTTTTTATCATGAAACATAAAGGTCATTCTTTATTAGTTCAAATTTATGTTGATGATAATATATTTGACTCTACTAATGAAAACCTTTGTAAAAGGTTTGAAAAGCTTATGCAGGGCAAATTTGAGATGAGCATGATGGGAAAAAAACTTTCTTCCTAGGACTTTAAATTCAGCAAAGCTTAACTGGTATCTTCATCAGCCAAGCCAAATATGCAAAGAATCTTATCAAAAAATTTGGGCTTGAGAATACAAACAGCTTCAACACTCCAATGGCTACTAACTGCCATCTTGACAAAGATGAGAAGGGCAAGAAAGTGGACATGACTCTCTACAGAGGCATGATTGGTTCACTTCTATACTTAACTACTAGTAGACTTGACATTATGTTTGTTGTTTATGTTTGTGCTAGATTTCAAGCAGATCCTAAGGAGTCTCATTTCCAAGCAGTCAAGAGGATCATAAGATATCTCATAGATACAGCCAACTTGGGTAATTGGTATCTAAGAGATTCATCTTTCACACATATTGCCTATTCTAATGTTAATTTTACTGCTTGTAAGGTTGATAGGAAAAGCACTAGTGGGACATGTCAGTTCCTAGGGAATAGACTTATCTCATGGGCCAGTAAAAAGCAATCCTCTGTTTTAACTTCAACAACTGAGGCAGAATATTTATCTGCTGGTAGCTACTACTCACAATTGTTGTGGATCAAACAGCAACTTGTTGGTTATGAGATCAAGACTGCTGATTGCCCTTAGACTCTCAAATTCCTATCATGCACTCTAAGACCAAGCACATTGATATAAGATATCACTTTCTAAAGGATCATATAGAAAAAGGTAATATCAGCATGCAATATGTACCTACTAATCAACAAATAGTTGGTATATTCACCAAGTCACTTGATTCAACTAGGTTTGCCTATCTTAGAGGAGAGCTTGGTATGCTTGACCTCAATCCTTAACACTTGTCTATTTCTATGTTAAATTGCATTTGACTGTTTATATCCAGAACTACTAATATACCTTATCAGCCAAGCGTTAAACATTGCTGGTATTAATCGGACAACCTCAGGTAAGTATTCACGAATCTTCTACAATACTCTACCAGCTATTTTCAAACAGTAGGGACCAAATCTATAATTTCTCAAAGTATCTTTTAACTGAACCATCGATTTTCACCTACATTAAATGCGGACTTCAAAATTTTATCAAATGCTAGATATTACTAAGTCATATAAAAGCACAAAATGATTACTTTTTACCTTTTTACTATTCTCTTTCTTCCAAACCACCAAAAGTCTTTCAAAACTCTCACCATTGTTGAAGAACTTAAGCTTTTCTGAACCTTCAAAATCCTTCAATTCTTCAGTTCTTTTCTACTTCTAAACTACAATGGCTAGTGATTCTTAACATTCTCTTTCATTTAATTTAAATTTTAGTTGATTTCAGCAGTTATTTGCTTGGATTTCAAAATTTTATGAACTATTGTATTAACGCCATGTTTGAACTGCAGATGTTGAATTATGGTGTTTTATAGCTGTTTGTTGATGATTTCTGGGTATCTATTATCCATATCGTGCTTAGATCATGAATTTTTTTTAACCTTGCACTTTCAATTTTTTGGAAATTATTGATTTTATGTTTGGCTAAAACCCCCCTGTGATGAACTGTTGTAGTTGGTGAAATTTTCCTTTTTGAAATGCATGTTCACTAACATAGTTAGGGTTTTGATTTCATCAGTACTTGTTTTTTTTAAACTGCTGATATTTATGTACCAGGCATCCTTAACTTTGCTGTTGTTTATATAGGCTAAGAAATCTACTGCCAAACCTTGTGAATTCTCTCCCTTCCTCTTTATCCCTGTAACCTTATCTTCCACTTCACCAGTCAATCCCACTCCTACACCAGCCAAACCACAGCCCTCAACCAACTATCCCCCTTCGTCTCCCTCCACATTTCTTCCTGACCTTATCCAAAATATAACCTCTTCCATCTCTCCTGACCCTCCTTCTTTACCTATCCCTTTTGTCTTCTCCACCTTTACTGAGAAAGACCTTGTTGAGTTCCTCTCTGCTCATATCCCCAGGGTTGCTCTGGCATACCAGCTAGTCCCCCACCCCTCCATTTTTGTCAACCCAACAATTCACAACTTCTTTGACATTTTCATATGTTTTAGTGAATTTGACCCTTGCTGCCTTCCCTACTTCTTTCAAGTCCTTAACCTATTTAACTCAACATTCCTCATGGGTGTCAATATCAAAACCCATGCGGTCTTTATCCAAACCTACACCCCCATTCCTATACCCTCACACTATCCCCCCTCCGCTAACCAGCCATCTCTGACCATACCATTCCCTGACCAACCATCTCTAACCATCTCTTTCTCCAGCCAACAATCTTTTTCCTCTCCTACCTAGACCAGCCAACCTCTTACACTAGACATCTCTAGCCTGCCTTCCTTTGTTGAAGCCCTTGTGGCCAGTATTGATGTTGTCTTGGGTGCTGTTACCAGGAATATACACACGCTTAACAACAACATGACAGTTCTTGTAGCTAAGCAGGAGCATACTACCACTACAACGGCTGAGTACATGGCCAAAGTGGTTGAGCTAACAAAGGAAGCCAAACATGCTGCCTCTACTTGGAAGATGACTGTCACAATCTGCCAAAATCTCCTGGTCAATTGCCTCTCAGCTATCTCCAGCCATTCTACTTCTTCCTCGAGTCTACTTCACTCCAAGCTTGACAAATTTACTGAATGACTGGCTGCTGCAGTTGAAATGACTGATCTTGGATTCCAAGGTTTGGCTGCTGGTAAGTGAGTATTTTACTCATTTATTGGGTATTATTCGAGCTTAGATTTTACTAATTCTTGAGGTTTTTGTGATATAATATTTTGTTATAGTGTTATTTTGTAGTTTTAGGGTTTAAAGGGCCAATCATGCAAATTTGGAGGACTTTGAAGCAAATTTGGAAGTTTAAGGGGTCTTTGTGCAAATTTTGGAATGCTGAAGGAAAATTCCAGAAAAGTTGTTCACCCAATATTAGGGCCGGTCATTCCTTTGTATTTTTTAGTCCTTTTGTACTTTAATATCTTGTAGCCATTTTCCCAAAGTATTGTATTTTAGGTAGGTATAAATATATCCCTTTTAGGTTAGGTTTGAGGATCCAGTTTTTAGAGTCGTCTTTGAGAAAAACAAAGATAAGAAGATCATAACAATTCTTCCAAGATTCAAGTATTGTATTCATTACTTTTATCAATTTTATCTTCTATCTCATATTCTTAATTTTATATATCTTTTGAATGCTATGGATTTTGTTTCTTTTATTATGAACTAAATTCATAAAGCTAGGTTTTAAGGTAGCCAATTCATGAATATTTAATATTGATTCAACTAGGGTTTTAATTTGAATTATAATTGTGTGAGTGTATTTTCTTGTTCTTAATGCTTTGAAAGATTGGCCACCTTTTAATTGATTTAAATCATGTGGATGAGACCGAGAGGAGATTTCATGTGATGGACCGTAGGAATTTACACCGTGAATCTAAATTCATGCTAGAGATAGAAGGGTTGATACACGCAATTAGCTATAGATCATCTCGAAAGCTAAAAGGATTTCACAAGCCCTAATGCTTTGTTTTCTTTCTAAATCTACCTAGAGATACGTAGGTTGTCAGTTAACGATAGAATTGATATTGCTCGAGAGAGAATATTGATTAATTAAGAAAATTTCGTTGTCGCACATAATTAATTAGTTGATACCCGAAGTCGTTGATTTATTACTTAGAAGTGAATTGGTGAACCTAGACCTAGCGTTTTCTCTCATCGATATCTCTAAATTCTGTGATCACTTTTACTTGCTTTCGTTAGTTAATTTAATTACAAATCACATCTCAAGATAATTGTTCGTCTATATTAAAGTGAAAAATAATTGATTTTGATATTTGTTGTCAATCCATTGGATTCGATAATCTGTAATTTACTTACACTTATTACTTGATCTAGTGCACTTGCTAGTATTCGGTTTTGACCACATCAAGTTTTTGGCGCTATTGTTAGAGACCATCAGGCTCGAATGACTGATCTTGGAAACTAGAGTGGGCTGCCTGCAAAAATTGCAAAATTTGGCCGAGCTTTGGCGAATTGGGGCAGAATGGTTGGCTTGCAGTCTTAGCGCCGGGTTGTTTCTCAAAAATAAAACTAAAATAAAAAAATGGGAAAAGCCCCAGACAGACCCCCCCCCCTTTTTCATCCCTCCATCGCCAGCAACCCAAGCTCCCTAGCTCCTGCACCCGTCCTTCCACAGCGTCGATACCACCTACACTCCAAGCCGACGACTCCCTCGACAGCTACAATCCAATCTTCTTCATCTCTCCTCTATGCAAGCTAGAAATCTGAGCCTAAGGCTTAGACTTGGAGTCCCAATTTCTTCACAGCGCCGGCAAATCCATTCTCCATCCTAGCCGCACTCAATCCTCTACAGCTCCAAATCCACAGCAATCTCCAGCGGCGGTGAGTCCATCTTCATCTTCTCCAACGCCGGCTAGGGCCCATAATCGATCTCCACACTCTCTCTTTTCTGCAAATTAAAATTGCAACCCCTAGGGCTTGTAATTTGGGGGTAATTTCTTTCAAAACACTAAGGTCCCCCTTTAAGTCAGTATACCCTTGAAATTTAGTGTATATTGTTGGTAATTGTTATGGGTTTCTGACTTGTTGAGTTCAAATTTGGAGAATGTGGTTGATTTTGCTTAATTAGAGTTGCTTTATGGAATTGGGTATCATTGTGCTTGAATTTTTTTTTCTGGAGTGAAAAATATTCCCTCATATTTTGTATTGCATTCACATTGAGGACAATGTGAAATTTAAGTTTGGGGGTGAGAAATGGGAAAATTTGTGCTTATGTTATGTTTGAGAGTAGCATGTTTTTCCTGTATATTTTAGTTGCTTTGTTTTTCTTATGTTTTAGAAAGAAAAAAAATTTTGAAAATTTGAAATATTTTGCAAGTCTTGGCTAGGCGTGGTTACTTCCGCCAATGATGATAATTTGTTTGATTTGTGACATCTTATGTGTAACACCCACATCATTCATGACATTCATTTGTGTTGCATCTTAGCCTAGATTTGCTTGAATCCATAACCTAAGTCTAAGTCAAGGTGACTAATGGGCCTGCGTGTCTGTTAGAGTGGCAACTTGTACTTAGACATAGCTTGAATAGCCTAGGATTGCTTATTGTAAGTTGCCTTGAAGAAGATAGCCTGTAAGGATATCGGCCATCCTCCCTACATCTGCCGAAGTGTGCATCAGCAGAGTTCTTCAAAATATCGGACAAATTCATCTAAGTCAAGCCTCATCAGCTAAGTTGAAGACTCCAAGATCGTCCGATATAGAACTGCCGAAGACATGTCCTGATTTGAGACTTTCATGCAACGTTAACCTGCAAATCACATTCAATGAAGGTTTCCATTCTTGGCATACACTCAGAAAAGGACATTCCTCCTGCAAGCACAGTCCGCCTATTTTTAGCAAAGTGTCGGAGACAGGCGCAAGCTACAGGCCGGCCTATCGAGTCAACAACCGATTAGAGCATTAATTGCTCTTAAATTCAAAATTAGAAGACCTCCAACGGCTCCAAGCTTCCTCCTGCATATAAAAGGAGACTCCATTGCTGCATTCATGACACTTCAACAACTACAACTCTGAATCTTCTTCATAGTCTTCAAGTTCTTAAAAGCTTAAACGTCCTATCTGTATACATTCATTGAAGAGCTTCACACTAAGACGATCAGTCCATTAAAGCTCTTCATTGATTGCAACACCTAGCTTTTCATAGCTCACGAGAATTGTATCTTATTGATATCAATTCTCCCACACAAACACTTGGTCAACAAAATTTTTGTACACAATCCATTAGAGATTTAGTTTGTAAAATATCTAGTGGAAAAACTTAGTACACGATTTTCAAATCCAAAGTTGACCACTTTGGTTGTGGACGTAGCACTTATTTATAAGTGTGAACCATATTAAATATTCTGTCTATTTGTGTGTGATTGTGAATTGATTGTGTTGCTTTAAATTTCCAGATTTCCAATCATTAAGCTGCGATCTTGTCTGCCAAGATCGGCCATTCTCAACTTGTCTGTGCTTCACAAGACTTCCCGCAAAATTTTTAAAACCCTAGTGAAGTAAGATTTTTGAATCAATTTCAAAAATTGGACATAGGCTATTCAACCCCCCTTCTAGCCTATATAGAGCAACCTTGGACCTAACAATTGGTATCAGAGCTTAACTCTTTGAAAACGAGTTTTTCCGAGATTAACCTCTTGAGAGATTAAAGATCATGGCTGCTCACCAAATGTTGGAAACCTCAAACGTGAACCATTGTCCTGTCTTGGATGAAGTTCACTTTGACATCTGGAAAGATAAAGTCAAAAGACATATGAATTCAATTGATAAACGTTTGTGGAAATGTGTCACGAGATGGACCCGAATTCCAATGAAGCCTAATACACGGCCGCGGTAGATCCAAGCTGCTGCACTGAAGTACCAAAGCCAGAAGAAGAGTGGGATGATGAAGACAGAAGAATGATGCTCGGATGGAAAGGCCATCAACATCATTACCAGTGTGTTGATATAAGCACTTATCGAGATTATCAACTTGGACACGCAAAGGAAATGTGGGAAGCCATCCTTGAATATCTTGAAGGTGATGGTGAGACAAAGAACAACAAATTATATACTGCATCCAGAAGTTTGACTCCTTCAAAAGGATCCCAAAGAGTCTCTGCGAAGTGCCTATGACAGATTCTATGAGGTAGTCAACTCTTGCTATTCCTTAGGAAAGAAGTATGAAAAGAAAGAAATAAACATGAGATTTCTAAATGCACTAGGCGTCTATGGCATGTTAAAATCACGCCATGAAAGAGTCAAAAGATTTAAACAAATTGACTCTTAGAAACCTTTATGCTAGTCTTTCGGTTTATGAGCTTGAGATCCAACAAGCTCAAGAAATGGAAAAGAGTTTTAAAAACTTGTCCTTACCACCATGTCTCTGAACCTTCTGTTCAAAACCCGATGAAACACCTTCTACTTCCGGTGAAGATGATGATATTCTTTCGACGAAGCCTTTGCTATGTTTGTAAAGAAATATCAACGTTTCAAAAGGTTTAATAAACCATCATCACATAGGCGGTCTTCTCACAAACTGCCGTTCCTTATAAAACAAGCGCTCAACCAAAAATTCGCTCCTTATAAATCGGAGACCATCAAAAGGATAATGAGCTAGTTTGTTTTAACTAGGAAACCAGGCCATTTTGCCTCTAAATGTCCAAAGCCAAAATATGAATTTTATAAGAAACGTCCCGAAACTAAATTTCAAAAACAAAAAGGGATGGTGGTGAAGACATTGATGAAAGCAATCGCCTACATGGTGTGACACGACACGATGAGGATGACTCTTGTGACTTTCTTTGAAGAAGCCAACATATGCCTTATGGCCGGGAGTCACCACATGATTCGGTGAGGTCATTACCATTTCAACAAGATGACAGTGATGATGATGATGAGCTTAATGAACCTTCAAAGGAGAGCTCATCAAAGCTAACAAAGACATCTTTGGAAGAATTTTCAAAATTCAAAGTGCCTATGTGAAATTAGCCAAGAAGCATGAACTAGTGTCTCGAGAAATCAACCTTGATGTCTAAGATCAAAGATCTTGATAGACAAAAGAAAGTATCAAATTGCAAAAGAGAACAAAGCTTTGATCGAAAAAGTGGATTTCCTACTTGAACACATCAAGAAGATAAATTCGAGAAAGATGACCTTCAAAAGGTTGTCAATACTTGGAATAACTCTAAAGGAAACTTTGATGCCATTCTCTCAAACCGAGAAAACTTTAGATGACAAAGCGGTATTGGTTTCCAAAGTGAGTTCAAAGTAGGTAGTTCTTCTAGTTCTCAAAAGGATGAGACATACGAAGTGATTCTTTGAAGAATTGGTGTAGAAGTTTCTTATGACCAGCGAGTCTCCCAAAGGCAAGGACTTGGCTTTAACAAAGTTCCTTTTGTTTATCCCAAAACACAAAAGACAAGTCCAAAAGAAAGCAATTTGCCAATGACTCTGCTAATAGTGAGTCGAGCAACTAAACCGCCATTAGTCACCCTAAGAAAACAGGGATGACTAATAGCAAGTCTAGGAATTCTCGGCTCAAACCTATTAAATTTGTCAAAGGCAAGGCTGATCCCAACACGCCTATAAAAGGGTAAAAGAAGTGAATTCTGCAGATAAAAAGCTTAAAGGACATGTGCTGTAAATACAAAATCTTTTGATAAGAGGTCTACCTATGGTAAACCTAACATCAACAAGAAAAGGCATTATCGGCCTAAGTCCTATAGGCCAATTATCGCGAAAGATCATTCCAAAGGCTGGCGATATTAAGAAGCCTCAAAAGAAATCATTACTCATGTTGAAGGATTTCACAAATGCTCTTTCGCAAATGCCATGGTCATGAGATTCATGAATGCCTTCGAGATTCACACCTAAATCTAGAGGATTTACTCCTCCAAAGGTTAAACAGTGTGGATCCCAAAGGTTGCTAACCTTGAGGACCCAAAAATAAAAGGGGACCATATTCTTAAATGTCTATATTTCAGAATGCTTCATGGTGTCAATGAAGAAGAGAAAGATCTATGGTATCTAGACAGTGGATGCTCAAAGCATATGATGGTGATCCAAATCTTCTTTCAAGCATTGTTGAAGCAAAGGTCCCTCGGTCATATTTGGAGATAACTCAAAGGGAAGACCATTGGTTATGGAAGTATAATCGAGGCAATCTCTCCATCAACAAAGTTCTCTAGTTGAAGGTTTAAAGCACAATCTGCTGAGCATATCACAATTCTGTGATAAAGGTCTAACCTGTCAATTTTCCTCTAGTCAATGTCTCATAAAGGACAATGAGACATGTTCAACTATCTGACGGATTCGAAAAGGGAATGTCTATCTTTGTTGACCTAAATCTTTGTTGGAAGAAAATCAAATCTATGCTTGGTTGCTAGGTCATCAAGACAACAGTGGTTGTGGCATAAAAGGCTTAGTCATCTCAATTTCAAATACCTGGAGAAGCTATCAAAAGACAATCTAGTTGTTGGTTTGCCTAAAATATCAATGAATCACACAGTCTCGAGCATGTCAACTGGGCAAACTACATAAATCTTCCTTCAAAAGCAAGCCTTGCCTATCAACAACCAGACCTCTACAGCTCTTGCACATGGATCTGTTTGGACCTGTAACTACTACAAGTCTTGGTGGCAGCAAGTATACTCTTGTGGTAGTTGATGATTACTCAAGATTTACTTGGGTAGAAATGATGTCCTCAAAGATGAAGCATATGACATCATTCTTGAACTCTTGAAGACTACGGACTCGGTGGATGATATCTCGATGTCGATCGGACAATGGAGCGAGTTCAAGAACAATGGTGTAGCCAAATATTGTGATGACCATGGAATTGGTCACAATTTCTCTGGTTGGCACACCTCAACAAAATGGAGTTCTTTGAAAGGAAGAACGAGAACTCTCATTGAAGCGGGAAAGACAATGATTCTGAAGCCAAGCGCCTATGTATTTACGGGCGAAAGCGTGAACACTTGCTGCTTCACACAAAACAGTCCATCATAAATAAATTTCATAACAAAACTCCATATGAAATATGGAGAGGCGAAACTCCCAACATTGGATTCTTTAAAATATTTGGTTGTAAATGCTATGTTCTTTACAATGGTAGAGAACATAGAGGTAAGTTTGAATCCAAAAGTGATGAAGGAATTTTTCGGGATATGCCAAGTTTTCAAAAGCATACGAGTTTACAATAAAACTTCACTTAAAGTTGTTGAATCGTACATGTTTCTTTTGATGAATTTGATTTCATTGGGCCACATTTGGCTCCTAAGGTTACTAATGATTCGATGAATATGAGGCAGTGCGAACAAAGTCCCGATCTGCGATCCTCCTTCTTCACAAGATCTTCCAAGAGTCAACTGTTAGAATCCTCAAACGAACCATCAAATGAACACTCGAAAACCACGAATCCCCTTTGCCTTCCACACGAAGTCATACAACCTACCTTGGAATTAACCTACCCTTTAGAAAACCAAGCTTCATCACTTCTACTTCTCAAGAATCCAACTCTGCCGATGCAATAGGACAAGTTCAACTGCGAAGTTAGGGAAGTAAAAGATCATCCTATCACTCAAATCATTGGAGATCTTAATCTTTGGTGTTCAAACTAGACAAGCTTCAAGGAATGAATGCATGTATTCTACGCATTTGTATCTAACATTGAACCCAAAAGATTGATGAAGCTCTGGAAGATCCAAGTGGGTGGAAGCTATGCAAGAAGAGCTAAACCAATTTGACAGATGCCAAGTCGGTCACTAGTCCCTAGGCCTAAAGGACAAGCGGTTATTGGCACAAAGTGGGTTTTCGAAACAAAATGGATGAAAACGGCAATATTACAAGAAACAAGGCAAGGCGGTAGCCCAAGGATACGAGACGGGAGGAGGGTATTGACTATGATGAGACATTTGCTCTGTTGCAAGATTAGAGGCTATCAGTTATTCTTGGCCTATGCCTCTACAAGGACTTCAAAGTTTATCAAATGGATGTAAAGAGTGCATTTCGAATGGAGAACTTCAAGAAGAAGTCTATGTTGAGCAACCACCGGGTTCATAGATTCAAGGAGAGAAGATGTCTACAAGGCGAGAAAGCCCTTTATGGACTTAAACAAGCTCCAAGAGCCTGGTTTGAAAAGCTTATGCGAGTAAATTTGAGATGAGCATGATGGGAGAGCTCAATTTTTCCTTGGTCTTCAAATTCAACAAAGTTCAAATGGTATCTTCATCAATCAAGCCAAATATGCAAAGGATGTTATCAAGAAATTTGGTCTTGAGAATGCAAACGACTTCGGCACTCCTATGGCTACTAAGCGCCATCTTGACAAAGATGAGAAGGGCAAGAAAGTGGACATGACTCTCTGAGGCATGATTGGTTCACTTTTATACTTAGCTGCTAGTAGGCACGATATCATGTTTCTTTGTTTGTGTTTGTGCTAGGTTTCAAGCTGATCCAAAGGAGTCTCACCTACAAGCGGTCAAAAGAATCATCGGATATCGATAGATACTCCCAATTTGGGAATCGGTATCCTAGAGATTCATCTTTTAATCTTATAGGCTATTCGATCTTGATTTTGCTGCATGTAAAGTTGACGGAAAAGCACAAGTGGGACATGTCAATTCTTAGGAAATAGACTTGTCTCATGGGCCGGAGAAACAAACCTCTGTTTCAACTTCAACAAGCGAAGCAGAATACATAGGCTGGTAGGCTTGCTCACAATGCTGTGGATCAAACGGCAACTAGTTGACTATGAGATCAAAGCGATGATTGTCCTATAATGTGCGACAACACTTCAGCAATCTCAGTTTCTCAAAATCCTGTCATGCACTCCAAAACAAAGCACATTGATGTGAGATATCACTTTCTTAAAGATCATGTTGAAAAAGGTAACATCAGCATGCAATATGTGCCTACAGAGAATCGGGTAGCGACATCTTCACAAAACCACTTGATTCAACCAGGTTTGCTTATTTAAGAGGAGAGCTTGGTATGCTTGACCTCAATCCTTAACCTTTCTTGCAAATTCCTTAAGTCATTTTATAATCTAGGCGGATCTATATTCATATCGGCAGTCCTCTATAAAATAGGAGACTTTGATAAAATAGGCGGACCTTGATGAAATAAGCGAGACTTAAGCGCGCCATACGTACAGTGACTCATCAGGTAATAAATGCGGACTTCAAATTTTATCAAATGTCATTTATTGGCTGTCGAGGTATAAAAGGACAAATGCACGGTGACTCTTCACTTGCTCTATAACCGCCATTTTCAAACTTTCAAAAACCTCTCTACCTTCGAATCTACAATCTGATTCAAATCTTCTTAAACCTACAAAGTTCTCAAGTTTTCAAGCTTAAAATCATCAATGGTAAGGATGTCTACACCTTCTTGAGTCATTCAAATCCAATTTTAGGATCTTGTTTTGACCTAATTTAAGTTTTTAAACCGTCGCCATTGATGAACTGTGCTATCTTGC
This sequence comes from Platycodon grandiflorus, assembly GCA_016624345.1. Lineage (NCBI taxonomy): Eukaryota > Viridiplantae > Streptophyta > Magnoliopsida > Asterales > Campanulaceae > Platycodon > Platycodon grandiflorus. The sequence continues at coordinate 5,332,376 of CM028367.1, forward strand.
GATTGTTGCTTGAATCATGCTTCTTTGGTGTAAAATGTGTTGTAGAGATTCTGTGGTACTATGTTTTCGGTTTATATCGGTTTGTTTGCTTGAATCGACAAACTCGGTCGATATTTGAAAACCGGATGATGAACTGTTCTTATATTATGCTTTAAATTGTCTATATTTTGGGTTTTGATCTGAATAGTACCTGTTTATGTTATTATCTGCCGATTGCATGATTATCTGCTGTTTCTTGCATATCTGCCGATTCCTATATATGCTGTTCTCACATCTGCCGATCATGTAGGGAAAATCTAAATCCTCTAAAGCTGCCACCACTCATCTCTGCCTCGCTAAGCCAACCGTGCATTGGGCTGAGCTCCCAATCGGGACCCTTCCCGGTCAAGTTATCACCCTGGGATGACAATCGACAGACTCCATCATTAGCACATCTGTGGTGATGCCCTTCTAAAAGATTTGGCTGAGTGTGGCCTTCTTCCCTTGTTTCAACTCAACGACACCCACTACAGCAATCATCTAGCTGAGGAGTTTTATACAAGGATGATTCTGCCTCCTCCTCCAGCTAGTGCCTCTGAGCCAGTCAACTTAAGCTATATCAAGGGCTACATCAGAGGCCACTACATCAAGTTGACCTACAAGGATGTTGGAGAAATCCTTGGACCGCTGTTGAAGGCAAATTGGACTTGACCGATGCCGAATCGGCACTTGCTTGGGAAATGATGAGGGATGCGCCCAGAGAGGTTCTCCGAGATGTCCAGGAACCTCTTCCCGAAAACCCTATCATATCGGCCATCGCTCGACAAGAGCATCTTATTCAAAAATGGCTCGAGGGACATCTTCACCTCCCGGTGATGTGGACCAAAGGCGTGGTCCTTCGCAAGCAACTCAACCGGGCCAAAATTATCTTCTCAATGCTATCCCGAGGCGTTGAAGTCCAAGCTCACCCTTCCATGAAGAGGCCCTTTGTAAGGGTTATTAATGTCATCCTCAGACGTTATGAGGAGATTGATGAGCTGGTCGCTAATGACGACCTCATCAAGGTGTCCAACACCTACGTCTTCACGGTCAACAACATCACCCGCTATCGGGATGATATGGCCAAAGGACAACCAACGCGCCGAGGCCGCTCGCTATTGGTGCCGCCGCTGCTGCACCCTTCTTCGCGCTCTGCTCGGTGGCCCTCTACCCAAGCCGGCAAGGGTAAGAGGAAGGTCACCTACTGCCGGGTTACCCCGAGGAGGAGGAGCCTACACCTATTGGGCCGAGGCTGAACATTTGACCTCGGCAGCTGGATCATGATCCATATGAGCTCTTGAGCCCCATCCAAAAGCCTAAACACTCTCCTCTCTCACTCCCAAACTCAAGCAATCCAGAAGCTCGCTCAAAAGGCGGTGTTGAGAAGGACACATCATCCTTCCAACCAGCTGACCTCTCCAAACCCTCTAAACCTACCTCCCAATCCTCCAAACCCAAAACCAAACAAACCCTCCTACCCACAGACGAATCATTTGGCCTTCCTAAGGTCTCATCTACTTCTTCCTCCACACCGTAGTGTCCGCCCATTGTTCCACACGGCCGTTTCTCCATCTTTGTTCCTCCACCAGCAGTTCCCTCCAAATCATCTCCACCACCTGCTTCTGCCTCTTCCACTCCTACTAAGTCCAAACATGGCAAACGTTATAAGAAGAGTGCCAAGAAGCAGGTGCACTTCTCAGGGACTGCTGATCCAACCACTTCTCCTCCACCTTCACCACCTATGCCTACTACCACTACCACCTCACCTGCTTCCTCACCTCCTCCATCTGCTCCCATCCAAACAACCACCACACAAGAGCCATATATCTCACCTGCCACCTCTTCTCAACCACCATCCTCCAAACGCCCTATCTCTCCCTCTTCTGACCTGCCTACTCCCAAACGCCTCAAAACCAATCCCTATAACCACCTACACCCTGAGGTGCAGGCTCTGCTGTCCTTCAGAGACAGCAGGCCTAAACCCAACCATGCCGATCGACCCTTTCTTAGCCACCCTTGACTACCCCAAGAGAATTCCCTGTCGGCCTATGTGCGGTGAAATCATCTTTCAATGGGGTGCCTACTATGACCCTCTTCCTCTGCTGGTCACAACTCTTTTCTCCCACAACTCAGCGGTTCAAGATCTTATGATCTTCAACCAATGGGTTGCAATCCATAAGGACCTAGGCCTTCCCCTTCCAACCAAATCGGACATCTCCCCCTTCCTCTCTCTGCCTAAACCCCCAGTCTTCACCATTATCTGCCATCCTTCCATCCTTCTTCACCCTGTGGTCTACAGCTTCATTGATGTAGTCACCACTTACCTTGGCTTCAACCCTCTCATCCCTATTCTCTTCCATTCTCCTAGCCTTTCCCCTTTCTTTTCTCCTCCCCCTTTCTTCATTCACCCCCTTTCATATGTCATCTACATAGAAAGGCTCTTCCCTGTTCCTCGCGTCTTCCCTAGCCTTCCTTCACCCTCTACCCGCTATATTGATATTTCCTCCTCCAGCCATTCTCCATCATCCTCCAGCCAATCCCTGTCTACCGCCAGCCATCCTCCACCCTCCCCTACCCAAGCCACCAGCCATCCTTCCCCCTCAGCAGGCCCATCATCTCCTCCAGCGAGTCATCCTGACTCGTCTGATACCTATCTGTGAGGCGTACATAAATTTTTGAAAGATTTTGAGGTCATCTCTGTTGACGACCAAGGCCCCGCACCAACTCTCTGCATCGGTCTCACATCACCCATGTGCGGCCGACGCATGACCCAAGTGATGGAAATTTCAAAGGGTGCAAAGGCCGCTTTTGATGCCTGCCTACGATCCATCTCTGCCAGCCAAACTGCTCTTGCCCGCCAGATCTCAGCCTCTTCCTCCTCGACCTCTGCCATCTTCCAGACCAATTGGGACAATCTCGCCACAAAAATGATGCAGATCGTCGACATGGTTGAAGCTGGCTACAAGCTTGTGCTTCACTCCCAACGCCAGGCCAATCGCTCTGTCCACTCCTCCGTGCGAGCGACGCGCTCTCACGACCAAGCACTTGGCTTTCTATCGCAAGGAGCGCAAAATGCGAGGATCGCCTCGGCTTCATTGATGCCTCGCTTGCGTCCATGAAGGAGGAGATGGCTAGACTCAACAATGATCGCGACTAAGCTCATTGAGCATAATGCTCGCTCAAGCGAAGAACAAAGAGCTCTCCTACGAATTGGCGATACTAAAGAAGAGCTAGCGGCGGAAAAGAAGAGATTGCAAGACTTAAGGCTGCTGTTGACTCTAAATGGGCATCAAGAGGCTATGGGCAATCTTCATCAGGCAAAGGCAAAGGTCGTGCATCATCTAGGTCATCCTCTCGAACCGGCCGATAATATTTTGTATAATCTTTTTGCTAAACTTTGTAATTAAACAACTTGTTTAATTAACAATGTCTATGTTTTAAAACTTTCATGTTTATTATGTGATTGCATGAAATTTAAACCACTGGTTTAAAGACATGTCCTATATTGCCTATTCTCTATCTGCATGTCTTTAAATTCAGCTTCATTACAAGTGTCGATGCTTAATTTCTGTTTGTAAACACTTTGTAATTCTTGAATACAATGACCTTTATGTAAGTTCATCTAGGGCATGCTTATTTAATATATCAATCTTACAAGCATGTTATTACTAGACTTGAACATGGTCACCGATATTGTATTCGTAGGGTCATGGACTCAAGCAAATAGGAGGAGATTGTTGCATCTTAGCCTAGATTTGCTTGAATCCATAACCTAAGTCTAAGTCAAGGTGACTAATGGGCTGCGTGTACATTAGAGTGGCAACTTGTACTTAGGCATAGCTTGAATAGCCTAGGATTGCTTATTGTAAGTTGCCTTGAAGAAGATAGCCTATAAGGATATCGGCCATCCTCCCTACATCCGCCGAAGTGTGCATCGCGAGTTCTTCAAAATATCGGACAAATTCATCTAAGTCAAGCCTCATCAGCTAAGTTGAAGACTCTAAGATCGTCCGATATAGAACTGCCGAAGACATGTCCTGATTTGAGACTTTCATGCAACGTTAACCTGCAAATCACATTCAATGAAGGTTTCCATTCTTGGCATACACTCGAAAAGGACATTCCTCCTGCAAGCACGATCCGCCTATTTTTAGCAAAGTGTCGGGAGACGATCAAGCTACGAGCCGCCCTATCGAGTCAACAACCGATTAGAGCATTAATTGCTCTTAAATTCAAATTAGAAGACCTCCAACGGCTCCAAGCTTCCTCCTGCATATAAAAGGAGACTCCATTGCTGCATTCATGACACTTCAACAACTACAACTCGAATCTTCTTCATAGTCTTCAAGTTCTTAAAAGCTTAAACGTCCTATCTGTATACATTCATTGAAGAGCTTCACACTAAGACGATCAGTCCATTAAAGCTCTTCATTGATTGCAACACCTAGCTTTTCATAGCTCACGAGAATTGTATCTTATTGATATCAATTCTCCCACACAAACACTTGGTCAACAAAATTTTTGTACACAATCCATTAGAGATTTAGTTTGTAAAATATCTAGTGGAAAAACTTAGTACACGATTTTCAAATCCAAAGTTGACCACTTTGGTTGTGGACGTAGCACTTATTTATAAGTGTGAACCATATTAAATATTCGTCTATTTGTGTGTGATTGTGAATTGATTGTGTTGCTTTAAATTTCCAGATTTCCAATCAAGAAGCTGATCTTGTCTGCCAAGATCGGCCATTCTCAACTTGTCTGTGCTTCACAAGACTTCCGCTGCAAAATTTTTAAAACCCTAGTGAAGTAAGATTTTTGAATCAATTTCAAAAAATTGGACATAGGCTATTCAACCCCCCTTCTAGCCTATATAGAGCAACCTTGGACCTAACAATTTGCATCGTGATTATTTACTTCATTGGTATCATTGTTATTTCATGTACATTCTTCATCCTAGCATGTTTGTATTTGAGTTGATTTCATACTTCTCATATGCCTTGCTTAGTGTTTAAATCCTTGCGATCATTGGTACTTGTTTTGGTTTGCATTCTTGACCTTGTTATGGGTTGTTTCGGAAGGGTTTTGATTGTATTTTGGACTTGGTTTGAGGTTGGTATCATCTTAGGATGACTTGGGAGTGTTTTGGAATCACTTTGGAATGGTTTAGAGACCTTTTGACCTAAACCAGTCGCTATGCAGCCGCATAGTGCGACCTAGCATAGAGTCCCAAGTTTCTGGAATCTATGCGGCCGCCTAGGGCGTCCGCATAGGGGCTATACGCCTGCATTGAGCCAACTCGCTTAGAACCCCAATAGTTCTGGATTGTATGCGGCCGCATAGAGAGCTTGCATAGGATCTATGCGTCCGCATAGTACGATCGCATAACGTCGTGCTCAGCTTTGTTTGTTTGATGAACTTTTAAGTGACTTGACCATTTGACTAGTTTTCAAGGGCCAAGATTGAGCCACGTCCTAAGCTTCAAAGATCAGACTTTGTGACTTCACTTAAAACCATAGAGAGCCTTGAAGACTCTCATTTTCAGCCTTGAACACTTTAAAAACTAGAGAGAGAGTTGAGGGAGTTCTTGAGTGGGATTGTTGCACAGATTTCTAAATCTACCTAGAGATACGTAGGCTATCAGTTAACAATAGAATTGATATTGCTCGAGAGAGAATATTGATTAATTAAGGAAATTCTGTTGTCGCACATAGATAATTAGTTGATACCCGAAGTCGTTGATTTATTACTTGGAAGTGAATTGGTGAACCTAGACCTAGCGTTTTCTCTCATCGATATCTCTAAATTCTGTGATCACTTTTACTTGATTTCATTAGTTAATTTAATTACAAATCACATCTCAAATTAATTGTTCGTCTAGATTAAAGTGAAAAATAATTGATTTTGATATTTGTTGCCAATCACTTAGGTTCGATAATCCGTAATTTACTTACACTTATTACTTGATCTAGTGCACTTGCTAGTATTCGGTTTTGACCACATCAGCTGCTAAGCAAAAAGGTTATGCAAGGTTGGTGCATACATCTATTCTTGCCATGCCCTGGGCCAACAAAGCTAGCTATGCCTATCTTTGCCACCAGTACAAGACCTATGATCACTGCCTTACTCAAATAGACAAGTAGCTTGTGTCCATAAAGGAGGAGATAAGTCGAAGCAATAATGATAAATACATCAAGGCTATTGAGGCAAATGTCCTGTTGAGAAAAAAGAAGGTTGACCTAAAAGAAGGATTGAAGGGAGCAAAGGATGAACTTGGCAAACTCAAAGTTGTTGTTGCTTCAAGGGAAGAAGGACAAGCTTCAACTTAACTGGTATATTTAACCTTGTCCTTAGCAGCTAACTCTATCTATCCTTTTTGTCAAAACATTGTAATAATTAAACATCTTGTTTGATATACAATGGTTTTTATTCTTTTGAACTTGTCTATTATTTCATGCTTTTATTTAAACTATTTATTCTGTGTACATGAAATTTAAACCTCTGGTTTAAAGACATTCTCTATAATTGCTTATACATGTCTGTCTTTAAATTCAGATTTATTACAAGTGTGTTGTGTTTAATTTCACAATATGTAAACACTTTGTAATCTAAATATATTGGCTGCTTTGTAAGTCCAACTAGGGCATGTTTGCTTAATATATCATTTATAAGCATGCTATTACTAGTATCGGACATTCGTAGTATTAATGTATTTATTTAGGTCATGGACTCAAGAAAATAGGAGGAAATTATTGTATACTACCTAGATTTGCTTGCATCTATAACCTAAGTCTTTGTTATAAGTGCCTACTGGTCCTGCATGTCTGGTAGGGTGGCAACTTGTCCTTAGCCAATGCCTTGTAATAGCTTAGGATTTCTCATCTTGTACTTTGCTAAGTTCTTCAGAAGATGGCCTTTGTATATCAGCCATCTTCACCAGTAGTGTTCAACAAGCTCTCAGTCAAGAACGTTCCAGTCAAGCTTCATCAGCAATGTGTGAAGACCTGAAGATCGACTGATCAAGACTTGTATGAAGATATGCCTTAAGTTACCAGCAAGGTCATCCTTTGACTTTGGTGTAACATAAACTTGTTGGATAATTTATTGGACGATTCCATTTTAGGCATTCATCTAAGAAAAGGACATTCTGCCAGCAATACTTGTCTACCCATTTTTGTCAAAACTGTAGGCACTGCAGGAAGACAGCTTGGATGCAACAGGTTGACCACTCAAACTTCGACAACAAGCTTAGGGCATTTAATGCAAGACTCTTTACATTAAATGCCCCTAATTCAAACATCTCCAAAGTCTAAAAATCTCCAACAGCTCCAAGAAATTCCCTGAGTATAAATTGAAGGCTTAGTGAAGCATTGAAGACTCTCTTGAATGCTCAACAACTTTACAATTATGCAAATCTTCATCTTCAATACTCTAAGTGCATTCAAGAGCTTCAAAGCAAAATCATTGAAGAGCACTATACTTAGACTCCTAGTCTTTATTGCTTTTCATTGATTGCAATCTATAGCATTCAAGGCATACGAGAGTGAAATCTTTCTAGATCTTTACTCTCACCAAAACACTTGGTCAAAATACTTTTGTACATGATGCATTAGTAATCATTGTAATAGATTCTAGTGGAAAACATAGTGCACATTTTTAAATCCAAAGTTGACTACTTTGGTAGTGGATGTAGCAATTATTCATAATGTGAACCACTTCAAATATTTGTTCATTTATTTCCTGCAATTGTGTATTTGATTATTTACTTGAATTTTCCAAAATTCTAACTGTGCAGAGGAACAGCTGATCTTGACTTTACAAGATCAGCCATACTGAACTGTCCAAATATTTCACACTTATTCCGCTGCAAACAATTTTCTAAGCTCTTTGTTATTCTATAAAGTAATTTTATCAAATATTTTAAAATTGACATAGGCTATTCACCCCCCCCCCTTTCTAGCCTATTTGAGCCTATTGGGACCTAACACAAGCACGTTGACTCTACAGAGTTATTCTAGAAAAAACACGAAGGTACAAGTACCAAATCAACTGCGTACGAATGTGGTGATTCACGGTTGAACTAGGCAGAAGGACAGAGGTAATTTGATGTTTCTCTTTTAAGAGATAAGTCTCTCACAACTTATATATATATATATATATATACTCCTTATAAGCCCATGCAAACACAAAAGACAGAACAAGCTTTGATTGGATGGCTTGGGCGATTGCACATGGCCTGGCTGCGGGATGGCGCAAGTGGTCTATTGGCAGCAAGCTGCCTAGCTTTGTTGTCACGCGATCCTTTGACCATATTTACGCGTACGTACTACGAACTGAAGTCCTAACGTCCTAAACTTACCAAAGATAGATTCTAAGTGTTCCTTAACATCCTAGAATGATTCCAAGGCCCAAACAAAGTTCTAACAAGAGCAAACAAGTGCAAACAAAGTCAAGAACGAACCTTTCTAAGCAACCACGGCATGACTCAACCTCATTCATTTCCCGGCCAAACTTGTGCTAAGAACCTACATGTTAAACTTAGCAAAACGAGGCAACATCTATGTAACAAACCATGTGAGAGTCATATCATCATAGCTGAACATAACCACAAGTGTCACCGAGCTTATTCAAGGTAACCATGAACGAAATAGGAGGCCCGCTAAATTATTTTGTTATTTGTTAAATTGTAATAATTTTAGTACAATTGTATTGGGCTTAAGACGTTTAGTTTTTGGGCTCATTTTCGTTAAGTGAATAAACTTTGATTTAGACCAATCAATACCATATTATTATTTTGGGCTTGGCTCATTGTTAAGTATAGACCTATTATTAAAATAAAATAAAAAAAATAATATCATGTATCCGGGGAGAACGAAAGTCAAAATGAATAGAGGAAGATTCAGTTGATAGGGGCGTGTTGGGGAAAGAAATCGTTGTTATGTGTGGATAAAAAGGGGGTGGAAGCTTGAGTATTAAGCCAGGAAAGTTGAGAGAGAACTTTGGATAGAGAGAGAGAGAGAGAGAGAGAGAGAGAGAGAAAGAGGAAGAAAGAGAGAAAAGAGAGGGAAAAAAACAAACATACACACACACACACAGAGTTGCAGTCGACGGAATCAAGAACTGGAAAAAAAATTGGTAAATCAATGTATTTGATTAAAGGATTCTGTCACTCAAATATTCATATATAGCTTAAAGATTTTGACTACTTAAGACCCAAATGATATTTTCATAAAAGTTATGTTTCTAATTTTGATTGATCATATTATTAACAATCGATTATGTGAGATGATAACTAGTGAATGATTTTAACCCAACTCCTGCGGTTAAATGGAGATAAAAGACTGGTAACCTTCAATAATGCATTAAGGAGGAATTGCGTTACGTGTTGATATGGAAGGGTAAATTGATTATACATGTCATTAAAGGATGGACTCTTGTAACAACATTGTCGAGAATGATTCAATATTTGCTATTCTGCCTTATGTTGCTTAAAGGGGAATGCTAGATGTGTGTCAATCAAACAAATCAGAAGTATTCATTCTCATCGAAAGAATTAAACATGATACCCTGGAACGATGGATGGGACATTTTAAGGATTATAGTTATATTGTCCCTCTAGAATATAGCAATCATAGCCTTGTGAATCTGCACATGGAGTAAACCTGCGTAGATAGTTGAGGATGCAATCCTAAACTAATAGATATTGTTGTTTATCAAATGATGGTAAGGAAATCAGAGTTGCACAGTGAAAGCATTGGGAATCTAATGAAATACTAACATGTTAAAGGTGGTGTGATGGATGTAATTCCCTTATACACTTCTTCAGTTGGTATAATTCCTTTCATGGTGGACCCAGAGATGAAAACCAAAAAGGGGATGCTCTGCGGCTTTATGTCTCCATGGTATGAATATCAGCTATAAACGTTTTGTAGGGGAAATTTGTCCTTCGACTTGAAATAGTTTATTTTGATGCATAGCATTTGTTCTTGTAGCAAAGTACTATAACTGGATGGTTAACAAGGAAGAACATAATGTTATCTTTACTTATCAGATAGTGAGTTAAGGAATTCGAGGATGAATTCTTTTAAGGGGGAGAGGTGTAACACTCGAGGTTTTCAAACTCATTACATTTGCATTACATTGGTTGATTCATGCTTATATGCATTGTTTTGTTGTATATGTGTTGGGTTTCTTGCTTCAAGTCTAGCCATGAATGGGAGACTTTGAGTTACAATGGTTTTATACCCTTAAGAGGGTGATTCATGGTGTTGTTTACACTAGTAAACACTTTGATTTGACTTTGGGATCAACCTAGGATGTTAAGAAACCTCTTAGGATCATTTTGGCATGTTCGCGTAGCCGTTATAGAATGTTGCATAGAGTAGCAAATTAGTGCGCAACAACCGGCTTTAGGCGCGCTCGCGCCTCCATACAAACGCGCCCACGCAGGCTGTGGTCAGTAAAGTGTAAACCGCCTTTAGTAGCCACTAAACATTGAGTACACCATTTTGTATTGACCTTTTGACTAAGGAAACATAGCCTTGGCTGGGTTTATGAGTTAGTAACCTTCTCACACCATAAAAACAAGTTCTTCACCTTCTGTCCCAAGCCAAACTGTAATATACTCCCTTCATACGTAGCTCAAATTTGTGCTCATTTCTTCGTGTTTTTGGGAGAATAATTTCGTAGGGCCGACATGCTCGGGTTATAGATCAATTTTATCAGAGAAATTTGAGGTTTAATCTGTAATAACTTCGTAGGTTAGTAAGTTACTATTCCTTTTTATTTTTAGTATGAATATTATATGCTAAATAGGTTGTCCTCATGCTAGTATAATAATCATTGGGTAGAAATAATGCTACTTGTGATTTGGTTGGTATGAGACTTGTTATATATGTGTTCGTGGTGAATAATTGCTTGAATAAACGGCATGATAATTGGTAATAATGATATAGGGTGGAACTATAAGCAATAGTGATAACCCAAAAATTAGTAACTAACTCAACGGAGTCGAATAGGATGTAATAAAATTACATCGAACGACATAGTAAATTAAATAGTAATTATTTTTGACTCAACGGAGTCGAATAGAGCGTAATAAAATTATGACGAGCTGGATAATGAGTTCCTACGATGTTTGGGAACCATTTGAGTATAATTACAACTTTATAAAAGTGTTATCATTGACTCACGAGTCAAATAAGAGTTGACTAATAGATAAGTCAAACTGTTAAATTATCTTCTACGTTGAAATGGGAGTTATTGAATTTGATATGTATAATAAAAATGATACAGAACAGTTATATACCATAGTACATGACGTGAATATGACGTATAGTTATTGGCATGTAGTTGCGTTTGATGTGTGATAGGCACTATTGGTCTGTCCTTGTTGTTGTTGTGATAGGTGAAACGAGATTGATTTGAAATAATTGTGAAACCCAACATGTGACATAAAAAGGTGTTGTTTGTGGTTTCACATATAGTTGTGTGCTATCTCATTATGTAGCAGGTACCAATGACCTATTTTTGATATGGCTATTGATGATGTTCATTAATTAAGAACTCAGTGGTGTTCCTTGTTATGGTTATCGATGTGCAATACTTACGAACTCTAACTATGATTTGTTGTATGTGACAAGTAAAAATTTACTTGTGCATTGCATTATGTCCAGCTATCATATGTGGTAAATGTTAGGGATATGTTACTGATTGGCATTGTGGGGCTGGGGCACGTAATAGCTATGTGGGCCAGTATATCTATCTGACCATGCTATTGGCCTTAGTAGGGGAATAGCTCCCACCATAATAGCAATACGCGTGACCGTGGCTAGCTATATCGGGCAATTCCAAGTCGTAGGGACTGGAGTCCACTCGATCAGGTCATCACTTGTGACGCCCCGACCCGGATCTCTATACGAAATCCCAAGGTCGGGTCGCCAATACAACATGACAACAAGAAAAGCACGTGGCGTAACCGCCCGTACTTAAGACAGAACACAACTAATCACCTGATAAACACAAGTATAAGAACAACCTTCGGCGATAACAAGGCCGGAAAACGACTATCAACGACCACGAGTTATAACTCGGGAAGAGAGAACAACTACTACATAAACATCGGCCACAACATGCCGGAACAAAACATAACCGCGAGCTACAACATGCTCGGGAAAGAACTAACTCAACAACACAACTGTACAAGAGCACGACAAACATATGTCGGCTACCAAAAGAATATGTTTACAACACCAAAATAAAAACCCAAGTAAAGTTTATATAACTTTACATATCCATCGTCCTTACCAAAATGAAAACAGATAACTAAGATAAGGATCCTCGAACTCCCAACGTAGGCGACACGCGAGCTAACGAATCACTGTCAGCCTCACCGAGAACTTTCGGGTTGGCTCGGATCTAAGGAAAACAATTAAACACATAACGGGGTGAGTCATAATGACACAGTAAGTTACTAATGCAACTAAATGGCATGGCATGATGCTCAAGCAATAAACATAACATGGTATCAACATTTATATACCATAACACAACATATATCATCTTACTTGATATACCATCATTCAACTCACATAGTACTTTGGTTAACACATAAGTGCTTATACATAAACCATGTTAGAGAAGGATATCATATCTCTTTCTTCAACTTTGTGTCGCTCCTGCAATACACAAACAACCAATAGTGCCTCGATACTCGTATACGTAGTATCGACGTCCCCGACTAATCCCATCGGGTTCAACTAGCAAGCCAAAGTCATGCGTATTGCTACAACAGTGGGGCTACTTCTCAACTGTGGCCAACAGAAGAGGGTGTGTGAATTCCGGTACGACGACTTATAGCGATCACAAACTTTGATTTGTGAAGACGATAGGTCGTCCTACCATGACATAAACAATGACGACGCCAGCTGGACTTACACAACACACAAGTAGGTAAACTTACTCAACTTATGCAATTAACCGTCAAGTTCAAAAGTAGTGAACTTGACAAACATCATGTAGATTATATTTTTCTACAACATATAATCATCAAACATATTGTTTAAAGCCACAAACCACAAATTTAGAGCTACTTTACAAGTCTCTAACATACCAGTATCAAATACTCGGAGGACAAAAAATCATATCAAATATACTCTAATTTTCGTAGAAATTTAATTAGTGACTCGGAGAATTATAATCTTCCCAAAAATCCACTTTTGGTGATAATTCATTAAGTTCATAAAACTTGGTATAATTGCTATATGCAATTTTCACCATTTAAGGTCTCTAACATGTTCTTGAACTCACTACTTTGGTGATTATCAATCTCTACACAAATTGAACCAACTAAACTATGTCTTTCACATTTTACATGTAATTTTCATCAACACAACATTTTCACATGAATTTAACAACAATTCAAGTCATGCATGTTTACAAACATTCATACATGTAACAAATTCTAGCATACAAAGGGGGTTTAGTAACTTACCTCAATTACACAAATCAAACCACTAAAGCAAGAATCAAAACCTTCCAACTTGTTCTCCTAGTCTTTAGCAATCCAACTATGGTCTTGCATGTAAGATTCAAGGGGTGGATGATGAAGTGTAGGGTACACACACTAATTTCACACTAAATCTCCCACACTAAAGTTTGTAAGCTTTCATGGAAGAATATGGTGAAGAGATGAAGTAGAATGGAGTCTCTCCCAAGGCTAAGTATAACTTAATAGACTGGTCAAAAGGTCAATCTAGGGTACAACATAAGCAGCCTAGGGTCCAAGGGTCAAAATTGGAAAAATTATAAAATTGTCCATATCAAATGAACTCTAATTTTCGTAGTAATTTGACTAGTGATTCGGAGAATTATAATCTTCCAAAAATCCACTTCTGGTGTCAACTCATTAAGTTCATAAAATGGGGTATAATTGCTATATGCAATTTTTACCATTTAAAGTCTCTAACATGTTCTTAAGTTCCCTACTTTGGTGATTATCAATCTCTACACAATTTAAACCAACTAAGCCATGTCTTTCACATATTAACATGTAATTCTTATCAATATAACCTTTCAACATGAATTTAACAACAATTCAAGTCGTGCATGTTTACAAACATTCATACATATAACAAATTCTAACATACATAGGGGGTTTAGTAACTTACCTCTAAAGTAGAAAAATCAAACCAACAAATTCACAATCAAAGCTTGGTATGGAGTCTCCTAGTCTCAAGCAATACTTTGATGGTCTTGCATGGATGATCCAATGGTTGGATGGCAAGGGGTAGAACACACACACTAGTCTCACTTTAAATCTCCCACACAAACTATCTAGGTTTTCAAGGAAGAACTATGGAAGAAATGAAGTGTTTGGAGTCTCAAGTGGCTTAAATATGGTCAAAAGGTCAAACCAAGGTACAACACTTTCAGCCAAGGGTCCAAGGGGCAAAAGCCAAAAAATTACAAGTCAATAATGTGTTGTCCGTACAGCTTGGCACGGTCGTGCCACAAATAGGCACACGGTCGTGCCACAAATAGGCGCACGGTCGTGCCAACGTTACAGCCAAATTCTGGACTTTCTGTCCAGCCTCGCACGGTCGTGCCAAGTCCAAAAATTCAAACCCAACATTCTGTTCCCTCTCGCACGGCCGTGCCATATAAGGCGCACGGTCGTGCGAAGCCTTCCAGATTGAAGAAGTGTTAAAACACTCTATTTCTAAAGAAATCAACACAAGTATTTAAGATTAAGTACTCAACATGCTATACAATCAAACTCCTATCACTAACATGTCATTTTTACTCATGCTAATAAACATACTAAACATATAATCACACAATTAACACATTAAGAGATCTAGGGTGTTACATTAATATTAGTTTTCATAAAGTATATTGACGTCAATTTATCTTTTTTCAATAGGTTGTCCGCCGAACCACCCGAGCTGCAACTTCGACTGGTTATATTCATCTACTACCACCAAAATTTAAAAACTTTATTGAAGACACTAAGAATGTTCTTGGTGATGGGCATTGTGGTTTTCGCGTCGTAGCTGAATTAGTTGGATATAAAGAAGAGGATTAGGGTAGGGTTCGAGGAGACCTCCACCATGAGTTATCGACCCACATAGAGTTCTACGCACAGGTTTTCAACGAGCATGGTATGGTTGATAAGGTATTGAAAAGTCTCGACTACTACGAGGTGACTGCACCGAAGAAATATTGGTTTTGTAACCCATATATGGGTTACTTGGTTGCATCATTCTATAATGTTGCCTATGTTAGTTTAGATAAGAGAATGTCAATCATGTACCTACCTTTGAGAACCGAACCCCCATCCAATCCAAAATTGATATGTACCGGTTGTGTGAACAGAGACCATTATATCCAGGTACGCACACATCTATTTATATAATGTGTAATTTATATTAAAACAACACTTTATATTGCAAGTCATGACATATATGTATTTTAATTGAAGGTGTTCTTGCGCGAAGACGCCCCATTGCCTCCGGTGACAACATACTGGGAATCGAATCGTGAAGAATGTGCAGCTGGGTGGAAGGATATTTTTAGAGTTCAACTAGATATGTACGATGGTAGTATTGATGGAAACAGTCGCACCACAGATAGTAAAGATATTGTCGTTGATGTAAACTAAACTTTGTTTTGTAAGAAATATTGGTATTGTAAAATAGTTATTTTTGATGTCAATATTTGCGGTGTTTTTAGGTTAGTTTGGAAAGACTTTGTTTTGTGATTGATGTTTATATAGTTAAGAAAAAAAAAATTAACTTGAACACACTGTTCGGTACCCATCAACCGAATTTTTCTTAATGAGTTCGGTGGGGCAACCGAACACATTCAAAATGGTTCGGCACCCTAACCGAACACCTTCTAAATAGTTCGGTATGGGTACCGAACAGTCTGAGAAATTTTCGGCACCCCTTCCGAACACACTTTGAAAGACTCGATTGATGGCTACCGAACAGTGTGTTCATAGTTGAATTTTTTTTTCTTAAATTTACATCAATCACAAAACATAAAGTATCATACGTCTGAACGTAAAATTAACATAATGCTATGGACATACGTTTGAACCAATCATATTTAACATTCATTCTCGGGACGCTAACATAACATAACATAAAAAGTTACATAAAAAGCTACAATTTAATCAATTCTCATAAAAAGTTACATCAAAAGCTACAATTTAATCAATTCTCATAAAAAGTTACATAAATAGTTACATAAAAAGTTAATCAATTTCCTCGTCTCCTACGACGAGTCCCGCCATGAGATGGACCCGCCTCGTCTCGTCCGGAAGTAGATGGACCCGCCTCGTCTCGCCCGAAAGTAGAAGGTCCCGCATTATCTGGACCTCCTACTATCATATAAGTTCTGTCCAATACATCAGCCAATTCATCCGCTGTCATTGCCCGATCACCTAACCTCCATCTCTCATCGGAGGTTGTACTAAATTCGCATGCACGTAACCATCTCACATGTATCGTACTACGAGGAGATGTCACGGAACCGGGGACCGTCTCTCGGGGTTTTGAACCAACGGATGTGAATGTGCATTGTACCACTGCATATAATCAGGAGCACAATCCCATGGTAGTTGGGCAATATTACCAAGACGATCAGTAGTGTGACGACCCGAGTCCGAGATTCGATGTTGAACCCCAACTCGGAGCGCCAAACCGAAGAAAAACTAAATAAAGCGAGCCACAAAAGCTCGAAACCAAAACCAATGCAGCGGAATACAAATGAACTTGAGCCTCAAAGCTCGATTAACAAGAATCCCAACAACATAAAAATAACCTCCACGGCTAAACAAGCACCGGAGAACAACAATATCTAAAATACCACGAGACAACACGCTCGGGAAAACTAATAGTAAAATACCAACGGGCACACGGCCACAACAACCATGAACGCTGAAGTTCTAATAATAGTACAACCGGCATGACTCCACAAGTCGGCACCAAATACAAGTCTATAAAATACAAGAATTGCTACCCGACATACTAAGTTTACATAACTCAGTTTAACCCACGATCTCACAAGTACAGGAAATAAATATAAAATACTAGCTAGCTACAACTAGAGGATCTTCGAACTAGAGCCTCACTGCGCCGAAACGTATCCTGCAACTAAGGAAAACAAATATGGAAGGGATGAGTCGAATGACCCAGTAAGTTACTAATGAAATAATATGGCATGGCATTATGCACGTAAGAATAGCAGGATAATAAACAGGTTGTAGC
Organism: Platycodon grandiflorus; assembly: GCA_016624345.1. Classification (NCBI taxonomy): domain Eukaryota; kingdom Viridiplantae; phylum Streptophyta; class Magnoliopsida; order Asterales; family Campanulaceae; genus Platycodon; species Platycodon grandiflorus. Next base: position 5,349,667 of record CM028367.1, read on the forward strand.
ACATAAGACAACCAACCCTATACTCACGAGAGGCTCAGTAGCCGCCAACCGTCATGCACTGGTTGGAGACTACGACCAACATTCGATCATATAGGAAGCACATAAAGTGTAAGTAAAAACATAAAGGTGGATACGGTGGATTCGAGGTACACCTCCGAAATCCCTTGAAACACTTCCGACCTTATCGCTCCATGAAGCCGTAGTAAATGATCGTACTGCCGCTCCACGAAACTATGAAAGATGCCTCTGCTGCCATCTAACAAGATAACAATGACAATAGATTTCTGCGCTTTTGCTCCAGAAAACCATAATAAATAACTGTGCCGTTGATGCTAGAGGCATCTCTCAATACCGAACATCAAACAGAGATAGATGATTGTGCTGCTGCTGCCGTACACAAATCACAGAGGGACCGGTGCTCGTATCCCTAAACTAATATAGGTACCCGATCGCGTCAAGCATGATCTACAAGTACCCAACCAATAATGTACCTGACCGCGACCCGCACGATCTACAGGTACCCGTTGTGGACCATTTTCTGTATCCACGTCGACGTATCGCTTGATCCCCTACGACCCGAGACAATACGGCTCTAGCCACTTATAGGTATCACAAGGGACCGGTGTCCGTATCCCAATGCATACAAAAATGTCGACAATGCACAGTCGCCGTTTATTCCGTTCAACTGTGGGGCTAGAGAAACCCCTACCGTGGTCAACGGTAGGGCGAGGCCCAGTGTATTGGCCTTCGGCTATTACGAAGCCCCTGCTCCCGCAATAACCGAGCGTCAATACACCTCCAATGCACATAAGCCAGCTGGACTCCATGCAATGCACAAGTAGATGTTTACTCATGCCAAACTAATCTAAGTGTGTTCTATTGAATCACAACTTAATAAACCAAATCATGATGTGTTCTATTGAATCACAACCCAATGAAATCAAACCATAATGTGCTTGTAAATACTAAACACACAATCAATCATCAAAGTAGGATGATTGTCCTATTGCTTACTAGAACAACCACACATACGCCAAATCATTTTAGTCCGCAATTGCTAGACTTCACAATCATAATACATGTAAGCCTACTCGTACTTACAATCATAATTCAACGCGCTACTAACACGCGCAACTTAGGATCTCTACGGTATCCCACGATCACAATACACTCCATCTCATGCATATATATATATATTCCACCTCATTTCTGTCATATATTATACATATAACGACTCCCTACAAGTCACATCGCCCAAAATGGAACGATACCCAAGGTGTGTCATACTACCTAGAATACAACAAACTCGTCATCTGACGATTGAGACTATTCGTCTCCTGTGAAATGTCGCGCACTAAGGGCATGACTATACGATAACACTTGAGGAAAGACCTAAAATGGATAATTAACCCTTGCTAAGGCATAAGGTTAAGTCAACGATTCACCGCACATTGTAGTCAGTAATGTTTGACTAAGTCAACCCAAGTCGAGTTCTATCGGGTCATGATCTCAACAATTCGTCATCCCACACCATAGGAGACTACAATACAACCTATATTGGTTTATACTACACATTACCACATTACACGACGTATAATCTCTACGTCTTATACAACTCCGCTAGAGTTGGTCACTAACAACTAAACCTCGAACGAACCGTAGTATCGTCCCTAATTAACCGTGCCAACCACAATAACCAACGTTCGGGGTGTATACTACCCGTTTAAATCTCACGAGTCATTGCGAGAGTACTAATGATAAAAATCTCTAAGAGCTATACATGCTCGGTAGAACTAAAACAAGTCATCGACGACTTTACTACCGGAACCCAATTATAACATAAACCCACGAGTCTATAACTCGGGAAACAATAACAACAACAACGTGTACACAATGAACTCCACAAGTCTCTAATATTCGGAGACCACAAAATTAACAACAATTCATCTATACTCATCATTTAACATGCTAGAGTATCACATTAAACAAGTATAACATGTAGGGAGTTCATATGCACATAAATAACACGTAAACATCGCGATACTACTCTACGATGCTCAAAATCTAAGAAAGAGATTAGTAACTTACAACACAATGCAAATCCTCCACGAAATCCAAGAGCTTCGGGTGGAAATGTACTCCTTCGCGACCTCTATGCCGCTACGAAGTCCAATCGTCAATCCAAAGCTCGATCCAAGTCCAAATCAAGCTTTCTCTCTCTCAAAACACCACTTTCTCTCTCTAAAACGTAGGGAAAGAGATGGGGTAGTGATTCTTCAACCGATCGGACGATCTAATTGGCTAGAAACGTGCTCCTCATCGTCCTCTACGCTACTGGGAAGACGGATCGTCGATCCGACCAACAGAGCTCAAGATATTGCGATTCTTCTCTTCTTCTCTCTCATTTCTCTCTCTAGACTCTCTCTCTCTATTTTATGGTTTGAGGATGAGAATGAGGGAGAAAATAGAGTTGGGTTATGTTATTAATACCATGGGTAAGTGTTTGGTCCAATCCCGGGCTTGTTTGAGCATTTTAAACCACTTTAAAATGTTAAAAATCGAGAAAGAACGAAAATCGGACGAACAGAGTACCAATCTGTCCGACTTCGCACGACCGTGCCAAAAATAGGCGCGCGGCCGTGCCAACTTCGCACGACCGTGCCAAAAATAGGCGCACGGCCGTGCTAACATTCACAGTCCAATTCTAGAGTTTCTGTCTGCTCTCGCACGGCCGTGCCAAGAAAAGGCGCACGGGCATGCCAAGTTCAAAAGTCCAATCCAATTCTATTTTACTCTATTTCCTAGGTTTGATCACTTGGCCACTCCTAGGTTTGATCCTAACATCAAATCATGGTCAAACACACTCGAAACACACCCAAATCATCCCGCGATGGTGGACGAATGATAATAAACATAAGTCTCACAATTGCACATCGAGACATCCACACTCAAACCCACTCAACTTACGGATTAACGACAAGGAGAACGTGCTTGTCGTTTGCGAACAAATCTAGGCCAAGGTTAGGATAACCAACCAAAGAGAAATTGCAATGTATACGAACGCTAATCGACGTCGAGGATAGTCTCGAACGGGTATAGGAACAAAGTGCAACTCACCATGAGTTAAACACGCGTCAAATATGGTTCTCGACTCAACACGTCACGCTTAACAAGCATGACGCCTCACTCTCCAAGGGTTTTAAGGTCAATATCGAGAGACTACGAGTGAACCCGAAATGAAGTTGGGTCGGGGTATTACATCCTCTCCCCCTTAAAAGAATTCGACCGCGAATTCATGAATTGAACATGTACGGGAAATACATACACTACAACAAGGCCATACCATAGCCCACGCAATCACATTTATATTGAAAAGGAGTGAAGACCCAACAAATAAAGGGAATTGGTCCAAGTTAGAGGCCATCAATCTCGAGTATTGCTCACGAGCAAGGTTTCTAACGAATAGGTTAAACTTCGAGACGTAAGAAATCTCAGGGTTTCGTTACGAGACTAACTATCGTCTTTAGTCAAGTCCTAGTCCAGAGTACACTTCAAAGTGTCATGCTGACTTCTTTCGAACACATCCCACCACCACCCTTCCGCGCACTAAACAAATCTCCACTTTCCGTGGTACAACTCCCAACAATTAGTCGTGGGAAATCCCGCAATCAGATAGTTCTGGGTTAATACAACCCTTAGGTTCACAAAGATATATGGCGTCACCCTATCATCAAGGAAATAGGCTTGAATCGAATGGTGCAACACACGTAACACCTCAAGTCACACGAGTCATAAGACTCTATCGTGAATAACGACATTACTAGTTATAACGTACAAATCGACGAAATCAAACATCAACGAGATCACGAGCTTACATGCTCGTTCCACGAATACTAATGCGATAACCACACGGTCAACATAAATAACAATAAGAGTTTCGAACTCTAAATACACTCGATAGAACGGATCGGTATCATCGGACACCAATACCACATAATATACACGCTACTCGAAACATAGGGTGTCTCACACCCAAAAAGATTACATTTTCAAGTTAACCACAAAATACAATATTCTAACGAACGAGTACCCAATCAGAGTGCACAAGGTAGTCTACTAACAGGAAGACAAGTAAATAATAGAATGTGTCACGATGAACATGAGTCTTACGGATTCAATCACAAGGTCTCACCTTCTAACCTTGACTCGCTCTATTGGAGTCTTGGGTCGGTGTAAGAGGGTTCGGTGGGGTCACTTGCTCCACCCGAGGTGTCTCACCTAGGGCCACATTCAGTTGGTCCTCAAGTTCTCTCAGTTCTCGTAATGCATGTCTGAGTTGGAATACGGTCGGATGCATAACTGACATCCTTGCGGTCTTCCTAGTTCGTGCCATCCTGCTATAGGCATACAATAGAGACATTAAATCTCTAAAGGGAAGTGAAACACATTAAGTGATTCAACTAAAGTCATACTAATCAACATAACGTTCTCGATTCTCAACCAAACACAATTAACATGCACGTAGGGTTCTAAAGACAACCGCCTCATCATGCCGAGGGGCATACACACCAGGTGACACAATCTATTCGTATCGCAAAAATTTGTAAGACAAGACTGAATTAATACAATGTATCCAGTCTATATCACATCGCATACAATTATAACAATCTCACGCTCACCACCGGGGTGGCATATCATCAATTTGATATCTCTAATGTTAAACAAACATATAACACACGTGACAATATATAAGTCACAAGGGCTAATCGCATGTCCAAAATAATCATGTTCAACTAAGCACAACAGCTCACACAATGTCGAATCAAATCAAACCAATACACGAGAAATGATACACAATCCACACACAAGATATATAACTTGTTCAAGTGTACTATTCCATTTACTTGTCCATTCCGGTTGGTAATAGTGTTAGACAATTTCTATCTATCATGCTATCAACTTAGTCCTGACGAATATCTCTTGACAACCAAATCAGGGGCCTTTCTAAAGTGGCTTCAAAAGCTACCGTCACCAGGGCGTTAGGGACAAGTGATTACAAATATGCCCTTAGAGTCGGTCTCATGCACATAAGTATCAAATACAAGCAAATGCACCTGTGTGACACAAAGTCTCTAATATGCACAAGTGTCGCATTCCATGATGTTATATGCACGAATAAAGTGTCTAAGTCAGTACGGACTCTTATACTCACACTATCGTAACTCGACACTCCACGACAAACACTAGTGGGCTCGTGACCCAGAATCTCGGGTCTTCCACCTCTATTTCTCAAATGATTAGTAATCTCAGGCCTAAGACATTCCTTAAGACATCTCGGCTATACTTCTCAGAAATCAACAAGACATCCTATAATGGTCAAATCTCAATACCAAACTTTACCAAACGACTCACACTTAGTCGCCAACATTCTAGCGAGGACTTAAAGCGCACTCACCAATTCCACAAGAGAAATAACCGACTACAAACCGTTAGTCTCCGCTCTCACGAGCGTAAGAACCCAACTAATCCAGTCCTACATGGACTATCTCCACAACTTACCAATATCCCAGGTAAACTTAACACAAAACTCGACGTTAAACGCTCAACCCAATAACCAAACCACCTAAGCCGAGGATCCTATCCTGGCGGACAGCTAACTTAAGCTCTGATACCAACTGTGACAACCCGAGTCCGAGATTCGATGTTGAACCCCAACTTGGAGCGCCAAACCGAAGAAAAAAACAAAATAAAGTGAGCCAAAAGCTCGAATCTAAACCAATGCAGCGGAATAGTAAAAACAAGGCAGCGGAATAACAAATGAAATAGGGGTTTCAAAACTCAAATAACAAAATCCCCACAAACATATAACACCTCCACGGGCAAACATGCGCCGGAGAACAACACTATCTAAAATACCACGAGACAACACGCTCGGGAAAACTAATAGTAAAATACCAACGGGCACACGGCCACAACAACCATGAACGCTGAAGTTCTAATAATAGTACAACCGGCACGACTCCACAAGTCGGCACCAAATACAAGTCTATAAAATACAAGAATCGCTACTCGACATACTAAGTTTACATAACTCAGTTTAACCCACGATCTCACAAGTACAGGAAATAAATATAAAATATTAGCTAGCTACAATTAGAGGATCTTCGAACTAGAGCCTCACTGCGCCGAAACGTATCCTGCAACTAAGGAAAACAAATATGGAAGGGATGAGTCGAATGACCCAGTAAGCTACTAATGAAACAATATGGCATGACATTATGCACGTAAGAATAGCAGGATAATAAACAGGTTGTAGCACATAAGACAACCAACCCTGTACTCACGAGAGGCTCAGTAGCCGCAACCCTCAGGCACTGGTTGGAGGCTACGACCAACATTCGATCATATAGGAAGCACATAAAGTGTAAGTAAACACATAAAGGTGGATACGGTGGATTCGAGGTACACCTCCGAAATCCCTTGAAACACTTCCGACCTTATCGCTCCATAAAGCCGTAGTAAATGATCGTACTGCCGCTCCACGGAACTATAAAAGATGCCTTTGCTGCCATCTAATAAGATAACAATGACAATAGATTCCTGCGCTTTTGCTCCAGAAAATCATAATAAATAACTATGCCGTTGATGCTGGACGCATCTCTCAATACCGAACATCAAACAGAGATAGATGATTGTGCTGCTGCTGCCGTACACAAATCACAGAGGGACCGGTGCTCATATCCCTAAACAAATATAGGTACCCGATCGCGTCTAGCACGATCTACAAGTACCCAACCAATAATGTACCCGACCACGACCCGCATGATCTACAGGTATCCGTTGTGGACCATTTTCTGTATCCACGTCGACGTATCGCTCGATCCCCTACGACCCGAGACAATACGGCTCTAGCCACTTATAGGTGTCACAAGGGACCGGTGTCCGTATCCCAATGCATACAAAAATGTCGACAATGCACAGTCCCCATTTATTCCGTTCAACTGTGGGGCTAGAGAAACCCCTACCGTGGCCAATGGTAGGGCGAGGCCCAGTGTATTGGCCTTCGGCTATTACGAAGCCCCTGCTCCCGCAATAACCGAGCGTCAATACACCTCCAATGCACATAAGCCAGCTGGACTTGATGCAATGCACAAGTAGATGTTTACTCATGCCAAACAAATCTAAGTGTGTTCTATTGAATCACAACTTAATAAACCAAATCATGATGTGTTCTATTGAATCACAACCCAATGAAATCAAACCATAATGTGCTTGTAAATACTAAACACACAATTAATCATCAAAGTAGGATGATTGTCCTATTGCTTACTAGAACAACCACACATACGCCAAATCATTTTAGTCCGCAATTGCTAGACTTCACAATCATAATACATGTAAGCCTACTCGTACTTACAATCATAATTCAACGCGCTACTAACACGCGCAACTTAGGATCTCTATGGTATCCCACGATCACAATACACTCCATCTCATGCATATATATATATATATATATATTCCACCTCATTTCTGTCATATATTATACATATAACGACTCCCTACAAGTCACATCGCCCAAAATGGAACGATACCCAAGGTGTGTCATACTACCTAGAATACAACTAACTCGTCATCCGACGATTGAGACTATTCGTCTTCTGTGAAATGTCGCGCACTAAAGGCATGACTATACGATAACACTCGAGGAAAGACCTAAAATGGATAATTAACCCTTGCTAAGGCATAATGTTAAGTCAACGATTCACCGCACATTGTAGTCAGTAATGTTTGACTAAGTCAACCCGAGTCGAGTTCTATCGGGTCATGATCTCAACAATTCGTCATCCCACACCGTAGGAGACTACAATACAACCTATATTGGTTTATACTACACACTACCACATTACACGACGTATAATCTCTACGTCTTATACAACTCCGCTAGAGTTGGTCACCAACAACTAAACCTCGAACGAACCCTAGTATCGTCCCTAATTAACCGTGCCAAAACCACAATAACCAACGTTCGGGGTGTATACTACCCGTTTAAATCTGAGGAGTCATCGCGAGAGTACTAACGATAAAAATCTCTAAGAGCTACACATGCTCGGTAGAACTAAAACAAGTCATCGGCGACTTTACTACCGGAACCCAATTATAACATAAACCCACGAGTCTATAACTCGGGAAACAATAACAACAACAACGTGTACACAATGAACTCCACAAGTCTCTAATATTCGGAGGCCACAAAATCAACAACAATTCATCTATACTCATCATTTAACATGCTAAAGTATCACATTGAACAAGTATAACATGTAGGGAGTTCATATGCACATAAATAACACGTAAACATCGCGATACTACTCTACGATGCTCAAAATCTAAGAAAGAGATTAGTAACTTACAACACAATGCAAATCCTCCACGAAATCCAAGAGCTTCGGGTGGAAATGTACTCCTTCACGACCTCTATGCCGCTACGGAGTCCAATTGTCGATCCAAAGCTCGATCCAAGTCCAAATCAAGCTTTCTCTCTCTCAAAACACCACTTTCTCTCTCTAAAACGTGGGGAAAGAGATGGGGTGGTGATTCTTTAACCGATCGGACGATCTAATCGGCTAGAAACGTGCTCCTCATCATCCTCTACACTACTGCGAAGACGGATCGTCGATCCGACCAACAGAGCTCGAGATATCGCGATTCTTCTCTTCTTCTCTCTCCTTTCTCTCTCTAGACTCTCTCTCTCTATTTTATGGTTTGAGGATGAGAATGAGGGAGAAAATAGAGTTGGGTTATGTTATTAATACCATGGGTAAGTGTTTGGTCCAATCCCGGGCTTGTTTGAGCATTTTAAACCACTTAAAAATGTTAAAAATCGAGAACGAACGAAAATCGGACGAACATAGTACCAATCTGTTCGACTTCGCACGACCGTGCCAAAAATAGGCGCGCGGCCGTGCCAACTTCGCACGACCGTGCCAAAAATAGGCCCACGGCCGTGCCAACTTTCACAGTCCAATTCTAGAGTTTCGCACGGCCGTGCCAAGAAAAGGCGCACGGGCGTGCCAAGTTCAAAAGTCCAATCCAATTCTATTTTACTCTATTTCCTAGGTTTGATCACTTGGCCACTCCTAGGTTTGATCCTAACATTAAATCATGGTCAAACACACTCGAAACACACCCAAATCATCCCGCGATGGTGGACGAATGATAATAAACATAAGTCTCACAATTGCACATCGAGACATCCACACTCAAACCCACTCAACTTACGGATTAACGACAAGGAGAACGTGCTTGTCGTTTGCGAACAAATCTAGGCCAAGGTTAGGATAACCAACCAAAGAGAAATTGCAATGTATACGAACGCTAATCGACGTCGAGGATAGTCTCGAACGGGTATAGGAACAAAGTGCAACTCACCATGAGTTAAACACGCGTCAAATATGGTTCTCGACTCAACACGTCACGCTTAACAAGCATGACGCCTCACTCTCCAAGGGTTTTAAGGTCAATATCGAGAGACTACGAGTGAACCCGAAATGAAGTTGGGTCGGGGTATTACAAGTAAATAGGACGTGACTATCCCAAACAGTAAAGTACGGTACAAGGGGCAGGAGGGTAGACAAACTCTTTTTTTCCCATCTCACATGAACATCAGCAGCGATCGGTGTACATGGAATCGTCTGAACATAACCGAATTGTCTAAGAACTCGGTCCGGATGGTATGGTTCCACAACAGAGCACGCCACTAAGCATCCGTGATATAACAAAACTGAGGGAAATGGATGTAAATCCCTAAAAAGACCCGTATACGGACTCCAAATTACCTACAATAACCAAAGAAAATTAATTTAACATATATGCGTTATAAAATAAAAAGAAAACTAAATTAAATAGCACTCACATCATTGGCCTTAAGGACGTCAAGACGCTCTCGGTATTGGATCAATTTTTGCATCGATGCTCCAACTTTTCCTTGTGGTAACCACCTCATTGCAAGTGGGTATTGAATCTTGTAATTTGATCTATATGGAGGCCTAAAAGCAGGAAAATGCTCGTATATCCAAGCCTACATGCAATAAAACACAACATCTATCAAATATACTATGGTTCCATAACATATGACTTTCTCTAATATTTGAATGTAATGAACTGAAAATATAAGTATGTTACCTCCAATAATGTCGAATATCTAGCCATCTGCTTTGTCTCAGCTCAGGACACTTGCCCTAGCTGTCTATACAGATACGCAAGAGTTGCAGCCCCCAGGCATACATATCTACGCTGGTCAGATCATCCAAAAACTCTAAGTAGCTCGTGTTCACCCGTGTCCCACTCTTGTCAGTGAAAAGAGTGCAACCAATAGTGTACAACAGATATGTTCTAGCTGAACGAGCACATGCAAAAGGATCATCAGATGTACCCTCTTCCTGGAATCTCTCATGAAGCCACTCTAACTTTATTGATGGCCCTCTAGCACCATGCATCCCAACGATCGCTTCAGAGACATGCACTCCTAACAAATTCGCAACCTCCTGAGGTGTATATGCCACACTCCCTCTAGAAAACAGTGGTTGCCCAGTCACATTCAGTCCTATAAGACAATACACATCATCAAGTATAATTGTCATTTCTCCAAAGGGCATATGGAAGGTATTCGTCTTTGGATGCCACCGTTCCACACATGGCGACACTAGTACTTTATCCACTTTTGCATACGAGCATTTGGATGACACATTAAGCCCCGAGCTATTGACAAAATTTTTCATTATTTCACTACAGTTATTACGAATTGCCCACTCTTCCTGTTTGGTAGTATGATTCAAACATTTCAACAATGCTCGCTCTTCCCCATTTCAGATACATGCCGCTACATGATCATTGAAGGTCGTGAGCAGCGATGGAACTTGTGGCCCACCAGGAAACGGGACAAATGTCTCTTCTTCTTCATCCTCCTCCTCCTCATCCTCATCCTCAACACCGCCTCCTCTTTCATACTCATGTTGTTCTTGTTGTTGCTGTTGTAGAAGTAATTGTTGTTCTTTTTCTTTGTTGTAGAAGTACTTGTTGTTCGCCGTAGTTCTTTGTTGTAGTAGTAGTTCTTGTAGCTGTTCTTCATGTTGTTGTGCATGTTGTTCTCGTTGTTGTCTTTGTCTGTCAGCCCTAGCTGAAGCCGTAGGTCTTCTTCACCTATATGTATTGATTTCTGCACATATTAAATCTGTATTAGATCATCAAAGGTTAAGAAAAAAAAATAATAATAAGCACCCTAGCCGGACAAATCCAGGTATGTTCGGTACCCTAGCCGAACAGTCTCAAATTAGTTCAGAACCCTTGACGAACATATTAGATGTGTTCGGTACCCTTGCCGAACTCCGCCATTACTGATCGGCTATCCAGTGCCGAATTGTCCACGCGAATACAATGAAATTTTTACAACAAAACTTTCTTTAAATTGTAATTTTTCAACAGAAATATGCAAAAAAAAAAAAATGGAATGTAACTAAGACCTAATAAAAATTAAACACATATATTGAAAAATATATAGCATTTTAACCTAGAATACAAAGACAAGAGATTCACACCTATGTTTTCGTCCATTGTTGATAATGAAGAACTAATATATGCGGAGTGAACGGTTTTGCTGTTGTTTGCCTTTGCTGTTGCCGTTTGCGTGCCTTTGCTGTTGCCGTTGTTTGGTTATTGCCGTTGTTTGCGAGGTGGGGTGCGGGCGGGTGTTTCAAACAAGTGTAGAAGGGTGTGGGGTGTATTTGGTGGGGTGTTCTTAACAGGATTTTAAATTTTTTGGGACAAATATTCTTAAGGGTATAATAGGAAATTAGGGAGGGGTGTACTTAGTTTTTTGAGGGATTGAAAATAATGGGTGGGGGTATACTTAGTAATTGGGTGTACTAAGTAATTTTATGGGTGTAAATAGCAATCCTCTTTTTTTTTTTCCACACTTAAATAAAACAAAAGAAAATGAAAAAAGAAAAGAAAAAAAAAACCTTCAGCCCCATACGGAGAGGGTCTCACGTTTGGGTTTTAGATACTACGCCCAATTTAGGTTTGGGTTCGGTTCATTGGGGGCGTAACCGCGTAAGGTGCAGGCTCGTTTTCGTCACTCCGTATACTCGTCGACGACCTCCTTCTCTTTCTCCAATTCTTTCCTCCTCTCAACGTCTTAGATTCTTTCCCGATAAAATTACTACTGCTGTTGCTGATTTCACAGATCCGATTAATTTTCTATCTGGCCGGTGAGCTCTTCTCTCTGTCTGATTTTTATATTTAGGATTTTTGGATTGCAAAAGGGTCGAAGCTTATAAATTGTTTAATGAAAACCAAGCTCATGATAGGATTTAGGGTTTGGGCGATGACACTTGGATTTGGTTTAATCATATATGTGATTGCAAATTAATTTGTTCAAGTGAAACAAATTGAATTAGTTTCCTGCATTTAGACCTTATGAAATTATTTGAAGTATGTTGAATGTTGTGATCATAGAGTGAAGGGTTATGTTCTGGATTGTGGTTTGTTTCGCTTTTGATTTGGTTACTGTTTTAGAGCATTGTTTTGGAAAGTTAAGGGAAGTGTGGAACTTACAAAATAATAAGAACCCCTTATGCAATATTAACTGCGAAGAAAGTCACCAGACGTAGTTCACAACACGTTTCCGTTATAAAAAAACCTTAAGTTTTGAAATGCTCAACATGAATATGCTTTCAGGAGATTAAGTGTTCTGGTTCTGGCGCTTTTGTTTATGGGTTATATATATGTAGCTGACTGTACTGGGATTTGTTTTGCTAAACATGTAATGTTTTTTCTGGGGTATCGTTTTAATTTGGATAGATTTTGTGGTTCACAGTTCCAGTTTTGATGAAAAGATGAGTTCTTTCTCTATCACACGGAAAAAGACACCTTTCCAGAAGCACAGAGAAGAGGAAGAGGCAAAGAAAAAGGTATGACCGTCGTTAAAACCTTTTGAGTGATTGCTTCAGTAGAGGAAGAGTTCTTCTAGTCATGTCATTGAATTTATCATCTATGTAGAGGGCAGAGGATGAAACTGCTCGTTTATATGCCGAGTTTGTGGAATCGTTTCAAGGGGATGGTGCACCGGGATCAAAGACATTTGTTAGAGGGGGGACAATCAATCCCAATGAGAAAGTGAAGCCTGATGCAGAAGGTCAGTTAAACCAAGGGACCTTGTAGGGTTTTCCTTAAGTGTCCTTTTCATTTTATTTTAATTGATCACAAATTCTGTTCTTGTTTTGTTACGCACTATGGATAAATCAATGATTTTCTTTTACATGGATACATTAATAAGAATATGGGCCTTTTTATTCATTCACGGATGGCAGGTGGAAATTCCAAAGATGGGGTATCTGGTTCAAAGAAGGGGAGTAGGTAAATGAATGCTTTTGATTAACCATGTTACAATGCTCTTATCATAAGGCATCCTGAGTACAAAAGTCTATGGTGATGATATCAGTAGATACAACTTCTATTGTTTAGGCCTCTGAAATGCAAGGATTGGAGGCTGTTCTATAGTTATCATTTTTCTTTTTGGTCTGAGATGTTGTTGATGATGACCTTTTGATTTAGAATTATGTAAATGATATCCTTAGGAACAATTTTATTACTTAGGCATTAAAAAATGTAAGGAACTCGGAGGCTTATAACTATAATTATTGATTTCATCTTAAGCTAAGGTGTTTTTAGTGTTGAAATTTGTAGTATATCATATAAAATTTGGTTAGAGATAACATCACTTAACATGTGATGTCACCCTTTATTCACATGCTTGCCACCTAACTTGAGATGATAAGTTTGAACAATTAAGTTTGGATTCCTATCATTTTCCTTTGCTTAAGTATGTAAATAAATACATATCTGTAGGTATATACATACACACACACAGATATACATATGAACACAGGCACGCACACATATATACACATTCATGTAAACACGCGCACACACAAACAAACATGCTTATACACATTCATATAAACGCACACACGCACACACTCACATATATATATGTGTGTATATATAAACAGACACACACAAGCTCGCATACATATGCATACTTGTATCTATAAACCTTGCTCAATGTATTTTGCCATGGTTGTACCTCTATGTTGCGTCCATGTCTAAGATGTATTATGCTGTTGTAAGGTGTTATGGGGGAAAATTTTCTGGGGTTATTTTAAGGTCTTCATACTGAGGACTATGCTATTACACTTTGGCCTTGCTACTACATATTGATCCATAAGCCGAGGATAAAAATGATAATCTTAGATAAGTTTCATAGTTTCCTTCAAATCATCTTTTTTGTCTATTAGTAAAGGCTGTGATGTATACTTCAAAAGCTTCTCTTTACTGCATCTTGGAGATATTTATAGTACAACGGTTATGCCAACCGGCTTTAAGATCCCACTCTTAGAGTCGAAAGGCAAGAACTATTGAGATCGACATCCAAATAGGCAGAGGCTGCCTTACTCAACCAAAGGATTCCAACTATAGGAAAATCAGTTTCAATTGATTCCAACCTAATTACGATGACATCAATTATAATGTGGAGCCTGCAAGATAACTATTGCCTGATTTAACGATGCTTAACTCGGGTTCAACCAGTCTTTATAATCCATTTATTAAATTTGTAATCAATTGACATATATAATATGTACATATTAGTATGCAGGGTTGTAATAGGCTATGTTACCAGGACCCTTCATCTCTGCCAAAGTACCCGTGTGGACACGACACATGGTGTGGGTGTGGGTGTGGCTGCTTTACAGTAGATTTAGTGCAAAATTCTAACATTTTGGCAGACCTGACATCCCGATCTGCACCCGTATCTGGTCCTAGTAGCCGAGTCAAGGTAATATGGGTATAGGGATAGGTAAACTGCGAAGCCGGACCCGAGTTGTTTGTCTGGCTCGTTTTACTCAATCCAGCTCAAGCTGAGTCGACTTATAGTGTGTTTGTAAAGTTAAGATCCGAGTTACCCCTATACTTGTCTCGGGCGATTCAAAGTTGCTTTACTAGATCTCCACTCTTTAATTGAATCCATTTACAAAATCTTTTATAGAATTTAACATGAACTGTAAATCACACAATGGAAAAAGAATACATTATGATATATTATAAAAACAGATTCATATGGAATGTGACAATTTGTGATATTTCTAAAACAAAAACCCTTCATGGAGTAATAGTAGTGGATGTCCAGATAGCTTTAAATAAGATAATGTGAACCATGGAACATTGATAATTCTCATTTTTATGAAAAATGAAATGAAAATCACAAAAGAAGGTATGAAGAAATAATTTGTCCATAAATGTTCTTTGCCATTCGTCTTTAACCTTGTGTCTACACTCTTTCTTAAGATCCCTGTCTGTACTGTCTAAGAAGATGCAACACAATCACCAACTCGCAGATATCTTGTGGCGCGTATTTGTCATTGTCAATTCTTAGTCAATAGGGTTTTGATTGATTTGGATTCTAGAAATTAGGGTTTTAATGTTAGTATATAAGTAGTATGCTTTTTGGTATTCCTTCTTATATAAAGATGCTTCGTAAAGAAAGACCATTGTTAGGTTTATCTCAAGCCTATAGTTGCTTGATTCGACTGGACTTTTGTTCGATTACTGGTGGGACTTGACCAAGTAAACAAGAGCTAAGTTTAGTTGGGTTATTCCGAGCATGATTTGACTTACTATAACCAACTAGATACAAATGTCCACTACTTGAGACTTGCTTGCTTGCAGCTGTATTGATATGAATATTTACATATGCATTTGATGTTTATCACTCATTGTCGTATGAGCCGGTTCTTCACACATCATAACTTTCCATTGGATCCACCACATATTCGTTCCATGTGTCCTTTTTGGGTGAAAATTAGTACCTCACAGGGAATTCTTTGCAACATTGGGCGGCCATGATTCTTTTTAACAATCTCTTCATCCTAATCAAAATCAGAATGAGTACTAAAAAGTAGCCCATGAGGGCAAAAATATCTCAGAAGTTAAAGGCCTTCGCTTGGCCTCTAGTGCTTAATTAGCAATGATTGGATAGAGTGGCGTAGACCCAACAAAGGAGCCAGAGTGAAATAACTCATGAGCATCTCTTCTTACATTGTCCGGTAGCTTAGAGGCTCTTTCTTCAGAAAGTTAGGGGAAAGCTGGATGTGCCCCCTCTTTTTTGGAGTTTCTGTTCATCACGGGTTTTAGAAGGTTTGGTAAAGGAAGGATGAGTTGTTTTTATGCTGTTGTGCTATATTTTGTATTTTGTGGGGTATCTGGATGGAAGGGGATGCCCGCATCATTGGGGACCAGTCACTTTCATTTCCCCTTGAGTGCTAAAGTTCAGTTCTGGCTGCACTTTTGGCTTCAGCAATGGGGCTTTCAGGGGTTACCTGTTTCAGAGCTTGCCAGGGATTGGGAAGCTGTGCTCCTCTCTCTCTCTCTCTCTGTTTTTTTTTTTCTTTTTCTTTTTGGCCTTTGATTTTACTTTTCTTTCTCCGTGAATCTCTGGTCTGCCTTTTGTGTAATTTTCTCCCTCTTGTCAATATTATCTCTTTTTCTATCCGAAGAATTTATTTTCATACGGCAGGATACTCCATAGTTCACAATAAAGAATTTAGAACGAGGAATGCAATGGTTACCATAAATTTGGTTTTGAGAGGTTTACCAAGTGCATGTGATTGGTCAGAAACAACAGGTAAGTAATCCAATCACATGATTTGGTAAACCTTTAGTAGCTAAATTTTTTTTTTTTTGGGTAACTGCGACATTATTCTTTTAAGATGCACTCTCACTTCATCCCTACTAGGGCTACAAACAAGTCGAGTCAAGCTTGGTTGAGTTTGAGTTGAGCATATTGATTTTTTTTAATTGAGTCGAGTATTAATCAAGTCGAATTGAGTTTGAAAATAGCTCGTCAAGTTTGACTTGAGTAAGTAATGCTTGGTTTTAGGAATTACTTGAACTCAACTCGAGTTACTATTCAAGAGGGGAGTAGAATCGAGTTTTGATATTTTTTTATTTAGCCCTTAATCCTGAACTTTCTCACTACGGAGATTGGCCTCGCATTGCATCTACGATTTCTTCCCTTCCCCCTCTTATTTCCACCTTCATCCTTCTATTGATCCTACGATCTTTGTAAGGTAAGTGAGGGAGGAGAGTGCCCTGGCTGCATACTTTGACCAGCTTTTCCTTTTTCTCTTTGAGACCCTTCTCTTTTTTTACTAGTCTTTGATCAGCAAGCTATTCTTCTCTTTATAGCGCAAGCTTAGTCCATTGACTGGATGCTTATCAAGGATTGGTCTACATCCCTGTACTAATTTGATCTAGAATCTAGAAAAGAAGGAAAAGATCGATCACCTGACCACCTTCTCCTTGGACTACTCCCCCCCCTACTCTCTAAAGCTTGCAGTAGTGCTTGTGCTCTAGTCTTTCTTGCCTTAAAGGGAGAGGGCCAAGGTTTTCAGGCTATGAAATCTGAGTTAGCAGGACGAGGGAAGGAAGAAGACTTCTGGCCAGGAAGGGACTCCAGAAGCGTCGACGGTGGTTTGAGTGTTGCACCGGAAGCTGTGAAGTCCATGCATTGGAATCACACAAGGGTAGATTAGAAACCCCGGGTGAAATGACCCCCGAGGAGCCTGAGGCTTAGCAGCAAGAGCTGGGCCTACTTTCTTCCTAGTTGGTATGGACCAAATTTCTCAGGGAGATAGAGGACTGACATAAGCTTCTTAAGTAAATCACAAGCATAATCCTCAGCCCAGGAAGAGAGCTTTTCTTTGCTACCAGGACGGTCACTCCCGCTGTTCTATCAAGAATTCTCCTTCTCCATCTACGAAGGGAGAATTGTAGGAGGTGAGAAGAAATGTGGTAGATCTTTCTCATACCAGACTGGGGTTAAGCGTTTCACTTTCTTGAGACATGGATCTAACTTCCTCAATGGCATAGACAGAATAGAAAGATCGGGTCCTTTGAGAAAGAGGATAGGGTGGAATTAATCCCAGTATGCCAATCCAAGTCTTAGAGTGCTATCATAAGTCAAGAATCCTTCCATACCTAGTAAGAAGGTCAGATCAATGAGATCGCTTAGTCCCAGTGGAGTTCTTTGATCTTTGAGTAATTTCTAGCTGTGTTGATGACTTGGAATGACTTATGTAGAACTTATTTTTGAATGCCCAAAAGGAATATCTTTC
This sequence comes from Platycodon grandiflorus, assembly GCA_016624345.1. Taxonomy (NCBI): domain Eukaryota; kingdom Viridiplantae; phylum Streptophyta; class Magnoliopsida; order Asterales; family Campanulaceae; genus Platycodon; species Platycodon grandiflorus. Next base: position 5,367,900 of record CM028367.1, read on the forward strand.
TATTTCTGAAGTTCTAGAACTAGAGCGGTAAACAGACCGGATTGAGTCGCGTTTTGAAAATTTTTAGACGAGTCGGGTTTAATTTGAGTCGGGTCAGGCTTGAAAATAGAGGGGCAAACTTGACTCGGGCTGAAAACTTGGGCCTCGCGAGCCTGCCCGAGTTTGGCTTGGCATTCACAGCCCACATGGTGGTGCTGCCCTTTTTCAAGATTCCAATAGCTTAAACTCATAAATAATGGCTCAAAACACAAGCATATTATATAATTAAGAAACCTTAATTCCTATTCTTAGATAATTTCATCGGCCTGTTTCTTATTCTCTCTCCCTCCCTAACTCCATCCTCTCTCCCTCTTTCCATCGATTTTGGCCCATTAGAGATGACATCATTTTCTATTAAAATATCAAATCAAAAGCCAACTCATTTCTATCTAGGATTTTGATTTTTGTTTTGTTAGTTTTGAAATGTGGCGGTTATTTAATATTGTCTTTAAATTCAGATGTAATCAGATTGTCCATTTGTAGCTACTGTATGATTTCTGAGTTTGTTTGAGCTTCAGATGGTTGATTTTATTGCTAGTATTTAAATTTAAATGACTGAAAGCTGACTGGTCGAAATCGAGTCAAGCGAATCCAAGTCAAGTTTTGAGTTTACTCGCGAACTGCCGAGTCCAGTAATGGGTAACTCGGCTCGACTCGGTACTTAGACGAGCTAAACAATACTGTTGAACTCGGCTCAAATTTTGACCCGGTCCCAGTTGAGTTGAGTTTGACCGAGTTGAACACGCGTTGATTCACGGGGAACTCGCCCGCTTTTACATCTCTATATAGAACCACTATCCAAAGTGCTTCCCAGTTCCCATCTTGAAGAATTGCCTCAAGTGGGAAATGAGGAGTGCGCACAGACAAAGGTAGACATACGTAGCTTCGGAGTCGACTCTCTGGTCTCAATTTCTAGTTATATCTCTTCTTTGTCTTGATTTTGAATTTCATAATTTTTTAACACACACATACCAATATGTACATACTATTTTGCTAAATATTTGAATTACTTGGGTATTGAGTTGAGTCTCTTGAATAAACTGGGCTGTGAGTTAGTATCAGGAGTAACTTGGGTAAACTCGATAATCTGTCCAAACTTGAACTCTTTGCCGAACTCATCAGATAATCTACTCAACTCGCGTCAGATCGAGTAGTCGGATTGGCTTGGGTATTTGAACTACCTGGATTGAATTACAACCTAATTTCTAGGCTCTTTGTGAGACAAATCTTGATCATATGTACGTATTTCATTATACCTTCGTTAAGTCATCATTGTCTGTGTACGAGGGAAAACTATAATGTAGTGGAAGTAGGATAAAAGTTTGTTAATTTGTAGTGTATGAAAAGCTTCGTTTTTTGGGTGACCTGGAAGTGCGAGTTATTAGAAGAATATTAGTTCTTAGACAGGCCATAGGGTTTCAGAATAGATTAATATACCAATTTCTGATCGAAAGAACTATATGTTTGGAAGGATTGTGTAACCAGATTTAATGGTGTTTATATACCGGATAGGGGGTCATGATTAACCTAAGTTTTTGGTTATTTAGGGCATTACGGTGTTTTATTGTTGCAGGAAGGAGAATGTTATTCCCATTCCGTTCGCTTTAGCTTGCAGACTTTGTTTTTGGTTATCATTCCGCTTGTACTCTATTCGCTTGTTTAATAAAGAATGCATTCTTTTGTTAAAAACAATCATGACGACTTGAAATCTGGTAAGAGGGTGACCAATAGAGCCTAAGGCTGTTACACAAACCTAGCTGTTTGGCGTTTGGTTCAAGCTTGGTTCGACTAAGCTCGAGTGTGGACGACTAGAATTTTCTGATTGTAGTTCCATTTTCATATATCCTCCGTCCTAATTGAAGAGGTACACTAACTTTTTTGGTCAATTTCACCAATTTTTGGATCGATTTTTGACGAGGATTAGTTGTTTTTTCAAAAATTATAACGCCCATGAAAATTATTGTACTTTTAGTATAGTTTCCAAAGGTCATAGTTTTATTTTCTCTAACTAAATATAAATATGTTAAATATCCATCTAAAAATTGGTCATATTGAACCAAAATATCAAAGTGTACCTCTTCAATTGGGACGGGGTAGTATTATCTATATATCTATATATATTTATATATATATTTATATATATATATATATTTATATATATATTTATGCATTGTTGTACTTGTTTTTCTAATTTGTAGCATTATAATATTGTCCAAATTACACTAAGTTTTTGCCCAAGTCAATATTAGGGCATCTCCATTGGAGCACTCCATCAAACACTCCAAAACATTTAGAGTGTACTATACACTACTTGAAGTCTACAATGAGTCCCTTTATTGGCACTGTATGTCTAAATTCTTCTATCCAACACTCTAAATCTAGAGAGTACGGTGGAGTGAATAGTACACTCTTCAACTTGTAAAAGGGAGCCTGTGCATGTGGTCCCAGTCCTAAAAAAAATGGTAAATTTGAATTTTGAACAATCAATGATGCAATCAAAGGGTGTTGAGGGGAGAGAGAATGGATTTAGAGTGTGCTATAGAGAGTATTTACTGGAGTGTGTTATTTTTAGAGATGAAATTGTACAACTGGAACAAAAAACGAGGAGTTTAAAGAGTGTTTTAGAGTGCAACCATTGTGGTTGCTCTTAGTTTTCTATGGTTTCACTCTTCAATCCTTCTCTGGAAAGTCAAACTCAGCCCACAGGAAAACAGGCAGCAGCCATGCTGCAAGTGAGCTGCTCATAGCCTTGGATCGCTCAATGAGCAGAGAAGCAGGCAACAACAACTGCAACCCTCAAATCCAAATTGCGACTTCCATTCCAGGCTCTAGTCCTTGAAATCTGCTCCAGCCACCAGCTTTTCTAAGCTTTCACTACACAAGGGAGATGAAAGGGACCAAAAAAGTGTAGTGGAGAGTGGAGAGGAAGAGCCAGAGAGAAAGCGGTTAGAGGGAGGGAGAGAGGGACAGCCGCTGGTGGGAGCCTCGGAGGGAGAGAGAGAGAGAGAGACCGGTAGATGACAAACGTTGTTGGGAGTTAGGGGCCCAGGGGCTAGGACTTAGATATCATCAAATGGGATTGTGCTTAAGAGTCTAGAGAGTTTTGGGCTTAATGCCATGGTTGACCAACTTGAGCTTACACGAGTCGACCCGATTACTAATAACAATCCGATTACTAATAACAATTAAATCGTCGTGAACAGCTTGTGAACCGGACCAATTTGAGCTAATACATGGTTTTAGTGGCTCGAGACAAGCTCGACTAAGGCTTGAGCTCAAGGTCAAACTTCATTGGCTCGCCTCAGCTCGGCTCAAACACACCCATAATGCAGCCCTTGAAAATCTCCAGGAAAAGCAATTCAAAGAGGAATAGTTCCTGGATTTGATTTTAGCTTCAAAGCTGACCGCTATGGCCTTGTCTTTGTTATGCTACAGTCTTATTCTTAAGAGTCGAGGGTATTTCAGTAATTTTCTCTTTTGTTGGAGATGAGCTGTATGTGATCCATGGGTTATACTTTATCAACAAATGGTTCCAGCATCTTTGTTATGGATTTATTACGCATCTGTAGGTGATTTAGCCATATTTAATTAGTACAAACCTATTTAGTAAGTCCATGTAATGCATTCAATATAAGAGATAAGAGAGAGATCATTGAATAAAGAATTTCGAGTAGTTATTATCCTTTGTTTTCTCTGAATTAGGGGAAACCCTTTGGTATGATGCTCAAGACCCCTAGGTGTGATCCCAGGTTTATCCAAAGCTCTTTCTTACTTTTTCTTTTTTAATTTCTATCCACATAGCCTCCAGACCAGAAATCCCTCTTTTCGGTCCTACAATTCACAACTAACAAACCCTAAATGTTTTGAAGCCCCTAGCAACCCAAACCAACAATGTTTTGGCGAAAACACTGTTCTTGGGTACTGTTGCCCAAAATGCTTGTTTTCTTTTCATCAATAGACATTGAATCCCTCACCCTTTTCCTCAATAATATAATCCCTAAAGCTCATCCCCTGTACATTAATATGAGCTTCCTGAATACTAAAAGAGCCTCTTAAAGTTCTTACCGGTGCGTTCTACTGAGTGTACTTACGCTTGTCGTAGTTCAGTGACTGAATAGTGATTGGAGACTGACTACGTGTTGAAGGTCATTGTCAGAAAATATGTCTTGATCTTATCCTTCCTTTTTTATCCCTTTATATTCTTCTAACACCCTTGGGCCCCGTCTTTTTGACTGAGGATCAATAGAATACTGGTAACTTTACGCAAGTGACACTATAAAGGTAATGTGTTAGCAAAGTCTCAGGAGATGTATTCTAGTCCTTTTAAACTTCTCTCCTCATCCACTCTATATTTTATTAATGGCTCCCATGGTGTGATTTAAGTTTCCATTGATCTTACTAACCCTTTGCGGTTCGATAAGTCATTACATGAGACTAGGGATGCATGGAGAAAAATCATAATATTTTTTTAATGATTTATTTAAATTACTCAATTTATTGTTTTAACCTAAATTGCTTGAGTAGGATAGTCTAGGACTGGAGAGCGGTGCTTTATTTTCTATTCCAGCTGTAATTTAATTGTTTGGAGCAACATTTTTACTTAGTTTTTAGAGTTTGTATGAGATCTTTTTGATATATTATTTTGTATCCATGAAACTTGAAACTTGGTTAAATGGCTAGGAAATGCATTTTTCAAGAGGGGTTAACTCTACCATTGGTCCCAAAAAATCAGTCCCCAATGTTAGAAAAGTTTCATGACCGACCAAAGTATGCAATTTTTGCACATTGTTGGTCCCTAGGTGTTAGGGTTGGGACCGTTAAGTGGGCATGTGCGAACTCACATGATTTTTAGTGAGGGTAAAAGGGTCAATTCCATTTAATTCTAAAAATAATATTTTTCTTTCCATCTCCCTCCTTCATTATCGTTTTACTGCAATTCGATCCATAATCGTGGAGCCGCGGACCGAATGGTGGAAGCACCAGAAGACACGATCCTCAAGTAACAACGAAGTGACGTCGGAATAAAGCTACCGCTGCTGCTGTGGTTTGCCAGAGCTCGCCAATTTCAGTTGTCTCTCCTTCGCCAGTAGACGACCTCGTCTCCGGTCGTCTTCCTCAGTGCTGGCGAGTTTGTTCCAGCCGCCTCCCTCACTCAGCATCACCTCCGTTCTTTCTCATCGCCTCAGCTCTCTCTCTCTCTTGCCGTGTTTTCTCTCTCTCTCTCTCACATAAGTCTGCGTATGTGCATTGACCAAAATCCAGCTCACAAACACAGTCTCCGACCAAACTCCAGCTTTAGCTACCGCAACCCTCGTGCCCATGTGCCGTGCTTCCTCCTTCATGCAGTTCATCTCTCCTCTGCGTTCTCAACTCCCTCTCCCACCTCCCGTCTTTGCTTCCGCTCGCAGCAGCCCCATCTCCGGAGAGCCCATTTTTAGCGCACCCGTGTGAACTCTTGAGTGCCCCGCGCGACTTTATTCTCGTCAATTTATACAGGTTGCAACAAGATTTTATCTAGGGCTTGCAATTGGGAAATTGTTTTTCAAGTAAGATTTTAACAATTATGGATACAAATATTGTTGTATGTATATGGATGGAGACATGAAATTAGGAAAGAGGAGAGATGATAATGGTGATGATGGGGGAAGGATTATCAAAGACCGGTGACGGGGAAGAATATGGGTTTGGGTAATTAAATTTTCACATGGCCCCTTTGTCTTCGATGATATTACACATAAACAAAAATTGTAGGAATTGACCCTTTTGCCCTCATTGAAAATCACGTGAGTTCGCACATGCCCACTTAAAGGTCCCAGCCCTAACGCTGTCCATGATTGGGACTAACGGTGTGCGAAAATTGCATACTTTGGTTAGTGGTGAAACTTTTCTAACATTGGAGACTAATCGTGTACAAGCCCAAACTCTGGGGACCAATGGTGGAGTTAACCCTAAAACTTATAACGAAAAGTAGAACCAAGTGTTTCTCTTCAGTTTGTCTCACTTTTTAGTTCATTTGTCTGTGATAGATGTTTACGATGGTTGAAATATTGCATTATAATGTTTCTTTGTGCAGGTATGTTCCTTCTTTCATACCACCACCCATGGCAAGTAAGGGTAAAGATTATGAGAAAAAGGTCAGCAGCCTTGGAAAACTTCCTTGTTCTGTTCGTAGTTGATTATCCTTCATTTTCTGTATCATTGGTTTGGTATTATTCTTAAAATTTTAGCATTAATATGTGCAGAGGGAGGAGGAGAGGCCAAAGGAGAAAGAGAAAGGGAAATCAAGGAATATAGACCATTTCATGGAGGAGCTGAAGCATGAGCAAGAGATGAGGGAAAGACGTAACCAGGAGCGTGAACACTGGCGTGATGGCCGTCACAGCGATATTTCTGCTGTAAGTGACATGAAAAAGAGGTTATATTCAACTGTTTTTCTGCTGGTCTCTTGCATCTTTGTTGAAGTTCTATTTTCATATGTGTATCATACTTGAATTATATGTACATGGAGTAGCTTCTGTGCATTCTTAATACTGGACATGCATTTAATCTGAGCTATGTACAGATCATTTCATTAATATAATGTGGGCTATGTTTCTAATGGAATCCCTATATCTTGTTTGATCTGTTCCTTGATATGTATTCCAGTTGTTTTTAGTTTCTGTTTCTGCCATCATCTTACTTTAATATTTGCATGCTTTTCAAAAGCTTAATCAATGCATCACAACTCAAGCAAGCAGTGTAAAAACTTCTTGGGGATCTGTGCATCTGTTTTGCACTATAGCTTTCCTAGATCATACAGTTATGAGGTTTCTCTTTATCAGCCATCTAGCAGATTTGACGAGCTGCCTGATGATTTTGATCCAAGTGGGAAGCCTGGTTCCTTTGACGATGGTGATCCACAAACTACTAATCTCTATGTTGGGAATCTCTCACCTCAGGTTAGATTGTGTTTTTAGTTTGTTGATTCAGGAGCTGAGGATATTTGCAGCTAACCTTTAAGGCTTATACTGATCACCTTATAGGTGGATGAGAATTTCCTTCTGCGGACCTTTGGAAGATTTGGACCTATTGCTAGTGTGAAAATAATGTGGCCTAGGACAGAAGAGGAACGAAGGCGACAAAGAAATTGTGGATTTGTAGCTTTCATGAACAGAGCAGATGGACAGGCTGCAAAAGATGAAATGCAAGGTTAAATCTTTTATATTTTTATATTATCATATTAAATTTTGTGATAATTTATGAGAAACTGTTCCTTTTTCTCACACCACGAATTTGGTTTAAGGGTTAGTTCAAGTCTAATCAGAATGAACAAGTTTCTATGATAGACCTGGCAAGCGGTTTAAAAACGTTAAAACCCATGTGAAAAAAATGTTCCAAATAAATGTCAAAATGTTATATTTGAGGGGTCAAATATTTGAAGCGATTTGAACTTGTAAGAAAAGTATTAACCATTTATTGAAAAGTAGTAATTTAAATAATAGCCTTTAAAGCTGATTTTCTTTGATTAAAGTGATTGATATTCCTAATAATTGTCAAAATATTTGAGGGGTCAAATATCTGAAGTAAATTTGAACTTGTAAGAAAAGTATTAACCATTTTTTGCAAGTATGAATATAATAATGGCATTGAAAGCTGATTCTCTTTGATTCAATTGATCGATCAATGTTATTATGGATATGATATTGTCACTCCACTTTTCAAAGAAGGGTCTCCCAGTGATGCCTTTCCTCCCCTCTCCCCACCCACCCCAACAAAACAACCACCACTAGTAATAGAGAACTCGTGTACTGTTTCTAGCCTGTGGATTGCCTTACTTAAAAATAGAGTGCTAAAAGTACTGCCGTTAATTTTATTATATATATAACACAAAAGATGGATATCTGATGTAATTTTTTTTTAGAGATAACACCCTAAAACCAAGATTGGGTAAGCTAGCTTTAAATTATTTGGAGCAGTTGTTTTGATGAGCTTATCATTAAAGCTAAGCTATGGTAGTAATAATAAATGGATATGATTGAAAAAATAGATTCTTAAAAAAAGTACCTAATTACTCCCTCCCAAAAAGAGAGCTATATGAAAAGAGAGGTGTGTTTCCGTTTTGGAATTTCTTTTTACCTAATTGCTCCGTACTTTATTTTTTTGGTGCTCAGAAAAAGAGTGGTTTGGCCAGACATCTCATTACTATAGTAGAATTTGTGAATAATTTTTCCATCTTTAGCTAGACCTTTTGGTATGGAGGACGCGTCACCTGATTCGAAGCATGCTTATATATCTTTTTACTTATCAAACAAAAAAAAAATTTAATACGCTTGTCAGTTTTGAAGGATAACTGGCATGGGTCGATGATGTAAACACTTAATGAAGGGTATTTTAGGAAGTTAAGGGATTGTCAACCATTTCCTTAATCTGTGCAGTAAGAGCCTGTTTGGTGCAGCGTTTTCAAAACGTAGCTTTTTAAAAACGTAGATTTTTCTATAGCACAACTTTTTAAAAATACAGTAATTTTTTTTTTTTATAAACGTGTTTGGGATACCACTTCAAAAAACAGTTATTTTTCCTAACAGCATTTTAAAACCTGTGAATTCTAGCGTTTTAAAACGCAGCTACGTTTAGAAAATGCAGTTTTTGAAACGCAATTGTTGCAAATAAGCTCCGTTTTATCCCTCCCTTTTGGCTAAAACGCACCACCAAATGTACGCTAAATCGAAGCATACTCCTCTTTTTGGTATGGAGGGAGTGCTTAGATATGCAGGAGACAGAGAAAAGGCAAAAAGATGAATGCAGTTAGGGATCAGTTACATTCATATACAAGGCTTGCAAGCCTGCCAAACAACCTTAATTATAAGATTTTGGAATACCTGATTATTGAAATTGTCTTTAGTTCTGTCTTAGGAGTGGGTTTCGGCCAGTTTCTTTAGTGTCTCAGTCTGAACCGTGCTAATTGAGTGACATTTGCCCAATGAGACTACATTCAGTTTTGAGTTTTGATATGTTTCCTGACTACTGCAAGTGACAGAAAGTGCTGAAGATTTATTTTATGTTACAGGGGTGGTTGTTTATGAATATGAGTTGAAGATTGGGTGGGGTAAATCTGTCTCTCTGCCATCACAAGCATTACCTGCTCCACCGCCAGGACATATGGCCATTAGGAGTAAAGAGGTCTGTTACCTTTACAACTAAAATAAACACTGTATACCTGCAGTAAGCATGTGCTTTCTCCTTTATAATATAGGAGAAAACACATGATTATTAACTGGAATTTTGTTGTCCATTTGACAATTTTCTGGATAGGAAATTGGAAAAATTGTACTCCTTGCTTATGGTGACAATTGGAATGATATATGATTTTGTGCTTGACAGGGTGCCACTGTTATCTTGTCCGGTCCGTCCGGCCCTCCAGTTACTTCTGTCCCAAGCCAAAACTCAGAGCTGGTGGGTTAGGTTCTGTTCTCCCACTTTAATTTTAGCACTCTTTTTGATTCTTGAATGCTCATGCAGTTTTGTGCCTTCCTGAAAATGAATTATATAGATATATAATTGAAGAAAATGAGTAGTTTGAGTGTCACTAGCATTATTCTTGAAGATTTAAGGTACATGTGTTCCATCTGTTGCAGTCCCAATATAAACATGCTGGCATGGGATGAGAGGATTGATGGCTCCATTATGTCCTAAATCATGTGATAAAATATGTGCATTTTTCTCTTCTTACTATGGCAAAAGTAACTATTGAAGCTATTGTGGTTCACCACTCATATGGATTTGACTTATTTATTTTGGTTTTTTCTTTCTTGGAGATAAGGAAAATTGCATAACACTAAAAAAAGAATTTGGATATAATAAAGAAGTCTATATAAATGTAACCTAAAAAAGGTTACAGAAAAACGGACGAGAGGTCCATCCAAAGACAAAGCAGTCCAATCCCGTTGTAAATCTGAAATGTGCGCCCCTACCTCAAGTCCATAGAGTTGCCATGAAAACAACTCTATCCCTGAGCCTATAAAAGCAATCAATTGATCCCGAAAATTCTGCAATTCCTCTCAGTCCACTTGTACCGAAGAACTGCCATGACAATCTAACATTTCTTCCCCTGCCAAAACCTTTCACTTGCATCTGAAGAAAGGCCGCATTAGATTTAAGACTGATCCGAGCTTCACCCAACACCCTGAGGTGCCCCACAATGAAGTTATAAGTGATCATGAAATTCAGAGGCATACTTACACATACACACCAATACGGGGAAATCCTCTTGGGTTTATGCACTTGGAGATCGGTAATGTCAAACTTATTAAGAATCAAAGTCCAAGGAAAGACTCTTAATTTGAAGGGAACTTAACCTTTCCAAATGACCAAGGAAACTGACAAAAGCTTCCAGTTAGGTGGACAAATCAAGTGGGATAGAAAAGAATGGCAAGAGAATAACGTAAAACCATCCAAAGCCAACAGGAACGTGAGAGTGACGCACATTAGATATCTGATCAGTCAGAAAAAAGAAGTTTCTCAGCCCCCCATCATTAAGATTATGAGATATGTGAAAATTCAAGATAGGGGAAACCCTTCCCGAGCAAGAAAAACAGATATAGAGGCCATGTGCGAAGAAGAAAGACAATCCCTACCCATACATCCTCCAAAACCGAATGTTCTGACAGTTACCCAACCCTGAAAGGAGTAAACTCGAGGAACTACGGCAGGTAACAATGACGAATGAACTTAAAGTGCTGCAATGAATGACTGAAGGTCCAATGATAGCGTCCCACCCATTTGGAAGCATGCCAAACTTACTTGATCCTGTTATGCCAACTAGCGTGCTTCTCATGGGAATTCATAGCCATTTACCATCTACGGAGCCATTCCTACGTACAAACCAGATTCTCAAGAACCAAGGCCCCCTCCTCCATAGGTTTGTGCACTTTCTTCCATGCAACTTGATGATCCCTCTCCCCCTCCTCAGCCCACTTCCAAAAGAAATGTCTCATAATCTTCTCTACACTTACCAGGATCCTTAAAAGGCCAGCTGAACTAGCTTGACTGAACGATCTTCACACTTTTCATTATGGTAGTTAGTCTGTACAGCCCTTATTAAATTTGCATCTAATTGCCTGTGGTGGTTCTCTTCTTCTAACCTTTATGTGGATGTCTAGTGATAGCCTTTCTGATCCTTAATAGTCTGGTCTCGGTTAAATCTGCTTTCAACTAGTGTAATCCCTTGAGCTCAACTTCTTCCAGGGTCTTCAGGCCCAATTTTAGATGATCCTCTATATACTGTCTTGAGTCTTGATCAAACTTGTAGGTTTCAGGTCTTAAATGACCTGCTACCGAGCAAATGTGGTCTTGCTGTGTCCCTTTTCACACATATATGTCTTGTAAATTGAGTGATGCTATCGCCAATGAATATTGGTTTTTGCTAGCAATTCACTCACTCTGGGTAGGTAAGCAGTGGCGACGCCAAATTAAGGCTACAGGGGCCATCCACTCCCCCCTCCCCCTGTGCGATGCCAATGTTGTCTTAGCCCCTTAGTAAAATTATCTAAAGCTTCCAATTTTTTTAAGATCGCATAAAACTCCTCTATGCCTATAACACATGGACTGTAACGTAATTAGTGGAAAAATATAATGAACTGGCAGATTAATCACATTTTTCAAAAAAGTTTCCTACATTTTTGTTATTAAAGGATTTTTTAATCCCTAATTTTGTTTGTTCACGTTGGACTTTCTCACCTTCTCTACAGAATTTCTCAGTAACATACGATAGTATATATCAAAGCATTCCTTAAAAGAAAGGCGAGAATTCAAAATAATTAGTTCTAATCCTATATTAGTTGCAGTGTTCTAATACAAAAATCTTGATGCAAAATTAATGTCACTATCAAATGAAAGGAAAATAGGATATGTGAATTAACTAAAACTTATTTTCGCAAATTATTAATGTTACTGTATTGGACCCCCTTGACTTAAGTTTCTGGCTTCACCCCTGTCGGTAAGTGTTATCATCCATGATTCCACATTCCATTGTCAAACTTTAGCCGTGGTAACACTTCTATGCTGCTACTCATTCAACTACCCATCTATGCTGAATTCATTTTTCTGCTTTTCAATTCGAATATGGTTTGCTAGACAACGAGGTTTGGTACTCCTGCTAGTTACTCGTTCAACCAATCAGTCTTTCATTAGTAGGAAAAAATAGTAATCATGGTAGGAGCACACATGTTTGATTTTCTTTCGTTGTTGCTGTTTAAATTGTCTGTTGATGACTTGACCTGGTTCCGTAGGTTCTCACTCCCAATGTACCTGATATAACGGTGATTCCACCTCAAGATGATCATCTTCGCCATGTAATTGACACAATGGCTCTTTTTGTTCTTGACGGAGGCTGTGCTTTTGAGCAAGCTATAATGGAGAGAGGCCGTGGAAATCCTCTTTTTAGTTTTTTGTTTGAGCTGGGCTCAAAGGAGCATACTTACTATGTTTGGAGGTTGTATTCGTTTGCTCAGGTACATCCTTTTATAACTTTAGATGGCATATGATCTGCTGCCTTTTGAATTGATTTTTTTGCTTGTTTCCTCTTAAATAGTACTCCCCCGGTCTTAGTCAAAGTTTTTATAACTGTACTTTTGCTTCTATATATTTCCTATAATTTGAACTGACATGGCAACTTTTTTTGTGTGATACATATTAGAAATGTCAGTTTTTAAACGAAAAGAATTACTCCCTCCGTCCCTTAATTATTGTCTTTTTTACCCGGCACATGGATTAAGAAAAAACAATTGACTTGATTATTAATATTGGTATAATGTGTAATTTTCTTTAATGCCCATGTGTATGTGGCCCATAATTAAAGTAGAGGAAAAAGTAAGGGTAAAATAGTAAAAGTGATGTCCTAAAAAGGAAAGTTTTCGAACAAGACAATTATTTTGGGATGGACAAAAAAGGAAAGGAAGACAATAATTTAGGGACAGAGGGAGTATTATTTTCTTAAATACTGTAAGTTCATAGGTTTAAATTCAGAAATGGAACTATTATTTTTGGGACAAACGAAAATAGAAAGTGGGACTATTTTTGGGACAGAGGAGTATTACTGCCCTTAACTGGAAATAATTTGGCAATATGCTAGTATTCACAAGGCAACCATGATAAGCATGTTGAATTGGTCACTATTGTCTTAAATATGAAATATTAAATGCTCATTGAATGGTGGATGATTAAATTGTGAGATGTGTAAAGTGTTCCCGTTTTAGAATATGGGGAACATACTTTAGTTATTCGTAGCAGTGCTTAATTTAAATTACACTTCCAACTTTGAATAGAAGCTGAAACAGTTGTTCTCTTGTTAATCCCATGTGTAGTGTAAAGAAACAATTGATGAATCTTTGGTCTGTAAGTGCAGGGTGATACTCTTCAGCGGTGGCGAACAGAGCCTTTCATCATGATAACTGGTAGTGGAAGGTAATACGTGCTTAAAAGAGTTTTCTTAGTGCCTGCGGCTATGATATTGGCATTACTTGGTGACTATTATGTGCAGCATTTCTGACTAGTTAGCTTAACATTCACCAATCTATTGTGGTCCTTTTCACGGTTTGATTGTCTAGATGGGTACCGCCTGCTCTGCCTACAGCCAAAAGCCCAGAGCATGAGAAGGAGTCAGGAAGCACATTCGCTGCTGGAAGAAGCAGGGTACTCTCTTTTCCATTCCAAGTTCTTACTGTGTATAGCTGACATGGTATAATAAGTGATGAAAACTTTCTGGTTGTATCCCTAATTTTCATTGATTTATGCAGCGCGTCGAGCCAGAACGTACACTGACTGATTCACAGAGAGATGAATTTGAAGATATGCTTCGTGCCTTGACATTAGAAAGAAGTCAAATAAAGGAAGCGATGGGTTTTGCATTGGATAATGCTGATGCTGCGGGAGAGGTACTTCTGGCTTCTACCCTCTTTTGTCCATTTCAAACTAAGCCTATACAATTGTATCTATAGACCAACTAGGATTCGGGGCATATTCGACTACTGTTCTCATTCTTCGATCTGATTTCGGTTTCACTGGAATCAATATTCATTTTTCCGTAAATTTAACTCCAGCTTGCATCTAATAGGGCTACGCTACTAAATTTACATTGAACTTAACACTATAGTGTGGATTGTTCGTACTTAAATAGCTAATATAACATATGAAAATAAGGGGAGTGGCAGGCTCCATTATTTGTAGGGTATAAAGGTTATCCTAGTTTCGAGTATTTTCTTTGTTTCTTATTTGACTCCGTTTATTACAGGTAGTTGAAGTCTTAACCGAGTCTTTGACCCTTAAAGAAACTCCAATACCAACTAAAGTTGCAAGACTGATGCTTGTCTCGGATGTTCTTCACAATAGTAGTGCTCCTGTAAAGAATGCATCTGCTTACCGCACTAAATTTGAAACAACTCTACCAGACATAATGGAGAGCTTTAATGACTTGTATCGCAGTATCACAGGAAGAATCACAGCCGAGGCCCTTAAGGTTAGCTATATATGTTTGTATCTGTCTCCTTGACGCTAGTCCTTATTTCTTTTGCTTCGTAATTTGATGGTAAATATCTTGCAGGAACGAGTTATGAAAGTTCTTCAAGTATGGGCTGACTGGTTTCTGTTTTCGGATGCATATGTGAACGGGTTACGGGCTACGTTTCTCAGATCTGGGAGTTCTGGTGTTGTCCCTTTCCATTCCATATGTGGTGATGCACCAGAGCTAGAAAAGAAAAATAGCCCTGATGAGACAGGTGATGGGGGGAAGACTGACCAAGATGCTGCATTGGCAATGGGAAAAGGAGCAGCTATGAAGGAGCTGTTAAGTCTACCTCTTGCCGAGCTGGAAAGACGATGCAGACACAATGGATTATCTCTTGTTGGTGGTAGAGAAATGATGGTTGCACGATTGCTTTATCTGGAAGAGGCTGAAAAACAGAGGGGTTATGAACTCAATGATGACTTGAAATATGCTCAGAACCATCCAAATTCTGGTAGATACCCAAGTGGCCAGAAAGAACCTAATATCGAGCCTGTAGGATTGCCGGGATGGAACCGTTACGGGGAGGATGAGCTTCAATCAGAAGGTAGAGCGTCTGCGTCCTTGGCCCAGTCTATTCCTATCCCAGAACCTGAACTAAGACCTGTCACGAATAAAGGAAAAAGTGATCCTGTTTTGCCAGCTTCTATGTGGGCTAGAGAGGATGATGAAAGTGATGATGATCAAAAGAGAAATGCTAGGGATCTGGGATTAGGTTATTCATCTTCTGGAAGTGAGAATGCTGGTGTTAGTCATAGTGGGACTGAGGAGATGGAGCTTGCAACTGATGCAATCATTCCAGCATATCCTGATAGTGGGTTAAGTGAAGAACAGAGGTATTATTATACTTTCTTTCTAATCAGCTGTCAATACTTTTATCAATGAATGATTGATGTTGAACATTTTATGGAATCGTGGGGTAGTTTTTTATTTATTTATTTTTATCAGATAAAGTGAGATATCCTTCTAGCATTCTAGTACACTAAAGGGACCTATTTGTTCCTAAAAATGGTTTGTGTCTAGTGGCTGAGTGCATGTGGGTATTTTTTTATCTGGGTCACCCTTGGTGATATTATTGTTTCAGCAAAATTTTCTTTTAAGTATGAAGTATGAACCACGAGTGTTGCTGTCAATGCTTTGGTGTTTGACTTCCTTATTTGCGCAGACAAAAGTTGAGGCGTCTTGAGGTTGCTTTGATGGAATATCGTGAATCCCTTGAGGAGCGGGGAGTAAAAGATTTGGAAGAAAT
The DNA here is from genome assembly GCA_016624345.1 of Platycodon grandiflorus. NCBI lineage: Eukaryota > Viridiplantae > Streptophyta > Magnoliopsida > Asterales > Campanulaceae > Platycodon > Platycodon grandiflorus. Next base: position 5,383,724 of record CM028367.1, read on the forward strand.
TGAGAGGAAAGTGGCAATACACCGGAAACAGCTACGATCCGAGTATGGCATATTGGATTCTCATGAACATGGTTCAGGCAACAGTAAGTTCTAAAACTATGTTATCTCGTTCGTGTTAAGCTTTTGATAATATTCTGAAAATGGTAGTTTTTCTTACTCTCTTCAATTTTTTTTTCTTTTTTTGGTGAGCCTTGCACAAATATACTTCCGAATTAGTGTCTCTGTACTAAGGCACTTCCTTTTGAGTTTACCTTCTCTTTCGGTAAAGTCTAGCCTGTTAGTTTGCCTATTCCTTCTGTTTCTTTTCCTTGACTATTCTTACCTGAGAACCTTGCTGTTGGATTTTATTTTGGACTACTTTTCAAGTTTAATGGAAAAATATTACTTTATGCAAGTGACATGATTTTTCAATGTTATATGCCTCGCGGAATTGTTCCATGGTGTGTGCAGTGTGCCTGATAGTTTTCCCTTGTATCACTTGTGGGATTTTCTTCATCTTTTTAGTAAAATACAAAGTAAATAAAAAATTAGGATCATTTATGTAAAGTAATATCGGGAAACAGAGGCTATACTTAAAGAGTTTGGACACCAGTAAGATAGCAGCCCAGATTATCAAGTGCTTCCTTTGGCACAATCTATTTGGGGCGTTTGGGGAGGCAGGGATTAGTCCTGCTTCTGTTGCTTTTTTTCTGCAGATAAAGTTTAAAGGCTTTGAGTGTAGTAGTACAGATAAAATCATTTTGCGGCAGTGCGGGGGTTTCGCTACCCTGTGGTGTATTTGGACGGAGCGTGTTATGCCCGAATCTTAGGGGCCAGGCTGTTTTGCTGCCTTTCTTTTGGGATAGGGGGTTTTTTTTTTTTGGCTTCTCTCTGAGCGTCAGTTCGGGGACCTTTTCGTGGGTCCTGTTCTTGGATATTAAGCACGACTGGCAAGTTTTGCTATTGTATCTTTTTATTTTTTCTTAAAATTTTGTTTGATGGACACCTCGTCCAGTGTGGGTGTTTTGCTACCCTGTGGTGTATTTGACGGAGCGTTATGCCCGAATCTTAAGGGCCAGGCTGTTTCGCTGCCTTTCTTCTGGGTTAGGGTTGTTTTTTTGGCTTCTCTCTAAGCGTCAGTTCAGGGACCTTTTCGTGGGTCCTGTTCTTGGATATTAAGCATGACTGGCAAGTTTTGCTATTGTATCTTTTTATTTTTTCTTAAAATTTTGTTTGATGGACACCTCGTCCATTTCGTTGTATCTTCACTTTCATCTATAATATTTCTTCTTTTGTCAAATTTTTTTTGATAAAAGGTTCTGTGTTTGAAACATAATCGTGATATGTGCACCGTTACTTGTCGAGGGACTTGCTATCTTAGCACTCCTTCATTATCCCAAGTGTACACATTTACCTCCATAGAATTGACATCTTTAGCTGGATAACTTTCTCCTGTAGGCTATAGCTTGGTCCCTTGTTGGTGATCTCCATATTTGGTACTGATCATCTTGGACCACATATTGAGGTGGATGAGACAGCTGTTGCACCAACACTTCAATAGGGATTTGGACGGCTTTCAGAGTAGTCCATTTATTCAGCGGCTGCAAGCAACGTAGTTTCTGTCCCTTCCGGAGATGTCAAATCATTTTAGTAATTTTTATCATAGGAAATCATCTCGTAAGATTTTAGCATCATTTCCCTGTTTAGGAACCAGTTATTTGGATACTGTATACAGATAAAAAGTCATAGAAGAAACTCCTGCTAAGCCCTTGGATAGGGGCTGTACACATATCCTTAACAAATGGATACAATTTTTTTGAATAAATGGATTATAATATATCTAATTATCAAGTTGATAGCTAAATTGGAACTGTTGACAAATAGAGTATTGCACCCAAAATCAATCTTTTATTCGTAAAATTCGCTCAACATTTTTCGCTCCTACACAAATCTGCTTTCTGTATGTGAACGTATGCATTAGTTTGATGTAGCTCTACTTTTCCCTGCCCCAACTTTTGAAAATTCTAAATAAATTTTGAGTTTCCAACTTGAATTTGATCATTTCATCTCTGTAACTGCAGAGAGATTGTCCTCAGAGAGGAGGGAGAGAAGAGACGTCTCCCGCGAATCTTCAAGAAAGCGTCATCGCAGTCAGAGTGGTAGTATAAGTCCCCTACACAAATCATCTAGCAGAGACAGGGAGAGGGAAGTTGATGCCGACAGAGATAGAGAAAGGCAGCGTGATAGGGACAGAGATAAAGCTCGTGATTTAGAAAGCGAAAGAGGAAAGGATCGGGAGTGGGACCGTGAAAAGAGCGGGAGCAGAGAAAGAGATGATCATGATAGGGAGAAAGGCAGAGAGAGAGACAGGGATAGACGAAGAAGGGGCAAATGATTTTGGAATTGCGCACTGAAGCATGGTTGCAGAACAGATAGGTGATTTTTGCGAATCTACAGTTAAATCATAGCTGGAGGAGTTTGGTGTTGAGAATTGGTTTAGTCGTTTGGTAGGAGGAAGATTGCCGAGATCACGGGGAACAACCTCGATTGCCTACCCCCTTTTAGCACTCTGTAAGTTAAATAGCGGATCGTGTTCACCTGTCCTGCGTCGCCTGTTGTACTTTTTTTCCTTTTAACATACATCCCAGAAAAAATGGTTCTGAAATGCTTGCAGTGAATGTCAGGGGACTCTTTTCTATCACTTAATCTTTTGGGTTGCCTTCTTCGCATTTGAAGAAGTTAAAATGCCAACACATGCACTTTCTTTCTAGGCAATTTTTTTCAACATATATTTATTCTGTTTTAGATAACAAAATTTCACTTATTGAGTGTTACTCTCTCCCTTTAATAAAAAAAGAGTAGTATTCCATCCGTTCGTAAATTATCGTCATGTTTGACTCTTTTTGGTTAAACATGATATTTTTCATTTTCTTTCCAAAATCAAGAAACATGTAATTCGAAGTACTTTTAAAATACTACGAATTATGCGCCAAATTTGCATTTGAAAACCTTCTGTTTGACTAAAAAAAGTTAAAGCAAGACGATAATTAAAGAACGGAGGGACTATTTTATAATTCAAACTTTTTAATATTGTATTTTTGCTTTATAAACATATTTTGTTTTGAAAAATAATGAACGAATCTGTTGAGATTTGAGGTTTAAACTTTAGAAATACAATCATTTTGGGAGACAAAGGAGTGTAAGATTCTTTTGGGCTAATGACACAAGGAGAACGTTGACTTTTACGTTTTTTTGCATTTAGTCCCTTAAAATATATTTTGTTGACTTCTACTTTTTTTGCAATAGGTACTTAAAATAGATTTTGTTCACCATTGGTTTAAAGTAGGCGATATTATTGGCAATTAGTAATCATGTTGGATGGTGCTATTGATCTCGTGACGTCATCACTTTTGAAGGTTAATATTGGAAATGCACTTTTGAAGGTTAGAATTGGAAATGCACTTTTGAAGGTTAGAATTGGAAATGCATTCAAAGAGTAATTAATAATCTTTCTTATTATGTTGTCCATGACTATAGTACAGGGTCTTACAAGTCATTCGAGTGAACTATAGGGGTATGTTTTCTTTTAAGGTATTTATTTTGTAAGACATTCATCTACAATTAAGCCACACTCTGTCGATTTAGGTTAGGACTTGAAATCGATGGAGCTTTTGATTTTATGGGATTAGGTGAGCTTGATGACTCAACAAGTTGCAGAGCTGGCCTCTCCTGTGAGATCTTAATTCGTAAGACGGAGCTCTACCGCACATTAGGTCGGGTCAGGGAGATTTATTTATTTTACAGAAAATACCAGACTGTTTTTTCTAAGTGTTTGCCTTAATTTGGAAATGGGTTAGCAAATCTAATTAGTTGGTTTGAATGTGTTTGTGGACTGCAGTGAAATTCTTTTTGTAGATTCAGTTGTATTTTGCTATCCTGTAATGGGTTTGGACCATGTCTATTGACCATGACAAAGTCACCGTTGTTGTAGTTGTGAATCTACGATCAGCGACGAAGCCGTAGAGTATATGAACAGGGCTTCGTGTGAACCATCGATCAGCGACAAAGTCATAGAGTAAATGAACAGGGCAACGAAGCCGTAGAGTATATGAACAGGGTTTCGTGTGAGCCAAACGATCAGCGAAGAAGCAGTAGAGTATATGAACAGGGCAGCAACGCTGGTAATCAGGAAGAAAAAGGTTACTTAGATCATGTTAAGCATATAGCTGAAGATCAAAGAAATACCAAGTCAAAGATTTGTTAGAGCATCTGCATTATCTTTCTGTTAGTTTCTTGTTGCAACAATTTTATCTTATCTCAGTGTAACTTTCTTATGCCTTTGTGAATTCTATCCTTGCAACTATCTGCTGTATTTAATCTCCAAAGGTTCCAATGTTCCATAGAGAAGTTATCAATCATTCTCCATGTATATACAGTTTTGTTATGATATCAGAGTAGGCCCATTCGCTCTCGCCATCCAACTAACGCGTCTAGGTTGTAAGCCTTAAGCTCGGCTACACGAGCATGTTGAAACCAACACAGGGTAGAAATCAAACCTTGCAATCATCAACATATAAGGATTCTGGAGTCACATAAGTCAATTTGTTTTAAGATGAACATTAATTCGTTTTACGATGAACTTTTAGACTTTAACATAGTATCAGAGCCAATAAGATTAAAAGCTCTTCTTAAACTAATCTATGGCCTCCTCCCCTTTATATCACCAATGTTGAGAAAGATTACTCCAAACAACCACCAAATATTCTTCCAAAAAGTAAAAAATTAAAACTAGAAACCAACAAGATAATCGAGCAATATAATACATACTCCCTCCGTCCCAGATAAATGTTCCTAGTGGATAAAACACAAGAATTAAGAAACATAATTAATGATGTGCTGTAAAATGTGTTCTGCCGATAATACCTATGAACATTAATTGACTTCAACTATTTTAAATAATTGGGTTTCTTTGGAATGTGTTATATTAAATGAAACTTTAAGGGTATATTAGGAAGAATGATAGAGAATAGGTAGATCAAAAGTCTTTAGGAACATTAGTTGGGACATCTCAAAATAGAAAGTAGGAACATTTATCCGGGACGGAGGGAGTAATAAATTATTACACACAACATTGCGATTATTACGTGGAGAACCTGAATTGGGAAAAACCACGGAACCGTAGTCCAAGTCAAAACTTTCACTATCACCAATGTGTTTACAAATGGGTTCCTCTCTAGATACAGTATAGGATCACAAATACATCAAGAGCAACAAACTTTTTGGATCACCGCAACACCAACAAAGTTCTCACCAAACAAATTGGTGGATAGCAACAACAATACTACAACAATTACAAGAACGTGGGTTAAGAGAGTATTAACTTACATTAGGAAATTGAGGCTTTTGAGACACACAGCCAGCTGGAAATGAGAGGCTATAATAAGAGGAAACACACCCAAGCACAGAACAAATGCAAGTTTTCTTCTTCGTTTGCCAAAAATTTGGACCGTTTCTCTCTTTGGACTGTTTTGGCAAGGATTTCTTGATTGATTGAGAACGTGTTCTCCAAGGAAATTACGAAAATCAGATTTACCATAGATGAGATTGATTGATTGCTAAACTATAGGGATTGGTACATATTTTTGGTATGATTAGTTTCCCAATTCTAGTGACTCTCTTGTTGTATTTTTGTGTATATCTTGTTTCCTTGTTTAAGTAGGTCACTTGGAGAAATCTATATAAAGGGATGACCAGCCTCTTCATTTCTTATCCCAAGAACTACAAAGATTCAGAAGAGCGATTGAAGAGAGAAACTTCTGTAAATATCATACATTCAGTTCGTGCTGTGTGTGCCAGAATTCCATTAACATTTTGACTCACATCTTCCATCTGTCATTTGCTTGGAGAATTTCTTTTCATCCATTTTTTATTTGGTGTTATACAAATCGAGACTTGTATGTCTCTTGTTGGATGAGTTGAGTTAGATAAGATAGATCTACTACATAGAGAGATTTTCATTTGATTTTCACTAGTATTTGGTTCAAAGAGTGTATTGATCAACAAAGGTTTTTTTAGTGAAAGTTTCACCATATTGGCACATCTACAAGTATTTTACTTGTAGATAAATGTTTACATCTTGTGTTCTTTTTTTGTTTTAATATTCTGCTGCGAAGTGTTGTTTGGAATGTGATTCACATCATTAATCACATTTAGATCACATTGAAAGGATTGTAGCTAGGGTAACTCAGAATAAACAAAATAGAAACAAAAACAAATAAAAAAAATACTAAAATAATAATAATAATAATAAATATCAATGTATTGACCAATGAGCTCAATGAAGTGAATACATTGGAGAGAACATTGAGAAACTAGGCAGCGGAATATACAAACAAGTATTTACAGGAAGTACGAGATTTACCACAGAGGAGTAAATTTTAATCAACAAGTAAACAACTTATTGATTGGTGCTAATATGAAAAAAACTTTCACTAGGCAAAACTTTGTAGTTTAATACAAATATGAAAACCTACTAACTAGTGAAAATCAAATGAAAAGCTCTACATGTAGCGGATGTATACGTTGTATAATAGCTCACCCAAAAATAAGAAAAATATATCAATATGCTTCACTAAACAGAAGATGGGTGAAAAATAAAAAGACTGCGCTGGAAAACACTATAAATGAATCCTCCAATGAAGGCACATTGAAGACTTATTCTTAAACATGCAGCAGCAACTTTCCAAAACTCTCTCTCTCTTTTAACTCTGTGTAATCTCTTAATCGCTGTACTTTGTGAGTCTTCAATGCTGAGTCCTCCAGCATATATAGCCTTCAAGTATGCCTTAGAAACCTTGTTCAATAAGAAAAAAACTTACCATAAAAAGATTAATAGGTTAGTAAAATAAAATAAGACTCAATACCTAAAATAAAGACTTACCATATATCTAGGATTCCTACTTATTATACAACTAGGTCAGCCGTGATATTCACAAGGCAAAGACGACTTAATAAAGTTTACAACAACAACAATAAACCCTAGAATTTAAACAATTCATAAAACCCTAATAACTTTAATCTTCCAAAATAATCCTTTCCATAATAATTAATTCCTACACAATTTCATAAATACTAAAATAGTATAATCTCCCAAAACTATCCTTTCTTCAAAAGGATTAAAACACATGAATAATCAATTATCAATTAGTAAACCAAGAAAGGCAAACCAACAATTAATTAAAACAAAATACAATCCCGAAAATTCAATTCCTAACAATCTCCCCCTTTTTGTCTTTCTGGACAAAAAAAAATTTGTGAAATCAGTTAAGCATAAAAAAAGTTTTTGAAGAAAGAACACAACTCCCCCTAAATTTAAGAACAATAAAGAATTTGATTTTTAAGCATAAGTTCTAGTTAACACAATAATAGCAAACCAAGACAAACTCCCCTTTAGTTGAAAATCATTATAAGATTAAATTACCCTCATTATAAAGCAAGGCTCCCTTTTAATTAAAAGATAGAACTTGTTTAACCACGTATAAAGTTGTCCATTATCATCAGCAGCTTAACTTTAGCAGTAGCTTCATTATCTTTAGCAAGTATCTCCACGTGAGCCAAATGATTGGCTATCTGCTGTTGGATAAGGGACAATTGATCTTGCAGAACAGTGGAGGCCAAGGTAGTGGAGGCAAATATTATGGGAACACCAGATGTGCGTACATCGGGGACTTCATTGGAGACTTCATTAAGAACAGGCTGCAGAGGATCTTTAGGGCTTGTAGTAACAGTAGTCTTAGGCTGAGATGAAGCAGGGAATGGATACACAAGCGGGAGATCAACCACTCTTAGGGTAAGTTTGAGGATTTTCTTAGAGAGGTGAAGAAATTTTGGAGGTTGGGTATGTCTATCATGAGGGTACACAGGAACTCTTTGCTCAGCATAAAGTTGGTGGATAATAATGGGAAAAGAGAGGAATTTTTTTATGGGAGTTGGAGGTGGCAAATGACGCAATTTTTTCGAAAACAGAGTTTCCAAGGTTTTTAATGGTAAACCTTTCCCAATACAAAATAATAACCTAGCATGATCCTCTGTCACCACAGCACAATTTCCAGTGGAAATCCAGTTTTTAGTGCAAATTTTGCGTAAGAAGCTATCAAAGGATGACAATCTGGAGGAGACAGAGAAGAGGCATATACATGAATTCATCCTTTGGTCAGTTCTAGGGTAATAGTGTCCAGATTTGGAAGATTTTCAGCTTCACGAATGTTTGAAGTTTGAAGAAATTTATTTATGACTTAGGGATAGAATTTTCATGATTTTTCTCCTCACATACATAATGCCAGAATTTGGAGATCCCATGTTCATGATATCAGTGGGTAGGTTTGCATAAAATTCAAATACAAGATCCTTAGCATATGGTTAGGCGAACTGGACAATTTTGAGCAGGCTTCTATCAGTGAAGAATTGTGTCAAGTTTTTACTGGCAAACTAAGATTCTACCCACACCCGTTCATCAACCAATGTTCTACCCTAAAGTGATTTAGATCTAGCATGTGCATTTTTATAATAAAAACGTGTATTGAAAGCGGCACTTAGAGACATGGTAGGAGCAGATAAGGGCTCATCGTCGGGTTCATTCATGTTGTCCTGAGATTCTGTATCTTTCAGAATTGCATCATTCTTAGCAGAAATAGATGCTGTGCTGTCTTCATCGCCTCCTTGGTCCTTTTCTTTCTCAGCTTTGAAGTTTGCATCATGGAAGTCATCAAACTCTGAAGAAGAGCTAGATGATTTCTGGGCAGAGTTGGGATCACCTTCTTGATTCTTTATGTCAGTCAGTACTTGAGTAATGGTTAGCATTGTCAGAGAAGAGTTGTTCCCCAGTATTCTTATTTTAGTGACTTCATCATCTTCTTCTTTATTCTCTTCAACAGGCTCCTTCCCCACAGAAATTGTCACTTCTGAATCTGTATCATGAACATCAAAGAGTGGATTGTTGGGTGTTACCATAAATTGAGTTCCATCGTCTTTTCTGTGAACAGCAACGTCAGGATACTCTTGGTCACATGTGGCAGCCATTAGACTTTCTTGAGGGACTTCTTCCATTATTTCTGGAACTTCTGCAACAAGTTCTTCCGTAGCAATCCCTTTTTTTCTTTTCGTGAGGCACGAGCCTTCATCCTGGAAAATAGAAGGGTAGACATTTCGACACCTTATTGACCTTCAGACCAAGGGTTGACCGATTGGACCTCGGGTAGCAAGAATCCTGTTAGGTCCAAGGTTGCTCACTATAGGCTAGAAGGGGGGTTGAATAGCCTATGTCCAATTTTTGAAATTGATTTAAAATTCTTACTTCACTTAAGTTAAAAGGTTTTGCAGGCGGAAGTCTTGTGAAGTATAGGACAAGTTGGGAATGGCTGATCTTCACAGGTCAAGATCAACAGTTCTCAACAGTTTGGAAATCTGGAAATTTAAAGCAACACAAGCAAATAACAAACACACAAGTAGACAGAGTATTTAATATGGTTCACACTTATGAATAAGTGCTACGTCCACAACCAAAGTGGTCAACTTTGGATTTGAAAATCGTGTATTATGTTTTTCCACTAGATATTTTACAAACTAAATCTCTAATGGATTGTGTACAAAAATTTTGTTGACCAAGTGTTTGTGTGGGAGAATTGATATCTATATGATACAATTCTCGTGAGCTATGACAAGCTATATGTTGCAATCAATGAAGAGCTTTTAATGGACTGGACGTCTAAGTGTGAAGCTCTTAAAAGAATGAATACAGATAAGACGTTTGAGAATTTAAAGCACTTGAAGAAGATGAAGATTCAGAGTTGAAGTAGTTGAAGTGTTGAAGTGTATTGAATGCAGCAATGAAGTCTCCTTTTATATGCAGGAGGAAGCTTGGAGCCGTTGGAGATCTTCTAATTTGAATTTAAGAGCAATTAATGCTCTAATCGGTTGTTGATCTCGATAGGCGATCAACTTGCGGTTGTCTCCTGACACTTTGCTAAAAATAGGCGGTCTGCGCTTGCAGGAGGAATGTCCTTTTCTGAGAGTATGCCAAGAATGGAAACCTTCATTAAATAAGATTTGCAGGTTAACGTTGCATCGCAATTAATGAAGTCTTGGAATTAGAACATGTCTTCGGCAGATCTCTATCGGACGTTCTTGGGTCTTCAACATTGCTGATGAAGCTTGGCTAATGCGAGTTTGTCCGATATCCAAAGGAAGACTGCTGATTCAAAATTTGCCTATTGTGCAGAGGACGTCCGATGTCCTATAGGCTATTCTTCTTCAAGACATTTACAAAAGCAACCCTAAGCTATTCAAGCTATGCCTAAGTACAAGTTGCCACACTAACAGACACGCAGACCCATTAGTCACCTTGTCTTAGACTTAGGTTATGGATTCAAGCAAATCTAGACTAAATACAACAATCTCCTCCTATTTGCTTGAGTCCATGACCTTATAAATATAATATCAGCTGACCATGTTCAAGTCTAGTAATAACATGCTTGTAAGATTTATTATATTAAGTAAGCATGCCCTAGATGAACTTACACAAAGGTCATTGTATTCAAGAAATTACAAAGTGCTTACAAGTAAGAAATTTAAGCATAGGACATTTGTAATAAGACTGAATTTAAAGATATGTGAGATAGGCAGAGTAAGCAATATAGGACATGTCTTTAAACCAGTGGTTTAAATTTCATGCATTCACATAATAAGCAATTCATAATAAAGCATGAAAGTTTGAAAAACAGACATTGCTCATTAAACAAGAAGTTTAATTTACAAAGTTTTCAAAAAGATTATACAAAGTTTATCGGCCGGTTCGAGAGGATGACCTAGATGGAGCATGACCTTTGCCTTTGCCTGAAGAAGATTGCCCATAGCTTCTAGATGTCCATTTGGAGTCAACAGCAGCCTTGAGTCTTGTAATTTCTTCTTTGGCTTCTGCTAACTCCTCCTTAGTATCTGCCAATTCGGAGGAGAGGCGTTTGTTTTTGTGCCTGACAAGTGTATATTTCTCATGAAAGTCAAGCAGCTGATCATTGTTTATTCTACTTATCTCCTCCTTCATGGACGCAAGCGAGCGATCAATATGGCCGAGGCAATTTTCAGTAGTTTTGCGCTCCTTGCGATAGTAAGCCAAGTGTTTTGAGGTGAGACTGCGCGTCGCCCTCACTGAGGAGTGAACGGAGCGATTTGCAAGGCGTTGAGATTGGAGCACAAGCTTGTAGCCATTATCAATCATGTCTATTATCTGCAGCATTCCCTTGGAGAGATTCTCCCATTGCTCCTTGAAAAGGGCAGAATTGGTTGAGGAAGCTGCCGAGATATCATTGGCTAAAGCAGATTGGCTGGCAGAGATGGACTTCAGGCAGGCTTCAAAGGCAGCCTTGGCACCCTTAGAAATGTTCATGACATGTGTCAAGCAGTCAGCCTGAACATTGGTGATGTTGGACTGCTCTGCTGACAGTTTATTGAGTGCCGAGGTCAGGTCCGCCGATACTTGATCAAAATTCTTTACAAAGTCCTCTACCTCGGCAGCCCGGTAGAAGATTTGAGGGCTGGCTGGAGAAGAGGAGGGGCCAGCTGAGGTGTGAGGAGGGCTGGTGAAGGGTTGAGGATGGCTGGTGGCGTGGTCAGGGAAAGTTTGAGGTTGACTGGTGAAGGACTGGGAGTGGCTGGAGGATGTGGGAGAATGGCTGGAGAAAGATAGGGAAATATGGCTGGTAGAGGGTGGAGGTTGGCTGATGAGAATTAGGGATTGGCTGGTGGAGGTTTGGGATAGGCTGGGGAAGGTCAGGCGAAGGGAATGATAGCTGGGGAGGACGAGAGGGACAGGGAAAAGCCTTTCTATGTAGATGACATAGGAAAGGTGAGGAATGAAGAAGGGATTGGGGTAGGTGAATATGTGAGGGGGACGGAAGAAAATGTGAATGAGAGGGTTAAAGCCAATGTAATTAGTGATTACATCAATGAAGCTGTAGATCACAGGGTGGAAGAGGATGGAGGGATAGCAGATAAGGTGGATGACAGGTGGTTTAGGTAAAGAGAGGAAAGGGGAGATGTCAGATTTGGTGGGAAGGGGAAGGCTTAGGTCCTTGTGAATGGCAACCCATTGGTTGAAGATCATAAGATCTTGAACGGCTGAGTTGTGGGAAAAGAAAAGTTGGGACCAGGCTGGAGGAAGGGGTTCGTAGAAGGCACCCCATTGGAAGATAATTTCACCTGCAGACATAGGCTGGCAGGGAATCCTCTTGGGGTAGTCAAGGGTGGATAGGAATGGGTCAGTGTCGGCTGGGTTGGGTTTAGGTCTGCTGTCTCTGAAGGACAGCAGATCCTGAACCTCAGGATGTAGGTGGCTATAGGGGTTGGTCTTTATGCGTTTGGGGGTAGGCAGGTCAGAAGAAGGAGAAAGGGAGCGTTTGAAAGAGGATTTTTGAGAGGTGGTGGCTGGTGAGGTGGATGGCTCTGGAATCGGTGTAGTTTGGATAGGAGCAGAGTGTGGAGATGAGGAAGGAGGTGAAGTGGTAGTAGTTGTAGGCGGAGGTGGTGATGATGTAGGAGAGGGTGGAGGAGAAGAGGTTTCATCAGCAGTGCCAGTGAATTTCACCTTTTTCACACTCCTCTTAAGGCGTCTGCTTTGTTTAGATTTTGAAGGAGTAGAGGAGGCAGAGGTTGGTGGTTGAGAGTCTGTTGTTGTGGGAACTGCTGATGAGGGATCAGCCGGTGTGGAATCGGCTGGGGTTGAAACTGCTGTTTTGGAAACAGCAGGGGTAGATACGGTTGATGTGGAGGAAGTTGTGGAGGTAACTTTGGGAAGTCCAAAGGACTCATCGGTAGGCTGGAGGGTTTGTTTGGTTTTGGGTTTGGAGAGATCTGCTGGCGTGAAGGTTGAGGTGTCCTTCTCAACCTCAGCCTTTGAACGGACAGGTTTCCTGGAGGATTTGAGTTTTGGAGTGGGGGTAGGAGAGTGTTTTGGCTTCTTGGAGGGAGCCTCAGCTGGCTCATACGGGTCATGATCGAGCCTGCTGAGGTCAAAATTCTCAGGCAGTTCAGCCCCAATAGGTTTGGGCTCCTCCTCAGCAGGTAGCCCAACTGCAGTGTAGGTGACCTTCCTCTTACCCTTGTTGGCCTGGGTAGAGGGCCACCAAGAAAGCAGCAGCAGAGCAAGAAGGCAGCAGCAGCGCAGCCTTCACCGCGTTGGTTGTCCTTTTGGCCATATCATCCCGATAACGGGTGATGTTGTTGGCCGTGAAGACGTAGGTGTTAGACACCTTGATGAGGTCGTCATCGACGACTAGCTCATCAATTTCCTCATAACGCTGGAGGATAACATTAATAACCCTTACGAAGGGCCTCTTCATGGAAGGGTGAGCTTGGACCTCAAAGAACACTGGGATAACATTGAAAAGATGATCTTGGCCCAGTTGAGTTGCTTGCGGAGGACCACAGCCTTGGTCCACATCAGCTGCTGAGAGGTGAAGATGTCCCTCGAGCCATTCTTGAATAATATGCTCTTGTCGAGTAGATGGCTGATATGATAGGGGTTCTCTGGGAAGAGGTTCCTGGACATTTCAGAAAACCTCTCAGGTTGGGCAGACCCCCTCATCATCTCCCAAGCAGTTGCCGATTCTTCATCGGTCAATTCCAGCTTGCCTTCTGTAGGCAGTCCCAGCATTTTGCCTATATCCTTATAGGTCAATTTAATGTAGTATCCTCGGATGAAGCCCTTGATGTAGCTCAGATTCACCACATCATTGGCAGAGGCTGGAGGAGGAGGCAGGATCATCCTCGTATAGAACTCCTCAGCAAGGAAGTTGCTGTAGTGAGTGACGTTGAGCTGGAAAAGAGGAAGAAGTCCACATTTTTCCAAATCCTTTAGCAGGGCAGCACCAGCAGGAAATGCAGAAATAGATGTCTTGTCTATGGTCATTCCCGGGTGGTAACTTGACCTGGGAAGAATGTGCAGAGGTAGCTCAGCAGCCTTTGCAGCCCTTGTTGGCTTAGCAGAGGCGGAAGATGAAGTGGTAGTTGCAGCCTTGGAGGATTGAGTTTTTGCCTACACAATCGGCAGATGTGAAAACAGCAGATATAGAAATCAGCAGATATGTAAGAAACAACAGATAAACATGCAATCAGCAGATATTTAAGCAATCAGCCGATATTTAACAAAAACAGGTACTGTTCAGATTTGAACCCAAAACATAAGTAATTTGAGACATAAGATACGAACAGTACGTCAACTGAGTTTTATAAAAACTATAGATTTGTCATTTTCAAGCAAACAAAGTGACATAAACTGAAAACATAGTATCATTTAAAACTTTAAAACACATTTTACACCGCATAAACATGATTCAAGCAACAATCGCAAGTTTTCAGAAGTCATCAATGGCGGTCAGTTTGAACAATGCGAATTAGGTCAAAACAAGACCGTAAAACTGGATTTAAACGAAATGAAAAGGTGTAGAAATTCTTACCATTGATGATTTTAAGCTGGAATCGTAAAGATTTAGAAGATTTGAAGGCTTTTTGGAGAGATTTCAGATTGGAAGTTGGAAGGTTTTTGAAAATTAGAAAATGGCGGTTGTTGAGAACTGTGACGAGTCACTGTACGTTTCACCTTTTTATACCTCTGTCAGGTCAATAAATGATATTTGATAAAATTTGAAGTCCGCATTTATGACTTATAAAGTGACTGTTCACTTTACGTACTGCGCACTAAGTCTGCCTAATTTTTGAAGACTGCCGATATGAAAGTAGAGGAACTTACTCAAGGTTGTCTATATACTCGGCAGATTTGCAATCGGCTGATACAAATAGGCAATTCTATAAAGGCAGTTAATGAAATAACCTAAAAATTTGCAAGGTTAAGGATTGAGGTCAAGCATACCAAGTTCTCCTCTTAGATAAGCAAACCTGGTTGAATCAAGTGGTTTTGTGAAGATGTCTGCTACCTGATGATCTGTAGACACATACTGCATGCTGATATTACCTTTTTCAACATGGTCTTTCAAGAAGTGATATCTCACATCAATGTGCTTTGTCTTGGAATGCATGACAGGATTTTGAGAAACAGAGATGGTTGATGTGTTGTCACACATTATAGGACAATCAGCAGTATTGATCTCATAATCAACAAGTTGCTGTTTGATCCATAGCAATTGTGAGCAGCAGCTACCAGCAGCTATGTATTCTGCTTCAGTTGTTGAAGTTGACACAGAAGTTTGCTTCTTGCTGGCCTATGAGACAAGTCTATTTCCTAAGAATTGACATGTCCCACTTGTGCTTTTCTTGTCAACCTTACATGCAGCAAAGTCAGCATCAGAATAGCCTATAAGATTAAAAGATGAATCTCTAGGATACCAGATTCCCAAATTAGGAGTATCTATCAAATATCTGATGATTCTCTTGACTGCTTGTAAGTGAGACTCCTTTGGATTAGCTTGAAATCTAGCACAGACACAAACAGCAAACATGATATCAGGCCTACTAGCAGTTAAGTATAAAAGTGAACCAATCATGCCTCTATAAAGAGTCATGTCCACTTTCTTGCCCTTTTCATCTTTGTCAAGATGGCAGTTAGTAGCCATAGGAGTGCTGAAGCTGTTTGCATTCTCAAGACCAAATTTCTTGATAACATCCTTTGCATATTTGGCTTGATTGATGAAGATACCATTAGAACTTTGTTGAATTTGAAGACCAAGGAAAAAGTTGAGCTCTCCCATCATGCTCATCTCAAATTTACTCTACATAAGTTTTTCAAATCTTTTGCAAAGATTTTCATTAGTAGAGCCAAAGATAATATCATCAACATAAATTTGAACAAGTAAGGAATGACCTTTATGCTTCATAATGAAAAGAGTAGTGTCAATTTGACCTCTAACAAAGCCTTGAGATGTCAAGAACTTTGAAAGGGTCTCATACCAGGCTCTTGGAGCTTGTTTGAGTCCATAAAGGGCTTTCCTCAGCTTGTAGACATCTTCTCTTCTTGAACAGTCTATGAATCCAGGTGGTTGCTCTACATAGACCTCTTCTTGCAGTTCACCATTCAGAAATGCACTCTTGACATCCATTTGGTATACTTTGAAGTCCTTGTAAGATGCATAGGCCAAGAATAGTCTGATAGCCTCTAATCTTGCAACAGGAGCAAATGTCTCATCATAATCAATACCTTCCTCCTGTCTATATCCTTGGGCTACTAGTCTTGCCTTATTTCTGGTGATGTTCCCATTTTCATCCATTTTGTTTCTGAAAACCCACTTTGTACCAATAACAGCTTGTCCTTTTGGTCTAGGGACAAGTGTCCAGACTTGGCATCTGTCAAATTGGTTTAGCTCTTCTTGCATAGCTTCCACCCAGCTTGGATCTTCCAATGCTTCATCAATCTTCTTGGGTTCAATATTAGATACAAATGCAGTAGAATACATGCATTCATTCCTTGAAGCTTGTCTTGTTTGAACACTAGCATTAAGATCTCCAATAATTTGAGTGATAGGATGATCTTTAACTTCTCTAACTTCTACAGGTTGAACTTGTCCTATTGTTGCATCGGCAGAGTTTGGTTCTTGAGAAGTGGAAGTATCAGAAGCTTGGTTTTCTAAAGGATAGGTTAATTCCAAGGTAGGTTGTAGAACTTCTGGTGTGGAAGGAAAAGTGGATTCTGGGTTTTCAGAGTTTTCATTTGCTGGCTCATTTGAGGACTCTATCAAGTTGATTCTAGGATGAACTTGTGAAGAAGGAGTATCAACAGATCTGGGACTTGGCTGTTCTGTACCTGTCTCATACTCATCAGAATCATTAGTAAACTAAGGAGCCAAATGTGGCCCAATAAAATCAAATTCATCAAAAGAAACATGTACAGATTCAACAACTCTAAGTGAAGTTTTGTTATAAACTCTATAAGCTTTTGAAAACTTGGCATATCCCAGAAAAATTCCTTCATCACTCTTGGATTCAAATTTACCTCTATGTTCTTTACCATTGTAGAGAACATAGCATTTACAACCAAATTTTTTGAAGAATCCAATGTTGGGAGCTCTGCCTCTCCATATTTCATATGGAGTTTTGTTATGAAATTTGTTTATGATGGACCTGTTTTGTGTGAAGCAGGCAGTGTTCACAGCTTCTGCCCAGAAGTACATAGGCAGTTTGGCTTCAGCAATCATTGTCTTCCCTACTTCAATGAGAGTTCTGTTTTTCCTTTCAGCAACTCCATTTTGTTGAGGTGTGCGAACTGCCGAGAAATTGTGACCAATTCCATGATCATCACAATACTTGGCTACACCATTGTTCTTGAACTCTGTTCCATTGTCTGATCTGATATCAGCAATGTCATCCAGCTTTTGAGTCTGTAACCTTCTGAAGAGTTCAGTGATGATGTCATATGCTTCATCTTTGGAGGACATCATTTCCACCCAAGTAAATCTTGAGTAATCATCAACTACCACAAGTGTATACTTGCTGCCACCAAGGCTTGTAGTAGTGACTGGTCCAAACAAATCCATATGTAGAAGTTGCAGAGGTCTTGTTGTTGATAGGCAAGGCTTGCTTTTGAATGAAGACTTGTACAGTTTGCCTAGTTGACATGCTTTGCAGAGACTGTGTGGTTTAGTCGATATTTTTGGCAAACCAACAACTAGATTGTCTTTAGACAGCTTCTCCAAGTATTTGAAATTGAGATGGCTAAGCCTTTTGTGCCATAACCAGCTGTTGTCACTTGATGATCTTGCAACTAAGCAGAGATTTAACTTTCTTCCAACAGCATTAAGATCAACAGCATAGACATTCCCTTTTCTGAATCCTGTCAGGATGGTTGAACATGTCTCATTGTCCTTTATGAGACAGTGACTTGAGGAGAACTGACAGATTAGTCCTTTATCACAAAATTGTGATATGCTCAGCAGATTGTGCTTTAAACCTTCAACCAGAGAGACTTTGCTGATGGAGAGGTTTCCTCTCACTATGCTTCCATAGCCTATAGTCTTTCCCTTTGAGTTGTCTCCAAAAATGACTGAGGGACCTTTTGCTTCAACAATATTTGAGAGAAGATTTGGATCACCAGTCATGTGCTTTGAGCACCCACTGTCTAGATACCATAGATCTTTCTCTTCTTCATTGACAGCCATTAAGCATTCCTGAAATATAGACATTTAAGAATATGGTCCCCTTTTATTTTTGGGTCCTCAAGGTTAGCAACCTTTTGGGATCCACACCTGTTTAACCTTTGGAGGAGTAAATCCACTAGATTTAGGTGTGAATCTCAGAAGGCATTCATGAATCTCATGACCATGGCCTTTCCAGAAAGAGCATTTGTGAAATCCTGAAACATGAGTAGTGATTTCTTTTGTAGGCTTTTTATTATCAGCAGTCTTTGGAATTACCTTTGTGCTGATAACTGGCTTATAAGACTTAGGCTAATAATGCCTTTTCTTAGTGACAGTAGGTTTACCATAGGTAGACCTTTTATCAAAAGATTTTGCATTTACAGGCAAATGTCCTTTGAGTCTTTTATCAGCAGAGTTCACTCATTTTCCCTTTTCATCGGCAGTGTTAGGCTCAGCAGTCTTGCCTTTGACAAATTTAATAGGTTTGAGCTGAGAATTCCTAGACTTGCTATTAGTGATCCCTGTTTTCTTAGGGTGACTAATGACAGGTTTAGGTTGCTCAGACTCCCTATTAGCAGAGTCAGTGTTGGCAGATTGCTTGCCCTTGGACTTGTCTTTTGTGTTCTTGGGATAAACAAAAGGAACTTTGTTGAATCCAAGTCCTTGCCTTTTTGGGGGCTGCTGATCATAAGAAGCTTCTTCAGCCAATTCTTCAGCAGTCACTTCAGATGTCTCATTATCTTGAGAACCAGAAGAACTACCTACATTGAACTCACTTTGGAAACCAATACCAGTTTTGTCATCTAAAGTTTTCTGGTTTGAGAGAATAGTATCAAAGTTTCCTTTAGAGTTATTCCAAGTGTTAACAACCTTTTGAAGGTCATCTTTCTCAGAATTTATCTTCTTGATGTGTTCAAGTAGGAAGTCCACTTTTTCAGTCAAAGCTTTGTTCTCTTTTTGGATTTTGATACTTTCAGCTTGTTGTCTATCAAGATCTTTGATCTTAGACATCAAGGTTGATTTCTCAGAGACAGCCAGTTCATGTTTCTTGGCTAATTTTACATAGGCAGCTTTGAATTTGGAAAACTCTTCCAGCATGTCTTTGTTTGCTTTGATGAGCACTCCCTTTGAAGGTTCATTGAGCTCATCATCATCATCACTGTCATCTTGTTGAAATGGTAGTGATCTCACTGAATCATGTGGTGACTCCCTGGCCATAAGGCATATGTTTGCTTCTTCAGCAAAGTCACAGGAGTCATCCTCATCAGTGTCGGTGTCACACCATGTAGGCAGATTGCTTTCATCTATATCCTCAGCCACCATCCCCTTTTGTTTTTGAAATTTTGACTCGGGACGTTTCTTGTAAAATTCATATTTTGGCTTAGGACATTTAGAAGCAAAATGACCTGGCTTCCTACAATTAAAATAGACAAGCTCATTGTCTTTTTGATAGTCTACTGATTTATAAGGAGCAGAACTTTTAGGTTGAGCTGCTATTCTTTGAGGAACGACAGTCTTGTGAGAAGACTGCCTATGTGATGATTTGTTGAACCTTTTGAAACGTTGATACTTCTTAACAAACATAGCAAATGCCTCGTCTGAAAGAATATCATCATCTTCACTGGATGTAGAAGGTGTTTCATCAGGTGTTGAACAGGAAGGTTCAGTAGACATGGCTGATAAAGATAAGTTTTTAAAACTCTTTTCCATCTCTTGAGCTTGTTGGATTTCAAGCTCATAGACTGATAAACTAGCATATAGGTTTCTAAGAGTCAATTTGTTTAAATCTTTTGACTCTTTCATGGCAGTAATCTTTACATGCCATAAGCTGCCTAGTGCATTTAGAAATCTCATGTTTATTTCTTTCTTATCAAACTTCTTTCCTAAGGAGTAGCAAGAGTTGACTACCTCATAGAATCTGTCGTAGGCGCTTCGTAGAGACTCTTTGGGATCTTTCTTGAAGGAGTCAAACTTCTGTATGCATGTATACAGCTTGTTGTTCTTTGTTTCACCATCTCCTTCAAGGTATTCCAGAATTGCTTCCCACATCTCCTTTGCTGTGTCCAGGTTGATAATCTGCTGGTAAGTGCTTATATCAACACAGCTGGTGATAATATTGATGGCTCGTCCATCCAGTGCATCATTCTTTCTGTCTTCATCATCCCACTCTTCTTCTGGCTTTGGTACTTCAGGTTCAGCAGTTGGATCTACCGTCGCCAGTGTATTGGGTTTCATTGGAATTCTGGGTCCATCTGTGACACATTTCCACAAACGTTTATCAATCGAGTTCATATGTCTTTTCACTTTATCTTTCCAGATGTCAAAGTGAACTTCATCCAATACAGGACAATGGTTCACATTTGATGTTTCCAACATTTGGTGAGCAGCCATGATCTTTAATCTCTCAAGAGGATAATCTCGGAAAAACAAGTTTTCAAAGAGTTAAGCTCTGATACCAATTGTTAGGTCCAAGGTTGCTCACTATAGGCTAGAAGGGGGGTTGAATAGCCTATGTCCAATTTTTGAAATTGATTCAAAATTCTTACTTCACTTAAGTTAAAAGGTTTTGCAGGCGAAAGTCTTGTGAAGTATAGGACAAGTTGGGAATGGCTGATCTTCACAGGTCAAGATCAGCAGTTCTCAACAGTTTGGAAATCTGGAAATTTAAAGCAACACAAGCAAATAACAAACACACAAGTAGACAGAGTATTTAATATGGTTCACACTTATGAATAAGTGCTACGTCCACAACCAAAGTGGTCAACTTTGGATTTGAAAATCGTGTACTATGTTTTTCCACTAGATATTTTACAAACTAAATCTCTAATGGATTGTGTACAAAAATTTTGTTGACCAAGTGTTTGTGTGGGAGAATTGATATCTATATGATACAATTCTCGTGAGCTATGACAAGCTATATGTTGCAATCAATGAAGAGCTTTTAATGGACTGGACGTCTAAGTGTGAAGCTCTTCAAAGAATGAATACAGATAAGACGTTTGAGAATTTAAAGCACTTGAAGAAGATGAAGATTCAGAGTTGAAGTAGTTGAAGTGTTGAAGTGTATTGAATGCAGCAATGAAGTCTCCTTTTATATGCAGGAGGAAGCTTGGAGCCGTTGGAGATCTTCTAATTTGAATTTAAGAGCAATTAATGCTCTAATCTGGTTGTTGATCTCTGATAGGCTGATCTGCAACTTGCAGTCTGTCTCCTGACACTTTGCTAAAAATAGGCGGTCTGCGCTTGCAGGAGGAATGTCCTTTTCTGAGAGTATGCCAAGAATGGAAACCTTCATTAAATAAGATTTACAGGTTGACGTTGCATCGCAATTAATGAAGTATTGAAATTAGAACATGTCTTCGGCAGATCTCTATCGGACGTTCATGGGTCTTCAACATTGCTGATGAAGCTTGGCTAATGCGAGTTTGTCCGATATCCAAAGGAAGACTGCTGATTCAAAATTTGCCTATTGTGCAGAGGACGTCCGATGTCCTATAGGCTATTCTTTTTCAAGACATTTACAAAAGCAATCTTAAGCTATTCAAGCTATGCCTAAGTACAAGTTGCCACACTAACAGACACGCAGGCCCATTAGTCACTTTGTCTTAGACTTAGGTTATGGATTCAAGCAAATCTAGACTAAATACAACAAATCCCTTCAAAATTTTGTGGGTTTTGTGATGAGGGAATGGATGTGGCTTCATTCTTGTTTGATGGAGGAATGTATTCAGAATTGTTTGATCTTGAAGGAGAGAACGCCGGAGTTGCCATGAGATTTTGATGAAGATTTTGGAGAAGAAGGCAGAATCGTTCTATAGCTTTTCACAAGGGAGTTTTTCCTGAAGCTATAAACACAACACTTAAAAAACGATATTAGTATGATAGTAAAGTGCATAAAAAGATTTATATAGTTAAGCCACAACTTAGCCGTTTAGGATTAAGATTTAGAGTACAACGGTCAAATTAAAGGAATATGAGAAGTTGATTTTAGAAAATTAAAACACTTTAATGGGAAGAAAGAAAATATAAGGAGATTTGAGCAATTATGCAAAAGGATTTATGAAAAAGGAATTAATACAAGTTTGTAGAAAAAGCTAATTAAAAAAATGATTGATGAAATAATGATAGAGAAACTTTGAGATGCAAAAAAAATGAGAGTAAACAGATTATAATCAATAAGAGTCTTAAGCGGTGATGATAAACATTTAAGAAAAGAAAAAAAAATCAATAAGAGTCTTAAACCAAATAGGATATGGGAATACCACTTAGAACTCCACTCAAATAATGAAATTTAATATGAAGTTATATATCAAATTTTAAACGTATTCCAAAACAACTCAAATTATTTTTGACATAAAAAAATTCATGAGATTAAAGAGATTATTTCTCAATCCAAATTGTACAAAGATTCAGAGTTTTCATAGAGAGACACAGATTAGCCAAGTATGCATGTCCTAAATCATGCCTAAAAAGATATGGAAGTGCATAACCAAAAACACTCAGCAGTGAACATGACTGTTTTCTTCCAATGTATTCATAAATGTCACCACATTAGTCATTTCATTTTGCAAAACACAATGAATTGAAGATATGTTCCCAAAAAGTCATTATATAATGAGTTCTATAATGCTCAAACATATATAGGATACTATGAGATCTATGAAGCTCAAAATACTTAGGATTTATCTAGTATAAGCTTTCACGCTTTGCTATAGACAACTATTTTCACATGATCCTTACCAATGAAAGTAACCAAGGTCAATGGTGGATTTTTATCCTGTGAATAGTTTTCATCAAATAATTCAAAGATAGCTTTTTCCCTCAAAGGACTCTATTATCACCAACTGAGATTAAACTTTTTGTAGGGAACATTAAGAAGCAATATTTGCTTTATAGAAAAATCAATTCATATGTAGAGAAAAAGAGTTTCTTTTGTGATAAGATTTATAAAACATTGAGAGGCATAACAGTCGTGCAATGTAAACTTAAAGAGAGATATGCCTAAAAAATTTTTGAAAAGAAATAAATAAAAGACAAATATACAACAACAACAATGTGGCTAACCATGTAACCATATTGTGTGACACATTCATACAATGCACAAACTAGGAGAATCCCGTAAGATGGGAAAACTCCTTTGACCCAATGTCTTGGCAAATACGTGTATTCTAAGATCATCATAGGCGATGTATGTATATGGAATGATATTTTTCTCAATTAAATCTTGAATAAAAATCAGTCTAATGTCAAAAGAGTTGATTTGAGAATAATCAATAGAAAATTTTGATATATTTGCATATCATTCCATTTGTTCAATGTGTCATAGTGTAATTCATGAACCTTTTTTGGTCTAATTATCAAACATAATTTAAATCTATTTAAATCATTTTTATCACAAATCATGGTTTCTTCATCCATAAAATAATCTCCATCTATCTTTGAAATATAGGACAACATATGAAAAATTTTGTTAGCAAACATGTTGGAAAATATTTTCCACACAAAATTCCTCAAGTACTAATTTTTCTTAGGAATTACATTAACACAAAACAAAGCCTTTTTGAAATTATGATGGATATTAATTATAGTTTTAGAATTATGATTGTTTAAACTGTGAAGTTCTAGGCAAATTGAATTACACATATTTTTGGTACTTAAATTTTCAGAAGGTAATACGTACATTCCAGATTTGACAAAAAAATGTTCATGCTCATGTTTGAGAAGTGTATGCATCATATTATTTTTCACAAGCATGTTGCTATGAATTATAACAACCATTCTGGATATACCTTTCTTAAGCAATCTTACCTACTAACCTTTCTTTTCATAGCCAATCGTTTTATAGCCCATAAAATTATATCTTTCATGGCCTTGTTTGAACGTTATTACCTTTGACATGGCCTTTTTAAAGACATGTTCAGAACCTACAGTGTTAGTATGAAGAGAAACAATAATGGCAAGAAATCTGTCCCAAGTAGTTCTGGTAAAAACATATGAATGTGGTTTCCAATGTCCCCTTATTCGTGACCTCATTCGATATTCAGAATATTCTGCAGAAATTGTCTTGCAGTTTTTAAAATAGAAATCATACCAGAAGCTATCATGAACATTAAACAACCAATTGTTTCTTAAGTTCAGAAAATTTAACAATATTTTTTCTTGGCAAAACACACAATCGGGCCATTATACTTTGGAGAAAGTTGCAATTCGGCCACTGATTGTTTGAAAATGTTATTTGAGCCACTGTACTTCAGTTATCTTGCAATCGAGCCCACCAGAACTTTAATTTTAAATAAAATTTCTATTTAACCCCTGTCTTCGTTCTCATCTCCCTTAATGAAGACAGGGGTAAAATAGGAATTTTATTTAAGATTAACGTGTTGGTGGGCTTGCTTGCAAGATAACTGAAGTACAGTGACCCAAATAACATTTTCAAACAATAAGTGGCCGAATTGCAATCTTCCCCAAAGTACAGTGGCCCAATTTTATGTTTTGCCTTTTTTCTTCATACATATTTAACATTTTAAGCACCTTTTTAAAGCAGTTTTGTTCAAATTTTTTAGCAACTAGTTTCATGTTGCAAAACTTATTAGAATTAACACATATAGATTCCCCCCACAATTCTTGATTAGTTTTGAAACAAACAAGAGATATTTTGTGCATATAATTAATTAAATTAGAAGATTTTCTACATAATTCAAACGAATGGTTTGGAAGGATAATATTGAGGGCATTACCTTATGAGTCACTTAAAGAATTTATTTGAACAGATTTTTCTCCAATGAGTAGGCTAATTAGTTCAATTTTTTCTTCCTCCTCATCACTAAGAGTATCACCAAAAATCATACCTTTCTTTCGAAGAGTATTAGCACATTGATTGGTATAGTGTCCAAATCCTTCACATGCTCTACATTGAATTGAATTAATAATTTTTACCTCATTTTGAGTAGTAGACGTACTACCTTGATCTTGAGCTCTTCCCACCATAGGTTTGAATGTAGAATTTCTACTTTTAGATTTAAAATTTTGCATTCTTCTAGCAGCACTTTTTTTCTTCCTACTAAAAAATTTAACAAACTTTTTAATAAATAAAGAAATAGAATTACCACCCTTAGGTTTGCTCATATCAATTCAAGGATCAAATAGCTCTTCATCGTTGTTGGTCTGAGCTTTAAAGGTAACCTTTTCTTTCCTTTTGACAGTTGGATGAGATTCATCTAAAAAGTTTGTAAAATACTAACAAGATCATTAAAACTAAGTGTAAAAGTATCATGAGTTTCTTCACAACAGATATTTTAATATTAAACTTTTCAGGAAGAGACCTCATGAGTTTACTCACCAATCTCTCATTGGAGATAGGATCTCCTAGAGATTGTGATTCATTGGATAACTCAAGAATTTTGGTACTATAAGATAAGATATTGTCAGAATCTTCCATCCTTAAGTTCTCAAACTTACTCATGATCAATCTAAGTTTAGCTTGCCTCACACTTCTTAAGCCTTCATAGTGATTTTGAAGAGCTTCCCATATTTCTTTGGCAGAACTAAAAATAGAAATAATTTTAAACATGTTTACATCGAGATAAGTAATAAAAGCATGCATAGCTTTAGAATTATAGTTGGCCAAGACTAATTCTTCTTTAGTCCATTCAATTTCAGATTTAGGTATATTGTTACCTTCATTATCTGTCCTCATTAGAGGAGACCAACCTGTAAGAATAGCATGCCAAGCACGTTCATCAATTGATTTGATGTAAACATGCATCATAGTCTTCCATATAAAATAATTTGTACCATCAAGAATGGGAATCTTGTGAAAAACATTCAAGAATGGGAATCTTGTGAAAAACATTCAACAATGGGAATCTTGTGAAAAACATTGTTATGATTACTCATCATAGCTACAATCATTTAGGACCTTCAATTTGTGCGTCAAGTGTTGGCTCTGATACAATTTGAAAGGATTGTAGCTAGGGTAACTCAAAATAAACAAAATAGAAACAAAAATAAATAAAACAAATACTAAATAAAAATAATAATAATAAATATCAATGTATTGGCCAATGAGCTCAATGAAGTGAACACATTGGAGAGCACATTGAAAAACTAGACAGCGGAATATACAAATAAGTATTTACAGGAAGTACGAGAATTAACATAGAGGAGTAAATTTTAATCAACAAGTAAACAACTTGTTGATTGGTGCCAATATCGCAAAAACTTTCACTAGGCAAAACTTTGTAGTTTAATACAAATATGAAAACCTACTAACTAGTGAAAATCAAATGAAAAGCTCAACGTGTAGCAGATGTATACGTTGTATAATAGCTCACCCAAAAATAAGAAAGATATATCAATATGCTTTACTAAACAGAAGATGGGTGAAAAATAAAAAGACTGCACTGGAAAACACTATGAATGAATCCTCCAATGAAGGCACATTGAAGACTTCATTCGTAAACACGCAGCAGCAGCTTTCCAAAACTCTCTCTCTTTTAACTCTGTGTAATCTCTTAATGGCTGTACTTCGTGAGTCTTCAAAGATGAGTCCTTTAGTATATATAGCCTTCAAGTATGCCCTAGAAACCTTGTTTAATAAGAAAACAACTTACCATAAAAAGGTTAATAGGTTAGTAAAATAAAATAGGACTCAATACCTAAAATAAAGACTTACCATATATCTAGGATTCCTACTTATTGTACAACTAGGTCAGCCGTGATATTCACAAGGCAAAGATGGCTTAATAAAGTTTACAACAACAACAACAATAAACCCTAGAATTTAAACAATTCATAAAACTCTAATAACTTTAATCTTCTAAAATAATCCTTTCCATAAATAATTAATTCTTACACAATTTTATAAATACTAAAATAGTATAATCTCCCAAAACTATCCGTTCTTCAAAAAGATTAAAACACATGAATAATCAATTATCAATTAGCAAACCAAGAAAGACAAAACCAACAATTAATTAAAACAAAATATAATCCCGAAAATTCAATTCCTAACACACATCTTAGACTACATTTACTTTCTGCGAAAACACTTTGAATATCGACCCTTGCAAATCTAACAGTTGGTATCAGAGCCATCACTTGACGACACTAAGTGTTGATTCTGTGTGATTGCAATTACCATGGATGTTCAAAGTTTTTTGGCTTTTTGACCTCTCACTCTCGATGGGTCAAACTATTCGATATAGAAGGTCAAAACGAGAACCTACATCAAACTATTCTCTCTAAAAATTCTCTCTAGGCGTTGCCTGTGTTTGCCCTAGGGTTTTGGCCCAGCCGGCTGGCTATGCCGCCGGATTCACCCCCGGTAGATCCTCCTCCGGTAATTACAACCACCTCTAATCCTTCCCTTCAACATGTATCATCACAGTCTCGCCCACCTCTGTCTTATGCGGCGGCTCTTTCTCAAAAGACTGGGCAAACGTGCGTAAACCCTAATGCTAAGCCGATCCTTACTGAGCTCTCTTTGGCACCGCGACAAACTGTTTCGATTCAGGATGAACCAGGTTGTTTGTTCTCTCCGGTGGAGATGGATTTGCTTGAAAAATAGTTTGGTAATACTTTGATTATGAAATTCTCAGTTGGTCGGCCTTCGGTGCATGTGATTCGTGATCATATATCGAAGAACTGGAGATTAACCAGCTCTTATATTGTTGGCCTCCTTGATCCAAGGCATGTTATGGTGCACCTATCATCGAAAGAAGACACGATTCGGGCTTTATCGAAGGAGTCTCGCATAATCGAGACATGTATGTATCGTCTTTTCCGTTGGTCTAAAGACTTTGAGTTTAAGAAGGATAGCTCTTTGGTTGCGGTGTGGGTAAGGTTACATCATTTACCTTTGCCTTTTTTTAATCCTGCAAGTTTAAGGAGAATTGGTAATACTGTCGGGCATTTTTTACGGGCTGATGATCGCACGTTAACACTATCCCATCCAATGTTTGCCCGAATTTGTATAGAGGTCGATGTGTCTCTAGTTCTCCCGTCTAGGATTTGGATTGGCACGAGTAAAGATTGTGGTTTTTGGCAATCAATTGACTTTGAAGGTAATATTTTGTATTGTGAGGGCTGTGGTTTGTTAGGTCATGTAGAGGATGATTGTCGTAAGAAAAGAAGGCAATTGCCTAAACTAAAGCCTACGAAGGAAAAATCTAAGACTGCCATTAATGGTCACGGTGATGATAAGAGTAATCTGCCTAAAGTTAACCCTACGAGGCCGTTTGCGATGGCTAAATCTAAGGCGGTCATTGACGACCACGGTGAGGATAAGAATATAGATTCAGATAATGCTAAAATCAGTCAACAGTGGGTGCCAATTAAGCCAGGGGTGTCGAATAAGAGAGGCTCAGGGTCTAACTCCAAGGATTTTAACGGCTGTCCTAAGGAGACAGAGGTTATTGACATTGCCTCTACCCCAGAACGGAAGGAAGATTCTATAGGAGCCAATAACAGGATCAATCAGGTTGGCACTTTCAGTGATACTGGTGTACCGCAATGTAATGGGTGTACTCTTGAACCTAAGCCTCCTGTTGGGTTTGAGACGGATGCTGGGACTGAACAGATTGTTGGGGATGACCCAAATGATGGAACTGACTGCGGAACTGGCACTAAGATGTTCGATATGGGACCTCGCCTGTCTAACTCATTTGCAGCCTTGGATGATTTGCAGGATATGTGTGAGATGGACAGTTTGCACCAGCCAATTTCACACAGTGCTCCCAAGCCAAAACTGGAAGGAAGTAAATCTGCTTCATCTCCGGGTTTTTTGAAGCGGTCTTCTTCTGTGGATGACATTGGAAAGCTAGCTGTGGCCTCGGTGAATTATATGGGTTTTCAAAAACAGTGCCGTACTCTTTTTGTAAGGAAGAAAAAGAAAGCGTATATTGTACAAAATAAGCGTATTACTAGGGCTGCTTCAAGAGCCCATCAGGTCAATCTTTAAGTTTGTTTCTATATGGCTGCAATTCTTTGGAATGCTAGAGGGCTGGGTAATAAGGAGACGGTGGAGTATCTTAAGTTACTTAAGGTACAACATAATCCTCTTTTGTGTGTAATCTTGGAGCCAAAACTTCCAGGGTCTCGTATTACTAAAATTGCTAGAAAGTTACGCTACAGTAGTTGTTTACATCAGAACCCTAACAACATGCATATTTGGGTGTTTTGGGAGAGAGGGGTGGATGTTGATGTTATTAATGCTACGGCTCAGTCTATTACTGTTCGTATTGCATTTGGTAATGTTTTCTCTGTGGTGTTCTCGTTTATTTATGCTAAGTGTACTAGGTGGGAGCGGCAGGAGTTGTGGAGAGATCTTCTTGATTTTTCAATGTCTCTAACAGAGCCTTGGTTGGTTGGTGGGGATTTTAACATTATTTCTCATTCTGCTGAGAAGTTGGGTGGTGCTCCGTGTGATTTTTCAGCCATTGGGGATTTTAATGATTTTATGCAGCCGGCAGGTTTAGATGATGCTGGGTATGATGGAAGCATTTTTACATGGTGTAATAATCAAGATGGAATGGATCGTATTTGGCAACGTCTGGATAGAGTGTTAGTAAATGGTTTTTATAAAGCGGCTTTCCCTGGGCTTCGTGTTCAACATTTATGTCGTGTCCTTTCGGATTACTCTCCTCTCCTTATTGAGTTTTCGTGCTTTGCTAAACCTAGAAGCACTTTTTGTTTTCAACGTATGTGGTTGGATCATCCAGAGTTTTTACAATTTGTTAGGGAGCACTGGCAGCATTCGATTTTGGGCAGTCCCATGGAAGTTTTAAGTAGAAAGCTTCAGAATTTACGAGGTAAGCTACGTCAGTGGAATTGGGAGGTTTTTGGACATGTCCAGAGGTTAGCAGTTGTTCAACAGGATATTATTTTGCACTTGGAGGTGGCTTTGCAGCAAGGATGGGATGATGTCCTTGCTAGAGAGCTTTTTTGTGTTCGTCAAGAATTGGCTCAGTCCTTGAAATGGAACACGGAGATGCTCCAGCAAAAGTCTCGGCAATTATGGTTGTCTGATGGGGATCGAAACACAGCTTATTTCCATGCTAGTATTACCGAGCATGCTCGCTTCAACACTGTGAAATTACGTCTTTCGGATGGATCTTGGTGTACGGATAACAACCAGATCGGGGACAAGGCTGTAGAGTTTTTCTCAGAGTTATTTTCTTCATCTAGGCCGGCTATTAATGATGTTTTGTTCCAGGATTTTCCAAGCTACTTGGATAGTCTTGATAATGCATACTTACACCGTATTCCAGAAGAGGGTGAAATTTTAGAAAGTATAAAAGACTTGAATCCCAACAATGCGCCGGGGAGTGATGGTTTCACAGGGTGGTTCTTTCAAGGCTGCTGGGATATTATAAAAGGAGATATTGGGGCAGCAGTGCAAGATTTTTTTCGGGGTAGTATGGTTCCGAGAGGGATGTCGTCTACTACTGTTGTGCTTATCCCTAAAGTGACTAATCCTGCTTTGTTAGGGGATCTTCGGCCTATTAGCTTATGCAACTTTTCGTGCAAAATTCTATCTCGAATTATGACTACTCGGATTGCGAAGTTCTTGCCTAAGATCATCTCCGCTGAGCAATCAGGATTCATTAAAGGTAGAAGTATTCAAGAAAATATAATCCTAGCGCACGAACTAGTTCATCATATTAACATGAAAGTTAGGGGTGGTAATGTGCTTTTCAAGCTGGACATGTCAAAAGCATATGATCGTCTTGAATGGGGTTTTTTATTGCATGCCTTGAAGGCAATTGGGCTGAATGATGTGAGTTGTGACTTAATATACAGACTGATTAGTAATATTTGGTATTCTTTTCGGATTAATGGTGAAGGGTATGGTTTTTTTAAATCATCTCGAGGTGTCCGTCAGGGCGATCCTTTGTCTCCGTTACTTTTTATTATTGCCCAGGAGGTCTTATCTTTTAATATTAAGAGCGCTGTTACGGAAGGAAAAATTCAGCCTTATTTGCATGGTCGGGATGGGATTATGATTTCACACTTGCTATATGCTGATGATATGCTTATCTTCTATAATGCTAGTCGTCGATCGATTATGGCTTTAAAAAAGGTTCTTGCTACTTATGAAGAGGCTTCAGGTCAGCTTATTAACATATCCAAGAGTGGTTTTTATCTTTCGGACAGGTGCTCCCGCAACAAAGCTCGTAACATATCCTCTTGGTCTGGATGCTCTCAGTGTTTTCTTCCAATGAAATATTTGGGCCTTCCTTTGTTTAAGGGGAGGATTAAACGGTGCTATTTTAAGGATATAGAGAAGAGGGTGATTAATAAGATTAGCGGATGGAAATCTAAACTTCTTTCTTTTGGAGCAAAGATAGTCTTATTGAAATCAGTCCTAGCTAGCATTCTGATATATACTTTTGCGGCTATCAAAGTTCCAAAATTGGTTCTCCGAAATATTGAAAAGGCAATGGCTAATTTCTTATGGGATGCGGCTGGGTCTCATAGAGCTCATTGGATAGCTTGGGAGGTGGTGTGTTGGCCTTTAGCTGAAGGAGGGCTTGGTTTGAGGTCTCTTTCCCAAGTTATGGACTCTTTGCATGCTAAGCTTGCATGGAGTGTTCTTTAAGGTAAGAGTTTATGGGCAGCCTATGCACGTAAAAAATATGGTCAGGTTAATGGTTTTGATACTCCTATTGCAGCTTCTCATATTTGGAAGACAATCATGAATGTTATGCCGAAGGTTCAGCAATGTAGTCGGTGGGTAATTGGACGGGGGAATGTGTCTTTTTGGAATGAGAATTGGTGTGGAGAAATTCTGTTTGGTCCTCAACCGCTGGACATCAACTTGACTGTGAGGGATGCCTTTGAGCAGCTCCCTGACTTCCTGTCTATCATTCCCGACAGACTGCACGGATGGATTTCTAAGGTTCAGCTCGATCCAGACTTGGAGGACTGACTGGTTTGCAGATTGACGCAATCAGGAGAGTTCACTGCTGCGGCTTTTTGGGATAATTTTCGGCTTCGCAACCCCCATTTGCGCTGGGCTCAGAAAATCTGGCAGCGTTGGCTCCCTTTGAAAGTAAGTGGCTTTATGTCGAAGCTTTTCCATGGTGCTCTTCCGGTGGACTTGGCTTTACAGCGATGGAAGATCTTCATTGCTTCGAAGTGTGTTTGCTGTGTTAAGCATCCTGAGTGTGAGTCATTGGTTCATTTGTTTTTACAATCGGAGGTTGCAATTCATGTATGGGGAAAACTTGCTACAGCTTTCAATAAAGTGAGCAGGTATGTTTCGTTACAACATCTCTTTGAGGTTTGGGCTGATAGCGCTTCGGTTCGTAGTCAGATTGGAGCTTGTTAAATTGGTGTTTTGGTTTTTACTTGTTGGGAATAATGGAAAGCAAGATGCAAGGCTGTTTTTGAAAACATTCCTATGAATTCGGCCCTGATTTTTAACAATGTTCTTCATGATTTACAAGATATGTTTTTGGTTTATCGGCCTAAAGTTTCTATGGATCGATTGGGTCCCCTACCTTTGCAGCTGTTGGGGTTATCGATCATTGATGTTCCTATCAGGCGTGGGACGTGGCTGCGTTGGAACCCTCCTTTGTCAGCTATGTATAAGTTAAACACTGATGGTTCTGCAGTTGGTGGTAATTGTGCGGGAGGAGGTATTATTCGGGATAGGTGAGGTAAAATGGTTCGTGCTTTTTCTAACTATTATGGTCCGGGCACAAACACATATGCTGAGATTTTGGCTCTTCGGGATGGTTTACTTCTTTGTCGCCATCTTGGTCTGGATTTGGTTGATGTTGAATCAGATTCTCTAGTGGCAGTTATGGGTATCTCTGCGAAGACTCTCCTTCCGTGGTCTTATGTTTATGATCTTAGGCTTTGTAAGTCCTTGCTGGGAAATTATCGGATTCGGCATGTTTTTAGAGAGGCAAATCATGTAGCTGATCGGTTGGCAGCTCATGCTTATTTCATAAGTCCTCTACCTCGTTCCTTAGCAAAGGTCTTCTCCCCATAAGCGTTTGGCAGGCTTTAGGGCATGATGAATTAGGTTTATATAGCTTTAGGAGGTAATGCTTTCCCTTTGGTATTTTTGGATTTGTATTTCCTTTTCGAGGTCAGGCTCCTTTGTCCTCCCGGTTATAAGGGCTAGGCTGGTTGTCCCCCTCAAGTTTGTATCTTTTTCTTTTCTAATAAAATTTAGCAGGGTGCCGCCCCTGTTTCTCTAAAAAAAAAAAATGGCGTGCTATTCTTATTGGGTGGACTCCACCTAGGATGATTGATGTTAATGGTGACTACATTTTTAAAGATGAAATTAGTTGGACAAGTGAAGAATTAACTCTAGCAAATCTTAATTCTAAAGCACTAAATGCTATTTTTGGACCAGTAGATTTGAATATGTTTAAAGTCATTTCATCATATACTGTTGCCAAAGATGCATGGGAGGCTCTTCAAAGACATTGTGAAGGGTCCGATAGTGTGCGACAGACTAGGTTAAGACTTATAACTGTATACAGGCCTTCTCCTAGGTCTTTCTCTATTTAACAACAAATTTGAAAACCTAAGGATGGAAGAAGATGAGGACATTATGTCCTATAATGGGAAATTGTGTGAAATTACAAATGAAGCTCTAGCTTTTGGTGAGGCTACTCCTAATGCGAGATTGGATAGTAAGATGATGCGTTCTCTTCCCGAACACTTTAAAATAAAAATCTCTGTAGTAGAAGAAGCCCGTGACACCACTAAACTTGCTCTTGATGATCTTTTAGGCTGTCTTCTAACCTATAAGTTAAATCTTGTTGAACAGAAAAAGGGGAAAGGAAAAGACATTGCATTACAAGTTCTCCCTATTGTCAACAATGATCTCTTGGAACTTTCCAAAGAGATTGATGAATCTGAGTTAGGTGAGGAATCTATGGACCTTTTTACAAAGAAATTTAGTAACAAGTTGAAAGCAAAAAGTCAAAATCGTTCTACTTATAGCTTCAAAAAACCTTTCAAAACTGAGCCAAATAGGTTTCTTCAAAAGAATTCTTTTGGTAAAACAGAGTATGCTAGTCCTAATCCACTAACTCAGTTTGACAACAAAAACTTGGGTTCCATTCGGTGTAGAGCATGCACCGGATATGGTCATTATGCTGCATAATGTGCTAATACCTTACTCAAGAAAGGTATGAATTTGGTTGCGATCTTGAGCGACAATGAGGATGAAGAGACTAATAAACACGAAGATCTAATTAATTTGTCTTCATTAATCAAAGAAAAGAAATCTCTTAAAATCAACCCTTTAGGTGTAGCTCGAGGTGCGGCCCGAGATGTGGTCACATCTTTAGCCACATCTATCAAAAGGGAGTCTTATGATTTTTCTAAATTTGTGTGTTTCAACCCTTCCTCTATTACTAACAATGACTAACACGATGATGTTGGATCAGAATATGAGGAACATGATTTACAAGAAACATATGATGAGTTGTATCATGATTGGGTCGAACGTTGTGAGATGATCAAAGTTCTTGTAAAAGAAAAGAATTGTCTCACAAATGAGAATGATGATCAAAAAGGTGTCATTGCTCGTTTGGAGGCTCTTTTAACCAAACGAGATGTTGAACATGACAAGGTTAAGACTGGATTAAATAAATCAGTTGATACTTTGAACATGTTGAAAAAAGGTAAGGCTAAACTTGATGAGATTTTGGTTCTAGGTCAAGAAACTAGGTCAAGAAAATTCAATAGGTCTAGGATATAAAACTCCTATTTTTGTCAAAGAGGGAGAGAAAGTTTCTACTTTCTCAAACAACAAAAGGACCAATTCACAAAAGTCAAGACCTAGAAAGCACCATTACATATGTCACTATTGTTCTATACCTAGCCATATAAGACCTTTTTGCTATAAAAGAAAGGTAGATCTATTGAAAAATACCTCTGAATAACAGATGTTGACCAAATGCCTTCCCAGATGCAGTACGAAATGCCATCACATCCATATTACAGTTCGAACCACACCAAATCTGTTTGGGTCTGGAAATCTAAAATTAAATGTCATGTTATCCATACCTCTTTGAGAACTAATGTTGCAGGTTCTTGGTGCTTTGATAATGGTTACTCTCGACATAAGATAGGTACCTTTGAATATCTAACTGATTACTCTAGTTTTGATGGAGGTAAGGTAACTTATGGAGGTTGAGCTCAAGGTAAGATTGTTGGTGAAGGAACCTTGAATGTCAAAGGTCTTCTAAAACTTCAAAATGTGTTTCACGTAGAAGGGCTTACTGCTACTCTCATTAGCATAAGTCAATTATGTGATGATGATCTTTTTGTTAAGTTTAATAAGAATTCATGTGAAATATTTGATAAAACTAACACTTGTATCCTTGCAGGGATAAGAACTTTAGATAATTATTACCTAGTCAGTAATGATCAAACCTGCAATAGTACAAGTATTGATGAAACAAATCTTTGGCACAAAAAACTAGGTCATACAAGTTTTAAGAAACTTCATGACCTTGTTAAGTTTGAAGATGTTCGTGGTTTACCCAATTTAAACACAAAAACATCAAGTGTGTGTGGTTCTTGTCAAAAGGGTAAACGTACTAAGGTATTGCACCATAGGTTCAACAACTTTTTTCTTCTCGATGTCTTGAACTAGTTCATATATACGGATCCTTTGGGTCCCATTGAAGTAGAAAGTTTAGGTGGGAAGAAATGTTCATATATTGGTGTAAATGATTTTTCTTAGTATATATGGCTTAATTTTTACGAGAAAAATTTGAAATTATTGAATCCCTTAAACTGTTGTACAAAAGGATTGAAAATTTGTGTGGTCTGAAAATGATTGAGGATTATAGGTTGCATAGTGAAACACTGACCACATACTTTGATAACTCTAGTGCGATAGATAATCTAGTTCAACACTCTCGAAGTAAACACATAAGCTTTAGATATCATTTTTTTCGAGACTTGGTTGAGCAAAATATAATTCGCATAGCATATATTGGGACTAAGGATTAGTTGGCTGACATATTCACTATCACATTAGATTTTGGCAGGTTTTCAATCTTAAGAAAATCTCTCAGTTTGAGTGCCATACAATTGTAGTACAAACTGTGATTGCATTTGCGATTACATCTGTTGTAAAAAATGTGTATATTTTCTTTTTGTTCTTTTACTATTTATTCTAGTCATCCCTGCATCATAGGAGCATATTTTAGCATGTCTGATTTCGATTGATGATGTTTTGGTATTATCATTGGCTTTCCTTAGTAGGTATGAGTTGGTATAGTGATTCTTGAAGCTCCCAATCAAAAAAAAAAAAAATGAAAT
Source organism: Platycodon grandiflorus (assembly GCA_016624345.1). Taxonomy (NCBI): domain Eukaryota; kingdom Viridiplantae; phylum Streptophyta; class Magnoliopsida; order Asterales; family Campanulaceae; genus Platycodon; species Platycodon grandiflorus. The sequence goes on from CM028367.1 coordinate 5,420,140, forward strand.
GAAACTTGAAAGGAGACCTTTGAGGAAAATAGCTACCTACACTTGTGTATGAAGCTTATCACTTGTGATCAAATTTCACATAAAAATATACCTTGTGAATTTTTGATGTCATCATGTGAAAGAGGGCTATCCTTGGGCTAGAGTGAAAGCTACCCACTGGCTAAATCCTTCTCGTTTAAAAAAAAAAAAAACTGGGAGTCAAAGTTGTTACTTATTGCATTTGTGAAGTAATGTAAGTCCAAATGTGAGAACATCTGAGCCCTCTCTGTTGAACCACTCCATATCTTGCATTGTGTAATTTTTTTTTTCAGTCTCATAATTTCAGGCATAAATCATAGGGCATGCTATAGACACCCAGAATTCGTACACCTATTATACATTGTCCAATAAATATTTATTTATTTACAAAATGGACTAACGCCAATTCTATGACAATTAGAGGTATTCAAAGTACCTAGATTTTTTTTTTCAAGGCATGCTATCTTCATTTTTCTCTTTTGTTCTTTTTCTTTGATTTTCTCTTTGAGAAATCACCCACCAATCATCATTTTTTTCAACACCATTTCTTTCACTCATTCCACCACAGTAGCATAAACATAGCACATGAAGCATCAACCCGACAAAAGCACATAACAGACACATGATTTCATTATAAGCTCTCTTGAAGGGTAGGATAAAGTGTTTAGGCTTAATGGGTAAGTAAATGCGCGTTAATGAAACGATCAACGAATGGCACTACTACAAAACACATGTTTACTGTCGGAGAAATCCAACAGTAATTACAAATTTTCGACAGTATTTATGGATTTACTGTCGGAAACGCTTCGACAGTTTCCGACAGTAAAGCTTCGACGGTAATTTTTCTCCGACAGTAATCCGACAGTAATCACTGTCAGATCGTCCGACAATAAATACTGTCGGAGTTAAAACCGACAGTAATTACTGTCGGATATTCCGACAGTAAAACGATAACGACCATTAACAATGGGTTAGTTTACTGTCGGATTATCGTTAAATTTTTTACGGATCTCCGACAGAAAACTGACTGCCGTTTTTTTTTTACTGTCGGAGATCCGACAATAATATTAGCAAATCTTTTTATTTACTGTCGGAGTTTCGACAGTAATTTTAAATAAAAATAAAAAAAATAAATTTTAAAATTTTAAAATTCGTTTTTTTTTTCACCTGATATAACAATTATATATACAACAATTATATATACACAATCACACACATACAAACATTGCAACAATATAATTAACAAATAAAACATAAATTAAATTAAAATTAATATATATACAATCCAACAAGGTTTACAATACTAAAATAATGTGTCTACTGTGGAGGGGGGAGGGGGGTCAAATAGATTACGGACAATGGAAGACCTAGTAGGCTGAGGCTGCTGCTGCTCCATGAACAGTCGTCGCAGCTGCTCTAGCTGCTCAGACTGCTGTTGCATTAGCTGTCGCATCAGCCGATTCTCCTCGGCCTGCTGCTCCATCTGCTATCGCATCAGCCGATTCTCCTCGGCCTGCTCCTGCACCAGCTGCTCGAGAGTTTGTGTCTTCTCGATCAGGGCACACTCAGTAGCTGACCGGTGCGTAGGACCAGAGGACGCGGTCGCCGAGGAAGAAATCAATCCGCCTGGTCTCAACGCAGAGGCGCCGTGGTCACCAAAGCCGTAGAGGCAATCTCCCCTCTTCTTCCTTGACTCCGTAGTGACCGAATGCCAAATGTTGCCGACAAATGGAGTCTGCACCTCAGGGGTCGTCTGGACAAGCCCCTCGGCGACCTGCGTGTCCATATTCGCCTTATAGGCATTCTGTGTCACAAAAAAACATAAAAACATTAATATTAACATTTACCATTAACTAATAAACAAAATTGAATTAAAATATTTTAAGTAATACTTACAAATGCTCTCTCTGCCGTCTCATCGACAAATACAAATGGCGAATCAGCACCAGGAGAAGCAGGAGTGGTGTGGGTCGCAGCAAATAAATCAGTCATCGGTACCTCGGTACCGTAGTATCGATTCTACAAATATAATGAATTAAAATTAGCGAAGAACACATATTAAGCTATAACACGATCAACTTATAAGAAAACAATAAAAACAGCCTATATATACACTCAAACCCTACTAAGACAGCCTATTTGAACTCAATTCATTCTCATAACAACCTATTAAGACTCAAATCGTTATAAAATATTCTATTTACACTCAAACCACTTCTAAAATAACTTATTTATACTCAGAGACCTGCTAAAACAACTTATTTACACTCAGAACCTTTGAAAACAACCTATTTGCACTCAAACCCTTCTAAAGCAACCTATTTAAACTGAAAAACCCTTTCATAAAGGCCTATTTACACTCAAACCCTTCTAAAATAGCCTATTTATACTCAAACCCTTCTAAAATAGTACATTTACACTCAAACCCCTTCTAAAACAACATATTTGCACTCAGTGCCCTGCTTTCAGCCATGAATTTCATAGCATCCACATGGCTACCCAGCAAATCAATTTAAAGCATAAGTAAAACAAAAAAGCATGATATGTATGTTTTGAGGAATTCATAAAGGCCTATTTACACTCAAACCCTTCTAAAATAGCCTATTTACACTCAAACCATTCTAAAATAGTACATTTACACTCAAACCCCTTCTAAAACAACCTATTTGCACTCAGTGCCCTGCTTTCAGCCATGGATTTCATAGCATCCACATGGCTACCCAACAAATCAATTTAAAGCATAAGTAAAACAATTAAAGCATGATATGTATGTTTTAAGGAATTCATAAAGGCCTATTTACACTCAAACCCTTCTAAAACAGTCTATTTACACTCAAACCCTTCTAAAATAGTATATTTACACTCAAATCCCTTCTAAAATAACCTATTTGTACTCAGTGCCCTCTTTCAGCCATGGATTTCATAGCATCCACATGGCTACCCAACAAATCAATTTAAAGCATAAGTAAAACAATTAAAGCATGGTATGTATGTTTTGAGGAATTCATAAAGGCCTATTTATACTCAAATCCTTCTAAAATAGCCTATTTACACTCAAACCCTTTTAAAATAGTCTATTTACACTCAAACCCCTTCTAAAACAACATATTTGCACTCAGTGCCCTGCTTTCAGTCATGGATTTCATAGCATCCACATGGCTACCCAACAAATCAATTTAAAGCATAAGTAAAATAATAAAGCATGATATGTATGTTTTGAGGAATTTATAAAGGCCTATTTACACTCAAACCCTTCTAAAATAGCCTAATTACACTCAAACCCTTATAAAATAGTACATTTACACTCAAACCCCTTCTAAAACAACCTATTTGCACTCAGTGCCCTGCTTTCAGCCATGGATTTCATAGCATCCACATGGCTACCCAACAAATCAATTTAAAGCATAAGTAAAACAATAAAGCATGATATGTATGTTTTGATGAATTCATAAAGGCCTATTTACACTCAAACCCTTCTAAAATAGCCTAATTACACTCAAACCCTTCTAAAATAGTACATTTACACTCAAACCCCTTCTAAAACAACATATTTGCACTGATCAGTGCCCTGCTTTCAGCCATGGATTTCATAGCATCCACATGGCTACCCAACAAATCAATTTAAAGCATAAGTAAAACAATAAAGCATGATATGTATGTTTTGATGAATTTATAAATGCCTATTTACACTCAAACCCTTCTAAAATAGCCTAATTACACTCAAACCCTTCTAAAACAGTATATTTACACTCAAACCCCTTCTAAAACAACATATTTGCACTGATCAGTGCCCTGCTTTCAGCCATGGATTTTATAGCATCCACATGGCTACCCAACAAATCAATTTAAAGCATAAGTAAAACAATTAAAGCATGTATTAATTAATTACAATACAACACATTAAAGTCCTTACCATGCGCAAGTGGTGCTCAGAGGTGTTGATCGACCCCGAGGTGTGCTTCACCCCCCTCCCCGTTGAGCTCAGCCTATTCTGCCTGTGGTGATCGGCGACAGCCCTAGCTTCCTCGGAATCCCAACCCGAGGTATACCTGTGAAAATGTTAAAATTGTTATAGAGATACAATATATACAAAATAACATATATTTAAGGAATAAAATTAAATCAAGTATATTATTATAATGTACTTACTGGCGCCAGACATCATCGATAAAACCTGGAGCCCTCGCCTTCTTCTCAGTCCACGCCCTCTTCATGCCGTAAATCCAGTCGCGGTACTTCTTACCACACAACAACCTAAACGCCTCGTACGCCTCGGCGTCAGAGTGCTCAGGCCAACAATAAGTCAGCTGCAAGTTTAACCAATTTAAATATATTAATTATAAACTTTGATAAAAATTATTAAATTATTAAACATTAACATATCTCATATATCTTACCCTAAAATCATCCCACCAGGAGTCAGAGTACTGTGGCCAGTACTCCTCGTGCTTCATCGTACGTAGAATGCGTCCAATAAAGCGAGACGGATCGGGATACCCGCCTGCAAACCTGACAAATATATACAACAAATCAATATATTATACAAATATGCAATTAACATTTAACCAAGTAAGCATTAAAATTTTAAAACTGAAATATTATTACTTACTGCTTAAGGCTGGAGATGGTAAGGATAATCCTACCATCTCCATCCAGGCCCGGTTTTGGGCATGTTCTAAGTGGTCCACTGAACAGGGCCCCAAAATTTGAAGGGCCCAATTCTTATATATATGTATTATGTATAGACTATTTATTTACTTTTGTTTGAATTAGATAAATATTAGTTTACTTGGTAGAGTGGTGGCTTATTGTGTATAAACATTTTTAGCCATCCTTAGGTTGTTGTTTCGAATCTTGCAAGCTGACCTTTATTATTAAATAATACAATTTTTTTTTAAAGATTTGTACTATAATTACTAAAAACTTTTTTTGTTTGGCATGAATGTAAGAAAATTAATTCCTAGCATTTTCATAAAAACATTTATTTGTTATTTTTGCTCAAAACATCAATAATTATCAGATCAAATGAAAACTCATATATATATATATATATATATATATCTTTCTCTTAAATTTGTGTGTCCCATCCCAAATTTAAGGGGGGCCAATTTCATGAAAATTTGTAGCATAGCTTTATTTATTTTTTTCTTGAAAAAAATTGATTTTGAGAACCTAATTGAAGATTTTGCTTCAAGAAATTTAGAACGATGATACTTTTCAAAGAAAAGTTCGTTACTAGTTTGGAGTTTTAGGGATTTTGGTACTTCATTTCTAGGAAAATAATTTAAATATGATAATATTATAAAATATGTAACATATCTTAAATTTTTGGTACTTGTCTTTTATCAATTTTAGGGTCTAATTTTAAATCTAGCACAAGGCCTCCAAAATGTCAGGACCGGCCCTGTCTCCATCAACAACATCTGGAGTAGATGAGGACCCAACCCCGCTCATCGGATCGTGGGGAGAGTCGGGCGCATCCTCGGGCTGAGATAAGTGAGGCTCAGCTCCTCCTGTAGGTACAGGTAGCTGTATACCCGTAATGCAAGTAGGTAGAAGTCGGACCTTAGGTGTCCGACTCCTACCTCTACCGGCTCGTCTTGACATGTCTATATATAAATTAGTATATTAATGATGACAATTAACGCTAAGTTTAGATGACAATCAAGTTAAAATACATAACATAAATTAAAATCTCTCATCTTCATGATAACAAGTAACATACAAATAGCGTTCTACACATGACATTTAATTTCTAACAAAAAATAAAAGAGCCTAAACGGTACATACTGCAAGACTACTCAGAGTCTTCATTCTCAGTGTTTGCATTTTCTTCAGTCTCAGATTCTTCAGTCTCAGCGTTTGAGTCGCTACTACAAAACTCAAGTTCTTCTTCAGTCTCATCCTCGGACATCCAATCTTCTTCATCTTCTGTTACCTCGTCATCTTCTTCTGCATCACCTTCAATAATCGGGACTTCATCTTTAGACGGGGAAGGAGGTGGCAAATCAACGGGCAATACTATTTCCAGGCCCAAGGGAGGCACGGGCATTTCATCCATTGGATGACTATCAGAAGATACAACGGGAGGTACGGGCATTTCATCCTCTTGATAACATCCTTCTAATGACGATTTTGTAGTTATGTCGTCAGACCGATATGCTATATCAATAGTGCTTCTGGCCTTAGTCTTCCAAACAGCCCACCATCCCCTATCATCAGCTCGCCGATAAGGGTATGGTGTCATGTAGACTTGTTGTGCTTGTGATGCTAAGATGAACACATCATCACCTGCATGTCTAGACGTCTGCTTCACATCGATTAGGTCAAACGAGTCGTGCTTTTTTATACCTCGTACAGTATCTCGCCAGTCACAATTGAATAGGACTATATTTTTCCTCCCGAGATATCATAACTCGATGACTTCTTTAAGGACACCATAATAGTCAAGGTTGCCTTTAAGATTGACACCGTTGTTATCTGTTTGTTTTCCCTCCCCGTATTCCTTTGTATGGAAGACATAGCCATTCACATAATATCCGTTGTATAAAGTAACTCTCATCAACGGATTTGCAGATATGTGAGATAATCTCGCGACTCTCGAGTCATTAGGATGCTCCAAAACCTGAAAAGTATTTCATAATAGACATTTTTAAATGACTGAGACATTATACCGTTTGGATGCATATATAAGATGTCTACATATAAATCGAGCCAGGAAATGATATTTACATATTTGCGTAACCACGACGGAAACTCTTTCTCTGTCCTGATTTCTCACAATTCGTCAGATATATCATCTCCGGCTTGATCTTCGAACATACTGCATTAGGTTTAGAGTTTATACGAGTTATTTATGCATGTTGTAACTTTAATTTGAATCGGACGACTATCTAAAATTAAATGAAATTGATAATTAACTTACTTGAGATATTCCTCAACCTCAGGACAATTAAGGAGTATATAGAGTCTCGCAGCTTCATACTCCTTATTGCTTAGCATTCGAGTCTTAACCGGTTTACCGAGTGGCCGACCCGGAGCATTAAATAATGAGATGTCTCCATTGACATCGGGCTCTCCACCATCATAATTGCGCCCAACCCTAGTCAATCTCGTTTCAATATCGAGATGAAAATATTGCGCGGCAAAGGCAACAATTTCCTCTATAATAATAGCCTCGCATATTGAGGCCTCAACCTTTGCCCTGTTTCTCATCTTCCTTTTCAAATGACCGAGATACCTAATTGCAGATGCATGACAGGATAAAAAAAATGTTACACAAGCTATAATCGACTTTTACGTATGTTATAGATGAAAAACGATTATTATGAGACGAGTAATTACCTCTCAAATGGATACATCCATCTGTATTGAACTGGACCCCCAACCCTAGCTTCATATGCCAAGTGGACCGGTAAATGTTCCATAGGATCAAAAAAAGACGGAGGAAAGATCTTCTCAAGTTTGCAAATCGTCACGACAATGCTCGCTTCGAGTCTTCTCATGTCATCAACCCGCAGAGTGCTGGATGATAACGCTCTGAATGACTCACTCAGCTCGGTTAACGCAATCCATATATTGTCGGGCAACAAGTCTCTAAGCGCAATAGGAAGTAACCTGTTCAGTAACACGTGACAATCATGACTCTTCAAACCATGAACCTTTCCTTTATCTACATTTACACAATTTTCGATGTTAGAAGCGTAACCGTCTGGAAGCCTCAATCCCTTCAACCACTTCAACACTAGAAGTCTTTGATCCTTGGTTAGCACGTATGGAGCGACAGGTTTCACTGTTTTACTATTGACCTCTTTTAGCTCCAAGGCAGGCCGCTTACATATGTCTTTCATGTCCATTCGGGCTTTGGGTGTGTCCTTGGTAGTTGCCCTCCAATCCATAATGGTGTTAAAAATATTGTCAAACACATTCTTCTCAATGTGCATGACGTCAAGATTATGGCGTATCAAATTATCTTTCCAATAAGGCAACTCCCAAAATATACTCTTTTTGGTCCAATTATGCTTTACACCAAAATCTCGCAGTCTATCTTTTGCATACATCTTCCCCCACCTGGTCTTCTGTAGTTTAGACACCTTTTCATAAACAGCTTCACCGCTCAAACGTCTAGGCGCCTCATCACGCTCAACCCTATTCTTAGTGAATTGCTGCTTCTGTGATCTAAATGGGTGGTCATCCGGTAGAAATTGACGATGACAATCAAACCAACAAGGTTTACGAGAGTGGTCGAGTGTGAACGACTTAGTGTCATCCATACAAATAGGACATGCAAGCTTCCCATGTGTGCTCCAACCCAATAACATCCCATAGGCAGGGAAGTCATTCACCGTCCACATCAACGCGGTTTTCATTTTAAAATTTTCTTTTTTGAATGCATCTCATGTTTCCACTCCGTCTTCCCAGAGCATTTTCAACTCGTCAATCAAAGGGCGGAGATAAACATCAATATTCTTACCAGGGCTAGTCGGTCCAGGTATGAACAGTGACAAGAACATATAAGGATCACTCATACACAACCACGGTGGAAGATTGTAGACGGTAGCTATAACCGGCCAACAAGAGTAGGACTTCGCCCAGGCCGAAAGGAGTAAAACCATCCGCGCATACGCACAACCCGATATTTCTAGCTTCGGCAAAGTCAAGATGAGTTGCATCAAATTGTTTCCAAGCCAAGCCGTCGACGGATGAGTCAACACGCCATCCTCGCGGGCTTTCTTTGTGCCAACGCATAGCTTCGAATTAGCTTTAGACGCGTAGAGCGTTGCAATCTCGAGTCAACGGCGTAACGCAACCGCTTATAAGGTTCATTCTTCTTGCGTTTCGAACGCCCTCCGTTTCGGCTTATATCGATCATGGCCACACACGGAACATTCTTTCAAGTTTGAATCTTCCTTGTAGAAAAGCATGCAATCATTCTTGCATGCATCAATCTTCTCATATTTCAACCCAATATGCCCAACTATCTTCTTTGTCGATAGAAGTTCTCGGCATCTTATTCCCTTTCGGCAAAGCTTTTTCGGTGCTTTCATAAGACGATTGAAACCGATTGACTAATATTGCAATCGACTTGATGTTTAGGAACTCACCACGTCTCCAAAACGGTCCGCTCGAGCCAGGATACAACTTCTCCGTTGCGGACTCCATAGCTTCAATGAACTTATTAGTGCGGGATTTGGCTCCTCTTGACGTGCGTTCTCTGACCAGTCAAAATGAGCACCAGCAACATCCCTAACCATATCTTCCATACCACGAACTGGTTCATCGTTCACACTCGTATTTACTGGTTCAGGTTCACGTACAGGAATTCTCTGCTGGTTACTTTCCGGCCTAGGCACTACTCTGATTTGCTCACCGTGAGCTACCCACCGCTTGTACCTAACTTGAAACCCGTGCTGGAGAAGGTGCTTCTCAACAATCATCGAAGGGAAGTACTTTCGATTTTTGCAGCCATCACATGGATACCTTATGTTGTTACCACTCATGTATTTGGGGTTCGCTAGAGCAAATTCGATAAAACTCTTCAAACCTCTAATGAACTCATCTATAATACCACTACGATTCGGCAACCTCCGATTATACATCCAACTGCGATCGTCAGTCGACATCACTCCTATTAAGCAACAAATGATTAGTATGAGATCGAATACACTATTAAGTAATCACAATTCATCGGTCGACATCACGCCTAAACCATATCTAAGCCCTAAACACTATCTAAATCGGTATCTATCATCATATTCTCGTCAAACCCATCTCTAAAGCTGATCGTCCCAAATTTCCCACATCAATGTAGGTTTATTGGATTCAAGATGGGAGATCCTTCAATTGAAGTACCTCTTTCATTCGCCGTCGAGCAATTACTTGATAAAATTTGTGTACGTCGTCATTTATCTCTGTCGCCGAATTAAGATTATTTAAGAAGAGGAATTCTTGAAAGCATCCAAGGACAGCGTAGTTTTGTAATTCCCTATGTCGTTGACAGCTCTCCATCGTTCATTGAAGCCTACAAATATTGCTCGTGAAGAAGAGTACTCAGCACTTTGGGAGTGAGCTCACAAGGATTGCAAAGTATCCTTACACTGGAGTTAAGACTAAGCTTTAACAAAACTTAGTAGCATCTCCAGCATAAGAATAGTTTTCAACCCTTTTGAGCTCACTCCCAAGTGCCGATAACTCTTCTTCACGAGCAATATTTGTAGGCATCTATGAAAGGACGGACAGCTATCAACGACATAAAGAATTACAAAACTACGTTGTCCTTGGATGCTTTCAAGAATTCCTCTTCTTAAATAAGCTTAATTCGGCGGAAGAGATAAATGATGCCACACACAAATTTTATCAAGCAATTGCTCGACGGTGAATGAAAGAGGTACTTCAATTGAAGGATCTCACATCTTGAATCCAATAAACCTACATTGATGTGGGAAATTTGGGACGATCAGCTTTAGAGATGGGTTGACGAGAATATGATGATAGATACTGATTTAGATAATATTTAGGGTTTAGACATGGTTTAGGGTTTAGATAGAGTTTAGGGGGTTTAGATAGGGTTTAGTGTTTAGGGTTTAGATATGATTTAGAATTTAGGGTTTAGATCGGGTTTAGGGGGTTTAGATAAGGTTTAGTGTTTATCGTATATGGTTTAGGGTTTAGATAGGGTTTAGATATGGTTTAGGGTTTAGGTTGGGGTTTAGAATTTAAGGTTGTGATTAAGGGTAAAAGTTTAGCGTTAGATTTTAGGTTAAGGGTAACGTTTACGGTTAAGGTTTGAGGGTCCAGTTTAGGTTTAGGGTTTAAGGTTTAAGGATCCAGTTTAGGGTTTAGGTTGGGGTTTAGAATTTAAGGTTGTGATTAAGGGTAAAGGTTGGGGTTAAGGGTATGGTTTAGGGTTAAAGTATGGTTAAGGTTAGGTTTAAGGGTTTTGGTTTAAGGTAAAGGGTATAGTTTAGGGTTAGGTTAGGTTTTAGGGTTTCGGTTAAAGTAGGGTTAGGTTAGGGTTAAAGTAGGGTTAAGGTTAGGTTTAAGGGTTTCGGTCTAAGGTAAAGGGTATAGTTTAGGGTTAGGTTAGGTTAGGTTTTAAGGTTATGGTTGTGGTTTAAGATCAAGAGTAGGGTTTAAGGTTGTGACTAGAGTTATGGTATAGGGTTAGTGATAAGAGTTAGGTTTTAAGTTTAAGGATATGGTTTAGCGTTAGATTTTAGGTTAAGGGTAGCGTTTAGGGTTAAGGTTTGAGGGTCTAGTTTAGGTTTAGGGTTAAATTTTATTTCTATACATATTTATATTTTTAAAATTAGTCTAGCCATATGTATTAGTATGTAAATTCTAACATTCCTTTCTTGAAGATCAAGGGTTTTTGAAGGAGGGATGATTGACTTGAAGATTTAAAATGATATGTATGTTTTTGACATATTTAAGAAAGATTGTTGATGGTATTTTCTATTCTTATAACTTGCTATGTGTTTGTCATATATATACACAATTATCCAAGTAGTTAATTATTTAGATATCCTTTAGTTTTCATGAACTTGATTATTGTGGAGTTTTATGAAAAACTATCGTCTATATATTAAGTCTTGTGAACTTGATCAAAATGTTGTTTTCTCTAGATTAACAACGTTAATAGTAAGAAGAAGTGAGTGCATAACAAGTTGCATAAAAGCTTGAGGTGGGCCTCCTCCTAGCCATCCCTATTTTAATGTTTGGGTGCTGCGATGGGCCTTATCACATTGCAGTGATTAGGCTTATCTAAATCTCACCTGACTAAGGACTGTTGGCAATTGGCATCCAACCCATATACTATGTTTTGACTACCAACCAAGTGGACTGACTGACTAGGTAAAAGGCAGTAGCATACAATTTTAACAAAAATGTAATTACAGAAAACAAAAATATATATATATAAACAGAAAAAAAGAAACATACATTTTTAATAAAAAATGTAATACACATTTACACAGAATAAAACATAAAATTCATAAATATACACATGTATATTGAATAAATTCAAATGAAACTTTTTCTATTTTCCCAAATCAAGTTCAACAATACACACTTAAAAGGATTAAAGAATCCATAACAACCAAAACCCATTCAATTCTTTATATTTCTTGACATCCATTTGAGAGAAAATTATAGCTAAATCAAAAAAAAAAAAAAAAAGTCACCAGAAACCTGTCGCATGAACAATTACAGATAGAAAAAAATTAAAAATAAGAAACAATACATAAATTTAAAAATATATATATACCTAGGGAGAGAGAGAGAGAGGGTGGCGGTGGCGCAGGGAGAGAGACCGAACGGAAGGGACGGTGGCGCGGCGGACTCAAAAAAAAAACAGAAAATTAAACATAGAAACAACAAATAAGATCAATTTTTATACAAAATTTAAAACATTACATAAATTAACTACAAAAAATTAGAAATTAAAAAAAGTATATATACCTAGGGAGAGAGAGAGAGGGTGGCGGTGGCACAGGGAGAGACCGAACGGAAGGGACGGTGGCGCGGCGGGGGTGAAGCGGCGGAGGTGGCGCGGCGGGGGTTGTGCGGGGAGAGAGAGATAGAGAGAGAGAGAGTGTAGAGATAGGTCTGATTCAGGAGGGGGGCGACTTCGATTTGGGAATTTTACTTTACATTACTGTCGGAATTTCTGTCGGAACTCCGACAGAAACATTTACTTAAACTGACGAAAATTCCGATAGTAAATTTGACAAACATTTTCTGGCACTCAAAAATGGAATATTCCAAGAATATTCCCTAAAATACTGTCGAAAAATTACTGTCGGAATACTCCGACAGTAATTACTGTCGGATAAAAAGGCATATTCGTAGAATATACCTCAATTACTGTCAAAAAATTACTGTCGGACAATATTCGACAGTAATTTAAATTACTGTCGGGAAATCCGACAGTAATTTAAATTACTGTCGGGAAATCCGACAGTAATTACTGTCGGAATAGTCCGACAGTAATTAGCGTGTTTCTAGTAGTGTGGGGGTCATTTGTGTGCTTAGCACACACCATTCTTCAATTAGGCTCTAGGGGGACACTAGGGATACAATCTTCGCAATGGGTAGGCAAGAAAAGGCTTAAACGGTCCAAAAGTGGCCAAAATCATGTCCTCATCACCATAATGCCCCTGCCTGGCTTTAATCATCTTCAAGTAAAAATTTTAAGAAAAATCCCAAGATATCAAAACTCAACTAAAATATTCACAAGGTAAACATAATACTTCGCTAGATAGCACTAAGAACAAAACTAAGACTTTGTGAACAACATGATCATACAAATTACGCCCAAGATAGAATTAACAAGGGAATCACTACTTTCTATCAACTAGCATGCAAATGACTCCAAGATTACTCTACCAATGCAATAAACATGCGTACTCTAAAAGTGCCTTCCAAGAAAAATTATGACCAAAACTAGAAGCTCAGGTGTTTCAAAAGCTCAAAATGCCAAAGTTCCACAATTTTAAAATTATGCCCGCAAATTGAAACCCAAACTGAAATTACCATCTCCCCCAAGCTTATAAATCACATTGCCCTTAATGTACAGAAACATAAGAGATTACCAATAGGGAAATGGAACGAACTCACCAAATTGGAAGCTGACCAAATCGCAGGAATCTGGAGACTGCTGGTTGGCATGTAGAGCAACTAAAATGTCAGTTTGGCACTTTTGCTCTTCCTGGCTTGACTCAATTTTTGTAGCGAGCTCGCACTACATTTCGATTGAGATGGATTACCTCGAGTACGCTTTGAAGGACGCTCAACCTGGGAACTTTTGACTTTGACTTGGCCATTGACTTTGAAGATGGATCGACGATTGAGATCTGCCTTGTTATAGCCAGTTGTGATGATAGATGTCTTGAAAGAATTGTAATAGCAGTGAAAAGCGCTAATTTTCCACCCCTGTTTGCACCTTGAGTCTCCCTGGATATCTTAAATCTCAAATCCTCTCAATTGATGGATAGATGAGAGTAAACCCTAGGATTAATGTATGAAGAGATGAGGGAGAATGAAAGTTTTTGATTCCTAGGTTTTGATTTGGAGATTGGGGCGAGTATGCAAGAGAGGAAGATGAGAGAGCGAAGGTCATGAATGTGGGAAGAGACAGAGACCGACATTTGGTTTTGGGCGGGGGGTTTTCGACGATTTGTCTCTTTTTTTTTTTTTCATGGGTACAAAATATTTCCCACCTCAAGTGCGAACAGAGCTGGAGCAACTGCTTATTCTTAACTTCAATTTCGCAGGCGCAAAAAATTTCGTACCATGGGTGTGAACTGTGCTGCGAGATATCATATTTTCCTCCTGCTTCAAATTTGCAGGTGCAAAAATTTTCCCAACTTGGGTGCGATCAAATCTGCAAAAACTTTCAATCTCCATTTTGTGAAATTGCACTCGGAACATAATTCCCAACCAGGGCATGAACCTTTCGTCGAACAAGTTCTTCTTTGCTCAATTCTTCGCACGGATCTTGCGATGCAACATTAAAACCCTATAAAAGGAAGATCAAACAAAACACAAGAAAGAGACTGTAACGTAATAAAAACAAAGATTGAAATAAGATTAAAAACAAGAACAAAAAAGTAAAAGTGAAAAAATATCCCTTTGGGTTACCTCCCAATAAGCGCTTGTTTAAGGTCATTAGCTTGACCCCTTTAAGATCAATTCAAAGAAGATGATGGGGAAAGGTCAAGGTGCATGACATCTTTCTCCAATGGCTCTCCTGCTACATAGTGCTTCAAACGCTGGCCATTATTTACCTTGAATGTACCACCCGACTCACTCTAAATATCAATAGCTCCATAAGGATAGACTTGATGGACAACCAATGGTCCGGACCATCTAGATTTGAGCTTTCTTAGAAAAAGTTTCAATCTAGAATTAAAGAGTAAAACGTTATCTCCCTCATGAAATTCATGGCACAAAATATTCTTGTCATGCCATCTCTTTGTATGCTCTTTATATATTCGGGCATTCTCATATGAATTAAGACGTAATTCATCGAGTACATCGAGCTGAAGCAGCCTTTTCTCACCCGCAGTCTTCATGTCAAAATTACGAGCTTTGATTGCCCAATAAGCTTTGTGCTCAAGCTCTACCGGAAGGTGGCATGGCTTCCCATAGATTAACCGAAATGACGACATCCCAATAGGAGTTTTGAAAGCAGTCCGGTAGGCCCAAAGTGCATCATCATGCTTCAAAGACCAATCTTTTCTCTATCGATTGACTATTTTTTCTAGGATGCTTTTGATTTCTCTATTAGAAATCTCCACTTGCCCACTCGTTTGCGGATGGTACCCTATGCTAAGCTTGTGCTTCACCCCATACTTCTTCAAAAGACATTCAAATAGATTTTTAATGAAGTGCGTGCCTTTGTCACTTATCACCACTCTTGGTACCCCAAACCTTGTAAAAATAACCCTTTTAAAGAACTTTGTTATCACTCTTACATCATTTGTTGGGGCTGCAATGGTTTCAACCCACTTGGAGAAATAGTGAACCGCGACCAGGACGTACTTGTTGTTGAAGGAACATGGGAATGGTCCCATAAAATCTATACCCCATACATCGAATATTTCCACTTCTAAAATGTTGTTTAAGGGCATCTCATTCCTTCTTGATATGTTTCCTAGTTTTGACACCTATCACAAGTCAATACATACCTCCGGGTATCATAGAACAGAGTAGGCCAATAGAATCCACACAGAAGGACCTTAGCAGCAGTTTTTGACATGCTCGCATGGCCTCCGTATGATGAAGAGTGACAGTGATAGAGAATATCTGCTACTTTCTCTTCGGGCACAAATCTTTTAAAGACACCATCTGTACACCTTCTGTACAACAATGGTTCGTCCCAGTAATAGTACTTCAAATCAGCAAAGAACTTTTTCTTTTGTTGATAAGTAAAGTTTGGAGGTAGCACTTCACTTGCCAAGTAGTTCACGTAGTCAGCGTACCACGGTGCATTCCTTACAGAGATACGAGCAGCTGATCATCCGAGAAAGAGTCATCAATTGGAAGCTCACCTTGTTCATCCTTCCAACATCTTACTGTAATCTTAACAGGTGGTCGGCTACCACATTTTCTGTCCCTTTCTTGTCGCGAATCTTTAAATCAAACTCTTGGAGTAGAAAAATCCATCGGATTAACCTTGGCTTTGCATCATTCTTACTCAAAAGAAATCTGATGATAGCATGATCCGTAAACACAATCACCTTTGATCCCACCAAGTATGACCAGAACTTCTCAAAAGCAAAAACAACCGCCAACAATTCCTTCTGATGAGCTCAAGATTTCCACAAATTTTCCTTTTAATTTCCTTTTATTTTGTGCTACTTTTGAGTTAATTGTGCTTGAAAGTATTATTATTTCTGTATTTGTGCTTATTGTAGGTTTCCAAGTATAATCAAGCATTTTATAAGGATTTTAGCACAAGGTTGAGGAAAATTTTGGGCTTCAAAGTTGAGCTACAAAATATTCTGTCAAAGTCCGTTAGAGTTCCAAGACAAAATGAGGCTAACGGTGGCTAACGGAGGCTAACAGAGAATTAGATTGCAAAGCCTGGGAGGATTGGGTTTTGGGAGCCTATTCTGAAGAAGCAGGGGCACCGGAGTAATTAATGAGAATTCTCATTAATACGGTGTCTACCCTGCTGTGCCGACACGTGTCCCTGCCCAGCTACCTTGCTGACCCGCGGTTCTTTCCTTGGATCCCCATCTAACCCGGCCCATTTTCCACCCATTTCCTCTCTCAGCCTCACCCATTTCCATCCCTTGATCCGCTCCATCAACCTGCCCGCAAACTCCAGCCGATTTCAGCCCATGCCCAGCTCTCTTTTCCTTCCCTTTTTATCCCCAAATATTCATATAATTCCCATTTTTCCCTGGCTTCTTTGATACTCTAAACTTTTCTAATATCTCCAAGCTTTTGCCCCCAATTGATTCAGACAGTACGCAGACGGGCTGTGAGCCCCTTTGGGGCAGCAGTCCCTTTCTCCCCAAAAAACAATGTTCTCCTTCCTCCATTGATTGATCACCATTGAAGGTTTGGAGCTTCAAATCAAGGGCCAACGAAGCTTCTACAAGTGATTTCAACCCCGGATCTCGGCATTGCTCGCGGCTTTGTCGGTTAAATTCTTCCAATTTATATATTAGATATTTTCTTGTGTTGAATGATTTTGTAATTGTGGAATTGGTTTTGTGCTTTAATGATTTATGGAAAGCAATTATTTTTTCTATGTTGTTGTAGTGATTTAATTTAATGTCTGTCTTTATTTAGTATACAAGCATGCTAGGTTATTAATTTGCGAGCTTAATACTTTTAATTAATTGGTCACTAATTAATTGATTTGAGAAATGTTTGGATCTGCGCGAGCTACCTTGCATTTCGGACCGAACAAATTAGTAGTTGGTGCCTGGAAAACACCGATAGCCATGGCAGTACTTATTTTGTGAAGCGATCACTCCACCGAGAGGTAGGAAATTAGGGTTTTTAACCACTTTCGATGTCCCGGTTACCGGCATGCCTTGTAGAAAAATAGAGAGATTATTTCTCTACCCACTATTACCCATATTCTTGGTATTTATTGTGTGATCTTAATGCTTTTAATGGGAGTCATGACCCGTTAGATGATTTCTAGAATTATAGGGTAAGATGCGAGAGCCCGTCCTATTAATTCGGATAACACAATAATTGTCTATGGCTTGACCGAGAGGTATCGATCGTTCTTAGATAGTCATGTGGTGCTTGAGCGATAATGCAACTATTCTTTCCTTGCCATAAGATGTGAGAGCCCGTAGTAAGGATTAATAGCTAGACTTGCTATAAGATGCGAGAGTCCGTAGTAAATATCATTAACGTGCGCCCGACTACCAAGACTTGAGTAAAAAGAGAGTAGAGAGAAGATTAAATTAATCACGAGCTAGATTAAAAAATATTGCATTCCTAAAGTCCTATCTTTTATCTTGATTTGTTGTTGCCAAACCATTTTGTGACATTTGTAAATATTAATTGATTTCTTTTATTTTTAGTTTTTATTCTTAATTTATTTTCGCTCAAATATAATTAGCTAGCTCAATTTCAGTACTTAGTAGGAGTGAAAATTACGTGCATTCTCTGTGGGATCGATAACTCGTACTTATGTACACTTTATTACTTGATACGACAGGGTATTCTTGCCCTAGTTGTTGCAGTTTAATTTGCAGCACATCAATTTTTTTGCGCCGTTGCCGGGGAATGATTTAATTTTCACTCCTATATGCTAATATCGATACTAAGCAAAGCTAATTGTAATTTGAGCATTTTTTTTATTTAGTTTACTTGCTTTTGTATTTATATGCTTGTGTCGCTTTTCGAAGCCTTCCCGAGTTTTGTGTGTTTGTAGGGAGGTGTATATAGTGTCCCCACACAAAAAAATTTTCTTTTTATTTTGTATATATTTATTTTCATAATTGCTTTCATGCCTTTTTCTTTTGAGCTTGATTTGATATAGGGGATGAGCACTTTCAAGGTTGGGGTTTACTTGAGGAAATTCTTTGGAGTAGGCTCACTCTCCGGCCTGGACTTCTTAAGAAATCAACTTTGAGGGAGTTTTCTTTCCTTCCCTTCTCCGTTTACTTTAAGTTTGGGGGTTGGGTTTGGATTGTTTAGCTTTGAAAATTCTGAAAGTTTTGAGCTTGAAATTCCCCATTTTTAATGCTTTGAATTTTGGGCGCTTGTTAGAGTTATATGTGCATTATTTTCTTGGATTCATTCTTGAGTTTATTATATGCATAGTTGAGGATATGTGTGTGCTTTTTATGCTATCTTCACCTCATTCATGATTAATAATGCCCATGTTGGATTTTGAATTGAATTGTTATGCTATGCTCTAGCTTTGATAGTGCATGTCGGATGAGTATCATATTTTTGAGTCTTGATGCCGTGAGATGATCTTGAAAATTGTTAATTAAAGTAGCTTGGTTTGGACTTGTGTGCATGACAAGAGCATGATATAGGCCATCTTTGGATTGTTAGTGCCATATTATCCTACCCATTATACATTAATCCTTAGTATCCCCTTTTGAGCTTATTTATAGAATGGCGTGTGCCTAGAGCACACAATGACCCCCATTCGACTTCATTTTCATGTACCCGCATCATCCTATCCCATGAGCCTATACACTTTTGCCGGCACCCTTCAAGAGAAGCATGATTTGGAATGAATTGTTTTATTTATGAATTCTTGTTGGGAAGTGTTCGCTTCATGAAGTATTGTGCTTTTATTGTTGATGATGTTGGTGTTTGGAAAAGTGTTGAATGATGGTAAAAGAGCCCCCTTGGCAAGCAAAAGAAAATCAAAAGAAAAGAAAAATCAAGGGAGGTAAGAAAAAAAAGAAAAGAAAATGCCATTGTTCTTCAATTGCTCAAGGAAATATAAGGGTGGAGCTAAATTGTTGTGGTATAGATACTTTCTTCAACCCAATGTTTAAAGTTTAAGGGGTTTTTGAAGTGAGTTTGTGGTACTTTGAAGAGTGGTGCTTTCATGAAGCAAATCATTGTGTGAAGACTTCAAATTCTTTGCTCTCTTGACTTTTTATCCTATCCTTGATTTGTAGCCCAAACCATGGCCAACATTACAAGCTTATTAAAGTCCTATTGATATTGTCATGCCATGCTAGTCTTTGCCTTGTGAAGCATAAAACTCTTTCGGTTTGATTGCTCATTTTTGATATCTCATTGACCGTTCAATCCTTGCTAGAGCTAGGCTATTTTATTAATGGACATGTGTTTTGAAGCGTGGGCAAATTGTTTGAGGAAAAAGTGAGCTATCAATTAAATCACATCATACCTTAATTATGCATGTTTATAACCTTGAGTTTGATTTCCATCATGGTAATGTGCATGTGATCTTAAGCGAGCGCCGTGTTCCAACTCTAAGTCCTTGAGCTCATTTTAATTATTTTATTTCTTTGCTCGGGGCGATCAAAGCTTAAGTTTGGGGGTGTGATGAGCTCAAGATTTCCACGAATTTTCCCTTTAATTTCCTTTTATTTTGTGCTACTTTTGAGTTCATTGTGCTTAGAAATATTATTATCTCTGTACTTGTGCTTATTGTAGGTTTCCAAGTATAATCAAGCATTTTATAAGGATTTTAGCACAAGGTTAAGGCAAATTTGGGCTTCAAAGTTGAGCTACAAAATATTCTGTTAAAGTCCGTTAGAGTTCCAAGACAAAATGAGGCTAACGGTGGCTAACGGAGGCTAACAGAGGATTAGATTGCAAAGCCTGGGAGGATTGGGTTTTGGGAGCCTATTCTGAAAAAGCAGGGGCACCGAAGCAATTAATGAGAATTCTCATTAATGCGGTGTCTACCCTGCTGTGCCAACACGTGTCCCAGCCCAGCTACCCTGCTGACCCACGGTTCCTTCCTTGGATCCCCATCTAACCCGGCCCATTTTCCACCCATTTCCTCTCTCAGCCTCACCCATTTCCATCCCTTGATCCGATCCATCAACCTGCCCGCAAACTCCAGCTGATTTTAGCCCATGCCCAGCTCTCTTTTTCTTCCCTTTTTAGCCCCAAATATTCATATAATTCCCATTTTGCCCTGGCTTCGTTGATACTCTAAACTTTCCTAATATCTCCAAGCTTTTGCCCCTAATTGATTCAGACAGCACGCAGACGGGCTGTGAGCCCCTTTGGGGCAGCAGTCCCTTTCTCCTAAAAAAAAAAATGTTCTCCTTCCTCCATTGATTGATCACCATTGAAGGTTTGGAGCTTCAAATCAAGGGCCAACGAAGCTTCTACAAGTGATTTCAACCCCGGATCTCGGCATTGCTCGCGGCTTTGTCGGTTAAATTCTTCCAATTTATATTTTAGATATTTTCTTGGGTTGAATGATTTTGTAATTGTGGAATTGGATTTGTGCATTAATGATTTATGGAAAGCAATTATTTTTTCTATGTTGTTGTAGTGATTTAATTTAATCTCTCTATTTATTTAGTATACAAGCATGCTAGGTTATTAATTTGTGGGCTTAATGCTTTTAATTAATTGGCCACTAATTAAATGATTTGAGAAATGTTTGGATCCGCGAGAGCTACCTTGCATTTTGAACCGAACAAATTAGTAGTTGGTGCTTGGAAGAAAACACTGATACCCATGGGAGTACTTGTTTTGTGAAGCGATCACTCCACCGAGAGGTAGGAAATTAGGGTTTTTAACCACTTTCGATGTCCCGATTATCGGCATGCCTTGTAGAAAAATAGAGAGATTATTTCTCTACCCACTATTACCCATATTCTTGGTATTTATTGTATGATCTTAATGCTTTTAATGGGAGTCATGGCCCATTAGATGATTTCTAGAATTATAGGGTAAGATGCGAGAGCCCGTCCTATTAATTCGGATAACACAATAATTGTCTATGGCTTGACCGAGAGGTATCGAGCGTTCTTAGATAGTCTTGGGGTGCTTGAGCGATAATGCGGCTATTCTTTCCTTGCTATAAGATACGAGAGCCCGAGCCCGTAGTAGGGATTGATAGCTAGACTTGCTATAAGATGCGAGAGCCCGTAGTGAATATCATTAACGTGCGCCCGACTACCAAGACTTGAGTAAAAGGAGAGTAGAGCCGAGCTAGACTAGAAAATATTGCATTTCTAAAATCCTATCTTTTATCTTGATTTATTGCTGCCAACCCATTTTGCGACATTGTAAATATTAATTGCTTTCTTTTTATTTTTAGTTTTTATTCTGAATTTATTTTCGCTCAAATATAATTAGCTAGTTCAATTTCGATACTTAGTTGGAGTGAAAATTATGTGCATTCCCTATGGGATCGATACTTGTGCTTATGCACTATATTACTTGATACGGCAGGGTACTCTTGCCCTAGCTGTTTCAATTTAATTTGCAGCACATCACCTTCTCCGTTGTGGCATAATTCACCTGAGCCTCATCTAGAGTCCACCTTGTATAGTAGATGGCATAAACTTTCTTGTCTTTCCTCTATCCAAAAACTGCTCCAACAACGTAGTCACTCGCATCACACATAATTTCAAATGGAAGGCTCCAGTCCGGCGGCCTCATGATTGGGGCTAAAATCAACGCTTCTTTTAACTTGTTAAATGTTGTAAGACAATCTTCATTGAAATCAAATTTAACATCTTTAAGCAACAAGTTAGTAAGGGGCTTTGAAATCTTTGAAAAATCTTTGATAAATCGATGATAAAAGCCAGCATGCCCCAAGAAACTACGCACTCCTCTAACTGTAGTTGGTGGAGGCATTTTTTTCAATGATTTCAATTTTGCCCTATCAACCTCAATACCTCTTTCGGACACTAAATGCCCAAGCACTATTCCTTCCCTTACCATGAAGTGACATTTTTCCCAATTAAGCATAAGATTCACATCCTCAGATCGTTGTAAAACTTGACAAAAATTTTCTAGACATGAATCAAATGAAGTGCCATAAACAAAAAAATCATCCATGGAAACTTTCATAATATGCTCAATGAAATCAGAAAATATGGCCATCATGCGTCGTTGAAAAGTGGCTGGTGCATTGCAAAGACCAAAAGGCATACGCCGATAAGCAAAAGTGTCATACGAACACGTAAAGGTGGTCTTTTCTTGGTCACTAGGATGTATAGCAATTTGAAAGAAACCAGAAAAACCATCCAAGTAACAAAAGAATGAATGCTTAGCCAACCTTTTCAACATTTGATCAATAAAAGGGAGGGGGAAATGATCTTTACGGGTTGCTTTATTGAGCTTCCTATAATCAATGCACATTCTCTAATCCGTAACAAGCCTAGATGGAATCAACTCATCATTAGAATTTTTGACAATAGTCAAACCTCCTTTCTTGGGAACATCTTGAGTAGGGCTAACCCACTCACTATCAGAAATGGGATAAATTATCCTAGCTGCAAGAAGCTTCAACACTTCTTTCTTGACCACTTCTTTCATATTAGGATTCAATCTTCTTTGCCCTTCAATGGAAGGTTTATAGTCATCTTCTAACAGAATCCTATGCATGCAAAAAGACGGATGAATTCCTTTGAGGTCATCAATGGTATACCCTATTACCTTGCGAAAACGTCTAAGTAAATTAAGCAACTTTTCAGCTTCTTCACTACTTAGATATCTACTAACAATGACGGGGTTTATGGAATTAGGCCCAAGAAACTCATACCTGAGAGACGAAGGAAGAGGCTTAAGTTCTACCTGTGGGGCCTTATCTTCCTCCAAAGCTTGATCCTTCGAACCTACTTCAAGGTTTTAAATTTCCTCCTTTTGAGGTGAAAACTCTCATCTTCATCCATCAAATTTGCATATGCAACAACCTCTGGATTTTCGTGATTTATGACATCTTTGCTAGTCAAACAAACTTCCAAGGGGTCCCTTGATCTTTCATTAACTTCTTCCACGAAATTGCTTATATCACTGTCTATCCTGCAACATGAGTTCTCAACAGAAAAACTGTTCATAGCACTAGATAAATTAAACTTAACTTTCTCACTTCCAACATTCAAGGAGATCTTTCCACTTTTCACATCAATAACCCGCGGTAGCTAGGAAAGGTCTACCAAGAATTATTGGAATATGAGAATCCTCATCCATCTCAAGAACAAAGAAATCCACAGGTATGAAAAATTTACCCACTTTAATTGGAACATCTTCCAATATACCTACTGGAAATTTGACAGAGCGATCTGCCAATTGCAACAAAGTCTTAGTAGGCCTTAATTCACCTAAATCAATCTTCTTAAAAATAGACAACGGCATCAAACTTACACTTGCACCGAGATCACACAAAGCACGATCAATGTTATGATTGCTAATCACACAAGGAATTGTAAAACTAATGGGGTCTTTAAGTTTAGGAGGTAGTTTATTTTGAATTATTGCACTACACTCCTCAGTTAAAGCCACAGTCTCATAGTCTTCCAATTTTCTCTTATTAGACAAAATATCTTTCTAGAATTTTGTATAAGAATTAAGGCATTTGTGAAAGTGCATCGGTGAACGAAACATTAATGTAGGGCTTTTACAAGACCTTTAAAAATTTCCCAAATTGCTTATCAAGATTAGCATTAGCAAATCTTTGAAGGAATGGTATAGGCGACTTATAAGGGGGATGGGGAACATATTCGGGCTCTTGTTCCACTTC
This sequence comes from Platycodon grandiflorus, assembly GCA_016624345.1. NCBI lineage: Eukaryota > Viridiplantae > Streptophyta > Magnoliopsida > Asterales > Campanulaceae > Platycodon > Platycodon grandiflorus. The sequence goes on from CM028367.1 coordinate 5,444,342, forward strand.
TTTTTCCTTCGAAACCTCAACCATTGGCTCATTGTGCTCACTCTCATTAATCTCGCCCTTTTTATTCTCATCATTTCCAACCTTAGGTTCCTCAAGTTGTTTTCCACTCCTTAATGTCACTACCTTACAATGCTCCCTAGGGTTAGGTTCGGGTTTACCTGGTAACATTCCTGGAGCTGTAGAAGATGAAGCGGCTTGTTGTGCAATTTGAGTCTCTAACATCTTATTATGTATATTCAAATTGTCTACTTTAGATGTCAAATTCCTAATTGCTTCATTCACTGCTTGACACTGTTGTCTAAACTCTTCATTTTGTTTCTGTTGGGTAACCACAAAACTCTCTAACAAGCTTTCTAGATTTGACTTTTGAGGAGGTGGATTGAAGGGTCTAGGATGGAAACCAGGGGGTTGGTTAAAACTATTAGGAGGTGCTGGGTTGGGATTGTTCTTATACAAAAAGTTTGGGCGATTCCTCCAACCAAGGTTGTAAGTGTTTGACATGGGATCGTGAAGGGTCTTTGGTTGAAGTTGTTTAAAGCATTCATTTGTTCTTAACATTCAAATTGGGAAAATTATTTTCCCACTTGACAATCACTAGCTAGATGTCCCATAACACCACAAATTTCACATGGATAGCTATTGTTACTCACCACAGCACTTACATTCAATTTATCAAATTTTGAATTTAAAGCATCGAACTTGGCAGCAAGCATACTAAGAGCATAAACCTCATAGTTACCTGGAACTCCTTTTGATTGATTGGGGCCTCTTTTCGTTGACCATTGAGAGTGGTTGGTGGCTATATCTTCAATCAACTTATAGGTTTCATCGACATTCTTGTTCATGAGAGCACCACCTGCTGCCGCATTAATGGAAATCCTCTCATTATATGTGAGCCCATTTTAGAATGTATGGACTATCAACCACTTCTTCAACCCATGATGAGGGCACAACCTAAGCATCTCTCCAAATCTTTCCCATGCTTCATACATTGATTCGTTTGGCCGCTATGAAAAACTTGTGATTTGATTCCTCATCATCGCAGTCTTGCTAGGAGGAAAATACTATGCCAAAAATGTTTGTGAAAGTTGATCCCATGTAATTATTGAACCAGGAGGCAAAGAGTATAACCAAGCCCTTGCTTTATCCCGGAGAGAAAATGGGAACAACCTTAGTCTTATGGCATCGCTGGAAGCTCCATTTATTTTCAAAGTGTCGCAGTACTCAAGAAAAATCTTTAAGTACAAATTCGGATCTTCCGTGGGCATTCCTCCAAACTGATTATTTTGTACCATGGAAATCAATGAAGGTTTCAGCTCAAAGTTATTTGCTTCAACAGTAGGTCTTGGGATCCTTGTCTGCAACCCTTGGGCATTGGGTGCAGCGAAATCCCTCAACGTCCTAGTATCTACTTTGGGTTCCCCCATCTTTGGTTCGATTAACTTCTTACCAGCTTGTAACTCCTTCTGAAAAAGTCTTCTCCTGCTATGAAAAGTTATCTCAATCTCTGGATCTGCCTAAAAAAAAAAGTTAGAGATTCGAGTTTTTCGCATATAAAAGAGAGATAAGCAATTTTTAGAAGCCGACAAGCAGGAAAAATAAAACAAAACAAAAAGGTGTCTAGTCTAATAAAATTGTAAATTGGCTTGATATTGATTACCGAAGTCCCTGGCAACGGCGCCAGAAAACCTGTTGTGTTATTTTCAAAATAATCACTAAATGCTACCTTAAGCGCACAACTTATCGTATAGTATTTAGGATGTTGATCCCACAAGGACTTCAAATCAAGTACCAAAAATTCACAACTTAAATTATCTAGACAAATTGATTTTCTTGGGTTTGAAAATTAATAAACTGAAATAAACTAAAAAGACTTTTAATTAAAAATAACAAAAGGAAGCAACTAATTAACTTTAAAATCAAGAAGAGAAAACTTCTAGGATTTCGGTTCACCACGATGATAAATTCATAATTATCTTCCTGTTTATAACGAATGTCATGTTTTGAAGGCGAATTGCGCCAATTTAGTTGATCGCATTCTTTCGAACTACTCTCAACCGTGCTTAGATTAATTACAAATCCGATGTTTTACTCAATGAATTAATCCAAACCCATTACTTCCTACAATTCATATAGCCTTTAGGAATTCAATTAACTGTCGATCTCATGAATTTTTAGTTTGATTTTAGAGTTCTATTACCTACACTTCACCTTTCGGTCCTTTGTTTCAGTAACTGAGATTGTCGCATGAGCATATGAGTTTCACTTTTCAATCCTTCACTACTACACATTCACACAAATTCCAACATAGCTAAAATCAAATCAAAATCACTAACATTCATAAACGCACGGGAAGATCACAACTTTATTTATAAATTCATCATGGGCTACATCTAATCCTAGAAAAAGAGAACTACTTACGCATAATTGAAGAAACTAACATGAGCATCATTGGAAACATTATAAAACAATGAAATGAAAATTAAAGAGAGGGAAAGAAAAGAACTTTTCTCCAAAATGATTTCAAATGATGAAGTCTTCAATCTTCAACTACAATCCAAAATCTGCCCTAAAAACTATGTAGAAAAAGATGAAAAAGTCTAGTTTTGTAGAGAGCGAGAGAGTCTGTCGAGAGAGAGGGTGCGTTCCCCCTTTTCATCTAGAGGGAGACACACCTGAAAAGGGAGGGGAAACTCAAGAGTTTTTTTCCTAATTTGAACATAATATTAGACTTGATACTAATATAGGGCAAAACAGTAAATTTACCAATTCGCGGGTGCGAACCAATCTGCCTTCAACTAGAACAACTGCCTTCAAATTCCTCCTACGAAATAAATTGCAGCCTGCCCACGAACAATGCTAATAGCCCGAATCTCTTCCTTTCAGCTTTAAATCACCACCCAAGCTTAAGCTTTGATCCAAAATGCTCCAAGTCTGCACAATTAAGCTCAAAGATAGTGAAATGAACTAAAACAACTAATTTTGCTTTGATAAACACATTATTGAAGAGAAAACAAGCCTAAAAACATCCTAAAATATAGACATTTTGCATATTTATTAGTGTTTTGCACATTTATTACATTTTTTGGGAGTCAAGAATGAGGCCTAAGTGTATTCCACGCACTTAAATTTCACACACGTCGTTTTAGATGTAACGACGTGCAGTGTCGAAACGGGGTTCTCACAGCACAGTTAATTATTTTCAAAATTAACTTGCATATACTAATTAAGAGTTTGCTTTAATGGTTAAAATTTCAGAATGATCAAAAACCAATCTATCTATAATGTGATTGATAAGCTAATAATTGTTTATATCTTTTCCCCATATTTTGCCCCCATTTTGTATGAATTGCATATTGATATTGCCCTAGGAATTGCATTTATTGTGATTTTATTGTGTTTCAGGTCTATGGGCATGAATTCAAACATTAAAGGTTCAATTCATAGCATTATGGGAGATTCAAGGCAGCATGTTGAAGAATTGCATTGATAAAAGAGGCTAACGGAGTCTAACGAAGCTGACTTGGGACTAAATTGCAAGGCCTGGGAGGATAGGGACTGCGCCTCGCTTTTATCAGAACTCAGGGGCACCGGAGCAATAATCAAAAGTCCAGGGGCAGCGCTGCAAAGCGCTGAAAGAACTCCTCCAATCGATGTCGCTCCCTCCACCAGCCACGTGTCCCGACCCTCCTCAAGGCTGACCCGCGAGTTTTGCTCTGGAGCTCCGGATCCAGCCCGTTTCTTCCCTCCAGCCCGCTCCGCTTTTTCGCCCTATTTCCCTCTCAGTCTGGCCCGTTTGCCCGTGGATGGTCCGCGGTCTTCCTTGATTGGGCGCCCCTTTTCCTCAGCCAAACCCAAGACCCATTTCCTCCTCTTTTTCAGCCGAGTCCCCTTGGTTTTTAAATGTAAAAAGATTAGCCAAATGTCCTTTTTGCCCTCCCTTAGCTTGTGGAATACTCTAAAAATCTTGGAGATCATTTTGGCTAAGGGGAGAGATCAGATTAAAGGAGAAAAAAAAATGAACAGAACACGCACAGAATAGAACGGAAGGAAGGAAGAAAAAAGTAGCAGCTCATTTTGGGAGATTTCATCATCTTTCAACTAGATTTTGTCAAAGGAATGCTAAAGGATTCTCACAAAAATCTCCATTGAAGTATTGTATTTTATACTCTTTATCTTTAATATCATTATGCAATATTTTCTTGGAATATTTGTGTGTAATTTTTCTTGCATTATGAGCTAATTTTCTATAAATAGGATTGTGATGAATCTCCATCTTTGAAGCATGATCTAGTATTTTTTTCACTCTCCTAGCTTAACTACATTTTATGCTATGGTTATTATTTTGTTGTTCTTAATGCTTTTAATTACTTGATCACTAATTAAATGATTTTAAAATTGTTTTGTGTGAGTGAGAGCTACCATTACAATTTGGATCAAGCAATTTAATAGTTGATGTTTTGTAGCATAGAGATATAGCACAAAACTCAATATTCATTTTTGAGAACTTGATTTTTATGCTATTTTCACACACTAGCTATACTTTGCGAGAGCCCGTAGTTAGGTGGGGAGATTAGGGTTGCTATCGGAGTGAGAGCTTGTAGTGACTATTTTTGTGTTCTCGGATACCATAGTAAATTGTAGAAAAGTTATGGAGAGTGGACTAATTGGTTATGTGGATAATTTGGAGTGAAATTATAATCCTAGTGTTTTAACTTTGATAATCATCGTTTCACCAGTGTGTGTGTGATTTCCGATTCCCCCATCGCTCGTTTTACTTGCTTTAATTTAGTTATAACATTTCAACTCAATTTCGATCGTTTGGATAAAGTTAAAAATCCTAAATTTTAGTATTCACGATAATAAATGTCATAATTGTCCTTGTGGGTTCGACTCATGCTTACGCACTTTACTACTTGTTGTTCATCGGGTACTCTTGCCCGTAGTATTTGCATATTCGTTTTGCGACCCAACAAGTTTTTGGCGCCGTTGCCGGGGACAATTTAGTTTATTTTTGTGATATTAATACTACGGATTTTGACTTTAATTCGAACACTTTTAATTATTGGTATTGTCATTACTCTTGGTTGGTGTTTGTCTTGCAACTTGTTTCTATAGGTTTATGCGAAGGACCCGAAGTCAAGGTCTCGGTCTATTCAATTTGGATCCCAAAATTGAGCGCACTTTTCGAATTCGAAGAAGACAAGCCATGGCAAACCAAGAAAATGAGGGTGCCGCCCAAAGAACGTTAAGGGAAATTTCAGCACCAACAATAGAGGGTTTTCAAGAAAGTATAAGAAGACCGGCAGTTGAAGCAAACAACTTTGAGCTCAAGCCCGCAATTATCCAAATGGTCATGGCGAAGCAATTTGTGGGTTTACCGAATGAGAACCCAAATTCTCATCTCAAGAATTTTCTCCAAATATGTGATACATTCAAATTCAATGGGGCATCGTCGGATGCAATCCATCTCCGATTATTTCCATTTAGCTTGGGAGAGAATGCTAATGATTGGTTGATGTCGTTGCCCGCGGGGTCTATCACTACATGGGATATCATGGCCCAAAAGTTTCTAGAAAAATTCTTTCCGCCCGGCAAAACAAATAAGATGAGAAATGACATCACAAGTTTCACACAATGGAGTGGAGAATCTCTCTACGAAGCATGGATGCGTTACAAGAATATGCTTCGACAGTGTCCGCACCATGGGCTTCCTAAATGGATGATCATGTAAACATTCTACAATGGGGTTGATCCTACCATCCGTTGCACAATTGATGCGGCAGCGGGAGGAGCTTTAATGGGAAAGCCGGTTGATGCGGCTTATGAACTTTTGGAAGAAATGGCAAGCAATAATTATCAATGGGGAGGTGAAAGACACACACCAAAGAAAGCATCAGAATCGGGAGAAGCGGATAGAATTCAAAGTCTAGAAGCTCAAGTTGCCATTTTGACAAAGGCACTTCAGGCATCCACCATCCAACCCATTCAAATGTGTGAACTTTGCCAAGGTAATCATGTTACGGATAATTGCAATTTAAATTCTGAATCTGTGCAATTTGTTTCAAATTTCAATAAGAATAATAATCCGTACTCGAATACTTATAACCCTGGTTGGAGAAACCACCCCAATTTTTCGTGGACTAACAATGCAGGCCCTTCTCAACCACAAAGTTTTCCGAATCAGATCAGGATGAATGCACCACCACCGGGCTTTCAAAATTCTCAAGCCCAAGTCAATAAGCCATCCGAGGATATCATGTTTTTTCTTAAACAACAACAAGCACATATGGAAGCATTAATGGCAAAGAATGCCGAGCAAGTGGGCAAGAGCATTGCCACCCACATCCTTTTAGCTCTTTCTTCTTGACCTCACGGGACTCTACTTAGTGATACGGAGCCGAATCCTAAAGATAAAGAACGTTGCTTAGCAGTCACAACTAGAAGTGGGAAAAGCACCGGGGTTGAGCAAGAAATTTCGGAGGCTGAGAATCAGAAAAATGATGATGAAGATAAGGCCGAGAATCCACCTTCTTCACAAGAACATCAAGTCACACCAATTCCCTCCGATGCTCAAAATATTTTTCCACCACCGCCCTTCCCTCAAAGACTTCAAAAGAAAACGGATGATCATCATTTTGCAAAGTTTCTTGAAGTATTCAAGTCACAATGGATCAATCTTCCTCTTCTTGATGCATTGCAAGAGATGCCAAAGTATGCTAAGTTTTTGAAGGATCTTGTTACAAAGAAGAGAAGGTTAGAAGATCATGAAACTATTGCTTTGACGGAAGAGTGTAGTTCTATGCTCAGTCACAAGTTGCCTCCAAAGTTAAAAGATCCGGGGAAATTCACTATTCCTTGCACTATTGGTGAGCTTCATGTACGGAAAGCTCTATGTGATCTTAGTTCTAGCATCAATCTCATGTCGCGGTCTATTTTTCAGAAATTGGGACTTGGTGAGCCTAAGACTACATCGGTGATTCTCTAACTAGCGGATCGCTCTATGGTTCGACCAAGGGGAGTGGTGGAAAATGTGTTGGTGAAAGTTGATAAGTTCATTCTCCGAGCGGATTTTATTGTGCTAGATATGGAGGAGGACAGGGAAGTACCAATCATTCTTAGGCGACCATTCCTTGCCACCGGGCAAACTAATATTGATGTTGCAAAGGGTGAATTGACAATGAAAGTGCATGATCAACATGTGTTATTTATGCTCAACATGTGTGTTTGATTGCTTGAATAAATATGTTCAATATGGTTTTTGCCTTAATTCATATACATTTGATGATGCTAGAAGGATATACATATTAATGCATTAACTTAGTACAAGCCCTTGTGATTATTCATAAGTGTGAGGTGATTGTTGTTAGCATTGTTGAGATGATCTATGTGAGTTATGTGTTTGTTAAATGTGTCATGAGTGTTGTGTAATCACACCTAGGGTGGCCAAGTGATTGAACCAAGAAAATAGAGATAATTAGAAGTGGGACTAGACAGTAGGGTTAGCACGGCCGCGCGTATTTTCATGACACAGCCGTGCAAGAATTCCAGTAAGTTTGGCACGGCCGCGCAGCCTTTCTTGGCACGGCCGTGCGAGAGTGACACGGTCGTGCGACTTTATATGACACGGCCGTGCAAAGCGTACGGACAGCACTTATGTGACTTGTAATTTTTGGCTTTAGACCCTTGGACCCTTGGCTGAAAGTATTGTACCATGGCTTGACCAGTTGACCATATATAAGTCACTTGAAGACTCAAAACACATCATCTTCTTCCATAGTTCTACCTTGAAGCCCTAGAGAGCTTGTGTGGGAGATTTAAAGTGAGAATAGTGTATGTGTTCTATCCTTCACCATCCAACCATTGGATCATCCATGCAAGGTTACCAAAACATAGCTTGGGACTAGGGGACTTCATAACCAAGCCTTGATTGTAAATTTGTTGGTTTGAATTTCTACTTTGGAGGTAAGTTACTAAACCACCTATGTATGTTAAGATTTGTTACATGTATGAATGTTTGTAAACATGCAAGATTTGTATTGTTGTTGGATTCATGTAGAAATGATATGTTGATAAAAAGTTACATGTTATAATATGAAAGACATGGTTTAGTTGGTTTAAATTGTGTAGAAATTGATAATCACCAAAGTAGTGAACTCAAGAACATGTTAGAGACCTTAAATGGTAAAAATTGCATATAGCAATTATACCCAATTTTATGAACTTAATGAATTGACACTAAAAGTGGATTTTTGGGAAGATTATAATTCTCCGAATCACTAGATAAATTACTACGAAAGTTAGGGTTCATTCGATATGGATTTCAGTCGTCCGAATATTTGATACTGGTATGTTAGAGACTCGTAAAGTAGCTCTAAAGTTATATTTTAGGATGTTGAACAATATGTTTGATGATTATATGATGTAGAAAATTATAATCCATATGATGTTTGTCAAGTTCACTACTTTTGAACTTGACGGTTATTTGCATAAGTTGAGTAAGGTTACCTACTTGTGTGTTGTGTAAGTCCAGCTGGCGTCGTTGTTGTTTATGTCATGGTAGGACGACCTATCGTCTTCACAAATCAAATTTGTGATCGCTATAAGTCGCCGTACGGAGTTCACACACCTCTTCGTTGGCCACTTGAGAAGTAGCCCATTGTTGTAGCAATACGCATGACTTTGGCTTGCTAGTTGAACCCGATGGGATTAGTCGGGGACGTCGATACTACGTACACGAGTATCGAGGCACTATTGGTTGTTTGTGTATTGCAGGAGCTACACAAGGTTAAAGAAAAAGATATGATATCCTTCTCTAACATGGTTTATGTATAAGCACTTATGTGTTAACCAAAGTGCTATGTGAGTTGAATGATGGTATATCAAGTATGATGATATATGTTGTGTTGTGGTATATAAATGTTAATGCCATGTTATGTTTATTGCTTGAGCATCATGCCATGCCATGTAGTTGCATTAGTAACTTACTTTGTCATTATGACTCACCCCGTTATGTGTTTAATTATTTTCCTTAGATCCAAGCCAACCCGGAAGTTCTCGGTGAGGTCGAAAGTGGTTCGTTAGCTCGCGTGTCGTCTACGTTGGGAGTTCGAAGATCTCCATCTTAGTTAACTGTTTTCATTTTGGTAAGGACGATGGACATGTAAAGTTATATAAACTTTACTTGGATAGTAATTGTGGTGTTGTAAACAAATATTCTTTTGGTAGCAGACATATGTATGTCGTGCTCTTGTACAGTCGCGTTGTTGAACTAGTTCTTTCCCGAGCATGTTGTAGCTCGTGGTTATATTTTGTCCCGGCATGTTGTGGCCGATGTTTATGTAGTAGTTGTTCTCTTTTCCCGAGTTATAACTCGTGGTTGTTGATAGTTGTTTTCCGGCCTTGTTATCGTCGAAGATTGTTTATACTTGTGTTTATCAGGTTATCAGTTGTGTTTTGTCTTAAGTACGGGTGGTTACGCCATGTGCTTTTCTTGTTGTTATGTTGTATTGGCGACCCGACCTTAGGATTTCGTATAGAGATCCGGGTCGAGGCGTCACAATTTATCCAATCTCGGATAGCAAATGGGTGAGCCCGATTCAATGTGTTCCGAAGAAGGGAGGCATAACGGTGGTTGCTAATGATGATAATAAGCTTATTCCGATAAGAATTGTGGTGGGTTGGCGTGTTTGCATTGACTACCGAAAGCTTAACAAGGCCACTCGCAAGGATCATTTTCCTCTTCCATTCATTGATCAAATGATTGATCGGTATGGTACCTTTGCCTTTAGACGAATGCCTTTTGGATTGTGCAATGCACCAGCTACTTTTCAAAGGTGTATGATGTCTATCTTTTCGGATATGGTTGAAAAGCAAATTGAGGTGTTTATGGATGATTTCTCGGTGTTTGGCGATAGCTTTGATATATGCTTGCACAATCTTTCCTGGGTTCTTCAAAGATTCAAGGAAATTAATCTTGTGTTAAATTAGGAAAAATGTCATTTCATGGTAACCGAAGGAGTGGTTCTAGGCCACAAAATCTCTTCAATAGGAATTGAGGTTGATCGAGCGAAGGTTGAAGTAATTGAGAAGTTGCCCCCACCAACGAATGTCAAGGGTATGCGAAGCTTTCTAGGCCATGCGGGTTTCTATCGGCGTTTCATCAAAGACTTTTCCAAGATTACTAAGCCTCTATGTAGTCTTTTGGAAAAGGATGCTCCTTTCACCTTTGATCAAGATTGCTTATTGGCTTTTGAGAAATTGAAAAAGGCTCTCGTTAGTGCTCCAATTATTGTCAATCTTGATTGGGAAAAGCCCTTTGAGCTCATGTGTGATGCTAGTGATTATGCTGTTGGGGCCGTGCTTGGCCAAAAGAGGAACAAGATCTTTCATGCAATCTATTATGCAAGTAAGACCTTGAATGAAGCTCAAGTCAATTATGCTACAACCGAAAAAGAATTTCTTGCTATAGTGTTTGCCTTCGACAAATTTCGTTCTTATCTTCTTGGGACCAAAACGGTTGTCTACACCGATCATAGTGCCATCAAGTTCATTTTCAATAAGAAGGATGCAAAGCCACGGTTGATTAGATGAGTTCTTCTTCTTCAAGAATTTGATGTGGAGATAAGGGATCGAAAAGGGGCAGAAAATCAAGTGGCCGATCACTTATCGAGGTTGGAGCAAGATGAGGCTACAAAGGATGATAGTGTTATCAAAGAATCTTTCCCGGATGAACATCTTTTTTCTATTTCTCTCAAGGAAGTGCCATGGTATGCCGACTTTGTGAATTATATCGTGAGCAATGTATTGCCATCGGACTTGTCATATTCCCAAAGGAAGAAATTCCTTCATGATGTCAAGTATTATTATTGGGATGAACCTTTCTTATTCAAGCAAGGGAAGGATCGAGTCTTGAGAAGATGTGTGCCTAAGGAGGAGCAAGAACAAATCTTATCCCATTGTCATTCTTCTTCTTATGGAGGGCATTTGGGAGGTTTCAAAACCGCAATTAAGGTACTTCAAAGTGGTTTCTTTTGGCCTTCGCTCTTCAAGGATACTCATGAGTTTGTACTTTGTTGTGACCGTTGTCAAAGAACGGGAAATATTTCAAAACTTCATGAGATGCCTCTTCATGGTATTCTAGAGGTAGAGATCTTTGATGTATGGGGGATTGACTTCATGGGTCCCTTTGTATCTTCTTGTGGTAATCTTTATATTCTTCTTGCGGTGGACTATGTGTCAAAATGGGTTGAAGCTGTTGCACTTCCTACCAATGATGCTCGGGTCGTCACCAAGTTCCTTCAAAGAAACATATTCACTCATTTTGGTGTACCTAGAGTTCTCATTAGTGATGGCGGATCTCATTTTTGTAACAAATTGCTTGAAGGGGTTTTGACAAAGTATGGTGTGAAGCATAAAGTTGCGACGCCATATCATCCTCAAACAAGTGGGCAAGTGGAAGTCTCAAACCGGCAAGTCAAGCAAATTCTAGAGAAGGTAGTAAATCCCTCACGAAAGGATTGGTCGCAAAAGCTAGATGATGTGTTATGGGCTTATAGGACGGCATTTAAAACACCTCTTAGTATGTCTCCATATCAACTAGTGTTTGGAAAAGCTTGTCATCTTCCGGTGGAGGTGGAACACAAAGCTATGCAAGCCGCCGGTGAAAAGAGGTTGCTTTAATTGGAAGAGTTGGATGAATTCCGTTTGAATGCTTATGAGAACTCGAGAATATACAAGGAGAAGACAAAGAGATGGCATGACAAGAAAATCAAGGTTCGGACTTTTGAGCCGGGTCAACAAGTTCTCCTTTACAACTCTCGTTTGAGACTCTTCCCGGGAAAATTAAAATCGAGATGGTCGGGCCCTTTTTCTGTGGTTAAAGTTTATCCTCATGGTGTGGTAGAAATTGAGAACATGGAAGACCACACCACTTTCAAAGTTAATGGGCAGTGGCTTAAGCATTATTTTGGTGGTCCTATATCCCGCAAGGAAGTTTTTGTCCTTCTCGATGACCTTCCCTAGGTTTAAGGGAGGCCCAAGGTCAAGCTAACGACGGTAACTTAGAACAAAAAAAAAAGTTTTATTTTCTCTTCCCTACTCATTTTATTTTATGTTGTGTCGCTTTTTGAAGCCCTCTCGAATTTGTAAATTTCTAGGGAGGTGTACATAGAGTCCCCTCACAAAGATATTTTTGCCTTTTGCTTTGATGAGGGTTTGCATTTAATTTTATATACTTTTGCCCTTACTTCTAATGGTGATTTTTGTGAAATGATTGTTTTCCCTCCCAAGAGCTCAAATTTTGGTGCAGGAGTAAATCTCTAAGTTTGGAGGTGGCTCGGGCAGTCTATGAAGTGGATTCCTAATGGCTTGGACGTTATGAGAATCAGCATTGTGGGAGTTTTCTCTTCCCTCCTCCTTTATTTGCAATTTTATGATTATAAGCATCGGGGACAATGTTTATCTTTAAGTTTGGGGGTGGGGTTGAGTTTTTGAGAAACTCTTTTGCCTTGAATATCTTTTGCAAAACTTAGACTTTTTGGTCCATGCTTGTTGCATCGTAGTTGCAATTCTAGGGTTGATTATATGATAGCCTAGAATATTGTTGGGATTCTCATGTTAATTTATCTCAAGCATGCTTCTTAAGTTCATGGTGCATATAAGTCTTGATTTTCTTTGAGTGCTATCTAGCGAAGGCTTATGCTATTCATAAAGAGCTTGGTAGAGTGAGCATTGAGTGAAGGATTATTTGAATGCCATGTTTGACTATCTTCAAAGCGAAGCATGATCATTGTAGCAATTTTGATGTGATTTAGGCCATCTTTGGATCGATTGAGCCTTTCTCTCCTACCCATTTATCATGATCCCTAATGTCCCATTTGAGCCTTATCAAAGAATGGCGTGTGCCTAGAGCACACATTGACCCCCATTCGACTTCTTTTTCTTATACCCTCATCATCCTATCCCATAAGCCTATACACTTTGTGATTACCCTGCAAGAGAGCTTGATTTATTTTATTTTATTTTCGGATGCTTGTTGGGAAGTGTTGCTTCATGGAAGTCTTGTGCTTTATTGTAGTGATGGTGTTGGTGTTTGAAATGTGTTGAATGGCGAAAAAAAAAAAAAAAGAGCCCCCTTGGCAAGCAAAAGAAATGAATTGAAAAGAAAAAAAAATCAAAAGAAAAGAAAAATCAAGGGAGGCAAGAAAAAAGAAAGATATGCCATTGTTCTTCAATTGCTCAAGGAGACATAAGTGTGGAGCTTAATTGTGGTGGTAGTGATACACTTTCTTCAACCCAATGTTTAAAATTTAAGGGGTTGTTGAAGTGAGGTGGTGGTACTTTGAAGAGTGGTGCTTTCATGAAGCAAATCTATATATATATATATATTTAAAGTTGGTGAGGAGGCCTATGAGTTTGCCACCTCACCCATAGTTGTTAAAGCTTCATTCTCATGGCTTGACCTTTTGAATTCTAGGGAGGATGCCATTAGCTATTAGTCTTAGCTAAAGTACTATAGGTATAATATTGTGGTATATAATATTCTTTAAATATATTTGTAGAAGAACTTTAGCTATTGACAAGGAGAAGCTAGGAAAACAAAACAAAATGATTTTCAATAATGAGACTTGAACTTACAACCTTTCAAATATAAACAATCAACTTAAACCAACTCAACTATTTATATTTTATGCATTTATTTAGAATACTACATATATTATAGTTAAGTGAGTTACGTGACTCATGTACTACATTATCCATTTATTTTTATTAATATTTTTGTAAAATATCAAAATATGCGATATCAAATGTGTTACAATTCTTTTCGTTATACGTGTGATTTTTGGGTCATTTAAAAATGGGACAAGATGGTTCATGACTACAAATATGTATTTTTATTTATTTTTTAAATAATGCCACTCGTGTAGTGTTAATTATCATATGAATATCATGTTTATGGCTAATTAGTGTTTGAAGTTTCTCACTCGAGTTATTCTTATATGTCTATCGATAGGTAAGATCTAATCATTTTATTGAGTTCTTATCCACCCTTCTTCAATAGTTTTTATTTTCTATTATACTTTTAATTCAACCAACATATTATCTTCTCGATATTTGTTTTTGGTAATTATTTTTAGATTCTATCACTCATGATTAGAACAACAAAGCTTTTAATCTTTACTTTCATGATGCCGAAGAAAAGGTAAGTGACTCCTTCAAGTTCATAAAAATATATATATGGACTTTTAGAATTCTAGGGAATATGTCAGTATATAACTTTATTCAAATATATAAGTAGAAGAATTTTAACAATTAACAAGGAAATGAAAGGCTAGAAAAACAAAACAAAGCAATGTTACCAATGAGTTTGTCACCTCAACCATAGTTGTTAAATCTTTATTTTCATGGTTTGACCTTTTAAATTTCAGGGAGGATGTCATTAGCTAATAGTCTTAGCTAAATACTGTAGGTATAATATTGCGGTATATAACATTCTTTAAATACTTTGGTAAAAAAAAAAACACTCATTAAATCCATTAGTAGAAGAATTTTAATAATATTATTGTGGTATCGCAACCATAGGTCAATTTTATAAAATGATACATCAATTTTTATAAATCAATCAAGAAAATTTTAAAAACATGTAATATTATTCTAAATCACCCTAAACTAAATGATAACCCGTGCGGAGCACGGGTTAAATTACTAGTCATTGTGTGAAGACTTCAAATTCTTTGCTCTCTTGACTTGTTATCTTATCCTTCATTTGTAGCCCAAACCTTGGCCAACATTACATGCTTTAAAGTCCTATTGATATTGTCATGCCATGCGAGTTCTTGCCTTGTGATTATAAAAATATTTCGGTTTGATTGCTCTTTTTTTTTATATCTCATTTACCATTCAATCATTGCTAGAGCTAAGCTATTTATTGATGGGCATATGTTTTGTAATGTAGGTAATTGTTTGAGGAAAAAGTTAGCTAGCATTAAAATCACGCTATACCTTATCTATGCATGTTTATAATCTTGAGTTTGATTTCCATCATGATAATGTGCATATGATCTTGAGCAAGTGCCGTGTTCCACCAAAGTCCTTGAGCTCATTTTAATTGTTTTATTTCTTTGCTCGGGACGATCAAAGCTTAAGTTTGGGGGTGTGATGAGCTCAAGATTTCCACGAATTTTCCCCTTTATTTCCTTTTATTTTGTGCTACTTTTGTGTTAATTATGCTTGGAAATATTATTATTTGTGTATTTGTACTTTAATGTAGGTTTCCAAGATATTAACAAGCATTTAAGGATTTTAGCATGAAGTTTGAGGCAATTTCGGGCTTTAAAGTTGAGCCATAAATTATTCCGTCAAGGTTCGTTAAGTTTTCCAAGGCAAAATGTGCAAACGGTGGGCTAACGGAGCTAACGGAGGATTAAAATGCGAAGCCTGGGAGGGCAAGGACTTCGACAGCCTTAATGAAGAAATCAGGGGCACCGTAGTAAGACATCAAAACTTCAGGGGCACCGCTGCAAAGTGCCAGAACTCCTCTGGGCTGCCTCTTCAGCCCAAGCTCCTGGCCCGCGCCCTCCTTGCTTCGACCTGCTGGACCCGGCCTGCTTCCTTCCATCCACCAGCCCACATCCTTCTCCAGCCAGCCCCATTTGACCAGCCCATCCATCCTACATCCAGCAGCCCACCTTCATCTCCATTCAGCCCACGCCCAAGTTCACTCCAGCCATCCCCTCTTTCCCTCTTCAGCCCACTTCCATTAAACCATTTCCCCACCAGCCTAGCTCCAGCCCACTTCACCAGCAGAACCCTCCATCCTTCCAGCCCGACCCAGCTCAGTTTCCTCCCATTTTTAGCCCCAAATATTCATGTTTAATTTCTATTTTGCCCTTGGCTTCTTGACCACTCATTTGCTATCTCTTCTATAACTCCTAATCAACCCCAAACTTATCAAAAGACAGTTTCAAAACGGGGCTGTGAAGCCCTTTGGGGCAGTAACAGCTCCTCCCCCAAATTCTCTCTTCATCTTCCAAAATGTAATCATTATTGAAGGTTTGGAGCAACAAATCAAGTGCCAAGGAAGCTTTTGCAAGAGATTTCAACCTCGGATTTCAACATTATTTGGTTTAATTCTTCCACCCTTTACCTTGAGATATTTATTGTAATTTTCTAGGGTTGAATGAACTTGTAAAATGTGGAATTGGCTTTGTGCTTAATTGATTATTGGAAAGCAATTATTTTTCTATGTTGTTGTAGTGTTTTAATTTAATCTCTCTCTCTATTTAGTATACAAGCATGTTAGGTTATTATTATTGATGTGCTTAATGCTTTTAATTGATTTAGCTATTAATTAAATGATTTGAGAATTGTTTGTGTGAGCGAGAGCTACCTGACTTTTCGGACCGATCAATTTAGTAGTTGGTGTTTGACACACACCGATAGCCTCCGACTACCGACATGACTTGTAGAAAAATAGAGAGATTATCTCTCTACCCATTATTACCCATTATCTTGGTTATTATTGTGTGTTCTTAATGCTTCCGATGGATTAGCTACCCATTAGATGATCACTAGAATTATAGGATAGTTAGCGAGAGTCATTCCTATTAATTCCGAAAACACAATAATTGTCTATGTGACGCCAGACCGAGAGGTAACGAGTGTTCATAGATAGCCAATTGAGGACTTGTTCTGACATGCAATCAATCCACCTTAGCCATTCGCAAAGTAGGGGAGATTCGGGTTGCTATTGGGGCGAGAGCTCGTACTTAACCAATTTAGTGTTCTCGGCTACCAAGACTTGAGTTAAAGAAAAGTAGAGAGAGGATTAAATTAATCACGAGCTAGTCTAGAAATATTGCATTCCTATAATCTTATCTTTAAATCTTGATTTGTTGTTGCCAAACTATTTTGCGATGTTGTATATATTAATTGCTTTCTTTTATTTTTAGTTTTTTAGATTTTATTCTCAATTTATTTTCGCTCAAATATAATTAGTTAGCTTAATTTCGGTACTTAGTTGGAGTGAAAATTTCGTGCATTCCCTGTGGGATCGATACTTGTGCTTACGCACTATATTACTTGATATGGTAGGGTATTCTTGCCCTAGTTGTTGCAATTTAAGTTGCAGCGCATCAAGTGTTGGTCTTTATGATTGTAATATTCTTTTGGTTGTGCCGACATGGTTATCGTGCTTGATGTATTTACAAACACTTGTTACTTCCGCATACTCTGATTTGGATTTGGTTGTTGTCTCCGAGCTTGTTGCTCGTAGAGGTTAATGTTTATATGATTGGTTTCATGTTCAAACTATGTTTTAAACAAGTTTAGTTTCCGGCTTGTTTTTATGCCGATGAAGTATTGCTTTGGTTTTAAAGAAAAGCTTTGCACGTGCATTACAAGGTTTTATGCATTCGCTTTATATATACTTGCAATCATTCATACATGGATTTTTATGATGCGTATTTTGTGTTTATTGCATCCCCTCGCGATCCGACTCGGGATTCCACGTAGGAGTCCGGGTGCGGGTCGCAACACAGTGAGCCCGTTATTGTTATTGTTTATGATTTGGTGGGCTCAAATGATTGGGCGCCAATGGTTGATTCGGTTATTATTTTGCCACTGAACCCGAACCCGATAGTACACTAGACTGTGATATATGATTGAGCAATTTATTTTGATGCTTCGAGCATATATACTGAAATGTTTCGTTCTTTGAACGTGATTTGCCAAGAGCACGATTATGTTGATTCATGAATTATTGTCCATTGCTTCATTTCATAAGCATGGTTATTTGAATCGTTTATCCACCCTACTCTATGGTATTGGGTATTTTACCATGCTGAACTTACAAATTCACCCTCACTAGTTATTTGGATTATATATGTGAGAATGGGGAGTAAGTCGTGAATTAGGTTGTTAGGAATTTATGTAACATGCGGATTGTACCTAATTGTTCTATCGAATTTGGTTATATACAGAAGTTGGTGGTTTCGAAAAATATTCTTGTCTGCTTTAATGTACAATATTTGACTTTGATTGAATTATACCAATATCGATTATATACTGGGGAATTGGTATCTTTATAAGAGATGAATGTTGAAAAACTTGAAGATTTATTCTTTCCGCTGCTATTAAGATGTTGATTTGATTATGTTAGAAAATGGATATTGAGTTCGGGCCATCACAATTGTTAGTTAAGAGTAGATTTGATTGTATTGAGAAGTAGGTGATGACTTGGAGTCATTACTGATGAATTAGTAGTAGAACTATTCAAAGAATAGATGAAAACATAGTGATGCGTCACTTCTTATTAGTTAATAAGCTTATTATTATCAGTTAACTAGGGAGAAATGCTTATAGCGACGGTTGATTATGAGTTAATGGTATCACTATATTTTATAGTGCCTTGATGACTATTGACTTCATGAGTATATCTTTATATATATCTAAAGATTGTGATGATAGGATGGTGTAATGAACTAATTTGGGAGCTTTGTTTATACAAACCTTAAGAACTTCAAGAGGGAAATGACATGGTTAATATAGTACTCATAAATAAGTTATGATTTCGTCATTTGAAAAGGGATATAAGGAAAAGAAATTGACATTAAGAGATGTTGGACCTTTGAGATATTAGAAAAGTGGGGGAAATGGTATATGGCGGGGGCATTGTTATTGTCACTAAAAGACATTCATAGAGTTTCCAGGCATCAATGTTGAGGAAGTATATGCCAGACCCTTCATATGTATTAGAGGTTGAATCTGTAAGATTTTAACTTGAGTTAATGTACGTGGTATTATTGGTGTAAATCTTGGATTGTAAGGAACAAGTGTTAAGAACAAAGATCATACCGATAATAAAGATCTTATGGCAAAGTCATATCGTAGAAGAGATAACGTGGAAAGAGAGGATGAAATGAGACTAGTATTTTCACTTATTTGATAACTAAGGTAAGGAATTCGGGGTCGAATTCTTTTAAGGGGGAGAGGGTGTAATAACCGAGCATCTTATTAGCATGTTAATCATATGATTATGTGCATGTATTAGTAATTTGATTATCGTGGTTCATGATATCGATTTGATCAGTCGTAATCTCATGATTTCATGTTTCGGTACTTTACTTTCTTGCATTGTTTCGTAGCGTAAATTGACCTGAAATGAAAGAGATGAACCATGATACTTTATACCTAGATATACATGATGTTATAGAGGTTTCATGTTATTAAATCGGTCTTTGAAAGAGTGAAATACGTTGTGTTAATTGAAAGTTACAAAACGAAGAAATTGTCGATATTGTGTTCGGTTTCGTAAACTTTCTTGTGACTTTAAACCGATCCAAGAATGATATCGAACCTATAGGGACATCCTTTGATTTGTTATAAGTATTGTACAATCATACCTAAGGGTGTACGAGCGATCGGATAGAGGAAACGGAGCGAAACGAAAAAATTGCGCATGCTGGATGAAGAGTGCGCGCCTTAGCGCGCGTAGCTGTGCCCTAGCGCACCCGGCAGGGCAGTTTTGTGACAGCTCACTTTTTTGGCTGTTCTCTTGTTGCCACCTCCTCCTAAACCCTTTCTAAGCTGGCCTTGGTCGTGGGTAAGTCTGGGGAGATCAATTTCCAGCCTTCAAACTTACCAAAACACTCATTTTTCTCTCTCAAATCCTCCAAAAATCAGCAAGGTTAAACCTAGGGTTTTGTTACAAGGGTTTTGTTCTATCACCAAGGCAGCAACTTTGGGATGCTCAAGATGAGTTCTTGGCTGGTTTAAGGGCTAGATTTCAACACTATTTCAGGGGTTTAACTCTTTGATTTGGTAAGGGACCATTAACTTGTTCATGTTTGTGTTTATTTGGTTGATTTCGATTATAATCCATGTGAGATTATTACCATGCCAAAATTCTGAGATTTCAGCCATATGAATTGCTTTAAAATGTGAATTTGATTATGGGTATGTGTTCATAAGGTGTATTAGTTGATATATGAGCCTTGAAATGGTTGAAATTTGATTGTATCTTCGAATTGGCGAAACCGACAAGAATTTGACTTGAACAAAGTATGTGACATGGCTGAGATTTAGGGTTTGTGACTTGTTATTGAATGGTTTGAGATGGTTAAAGTGTTCATTATGTTGATTTGTGAATATAGAACTCGAATTGATCCTTGGAGGATAACCGAAATGCCGAATTTGTAATCGAATATGAAATGAAGTGTGAACGTGAACTTGACTAACTGGATGTGCACATTCGAATATAAACTTTCAGGGGGTTTTGGTTGACTACCGATTGTCATGGGGCGGAGTGCAGTGATAGTCGGGTTGTGGCGACCTTAATCCGGCCTGTCTCCCTATTTCCGGTCAGAATAGGGTACACCACGTAGATTGTTGGACAAGAGTGGTGTTGTCACATGGATGCCAAGGTTGTAGGGACTTGGGGCATGTTGACTTGTGTCCGCAGAATGTTTGATTATGAATTATATGATTACAATGATTTGATTTGAACTTCAAAGCTGAATGGTGTTATAAGGGGAGCTGGAAGTCGGAGGTGTACCTCGACTTGTATATCCTGGTATATGTGATCTATACTTGTTTAATGTGTGATATGAAATGTTGTTAGCTCATTACTTTGTAGGTTGGTCATTATTTCCAACTGGTATGGGACAGTTGGTAGTCGTGATCCTTCTTACACTGGTAATGGGACTTGGTTATTGATTATACTAATGACATGTGACTTATCTGCTATTACTTATGCTGATTACATGCTGCTTGTGTTAGCATCCAATTACTGTTGCATACACGCATATCATGTATAAGTTTAGTGGAATCTTACTGAGTCATAGGTGACTCACCTTTTCACTAATGTTTTCCTTAGATCGAAGCGGTGCAAGATGGAGTCACACTATTGAGGCTGTAGGCCTGGTGGTTTAATAACAGATAGTTGACTTTATTTTTGGACTAGTTTGATTTATATATGTGATAGGACAATGGTTTTATTGTTTTGTTTATGTATCATTGACATTGTATATCCGGGTTGGAGGCCTTTTAATTTGGGTTGTATGTAAGTTAAATAAGTTTGTAAATACAATTGTATCCTTTCTAGTTAAGAGATTACATGGCGTGTTACCATGTCTTGGTGTAAATGATGAGGGTGTGTTAAACAGGTGATTATTATGATTGTGTATTGTGGATTCATACCCGGATTTAGGCTCAGTTTGGATGCTTGAATTGGGGTGTGACAAAATACCTTTGTGAAACATTTTCTGTATCACGTTGACGGGTGATCTCGGTCCCTATAATTCAAGAATCAACCACAGATACAGCTTACCAAGGTTGCATTTGTTCCATACAACAAATGACGCTATACCCTTACCGTGGCCAATGGTAGGGTGATGCCCGATGTATTGACCTTCAACTATTACGTAACCCCAGCTCACGCAATAATCAAGCGTCAATACACCGCCAAACACGAATGCCATGGACTTAACTAAATGCGCAAGTAGATATTTACTCGACATTTAAAAATAAACGTATCATACTCTAAAGTAGGGAGTTCAATAATAACAATAACATAAATGTCTTAAGTAGGTCATAATAATCATACTCACACAATTAACCATCACATGAAAATTACAAGAATTTCAACATTATCATCAAATACAATTTTTGGGTAACTAAATTCCCAACAAGTCTGTCAAATCACCAACGAATCCTTGAATCACACATGTGGTCTTATTAATTATGAAAACCTAATCAACTCCATTAGAATCATTTTTGGTTTCTAATGAGTTCGAATCGATGAACATTGATCATACTTTTAAAATTAACAATTAATAGGAAGGCTTAACATTAAGGCTCCCATCATATAAAACAAGTTTACCATGAAATTACATGGTTCATATAGCAACGCATACTCAAACATGGTGATTTCCACATTTTACAAGTTCATAATGTCATCCAAGACATAAATAAACAAGAATAGGGGTAGTAACTTACTTCTTGACGAAATTAAGCCATAGAAACCTACAAACAATCCATGGGAAGTGTTCCTCTAATCAAGAGTTTCATAATGGCGAAGACGGATTGTCAATCGGACTCCAAATGCTTAAGATATGCCATTTTCTCACTTTAGAACTCTCTCTATTCTCTCTCTAAAATCCAAGATGAAATAAGGAGTATAATGGATCTCTAATGGTGCTAAAGAGACTAAGTATACCAGGTCTAAGTGTCTCAAGTCGTGGGTCAATCTTAGCCTTTGAAAACAAGTCAATTGATCAACTCATTTAAAAGTTCGTCAAACAACTGAAATAGAGCCCGACGCTATGCGGACGCATAGATTCCAGAAACTTTCAGGTTTTGAGCGAGCTCGCACTATGCTGCCTCAAAGTGCTTCAGCTTAACCCAAGGTGTTTTCTAACTCTCCCAAAATGATTCCAAAGTGCTTCCAAGCTATCCTAAGTTGATATCAACCTCATACTAAGTCCAAAACACAATAGAAACTCATCAAAAACAAGTTATAACAAGGCTAAAAATGCAACACACTTCAAAAACGAATGATTACAAGATTAAATCATAGTCAAGGCATACAAATCACATGAAATCAACTCAAATGCAAATATATTTAAATGAAATATGCTCATGAAATGTGAATGATTTCAAATAAAATTAATAAATGAAATGCATATAAATGATATGAATGATGCGGGTGTTACAACTTTGATATTAATGGATAAGATTTATTTACAGAACTAAAATTTTAAAAAAATTATACAAGTAAAAAAATGATACACCAATTAACATAACTATATAATAAGGCTTGATTCTTTTGAAAATGTGTATATCACTTATAAAATAATGTTAACGATTCCTATAACTTTAAAAACTAAAATTGATAAAATCTTGTTTAAGATCGACAATGTCTCAACAAAGATTAAGTGAACTAGCTTTATTATCAATTCAAAAAAAAAAAATTGTTAAACAAAATTGATTACAATAATTTAATAAATGATTTTCCAACCCCAAAAGCACGAAAGATAAACTTTAAATAAAACTATAGTAATTTTAAGGGTAAATTACAGGCCGGTCCCTTTTCAAACATTTGTAATCACTCCAGTCCACTCATCTTTTTTAAAAATCGGAAAAAGACATTTTTGGAGCGAAAAGACGATTATGCCATTAATAAAAGAAAAACACGCACGCTTCAGTAACCCAAGGCATCGCGATGAGAAACCAAGATATCGTGATGAGCAACCAAGGCATCGCGATGCACTACTTTGGCATCGCGATGCACCAATTGAAAAGTGGGGCATCGCGATGCACCAATTGAAAAGTGGGGCATCGCGATGCAACAATTGGTGCATCGCGATCATTGCAGCGCGCTTTAGGGAACCAAAGCATCGTGATGAGCAACCAAGGCATCGCGATGCACTATTTTAGCATCGCGATGCACTACTTTGACATCGCGATGCACCACTTTTGCATCGCGATACACCACTTTTACAAATTGGGGCATCACAATGCAATAATTGGTGCATCACGATTATCGCAACGCGCTTTAGGGAACTTGATTCGTTTACCTTTCGGGGGCGTTGGCTCCGAACCCCCACAAGCGACACTGTCCCCTCGACCCCTGCGACCTGACCGGGCAGGTCGATTCCCGTTGCGTTGCCCAACATACTGCGATTGGCGAATTAAAGGCATCGCAATGCCCAAGTTAAGGCATCGCGATGCCCAATTTAATATAATATCAAAATCAATCAAAATGATTGTTTTTGGTTGAGAAATTTACATACAAACATGGTATTGACTTTCTATAACAGTATGATATTGATATTATACAAAATTCAAACTCAAATCATTGATTAAAGTCTCAAAATCAGTCCAAGAATATCTCCCTCTGTTTTCGGACAGCACACTGTCAAGCTCGATTTTGATCTCGAAAATAGTATTTTTTGGTAGAAAAATTGTGCACAAATGTAGTACTAAGTTAAGATAACAATATGAGATTGATTTTAAACAAATTCGAAGCTTAAAACATAGATTAAAGTGGCCAAAAAAGCCCAAGAACAAAGAAAAACGGAATGAACTCAAAAAATTCGAATTTGATCAAATTGTGATCAAATTCGTGTTCTATGCATGGAAATTGATACCTAAACATGAGGGAAGACTATATTAACAATATGAAATCATTTATACAACAATTCGAACCTCAAATCTGAAGCAACGATGTTGTTGATGGCATTTTAGGAAGAAAATTCTCAAAGTGCCTTTTAGCGGTTTAAAAAAAAAAAGGTGGACTGGAGAGAAAAAAAGTTTGAAAAAGTGAACCGGCCAGCAATTTCTCCATTTATTTAGGCAAGCTCGTTAGGCCGGTTAAGCCTAATAGGACACTAATTTTTACTATTAAAGCAACCCAATGGGTCATTTAAAGAACCATACATCTTATCGGACTAATTCAAACACGGGACGAGCCCAAACATCTCACGAACACGACATGAACATGGATGATCAGGCTTAAGGGGCTAGCCCGAACATGGCACGAACACGACACATTTTTAATGGGCTTTATCGGGTTGGCCCGATAATAACCCAAACCCAATCATCCTCAGCCCAAACCCTATAATTTTGTGACATATTCGTTTTGGTCAATCGTGTCGTGTTTTGAATTGTCTCCCCTAACTTAGTCAAACTACAGTTTAAAATGGCGAATCGCAAAACGAATCAAACCAGTCGGTTTGTAAATTTATGGAATTGAATTGAACCTTTTTTTTAGGAAAATCAAACTATAGTAGTCAGTTTGGTTTGGTTCTACTCAGTTTAGCGGTTAGACGGTTTTTAGCTAGACCCCTACATGATTGTGTGCGCTGTAATTTGGCAAAACCATGGTTGGTGGCATTGTATTTTATCCATCCAAAACACTGCTGTGTACTTCCCGTTAGGTCACTCTCTTTTTACAAAATGTCATTGGAGTCCCAATTGTAGATAGAGAAGCAATCCGACGACTGTAGCTTTGGTATTCTCCCTCTTAAGAAAAACCCTAATGAGAAGCTAGGGTTCCCGATTGGCACTTGCAGAGCTGGTCGCTGATTTGGCCTTGTGTAAAGAAATTGACTATGGACTTCGACGAGTACGAGTACCTGGAGAAGGCCGTAGAAGAGCCGGACAATCGTAACGGTTCTTCGTCGAAGAGCAAAGACGGCGGCGAGAAGAGCGAAAAGGGATACCGGAGGAGAGAGAGAGACGACGACGACGGCGAGGATCGGGTCGAGGAAGAGCGGAAGGTCAAGAAAACCCGGGGCGACGAAGAGAATGGAGGCAGGAGAGAGCGCGAGGAGAAGGAGAAGGAGAGGGAGAAGGAGAAGGAGAGGTCGTCGTCCCGGTCGGAGCGGCACCGAAGCAGTAGAGATGGAGATAAAGAGCTAGAGAGAGAGAGGGACCGGGACCGAGATCGGGATCGGGATCGGCGCCGGAGCAGTAGAGATGGGGAGAGAGAGAGTGAGAGGGATAGGGATAGGAGTTCTAGAGATAGGGAGAAGGATAGAGATAGGGAGAAGGATAGAGATAGGGATAGAGAGAAGAGGGAAAGAGAAAAGGACAGGGAGAGAGATAAGAAAGAGAGGGAGAGGGAGAGGGAGAAGGAGAAAGAGAGAGAAAGAGAGAGAAGGGATAGAGAGAAGGAGAGGGAGAGAGAGAGAAGGATAGGGAGCTAGAAAGGTCACGGAGGAGCAGGAGTCATTCGAGGCTTGAGCGTGAACGTGAGAAGGAATTGCTGCGTGAGAGAGAAAAAGAACTTGAACTAAGAGAGAGCAGGTAAAATTCTCTCAGCTATTCTCATTTATTTCATTAACATTTTGTTGGTTCATTTGTTTCTTTGTCTTCTACTTTACTTTTTAGTTGGTTCCCAGTGAAGCAGGGGAGTTGATTGAGTAATGTTTACTGTATAAGCTTATGATTTTTATAGGTATTTGAAGGGTTTGTGAAAGTGGTTTTCCGTGTTTGTGCCTTTCTTTAACATATGACCGATTGCTGGTTTTACGACCAATGTAGAGAAGGCTCTTAATAACCTAAGAGGATGTTTGAAGTTTTATTCTTCAACCTTTCTAAAAGAACCTTACTTTTGATTAAATAAAATAAAATATCATTGTCTCTCTCAAACTTTACCAGCTCTCTGATACTCTTGCTACTTCCGGTACCATCGCCGTATTTGTTACATATCTTAGTGTTTTGAGATCTCTCTCCTTGATGAACTCAGGTAAATATCTAATCAAAATGTTGATTATATAATTGCCATCATTTGAATAAGCTAAGTTAAGAATAGGAATTGTGTCGCTACGAAGAACATATAAGAGTTTATGCACAAAGTATTTAGCTTCTAACTTGGGTTGAAATCGTAGATGGATTGTTTGCACATACTAATGGGCTAACAATGCGGAAACTTCTTCAAGGCGTCACTGAAGAAAGTGGATTTTCCACATAATGAGTTTGATAAGGTCTGTTTGGTTCCTTTTTTTGGCCTTTAAGATTTGGCTCCCATTTTAATCTTCTAATGTTTGTACATAACTGGCTTTAAGGTTACTTGTGGGCTGAGATGTTAACCAATGATGTATTGAATTTATAGGTTGGCAACGCATACGGTGCTGTCTCAGTCTATCAAGTTTTTGTTCTCTGCGAAGACGTTTATGCTATAACTCCATATTTATGTTCCTTGGTGTCATACCTTGGATAAAATCTGGAAATGATCCATCCTCTTGGAGTAATCCAGTGCCAGATATTTCAAATTTGCAGTGTGTTGGAAATCTCTTTTGATCTTGTATAGAAATTATGAAATGTTGTAGAAATATAGGCCGTCGATACTAACACACAATTTTCCATCAACGTGTTCAAGATTATAAGATAAGTAGTACGAAATATATGTATTTTACCTCTATACCCTTTCAGTAATGGGGTTTTTAGGGATCAGTTCTGGTGCTTGCTAGGGATTGGTAGGCTGTGCTGCATTAGTTCCCATTTTTCGTTGTGTTTGGCGATCTTTTGGACCGCCTAGTTTGTTATTTTTTTCTTCAATTTACTTCTCTTTTATCCAAATGAAAAAAATATTTATTGGTTCAACTACATTAGTGCATTAACTTGCATGAAATTTTTTATGTATGATTATACTTCACAAAAGGAAGTCAATATTAGCATAAAGTGTGTTTTCTATTTTACAAAGATATGAACTTAGATTGATGTTAAATGTGTTGAATAATGGGTATACTAGTCATTTGATTTATTCTGCACCTATTTTTCTCGATAAAAAATTCTCCACGTTTCCACACTTGTTTTTCTTTTCTGCCAAATTTCGGGCCGAAAACTTTGGTAAGCGCCTAGAGATTCTTCATCGTCTCGTTTTCCATCCTTCAATATATCCCTCCAATAAAACAAGAGGAAGTTCATCCGTCTATATGAGTGGGATTGAAATTTAATGTGGGAGGACATGCTACCATGTTTACAAATTCAAGAACTATGAAATGTTTGCCTTAAGTACAATTTTTATGCCACAAAAACATTAACCTGGTTATCTTGTTATCTTTCATTTTATATTTGCAGTACCAGATATTTGGTGAGATATAGGAAATTCGTATACACAATGATTCTCGGGCATATGTTGTTACATTGTTTTAGCTAATTGGTAGTCTTTCTTGCTAAAGTTTACTTCGGCTCATCAAGCTGTAGGGATTGACTTAGTCCTTGGGTTTTGGGGGTTGTGGCACCAAAGTTACCTATCTACTTATGTAGTATGTCGCTTCCCATGCTTTTTCTAT
Organism: Platycodon grandiflorus; assembly: GCA_016624345.1. Classification (NCBI taxonomy): domain Eukaryota; kingdom Viridiplantae; phylum Streptophyta; class Magnoliopsida; order Asterales; family Campanulaceae; genus Platycodon; species Platycodon grandiflorus. Next base: position 5,472,142 of record CM028367.1, read on the forward strand.
TATTTCTTTTAGAGCATTGCTCGATTTTCATTTTTTATATTTTATGTTCATGAAGACAGTAATATAGATAAAGTTAGCTAAGTTTAACATTCTTCATTTGAATTTCCCTAGTAAAATGGTAAGATCATTATGTCTAATGCTGCATAGAGTTCTATTCCTTGTTGATGAAAATATATTCATTTGTTCCCTTTCCATTCTTCTCTTTTTCCACTTCTCTGTGTAAGGGGCCTTCTTGTTGGACACTTTCATGGGCATTCTCATTCCTCTTATCATAAATTTATGGTGCTGTAAAACCCCCTTAATATACTCAGTCTCTTCTATATTGGTTACTTATAAGTTAATGTCGATAGCAGTTTTTTCCAACTCTTAGAGTATTAGAGTTCATGTCTGCAGTTGTTAGTCCGTACATGACATCTTTAATCATGATCTCATTTTAGCATACACGTTGACAGATATATTAGTAATCATTTTATTGCATGTACTTTACCAAGTTAGCCAGATTCGGATACCTGTGGAGGGTGAAGGTATATCTCTTAAGTGTCAGTTTATGAGACCTTCCAATTCAATGAATTTATTTATATTTTTGGATAAGGTAGCTGACATGAAATATGATAAGTTTGAAATGGGCGCTTTGCTTACTGTCTTTTTTTTGATAAGTAATATTTTCAAGCTGAAATTTGGTGGTTGGATTTGCTTCCATGTAGCATTAAGCGTCCAACCAAAACCAATTCCCTTATTCAGTGAGAGGACCAATTCCCTTATTTCAGTGAGAGGGTGTTGGACATGGGGTAATACATCTCCAAATGTCAATCTAAGTAATATCATGTAGAAAATTAGTAGGGGGGTCTGGTAAATAGGTGGCTAGATGTGGATCTCATCTGTTGTATCCAATTATCTTACTGTACGGGTTTATTCGATTTACTGCCAAATGCTACTGTTTTTGTTATATGCACATATATATATATTTAAAAACTATCCAAGTATATTCATATAATTTCAGTGTGGGTCTGTCAATGTTTGTTGTTATTGAGTTACATTATATATCATAACATCCACGAAGCCTGTAAAATACTTTTTCATTACAGTTATATTTATCATACTTATATTAATCTGTATGTACCCGTTGCATCTCTTCTTAGTTATATTTATCATAATTTCCATGGAAGTCATTTGTCAAACTTTAATATGTATGTACCCCATTGAATCACTTCTCATTATCCTGTAAGTCATTTTGGGTGGCAGGCGAGTGAAAGAGAAGAAAGAAGCGGTAGAGCCTGAAGCTGATCCGGAAAGGGACCAGAGAACTGTTTTTGCTTACCAGGTAAACTGATTAACTGTATGATCCAGAACTCGACACACAGAAGAACTTCGGTTTTTTTTTTTGTCCATTGTTTTCTCTTTCTACCCATCTTTCTTCTAATGATATCCTTTATTATGGTGTCTCTGTTGTTGATAGATGCCCCTGAAGGCAAGTGAGTGGGATGTTTACGAGTTCTTCTCAAAAGCAGGAAAGGTAAGTTTGGACGTTTGCGTACCATCTATTAGCCATCCGAATTTGTGGGCTTGTTTTATGTCTTGACTCCATTTTATGTTATCGACACTTAGTAACAGCTAGCTTCTTGTCCTGTTGTTTTGCATGTCTTTAGATTTTATCAATGGTTTGTGGATGCTATTAATTTATCACTTGGCATACTGCGTCTAGCATTATGATTGCATGCTATTGAGATACATCTCCTTCGTGTTGCAGTAAATCCTCTCTGCCTACAGTCACCAGTAGTATAATGACTTTCTTGTCTCCCAACATTCTATATATTTGGGGTGAGTGAAAGATACAAATGTGTTAACTGCTGTTTTCTGAGCAGCTCCTCGTTGGTGTGGTGATTTGTAGAATGGATGTCTGTAGTGGCATCATATATTTGACCTGTTTCACAAGTTTTTTGTTTTATATCTGAATCTTTTCATTTTACTGTTTACAGGTGAGAGATGTCCGGCTGATCATGGACCGAAATTCGAGACGGTCAAAAGGAGTTGGGTATGTGATTCTTAAAGCCTACTTTATTAGTATTATTCTTTGAAGGCAAATGGTTTTCCTCATGAAAAAAAGCAAATGAACTAAACTGTATTCTTGATTGCACAAGCATTGCAATAGAGAATACTTGGTGATGGGTGATGGAAGTAGGTCTAGGTTTATCTTGTTCTTGCTGGCCTTTCAAGGTTTGATATGAGCATGAATTCCTTGTACCCATTTCCTGCTAGTGATTGTCCTTCAACGTGGAAGTTTACGCTCTCCTGATGTCGCCTTCCTCTGGTGTCAAAGTAGCTTATACGAGTTCAAGAACTTTGGTCAAGGCAATTATGAGAGGTGCTTTGAGTTGATGTAATAACTAGTTACTGTTCCTGGGAGGTTCTGTATCTCTTTCACATACTTTTAACTAGATTCAGTTAACCATGTTTAAAAGCTTAGATTCAAGGAGGAATCCAGCTCAAGTTTTAAGCATCGGTTTCAGCGTATTATATTTGTTTGTGTTTACATGTGCTTTAATCATGTTGATTAAATATAATTCAATCTTGGTGAAGCATGCTGTTTCAGAAACTTGTCTTGGTTAGATGGTCTAATATTCATCTTTGGCTCAATGTGATTGAAGAATCTATGTTGAACGCTGAACTGCAGGTATATTGAATTTTATGATGCAATGTCTGTGCCGATGGCTATAGCCCTATCTGGTCACCTACTTCTTGGGCAGCCTGTAATGGTTAAACCTTCGGAGGCAGAAAAAAACCTTGTCCAATCTAATGCTTCAGGTGGCGGTTCCGGTGGTCTTGCAGGACCTTATGGAGCAGTTGATCGAAAACTATATGTGGGGAATTTACACTTTAACATGACTGAACTTCAGCTCAAACAGGTAGAACTACAAAGTGTTTTGTTTGGTTATTGTTGGTTGGTAAAGTTTTTTTCTTTTTCCTTTTTCCGGTCGGTCTTAAAAAAGATTATTTTGAATATAGTCTTGGAAGAAAGTGTAGGTTGGGACTTATGCTGTAGAGGTTTTGTGAGATTCAAGTAAAAGATTGGGTAAATTACCATAAACGTGTACTCTTCGGGTTAGCAGGTCACCTTCTTAACTACTTTTACCTGTCCAGAAAACTTGGATAGATGCTGCCAAAATAGAAAGCCCTATAGCTACAAAGATTTACTTGCCTTTGATGTTTTACAGCAAACGTAACAATACACCCTCCTCCTTTACCTTAGCCCAAACACCAATTTTTAGTATATAACCCAACAACAGTTTGCTAAACCCAAGACAGTTTTCTATTACACATAGTTATTAATGGCGAAAAAGGCACGAGACGCAATGCGGGCCTTAGACAAGTAAGGTGCTTATTGAACAAAAAGAAGAAGAGAATATGGAATTTTCTCATGCAAAAATATACCAACATGGAAATTCTATGAATGATGATTAAAATTTAAAGAACCAATCAACCAACCATGCGGCTTCAATTTCTTTGTAGCAAGTGCTAGACCATCAAATTCTTCTTCATTATCTATATTGGAATCTAACCTATAGATGTAGGTTGAACTAGATTCCCTCCTTAGCATGGTGTGGACAGCGGAGACTCTGGACAACCCAAAGCAGTTTTGTTGTGATATGTTACCTCTTCTCATATGTTAGGTAGCAATTTGCCTCTTTGTCAAGGTTTTCAAGAAAGACTTAACCGAAAAGCCACAACTAGGAATCTATAACAATTAATAAAACTAAGGATATTATCGAATGGTATAGATTATCGGAGTCTAAAACTAACAAGTCATACAATGAAACTTTGGGAGAGGGTCGTTGAGAATAACCAATCTAGTAACAGTTACAAGTATTTCGCTTAATAAGCAACAGCTTATATTTCCCAAAAAGAAATATCTGAATAACTTTCAGAAATCTGATTCAAAATTTTAACAAACAACTCAGCTACAGACCTGCACTGGTGCCAACATTTTCCATGGCACGTATATTTCAGCTGTGCAATTTTGTATTTCTGTTTTTAGAATTTAAAAATCTAACATTTAATCAACAAAATACTAGGCCACTGTTTAGGGAGGTATAATACCTTTTCAAATAACATATGCAAATAATAAACTATGTAACAATATTTTATGTAATATATGGACAATTTGTTCTGTTAACATGGACACATACGTGGTTGTCTCGAGAAGACGATCTCATCTAAAGTTTCTCTGCTTCCAGAAGTATCCGGAAGAGTGCCTATGTGGGGACACCGTCTCCGGAATTTTCTGACCATGCCAGCACAGACGTGCTTGCCGGACCCTATACAACTTGGTCCCTAGGTTGGTTTTCAGATTTAAGAAGCTTGGAACTGGCTTTTGGTGGTATTCTTCCGGATTTTGAAAAAGGATTTGGAACTAAACGGCTGAAGACCTAGAGGAACACTCAAATTTTCCATGATTAGGCGCTTACTTTCTCCCTTATGTTGGAGAGTTTCTTTTTATGCATTTCTTTAGCTTTGTGGGCTTCCCTAGTGAATTGCCTGTTGCAGATCTTTCCAAAGATTGGAGGCTGGCTCTTCATTAGCTGCTGGCCCTCACATTTTTCTTTTTATTCATTTTTTTCCTTGATGGATGTCGTGGTCACCATTTTTCTTATTCTTTATACATTCTTCTCCTGATCTAATAAATTTCTTCTTGTACTTCAAAAAGTATATTGTGACGAAAAGGATTTTCCTGTCCGTCATGCATTATATTAGACATTATTATCTTCCCACCGTCCCTAAATGAGTGTCCAGTTTTTAGTTTTTCACTAAAATTAAGGAAGTACTTTGGGGGCCTTTTAGTAGCACATGTACATTAATGCCCTTAATGTCCGCATATAACATTAGAAGTCCACAGTCCACACTAGGACATGATAAGTGACGAAGGTGAGATACTAATTTTGTACACAAATGGACACTCATTTTGGGACAATTTTTTTTTTAAATGGACACTCATTTAGGGGCGGAGGGAGTACAAGTTATTATGGCGTGATCAGCAATGCCCCCTTATATGTATCCTTTCTTTTTTATTGGATTATTTTCTCTATGTATTTGTTCATTCTTCTTTATTGTTTATTTTAAGGCATTATGTACTATTTTTTCCATCCTTCTATCACTTTTTTTTTCCCCCCTTTCTTCTCTCTCACATTTCTTATTTTTCTCTCAATTTTACCTGTCTCTCTTTCATCTTTATGCCACATGTCACTTTCATAAAGTGGTTTTTGTGTACTAGAATTGCTAATACGAGTTGGCCTGTTCACTTAATGGATGGAATAGATAGATTGAACAGTCTCTCCAGCCAAGACAAGCTGTCATCTCATCCTAACTATAAATCAGTGACGATGATTTGATATTTTCTTTATACCTTCTGAATTTCATTCCTTAGTTTGTACTTATGGAGAAGAAAATTGAGGAGTCATCTTTGTTAGGGTACATGTCTCCTGGGGTACTTTTTTAACTCTGGCTAATCCGTAATATAGTGGTTTGCCAGTTTTTCGTTCTGTGCTAGAAAGTTTTAATTTTCTTCTGATTGATGGTTTTCTTCTTTATGTCAATTCATGTAATCTTCAACTCATTTTACATTTTCTTTGGCTTTCTATAAGTAGAGCTTTTTGCTTTGAACTTTGATAGTTGATTACCTAAGATATCTTTGTATGTTATGGTGATTCTCCAGATTTTTGAAGCTTTTGGCCCGGTGGAGCTTGTGCAACTCCCCACAGATCCGGAGACGGGACACTGCAAAGGTTTTGGCTTTGTTCAAGTCAGTATACCACAACTTTAAGTGCATGCAAGTTGTTTTCTGTTTAATTATCTTTTCCATACTTCATTAATGAATATTATGTATGTTGTTCTCTTAATAGTTTGCTCAACTTGAACATGCAAAGGCAGCTCAAAGTTTGAATGGGAAACTTGAGATCGCGGGCCGAACAATCAAGGTACTCCTGTATTGTCAAAGCTTCAGATGTGTGACTATCTGAGATATTAAAACCAAAATTATTTGTGTATTCCTCTTTCTTTAGGGTTTTCTTTTCCTCAGTGATCAATTTGCATTTGTTTGGGTTTCTGTTTGATTGCTAATTTCGCTCGTTCTTTTACAGGTATCATCTGTCACGGATCATGTTGGTGCTCAAGATTCAGGAGCAAAAGCTGCAGATTTTGATGATGATGATGGGGGTGGTTTGGTGAGTCTCCTTACAATTGAATTCTTGTACATGCAATCAGTTAGGCAGTTTTGTCCAGTGTTATGTATTGGATATACCATTTGCTGTACTTGAATTCTTATATGAGGATACAATTTATCAATTTATTTCTAAGATGCTGAGGGGGTGCTTCTGTGACATATTTCCTGGCCATGTGTCAAGGGGTTTACCCTGAATTTAAATCATAGAAACGTACTGTTTCCAAGGATAGATTAATGTGTATGGTGTCTTATACATGCTTGGTTGTAATATGGCATTTCTAGACTGAGTAGTGATATGGTGTTTGGCTTGTGTGGGCTAACATTATGCCCCTTTAATATGTTATAGATATGTCTAGGATTTGTTGGAAGTAAAAGATTGAACTGGGGTCAGTTGATGTACGGTGGAGAACATGTAACAGATTGTAATGAATCCATCTGCTTGGTGCAAATCAACAAGAACAGAAATTATTATTATTATTATTATTTTTTGGTGCAATCAACAAGAACATAAATGAGGGAGAAGATTTGGTAGAATTGATGAGAAAGAGTAAATAAAGATGAACTAGGCTTCTCAAGGTAAAAGTCAAATTAAGAAAAAACCCATATTGGATTAGCATAATTTCATCGGAGCTGGGAATGAGCTTATTATCAATGTATAGGTGTCCTTCCACTCATGTAGTAAATTTTCTAGACTGTCAAGAGGTATGATTGTGAAGCAAGCGATACCACATATTTGGCCAAAGAGTAACATCAGCTGGGACGAGAGATGTCTTCCAGGGTGCCATTTCTTTTCTTTATATGGTAGAGCATAATCTGGTCCTTGAATCCTTTCGAATTTTTTTAAAATCACAAGAGAAAATGACATGATGTGTTTTAGATGTCTAGGAAATTTTCTGTTTATTTCAGAACCTTTTGGAACTTTGCTTTGCGAGTAAAGCAAAGATTGTGTTAGAGTGGTGCATTTAGGCATAAAGGTATGTAGGGTCAGCAAGTAGAAATTAATGATTTATTGGTATTAACTATCTTACTTGAAAATTGCAATTAATAATGCCCACCTGAATAGTCCCTCTAGTTGAGTGTCATTGTGTAGTCTTAGTTTGGTTTGTGGTTTGCAACTCTTTCACTTCAGCTCTTACGGTTCTATCTAAAGGCTTTGCATGCTCCACATTTCTTAATGCACGGTTGCTCCCATGGTTCAAAGTTTTGCCCGAGTCGCTAAAATTTCTGTGACTTGCAGTGAAATCTTGGCTCGCCGATCCGATATTTCCGGTTGAGTCAATTGATTTGCGCAGCTACCCCGACTCTGCGAAACTCAACGAATAATCGGCCAACTTGGCGAGATTTCGATAACTCGGCCAAGTAGCCGAGTCAACTTAGAAAAAAGCTCAAAAAATCAGAGAAACGCGAGTATGGTACCTGTTTATTGGTAATGACCTACAAAGCTTCATAAGATCAACAATCAGTCCAATTAGTCTCCTCTCTCCATGATTCTCTCTCCCTCAATCATCGACTCATTCTTCAAGTATCTGAAAACAACCTATCTCTCCATATTGCATCTCCTAGATCTAGAGAAGGGCTCCTTCTCCTGAGAGGGGAATCGTGGCTCCACTGTCTGCGTTAGTCTCTCTCTCTCTCTGCGTGCATGCCGGCATGCGTGTCTTTCTTTCAGTTCTTGTGCATAATTTTTTTTTGTCTTCCTTTTTCCTTCGTCAACAGAAAAGTCTATCCAGTATCACCCGTCCCTCCTTATTTTTTTTGAACTTTTCTAAAAACAAGGATTATAATTAATAAAAAATGGTAGCATTTTGTGCTAATGTTTTCCTTGTTCATATAAAAAATGATAGGCTCATAAGGAATTTTGGACAAGAATTTTTTTTTATAAGTAAGAGTACATATATATAAAAAAAGCAAGCGTCAAAACAGGTGACACATCCTTTGTACACCAGGAGTATACAAACAGCCATTCCTAACAATTAGAAATACTATCCACAAACTCAGCAAAAGGGTCCCTGCCCGGAGTTCAACTAGCCACACCAAAAGAAAAGGGGCCGAAAAATTAAGACCTTTAACCCATTTCCACTCCTCTCTACATTCTCTAAAGCTCTACAATTCCTTTCCTTCCAAATAGTCCAGGCTACCACCAATGGAGCAACATCCCAAAACCTGCTCCTCCTTTTTATAAGGACAAGCTGATTTATATGTACTCTTGAACTCTTTTTGTACGGCTACTATGACCAAATTGTGTAATATTGTATCAAAAATGTTTGACAGCCACATATTTTTATCACTTTAATAACGATACCTACAATAGATGGTGATTCTATGCAAATTCAATTCTTCCATCGTGTTAAGTATATCATTTAAAAATTCTTCAATTTTTGAACTTCTTTTTGGTCCTCTCATGTTGTGTATAGCCCGAAACCCAAACCAAAACCGCATCTGATTCAAAAAAGTAAATACCAAAATTGAATCTGAAACTGCACCTTTGAACCATGGTTGCTACTTTTTATGATTGTTGAGATCAACATTGCTCCTGTTTATCAGTTTCTGAAACAATCATGGTCTTGTATTTGGCATACGACTGATTGTTCCGGTGGAAAGTTTTACCAATTTGGTTGTTAGCTTTATAAATATCTAAACTCCTGATTTTTTAGAACAATTTAGTAGTTTATTGAAATCATTGTATTTTACTCCCTCCATCGTGCTTGGTGAGTCTCTTTTTGTCTTTTTAGGTATCCCATTTAAAGTCTCTTTGTTCATGAAGTAGTTTCAATATTTTTATTGTAATTTCAGTTAATCCTTAATCATTCAAGAGGTGAGTTTGTATTTTCTCCACAAGTGCTTACATTTCTCCATACTGCCTACTTTCGTGCTGAGAATGGAATCAAGTTCAGATTTGGGAGGAACTTTTTGGGGAGTCATGACTCCAGGAAATCAGTTGTGCTCGGGACAAGAGTGTGGTGCTCGTGCCAAGCGAAGCGTGCTCGGGAACTATGTGTCGGGGTAGGATATCTAGCGAGTTGCGAAACAGGAAAGCCAATCAAGAATACCAGCCTGCGAAAACCCGCTGATGTTGGAATGCCCTTGGGCGTGTTTAATGCAGCGATATAGTAACAGTTAATATCCTGCTAACCTTGAGCAATTAATGTGCCCGAGTATTTATAGTAAGACTTTGGATTGGGTGGCCTTCCTATATTGGTGTGTAATAAGCTTTTGTCATGTGTCATGAGCAGAGGACATTGTTTACAGCATACTATTGTGACTTGTGGACATGCTGGTTAGCCCCAGGGTGTGGCTTGGGTTTTTGTGCTGTGGACACGCCCATGCGTACCTAGGACATGCTGTTGCTGAACCATTGCCAATTAACTGCTTGGTAGAGATGGAGAGTCCACGTGATGGGTGATCATTGCTAGGGGCGTCGACTGGCATTTCGTGGAAACTGAGCATGACTGCTCGTTGAGTTGATCCAGTGGTGAGTCAAAAGTGTTGACGTTGGTGCTCGTGCTCGGTGTATTATTTATGCTAGTAAGGGAGGTTATCTGTATCCTTTGACTTCATCTCAACATGATACTCCTATTTCTAGTTTTTTGGTGTAGGGAGGGGGGTTGTTTTTCTTGAATTTACGCCTTTGCAACCATATTGATAACTAGTTGTTGAGCTGAAGGAACTTGTTGCTTTGTTGGGTGTGCTTTGCTCCTTGAAAATCTTTGACGGCCTAATAAGAGAAAATTGGCTTTTAGAATACCTTGGGTAGTTATTCAAGTGGGTTATTGTTAACTTTGTTAGATCCCCCTTTGGTGTTTCATTTCCTCTGGCTACGTTTATTTGGAAAGCTAAGGTACCTTTGAAATGAAGGCTTTTGTCTGATACCTAGTGCTTAACAAGCATGCTGTTTGCTTTTGGGATTGCGTGGCTGAGAAGATCTCTAAGAGACTTGATGGGTGGACACATGCACTTCCCTTTTGGTGCTACTCTGATTGAGTCTTGTTTGTGTAGTATGCCAATTATATTGTATTTATCTATTTCGATAACGTTATGTGACATACTTGAGGGGATCATGAGGCACTTTTTGCGGGTGGTTACAGAGGATGAGATACAAGAGCAATTAGTGGCATGGGATTGAAGTAGGGGCGACGATTCGTGTTATTGTGTCGCACTATTGTGTTTTTATGGGTATCTTATTTGATAATAAATATAACAATAAATGTTATTTTAATTAAATTTACAATTTTGTGCTTTTGTGTCGTGTTTCGTGTCGTCTCGTGTCTTATCGTGTCATTTCTCTTTGTAATTCGTGTTTATATCGTGTCGTGTCAGCTATTGCCAACCCTAGATTGACGCCTATCTCAAGGATGAGGGGAGGGGGGAATGGGTGGGTTACTAAACTTGGTCTTGAAGAAAATTATTCTAGAGGCCAAGTGGACCAGTTGGGATGTCGTCTTGGGCCTTCCACTACCTTTCTAAGTCATTGGGAAATCATTCATTGATTTATCTATATAACTTTTCTTGTGCATTTTGTTGTTGGGAATGTTCACTGGGTGCGTTTTAAGGAGGATCTTCTTGTTAAGTAGACTTCTTCGTCTATTTCTTTTCCTCGGATTTCAGATTTTCTTTCCTCCTAGTGAGGGAAGATGGTGGTAACTTGTGGTACTTTTATTTTTTCAAGAATATTAAGATAAGGAGGCAATAGAGTTACACTAGTTCGTAGACCTATTTTACATTGATCCTTTATTTTTGTCCAAGTAACCGTCTTCAATCCTTATGACAGGCTATGTGTACGGTTATGGTAGTTGGACACTATAATCAACTCAACTTGGTGGGTCGATCAACTTGGTCTGCACCCGGATCTGACCATAGTGATCCTTCTTAGCGACTCCTAGTAAAATATGATGAAACATTTCAATATTTTCCCTTTTCTGATTCCCCGGACCATTGTTTCTGGTTCATCGAAGTCTTTAAGGTCTTTCTTTAGATTTCGCCTTCCCTCTTCTTTCCTATGGCCTCCTCCATTTGGAAATTGAAGGTTCTGTTCAAGATTAATGCTCTTGCATGGTCTCTTGTGCTTAAAAGACTAAATTGTAACAACGCTGGTCCCAAAAGGATCTAACTTCTACATGGATGAGAGGGTTCTTCACATCATCGAAATTCCTTTTTTTCTTGCAACGTTAATGATAGGAGTCAAGATAAACCACTCCAAACTTTCGCAGTATCCAACCTAGAAAGTACCTATTGTGGAAGACCGTAAGGAAGCTGAAAATAGGATACTATCTTTCAGGGGGAAGAAATACGTTTTTATAATTCTAGTTTTCCAATATGTTCAAACGCACCATCACAATCGCATAGCATAGGGTCATCAATTCTATTCGTCATATAATGCATGGCCTTCAGCCAAGGCGGATCCTTGAACTCACTGGGGCAGAGTGAATCAACTAAAGACGGACAAACTCAATACTCCCAAAGTATGCAACATAAGCTGCCTCCATAATCCATCTCCATTCACGGATAGTGGAGAAAGAGGGTTTCTCGGGTCTAACTTGGATGCATGTATATCACACTCACGCTTGAGGAGATTGTCTTGTAAGCAACGAGTTTCTCTCTCCAAAGCACAAGGTATTTGCATGTCTTCAGCTAACATGGAACCTTGAACTCCCAGCACCACAAAAGGTTTTGCGGATAAGATTCCAGCAGGACCTGCCTTAAAGTATCGATTCCTTTGATTCACTCAAACGAGTGCTGTTCTTAGAAGGGCGACTTTAAATGAGTGATCTTCTCAAGAAAGTTCTTGGACGACCGCCACCAGCGTCTACTTCTCCTGCAACAAGTTAAACTTTTGAACCTGGATACATAGCTAGATCAAAGAGCACGGAACCATATTGGATCCACTTTTCCTAAGAACCCTTATTTTGCTCCTTAGTCGCTTGCTGAACTAGGAGGACAAAGCTACTGTCCCCTAGGCCTCATCTTCCTTTGGACATTCCATGCAACCAAATTTTCATTCTTATTCTAGCCAAACCCAGCTCATAGAAAATGTGAAAACGTCTCACAACGTCCTCTATCTAGAGACCCATATGGGGTGAAGAGGAGGTGACACTTGTAAGCATGGCCCCTCCCAATTGTGTGTTTATTGATGAGATCCATGTACCCAGCTCAGAGAAAACGCGAAACGTCTCACAACGTCCTCTATCTAGAGACCCATATGGAGTGAAAAGGAGGGGAAACTTATTGGCATCTTCCTTCCCAATTGAGTGCTCATTGATAAGATCCCATATAGAAACAACTTAAATTATTGACAGCCAAGGTTAACAGAAGAGGAGATCTGGGTTTACCTTACCTGACTAGATAGAAGCCCTAAGCTGGGACATAGCTCCATATGCATGATGGCCAAACGAGTAGCGTAGCAGGTAGGGGTGCAAGTATAAACCGATAAATCGAATTGAATCGAATCGAATCGGGTGGTTTGGTTCGGTTTTTTAGCATTAATGGTTTGGTTCGGTTTTAGAAATTGGTAAACTGGTCGGTTTGGTTCGCAGCATGCCAAACCACAGTTAACTGAATCAAATCGAACCGAGTTTTTTATTTCTATATTTTTTGGCAATATCTTAGCCATTCATCTATTTTAAATCTAATCTAACCGTTCATTATACCATATATAAACAAAAAACAAACCCTAAATTCATTAGTGTATACACCTCCCCCTCTCTCTCTCTCAGTCGTCCCTTTATCTCCCTCACCGGCGACATTCATCCTTCCAGCGATTGTTTTATCTTCCTCACGGAGACATTCATCCTTCCAGCGATGGTTTTCCCGGCGGTGCTGCTACTTTTTCCATTCTGACTTCTTTTCCTCTACCAAATCTTTTGCTTAGGCCATTAGTTTCGTTCTACGTAAAGGATTAGGTCTACTTAGCCAGAGAAAGGATACTCCTCGATCCTTTTACCTCTCTACCTTAATGAATACTCCGAAATAGGAGTATCTACATCTGAGAATTTTTTGCTTTGTTTTGGCAGTATTAAGATACTCAAGAGAGAGAATGAGATCTCGAAAGTATCTACATCTGTTGAAGATGGAGAATCTCTTTGCCTTTTCTTTCTTCTAAAGCCTAAAAGTTGATTCCAACACTAATTAACACCTCCTCATTGATTCTTCCTTGGTCCAAGACCTCATGAGACCATAGGGCTTTTTGCAAAGTTTATTATCTACAGTTTTCTTTTAAAAAATTCGCAGACTTGCGGTTCAAACTGAACCGAACCGATATCCCACGGTTTAGCTCAGTTCGGTTTGGGACTGTGGGTGGTTCAGTTTGGTTTGGGAAAATTCTAAACCGATGGGAGCAGTTTGATCAGTGGTTCAATTTTTTGAACCTGGTTCGAACCGTTTATAGTCTTATAGCAGGCGAAATAGACCGACTCCCTCAAACATGGCTTCTCCACCGGAAAGCCATCCTATCCATCACTTGCCTTTAAAAAAAATAGTAGAATTCCATTTCACCTTATTTTAGGCCTTTCCAAATTCAGGACGCAATGTGCAATTTCTCTCACTGCTGTTGAGAACTTCCTCCACTTCAACAAAAGCATCATTCCAGCACCACATTTAGTCTCTATTGGAAGTACTTCAGTGATGATCGTATAGACACTAGTCACCAAGCTATTCAGAAAAAAATCTGAAATCATTGTGCCCATCATTTTTGTGGATACTGATATGTGGATACTGGTAATCAAACTGTGATTATTACTTTGGCAAATATTCCCATTCAAATGGAAATTCTCAAAGCACTGCCATCAACTTGAGAACATTACGAGGATAGATACATTTTCGAAATAAACATGCCTTTTGGAATTTTTCTAATTGCACTCAAGTGAATTGATCTGATATTTACGTGAAATGGCTGACGAGAAGTTTACCTAGCAAAAGAGAAGGTGGAAAAAAGAAAATGAATGGAGACGCACAAGAAGGCAAACAGAGCACCAGCTTCACTCTTTGCAATCCTCTACAAGCTGCCAAGTCCCGTCACCTGAGCCCATAGACAAGTCGACAGAGAAGTGACATAACTCGTTCTTCCAAAAGGGGAAAGAGAGTGTCGGATCTCGATGAGTTCTTGTATTCTTGTCTAATCATAAACATCGCTGAGTTTTATGAACTAAACAACATATACACCTCAGATAGAAAGCACCTTCCACTGAGCCAAAGGCAAACCTTACATTCCCCTCTAGTAACAAAAAATATGTATCATAACCTCCTAGCCACATACCAATAGTTAAAAAGGTGTTCCTTTTTATCCCTGAACATAAAACATATGCAGTAAGACTGCTTTACTAGGCTTGCATATCTGTCTCCAATTATTAGTATTCAGCTTGATGCACATAAGAAAATGAGCAAAATCAGTTATATTGTGAAGACCCTTTGGTTTCCAAACACAGAGATGACTCCTAACCAAGGAGATACTGCTTGAGGGAAAATGCTCCTTTTGCCTTTCAAAATGGTCACGTGCAGAACACACGTTTATTTATGTTGACTTTTATAATAGCCCTCTGGAAAAGGACTTACATGAGATAAGTGGCAAGATGGACATGTGAGATTTTTACATGAGGGCTGATAGTTGGGTTTAGTGGATACATTGGGGAAATATGCAACTCCGGTTGCAAAGCACTCTTTGACGACATATATCTAACTTAAAGAGTTGAACCTTTGAAGCACATCGGGCGTCCCAGACTGTTTGTGCTCAAAATTTGTCCACATGACGAGTTTATTTTGACAATGCTGTTGAAAGAGTTGATCTGCTGGATAATTCGGGTAGATAGGCTGAGTTTCATATAGGTTGCATGTAGTGTAGATGGACTCTTGATGTTGAACTTTGTCATGACATAGTTTTTTTGGTAAGTAAGAATTAAATATATATCAACATGCATCAAAACAGGTGACATAGTTATTACTACATATTACCTTTATAGAATTAAATAGTGGTTCGTCAACTTTAAAAGCATGGAGAAGATTGTGTCAAATACTAATTCCGGATTAATGTCTCCACTTCTGTTGAGCTGAGAAACAACTTGCATGGGTACCGTAAGTTTGTAATAAAACAGCTTTTGTCTATGACTTGTATGCATGTTTCTAATTTTATCATTGTTTATCACATTGAGAAAACTTTGGTCTTGTCTGATTGTGGTATCTCTATCCACAGGCTTTGAATGCTCAATCAAGAGCGATGCTTATGCAGAAGCTGGATCGTAGTGGTATTGCCTCAAGGTTTGTCTCCGGTTCCATTAACTCTTTCCGTTCTTGAAAATGATCGGAGAAAAACCTGATAGTGATCATCTTTGTAGTATTGCTGGATCTCTTGGAGCACCTCTACTTAATGGATCAGCAGCAGGTCAACAAGCCATGAGCTTGCCCATGAATGGGTCAGCTACAATTCCTGTTCCAGTTCTTCCAGCCCAAGCTGTCATGTCTATGGCTTCAGAACCTGTTGGGAGCCCCAGCGAGTGCTTACTATTGAAAAATATGTTCGATCCCTCAACTGAGGTTTGTGATTTTCTCAGTGGTTCTTCATTCAGAGACGAGCGTATAAGAGCTTGTGAAATGTTTATCTATTTATTTTTATGTCCTATATTTTGATTCTCTTGTATATTCTGACCCGTCAATTAAATATATTAGCATGTCTGCTTGTATGGATAGTATTGATCTTTAAAACATTTTTGCAGACGGAACCGGAATTTGATCTCGACATCAAAGATGATGTGGAAGAGGAATGTTCCAATTATGGACGAGTGAAGCATATTTATGTTGACAAGTATGTATAAATTTATTTAAATCGAATTCATGCTATTCTGGTTTAATCGTGTATGCTGGGATAGTACTAATATATAGATGAGTGAAGCATATATACATTGATGAGCATGTATAGATTTGTTTATATCAAATTCATGCTATTCTTGTTTAATCGTGTATACTGAATGATACTCCCTCCGTCCCTAAATTATTTTCCTGTTTTGACTTTTTTTGGTCAAATAGGATATTTTTCAAACGCAAATTTGACGTATATTTCTTTACTTTTTCCAAAATCATAAAACACGTAATTTGTTGTACTTTAAACCCAACCAAAGAGGACTCTATTTTGGGAATGGGGGGAGTACTTGTGAGCTGCGTAAATGTTTTGATGCATATGGGATAGAATGCCAAGTTAGGGGAAGCCTCCCTTATTGATGTATATTGCATCTTCACGTGAATCCCGAGTACTCCTTACCTCCTTGGTGACAGATGTCTTTAGAACTTTGACATTATCAAAATTGTTTCAAAGAAAGTGGAAACAGTAGTTGTTTGTTTCACAGGATGAAACTAAGGAGAACAAAATATATGATGGCCTTTTCATTGTACTTAACCAAGTACGAGAAGGTGTTTGGTTGAATTTGGATGCTTCATATTTGAAAATTTTGGTGGCTGTTTGTGTTTGTCTTTGGAATGTTTAATATTTGGGTGATTGATGTTTCCGTAATATGTTCTGCGTTGAATTTGGATCCTTGTTACCTTAACTGGTATTTGTTAGCAATGCATAAACTTGATTTTGTGTTTATGAGAAGAAATCTTCAAGTTTTAGAGTGTATATAGAAAATTAGAAGGAAGTAGTTAATACAAGGTTATGCTAAAGTTAAGATTAACCTATTGTTAACTTTCTGGAATTACTTGATTTGGGGTGCCCCCGTTAACTATCTTACACACTAGTAGACACTCGTAAACTACAAGTATTTGATACTGTACTCAGATCTATCTTGGTTCCATACAAAACTAACTGGCAACATTCACATGAATGACATGTGCTCATTGTGTAAATCTACTGACTATAAACCATCCTCATACTCAACCTCTTAAGTCGATTTCACTTGAGTTGGTTGAGTCAACATGCCACCATACACCACCTTCTCCACAACCCCAACTGCGCATCCCCTCTTCAAGCGATTATTAACCACCTATGCAACTGTCCGATAACAACAATACACATAGTTTTTATCACATTCACATGTATGTATATTATGATAAAATTCTTAACGTTCTGGATCTGCTGTCGCTGGAATGAGGTACATTTGTTGTTTGATGTTTATTTTCAAGCTGTCTTAATCAAGTTTTCCAATACTTCACGGGGGTTCACTTTCAGGTAAAATAATTTGAGGGAGTGATCCAGAATCTGAAGTAATTTGGGAGGGTTACTACAGCTTGCGTTGTTTACTTATTTATTTATTTTCTGGGTTCGTTTTGCTTTGTTTACGTTTTGGCTTTGATTATTTGTATGAGATCCAGCATTTTCATTTCATTGTTGAGGATGAGTTTCCAAAATTTTCCAATCGCACAAAGTTATCAATGAATGATCTTCTGAATACAGGGACAGTGCTGGTTATGTGTATTTGCGATTTGAGAATGTGGAAGCCGCTGCACGTGCTCAACAAGCTATGCATAAAAGATGGTTTGCGCGCAGATTGATTTCAGCCATTTTCTTGGTAAGTCTTTTCTGATGTACGATGACTTTTTGTCTTGCTGTCAATTTCTCTTTTTCAAATTGATACCCATGATGCATGTGATACTTACCCAAACCTGAACATTAGGATGAATAGTCTTGGAATTTTAGATACTTGTATATGCAGTCTCTCAAACAATTTGTGGATTATTTTATTTTTAATGAAGGCGTGAATGTGGTAATGTTGTCTTGTCTAACCTATTTGGTTGCATACCTGTATAAGGGGTTTAAGCGCTTTATTGAACCTTTAAATGAATTTAGTGATTTGATTTGAGTGTGCTATTTTATGGTGAGTCTGGCTCTGTGGTTTTCCCAACAGGTGTGCCTGAACACATTGTGTAAATTAAATTGCCTTTGTGGTTTAGCCCTTAGGAAAAGAACATTGTGAATCTCCTCCCCGTACCCTCCTTCCCCTTTCCCCCTCTAATATATATTGTGATGTTATTTTTCTGTGAATCTTGCAATATCTAAATGGTGTTTATCTAACGACTAGTATTTCCTTTAACACGTGCAGCAACCATATGAATACGATGCGAAGTTTAAGGGTACTGCTTGATCGAGCTCTCGTGTTCTGGATCATGTAAACAGCTACTGTGGATTTTTTTTTTCGGTTGTTGATGACTTGTTTGCTTTTATTTTATTCAATTTAGGGGAGACCGCAAAAATGAATTTCTTCAAATGTGTAGTACTATGAAAGGCTTTGCCCTTAGGTTCTTGATAAACTGAATATTTCAAAGACGATCCCCTGATAAATTGAAGTGTTCAAACTACTGCAATGTCCCGAGTTAGTGTTTGTTTTTGATGCTAGTAGTGTGGTTTTGGGTACTTGGTTCTATGGAGTTAATTTTCTCAAAGCATAGGCAATTACTTATCCATTTTGCATTAGTACACATCTCAAGCCTTCTTTTGAAGCATCACTATAGACAATGAAGTTGTCACTTCCATTTGACAATGCCAACATTGGAGTTGAAGTCAATCTCTGCTTGAGTTTCTGGAAGCTTGTTTAACATTTATCATTCCAAACAAATGGGGTCTTCTGTGTCAGGTTGGTCAATGGTGTTTCGCAAGCATTCACACAATCACCTATCGGTGTAGACACCTCCAACACATATGGCAAAGGTTTAGGTGATATATGCAAATTATGAATGAAATGTGAAGCAACATAAGAATGTGAAGAATTAGGGTCTATAAGAATATAGGCTCTTGTACTATAGATAAAGAGAGTACCTCCTACAATAGCTGTAGACTCGGCGACCTCTTGCACTTTCGGTCTACCATTACTACCTCTTTTTGTACTTGAGGATTGTTGACCAACATTCTCAAGCTGCTTGTTCTTCCATTTCGGGCACTCGTTCTTGAAATGATTGATGTTGCTGCATATCAGACATTTACCTAAGTTTAACCAACATTTATCAGTATTATGGCCATGTTTCTTACAGTAAGTACCAGTGTTCGAAAACTCGGCCTAGGGGCTTGCCTAAGCACTAGGCGTTCCCTAAATGCCGCGATTAGGGTCAAATTGGACAAAAAATTGCTATGGTGAGAAATCGTCGCCTTCTCAGCCTAGGCGTCGACTAGTCGTCGTCCTGCCGCCTAACACCCAGCCCTAATTTCATGATTTTAGGCTTTTAAGTGATTATGGAGAGAGATTGGAGAGCGAGATAGAGACTGCAATTCTTCCATTTCGGGCACTCATTCTTGAAATGATTGATGTTGCTGCATATCAGACATTTACCTAAGTTTAACCAACATTTATCAGTACTATGGCCATGTTTCTTACAGTAAGTACCAGTGTTCGAAAACTCGGCCTAGAGGCTTGCCTAAGCACTAGGCGTTCCCTAAATGCCGCGATTAGGGTCAAATTGGACAAAAAATTGCTATGGTGAGAAATCGTCGCCTTCTCGGCCTAGGCGTCGACTAGTCCTCGTCGTGCCACCTAACACCCAACCCTAATTTCATGATTTTAGGCTTTTAAGTGATTATGGAGAGAGATTGGAGAGCGAGATAGAGACTGCAAGCTTACCTGAGGGGTGGGACGGTGAAGTGCCGCCAATGAACTGTGTGTCGGTTTGAGAGAGAGAGCGTGAGAGAGAGAAAAAGAGAGAGCGAGAGTGAGAGAGATTTACTTCGTTTGAGAGAGAGAAGCCTCGAGATCTAGTTGCCGTTGTCCGTAATTGTGAGAGAGAGTCCTTCTGCCGTTGTCTGTGAATCTGTGATAGAGAGAGAGGGTTTTCAATTTTACATTTTAAGTTTTAGCCTTTAGGATTTTTAATATTAAAAATGAAACCTGATTATTCAAGTTATTAAGTGTTACCCCCTCAACTTATTAAAGTATTTCTCCTCCCCCTCAAATTATTAAAGTATTTCTCTTTTCCTCTTTACTTTGAAAAGATATTGAATTTGATTTTAATTTTTAACTTTTAACTTTTAATCTTGTAATGTGACTATTACTTTTAGTTTATTTGGTCATATTTAGTTATTTATTATTGTTGCAACATGTTTGGTATGGATTTATAATGTAATTATGCCTCGATTTCTAGGCCCCGACTAGACCCCTAGGCGCTAGGCCCTGCTCTGGCGCCTAGCGCCCACCTAGAAATTTTTAGAACACTGGTAAGTACACGACTCTCCTGTTCCGCTGACCCTGAGTGTTCTCTGTCTTAACCTTAGATTGTCGTCTACTATGTCCACCTCGACGGTTACCAAAACCACTTCGGTTATTCGAACCTTGGCCTCGCCTATGCTGCTGGGAGGACTGTTGGTTCGTTGGTGCTGCTGAAACATCTTTCTTTCCCTTATAAGTTCCTCTATATCCCTTTCCAAATCAAAGGTTCGATCAATTGCACTCCGATAACTAGTGAACTCAAACGGAAGAATTTTTTCTCATAGCTCGGTTTTCAATCCCTTAACAAATCTCCTAGCTTTCCTACCTTCATCGGGGATTAAATGTGTACCATGTCGAGCTAACTTGGTAAACTTCTCTGTATACTTGGCTACACTCAAGTTTCCCTATTCCAAGGTGAGGAACTCCACCTCTCTTCGTTCCTGCACTGCTGCTGGCACAAACTGACTATTGAACTCTTTCAAAAAGTTCACCCAAGTCCTGGGTGTTCTCTCTTGATCCCACTTGCCTTTTAACAGTTTCCACCAATGCTCTGCAGAACCTTCTAATTTGAACATATCAAGGATAACCTTTTCTTCCTCAATAGTACCCAATGCTTCAAAGATCTTTTCCATCCCTTCAATCCACCGTTCAGATTTCGCTACATCAAGTTTCCTATCATAGCTAAAGGGATGCATTTTCATGAACTTCTCAATACCTGCAATAGGACCTATATTTCTAGCTTCTAGTTGGGGCTCTCTAAGCTCCACTTGCTGCAAAGGTTGTTGCACAAGTGGTGCTTGATGTTCTAGTGCAGTTACCACCCTTTCCAATATCCTATACATATCTCCCATATTAGCCTCATTAGGGTTATTAGGTGCTTCTACCCTGGGAGCATTATGGCTATTGTTACTCTCCGCTCTCTGCAGACTCCGGACACACTCATCCCAGCTTCGTGCCTAGTTCGCACCATTCTTACAACCTACATACAAACGCTCAGCGTTAAAACCAAATAACACAATTAACCCTTCTAAGTCAAGGACCCTATCTTGGCTTATAGCAACTATAGCTCTGATACCAAACTGTCACACCCTCATTTGAGCTCTTACGTGGAACCCCAAATGGAGACGTGAAACACATACATCATAATTAACATGAACCTGTATAAGCGAGCTAAACCAGCTCGACACAAACACAAGATAACTAAACGGCCACAACATGTTGCTATCACAAGGGTACGGAGGTACACGAGCTCGCAAAACACAACTATAAACAACAACCTCTATGACCTAACGAGCTCGGAGTCAACTGAGATAAATAAAGTCACACAAGCAACATGTCATATATACAATGCCACGACACAACGTGTTGGCACAAAGGGAAGTAATGGGTAACAATATACACATCATGTTACTACTACCCAAAATAGAGTTTACATAACTCTATCATCCATCGTCCTCACCGAGTACATATGTACAACGAGCAAAAGTAACTACCCCAGAAGTTCACCGCGTGCACCCACGTACTGTACCGGCCAATCAGAACCTCCCGGGTTCCTGCGATCTAAGGAAAAACAAAAGAAAAAGATGGGGTGAGTCAATGACTCAGTAAGTTACTACCATGTAACTACATGACATGTTGGCATGCTGAGCTGTATAACAGTAAATCATATTGCATAGTAAACAATAATAGCATGCTTCTGTATCACCGTAACACATATTCAACTATATAAGAAAAACTGGATAAACACCTTTAAAAGGATACGGTGTTGAGGTACACCTCCAACAACATCCAACCTTACCATCTCTTATGTATTATGTGCTCGAGCAATAACTGAATAACTGTCTCTTTAGTAGTGCGTGCGCGAATGACAATCGTTTCCCCCTGTCCCGTATGACCTGGGTTTACGACGTCGGGCAAACACTTCAGCTAGCAAGAAGTGTGCCTCCGCTACTGGAACCAACAACGGGGCGTTGGCCGAGCATATGGACCAACCATAGTTAACACTAGCCCCTGCCCTTGTAAGTCACCGGTGGTCCAAACACCCCCTGAAGTGGTTTACCAGCTGGTTAGGACTTGTTTAACATTGACACTTGTCACAATATTGTTTTATAACTAACTGGTTTACAAGTATCAATTACTAATTTACACGTAATTGCCACTAAATTGGGTAAACCTATAATTGGCTCGCAATTACATATTAAACACGTTATCACATTTAGCGTATTTCGGTAGAGGTACATCTACCCAAAATAACATTTAATAATCGTAGGAATTAATCTCACTTTCCCAACATAATCAAACTGTATCAACAATAGACTCCGTGGAGTCAATTCACGACAATTCTAAACATTAGTAATTTAGCTTGTGTTCATAGTACATCAATTTAATTATCCAATTAAGCTACTTAAACAAGTAGAGCCATTATTTAAATAATCCAAGCTAATTAAAATTATACATGCATGAAACATATAATATTTCATCACAAATAACTAGTTTACTAGCATGGATCATATTAAAATTAAAATGAGACAATTTTATATTACGAGCTAAAATTAGTAACTTACTAATATTGCGAAACCACCGATTAAAACGCGAAATCTTCTGAAGATATTGATCTACTGGCTAAGCACCTCGATCTTACAGTGTTTGTTCATCGAAAGCTCGAAGAAACAATAACTAAATTGATCGCACACGAAGAAATGACTTACGAGCTTGAAACAGGAGAGAGAGAGAGAGACGACGGTTATGTTGCGTATGTGTTAATGTGTTTGTGGGTGTTTTTCCTTGCTAGACAATGAAGTCTCCAAATTGTATAACAATCTCATGGTCATCCAAGATCAAAAAAAGTAGGCTCTAAACTTTAATTGGACAAACCAAGTCGGTTGCTTAAAAAAAATATTAATACTAATTAAACTCCTTTATTCGTAATTAATCACTATTAAAACCAATTAAACTTAATTATGTCTAATTATATTTTATTAATATTTCTTCATAATTAATTAATAAGTTATCATAGTAAAGTATATAAACACATTAAATTTCACGACATGCAAATAACGTGCAAGTAATACGAGTACGAAAATCTCGGGTGATACAGGTTCTCCCTAGCAATCCCTTGAAGAAGTACTACATTAAAGGCTATGTTAGAGGAGTGTTTGTCAAAATAGACTACAAGGTGTTAGGGGAGATTCTGAAGCTTCTAGTAGAAGGCCAGACTGACTTGACTGTTGAAGAACTAGAAAAAGGCATGGTTCATCGTGAGGGGAAATTTCAAACCAGAACCTGTCTTAGAGATGCATAGAAATCTCTTTCCTGAGAACCCCTACCACATCAACCATCTTATCGACAGAAGCATTGAGTTCAAGAATGCCTCCAAGGATTGCTTCACCACACACCAAAAGGTTGGCAAAGATTCTATATGCTGAACTATTTGAGAGTGTTTACAACGTTCAGAACAACCCACAGATGAGAAGGTCGTTTGTGAGGGTTATAAATGTTCTGCTTAGAGGCTTTGAAGGCATTGAAGAAAGCCTAAAAAAAAGAGGAAATGATCAAGGTTTCCAATACCTACGTCTTCACAGCCAGAAATATTGAACGATATTACAAAGATCTGACCAAGAGACATGCCAAGTTAGCTGCTTTTCAAACTAAACAACAAGCTCAGCCGTCTGCCTCCAAAAGAAAAGTCAAGTACACTGAAGAGGGCCTACCTTCTCAGGAGGAGCAGCTAGCCAAGAAGAAAACCAAAACTGTTGACCCCTTTGTCCCTATTTTAGTGGAGTTGCTTAAAGACTTTGACCTGACCAAGCTTGATGAAGATCCTTTTGAACCCAAGAAAATCAAACCCACTCCTACACCAGTGATGGATGAGTATTTTACTCATTTATTGGGTATTTATCCAGCTTAAGTTTTTGTTAATTCTCGGGATTTTTGTTGTCTAATATGTGTTTTAGTGTTATAGTATAGTTCCAGGGACTTGGGGAACAAATAAGCAACTTTCAAGGAACTTTGGGCTGTTTTGAAGAATCAAGGGACCAAAATGTAAAATTAAAGAATCTTCTCAACAGTAGCACTGTCATGGGACCGTACACTGTCCAAGCTGCAAATTTTCAGCAAAATCTACAGCAGATTTCTTTGAATTTTCTGTAGCAGTTTTTGATGAACTTTGTAGCTAATTTCCTTGAATTCTTGGCTGGCTTCTTGGACTTTGTGGTTGGGAAGTTGCCTATAAAAGGAAACAACGTTAGATGGATGTAAAAGGGAGTAGAAATTGTAAAGAGTAGTATATGTAGTATTAGGTAGTTTTTATAAGGAAGTAGTATATGATGTAGTTTTTATCATGTTTTGCTTCTAGTTTTTCTATAACTTAATAATAGGGTTGTTCATCAATCAACGATGAACTAACTCTTTTGTTCTAGGAATTGGAGGTAACTTGTACCAAAACCTTATTTCCTAGTATATGTTATTCAATCAAATTGTCTTGTTTATTACAAAAGTATTTTCATCGAATCTTTCCGTGTTGTCTTTGCGTGTAGATAATTATAACTGTTTAGATTATCAAGGTATGATGAATTGCACGAACCGAATGCATAAGTCATATATATGCCATCTTTTGTGATAATTAGATCCTATTGATTCATGACATTGCTAAGATAGAGTTTATGTTCAATTGTTTTTTGTATGCTTAATGTGTTTTTAATTACTATATGGACGGATCGATTAAGAAGGTATAGAAGTTAGGAATACTATGATATTGCAAACCGTGATCAAAGCGTTCCAATCTTTACCAGTGTGAACGAATCCTAGACATTGATTGATTTTTTTATTATATGGACATAAGGCGGAGATATGGGGGAATCCTAATTCCTAGGCTTTTTCAAAAACCTTGATTTATCTAAATGTACTGCTTTTGTTAATTAGTTTTTCGTTTCTTGCTTTCTAGTTAATATAGTTTAATCTCAAAATCATTATTTTTATTTATTGTTTAAGTAATAGTTAATTTTAATCAAATCAAAATTCAAGTCTTTGTGGTTCGACCCCAGTCCTGTGCAACTTTACTCTGGTATTCTCGTGTACTTGCGAGGTATTATTTCTTTTACCAAGTTTTTGGCGCGGGTGCCAGGGACTTGTTTGTTTTGATCAAGTTAATTTAGCTATTAAAAAATAATAATAATAAATAAAAACCAAGAAAGATGGCTTATAATAACTTTCAATGGGGTATAAAAAATAGTGCACCAATGCACACATCTCAAGATGAACGTGCCTACCAACTTGCTAGATTTAAATCTATGTTGGATGGAATGTCCCAATGTAGGGTTGTGTGTGAATTTTGTGGAGGAGACCAAGTCTCGGAAGTATGTGCTTGGAGGTGGAATTTGGTTCAATATAGGAATAATTACCCAAAAAATTATTATTCTAATCCCTATGAACCTGAGTGGTACAATCAACCTTCTTTTTCTTCACATAATTGGAATGAGCCGCCATTTTTTTCATCCTACTATACTCCACAAGCTTCTTATAATTCATCATTCTATAATGAGCCGCTAGGAATGCCACAAGAGCAGGAGGATCGATTAAGGAATCTTCTCAGTGAGGGTATTGAGAAAATGAGGCAATGGAATAGAGAAGGTGAAGAGAATAGGAGGAAAGCAGAAAAGGAGTGAATAGAATGGGAAAATTCAAGTGCTTACCTCAAGTTGCAAGAGAACAGGAAGAGTTTTGCTGCTTTTAATGCTCGTTCCCTAGAGAATCTCTCAACAATGATGGATGAGGAAGACTCAAGCAAGCATGCAAGTACTACTAGTTAGGAAGTAGTACCCCAGGTTTATAGAACTCTTGTACGGACACCACCACTACTACACAAGATTTACGTGACTACATGCCGCACAATATATCTAATACGCACTAAAGAATATTATACGGACACCACCACTACTACACAAATTTTACGTGACTACATGCCGCACAATAGTCTTAGTATGCACCCAAGTATGTAATCTCTTTTCGAAAAACTAAGATCCCAAGAATGTCTATAATGTATGTAGTAACAGGTCAATTTTAGTGGTTATAGTCAAATCTATCTATAAAATAAAGAATGGTATGACTTAACATATTTAGACACTATAGCAGCAGTTTCTAGGTTGAAGAGTTCTGTAGAACTAATCACATAGAACCCAAATGAAGGTAGAAATATAGATATTTTCAACACAATAATCCTTCATTAACTACTAGTAATTGATCCCACAGTAAATCAGTAGACTTACTTCAATTACTAAGGAATAGAAACTAACTTAAGGAAATAATCATTTCTGCTAGGAATATGCCTGTACAACATTTGCTATATATGTTTGCATATTCCAGAATCACTGATTTGCTTGTTACCATTACAACGCATATTCATACGAGTGGCTAAAAGGTCTGCGTACCGGTTAGTGTGGCAACTCGTTGAATATTGCATAGATCATTAGACTACGAAAGTCTTTGTACATATCCGAGTCAGTGTTCAACCAACTAATGATGACAACACAATATGGATTAGACGTCTGATGAGCAGTCACTCTTAACAGCAGCCACTCTTATTAGCAGACTTACAACAGCCAATATAACGGCTATGCTCTTCAACAAATACATTACAAGAGTGCTACTGAAGTCAAAGAGGAACACAAAGCGATTCTCCAAAGCTACCACGTAATATGAAGATATTTACAAAAGACTCTCTTTTGTAAATCTACTTTCCAACTTGAAGATTCGGACAAATATCTGAGCTCTCACTCATATCCATTGGATATTACCTCTTCCATACTTGATCCCAGTCTTCAAGACAAATCAACAAGGACAAGCTACAGTACACTTCGTAAAACAAGCCTGGCTGACAAGTCACATCCAGCGACATCCTATTTTTCTGGACAAATTTCAAAGTCAAGATCCTCAAGAAGATTTATTTAACCAACAGTTTGTAGAATGCACTCTGAAGCATTAAAGGACAAACACTCCAACGGTTAGAAATCTACTCAAGTTACAACAGATACTTCACCTCTTTGCCTATAAAAGAAATCTCTCATCTCTCTTCTCAGTGTGTGTAAGCACGTGATGCGGAATGAGTGAAAGTGAGAAAAACACTAGTGTAAGAACAAACACTTTGTGTGAGACAGATCAATAAAAAATTTACAAGGCGAAGAAGCTTTTCTTAGTCAAGAACTCAGTTCTTGATTTGAGTTCTTTCTTACTTCGAAAGACTCAGTCTCTTCAACTGCTACTCTCATGATCTATAGCTAGAGACTAAGCATCCAGCCCTCCGTTGAAGACAGAACCTTCTTGATCGAAGATGTCCGAGGAAGATCCAGAGCTAGAAATCCATATTGCATTCATACCATTAGTCTTGTATTCTCGTACAAGAGCTGTTGGTTGTGCGATGAAGTGTCATCATAGTTGGTCAAGTGTTTTGCAGTCAGTTGCTTAAAAATACTCGCTATTTGATCAACCCATAATATTTTCTTCTCACATCTCCCTCTCATTGGCACTACAATTTTCCTATACCTAATGTACTCGGTAGAGACAATGGTTAAGGGTTGGTAAAAATCTTCCCGGGTTTCCCTTGTCTTCCTTTCCATGAAACCCTAGAAGGTTGCTAGGATTAGAGAGTCTAGGTTGATGTATTATGCATGTTTACCTTTGAGTAAACCTCTGCTGAATTGTAATATAAAATATATTTCTCTACATTCAGCCTTTACTTCTCTACCCTATTTTAAATGTTTTATTCATTTAAGCAACCTGTTCATGGAAAGTGATTACTACATTTGATGAAGATATAAGTTTGTTGTTTGTAATATACTTGTACTAATTTGTTTACAGTTACTTTAATCTTCTGTGTTATGTACTTGCTGTTAATCATTCCACTGCCAAAACTCTTATGTATCAGGAAATACTATAACATCAATTTCCCAGTAGTTGGTTCAGTCCACAGAGTAACTAAAGTCTACTGAAGCAAACCTGCTCTTCTAAACATCAGCAGAGTTGCTTTAAAAGGAAATTGAACTGACCCGATAAATATCTTTTCCCTGCTCTTTCGAAATAGAATGAAATTTTAAATGAAAGTCATATAGGCTATTCACCCCCTCTCTAGCCTATACTCTAAGCAACCCATAGGACCTAACAATTTTGATAAAGTTTAGTATCATAATGACAAAGTTCATATATGAGATATAAAATGCACACTCAAGGAAACTGAAGATTCTTTGACTAAATTTGCCAACTAATTTCCTTTTGACTTTTGAGATAAAAACATTAGTATGAAAACTTAGTAGGCAGTTCAGTCATAGGAATTGAAGAGAGTTAGTATTTATTCAGTTGGTTTGAAGTGGTCTTGCGATCCGGAAAATTGAATGATAATATATGCTTTTAGAGAATTTAAACAAGGAGTTCAGCATAAATTCAATTTATTCATCTTTGCATTCCTTAGAGAGAATATTTGTAATACCCTGAATTTTACATGCATTATATATGTCTAATTGCTTGAATAACATGTTAGTTTAGTTATGCCATAATTCTTGATACAAATCCTAATCTTTGTTACACCTATTTGCAATGCATTAGTTGTTGTAGTTCTTGTAAATTTCATGTTGTTTATGTGTTACTTGTTTAGCATGGGTTTTTAAGACTTTTCGGAGACCTTTACTTAGTATTTTAACTTCACCTAAGTGTTAGAACCATCTTGGGACCATTGGGCATCATTTTGGGACTTTTCTAGAGCACATTTTGTGAATTTGGGTACACTGGAGAATGGGCGAGCGCCTGGGCGAGCGCTAATTAGGCAGAAAGTTGGGTATTGGCATTCTGGAGGACGCGCGCGCGCCTATGCGGCCGCGCCGTAACCAGAAAGTTTGTACTCTGTTTCTTGACTTTTTAAATTGGACCAATTCTCCCCTTGACCAACTTAAACATACTAAAGACC
Organism: Platycodon grandiflorus; assembly: GCA_016624345.1. Classification (NCBI taxonomy): domain Eukaryota; kingdom Viridiplantae; phylum Streptophyta; class Magnoliopsida; order Asterales; family Campanulaceae; genus Platycodon; species Platycodon grandiflorus. The sequence goes on from CM028367.1 coordinate 5,501,414, forward strand.
ATTGACCAGCCTTTTTCTCTCCAAAAACCACTAAGGAGACACACAACAACATCACCTCTTCATTTCTCATCCAACCATTGAAACTTTGATCCAAGGCCTTGCATGTGTTGTGGCTGGTTAGGGGAGCAACCTTAGAGACTTTGTTTGTGAATTTGGTGGCTTGATTGTATGCTTTGAAGGTAAGTTACTAAACCCCCTATGTATGTTAGAATTTGTTACATGTATGAATGTTTGTAAACATGCAAGACTTGAATTGTTGTTGGATTCATGTGGAAATGTTATGTTGATGAAAATTACATGTTATAATGTGAAAGACATGGTTTAGTTGGTTTAAATTGTGTAGAGATTGAATATCACCAAAGTAGTGAACTCAAGAACATGTTAGAGACTTTAAATGGTGAAAATTGCATATAACAATTATACCAAATTTTATGAACTTAATGAATTAACACCAAAAGTGGATTTTTGGGAAGATTATAATTCTCCGAATCACTTGTTAAATTACTACGAAAATTAGAGTCCATTTGACATGGTTTTCAGTCCTTCGATACTGGTATGTTAGAGGCTTGTAAAGTAGCTCTAAATTTGTATTTTTGAGACTTTAAACAATATGTTTGATGATTATATGTTGTAGAAAAATATAATCCACATAATGTTTGTCAAGTTCACTACTTTTGAACTTGACGGTCATTTGCATAAGTTGAGTAAGGTTACCTACTTGTGTGTTGTGTAAGTCCAGCTGGCGTCGTCGTTGTTTATGTCATGGTAGGACGACCTATCGTCTTCACAAATCAAGTTTGTGATCGCTATAAGTCGCCGTACCGGAGTTCACACACCCTCTTCTGTTGGCCACAATTAAGAAGTAGCCCCACTGTTGTAGCAATACGCATGACTTTGGCTAGCTAGTTGAACCCGATGGGATTAGTCGGGGACGTCGATACTACGTACACGAGTATCGACGCACTATTGGTTGTTTGTGTATTGCAGGAGCTACACAAGGTTGAAGAATGAGATATGATATCCTTCTCTAACATGGTTTATTTATAAGCACTTATGTGTTAACCAAAGTGCTATGTGAGTTGAATGAATTGTATATCAAGTATGATGATATATGTTGTGTTGTGGTATATAAATGTTAATACCATGTTATGTTTATTGCTTGAGCATCATGCCATGCCATGTAGTTGCATTAGTAACTTACTGTGTCATTATGACTCACCCCGTTATGTGTTTATTTGTTTTTCCTTAGATCCAAGCCAACCCGGAAGTTCACGGTGAGGTTGAGAAGGGTTCGTTAGCTTGCGAGTCGTCAACGTTTGGGAGTTCGAGAATCTCAACCTTGATAGTTGTTTTCATTTTGGTAAGGACAACAGATATGTAAAGTTATGTAAACTTTACTTGGGTAGTATTTGTTGTGTTGTAAACAAATATTCTTTTGGTAGCCGACACTTGTATGTCGTGCTCTTGTACGCTTCGTCTTTAAACGCTTTCTACCGAGCATGTTGTAGCTCGTGGTTATGTTTTGTTCCCGCATGTTGTGGCCGATGTTGTTTTAGTAGTTGTCTTTCCCGAGTTGTAAACTCGTGGTTGTTACTAGTTGTTTTCCGGCTTTGTTATCGCCGAAGATTGTTCATACTTGCGTTAATCAGGTTATCAGTTGTGTTTTGTCGTGAGTACGGGTGGTTACGCCACGTGCTCTTCTTGTTGTTATGTTGTTTTGGCGACTCGACCTTGGGATTTCGTATAGAGATCCGGGTCGGGGCGTCACAGTTGGTATATAACCTGATTAACGCAAGTATGAACAATCTTCGGCGATAGCAAAGCCGGAAAACAACTAGTAACAACCACGAGTTTACAACTCGGGAAAGACAACTACTAAAACAACATCGGCCACAACATGCCGGAACAAACATAACCACGAGCTACAACATGCTCAGAGAAACCGTTTAAAGACGAAATCGTACAAGAGCACGACATACAAGTGTCGGCTACCAAAAGAATATTTGTTTACAACACAACAAATACTACCCAAGTAAAGTTTACATAACTTTACATATCCGTCGTCCTTACTAAAATGAAAACAGCTACCAAGGTTGAGATTCTCGAACTCCCAAACGTGGACGACTCGCAAGCTAACAAACCCTTCTCAACCTCACCGTGAACTTCCGGGTTGGCTTGGATCTAAGGAAAAACAAATAAACACATAACGGTGAGTCATAATGACACGAAGTTACTAATGCAACTACATGGCATGGCATGATGCTCAAGCAATAAACATAACATGGTATTAACATTTATATACCACAACACAACATATATCATCATACTTGATATACAATTCATTCAACTCACATAGCACTTTGGTTAACACATAAGTGCTTATAAATAAACCATTTTAGAGAAGGATATCATATCTTTTTCTTCAACCTTGTGTAGCTCCTGCAATACACAAACAACCAATAGTGCCTCGATACTCGTGTACGTAGTATCGACGTTCCCGACTAATCCCATCGGGTTCAATTAGCAAGCCAAAGTCATGCGTATTGCTACAACAATGGGCTACTTCTCAAGTGGCCAATGAAGAGGTGTGTGAACTCCGGACGGCAACTTATAGCGATCACAAACTTGATTTGTGAAGACGATAGGTCGTCCTACCATGACATAAACAATGACGACGCCAGCTGGACTTACACAACACACAAGTAGGTAACCTTTCTCAACTTATGCAAATAACCGTCAAGTTCAAAAGTAGTGAACTTGACAAACATCATGTGGATTATATTTATCTACAACATATAATCATCAAACATATTGTTTAAAGTCACAAAAACACAAATTTAGAGCTACTTTACAAGTCTCTACCATACCAGTATCAAATACTCGGAGGACTGAAAACCATATCAAATGGACTCTAATTTTCGTAGTAATTTAACTAGTGATTCGGAGAATTATAATCTTCCCAAAAATCCACTTTTGGTGTTAATTCATTAAGTTCACAAAATTTGGTATAATTGCTATATGCAATTTTCACCATTAAAGTGTCTAACATGTTCTTGAGTTCACTACTTTGGTGATTATCAATCTCCACACAATTTAAACCAACTAAACCATGTCTTTCACATTATAACATGTAATTTTCATCAACATAACATTTCCACATGAATCCAACAACAATTCAAGTCTTGCATGTTTACAAACATTCATACATGTAACAAATTCTAACATACATAGGGGGTTTAATAACTTACCTTATATAGAAATATTTCTCCAATGAATTTAAAATCAAAGCTTGGCAATGGAGTCCCTTAGTCCTTAGCTACCTTTTGGTGTTCTTGCATGGAAGAATTGATGGTTGGATTGCAAGGACAAGACACACACACACCAATCTCACCTTGTATCTCTCACACAAACTCTCAAAACACCATAGAAGGATCAAGAAGAGAAGTGATGTGTTTCTTAGTCATCTTAGGTGGTTTGGGAGAGTATTAGGCTGGTCAAATGGCCTTTGGTACGTTTAAGTTGGTCAAGGGGCGAATTGGTCCAATTTGAAAAATCAAGAAAAACAGAGTTCAGACATTCTGGACGAGGCGCGGCCGCCTAGGTGCCCGCTCAGTCCTCAGATTTTCCAATCTCAACTTTCTATCTAATAAGCGCTCGCCCAGGCGCTCGCCCATTCTCCAGTGTACCCAAATTCACGAAATGTGCTCTAGAAAAGTCCCAAAATGATGCCCAATGGTCCCAAGATGGTTCTAACACTTAGGTGAAGTTAAAATACTAAGTAAAGGTCTCCAAAAAGTCTTAAAAACCCATGCTAAACAAGTAACACATAAACAACATGGAATTTGCAAGAACTACAACAACTAATGCATTGCAAATAGGTGTAACAAAGATTAGGATTTGTATCAAGAATTGTGGCATAACTAAACTAACATGTTATTCAAGCAATTAGACATATATAATGCATGTAAAATTCAGGGTATTACACCCTTTCCCCCTTAAAAGAATTTAGCCCCTAAATTCCTTACCAAGTCTATCGAATAAATGAGGGTATTTCTCTCGCATCTCAACCTCGGTCTCCCACGTAGCCTCTTCAATCTCGTGGTTTCTCCACAACACCTTAACAAGCGGAATCCGTTTGGTTCGCAATATTTGTTCCTTAGTGTCGAGAATCCTTATCGGCTATTCCACGTACGACAAGTCGGGCTCAAAGGTGATCTCTTCGTACTCCGACACATTTGACTCATCTTTCATGTACTTTCGAAGCATTGATACGTGAAAGACATTATGAATCTCCGACAAATATGGTGGCAATGCAAGTCGATAAGCCAATGTGCCAACCTTCTCAAGTATCTCAAAAGGCCCTATGTATCGAGGTGATAGCTTACCTTTCTTCCCAAACCTCTTAGTACCCCTACGCGGCGATACTTTAAGGAATACATAGTCTTCCGCTTGAAACTCAAGATCCCTCCTCCGATTATCTGCATAGCTTTTCTGTCGGCTTTGAGCGGTAAGTAATCTATCCCGAATTATCCTCACACTTTCCACCGACTGCTGCACCAATTCTGAACCCCAAATTTTAGCCTCACCGACTTCATCCCAACAAATCGGTGATCTACATTTCCGCCCATAAAGTGCTTCGTACGGTGCCATCTCGATACTCGCCTGGAAGCTGTTATTGTAAGCAAACTCCGCTAAAGGTAAGTGTGAATCCCAACTTCCTTTAAAATCTACTGCACACGCCCGTAGCATATCTTCGAGCACTAGAATTAACCTTTCCGATTGCCCATCCGATTGAGGGTAAAAAGCCGTGCTTATCGACTTGAGAGGGTTGGCACATTGGCTTATCGACTTGCATTGCCACCATCTTTGTCGAAGATTCATAATGTCTTTCACGTATCAATGCTTCGAAAGTACATGAAAGATGAGTCACATGTGTTGGAGTACGAAGAGATCACCTTTGAGCCCGACTTGTCGTACGTAGAACAACCGGTAAGGATTCTCGACACTAAGGAACAAATATTGAGAACCAAACGGATTCCGCTTGTTAAGGTGTTGTGGTGAAACCACGATATTGAAGAGGCTACATGGGAGACCGAGGTTGAGATGCGAGAGAAATACCCTCATTTATTCAATAGACTTGGTAAGGAATTTAGGGGCTAAATTCTTTTAAGGGGGAAAGGGTGCAATACCCTGAATTTTACATGCATTATATATGTCTAATTGCTTGAATAACATGTTAGTTTAGTTATGCCATAATTCTTGATACAAATCCTAATCTTTGTTACACCTATTTGCAATGCATTAGTTGTTGTAGTTCTTGTAAATTCCATGTTGTTTATGTGTTACTTGTTTAGCATGGGTTTTTAAGACTTTTCGAAGACCTTTACTTAGTATTTTAACTTCACCTAAGTGTTAGAACCATCTTGGGACCATTGGGCATCATTTTGGGACTTTTCTAGAGCACATTTCGTGAATTTGGGTACACTGGAGAATGGGCGAGCGCCTGGGCGAGCGCTAATTAGGCAGAAAGTTGGGTTTTGGCATTCTGGAGGACGTGCGCGCGCCTAGGCGGGGGCCTAGGCGGCCGCGCCGTAACCAGAAAGTTTGTACTCTGTTTCTTGACTTTTCAAATTAGACCAATTTGCCCCTTGACCAACTTAAACGTACTAAAGACCATTGACCAGCCTTTTTCTCTCCAAAAACCACTAAGGAGACACACAACAACAACACCTCTTCATTTCTCATCCAACCATTGAAACTTTGATCCAAGGCCTTGCATGTGTTGTGGCTGGTTAGGGGAGCAACCTTAGAGACTTTTTTTTGTGAATTTGGTGGCTTGATTGTATGTTTTGAAGGTAAGTTACTAAACCCCCTATGTATGTTAGAATTTGTGACATGTATGAATGTTTGTAAACATGCAAGACTTGAATTGTTGTTGGATTCATGTGGAAATGTTATGTTGATGAAAATTACATGTTATAATGTGAAAGACATGGTTTAGTTGGTTTAAATTGTGTAGAGATTGAATATCACCAAAGTAGTGAACTCAAGAACATGTTAGAGACTTTAAATGGTGAAAATTGCATATAGCAATTATACCAAATTTCATGAACTTAATGAATTTACACCAAAAGTGGATTTTTGGGAAGATTTAAAAAGTGCCTCAATAGCATACTTATTGAGGCTTTTTTAATCTTGAGGCACTTAAACGAAGTGTCCTTTGTTTTGAAGCCTCAATAGTTTGTTTTGAAGCCTCAATAGACTATTTAGGCTCTTTCAAATGATTTAAAAGGCTACCACTTTATACGACACTTGTACAAGCCTCAATATATTTTTTGTAGTGTCACCTACAAGTGCCCCCTAAAGTAGTTTAAAACGTGAAAAGATAACTATTATGCCTCTTTCAAGTGCCTTTAAAGGAAATTCAAACTGTTTTACCTACCATCAAATGCCTCAAGAAAACTATTGAAACAACACGTGCAAGTGTCTCAACAACTAATCTATGAAGACTAATTTATGATTTGCTATTAAGGCACTTCAAAAGGCTCTATTCAAAAATATTAAGCCACTTGGAAAAAGCCTTATAAAGGCACTAACATCTCCCTTTTCCCTCAATTTAATTTCATGCAATTGTACTTTTATCCATGTACAAAGATTTAAAAAATTGTAAAAAGTACATTAACTAGCACAAGTAGTCATCAAAAAGCTATCATAAAATTAGGAACAATACTTTAATTACATTGTTCCAGGTCAAGTCTTTCAATAATCTAATCATCTCAAAATAAAACTAACCATGCGTTGTCATTGTATCAAAATGCAAGGGTAAAAATGATACAACACACTAATAATAGAAAACATGTCATTCATCCTAACTAATCTATGAAGTTCTTCATGTTCAATATCATGAGGTACGTTGCAACTAGCTTCAGTCAAAATCCAGTAGTGTTACCTACAAAATAGACAAAGAAACCCATAAGGATAGTAAGTGTTGTCCAAGTTTGTGCAGTGAAAATAAAGGACTTCATTGACATGTCTTAGCAAAGCTATAAAAATTCAAATAGTAATGTAACCAAGTGAAAATGCCAATGCATCTTGCCATAATAACCAAATATCCTGTAACAGCTCAGATAATTCTAAATAAGGAAATCAATTTTCATATAGTAGAATTAACTTACAGTAAAGGATTTCATGCTTCAGCTTAAGCACTGAAAAGGAACATCGGCACTTTCTTAAGTGAATTACACATTTCATGTTTGATGGGATTTGTGATATCCTGCATATCATACGCATAGAGTAACTAGCAATATAATGGCCAATTCAATAGGTTATATCCACATTTACAATGTACTCTGAGAGAGAGAGAGAGAGAGAGAGAGAGAGAGAGAGAGAGAGAGAGAGAGAGAGAGAGAGAGAGGGAACATTAGCCCTCTCTTAAGTGAATTATACATTTCATGTTCGATGGGCTTTGCAATATCCTGCATATCATGCGTATAGAGTAACTGGTAATATAATGGCCAATTTAATAGGATATATCCACATTTACACTATACCAAGAGAGTGAGTGAGTGAGAGAGAGAGAGAGAGAGAGAGAGAGAGAGAGAGAGAGAGAGAGAGAGAGAGAGAGAGAGATCTACAACACCTAATAATGCAGAAGCTTTAAAACAATGTTCAACGTTCTTTCTAATACTACCACAAACTACTAAAATATGGAGAAAGAGAAAACAAAAAGGTACCTAATGAGACCCAGATATCAATTTAAGAGCAGCACTTTCATAACACCTAGGTACAAAAATTGGATACAATTAGAACCCGTGAAATTGTCTTCCAAACTATACCTGGTATAGGTAAAATTGCATCTCAGCACCTACCGATTCTCTTACACCTGAGTTGGAATCATCACAAAGTTAGGATAAAGGTGCAGCCTAGAAAATCTAGTAAACATACCACGTGACTAAACTCATGGAGATGATTAAGCATTTCAGAGAATCGTAATACTCCAGGATGACCCCAACAACTTCCTTTTGAAATAGGGAAATAAGTAATGCCATAAGAATCTCAAAGCTATTTGAAAAGTAAATTTTAAGTGAGCATTATGCTGCAAATCTTAGTGCCGCATGAATACATTTCAGAGAATCATTTCTAGCCTATTGTATAGGCTATTTGAAAAGGCAAAGAACAAGCTACGCAGCCATCTGCCTCGTCTAGCACGCCCATACCACTCTACCAACGTCAAAGAACCTAAGTGAGCATTATCCTGCAAATCTTAGTGCAACATGAATACAATACCCCTCTAACTCGGTACCAACATTTGTTTTGTTAAGAAGCTGAAAGATAAATCTATTTTTATTTTTTGGATAAGTAAAATTTAAAGTTTAAAGTATGAGATATATGTAGGATTGAATGATAATATGTAAGTCACCTGTCTTACACCATCATAATATGAACCATTTTGAAGAGCTACAACACAAGTATGACCATAATTTCCTTCCCTGTTACAAAGGATATATTTACAAAAATATGCAAAGTTTCAGTTCTTCTATTGTTCTCAAAAGTGGAATTAATAAAGTAATGGACTACTGCTTGTGGATAGTATGCAGATACGAACCAGGAGTAAAAATCAAGGTAACAATAACCAAGCAATTCACTAGAAACCGGGTCAAAAATTGAAAAGAGGTAGACATCCCTGTGCCAAACCTCAAATTTCTTCGAATCATAAGCCTCCCTCAGACAATGAAACGTTAAGCACATTAGATTAATTAAGAAATTCCTAAATCGAGCTAAAAAAGCTATAATGAAACAAACGTGCCAAATTACTCAAAGAGGAGGTGGTCCAATGTGGAATACTACCTAATCTTTTAAGCAAGAATGTGCTATTCAAAATTTTCAACATGGAGACACAAGAGGAAAAGATAAATATTATATCTTAGGCACAAGTAGATAGATAAATTCACAAGTCTATTCGCTTTGATACTTACCCAACAATGGCACTCATGAAAAGCTGGAATAAGATGTTTAGTGTGACCTTCGGTTTGTTATTCCTGCAAAGAAAAGAATGAAATAAATAAATAAAACTTTAGTCAATAACATGAAAATCTTGACTCCTCTCATCATCCCAAACAATTAATTTGAAACGAATGCAGTCAAAGCTTGGATGTAATAGTATTATGTGTCATTCTTTCTAATCTGGCGATCCAAGAAATGTATTAACTAATACATATTTAGTCTGATATCCTTTTTTCTTACTATAATGGGAATGCAAAGTCCAAGGTCTCAGTAAGACCTTTCAGAGTAACATAGATACCATATCGAAACTTGGAAATATGTATACATATATACATATATATATATATACATATATACATATATAAACATATATACATACACACACACACACACATATATATATATATATATATCTTTGTTCTTAACATGGCTTTTTTGTCAAAAACAAGGTAGAGATTTTATGTCAGCACAGCTGGTGGGGCCAGTTTATGTCTTAGCTAATGCAAATAGATGTGAGCCAATTGATAATCATACATGAACTCATGCACCCAACACATTCATAGAGATAATGGAAGAGATTTACCTCTTTTATCAAAGCAGCCGACCAGGAGACAAGTTCGATATCACTCCTATCCAATAATATTTCATCCTTGGTCTTCTCATAACGTCACAACATCAAGTATATCCACTTTCCTTGCCTAATAGGACCAACATATATAAACGTAAGTGTGTTAACAACTGAGTTCAAATACCTCTATACATAGATTGTGGGTAACTGTTACATTAATACATGTATGTTAAAGCATGACATACATTGTTAGGCCTCTCCTCACAACTTAAGCTTTTATATTATAGTTGGTTACTTATCTCCTTCAAACATCGAAAGAGACCATAAAAAGGTAATTTCTTGACAAAAAGAGAACAAAGGAGCTATGGTTCTTGATGTAATGTGTTACCATCCATTATACAGTTGTATCAGTATTACACAAGTATACACCAGCAAAGTTGTTAAGATAGTCATATTTTAAAAAGCACAAACTAATTCAGGTTGAATAAGAGCTAACCTTGTGAGACTTGAACATTGACTCACAGGAACCATGTAGAGACTCTGAGGTAGTACCAGCAACAACAAAATCTTTAGCAAGCTCCCTGTATTTGTTTGAAAAGTTAAATAGGGTAACTATTATGCCTTGGTTTCCCCCATATATATCAATTATGAATCCTTGACCCAGTCCAAACAACCACCCTCCCTAAACACCTTGAACACTAAGAAGGCTACATAATAGGGTTAACATATTACTATTATAATGAAACTCAAACCAACAAATAATTTGTGTCAAGAGATTGAACCTAATGGTTCTCATCAATGAAAAATAGTTATACCTTAAGAGGTTTGTTTTCTTGATCTTTGAAAGCCCTGGAAATGAACTTTTTTGAATTCTTCTACCTGAATTGGGTAAGCTGTCTTAAAACAGTTTAAAGAGAGTGTCCTATTGCCCTCTTCCAACACACATATACACACACACACACAAAGGCCACTAATAGAAAAAGACGAAACCCTGTAGCAAAAGAAAAATGTTAAATGTATACAGTCTCTAGGAAAGTTTAATCTAGTAGCCATCCTCCCAAAATACCACAAAACGAAAATTCCTAAAACCAAAATCAAAAGAGAAAAAACGAAATCCCTAATCTGAGATGTTGAAACTATTAAAACTTAAAGCTTGATTCAAAGCTTGGTCTCAAAAAGAAATGAATTGAAACAGGGTATTAGAGAAAGAAGAACAATGAGTTCCATAGATTATACATGAAATCAATTGCAAAATCACGAGGAGCAGGGATTGAACCGTATGCTTCATGTGTCGCCATACTTGAATAAAACAATGCAGATATAGAGCTACAAAGACCCTGTTAACTACTTAGTGGCATAATCTCTTTGAGTTATCTTTTTTTCTTATTTTTTATGTTTAACTTTTTTTTTTAACGTTATAATATTTCGGTCAAATATCCAAATATAAGAGCGACAAAGATGCAATGGTATAAAAGTTCCCTCAGCAAACGAATACAAACCTTAGAAACCAGTTTAAGAAGCTTGTTAGGAGGTGCTTTAATATTAAGCAGAGTCATTGTAGCTGAAGCAACTGCATTGGCAGCCTACAAAAAGAAATGGATCATTAAATGAGGCAACTACACTGCAAGACCTGTAAAAAGAAATGGATCATTACCACTTATGGGATCACAAGAAATGTTTACACAAACATCACCATGAATGTTACCCATTCTCGCAGGTTTATTACCACCAAGAAATACTGAAATGCTAGCTAAGTAAATCTGGAAGACAAATAGCATCCAAGAAATATTAAGTCAATTAACAAAGTAGCTTTAGAAAGATAACACGTGAAACACATTCTCCTTTGGCAACGAACAAAAAAAAATTATGTAATTATCCCTTTAACTGGTTAATAGCATATTTGGAGGATTACAAACTAGATAACGAGGACGTACTTGATTCTGTTTATGTCAAAGAGTGTGCTTTGGACTGGATTAAGGTCGAATATCTTATAAAATCATGAAAATATAATAAAAAAGATGAATTATTCTTCAATGTATAAAGTCGTTCCAGCCCTTGTGATTCCAAGAAAGTGAGTTCTTATAACGAACCCTAAATAAAATTAGACTTTAATTTCCCCAATTAGAAGACCTCTAACACGTATGTAATTATAAGATACCCAAAACCCCTAACTATTTGCTAATAGATTTAGTATTACCTTCGAGAATGGAGGAAAAAATTCAAGTTATTGAAGCTTCAAGTTAACGGAAGACTTTCTCATCCCTAGAAAGTGATGGGTACCCATATGATCTTCAATCGATAGGATAGGTCTGAGAATTAGGGCATCAAAGCGCATCAAATCAAAGATGAAGAGAAAGGCTGGGGTGAACAGACGCTATAGGTATGCGATGGGCAAGAAATTTTAGGAGAAGACGAGGGTAATTCCTATCTCAAAAGCGCCAAAAGAAATTTCCAGAAAATAAATGTGCGCGGTAAAGTAGCTTTCGTGAATTACTAGGGCGGCAACAATGAAAAGAAAAGGGTTTTATACTAAAAAAATTTAATTGGTTAATTGTCAAGTGTCGTAATATGATATGCTCCCTCCGTTCCACCCAAAGAGTCCACGTTTGAAAAGTCTAATAATTAAGCGATATATAAGTAGTATTAGAATTGGTCATAATTACAAGAATATTTTAGCGGACTCTTTAAGTGGAGGGTAAAGTTAAAAGTTTTATGGAGATTGTAGGCATAATTTTTGTAAGTGGACTCTTTAAGTAGAATATCCCAAGATAGTATAGTGGACTCTTTGCCTGAAACGGATGGAGTATTTAATAAAAGAGCATTTACAAAAGCCCTATTAGATGGTTTTACGAGGCCTTCTAAGAAAAACATGTTTTTTTTATAAAATGACACTTATAAAAGCCCTAATAGAAGATTTTATGGGGCCTTTTATAAAAAGTCCTTTCAAAGGTGTCACAATATCTCATTTTTCTTGTAGTGATTTGATACTGGTATGTTAGAGGCTTGTAAAGTAGCTCAAAATTTGTATTTTTGTGACTTTAAACAATATGTTTGATAATTATATGTTGTAGAAAAATATAATCCACATGATGTTTGTCAAGTTCACTACTTTTGAACTTGACGGTCATTTGCATAAGTTGAGTAAGGTTACCGACTTGTGTGTTGTGTAAGTCCAGCTGGCGTCGTCGTTGTTTATGTCATGGTAGGACGACCTATCGTCTTCACAAATCAAGTTTGTGATCGCTATAAGTCGCTGTACCAGAGTTCACACACCCTCTTCTGTTGGCCACAGTTGAGAAGTAGCCCCACTGTTGTAGCAATACGCATGACTTTGGCTTGCTAGTTGAACCCGATGGGATTAGTCGGGGACGTCGATACTACGTACACGAGTATCGAGGCACTATTGGTTGTTTGTGTATTGCAGGAGCTACACAAGGTTGAAGAAAAAGATATGATATCCTTTTCTAACATGGTTTATTTATAAGCACTTATGTGTTAACCAAAGTGCTATGTGAGTTGAATGAATTGTATATCAAGTATGATGATATATGTTGTGTTGTGGTATATAAATGTTAATACCATGTTATGTTTATTGCTTGAGCATCATGCCATGCCATGTAGTTGCATTAGTAACTTACTGTGTCATTATGACTCACCCCGTTATGTGTTTATTTGTTTTTCCTTAGATCTAAGCCAACCCAAAAGTTCAGGGTGAGGTTGAGAAGGGTTTGTTAGCTTGTGAGTCGTCCACGTTTGGGAGTTCGAGAATCTCAACCTTGATAGTTATTTTCATTTTGGTAAGGACGACGGATATGTAAAGTTATGTAAACTTTACTTGGGTAGTTTTTGTTTTGTTGTAAACAAATATTCTTTTGGTAGCCGACACTTGTATGTCGTGCTCTTGTACAGTTTCGTCTTTAAACAGTTTCTCTACCGAGCATGTTGTAGCTCGAGGTTATGTTTTGTTCCGGCATGTTGTGGCCAATGTTGTTGTAGTAGTTGTCTTTCACGAGTTGTAAACTCGTGGTTGTTACTAGTTGTTTTTCGGCTTTGTTATCGCCGAAGATTGTTCATACTTGCGTTAATCAGGTTATCAGTTGTGTTTTGTCGTGAGTACGGGTGGTTACGCCACGTGCTCTTCTTGTTGTTATGTTGTTTTGGCGACTCGACCTTGGGATTTCGTATAGAGATCCGGGTCGGGGCGTCACAATATTACAAGGTGGAACAGAATACAAACAAAACATGAAAAAATTTACTAAGATAAACGGGGCATTTTTCTGACAATTGATCTAATCTGAGATGTAAATCTAATCTTAATCCTTAAGACTTGTCTTCTTCTTCCAAGTGACTTCCTCCCTTAGGTCTTCCCCCTTCTATGAAGGTTCTGACCTTGGCTTTATGAATATCTCACTTCTGTGGTGAGACCATTGCATGGGAAGAGCGAAAGCCATAAGAGGTGAAGTGGCGACAGTCAAGGGAATTTTCAATAGGCGTCTTCCCCATGTCCTCTATCTCATCATCAACTGGTGATGACGGAAGTGATGATGGCTCGCAAGATATTTCTTGCGCTCCTGAGACTTCCATCAGATATTTTTTGTGTTCCTCGAATGGGAAAGTCTTAGAGCAAGCATGTGTCCTTTTGACATGATGCCATAGAGAACAAGAATATTTACGCGAGGCGAGCCTGGACATCTTGGAAGAAAGTTGAAGTATGGGTCTGCAGGAGTAGGAGAGATTTTGAAAATAAAGTGCAAAGAGTAGATCAAGATTGAGAGGGGTTTGGTTTATCTTAGAGGATTTTAGAAAGACTGTATTGTAAGGGTTTGAATAAGAGTTGAGTCCCTTAAATACTAGTTTTGGAGAGTTGAACAGTTTGAGATATCAATACAAAACTGTCCGACTTTCGAGGTTCCTGAACGAGCTTTTTAAAAATGTAAAAAGTTTTTTTTAGCACGACAGACCTAGGTGACAAGATAGATCAGCCTTTAAGGAAGCGTAAAGGTATATCCTTTTCGTCCTTATCTGGAGATCATTAACAATGGGTTTTGAAAGATTTTGAGATTTTGTTGATGTAATTTTAAAAATAGAAATTTATTGAGTATTTGTGTCAAAAGAAATTTTCTTTGTGTGTCAGTGGCTACACATGACATTGTTTCGACTGATTACTATGGACTATATCAAATATTGTTCAGTCAAGGTCATGATAATAGATTCATACGATCTAAGAACTTGCTGATACACAAGTTTTATAAAGATCATTAGCATGGTAAATTTAAATATCTTAGCTAATGAGTGATTGTTAGGTCTCAGGGTGCTCAAATAGGCTAGGAAGGGCCGGGGGTTAATAGCCTATGTCCTTTTTAAAATTTGTTTTACAAAGTTACTTCACAAAAAGAGTTAGAAAATATTTTGCAGCGGAATAAGGTGAAGTATAGGACAAGTTCAGGATGGCTGATTTTGATAGGACAAGAACAGCTATTCTGTGAGCTGTTGGAATTTCTGAAATTTAACAAGTAATAGCAATTTACAAGTGCAGGAAATAAATGGACAGAGATTTTAATATAGTTCACACTTATAAATAAGTGCTACGTCCACAACCAAAGTGGTCAACTTTGGATTTGAAAATCGTGTACTAAGTTTTCCACTAGAATCTGTACAAGATAGATCACTAATGGATCGTGTACAAAAATTAGTTGACCAAGTGTTTGCAAGAGAATTAATATCTATAAAGATATAATCCTCGTGTGCTTTGAATGCTAAAGATTGCAATCAATGAAGAGCTATAAAGACTAATCGTCTAAGTTTGGAGCTCTTCAAAGGATGTTTTTACAGATTTGGCTTTGAAGCTTTTAATGAACTAGCTGTTGAAGATGAAGATTTCAGAGTTGTAGATTCAGAGCTATTAATTTAGAGAGTTCTACTTCAATTCTTCAATGGAGTCTTCTATTTATACTTAGAGAAGTCCTTGTAGCCGTTGGAGATCTTCAGCCTTGGAGAATTCGAATTTAAATGCATTAAATGCTTTAATCTTGCTGTTGAGATCTGATAGGGGGTTCTGCCAGGTTCAGTCTGAATTATGCCATTTTACCAAAAGTAGGTAGACAGTTGATGCAGGCAGAATGTCCTTTTCTGAGATGAATGCCTAATAAGGAAAGATTCATTAAATGAAGTTTGCAGGTTATCGTTGTATCAAAGTCAATGAATGACTTTGCCGATAGCTTAAGGCATATCTTCAGACAAGTCTAGATTGGACGATCTTTAGGTCTTTAACATTGCTGATGAAGCTTGACTGAAGCTAACTTGTCCGATGACTTGATGGACTTTGCTGAAACGAACTTGGCTGATGACTTGAAGATAGCTGATCTGAACATGGCTGATATACAACAGGCTATCTTCTAAAGACTAAGCTAATTACAATAAGCAATCCTAAGCTATTCAAGCATTTGTCTAAGTACAAGTTGCCACTCTAATAGACACACAGGCCCATTAGTCACCTTGGCTTAGACTTAGGTTATGGATATAAGCAAATCTACACAAAATACAACAATCTCCTCCTATTTGCTTGAGTCCACGACCTTATGAATACAATGAAAGCTGACCATGTCAGATCTTAGTAATAACATGCTTTAAGAATAATAGATTAAAAGAGCATGTCCTAGATGGACTTACAAAGAGGTCAGTGTATTCAAAAATTTACAAAGTGTTTACAGATAAATAATTAAGGCAAAAGAACACTTTTAATGAGACTGTTTTAAAAGGCAAACAGATAAAGTACTTTATAGGATATGTCTTTAAACCAGTGGTTTAAATTTCATGCACATAGAATAATCAATCAGTTATAAAGCATGAAAATTTAAAAAGATAGTCATTGTTCATTAAACAAGGAGTTTAATACAATGTTTTGTCGAGGGTTTTACAAAATAGGGAACAAAGAAAGATATACCAGCTATGTAACACCCGCTTCATTTGCATCTTACACGTCATTTATATCACTCACGAATATTACACGTGTCACATTGAATAACACTATGAACATTTCTTGAGCATATTATATATGACATATAGCATGTTCGTGTTGCATTCCATGTGTTTTATATGCTTTAAATCATTGCTTAATTCTTGTAATTAATGGTGCTCGAGATACATTGAATCCCCAACGTCGTTTTCAGACTTTTCGAGAACCTTTCTCGAGTGTTTAGGGCCTTCCCTTAGACCTGGTCATTTCGGAAGTGTTTTGGGACTTTTCGGAGAGTTCATAGGCACTGGACTCAGAGTGATCGCCCTGGGAATGGACAAAGCGATCGCCCTGTCAATTGACAAAGCGATCGCCTTTAACCCAGAACCCAGAGCGATCGCCCTGTGAAGGGACAAAGCGATCGCTCTGCCTCGACCCAGCTTATCCCAGAAAATCTAAAATTTTCAAAACTTGAATTTTGATTGGCCCATGGCTTGCCACATCACAAGGCCGAATCCTCACCCTTTTCAGCCACTTAAAACACCATGAGAGACTTTGTTACTCTCATTTCTTCCATCCATTTCAACCAAGAAACACAAGAGAAGAGTAGAGAATGAATAGTGAGGGTTTAGAGAGAAGTTGAGATATCTTGAGATTTTGGAGGAATCTCGACGATCCAAACAAACCATTGTGAAGGCCTTGGCTAGGAGAAGCTTTCCTACCGAATAGATTTTGTTTTCTCTCCACTTTTTCGACAAGAGGTAAGCTACTATCCCCCTTTTCTTCTTGTTTTATGTCTCATATGACATTCTAGACTTCAAATGTGTGAAGTTATCATGTTAGAATCGTGAACATATGATTTTTTCCATGAAATGTAGTTGTGGACTTGTGGATAATGTTATAACTTGTAATATGATGTTGGGAACTCGAAATTGGGTGTTAATGTGCTAGGATTAAAGTGCAAGACCACTTTCGTAACTCGACATCACTAGTAACCTAAAATGACTCTAACGGAGTCGGTTAGGGTTTGATAATGAATGCGACCACGTGTGTGTTTTGTGAGCTCTTTGGATACTCGAGAGACCCGTTGGGTGATTGGTTACGCATTACACATTTAACGGTATTGTGATAAACTTGGTTTTGGTGTATATGGCTATGTGTAGTAGAATCATTAGCGTACATTACATGTTGTTATGGTGGTCGTTATACTCCCTACTTTGGAGTATGACACTTTTTATTTAACGTTAAGTAAACATCTACTTGAACATTTGATTAATTGGGTTAATGTGTCGAGTAAACATCTACTTGAGCATTTGTTAAGTCCATGGCATATTTGTTGGAGGTGTATTGACGCTCGGTTATTGCGTGAGCTGGGGCTACGTAATAACCGAAGGCCAATACACTGGGCCTCGCCCTACCGTTGGCCACGGTAGGGGTTATAGTGCTAAGTGTTGTATGGAATAAACGCGACCTTGGTAAGCTATACCGTGATTGTTTCTCGGGTCGTGGGGACCGAGTCTTCACGTTGACGTGAATACGGGAAACGGTTCACTATGATTCTTGGTTATTGGTTCGATGATCGAGTACGACATCAACGGTTTCTACATGGGTATTATTGGTTGGTTGGTTGGAAGTGTGTATGTCGGAGGTGTACCTCGACGGTATCCTTTTATACGTGTTTCTATATTGCTCCTACGTGAGATGCATGCTATGTGACATATGGTTATGAGATACTTGCCTTCTATGATGATTGAGAATTATCTCGTTATGTCAACCTTGTTATATTTGATTTTTATTACTGTTCACATCTCGCATGCCATATTGTTGCATTAGTAGCTTATTGAGTTTTATAACTCACCCCGTCCATTGTTTATTGTTTTCCTTAGATCCTGAGCCGGCAAGAAACCCCCAGTGATCGTACGTCGTCTGGAGTATTCGACAGTCAGTCTTTTGGTAGTGCTCCTTGAGCCTTTGTATTTTCTTTTGGTGAGGCCGAGGGTATACATGTTATTTAAACAATGTAAAGTTGGGTAGACGTCCCGTACTTGATGTTTCATTCATATTCTTTTGTAGATGCCGACATGGTTGTCAGGCTTTGTAATTGTTGTTAACTCTTTTATTCCGCGCACTCTGTTAATATTATATGTTCATCCCGAGCTCTATAGCTCGTGGGTTCGTTGGTCATCTCATGTGTTCTTCTCCGGCTTAATTGTCGCCTTGAAGTGATGTTTTGTTTTCAAAATAAACACACACTTGCATTACAGGGTTTTGCACGAAAAGTGATTTTTAATTGTGCATTTTGTGTCCCGTCTCGCGAACCGAACGAGATTCCACGTAGGATCTCGGGTCGGGTCATGACAGTTGGTATCAGAGCATAAGTTAGCTCGCTGGGATTTGTATCCTTGGCTTAGGCGGGGGTTGGTTGTGTGTCTGAGTCATTAACGACGAGTGTTTGTTGCAGGTAATCAATCATGGTTGAAACTCAGAATGGAGCTGGTACAAGTTGGACTGGGGAAGCCGAGAGGGATAACCGTCGTACCGGGCCATCCAACCAACCGGGAGCCCAACCAATAGGACAACCGCCAGAGAGCCATATGAACCAAAACGAGGCCTTCATGCATACTATGCAAGGGTTCATGCAGACAATGATGGAGATGAATTGACAGACCATGGACATGAACAGACAAGCCATGGATGGACAGGGTCAAGTAGGAGGACAAAGGGTAGTACAACCAGTTGGGGGAAACGTCTGATCGCAGATTAGAGAGGTTCTTGAAGATGAAACCTAGAAGCTTTAATGGTGAATCGGATCCGGAGAAAGCAGAGAGATGGATTGAGTCGACGGAGAAAATTTTCGCAGCAATAGGATATACAGACGAGGATAAGATCAAGTTCGCTACATTCAAACTAGAAGATGCGTCTGAACATTGGTGGAAGGTGTTGGAGGCTAGTTAGGTACAGGATCAAGTAATAAGGACATGAGATCTCTTCTTGCAGCGCTTCAGGAATCAGTTTGTTCCGGATGTAGTTCAAGCGAAGAAGGAAGTGGAATTCCTTAGTCTTGAGCAAGGAAGTTTGTTGATAGCTCAGTATTCCGCCAAATTTACTGAGTTATCCCGATATTGCACTCATCTACTTCCGACGGAGGAGAAGAAGGTTTACCGTTTTGTAAAAGGGTTGAGGACCGAGTACCGTAAACAACTCATACCGCTTAAGTTGACGAGTTATCAGAAGGCAGTGGACAAGGCATACAGAATTGAACACGACATTAAGGAGCACCGAATTAAATCAGGGAACACCAGCGGGAATCAACAAGGAATGCAGTCGAAGTGGAGGAATCAGAGCACGAGTGGGACTGGCAACAAATGAGGTAACAATAACCGTCGCGGAGGACAGAATCAACAAAGAACAGGGAATCAGGGAAACACCGCACATGGGCAACAAGGACAGGGAATGACATGTAAATTTTGTTCGAAGACTGGTCATACTGAGGATAGATGCTGGAGGAAACAGGGGAAATGTGTCATCTGTGGTGATAGCAAGCACTTCCAAAGGGATTGCCCAAAGAATAAAGGGGTCCAACTGAGAGGTGCGCAACAGAATGTGGTTGTTAAGAGAGATAACGAGGGACGCCCTAGAGTCCAGGGTCGGGTCTTTGCCCTAGACTAAAATAGAGTTCCCGAAGCCAATAACGTTATAAGAGGTACCTTATTTGTCTCTAGTGTTAAAGCCCGAGTACTCATAGATCCAGGGTCATCGCATTCATACATCGCATCACATTTTGCCTGTCATTTACATACCATGCCTGAATCATTGCCATATGTGTTGGAGGTGTCTACTCCGATGGGAGAGTGCCAAGTAGCTTCTGATGTTTATCATAATTGTGATGTGATTGTTGATGGTTGATGAATGAATATTTTACTCATTTATAGGGTATTTATCCGGCTTAGACTTAGCTAATTCTCGAGGTTTTTGTTATCTAATATTGTGTTTTAGTGTTGTTTTATAGTTTCAGGGGTTTAAGGGTTAATCTTGCAAAGTTGGATGGCTTGGAAGTAATTTCAGAAGATTTCGTTACACTCCGTTAGGAATTATAATGAAAAAGGACTGTTTTGCAAACAAAAAGTTAACGGAATGAGTACTTTTGATGGATGGCTCAAGTTTCTAGAAGAATTAATGAGGATGAAAGTCAACTCAAGATATCCCAAGTCCAATGAAGTTAATTCAAGTCAACTCATGTTGAAGAAAGTAAAGAAAATGCCAAAAATGCCAATTTAGGGGTGTAAAGTGTAAATTGCAAAAAGCTGAAGGCAAAAATCTGAAATTTTGCTTAATCTCAACTTAGGGCAGCCGCATATTGTCTTTTTGGGATGTGTGCGGCAGCCTTGGGGTATTTTTGGACAGTTTTAATGTATTGTACCCCTTTTCCCTTGGTTGTTGTACATTATTAGGTTATAAATATATCCCTTTTAGGTTAGGATTAGGGAGAGTCGTCTTGTATAATTTTTCTTTGTCTATGAAGAAAGTTAATTCAAGAATGGTTCAAGTTTTTGTACTATCAATTATTATGAGCTAAATTCATCTATCTAGGAATTGGAGGTAACTCTGTATCAAAGATTTATGCTTTAATATAATTCTTATTCAGTTCAAGTGTTCTAGTCATTCATAAAAGTATTTTTATCGAATCTTTCTAAGTTGTATTTGCGTGTAGGTAATTACAACAGTTAGATTATCAGGGTATGATGAATTGCACGATCAGAATGCATAAGTCATATGTTTGCCATCTTTTATGAATGTTCTTTCTTATTGATTCATAATCTTGCTAAGATAAGAGAGAGATTAATTGTTCCTAAGTTCTTAAAGGATCCCTGTTTGTTATATGGACGGATCAAGAAAGTATAACAATTAGGGATACTAAGCCTGCAAATCGTGATCCAAGCGTCCCAGGTTTTACCTTTGTGAACCAATCCTAGAACTGAACTGATACATAAATTAGAAAGACATAAATCCAAGATACAGAGTGAATCTCAATTCCTAGGTCTTCTAAATTCTTGTTTAATTCGTTATCTGCCTGCTTTGATAATTTAGTTGGTAATTTTAGGTGATAAATTAGTTTAAGCTCTCGTCATTAGTTTTTAAAAAATCAACAAAAACCCCTTTTCTTTTATTTTTGCTTTTTAAGTTATTAGTTAACAAACTCAATCATTCTCTTGTCTCTGTGGTTCGACCCTTGTTTTTGTACAACTATACTCCGGTATTCTCGTGCACTTGCGAGGTAAATTTTCATTCATCAATGGTCATCATTTGCCTACGGATTTGGTTGTTTTACCTATACGGGATTTTGATGTGATTTTGGGGATGGATTGGCTGCATGCACACCATGCCATTGTTGATTGCCGTAAAAAGTTTGTTACCTTCGATTTGCCGAATATGTCATCTTTTGTATTTGTTGGTGATAAGTGTAAGGGTGGTGTTCGTGTTATTTCGACTTTGAAAGCCCGTAAGTTATTATCGCATGGTTGTTCGAGATATTTGGCGTGTATGGTGGATAAATCAAGAAGGGTGGTTATGTTGGAGGATGTTTCTGTGGTGCATGAATTTCCGGATGTGTTTTCGGATGATTATGAATTGCCCCCGGATAGGGAATTGGAGTTTTGTATTGAACTATTACCGGGTACCGCACCGATATCGAAAGCACCTTATCGCATGGCGCCGGCCGAGTTGAAAGAATTAAAGATTCAATTGCAAGAGTTGCTTGATCGGGGTTTCATTAAACCGAGTGTATCGCCTTGGGGTGCACCGGCATTGTTTGTGAGGAAGAAGGAAGGTTCCTTGAGGTTATGTATCGATTACCGAGAATTGAATCAAGTTACAATTAAGAATAAATACCCTCTCCCACATATTGATGACTTGTTTGATCAGCTTCGAGGTTCTGTAGTGTACTCTAAGCTTGACCTTAGAAGTGGTTACCATCAGTTGAAGGTTCGGAAGGAAGATATTCCTAAGACAGCATTTAGGACTAGGTATGGGCATTTTGAATTTGTGGTTATGTCCCTTGGGTTGACTAACGCACCCGCGGTATTTATGGACTTAATGAATAGGGTATTTCTGCCATATCTTGATTGTTTTGTGGTAGTATTTATTGATCATATTTTGGTGTACTCTAAGTCTCGAGAGGAGCATGAGAAACATTTGAGGATTGTGTTGACAGTCTTGAGGGAAAGGAAATTATTTGCTAAGTTTAGCAAGTGTGCTTTTTGGCTTGAGGAAGTGACATTTTTGGGTCATGTGGTTTCGGGCAAGGGGATTTCAGTTGATCCGGCTAAAATCGAGGCTGTGGTAAGTTGGAAGAGACCTGAGACTGTGACGGAGATTCGTAGTTTCTTGGGTTTGGCGGGTTACTATTGAAGGTTTATAGAGGGATTTTCTAAGATTGCAACCCCATTGACGAACTTGACTCAGAAAAATAAGCCGTTTGTGTGGAATGATAGGTGTGAGGCGAGTTTTCAGGAGTTGAAGAAGAAGTTGACTACGGCTCCTATTTTAGCATTGCCAAATGGATACGATGGATTTTTAATTTATAGTGATGCTTCGAAAGACGGTTTGGGTTATGTCTTGATGCAGAACGGAAGGGTCATCGCGTATGCTTCACGGAAGTTGACTCAGTACGAACAGAACTACCCGACACACGATCTTGAGTTGGCTGCGATTATATTTGCTCTTCATAAATGGAAGCATTATCTGTATGGGGCTAAGTTTGAGGTGTTCACGGACCATAAAAGCCTTAAGTACTTATTTTCACAAAAGGAGTTGAATAATCGACAGCGTAGGTGGATGGAACGGTGTGAAGGACCATGATTGTACTATTTTATATCACCCAGAAAAGGCAAACGTTGTAGCGGATGCGTTGAGTAGGAAAGCATATATTTCTTGTTTGATGACTAGAGAATGGAAGATGCTTGAGGATATTCGTGATTGGAGTCCTAGTGAATCTAGCCATAGGGTAATCTTTGCTAATATTCAGGCTACTCCAGTATTGTTCCAACGGATTAAGGAAACTCAAGAGAGTGACCCAGAGTTAAAGACATTGATTGATGAGTTAGGTGATGGTAAGACCCCGGATTTTGCTACGAATAGTGATGGTATTTTAACTTTTCGAGGTAGGGTTTGTGTACCGGCGATTGAGGAAGTGAAACGACAAGTGTTAGATGAAGCCCATAAGTCTAAATATACAATTCATCCAGGGAGTACCAAGATGTATAGGGATTTGAAAAAGAATTTTTGGTGGAGTGGAATGAAAAGTGTTTGACTTGCCAACGGATTAAAGCAGAACATCAGAGGCCAACTGGTTTGTTGCAACCTTTGGAAATTCCAGAATGGAAATGGGATAACATCGCAATGGACTTTGTGACAGGGTTACCACGGACTCGACGAGGTCATGATGCAGTTTGGGTTATTGTTGATAGATTGACTAAGTCGGCCCATTTTCTTCCCATTGCGGTGACAGATTCGTTGGAGAAACTTGCTTCATTATATATTCAAGAGATTGTGAGACTACATGGGGTACCAGTGAGTATTGTATCGGACAGGGATCCGCGGTTTACTTCTCGGTTTTGGCAGTCACTTCAGAATGCTTTGGGGACAAAGTTGAATCTGAGTACATCATTTCACCCGCAAATCGATGAACAGTCCGAGAGAACGATTCAGATACTTGAGGACATGTTAAGAGCCTGCTCGATGGATTTTAGGGAACTTGGGATTCGTATGTACCATTGATTGAGTTCGCCTACAACAACAGTTATCAGTCGAGTATTGAGATGGCTCCGTATGAGGCACTTTATGGTAGGAGGTGTCGTTCTTCGATTTGTTGGGATGAAGTCGGTGAAGTGAAGTTGTGGGGTCCAGAAATGGTTCATGAATCAGCAGAAAGTGTGAAACTCATTCGGGAGAGATTAAAAACGGCTCAGAGTAGACAAAAGAGTTATGCCGACAATAGACGTCGAGATCTTGAATTTGAGGTCGGTGATCACATGTTTTTGAAGGTTTCACCTCGGATCGGGGTTAAAAGATTTGGTAAGAAAGGAAAATTGGCTCCGAGGTATATTGGACCGTTTGAGATATTGGAAAAAGTCGAAAAGCTGGCTTATAGACTTTCATTGCCGCCATCGATGTCAGGTATTCACGAAGTATTTCACGTGTCGATGTTGAGGAAGTATTTGACGGATGCTTCACATGTGTTAGAAAATGAACCGTTGGATTTGACGCCTGACCTCTCATATGTCAAACAACCTGTAAGGATTTTGGATACAAAGGAACAAGTATTAAGGACGAAGACTATACCCCTCGTGAAAGTGTTGTGGAGGAATCACAATGTCGAGGAGGCCACTTGGGAGATTGAGCAGGAGATGCGTGAGAAATACCCCGCGTTGTTCGAGGGAGTCGGTAAGTAAATTCGCGGACAAATTTATTCTATAGGGGTGAGAATGTAACACCCGCTTCATTTGCATCTTACACGTCATTCATATCACTCACGAATATTACACGTGTCATATTGAATAACACTATGAACATTTCTTGAGCATATTATATATGACATATAGCATGTTCGTGTTGCATTCCATGTGTTTTATATGCTTTAAATCATTGCTTAATTCTTGTAATTAATGGTGCTCGAGATACATTGAATCCCCAACGTCGTTTTCGGACTTTTTGAGAACCTTTCTCGAGTGTTTAGGGCCTTCCCTTAGACTTAGGGTCATTTCGGAAGTGTTTCGGGACTTTTCGGAGAGTTCATAGGCACTAGACTCAGAGCGATCGCCCTGGGAATGGACAGAGCGATCGCCCTTCAACCAGGGAACAGAGCGATCGCCCGTCAATTGACAAAGCGATCGCCTTTAACCCAGAACCCAGAGCGATCGCCCTGTGAAGGGACAAAGCGATCGCTCTGCCTCGACCCAGCTTATCCGAGAAAATCTAAAATTTTCAAAACTTGAATTTTGATTGGCCCATGGCTTGCCACGTCATAAGGCTGAATCCCCACCCTTTTCAGCCACTTAAAACACCATGAGAGACTTTGTTACTCTCATTTCTTCCCTCCATTTCAACCAAGAAACACAAGAGAAGAGTAGAGAGTGAATAGTGAGGGTTTAGAGAGAAATTGAGATATCTTGAGATTTTGGAGGAATCTCGACGATCCGAACACACCATTGTGAAGGCCTTGTCTAGGAGAAGCTTTCCTAGCGAATAGATTTTGTTTTCTCTCCACTTTTTCGACGAGAGGTAAGCTACTATCCCCTCTTCTTCTTGTTTTATGTCTCATATGATATTCTAGACTTCAAAAGTGTGAAGTTACCATGTTAGAATTGTGAACATATGATTTTTGCCATGAAATGTAGTTGTGGACTTGTGAATAATGTTATAACTTGTAATATGATGTTGGGAACTCGAAATTGGATGTTAATGTGCTAGGATTAAAGTGCAAGACCACTTTCGTAACTCGACATCACTAGTAACCTAACAACATCACTAGTAACCTAAAATGACTCTAACGGAGTCGGTTAGGGTTTGATAATGAATGTGACCACGTGTGTGTTTTGTGAGCTCTTTGGATACTCGAGAGACCCGTTGGGTGATTGGTTACGCGTTAACGGTATTGTGATAAACTTGGTTTTGGTGTGTATGGCTATGTGTAGTAGAATCATTAACGTACATTACATGTTGTTATGGTGGTCGTTATACTCCCTACTTTGGAGTATGACACTTTTTATTTAACGTTAAGTAAACATCTACTTGAACATTTGATTAATTGGGTTAATGTGTCGAGTAAACATCTACTTGAGCATTTGTTAAGTCCATGGCATACTTGTTGGAGGTGTATTGACGCTCGGTTATTGTGTGAGCCGGGGCTACGTAATAACCAAAGGCCAATACACTGGGCCTCGTGACGACTTGTCGAATTCGTCAAATATAAATTCCTAACTCGAACTACCTACAATTGATTTGTAGATAGGGTAAGTAGGGTCGATCCTCCGAGAAACGGTTTTCGAAATTGAAATGATAATTTGTTCAACTACTAAAGCATTGAATGATTGGTTGTTTGCTTGTACTTTCTTTAAAACCAAGATTGAACAAAACTTAAAGATCGAAAAGTATCAATATTAAAACGGATTCCGGGGATTGGGTTCACAAACATGCTCTAAGTTCAGCAAAAAGGTGATCCTAATATGCTTAGAGTTCGTTCTTGCTTAATTATGATTGGGACGCTTTGGCGGGCGGATTGCAATCAAGTGTTTCTAATCAATCTACTCCCTTGGCCCAGTTGTAGATAAATCAGAAATCTGATAAATTTAAAAGAACTTCAAGAACAACAATTGAAATGAATCTTTTGGCGGAGATTCACTCAAGTTGCTACTACCAAGCACTAGCACAATATAACTTGGAATTAGGCGGTTCCACAATTATATAAACTTGTAATCATTCAAGAATAACAAAGAAATTCATCCAACATATTCAAGAACACATTCCAATTCTACTTGGTAATTCTAAGCATATCAAGATACTAAAAGTTACAAAATGAACTTAGAAAACATGAAAGTTACCTCCAATCCCAAGAATCAAAAAGCTTAGCTACTCATTACAAGGATGAAGATGCAGAGAAAAGTGGTGTTTTTCTTTGTTTTTCGGACTCCCTTATCCAAAAACCCTAAAGAGAATATATACAAACTGAAAAGACCGTCCAAATTCAAAGAAAACTATACATCTTCCAGGCAGAGCGCCTGAGCGCTTGGAACTGGGCGCCTAAGCGCTAAACTTCAGGACATGCTGCTTCTACAGACTCACAAGCGCCTTGACGACTGGAACTGAGCGCCTAGGCACTCAGCTCTACTTCAGCAACTTTCAATTCTTTGCATTCCAGCTCTTAGAAGACACCGATTTGCACCAAAAGCACTCCATTTCATACTAAAATGCTTGGATGACCTCCAACTCCTACAAAACTCAAATAAGCACTATCAAACTACAAAATACCGAGAACAAGACAAATATTAAGCCATTTAGAGTACCAATGAATGAGTCAAAAACTCATTCATCAAACCCCCAAACTTGA
This sequence comes from Platycodon grandiflorus, assembly GCA_016624345.1. Taxonomy (NCBI): domain Eukaryota; kingdom Viridiplantae; phylum Streptophyta; class Magnoliopsida; order Asterales; family Campanulaceae; genus Platycodon; species Platycodon grandiflorus. The sequence goes on from CM028367.1 coordinate 5,529,044, forward strand.
ATATTTGCTTGCCCTCAAGCAAAGAGAAAAAAAAACAAATATAAAAATACTACTCCTACTACTAATTTTTTTTACTGTTGCTTAAGAATTCCAACGGTCTCAGAAAGCGATAGAAAAATACAAATATAGCCAGAATGTCAACATGTAAGCAGTAATACACAAGCTATAGTTCTCCGTGAGTGTGTGAAAATCTCAACTAACCAACATTTTGCCACTCGGATTGTATTATGTATTGTCATGCATGTCATTACCCAAAAACCCCCAAACTTGCTTCTAAGAAACATCCACAAAATATGCTAACACGATCTCAGGGTCCTTAGGACTTTTGAAAGCTAAACTCCCCGCTTTGCTAGGCTAACAAATCAACTTGAGAGTAGATTATGTCTACTCTACAACTCACACCAATCCCATACTCCACCTATTTTCCCCCTTCTACAACCCCCCTAAAAAAAATTACACATTTAGAACAAGGGTTGTAGACACCACGTCACGCTCACAGAATTGCACACCTTGCTTTATTCATCTTTTTTTCTCTTTTTTTTTTACTTTTCTTAATGCGTGGCTGCATTTTTATGCTCTTCCACATGCAAGGCTCTTGAGCGGACCAAACTTCTCCAATCCAAATACATCATCAAATTACATTTCTCCACAAAGAAACACCATAGATGGACATTAGCCAAAGCACACAACCTAAGTCATCCCCTGCAATACACGCCAACATATAACGCTTCATCCCTTTTCAGCAAAAATTCAAAGATCCCAAGAAACAACACACATCAACCCATAATAGTCCTCTAACTAGCATAAAATGTGGAGAACTGAGATTGTGCATAAAATGTGAAGAACATAGCAGGCAAATTACTACTCACATGCAAAACTTAACTGTAATCATGCACCAAATCACCTAAGGTTCTCATCCTTGACCATTACCGGAATTCAGCAACATTTTTTCCTTTTTTTTTCTTTTTTTTTCTTCTTTTTTTTCTAGAAAACATGAAACTACTAACTAAACATGAAACTACTAACTAAAAATAGAAAAAAAAATAAATAAAAAACTACTATATATTACCAAACCCAATCAGTAAAATAACGAATTCCCACCCCCAAACTTAAAATTAGCATTGTCCTCAATGCACCATAAAAGCATATAAGAATAAGGGTGAAGAAAACGCCCCTGATTTGCAATCAGCAATCCATGTCATCCGGTGGAGGAGGGGAGTGAAACGGCTGGTACTGAGGCCATGCAGCCGTCCGGTGTCGATTGAAAAGTGACCCGCAACTGCTGCATCATATAGTTCATGCTATCAAGCCTCTGCAGCACCACATCAGTGTGTTGCAACATCACCCGTTGCTCTCCTCGAATCTCTCCAATCTCTTTCCTCAAATCAGAATAATCACCTCGAAGCCCACCAAATTGCTCCATTAACTCTCGCTGACTGGCCTCCAGAGCATCAAATCTAGCATCATAATTTCCTGGGCCTGGAATATTAACAAAAGGAACCTGCTCATTCCCTTGCTCTTGCTCCATTTCATCTTGGTCATGGCCTTGCCCCGGAATTGGCCCTAGTGCGCCACGCACTCTTCCAAACTTCTCACTGTTCTTGATATAAGTCTGGGGCCTAAATGTTTCAAGTTCAGCCTCCCACACAACCCCCGCTTGGCGGCACAATTCGGTTATCAACTGAGGGAACACCAAACCTCCAGTTCCTAGACCCTTAAGCACATATGCAATAGCATTATGCACTGCCAATCCAAAGTTAACCGGGACACCAGTTTGAATAGCAAAATTGAGGACTGCTCGATCCAAAGTCGCTTCCGACTTATGCCCAGTGGGAGTCATACGCCCACAAATAAATTGGTGAATCGCCTTGGAGTTGCGATTAAGCATGCGCTCCTTCAATACTGCTGCCCCATCAATATTTCTCCACTCAGCACCCTCAATTCCCAACACTTGGACTATCTCATCCAACATTGCTCTGTTCACTCCATTAAATAAGGGAAAATACCCATCTTCACTCAACGGTATTCCAAAGAAATTATTAATAGTCAACGCGCTATAACACACCATCACGCCACGAACCATCACCATATACCCACGCTCCCTGAACTGAGCATTAGCATAAAATTCTCTAACAATGAGCTCAGCCGCATTACCTGGTTGTACAGTGGCCTGATGCCATCCTCTCTCAGCAAACATATTCAACCCAAAACTCTGATAATCCAGCCCCCTCTCGGCAACCAATGCTCTCTTTCTTCCCTTCTCAAATGCCAATGCCGCCTCATGGCATACAAACCTATGCTCATCAAAAGGAGGCACTCTATTACTAGCTTTCTTTCCTTTCCCTTTCGATGACTTCGTCGACGGACCATCATCTCTAGCCTTTTCCTTCCCAGAACGTTGTGGCCTTTTAGACATATTTTCTCAATGGCCTTACACAACACACAATCACCAACCAAAACAACCCACAACCTTCGTTCAAGCAATTTATCAAACACTTGGTGAGCACCCTACTCAACCAAGAACAATCTTCCTCCAAAACCCCTCAAATTAAACCACAATAATGGAAAAATACTTCAAGCAATACCTCCCAACAAATATCATCAACAATAAACCAAGAGAGGAATCACAGACTTCAGTTTTTATGAACTAGGGCACAAAAATGGAGAATTTCGGATTTGGGGTTTTTGGGCGAATTTGAGGCTGAGAAAAAAAATGTTGGATTGAAGAGGAGAAAGTGATAGGAAGGGAAGATTTAATGTGGGATCTTGAAATTTTGAGAGAAATTTGAGAGAGAGAAAGAAATTTGTGAAGAGAGAATTGAGAAAGAGAGAAAGAAGGGAGTTGAGCGCAAGAGAGAAAAAGCGCCTCAATTCCTCGCCCAATATCAGCCCTTATACTGACCCCTCTTTTTTTCAGCAAGCGCCTAGGCAGACAGGATTCAAGCGCTCAGGCGCTTGAGTGCACAACCTCTCTGAACTTTTCAGAATTCCAAGCGCCTAAGCAAACAGATTCAAGCGCCCAGGCGCTTGAGTGCACATCAACTCTGCATTTTTTCAGAATTAGGACAGTACCATGCCATTCCTTAGTATCCCTGCACAACACCAAGAAAGAAAGAAATAACGCACTATCGCCCGATATGACGGAATATTAAAATTCAAAAAACAACATAACTAACAACTACCCCCAAACTTAATCGAAACTTTGTTCTCAAAGTGAAGAGAACAAAGAAACAATCAACTTGGGAAAACTAGAAAATAAAAGTAAACAAACCACAATTGGGTTGCCTCCCAACAAGCGCATTTGTTTAATGTCGTTAGCTCGACGGGATGGAATTATGCTCGAGTCATGGGTTAGCTAATTCAACCCACTCCACTTCTTTGATCCTTGGTGCCCCCTCAAAGTATGGCTTCACTCGTTGACCATTCACCTTGAATTTATTCTTCGTAACCAAATTCATCAATTCCACTGCTCCATGGGGAAACACTCTAACAATTTCAAAAGGACCATCCCAACGCGACCTCAACTTTCCTGGGAAAAGCTTCAATCTTGAATTAAACAACAAAACTTTGTGTCCCGGAACAAGTTCTTTAGGCACAATTTTTCGGTCATGATATTTCTTGGTTCTCTCCTTATACACCGTGAATTTTCATAGGCCTCCAATCTATGCTCCTCAAGCTCATTCAGATGCAACATACGTTGCTCACCAGCTAATTTCAAATCCATGTTAAGCTCCTTGATAGCCCAAAATGCCTTATGCTCCAATTCTACCGGTAAATGGCAAGCCTTCCCAAAAACCAACCGGTATGGACTCATTCCAATTGGAGTCTTGTACGCTGTACGGTATGCCCACAATGCATCATTTAACCTCAAGGACCAATCCTTCCTGTTTGGATTCACTGTTTTCTCCAAAACCGACTTGATTTGCCTATTGCTCACTTCCACTTGCCCTGAAGTTTGAGGATGGTAAGCTGTAGCAACCTTGTGAGTTACACCATATTTCTTCATGAGTGCCCCAAAGACCTTATTGCAAAAATGAGCACCTTCATCACTTATGATCACTCTTGGCATGCCAAACCTGCTAAAAACCACATCTTTCAAAAATTTAACAACAACATTAGCATCATTAGTCCGGTAGGAATTGCTTCCACCCACTTTGAAACATAATCAACCGATACTAATATGTACTCAAAACCGTGTGAAACAGGGAAGGGACCCATGAAATCAATTCCCCATACATCAAACAATTCAACAACCAAGTTATTTATAAGAGGCATTTCATCACGCTTGCTCATGCTACCGGTTCTTTGGCACCTATCACAATTTTTACTAAAAATATATGCATCTTTAAAAAGACTCGGCCAAAAGAACCCGGATTGCAAAACTTTTTGAGCAGTCTTTTTACCACTGAAATGACCTCCACAATGCAATTCATGACAAAAAGAAAGTACACTCGACTGGTCCGACTCAGGAATGCATCTACAAATGACCATGTCGGGACCATGCTTAAACAAATAAGGGTCATCCCAATAGTATTGCTTTACCATAGACAAAAACCTCTTCTTTTCCTAACTTGAGTAATCTGGATTAAGAATCCCAGTAGCCAAGAAATTCACAATGTCGGCATACCAAGGTTCTTCATCACCAATCTCAAACAATTGCTCATCGAAAGCTCTCATTTAACGGACTTTGTCCCTCCCTCACGTGCCTGTTCTCTAACCTAGACAAATGGTGCCACAACATTTTCACAACCCTTTTTATCTTTTATTGTGATATCAAATTCTTGCAAAAGCAACATCCATCTCAACAATCTAGGCTTAGCATCTTGTTTGGTAAGCAAATAACGCAAAGCCGCATGATCGAGTAAATTATCACTTTGAAACCAAGCAAGTAAGAACGAAACTTTTCTAAAGCAAATACAATGCCAAAAATTCCTTTTCGGTTGTTGTATAGTTCAGTTGAGCTTCATTTAACATTCTACTTGCGTAATGAATCACATGCGACTTCTTGTCAATTTTCGACCCAAAACAGCCCCAACAAAGAAAATCGACGCATCACACATTATTTCAAAGGGTTGAGTCCAATCGGGACCCACAAGAATAGGAGCCGAAGTCAACTTCTCCTTCAACAAATTAAAGGCATCAAGACATTCTTGGTCAAAAACAAATTCATCTCTTTAGCAAGCAAGTTACATAACGGCTTACAAATTTTAGAAAAATCTTTTATAAAACGCCGATAAAACCCGCATGACCAAGAAAACTACGAACACCCTTAACGAAGTTGGAGGAGGCAATTTAGATATCACCTCTATTTTTGCCTTATCAACTTCAATTCCTTTCTTAGACACAATATGTCCCAACACAATTCCCTGCTTAACCATAAAATGGCTCTTTTCCCAACTCAATGTCAAGTTAGCTTCACAACATCTCTTAAGAACAAGGGCCAAATTATCTAAACATGCATCAAATGAGCTACCAAATAATGAGAAGTCGTCCATAAATACCTCCACAAACCTATCAATCATGTCGGAGAAGATAGACATCATGCAACGTTGAAACGTGGCAGGAGCATTGCATAAGCCAAAGGGCATCCTTCGGTATGCAAATGTTCCAAACGGGCATGTGAAAGTCATCTTTTCCTGATCCTCCGGAGCAATGGGAATCTGATTGTAACCTGAAAAACCATCAAGAAAACAATAATACTCTTGCCCCGATAATCTCTCAAGAATCTGATCAATGAATGGTAAAGGAAAATGGTCCTTTCTGGTTGCCGCATTCAACTTTCTATAATCAATAACCATGCGGTAACCAGTGACTAACCTAGTTGGCACCAACTCATTCTTGTCATTTTCAACTACAGTTATACCTGACCTCTTGGAGACAACATGCACCGGACTTACCCACTTACTGTCAGAAATTGGGTAAATAATACCCGCATCAAGCAATTTCAGTACTTCTTTCCTTACCGCTTCCAACATGTGAGGATTCATCCTTCGCTGATTCTGCCTTACTGGTTTAGCATCATCCTCCATATGGATTTTATGCATACACCTGGTAGGACTAATACCCTTGATATCACCAATGCTCCATCCTATCGCAGCCTTGTATTTTCTCAATAATTCAATCAATGCTTTCTCCGCAATTCGTTAGATCCGCAATAATAACAAAAGATTTATTATCACCAAGAAACACATATTTCAAATTGGGAGGAAGTTGTTTCAATTCTAATTCGGGGGAAACAATGGATGGTAATTGTTTTGGATTAAAATTACCTAATGATTTCAAAGGAACCATTTCAGTAATCTCCTCCGAAGTATCCATTTTCGCAAAAACAGCCATTGTTTCCTCACAATCAAAACATTCCTCCTCAACAAATTCAGGAACTACTGCTCTATCATTCTCAAGTTCATGCAAAAGTGGAGTAATAAGAGACTCAATAGCATCACATGTATCCACAAACAAACACTCATTCATACCATAAGGCATTTTCATACTATCAAACACAGAGATATTCACAGTCTCATCCATCACCGTCATAGAAAGGTTGCCATTCTTAACATTAATAACAGTATTAGCGGTTGCCATGAAAGGGCGCCCAAGTAAAATTGGGGCATCTTGTGAACCACTAACACTATTCTCCATGTCAAGAACAACAAAATCTACAGGAATGATCAATTTATCAATTTGAACTAGAATATCTTCCACTATGCCCTTAGGATATTTGACCGAACGGTCTGCAAGTTGTAAGGTCATAGTGGTTGGTTTAAGTTCCCCCAACCCAAGCTCACAATACACAGAAAATGGTAACAGATTAATGCTCGCACCCAAATCTAACATTGCCTTTACTTGTTTCGAATCCCCTAAAGTAATATGCACATTAAAACTGGATCTTTCAATTTAGGAGGCAAGTCCTTTTGCAAAACAAAGACTAACATGTTCAAACAATAATTTTCTCATTAGGCTCATACCTTCTCTTCCTAGTACTCAATTCCTTGAAAAACTTAGCATACGAAGGAATATTCTTAATCACATTCAACAATGGCAAGTTCACATTCACTTTAGAAAGCATGTCATACAACTCAGAAAATTGTGCATCAGACTTTTTCTTGGCCAACCTTCCCGGAAAAGGAATGGATGGCACATATGGCTTAAGAGATTCATTTTTTGGTTCCTCCGGAGGAGTTACCTCAACTTGACTCTCACTCACATTCTTATTAACTGAGGAAAGTGGTTTAGAAGTTACCTCTTGAAGCACCTTACCACTCCGCAACGATGTAACCACCTTAGCTTGCTCGGGTTGGCTAGGAAGAGTGCCGGAGTATGTCTTTGAAGCGCCTCAAGAATCGACCAAGCTAATTTTCTAGCTTCTTGATTGAAGCCTCTTGATTCCCCAATCTTTGATCGATAGCCACATGATTCTTGTGGGAGACCGCAATGAAGTTTTGTAAAGTCTCCTCCACACTTGGCTTCCTAGGCAACCGTTGTATCGGTTGTGGTCGTTGAAATTGTTGAAACTGACCTTGCCCTTGACTCCCTTGGTTTCCTCCCCATGAAAAATTTGGATGATTCCTCCAACCGGGGTTGTATGTGTTTGAGAACGGATCATTTCGTCCCCTTTGTTGGTAGGCATTCATCGCATTTACTTGTTCAAGGAATTCAGGAAATTGATCTTTTGAAGGGCAATTATTGGTGTCATGAGTCTTCAAATCGCAAATGGCACAAACTTTTGACGAACCACTTGCTTCCCGATTAGTCATCATCCCCATGAAATTCTTCATTTGCAAAGTCAAAGCCGCAACTTGTTGTGCAATCTCATTGTTGGATTCAACCTCATAAGTTCCTCTTCTACTTCCCCTCACACTTTTCTGTTGAGAGTTTGCTCCAAGTCTCTCATACAATGCTTGTGTCTCTTCCGCCGTCTTTTCTCCCATGGCACCCCCAGCCGCATTATCAACTGTTGCTTGGCATTGTTGAGTTAGACCATCATAGAAAGCTTGGTTCAATAAGGCTAGAGGGAACCCATGGTGAGGGCATTGCACCAACAACATCTTAAATCGGTCCCAAGCTTCATGGAACGCTTCACCATTGTCTTGGCTAAAAGACACAATTTTGGTCCTCAAATCTGAAGTTTTCTGATGTGAGTAAAACTTGGCGATGAATTTGTTGTAGACTTCAGTCCAACTTGTGAGCGAACCCGGAGTGAGTGTCATAAACCAAGTCTTAGCTGCATCTTTCAAGGTGTAAGGAAAACACCTCATTCTCAACTGTTCCTCCGTCAAAGTCCCCAACGGAAAACCTTGAACTGTGCTGTAGAAATCACGCATAAAAATTAAAGGATCCTCCGTCGCCATCCCATGAAAAGACGGTAACATATTGAAGTGCAGATTCTTCAACTCATAATTCCGCGCAGCTTGCGGAAGCACAATAGAGGAGGGTGATGGTTCCACCACAGGACGAGCAAAATCACCCATCATAGGTGCAGCCATCTTCTCGTCGTCTGAAAAATCTGAACTTGAATTCACCGAAACTCTTGACTCGCTATCCGAATCACTTGATTCCGGTTGCTTTCTCTTGTTAACCCTATGAATGTTGTCGTCTATCTGAAGTAAATCTGGATGAAGGGACCGACGACCGTACATTCAAATCTTCAAAACAGGGTTAGAACAAGGATTTCTCCAAACAGATTAAAAAGAAAAACTATAAACAATATTTATACTAACAAATAATCAATTCGACAAAGAAAAATCACCGTTTCCCCGGCAACGGCGCCAAAATTTGACGACTTGTCGAATTCGTCAAATATAAATTCCTAACTCGAACTACCTACAATTGATTTGTAGATAGGGTAAGAAACGGTTTTCGAAATTGAAATGATAATTTGTTCAACTACTAAAGCATTGAATGATTGGTTGTTTGCTTGTACTTTCTTTAAAACCAAGATTGAACAAAACTTAAAGATCGAAAAGTATCAATATTAAAACGGATTCCGGGGATTGGGTTCACAAACATGCTCTAAGTTCAGCAAAAAGGTGATCCTAATATGCTTAGAGTTCGTTCTTGCTTAATTATGATTGGGACGCTTTGGCGGGCGGATTGCAATCTAGTGTTTCTAATCAATCTACTCCCTTGGCCCAGTTGTAGATAAATCAGAAATCTGATAAATTTAAAAGAACTTCAAGAACAACAATTGAAATGAATCTTTTGGCGGAGATTCACTCAAGTTGCTACTACCAAGCACTAGCACAATATAACTTGGAATTAGGCGGTTCCACAATTATATAAACTTGTAATCATTCAAGAATAACAAAGAAATTCATCCAACATATTCAAGAACACATTCCAATTCTACTTGGTAATTCTAAGCATATCAAGATACTAAAAGTTACAAAATGAACTTAGAAAACATGAAAGTTACCTCCAATCCCAAGAATCAAAAAGCTTAGCTACTCATTACAAGGATGAAGATGCAGAGAAAAGTGGTGTTTTTCTTTGTTTTTCGGACTCCTTCTCCAAAACCCTAAAGAGAATATATACAAACTGAAAAGACCGTCCAAATTCAAAGAAAACTATACATCTTCCAGGCAGAGCGCCTGAGCGCTTGGAACTAGGCGCCTAAGCGCTAAACTTCAGGACATGCTGCTTCTACAGACTCACAAGCGCCTTGACGACTGAAACTGAGCGCCTAGGCACTCAGCTCTACTTCAGCAACTTTCAATTCTTTGCATTCCAGCTCTTAGAAGACACCGATTTGCACCAAAAGCACTCCATTTCATACTAAAATGCTTGGATGACCTCCAACTCCTACAAAACTCAAATAAGCACTATCAAACTACAAAATACCGAGAACAAGACAAATATTAAGCCATTTAGAGTACCAATGAATGAGTCAAAAACTCATTCATCACCTCGCCCTACCGTTGGCCACGGTAGGGGTTATAGCGCTAAGTGTTGTATGGAATAAACGCAACCTTTGTAAGCTATACCGTGATTGCTTCTCGGGTCGTGGGGACCGAGTCTTCACGTTGACGTGAATACGGGAAACGGTTCACTATGATTCTTGGTTATTGGTTCGATGATCGAGTACGACATCAACGGTTTCTACTTGGGTATTATTGGTTGGTTGGTTGGAAGTGTGTATGTCGGAGGTGTACCTCGACAGTATCCTTTTATACATGTTTCTATATTGCTCCTACGTGAGATGCATGCTATGTGACATATGGTTATGAGATACTTGCCTTCTATAATGATTGAGAATTATCTCGTTACGCCAACCTCGTTATATTTGATTTTTATTACTGTTCACATCTCGCATGCCATACTGTTGCATTAGTAGCTTATTGAGTTTTATAACTCACCCCGTCCATTGTTTATTGTTTTCCTTAGATCCTGAGCCGGCAAGAAACCCCAAGTGATCGTACGTCGTCTGGAGTATTCGACAGTCAGTCTTTGGTAGTGCTCCTTGAGCCTTTGTATTTTCTTTTGGTGAGGACGAGGGTATACATGTTATTTAAACAATGTAAAGTTGGGTAGACGTCCCGTACTTGATGTTTCATTCATATTCTTTTGTAGATGCCGACATGGTTGTCAGGCTTTGTAATTGTTGTTAATTCTTTTATTCCGCGCACTCTGTTAATATTATATGTTCATCCCGAGCTCTATAGCTCGTGGGTTCGTTGGTCATCTCATGTGTTCTTCTCCGGCTTAATTGTCGTCGTGAAGTGATGTTTTGTTTTCAAAATAAACATACACTTGCATTACAGGGTTTTTGCACGAAAAGTGATTTTTAATTGTGCATTTTGTGTCCCGTCTCGCGAATCGGACGAGATTCCACGTAGGATCTCGGGTCGGGTCGGGTCGTGACAAGCTAAGTTGAAGCTTGTCCCTCTTGTCTTGAGCTAGCAGCAGCAGCAACTTTAAGTCTTGCTATTTCAGCTTTGGCTTCATTTAGCTCTCTAAAGAGATTTTTGTTCTTAAGCCTCAACATGGCATTCTTTTCAAGGAGATCGGTCAGCTGATCATTATGAAGTCGACTCATCTCCTCCTTCATGGACACAAGCGAGGCATCCATAGTGGCTAACCGGTGAACAGAGGCCTGGAGCTCTTTCTGAATAAGGCTATAATGTTTACGAGAAACTGTCCTGGTGGCCCGGACAGACGTATGCACCGAACGATTAGCACCTCATTGAGCCTGAAGCACTTGTTTGTAGCCAGTATCGATCATCTCAATCATAGAAAGTAGCCTTTGAGAAAGAGCCTCACATTTGTCGTTGATGAGGGCTGTGGAGGCACCAGAGGAGTTTGAGAGACGACCGAGCAGTACATTTTGACATGCAACAACAGCCTTTTGGCATGCTGAGGCTGCATTCTTAGTGTCTCGGGCGACAGCTATGACTTGAGTCATATAGTCGGCAGTGACATTTGTCGTATGAGATTGTTTGGCTGCCAGATGCTGCAGAGATGTGTTGATGTTGAATGAGATGGTGTCAAAATGTTTCAAAAGATCCTCAATAGAGGAAGGACAGAGGTAGACCGGGCGAAGAGGTTGGCTATCAGGAGGTTGAGGTTGGCTGGAGGATGGTAAGTGTTGGGGAGAAGAGGATTGGGGTTGACTGGTGAATGGATGGCTGATGATTGGTGAGGAAAGAGTAGCCTCGGAAGATATAGTACCAGGCAAGCTGGACCAGATGCGAGGTACGAGGAAAAGTTTTTCTATATAGGTGTCGCGACCCGACCCGAGATTCGATGTGGAATCCGGTTCGGTCCACGAGTAAACGGGAACACGAAAATAGCATCTCAAAAATTCCTTTTAAAAAGAATGCAAAGTCATGTGAAAATCCTGTAATGCACGTGCAAGTTTTCTTTAAAAACAACAAGATCTTTTAAACAAGACTAAACCTCAACGGTGAAACAACAAGCCGGAGAAACAACACGTTAGCTAGCAACAACTACCACGAGCTAACAGGCTCGGTATATACATAAACCATATCAGAGTGCGCGGAATTGAAAGTTAATAAATATGTATACAACAACACGGCAACCATGCCGGCACAACAAAAGAATATAACATTAAACAGACGAGACTACTACCCAACAAATACATTGTTGATATAACAAGTACACCCTCGGCCTCACAAAAGAAAACTCTAGGCACAAGGTGCACTACCAAAATGAAGACGATCAATTGGAACTGAACTCGAACAACTAAGGATTCCTCGCCGGTCCTTGATCTAAGGAAAATAAATAAACACGAAACGGGGTGAGTCGAAACTCAATAAGCTACTAATGCAACGATATGGCATGCTAGATGCAAGACAGTAACTATAACAAGTATTCATGTCATCACGAAACAGTCCCAATACAAAACGAAAACAACATGTATTGCACATAGCCAAACAACCCCATACTACACGAGAGGCTCAACGATCGCCAACCGTCCCATACCGGTTAGAAACCGTGACCAACATTCGCTTATACAGGAAGCACATAAGAGCTATAAGTAAACAAGTTACAAAGGATACAGCGTCGAGGTACACCTCCGACCAAACCAATACTTCCAACCAACCAACCAATATAATACCAAATGTAGAGCCGTTGTTGACGTGCTCGAGCAAGAAAACCAAACAACATAACACCGTGTGAACCATCTTCTGTATTCACGTCGACGGGTGATCTCGGTCCCTACAACCCAAGAATCAACCACGGATATAGCTTACCATGGTTGCGTTTATTTCGTACAACAAATGACGCTATACCCCTACCGTGGCCAACGGTAGGGCGAGGCCCGATGTATTGGCCTTCGACTATTACGTAGCCCCAGCTCCCGCAATAATCGAGTGTCAATACACTGCCAACAAAAATGCCATGGACTTAACTAAATGGACAAGTAGATGTTTACTCGACATTTAAAATAAAAGGTCATACTCCAAAGTAGGGAGTATACCACAACAATAACATTTAACAATGATACGAATGTCACAAGTGAGTTATAATAATCCCACACCGTACCACAAATAACCAACTTATAAAAATTACGACAATTAACGTAATATCAATACACACAACCGGTGTAACCAAATTTCCAAACGAATCACTCGAATCGTCCAAGAATTCTCAAATCACACACGTGGTCTTGTAAATTATGAAATCCTAACGAACTCCGTTAGAGTCATTTTTGGTTTCTAATGAGTTCGAGTTTATACGAATTAATCATACCGTAAACTTAACAATTACTGATCATATTTTACATTTCTAACATGTAAACATGAGTCTCCAAACACATCCAAAAGGTCAACCATGAATTTAACAAGTCAACATGGTCAAACATACTAAAAAATGTTGATTTCTAACATGTTTCATCAAATAACAAGTCTAAGATGAAGAACAATTCATAATTGAGGGAGAAAAATGGGTTGTAGCTTACAACTTGAAGATTTAACCCAAGCAAAGCTACATGTAAGGTTAAGAATGGCTTCTCCTAGCCAAGAGCTTCACAATGGTAGTGTTGGATTGCAATTTGGTCTCCAAATGATCAAGAAGCAAGGATTTTCTTGCACAAACTCTTCTCTTTTTCTCTCAATCTTTTCCAAGGATGAAAGTGAGAATGCGTGTGTAAAAATGAGTCTCTTTGTGTGTTTAGGAGACTTAGTAAGGCTGGAGAGGTGGTCAATGGTCGTGATCAAATTTTAGCCTTTGGATGGTGGTCAAAAAGTCAAATAAAATAACAGAGTCCGTCGCTATGCGGCCGCCTTATGCGTCCACATAGCTTCTATGCGGCCGCATGAGCACCATGCGGCCGCATAGAATCCAGTATGTTTAGAGTTTCTGCACGGCTGGCCTTATGTGTAGGCATGGGATTCATGCGGACGCCTTGTGCGGCCACATGAAATCCAGATTGTTAGGCAATGGCACTATGTGGTTGCATAGTGACTGATTCAAGTCAAAAAGTTCCAAAACCAATCCAAAGTGATTCTAAAACATTCCCAAGTCATCCAAAGATGATACCAAACTCAAACCAAGTTTAAAATACAACTATAACTCAATTCAAGCCATAAATAATGAAGCTTTAGATGCACATCAAAACGAATGCAAATGACTATGAAACTTCTAACACATATCCATACACTTGAAAAGTGTACAACAAACTCAATTGCAAGTACATTTGAATGATATATGCACATGAAATGACAATGTCAATGTAAGAGACATAAACATAGAATGAATGCGAATGATGCAATAGTGCGGGCGTTACAATAGGTGTCATAGGACTGGTCATGAATGAGAATGGGAAGAGCAAAGAGAATGTGTGAACGAATAGATTTGAAAAGAACAGGGAAACGAGGATTAAAGCCAATATAGGCTGCAACCATTTCAAAGAAGTCACATACGAAAGGCTTGGTGAAAATGGAAGGATGACTGATAATTGTATAAATAGGGGGTTTTGGAAGAGAGAGAAAGGGGGAGATGTCTGATTTGGTCAGAGGTAGAAGGCCTAGATCCCTGTGAATAGCAGTCCACTGTTGAAAGATCATAAGATCTTGCATAGCAAACTTGTGAGAAAAGAATTGCTGGGACCAGGTAGGAGGAAGAGGGTTAGAAGGCACCCCATTGTAGGAGAATATCCCCAGCAGACATGGGTTGGCAAGGAATGCGCTTGAGGTAGTCAAGAGTAGAGAGAAATGGGTCAAAGTCGGCTGGATTTGGTTTAGGTCGACTGTATTTAAAGAACAGCAGTTCTTGAACTTCTGGGTGAAGATGGCAGTAAGGGTTGAGTTTGGTTCGTTTGGGAGTAGGTTGGTCAGAAGAAAAGGTTAGAGGGCATTTTGAATGAAAGAGGGGTTGGTTAGTAGGTGAGTGTTGCAACTCATCTGAGTCAGAGGGTATAATGGTAGGAATAATAAGAGTTAGAGTTAGTTGGTCAATGGGAGTAAATGGAGCAGGAGAGTGAGCAGGTTGATTAGGTGAAGATAGAGGTGAAGACGTCTGATCGGCAGAGGGCACAAACTTGACCTTTTTAGCACTTTTCTTGAGGGGTTTGCCGTGCCTTGACTTTAAGGGAGTTAAAGAGGTTTGAGCAGGTTGTGGATTGTCCGATGTAGGAATCTATAAGGTTGAAGGAGTTGTAGCTGAGGCTTTGGGGAGGCCAAAAGTTTCATCTATGGATAGAAAAGTTTGTTTGGTTTTGGGCTTGACTTGTTTAGAGATGGGTTTTGGAGGAAGATTGGCTGGTTGAAAAGTGGTGTTGTCTCTTTCAGCATCCTTTTTGGTTTTGGAATGTTTCTTTGATGGTTTAGGTTTAGGTGAAGATAGAGGTGGAGATGATTGTTTGAATTTCTTGGGAGAGGGTTCATCAGGCTTATAGGGATCATGATCGAGCCTTGTGAGATCGAAATCCTCGGGAAGTGCAGCCTCCAGAGGCTTTGGCTCTTCCTGAGCAGGAAGCCCCTTAGAAGAGTAGGTCATTTTTCTTTTACCCTTCTTATCTTTAGTAGAGGGACCAGCAGTATCAGTTGCGGCAGCAGCTGCCTTTTTGGCAATATCTTCTCTATACCTAGTGATGTTGTTTGCTGTGAATACATAGGTGTTGGTCACCTTAATAAGATCATCAGTAGCCATTTTCTTTTCAATTTGATCAAAGCCTTTCATGAGGACATTAATCACCCTTACAAAAGGTCTCTTCATTGCTGGATTGGCTTGAAGTTCAACCACACTCTGAAATAGCATAGAGAAAACTATTTTTGCCCAATTTAGCTGTTTGCGAAGAACAACAGCTTTTGTCCACACCAGCTGTTGAGAAGTAAAGATGTCCCTGGATCCATTCTTGAACAGGATGCTTTTGTCAATAAGATGACTGATGTGATATGGACCTTTAGAGAATAGATTTCGGAACATCTCAGAGAAATGCTCCGGCTTGGCAGATCCCCTCATCATTTCCCAAGCCTGGGTAGATCCTTCAGCAGTTAGATCCAATTTGCCTTCCATAGACAGATCTAGGATATTGCCTATATCTTTGTATGTTAGCTTGATTAGGTGGCCTCGAATGTAGCCTTTGAGATAGCTCATGTTAACCTTTTCATCTTTAGAAGTGGGAGAGGGAGGAAGAGTCATCCTAGTGTAGAACTCCTCAGCAATAGTAGTGCTGTAGTGAGTGTCATGCAGCTGAAAGAGTGGAAGAAGTCCACATTACTCTAAGTATTTTAATAGAGCTCCTTCAGAGGAATACCTTTGAATAGACTCAGCATCAATAGTCATTCCAGGGTGATGGCTGTTCCTTAGAAGATTTTGAATCGGTAGCTTAGTAGCTTCAGCAGCCCTGGATGGCTTTACTGGTTGAATGTCAGTACCAGCTGAGGTGGATGTACCGACAGTCTTGGATGATTGTGTCTTAGCCTATATACACAATCAGCAAAGTTAAGAATAGCCGATATAAAAGAGTTTCAGCAGTTCCTTAGAAAAACATACACTGTTCAAATCCAAACCCAAAATATACTAACAAACAGAAGTTTATTAACAATACAGTTCATCTCCAGGGTTTTAGACAAGAGCAGATTCTAACATTTTCCAGAAAATCAAATAGTATGATTTGGAAATATTCATATGTAAATAACTTTAGACACATTTGATAGAAATTAGACATAAACAACAAAATGATTTTGAAATCAAACATAAGCAGTTCATCAATGGTACAAGAATGAAACAGTTCATATGAGTTCGAAAATTAAAATATTGAATATAATAAAACTGAAATTGAATGAACTTATGAAGATAAGATTACTCACCATTGAAGATTATGCGTAGAAGAATGGAGGAATTGAAGATTTCAGAAGATTTTTGAGAAAGTATCAATTTCTGGAGTTTGAAATGCATAAAGGCGGTTTTTGCAAAATGTGAACAGTCGATTAATGAATTTGTTATTTATATCTCTGACAAGTCTTAATAAATGACATTTAATGAATTTTGAAGTCCGCATTTAATGTCTTGATAAGTGATTGTTCATATAAAATTCGATTTTGACCTTTCATTTTGAAGACTGCTGATCAGGAGAGAAAAATACTTACTTAAGGTTATCCTATAACATCGGCAGAGTGATACTTGGCTGATAAGATAAGTAGTTCTATAAACAGGTAAAGTGTAATAAATTAAGACATTGTTTAAAAGTTAAGGATTGAGATCAAGCATACCAAGCTCTCCTCTTAGATAGGCAAACTTGGTAGAATCAAGTGGCTTGGTGAAAATATCAGCTAACTGTTGATTAGTAGATACATATTGCATGCTGATGTTACCTTTTTTCACATGATCTTTTAAAAAATGATATCTCACATCAATGTACTTTGTTTTGGAGTGCATAATAGGATTCTGAGAGACTGAGATGGCTGAGTCTTTTGTGCCACAACCAACTGTTATCATTTGAGGTCTTTGCTATCAAACATAGGCTTGATTTTCTTCCCACAACATTCAGATCAACCACATACACATTTTTTTTTCTGAAACCAGTCAAGTTTGTTGTGCAAGTCTCACTATCCTTGATAAAGCAATGACTTGAGGTGAATTGACATATCAATCCCTTATCACAGAATTGTGATATACTTAGAAAATTGTGATTCAAGCCTTCTACTAGAGACACTTTGCTGATGGAAAGATTTTCTCGAACTATACATCCATAGCCAACTTTCTTCCCTTTGGAGTTGTCACCAAAAATCACTGAGGGACCTTTAGCTTTAATAATGTTGGAGAGAAGATCCTGGTCTCCAGTCATGTGCTTTGAGCAGCCACTATCCAGATACCATAAGTGTAACGACCCGAGCCCGAAGCCCGGTCAGCCACGCATAGCCCACTAAGCACCTGGGTCAACTGGCCCACCACAAGCCACCCAAAAGTCCATGGATAGGTTGGTGCCCAGTGGTAGTGGGTGGCCATTTATAAAGCACACACAAGTTTCACATCTACCCGATGTGGGATATCACATTCGTGCACTTGCGAGGTTAAATAAATCTTCCATCATGCCCATGTGTAGATTAGTAGAAAAATTATACTCCCTCCGTCCCTAAATTATTGTCTTTCTTTCTTTTTTTTGTCCGTCCCAAAATAATTATCTTGTTTGAAACTTTCCTTTTTAAGACATTACTTTTACCATTTTATCCTTACTTTTTCTTCCAACTTTAATTATAGGTCATATACACATGAACATTAAAGAAAATTACGCACTATACCAATATTAATAATCAAGTTAATTATTTTTTCTTAATTTATGTGACTGGTCAAATAAAACAATAATTTAGAGACGGAGGGAGTATTTTTTATAGAATATATATTTAAAATATAAAATATTTCATTTTAATTGTGGTGGGAAAGTAGAAATAAAAAAGAGGAAAAACAGAATGGTAGTTATGTTTGTTAGTTGAGATGATAGATATTTAATTTTTAGAGGGTTATATAGAAAATGCTTGTTGGAGTGAATTTATTTTTAGAGTGTTAAAAAAGTGAAACTTGAACGAAAAAAATAAGGAGAAATTGTTGGCCGGTCCACTTTCCCAAACATTTTTTCTCTCCAGTCCACCATTTTTTTTTAAACCGCTAAAAGACACTTTGAGAATTTTCTTCCTAAAATGCCTTCAACAACATTGTTGCTTTAGATTTGAGGTTCGAATTGTTGTATAAATAATTTCATGTTGTTAATATAGTCTTCCCTCATGTTTAGATATCAATTTCCATGCATAGAACACGAATTTGATCATAATTTGATCAAATTCGATTTTTTTGAGTTCATCCCGTTTTTCTTTGTTCTTGGGCTGTTTTGGCCACTTTAATCTATGTTTTAAGCTTCGAATTTGTTTAAAATCAATCTCATATTGTTATCCTAACTTAGTACTACATTTTTGCACAATTTTTCTACCAAAAAATACTATTTTTGAGATCAGAATCGAGCTTAACAGTGTGCTATTCGAAAACAGTGGGAGATGTTCTTGGACTGATTTTGAGACTTTAATCAATGATTTGAGTTTGAATTTTGTATAATATCAATACCGTATTGTTATAAGAAGTCAATACCATGTTTGTATATAAATTTTTCAACCAAAAACAACCATTTTGATTAATTTTGATATTATATTAAATTGGGCATCGCGATGCCTAAAATTGGGCATCGCGATACCTTTAATTCGCCAATCGCAGTATGCTGAGTAATGCAACGGGGATTGACCTGTCCAGTCAGGTCGTAGGGGTCGAGGGGACAGCGTCCCTCGTGGGGGTTCGGGGGCAACGCCCAAAAAACGAAAATCAAGTTTCCTAAAATGCGCTGCGATGATCGCGATGCACCAATTGTTGCATCGCGATGCAAAAGTGGTGCATCGCGATGTCAAAGTAGTGCATCGCGATGCCTTGGTAGCTCATCACGATGCTTTGGTTCCCTAAAGCGCACTGCAATGACCGTGATGCACCAATTGTTGCATCGCGATGCCCCAATTCGCAAAAGTGGTGCATCGCGATGCAAAAGTGGTGCATCACGATGTCAAAGTAGTGCATCGCGATGTCTTGATTGCTCATCGCGATACCTTGATTTCTCATCGCGATGTCTTGGTTTCTCATCTCGATGCCTTGGGTTACTGAAGTGCGCATGTTTTTCTTTCATTAATGACATAATCGTCTTTTTGCCCCAAAAATACCTTTTTTGAATTTTTAAAAAAGATGAATAGACTGAAGCGATTACAAATATTTAAAAAGAGATTGGCCTGTAATTCACCCAAAAAATAAGACTTTTTAGAATGTGATATAGAGAATAATTATTGTGGATGTTCTTAAAACTGGCATAAGTGTATGTTTAAGTATGAGCTTTACACAATAAGGCTTTTTGAGGCCCAAGCCAATCTTTTGTGACAAGAAAGGCCATCTAGTTAGCCTCTCGTAGGTAAGTGGTCCCCACTCGATTTGCGCCAAATATAAAACCCCTCTCAGACGCTTTACAAGACGATCCAAACCAGGAAGCGGTTCTCTTTTTTTGAAAAATCAAAAATTCAAAAATCAAAAGAGCAATCAAGTGGGGGCCCACATCAGCCCCCAATTACGCGCCACCACCCACACCACCATTTGGCGGGAAAAAACCTTGGAAATTATCATACCCTACCCCTCCATAGAGGGAAAAATCCCTAATTCCAAAATTTTGAAGTACACACACACACACACCAGTTGTCAGGCTATAAATATAGTTCATTGTTAGGCCACCATTTTTCATGCCGTAAACCTGTTCGACGAAAGTACACAGTGAAGAGCAACAGCTAATATTACAAATCCGCCTACACTATAAGGAGATGTATGTGGTGAAGAGAGATGGGCGTCAGGAAACAGTGCATTTCGACAAGATCACGGCGAGACTGAAGAAGCTGAGTTATGGGCTCAGCATCGATCACTGTGACCCTGTTCTCGTTGCTCAGAAGGTCTGTGCCGGTGTCTACAAAGGCGTCACCACCAGCCAACTTGACGAATTGGCCGCTGAAACTGCCGCTGCCATGACCGCCAATCACCCTGATTATGCCTCTGTGAGCTCTCTCTCTCTCTCTCTTTATATATATATATATATATATATATATATATATCGTGTTTCGGATTTGTCTTGGTCAATTGATGCTACTGATTTTGTTTTTGTTTTTTTTCTATAAGTTTAATCTGTTTTGTTTTTTCTTATCGTACCGATTTATGGTTCAAGATCTGTTTTCTTGTGAAAATTTTCACTGTTTATCTACCCAGAGATCTGTTAGATGTAATTTTATGGCAATTTTGCTGATAATACTGATTTTTCATTTGGATTTTGGTTGTTCTTCAATTTGAGTTTATCTGTAGTTGGGGGTTTCTGTTTATCATATTATTCATTTGTTTCTATGTTTGCTCTGTAAACCCGTATGCACATGTTTGCAGATTTTTTGTCTAGGGTTTTTCTTCCATTTCAGAAATGCTTGATGCTTTTTACCATGTTTTAGTTTTTGTATATGCTGCATAGTCCTTATAGGTGGATTCTCGGCATAGAATTTGGTTGTAGGGATTGTGTGTTTTAGTTGATTTACTTTACTACTTGATTTATTTGGTAGGATGATATACTTGTTTGTTCGGTGAAGTGATAGCTAAAGTAAAATTGATTTTTTTTTATTTATAACTTCTTTCAATATTGGTTTTCTGCAGCTGGCTGCAAGGATTGTTGTTTCAAATCTGCACAAGAACACAAAAAAATCATTTTCTGAAACGTAAGTGTTATTCTGTTACTTGCATACTTTGTATTTCGCCAATTTGGTTGCGGAAAAACTAAGAGGTGCATAATTTATTTCTCTCACTACAGGATCAAAGAAATGTACCATCATGTTAATGACAGATCTGGGCAAAAGGCTCCTCTTGTTGCTGATGATGTTTATGATATAATCATGAAGGTACACTCCTTAGGGTTTGAAGTAAATGTTCTCCCATTTGGTGTTTGTTTAGGTTCCTAAATCATGTTATGTGCATAAGCAGTTTGTAAGGTGTATGGTTAGTATGTGTTATTTTCTAAAAACTCTGTATGTTTGTGGCAAAGTTTCTACTATTGAAATAAGTGTCTCCTATTCCATATTGGAATGCCAAAAATTGAAATAAGTGTCACTTTTATAAAAATATTTGTAAGATTTTTTAAGCAAATTGATTATAATACTCTTATTAATTGGGAGATAAAATAAGTGACTCATTGATTTGACCCTATTAAGGGATACTTTGTGGGTATTAAAGAAAAATTACATAGAGTCAACTATTTTTTAATCCATGTAAAGTCAACACTTGTTTTGGGATGGAGGGAGTATATGGTTTTACTTGCATCACATGTGTTGGGGAATTGAGCTACTTATTTCACATATTTTGGTCCGGGTCGTAGAGAAGTGCGTGCCTACTTAACCAACTTTCCAAATGATAAAAATGAGAATTATGACTTTTAATATTGAAAGTTTGTAAATATGCATGTCTTTCAATATGCACCTGCAGCATACTACTGTTGTCTCTTTTGTATAAAAATGCTCTTGCTCTTTATAAAGCCAAATTCACTTTTCTTGAATTGTTATTATATGAAATGTAGCTTATCTATTCACAATGTTTTCTATACAGAATGCTGCTCGATTGGACAGTGAGATCATCTATGACCGTGACTTTGACTATGATTACTTTGGTTTTAAAACCCTGGAGAGATCTTATCTCTTGAGGGTCCAAGGGAAGGTTGTTGAAAGACCACAACATATGTTGATGAGAGTTGCTGTTGGGATTCATATGCATGATATTGATTCTGTTATCAAGACGTACCATTTGATGTCCCAGCGATGGTTCACTCATGCCTCTCCCACCCTTTTCAATGCAGGAACACCAAGGCCCCAAGTATGTAAATTATTTCCATTATTTAGAAAAGGATTTAATTTAAACATTTCTCTGATCATTTGCCACATTTCTTCCTTCTTTTGAGCATGCAATTTGTCTAGCTCTGATTTTGGGTTTCAGAAGTGTATTTGCTCATGATTCTGATGTATAGCTTTTTTATTTATTCACAAGGGTTTATGCTGATTTGAATTTCAGTTGAGTAGCTGTTTCCTAGTGTGCATGAAAGAGGATAGCATTGAAGGCATATACGACACCCTTAAGGAGTGTGCTGTTATTAGCAAATCTGCAGGAGGGATTGGTGTTTCTGTTCATAACATTCGTGCCACTGGCAGTTATATCCGCGGAACAAATGGGACATCCAATGGCATTATTCCAATGCTTCGTGTCTTCAATGATACTGCTCGTTATGTTGATCAAGGGGGTGGCAAGAGGAAGGGTATGTGTTTGTGCTATATTTCTCTTTTTTTGTTCAATTTCAATTAATGGTGGTACCTCATTTTCATTTTCTATGTTGTGACTAGGTGCTTTTGCTGTGTATCTGGAGCCATGGCATGCTGATATCTTTGAATTTCTAGATTTGAGGAAAAACCATGGAAAGGTAGTAGTTGGTTATGTCTTGACTGTGTCTTTGTTTTGATTGTGAGTAACTCTGGTCAAGAATGTCTCATATTTCAAACTTGACTTCAATATATTACAGTAGTGCAAATCTTACTATAGTATATCTAATTTTGTGGGTGTGACTGTCCTTGCAGGAAGAGCAACGGGCTCGAGATCTGTTTTATGCTCTTTGGGTACCTGATCTATTTATGGAAAGAGTTCAAAGCAATGGGCAATGGTCCTTGTTTTGTCCAAATGAGGCTCCAGGTTTGGCTGATTGTTGGGGAAAAGAATTTGATAGCCTTTACACTAAGTATGAAAGACAGGTAATACAGTCCTACAATCATGGTTCATTATTTATTTTTCTTATGTTAGGTTCAGTATCTTGCTTTGAATTGGTTGTTGATCACATTTTTCTTATGCACTCAGGGCAAGGCAAAGAAGGTTATCCAGGCACAAAATCTTTGGTTTGAAGTTTTGAAGTCCCAAATTGAAACTGGGACTCCTTATATGCTCTTCAAGGTAATGTGCATTTAAATATTACCTATTTGTTCTTTTATATATATTTGTTGATTGGTTTTGTTTTATCTTTTCTATAATTGAATTTTCATTCTATTGTTTCAGGATTCTTGTAATAGAAAAAGCAACCAGCAGAATCTAGGTACCATCAAGTCTTCAAACTTGTGTACTGAGATTATTGAGTACACAAGTCCCACAGAAACTGCTGTCTGCAATCTGGCATCAATTGCTCTGCCACGTTATGTTAGAGAAAAGGTGGGTTTTCAATGATATTCATGTTTGGTTTGATTGTTCTTTTCTCAGCTTTCCTTGATCATTAATGAATATTGCATTTCTGCTTTTTCCAGGAGTTCCTACGGAATCACAACCATCAAAGCTTTGTGGCAGTAGAGGTTCTAGCAATCGTTACTTTGATTTTGACAAACTAGCAGAGGTTTGTTTTTATCTATGTATACTGTTTAGTAGCATCTTGTGTTTTTACCTCAAGTTTAGAAATAGTTGCTTCTAAAAGCTACCGAGGCATATTTAATCTCATATTGTGTTTGCCTTGTTACCTATGCAGGTTGCTTCAATAGTTACCACAAATCTTAATAAAATTATTGATGTTAATTATTACCCGGTTGAAACTGCGAAAAGGTCAAATTTAAGACACAGGCCAATTGGTATTGGGGTCCAGGGCCTTGCAGATACTTTCATATTGCTCGGGATGGCTTTTGATTCACCGGAGGTAAAAGTTACTTTCAAACTAGTGTCGTGCTAACAACCTTGTTTTGGCTGCTTGAGATTGAATATTCTTTCTATTTTTGAGTTGCAGGCTCAACAGTTAAACAAAGACATATTTGAAACCATTTATTACCATGCCCTGAAAGCTTCTTCTGAGTTGGCTGCAAAAGAAGGCACCTATGAAACATATATTGGTAGTCCAGTGAGCAAGGTATTTACAACTAGGATGGTACTCCTGCCAGTGTTGATGATAGTGACTGCCTTTATGTCTGTTACATCTTTTTGTTTTGTTTTGTTAAGCTTGGGGCAACACAAACCTTTCCCCATAAGGTTGGAATTCTCTAATCCAATTGGAGTTCACAGGACATCAACCACACGGTGGTGTATTTGAACAAGGGTCTTGAAATCATATTCTTCTTGTACCTAATTAAGCTCTAAAAGTTGACATAAAAATGAGAAGGCATAAATAACATCCCCTTGAGAGTCTATTAAGTAACCTATCATGAAAAGAACTGGCTACAGAAGGAGAGAAACAATAAGACAGCTGGGTGGCCCAAGTAATCACCCATCCAATATTTGTAATGCCACCCTGAAACCTGGAGTAGTTTCTGTGTTGGAATCTCCATAGGAACAGATACAAACTATATCCCTTGGAAATCCTAGCTAGAGATTCATAATTGAATGATACAGATAGCATTGAAGGAAGAAAGATTGATTAATACTCTGACTGACAATTTTAGCAGTTTTTTCCCTTAAGCTAACTGTACATGTGCGTATCTTTTTAGTACATATTCTTTTGTAGATCTGTAAACATATCTGAAATTCACTTTGCAGCCTTTTGATATGATTTGAAGTACTAATTTCTAGCTGCTTATATGGCATCGTTTACCTGTAGGGAATTCTTCAACCAGACATGTGGGGGGTAACACCTTCTAATATGTGGGACTGGAATGCTCTTCGGGGAATGATAGCTGAAAATGGAGTAAGAAATTCACTTCTTATAGCACCCATGCCAACTGCTTCAACAAGCCAGATTCTTGGAAATAATGAGTGCTTTGAGCCATATACCTCCAATATATATAGTCGCAGAGTTTTGAGGTTTGTTTGCAGCTAAAATCATTTGGTTTTCCTTAAGAATCATCTGGCATTGCTGTTGAAGGTTTTGACTAATACTCTGATTTTCAGTGGGGAATTTGTAGTGGTCAACAAACATCTCCTACATGACTTAACTGAGATGGGCCTTTGGTCTCCCACACTTAAGAATCAGATAATCTATGAGGATGGTTCTGTTCAGAAAATTTCAGAGATTCCTGAAGACCTCAGAGCTATTTACAAGTATGGAGCTGTGATATTAGAGAAGTTTCTATTTTCCTTTGGTTTATTGTCTATATTTCCAATTTCTGGTCCCTTAACGATTCTGTGCAATCAGGACTGTTTGGGAGATCAAGCAAAGAACATTGGTTGATATGGCTGTCGATCGAGGATGCTACATTGACCAGAGCCAAAGTCTTAATATACATATGGACCAGCCCAATTTTGGAAAACTTACTTCCCTGCACTTCCATGCATGGTCCAAGGTATTATAACATAATAGTAGGTTTTTAGAGATTTAAATGAGAAAATCCAGAGTAATTCCTGGAGGTTTTTTGCTAGTTTATCTGGTTAATCATTCTCATTTGTACCTTTCTTTGTTTATGGACACAAGGGTTTGAAGACAGGGATGTACTATCTGCGATCACGTGCTGCAGCTGATGCAATCAAGTTCACTGTTGATACTTCAATTCTTAAGGTTAACATTATTTTCAACTACTATAATCTCACTGTTCACACTTGTTAATGCAAGTGGTTTTTGTCCCTTTTTATTGTATAAATTTAAAACCGGCCATGAATCCTTTGAAGCAGGAAAATACCAAGATGGATGAAGATGATAGCACCAAACTGTCACAAATGGTTTGCTCGTTAACAAACCGTGACGAGTGCATGGCATGTGGAAGTTAAGGAACCAGAAACTTTGCTTTTGATAAAAGGTTACGTCCGTTGTATGCTTTGAAGGGGAAAGATTTGGCTTGGCACGAGAAGGCTAATGCTAAAGATGCATTTAGCAAACTGATGTTTTATTTTGCCCGTGGGTTTCAAATGTGATCATGTTTTGATGGTGAAAGTTCATAAGGCTTCTGAATCTTTGTATAGCTATGTAAGGTGTTTGATAAAAATGTTGTGTAGTTTGTACTAATTTTCCTTGGATTCTCGCATTACTGTGCTTTTGGATGGAAATTAGAAGAGGAATTCGCTCGATTCCAACTCTAGGGGGGTGTTTTAAGGTTGGTTTTTAAGTTTTATATTTTTATTTTGTAATGATTAAAAAAAAAAAATTTAGTGAGATAGAGAGGTTGGTGAGGGAGAAAGTCAAACTAAAAAGTCAAAGTACCTAAATATTTCATGAAAAATAGACCCTACATGTTTTATACTCTTGTCTCTAAAATATTACTCTTTTCGTCTTGAATAAATGTTTCTGAAGACTTTTAGTTTATTTATTTTTTTACATTCTTTTTAATATATCTTTAAAATTTTATTTAATATAATACATTCTAAAAAAATTTAATTATTTAAAATAATTGAATTTAATTAATGTTCATGGGTATTATGGCCATAACATATTTTACAGTACATTATTAATTATGTTTTTTATTTTTACAGTACATTATTAATTATGTTTTTTAATTCTTGTGTTTTATTTACTAGGAATATTTATTCGGGACGGAGGAAGTATTTTGTTTGATATGGTACACGGATTAAAAAAAAATTGACTTGATTATTAATATTTATATAGTGTGTAGTTTTTTTTAATGTTCATGTGTATGTGGTTCATAATTAAAGTAGGGAGAAAAAGTAAGGATAAATTAGTAAAAATGATATTTAAAAAAAAAGTTTCAAACAATACAATTATTTAGGGAAGGATAAAAAAAAAATAAGACGATAATTTAAGAACGGAGGGAGTATATCTTTTATTTTACAAAAATAATCTCACTTTTTTCTTAATTTGATTTAAAAAACTAGTTTTGTTTCTAAAAGGACAAATATTTATAGAGCAATTTGAAGTAAGTAAAAATATATAAAGCTATAATCTTAAATGTTTTTTGAGGTCAAATGAAATTATTTCTTAGGACAGGAGTAAGAAAAATTGAAACTTGTGAAATCCTACTAGAGGTAGCTCGAAATGTGTTATAGCCGATGAGGAAGTCTTACAAATTGACTTTATGATCAATGGAAATATATTTAATTGCCCAAAGTTGTGTTTGACTCATCACGCTAAAAGATTGTGTGAACGTGTCTGGTCCACGTGTGTAGTCTAGTAGGATTCCGACTTTGTGTTGTAGGGATTGTCCTTGAAATGCAAGTAGCTTCGAACCTGTAATCAACAAAGAACACCATAAGGGGTGCTGGGTTGTCCCAGCAATAACCCTCAGGCGTGAGAATCAACAATACTTCGTGTGAGAGGTAAAGCTAATGGAATCTGTAAGCAAGTAATTTGCATGTATCTTATGAGGCCTGTTGAGGGTGCTTTTTATAGGGAGATAAGTCATAATCCTAATTAGTTTCGGAATGGGAGAGATATGATCAATTCCTTTGTCTTTTGGATTATGTTTCCTTGTCTGCTTGGGACTGATGTGTATAGAATTATAGCAGGACTCTTCCTAGGCGAGAGGTAATTCCGTGAAGGGCTTTGCTTTGCCGAGCTGAAGGGACTATATCGAGGTCAGTCTGGATGCTCCCAGGTCGCTCGATGTAGTGAAGGTCGGCTTGGTAAGTTCAGGACGTTTGATGCTGATGAGGTCGACCTGGGATGTTCCCAGGTCGTACCGTAGGTCCCTGTGTCAGCGCGCTGGGAGAATATGCTGGTGAGGTGGTCGACCTGTCGTATTGTGATTTCCAGGTCATCATGTTCGAAGTGGGCGTATGTCACCTCAGCGCTTGCCCAGCTGGAGCCTATGAAGCCGCGATGTCTGCCACGTTTCCAACTGAAGGCTGAGGTCGTTCAGTAGCCCCCTACTTCTCAAGGAGAGATCATTTATCCTCGAGGTGTGAAGTAAATATTTGTTGCGTCGAGCTGACTGGTTCCCCACGAAGTTGCCAGGTTCTAGTTCGACTTTGTACTTTCCTTAGGAAACGTGCACATTTAATAGGTGCAGAGCTCGTGGGCTGTCAGACGGCGCGTTCTTTCAAGAATCTTGGTTCAAAGCGACACCGTATCGAGGTCCGCGTGTTTCTGTTTGGGTCGACCCGGCCACTCCGGGTCCCCTATATAAGTGGGTGTCCCACTGTTCATCTTCATTTACCAGAAGCTTCCAAATTTTTTCCGACATTCAGGCGATTACCGGCGACCTATCCGTTTTCCACAAAAGCTCAAATTCAAGCTTTTTCCTTCGCATCTCTTTGATTTTCCAGGACTTTAGGTTAGTTTCCTTTGATCTCTGCTCCATTTCCTTCCGTTTATCACTTGTGTTCGAGTTTATTTTGCCTGTTTCGTCTCTTTTACTGGTGCCCGGCCGGATTCTGGGTAGGGTTCCGGCGATTTTGAGTTCTTAGGGTTCCGGCGAGTATCGTAAGTCCCTTAATCTTCTATCCAGGTCAACCTTGTCTAGGTTTTGTCTAGGTCGCCTTGTCCAGGTCGCATAGCCTTTCTTCAATCATTTTCCCCTTGAGTTCTTTTTCCTCGTGTTCCCTCTCTGTGAACATGAGAATCAAACGTGCCAACGAGGGCCCCATGTTTGCCAGGTCGCAAAAGGGGCATGCGATCTATAAGACCGAGGTAGGCGATTGGCAAGTCGTACTGCCTAGTGAGGCCAAGGCTTTGCTCACCGCGTGGGGTGCGAATTTGGACGGCCTGGTCGTCCCACCTGACGATCCGTACAAGGTTGATGACATCCCTTTCGGGACTACAATGAGGATCATAGAAAAGTATGACGTGGCTATGACTAGCTTGCTGTATCTGTACTTTGATGAACACCGGGTGGCGAGTAAGGTTGCAGAGCCTTCGAGGGCTGCTACTTCGGCGTCATCTACCTCGTTTCTTAACGCCAGCCATGTTTTGCGAGCCCCCCGAAGTAAGAAAAGGAAGACTAAGGTTGATGTTGATGCCGGTGGTGCTGCGAAGCGCGCCTTCCGTGATTGGAGGAACAAGATGTCTGTTGCCGATCTGGGTATATGGATGGCAAAATATCCTTGCAACTCTGATGATTATCAAGGCCATGTCTCAGACCCTGAGCCCGGTCTTCTTGACTTGAGGAATATGCGGAGTCGAGTGGGCTTCTATATGAGCTTCTTCGAGCTGGGCCTTCGACTTCCTTTGGACCCCTTCATCTGTAAATTCCTTGACGTCACCTCGACTGTTCCCCTTGATCTTACCTGGAATGCAATGAGAATCCTTATTTGTTTTGCTGCGAGCACACGTATTCTTGGATTCGAGCTGACCTTGACCCTATTCTGTCACTACTTCCACCTCGATCGAAACAATAATCGTTTTCAAGCTAAGAGCCAAAACTATCGAGTGAAGTTATTTTCTGATCCCCCGGGCAAGGTTTCGGGCAGGGTTGATAAGGTGATCATGGTCGAAAGTCGGCTGGGATGGAACTTCGCGGTGCCGATCGAGGAGCCCTATACTCTGGTACATCACGCCGATCTTGATGAGTACGACAGGTCGGCCAAACAGGCCCTTGAGGCTCCTCTTGGTGTTCGAGGAAATACACAAGTTCGGTGTTACGACTGGAGGAGGATAGTTCAGGATGAGAACCTCCTCGTCGTTGCCGGGCTGTCCCTGTTGAAAGTTAACGGCCTGGAGCTGATGTGTACCTTTCTGCCCTTTGAGAGTTTCCCAGAGTGGATTCTTCATAAGGACTTCGTGCTTCATCAGCATTGTCTGGGCTGTCATAGAGACCCGGAGAGGGGTTGTGTCCATAAATGAGTCTTTTAAATGTACTCTCTTTGCCACGCTTCTTTCTTTTATGCATATATGTTTTTCAAGTGCTTGACCTTTTTGTTCGTCTTGTACAGAGATGGAGGATGTAGATGCAATGAGGAGGAGCTCGAGCAGGCGAGCTCAAGCAAAGTCAGAACGATCGGAGCAACTTGGTCGAGCTCGCGTGGCCACGACCTTGGCCGGGACTGCCGAGGTACTCCCTACCATTGCCCTATCAGCTGATAAGGGTAAAGAAAAAGCATCGGGCTCGAGAGCTCCTGCGAAGCGATCCCTGTCCACATCGGCTTTCGCACCGGCTAAGAAGTTGAGGGTCGAAGAGCCTGTAAAAGCTGCTGAGCCCGTGGTGGTCGTTGAGTTCGTTCGTCCTGGACCTGACGAGTTTGATGAGCCTGCTGTCACAAGGCAAGCTTCTCCCATTGGAAGCGTTCGGAGCGTAACCAGCCCATCTACCGAAGTGCAATCTATTCTGAGCTCGGCGATTCCATTTCGAACTGGGCCCGTATTGAGTCCGGGTACCCTATCCCTTGAGTTGGGAAAGAAGGCCGTGCTAGATATTGCTGATGAGTCGGTGCGCGAAACTTTTGACGACTGCTCGCCTTCTCGCCTGGCTGGCATTTTGGGAGTTGACCTTACCTATGTAGGTTACTCTTCTCATTTTGGCTGGCTGCTTGATCCTTGTTTGTTCTTAGTTTTCCCTCTTAACTTGTTTTTTCTTCTTCCGTAGTTTGCTGCTGGCATTAAGTCCTTTGCGAACAGGCTAGCTCAGGCTCATAAAGATAGACGCGAGTCTGCCCAGCGCGTTGCTGAGCTTGAGAAGGAAAGGTTGGGAAGTGTTAGTGTAATACCCTGAATTTTACATGCATAATATATGTCTAATTGCTTGAATAACATGTTAGTTTAGTTATGCCATAATTCTTGATACAAGTCTTAACCTTTGTTGCACCTATTTGCCATGCATTAGTTGTTGTAATTCTTGTTAATTCCATG
This sequence comes from Platycodon grandiflorus, assembly GCA_016624345.1. Taxonomy (NCBI): domain Eukaryota; kingdom Viridiplantae; phylum Streptophyta; class Magnoliopsida; order Asterales; family Campanulaceae; genus Platycodon; species Platycodon grandiflorus. The sequence continues at coordinate 5,560,215 of CM028367.1, forward strand.
TTGTTTAAGTGTTACTTGTTTAACATGGGTTTTTAGGACTTTTCGGAGACCTTTGCTTAGTGTTTTAACTTCACTTAAGTGTTAGAACCATCTTGGGACCATTGGGCATCATTTTGGGACTTTTCTAGAGCACATTGCATGAATTTGGGTACACTGGAAGATGGGCGAGCGCTCATTTGACAGAAAGTTGAGTTTTGGCATTCTGGAGGACGAGCGCGCGCCTAAGCGGGTGCCTGGGCGGGCGCCTAGGCGGCCATGCCGCAGGCAGAAACTTGGTGCCCTGTTTCTTGACCTTTTAAGTTGGACCGATTCGCCCCTTGACCAACTTGGACATACTAAAGACCTTTGACCACCCCTTTTCTGTCCAAACACTACCAAGGAAACACACAACAACATAACCTCTTCTTTTCTCATCCATGGTTGAATGTTTGTGTGAGAGACAAAGGTGAGATTAGTGTGTGTGTCTTGTCCTTCCATTCCAACCATCAATTCTTCCATGCAAGAACACCAAGAGGTAGCTAAGGACTAGGGGACTTCATTACCAAGTTTAGATTTTAATTTCTTTGGTGAAATATCTCTTTATAAGGTAAGTTACTAAAACCCCTCTTGTATGTTAGAAATTGTTACATGTATGAATGTTTATAAACATGCATGACTTGAATTGTTGTTGGATTCATGTGGGAATGTTATGTTGATGAAAATTACATGTTATAATATGAAAGACATGGTTTAGTTAGTGTAGATTGTGTAGAGATTGATAATCACCAAAGTAGTGAACTCAAGAACATGTTAGAGACCTTAAATGGTAAAAATTGCATATAGCAATTATACCCAATTTTATGAACTTAATTAATTGACACTAAAAGTGGATTTTTGGGAAGATTATAATTCTCCGAATCACTAAATAAATTACTACGAAAGTTAGGATTCATTCGATATGGATTTCAATCGTCCGAGTATTTGATACTCATACTGGTATGTTAGAGACTCATAAAGTAGCTCTAAAGTTGTATTTTATGATGTTGAACAATATGTTTGATGATTATATGATGTAGAAAATTATAATCCATATGATGTTTGTCAAGTTCACTACTTTTGAACTTCACGGTTATTTGCATAAGTTGAGTAAGGTTACCTACTTGTGTGTTGTGTAAGTCCAGCTGGCGTCGTTGTTGTTTATGTCATGGTAGGACGACCTATCGTCTTCACAAATCAAATTTGTGATCGCTATAAGTCGCCGTACCGGAGTTCACACACCCTCTTCTGTTGGCCACAGTTGAGAAGTAGCCCCACTGTTGTAGCAATACGCATAACTTTGGCTTGCTAGTTAAACCCGATGGGATTAGTCGGGGACGTCGATACTACGTACACGAGTATCGAGGCACTATTGGTTACATTAACGAGAGCGAGGGAAGCTTGAGAGGCTGGCGTGGTGAACGCCGTTGGAGATAGAATGTAATGATGGTTCACGTAACTGTATGTGAAATAGATTAAGACAGAATATGAATGCATGTAAGTCTTGTCTATGTACTCCTTGGTTGCCAAACCGGGGATGTTTGTTAAAAGTGTGTTATTATTATTATCTGAGTAGTGATTTTTCCCTTGTGTGATCAAAACAACATAACAGGGGAAACCAAAAAATATTGTAAAATGTGTAAGTAAACGACTGAACCCGAAGGCTGCCTACGTATCTCATAAAGAGAATCAGGTCGGATCGTAGTTCAACACAGATTTACGAGAGACAAAGATTTTTATTTCTTTTTCTCCAATGTTTTATCTCGATCATTTCTTTTTTGAACTCTAATTTTTGCCTAGGCCGCCCATTCGGGTTTTCGACCTACCGAGTTAATTTTAGAAGGGGGAGAAAAGTATTTACAAACACAACTAAAACTGTACCTGAGCGGGCAACTACGCGTAGTACTTCTCGAACTTGTCCATGTTGAAGGGCTGAATGAGATCTTCTCCATTTTCATTGGTGAGGAAGACTATGCCACCTAACTGTATGATCCTGATTATGTACGGTCCCATCCATGGTGATTTCTACTTTCCAAAATTATGGAATGATTTAGAGAGGTTTGAGACTTGTGTTATCTTAGGATGACTTGGGAGTGTTTTGGAATCACTTTGGAATGATTTAGAGACCTTTTGACTTGAACCAGTCGCTATGCAGCAAAGTGCGGCCCAACATAGAGTCCCATATTTTATGGATTCTATGCGGCCACCTAGGGCGTCCGCATATGGGCTATGCGCCCGTATTGAGTCAGCTCGCATAGAACACCAGAGTTTCTGAATTCTATGCGGCCGCATAGAGAGCTCGCATAGGAGCTATGCGACCGCATTGTGCGGCCGCTTAACGTCGTACTCTGCTTTGTTGTTTGACGAACTTTTAAGTGACTTAACCGATTGACTTGGTTTCAAGGGCCAAGATTGAGCCATATCCTAGGCTTCAAAGATCAGACTTTGTGACTTCACTTAAAACCATTAGAGAGCCTTGAAGACTCTCATATTCAACCTTGAACACTTTAGAAACTAGAGAGAGAGTTGAGAGAGTTCTTGAGTGAGATTGTTGCACAGATTTCTCAATTGTTGTCCAAATCGCGATCCGACTTCACCATTGAGGAGCTACTGACTAGGAGATCACTTCTCTTGGATTGCATGTGGATTTCATAAGGTTTTTCTTAATTGATTTCAGCTAGAGGTAAGCTACTACCCCTCTCCTTCTCTATTTATGTCTTGTATGACATCCTAGCCTTGTAGAATGTCATTTATATGTTGAAAGCAACATGTTAGAATATGTTTTGATGGTGAGCTATGTTAATTTCGTGGATGACATGTTTTGTATGTTGAGAGACTTGTTTTGCTTGGTTGTTATACATAGAAATGGTATCACTTGTTAATCTTGAAGTAAAAATAATTCTTCATCGACTCGAACTCATTAGAAACAATGTATGACTCTAACGGAGTTGAATAGGTTTTCATAATTGATGAGACCACGTGTGTGACTTGGGGATTTCGTTGTGATACGAGAGTTTTGTTGGGAAAAATTAGTTACCCGAAATTGTGCATGATGTTGTTGTTTAATTCTCGTAAATATTATGAGATGGTTGATTATGTGAGTAGGATTATTATGACCTATTTGAGACATTCATGTTAAATGATGTTGTACTCCCTATCTTGGAGTTTCATTTGTTGTTGAGAATGTCAAGTAAACATCTACTTGTACATTTGTTATGTCCATGGATTATTTGTTGGCGGTGTATTGACGCTCGATTATTATGGGAGGCAGGGCTACGTAATAGTTGAAGGCGAATACATCGGGCCTCCTTATCGTTGGCCACGGTAGGGGCATAGCGTCATTTGTTTTATGGAATAAACGTAACCTTGGTAAGCTATTCCGTGGTTGATTCATGGGTCGTTGGGACCAAGATCACCCGTCGACGTGAATACAGAAAATGGTTCACAATGAATTGATTATCTTAATGGTTTTGATTTGTTGATCGAGCACGTCAACAACGGTTCCTACATTGGTATATTATATGCTGGTTGGTCGGAAGTATTGGGTATATTAGAGGTATACCTCAATACTGTATCCTTTTAAAAAGTGTTTACATACCGCACTTATGTGGTTCCTATATATGCGAATGCTGGTCATGATTTCCAACTGGTATAGGTCGGTTGGCGATTGTTAAGCCTCTAGTGTAGTGTAGGGTAACGTGTTATTATGAGATGCTTATTATGCTATACCTTGGGATTGATATATCTTGCTATAGCTTGTACTACTTGTTCATATTATTGTCTTGCATCTCATATGACATATTGTTGCATTAGTAGCTTATTGAGTTTTAAACTCACCCTGACCAATGTTTATTTATTTTCTTTAGATCACGGTCCGGCGAGGAACCCATAGTAGGAGTTTGCTTCGTTGCGGTGTTTGTGCAGGTTGTTCTTTTGGTAGTGCTGTTCGGGCCTTGTATTTCTTTTGGTGAGGCCGAGGGAATACATTGTTACCTAAACTATGTAATGTTGGGTAGTATGTGTTGGTCTTTATAATTGTAATATTCTTTTGGTTGTGTCGACATGGTTGTCGTGCTTGATATATTTACAAATACTTGTTACTTCCGCATACTATGATTTAGATATAGTTTTTGTTCTCCGAGCTTATTGCTCATGGAGGTTTATGTTACATGTTGGGTTTTGTATTCAAACTATGTTTTAAACGAGTTTAGTTTCGGCTTGTTATTATGCCGATGAAGTATTGTTTTGGTTTTAAAGAAAAGCTTTGCACGTGCATTACAGGGTTTTATGCATGCGCTTTGTACTTGCATCAAACTGAATTTTAATGATGCGTATTTTGTGTCTATCGCATTCCCTCGCGATCTGACTCGGGATTCCACGTAAGAGTCCGGGTGCGGGTCGCGACAGTTGGTATCAGAGCATAAGTTAGATAACCTGGAACGGATCCTTGATTTAGGAGGGTGGGTTGTGTGTTTGAGTCGTTAACGTCGAGTGGTTGTTGCATGTGTTTGACAATGGTAGAGACACGTCATGGTACCAATACGGATGGGGTTGGTACAAGTCACGTTGGGGAAACTGCTGGAGCTGAAAGCCAAGCTTCACCACCTAGACCACCTCGTAATCAACCGGGAGTTCAGTCGACAGGGCAACAGAATGCACCACCTGAGGCAAATGTGAATCCGAATGAAGCTTTTATGTACACTATGTAGGGATTTATGCAGGCTATGATGGAAATGAACCGACAGACTATGGATATGCACAAACAGGCAATGGCAGGACAAGGACAAGCAAGGGGGAACGGAGTAGATCAACCAGCTGGGGGTAATGGAGACTATGATCGTGGATTGGGGAGATTTTTGAAGATGAAACCTCGTAGTTATGATGGTGTGCCTGATCCGATGAAAGCAGAAAGGTGGATTAAATCTCTAGAAATTTTTTTTGTAGCAATAGAGTGTACCGAGGAAGACAAAATCAAGTTCGTAGCGTTCAAACTGGAGGATGCAGCGGAGCACTGGTGAAAGGTACTAGAGGCAAGTTGGGTACAAGATCGTGTGGTTCACACTTGGGAGATGTTTTTGAGAGAGTTTAGGAATCATTTTGTTCCGGATGTGGTTTGTGACGACCCGAGTCCGAGGTTCGATGTTGAACCCCAACTCGGTGCGCCAAACTAACAAGAACAACCGAAGAGAGCGAGTCACAAAAGCTCAAAACTAAAACTATGCGGAATACAAGTTAAAATGTGAGTTTCGAAAACTCGAACAACAACTACAACTAAATAAACCTCAACGGCCAAAACATACGCCGGAGAACAACACTAAAGATAAACCCAATAATTAAAACCTCGACGGCTAAATACACGAGCCGGAGAAACAATAATACTTAAATACCATGAGTCAGAAATCCAAAATAATATAGTACGACAACCGGCACGACTACACAAGTCGGCACCAAAATACAAATCTAAAGAATACAACTATTTCTACCCATAGACTAAGTTAACATAACTTAGTGAACCTCACAATCTCACAATACAAGAAATAAGAAGAAAATGACAATATAAATACATCTTGCTAACTCCAAGCTTCAAGACTCGCTGCGCTGGAACTTAACCTTAAACTGAGGAGGTTGTTGGGTGAGTCTAAAAGACTCTGTAAGATACTATAATGTATTGGGTGCTATGAGTATGAATGCAATAGTAAACCAAGACTCTAAATGCACTAATTTTGGTAATAATTTTAACTTAATCATTAATCGACAAGTTAATATATGTGACTATATGCATGGTATTATGCACAACAATATAACAGTAAAATAAACATGTAGTAGCACATAAGGGCAACCAACCATATACTAACAAGAGGCTTAACAATCCCAACCGTCCCATACCAGTTGGAAATTGTGACCATCATTCGCTTGTATAGGAAACACATAAGAGTGGTAAGTAAACACATTTAAAGGGATACGACGTCGAGGTACACCTTCGACCAAACCAATAGTTCCAACCAACCAACCAATATAATACCAAATATCGAAGCCGTTGTTGACGTGCTCGATCAATAAACCAAATCAAGAATTCGAAGTCGTTGTTGACGTGCTCGAACCAAGAACAAAAAATAACATGAAACTGTGTGAACCATTTTCTGTATCCACGTCGACGTGTGATCTTGGTCCCTACAACCCAAGAATCAACCACGGATATAGCTTACCAAGTTTGCGTTTATTCTGTACAACACATGGCGCTATACCCCTACCGTGGCCAACGGTAGGGCGAGCCCCGATGTATTAGCCTTCAACTATTACGTAGCCCCGGCTCCCGCAATAATCGAGCGTCAATACACCACCGACACAAATGCCATGGACTTAACTAAATGCACAAGTAGATGTTTACTCGACATTTAAAATAAACGGTCATACTCCAATGTAGGGAGCATACCACAACAACCACATTCAATAACAATACGAATATTTCAAGTAGGTCACAATAAGCCTACAACAACAAATCAACAAAGTGTGCTAGTAAACATTAAACACACAATCAATTATCAAAGTAGGATGATTGTCCTATCACATACTAGAACAATCACACAATGTCTATAATCACTGAACATATAACCAAAATAAGACAATAGGAAAAGTAGGCCTATTGTGCAACTCAACTTAGGATCTCTACAGTATCCTATAATCACTCAATACACTTTATCTCATGTATAGCATAAACTATCACATAACACCATCGTCGTGTACTATATATATCACGACTCATTACAAGTCACTTCGTCCGAATTGGAACGATAATCACGGTATGTCATCTCATGTATGATTGAATTAACTAAAGTCAAGTTCTTACGAATAATCACTTTCACAATACGTCATCCAATATCGTAGGAGACTAAATAACAACCCGTAGTGAATTATACTACACATTAATCAACTCCGTAGAGTCAATTCTACACATTAATAAATTAATTACAAGATTCGACGTTTGTTTAATACGTCCTATGCAACTCCGTAAGAATCAGTCACAACTAGAATATAACTCATATAGTGTTCAATGAAAATATACCATCTCATGTTGACTTAGCTAGAGTCGTTACCCATTTTTGAAACATCGGGACGAACCGTAGTATCATCCCTAGATAACTACATTAATCGAAATACTCCAAATTTAGTGTATAACCACTCATATAAGTCCTGCAAGTTCATCGCGAGTAACCACTTACAAAATCCTAGCAAGTTACCAATACTCAAGATTTACCAAATATAACACTTACAACTCAAAAAGTCTCTAAATCACGGAGACTAACAAAAAAAATGATAACTTTTTGACACTGTGCGGCAATTCCATTAAAATCACCAAATATTCCAAACAAATCTAAATATTACAATTATTCCATATTTAGAAACTAGACATCTGGAACTATAATTTACCACTTTAAATTACCTCATTTGGACTTATAATCATCAAGAATCAGTCACTTAAAGTTGGAACTAATACCCAGAATTTTCAGCAACAGTTTACTCGGCACAGCGATAAAACACAAACTAAACGAGGTACTTCACGACCTCTAAAATTTATGAAAATTTACGGAGAATTAACTAACATACATAAGAACAACATATCCAAAATTTAGAAAATTCCCAAAAGTAGATTAGTACCAGAATTTTCACGAAAATAGCCCAAAACAGGGACTGCAACTAACTTGAAATTCATGTGTTTCACTTTCTAACATGTTACCAACACTTCACCAAGTCTCATGACAACCTCTACACATGGCCATTGATTAACAACTAACATAATATCATTTGGAATGGTCAATTACTTATTTCTTTCAAGAAATTACACCAAGATGAACAATTACACATCCTATATGCTTTATTATTCCAATTCAACTTATAAACATTCAAAACATTATAGTTACTTACCTTCAAAGAAGACAATCAAGCTAACATATTCACAATCAAGGCTTTGTAATGAAGTCTCCTAGTCCTTAGCAATACTTTGGTGGTCTTACATGGATGATCCAAGGGGTGGATGATAAAGAATAGAACACACACACTAGTCTCACACTCAATCTCCCACACTTAAGCTCTCTAGGTTTTCAAGGAAGAAACATGTAAGAATGAAGTGTATTGTGTCTAGAGTGACTTAAATATGATCAAAAGGTCAAACCAAGGTACAACACATTCATCCAAGGGTCCAAGGGTCAAAAGCCAAAAATTAAAACGTCAGTAATGTGCTGTTCGCATGCTTCGCACGGCCGTGTCATGTAAAGGCGCACGGCCGTGTCACTCTCGCACGGCCGTGCCAAGAAAGGCTGCACGGCCGTGCCAAACTTACTGGAATGTCTGGCCACTCTTGCACGGCCGTGCCAAACTTACTGTCCAGTCCCACTTCTATTTATCTCTATTTCCTCGGTTTGATCATTTGGCCACCTTAGGTGTGATTACACAACACTTATAACACATCTCATAGACATCATGAATCATAATAATCAAATTAACAATGAATAATTAATCTAACAATTCTTATAAACATGAAACTAAAATATAAATTAAAGCATAATTCAACTAACATGCTACTAAAACATGGTTAATCTAACATGATATTCAAGCAAATTTTAAACATTTATAATAACATGTTAACTTGCAACAAAGTAAGCACATAGGCCATAATTAAACTCAGGACATTACATGGTTCAAGCAAAGAAGGAAGTAGAATTTCTTGGTCTTGATCAGGGGATGACGACAGTGGCTCAGTACTCTGCCAAGTATACTGAATTGGCAAGGTATTATGTACATTTGATTCCAACAACAGAGAAGAGGATCTACCGTTTTGTGAAAGGTTTGAGGACAGAATACCGTAAGCAACTCTTACCACTTGAGTTGTCAAGTTATCAAAGTGCAGTGGACAAGGCTTATAGGATTAAGCATGATATAGAGGAGCACCGAGGCAAGCAGGGTAGTACAAGTGGGAACTCGCAAGCTTCACAGTCGCAATGGAAGAGATCGGGCACAAGTGGGACTACTAACAGAGGGAGTAACACTAGCCGCCAGGGAGAACAGTTTCGTCAGCAAACTGAGAATCAGGGAAATATTGGCTGTGGACAGCGTGATGCAAGGGTTACTTGTGGTTTTTGCAAGAAGAGTGGGCATAATGAAGATAAGTGTTGGTTGAAGCATGAGAAATGTTTTTTGTGTGGTGATGGCACACATTTTCAGCGAGTTTGCCCTAAGAACAAAGGGACACAGCTAGGAGGTGCACAACAGAATGCTGGGGTTAAGAGAGATAACGAGGGTCGCCCTAGAGTGCAAGGTAGAGTCTTTGCCTTAGACCAGAGGGGAATCCCCGAGGCCCCTAATGTTATAGGAGGTACTTTAACCATCTCTAGTGAGAAAGCCCGAGTGTTAATAGACCTAGGGTCATCACATTCTTATATTGTATCACATTTTGCTTATCATTTGCATGCTATACCTGAATCGTTACCATATATGTTGGAGGTGTCTACTCCGTTGGGAGAGTGCCACGTAGCATTGGATGTTTATCGTGCTTGTGATGTGGTTATTGATGATCATCACTTACCTGCGAATTTGGTCATATTACCTATACGTGATTTCGATGTTATTTTGGGAATGGACTGGCTACATGCTCATCATGCTATTGTTGATTGTCGCAAGAAATTGGTTACCTTTGATTTATTGAATGTGCCTTCATTTATGTTTATGGGTGATAAGATTATGGGTGAAATTCAGCTTATTTCGGCTTTGAAAGCTCAAAAGTTGTTGTCTCTTGGATGTTCGGGGTATTTGGCGTGTGTTGTTGATAGATCACAAAAGGTTGTTACTTTGGAGGATGTTCTTATTGTTCGTGAATTTTTGGATGTGTTCGCAACTGATTATGATTTGCCTCCAAACCGAGAGTTGGAGTTTTGTATTGAATTGTTACCAGGGACTGCACCGATTTTGAAAGCACCTTATCGTATGGCGCCTGCTGAATTGAAAGAGTTAAAGGTCCAATTGGAAGAGTAACTCGATCAGGGTTTTATTAAACCGAGTGTATCGCCTTGGGGTGCACCGGTGTTGTTTGTGAGGAAGAAAGATGGATCTTTGAGGTTATGCATTGATTATAGGGAATTGAATCAAGTGACCATTAAGAACAAATATCCTCTTCCACATATTGATAATTTGTTTAATCAACTTCAAGGTTCCGTAGTGTACTCTAAGTTTGATCTTAGGAGTGGTTACCATCAATTGAAGGTTGGAGTGGAGGATATTCCTAAGATGGCTTTTCAGACTCGTTACGGACACTTTGAATTTGTGGTTATGCCTTTTGGGTTGACTAATACACCAGTCGTGTTTATGGATTTGATGAATAGGGTATTCTTACCTTATCTTGATTGTTTTGTGGTGGTGTTCATTAACGATATCTTGGTTTATTCTAAGTCCCGAGAAGAGCATGAGAATCATTTGAGGTTAGTTTTGACGGTACTAAAAGAAAAGAAGTTGTTTACTAAATTTAGCAAGTGTGCCTTTTGGCTTGAGGAAGTGGCTTTTCTGGCCACATTGTATCAGGTGAAGGTATAGCGGTTGATCCGGCTAAGATTGAGGCAGTTGTGAATTGGAAGAGACCCGAGACTGTGACGGAAGTTCATAGCTTTTTGGGTTTAGCGGGATACTATCAAAGGTTCATAGAAGGGTTTTCTAAGATTGCAACTCCGTTGACTACTTTGACACAAAAGAATAAAGCTTTAGTTTGGAATGATAAATGTGAAGTGAGCTTCCAAGAGTTGAAGAAGAGATTGATTACTGCACTAGTTCTAGCTTTTTCGAACGGACATAATGGGTTGCTTATTTATAGTGATGCTTCGAAAGAAGGTTTGGGATGTGTGTTGACGCAGAAGGGAAAGGTTATAGCATATGCTTCTCGAAAGTTGACTCAGTGTGAACAGAATTATCCGACTCATGATATGAAGTTAGCAGCGATTATTTTTGCCCTTCATAAGTGGAAGCATTATCTCTATGGGGCTAAGTTTGGGGTATTTACTGATCATAAGAGCCTTAAGTATTTGTTTTCACAAAAGGAGTTAAATAATAGACAACGGAGGTGGATGGAAAGGTTAAAGGATCATGATTGTACCATTTTATACCATCCGAACAAGGCCAATATTGTGGCCGATGCTCTTAGCAGGAAGGCTTATGTTTCTTGTTTGATGGCACGTGAATGGAAGATGCTTGAGGATGTTCGGGATTGGAGTCCTTGTATGTCCAACCATGGGGTGATATTTTCTAACATTCGTGCTACACCGGTTTTGCTTCAGCGAATTAAGGAAACTTAGGAGAGTGATCCGGAATTGAAAAAGTTGATTGAGGAATTAGATGAGGGTAAGACGACGGATTTTTCAAGGAATGGTGATGGTATGCTTTTGTTTCGAGGTAGAGTTTGTGTGCCGGCAATTGATGATGTAAAACGGCAGGTTTTAGATGAAGCTCATAAATCTAAGTATACAATTCATCCAGGGAGTACAAAGATATATAGGGATTTGAAGAAGAATTTTTGGTGGAACGGAATGAAAAGGGAAATAGCCGAGTTTGTTTCGAGGTGTTTAACATGTCAAAGGGTAAAAGTGGAACATCAACGACCAGCGGGACTTTTGCAACCATTGGAGATTCCAGAATGGAAATGGGAGAACAAAGCTATGGATTTTGTGACTGGGTTACCACGTACTCAACGAGGTCATGATTCTGTTTAGGTTATTGTCGATCGATTGACCAAGTCAGCTCATTTTGTTCCGATAGCAATGACTTATTCTATGGAGAAACTTGCTACCTTGTATATTCAGGAAATTGTGAGGCTACATGGGGTTCCGGTTAGCATTGTATCGGATAGAGATCCACGGTTTACTTCGCGGTTTTGGCAAACACTTCAGAATGCATTGGGTTCAAAATTGACACTTAATACGGCATTTCATCCGCAAACAGACGGACAGTTTGAGAGAACTATTCAGACACTTGAGGACATGTTGAGGGCTTGTTCAATGGACTTTAAAGGCATTTGGGATTCGCATATACCGTTAATATAGTTTGCCTACAACAACATTGATATGGCTCCTTATGAGGCACTCTACGGAAGGAAGTGTCATTCTCCGATTTGTTGGGATGAGGTTGGAGAAGCGAAGTTATGGGGACCCGATATGGTTCACGAATCGGCCAAGGATGTAATGATTATTCGGGAGAGATTGAAAACGGCCCAGAGTAGACAAAAAAGTTATGCGGATAATAGACGAGACCTTGAGTTTGAGGTTGGTGATCGTGTTTTCTTGAAGGTGTCGCCTTGAATTGGGGTTAAAAGATTCGGGAAGAAAGGTAAATTGGCTCCGAGGTTTATTGGACCATTTGAAATATTAGAGAAAGTTGGGAAATTGGCATATAGGCTTGCATTGCCACCATGGATGTCGGGTATTCATGCCGTGTTTCATGTGTCAATGTTGAGGAAATATTTGTCGGATGCATCACATATTTTGGAGTATGAACTGGTAGATTTGTCGACCGATCTCTCTTATGTTGAAGAACCCGTAAAAATACTTGATACTAAGGAACATGTTCTAAGGACCAAGACTATTCATCTGGTGAAAGTTTTGTGGAGGAATCACAATGTTGAGGAAGCCACTTGGGAGTTGGAACAAGGAATGCGAGAAAAGTATCCGTCTCTGTTCAAGGAGATTGGTAAGTAAATTCGCGGGCGAATTTATTCTAAGGGGGTGAGAATGTAACACCCGCCTCATTCATAACATTTGTATGCAATGTGTTTGTTTACCTCATTTGGTATCATGGTCATTTCATAAACAATCTTCATCCTAGTATGTTGCATTTGAGTTGATTTCATACTTCTCGTATGCCTTGTATTGTGTTTAAATCCTTGAGATCGTTGATACATTTGTTGGCTTGTATTCTTACCCTTGTTTTGGGTTGTTTCGGAAGAGTTTCGATTGTATTTTGGACTTGGTTTGAGACTTGTGTCATCTTAGGATGACTTGTGAGTGTTTTGGAATCACTTTGGAATGGTTTAGAGACCTTTTGACTTGAACCAGTTGCTATGCAGCCGCATAGTGCGACCCAACATAGAGTCCCATAGTTTCTAGATTCTAAGCGGCCGCATAGGAGCTATGCACGCGCATTGAGCCAGCTCGCATAGAACACCAAAGTTTCTGGATTCTATGCGGCCGCATAGAGAGCTCGCATAGGAGCTATGCGACCACATTGTGCGGCCGCTTAACGCCGTACTTTGCTTTGTTGTTTGACGAACTTTTAAGTGACTTGACCAATTGACTTGGTTTCAAAGGCCAAGATTGAGCCACATCCTAGGCTTCAAAGATCAGACTTTGTGACTTCACTTAAAACCATTAGAGAGCCTTGAAGACTCTCATTTTCAACCTTGAACACTTTAGAAACTAGAGAGAGAGTTGAGAGAGTTCTTGAGTGAGATTGTTGTACAGATTTCTCAATTGTTGTCCAAATCGCGATCTGACTTCACCATTGAGGAGCTACTGACTAGGAGATCACTTCTCTTGGATTGCATGTGGATTTCATAAGGTTTTTCTTAATTGATTTCAGCTAGAGGTAAGCTACTACCCCTCTACTTCTCTATTTATGTTTTGTATGACATCCTAGCCTTTTAAAATGGCATTTATATGTTGAAAGCAACATGTTTGAGTATGTTTTGATGTTGAGCTATGTTAATTTAATGGATGACATGTTTTGTATATTGAGAGACTTGTTTTGGCTTGGTTGATATACATAGAAATGGTATCACTTGTTAATCTTGAAGTAAAAATGATTCTTCATCGACTCGAACTCATTAGAAACAATGTATAGTATGACTCTAACGGAGTTGAATAGGTTTTCATAATTGGTAGGTAATGTCGCACACCCACTAAATTAACCGGGACTCGGCCACAAATATGAAACTAGAGCAAGTCCAGGATCGATCCACGAAGAACGGTTATTGATTACGATCTAGTCACAACACAAAGTAAATGGGGGGTTTGTTTGTTGGTTGAATTAATGTTCCTAAGACGGGAAGTAAAATCTAAGTTGTAAACAATTATGGTAAAAGCACTTTGGATATGTAAAACTATCCCCGTTTATCAATCAATATCATAGGAATGATTCTTTCTTTCTTTTCCCTAATTACTTGATCACGAGATATAAAATCTCTATCTCTTCTTTGTTAGTAATTACTATCGGCGACACGCTCAAATAATAATCCTAATCAATAATTAAACCTAGTCGACACGATCAAGATTCAATGTATTAATTGATGAAAGCTTTAAGAGATTAAGATCAAGAAATTAATCTATTACTATTTCAAATAGAATTAAAGCCAATTTTACTTTAATCACAATTCAGGATGACACATATAAGAATTGCGAAGGTGCTACAATGAAAACCCTAGTCCGACACGATAAAATGGAAATCTAGCAATAATCAATTAAAAGGATTAAGTGATTGATCAATTTCTCAAAACCCTAGAAATAGATTTGAATTAAGAACAAATAAAATTGTAATCAAGGAAAAATAAGAAAGTTTTAAACCTCAATTGATATCCAAAACGGTTCAAGCTTTACAATCCAAAGTAATAGGGAATTAGCCCTCCATGAAATTGGAACTTCAATTTTGTTAGTGAGAAGAGATGATAACCCTAAAATAATGAAAAGAGGTAGTATTTATACTCCCTCCCTCAAAACCTAGTTCAAAAAGGAAAAATAAAATAATTAAAAACAGCAAAATTTGGTTCAAAACCCGTCGCTGACGTCATAAGTCGCCTGGAGCACGACTCGTCCTCCAGGGGACGACTCGTCCCTTAAGTCCTGAGTCAGTCGTCCCTTTTATGGGGAATAGTTAGGCAAATTGGGGACGACTCGTCCCGAAGCCCTGAATCAGTCGTCCCTTTGATGGGGAATAGTTAGGCAAATTGGGGACGACTCGTCCCGAAGCCTAAAATCTCATAATTCTTCATTTTTCTCTTGACTCTTTGGCTCGCTTCGGGTCTTCTTTGGTTGACTTTGTCTTGACTTTGTTGACTTCCATTGATGTAGAAATGATGATCTTGAGCTTCTTTGAGAACCAAAAACGATTACACAATAAACTCTCTAAATTTCTCTCGAATTACAATGATTCTCTCATAATCCTCACAAAACATAATTCACTCAAAATACATCAAACCTATACTAAATACATGGAAATAAAGAATAATAAGGACGGAAAACATAGGAAATAGATAGTATAAATCCATCTTATCAATAATTGATGAGACCACGTGTGTGACTTGGGAATTTCGTTGTGATACGAGAGTTTTGTCGGGAAAAATTAGTTACCCGAAATTGTGCATGATGTTGTTGTTTACTTCTCGTAAATATTATGAGATGGTTGATTATGTGAGTAGGATTATTATGACCTACTTGAGACATTCATGTTAAATGATGTTGTACTCCCTATCTTGGAGTTTGACTTGTTGTTGAGAATGTCAAGTAACCATCTAATTGTACATTTGTTATGTCTATGGATTATTTGTTGGCGGTGTATGCTCGATTATTACGGGAGCCGGGGCTACGTAATAGTTGAAGGCCAATACATCGGGCCTCGCCTTACCGTTGGCCGCGTTAGGGGCATAGCGCCATTTGTTGTATGGAATAAACGCAACCTTGGTAAGCTATTCCGTGGTTGATTCTTGGGTCGTAAGGACCAAAATCACCCGTCGACCTGAATACAGAAAATGGTTCACAATGAATTGGTTATGTTAATGGTTTTGATTTGTCGATCGAGCACGTCAACAACGGCTCCTACATTGGTATATTTTATGTTGGTTGGTTGGAAGTATTGGGTATATTAGAGGGGTACCTTAATACTGTATCCTTTTAAAAAGTGTTTACATACCGCACTTATGTGGTTCCTATATATACAAATGCTGGTCATGATTTCCAACTGGTATGGGTCGGTTGGCGATTGTTGAGCCTCTCGTGTAGTGTAGGGTAACGTGTTATTATGAGATGCTTATTATGCTATGCCTTGGGATTGATATATCTTGCTATAGCTTGTACTACTTGTTTATATTATTGTCTTGCATCTCGTCTGACATATTGTTGCATTAATAGCTTATTGAGTTTTAAACTCACCCCGTCCAATGTTTATTTGTTTTCCTTAGATCACGGTCCGGCAAGGAACCCATAGTAGGAGTTTGCTTCGTTGCGGCATTTGTGCAGGTTGTTCTTTTGGTAGTGGTTTTCGGGCCTTGTATTTCTTTTGGTGAGGCTGAGGGTATACATTGTTACCTAAACTATGTAATGTTGGGTAGTGTGTGTTGGTCTTTATGATTGTAATATTCTTTTGGTTGTGCCAACATGGTTGTTGTGCTTGATGTATTTACAAATACTTGTTATTTTCGCATACTCTGATTTAGATATAGTTGTTGTTCTCCGAGCTTGTTGCTCATGGAGGTTTATGTTACATGTTGGGTTTTGTATTCAAACTATGTTTTAAACGAGTTTAGTTCCAGCTTGTTATTATGCCGATGAAGTATTGCTTTGGTTTTAAAGAAAAGCTTTGCACGTGCATTACAGGGTTTTATGCTTGTGCTTTGTACTTGCATCAAACTGAATTTTTATGATGCGTATTTTGTGTCTATCGCGTTCCCTCGCGATCCGACTTAGAACTGTCAAAACGGGCTGGCGGGCCGGTTTAGCTCGCAACCCGCCATAACCCGCCAAAAAACGGGCCAGAACGGGCTGACCCGCCAAATAGGCGGTCCTGGAACTGCCCAACCCAACCCAACCCACCACGGGTTGCGGGCTGGAACGGGTCAACCCGCCAAAATGGTGATTTATTGATTTTCTGATTTAAAACTTAAAATGAATTAAAAAAAAATTATAATACTTAGAGAAAACAATTAAAAATAGAAAATATTATACTATTAATATTAGTTTAAGTGGGATTTCCACCAAGGTTTAAATATTAATAT
The DNA here is from genome assembly GCA_016624345.1 of Platycodon grandiflorus. Classification (NCBI taxonomy): domain Eukaryota; kingdom Viridiplantae; phylum Streptophyta; class Magnoliopsida; order Asterales; family Campanulaceae; genus Platycodon; species Platycodon grandiflorus. Next base: position 5,577,241 of record CM028367.1, read on the forward strand.
TGGTTTAAGTGAATTTCCACCAACTTAATTAATCATCTTTTAGTATTTGAGATCTAAAATAAATGTTGCTGCTGCAACTTTCGTTTCCTTTTTCTTAGCCTAGGCCCTAGGTTTATTTGAAATTTTAAGCATCAATGGTCCAGATTTAATCAATGGGTAGAAGCAAAAAAAAAAAAAAAAAAAGGGGCCGGCCGCCCAACCCGCCCGCCCGCCTCAACCCGTGACCCGTGCGGGCTCAGCCCGTTTGACCCGCCCCCTAAACGGGACCGATTTTTCTTAACCCAACCTGCCACTTTTAGGTGACGGGACGGGCTGGCCCGGCGGGTTTGGCCCGTTTTGACAGCTCTAATTCGACTCGGGATTCCATGTAGGATTCCGGGTGCGGGTCGCGACATGAACCCTTCGCCTCGCTTCGATCTAAGGAAAAACAATAGTGAAAGGGTGAGTCACCTATGACCCAGTAAGATTCCACTAAACTTATGCATGTCATGCATGTATGTAGCAGTAATAGGATGCTAACACATAGCAACATGTAATCAGCATAACTAATAATCAACCATGTCTTATTACCAGCACACGAAGGCTCACAACTGCCAACTTTCCCATAACAGTTGAAAGTAATGACCAACTATAAAGTAATGAGCTAATTAACATTTCATATCACGGATTAAACAGTACATAGTAACATCACGGGATCACATATATCAGGATATAAGAGTCGAGGTACACCTCTGACTAACCAGGTCCCCTTATAACCCCATTCGATTTTACAGTTCATATCAGATCACTATAGGTCATGTAATTCATATTTCGTATATTCTGCGGAATAAGTCAACATGTCCCAAGTGCCAACAACCTTGGCAACCATGCGACAACACCACTCTTATCCAATAATCTACGTGGTGTTAAACCTTATTTTGGCCGAAATAGGGAGGTAGACCGGATTAAGGTCGCCACAAACCGACTATCACTGCACTCCGCCCCATGACAATCGGTAGTCAACCAAAACCCCCTGAAAGTTAGTATTTGAATGTGTACAATTTATTAGTCAATCTCATGTTCACACTTTATTCCGTATTCGTTTATAATTTCGGTATTTCGTTTATCCTCCAAGGATCAATTCGAGTTCTATAATCACGAATCAACATAATGAACAAGTTAATCATCTCAAACAATTCAATATAAAGTCACAACCCCATAATCGCAGCCATGTTATACACTTTGTTTAGGCTGGTTTCCTGTCGGTTTCGCAATTTCAAGTGTACGATCGAATTACAACATTTCCAAGGTTTATATAAACATTAATACACCTTATCAACACATACCCATAATCATATCAACATTTTGAACATCTTAGCATGGTTGGAAATTCAAAATTTCAACATAGTAACATCACAACATCACATATAACCGAATCCAACCGATTAAACAACAAACATACATAAGCTAGAGGTCCCTTACCTAAATAGAGAGAAAGACCACCGATTACATTCTAAAATTATTTGATTACACCAGCCACAAACTCACTTAGTTTAACCCTTTATTGCTGCATCGAAGAGAGAACAAGAACTCATGCAAGAAACCCTAGGCTGATTTGGTGAAATTTGGAGGATTTGAGGAAGAGAGTTGAGTGTTTTACTGTTCTCTAAGGCCTGGGAATGGTCTCTCAAGGTCCACCCACGAACTAGGCCAGACAAGGGAGGGTTTAGTAGGAGGTGACAGCACGAAATCAGTCCAAAAACCCAGCTGTAGCAAAACTGTCCTGACAGACGCGCTAGGGCGCTGTGCCTTGGCGCGCATTGTTCACAGCCCGGTCCAATTTTTCCGTTTTGCTCCGTTTTCTCGATTCAATCGCTCGGGCACTCATAGGTTTGATTGTACAACACTTATAACACATCAAAGGTTTGTCCCTAAAGGCTCCATATCATCCTAGGATCAATTTAAAGTCACGATAAAGTTTAAGAAACCGAAAACAACGTTGAAACTTCTTCGTTTTGCAACTTTGAAATAACACAACATCTTTCACTTTTTGAAGGATCGATTTCACATCATGGGACCTATATAAAATTAAGTATATCTAGGTTCAAAATATCATGGCTCATCTCTTCCATTTCGGTTCAATTTACGCTACAGAACAATGCAAGAAAGTAACGTACCGAAACATGAAATCATGAGTTTACGACTCATCTATTCTAAATATTAACCACGATAATCATGTTAACAATGCATGCACATAATTATAAGATTAATATACTAATAAAATGATCGGTTATTACAACAGCCCTCTTAATTGGTATCAAAGTTAAGTAACAACTAAGGGATACCTTCTAAGGGTAAGGGGCAAACTTACCTCTATTCTCTCAGCAGGGCAATAGAAGGAATTGAGTCTTTAATCCCCACCTGGGATAGTAACCATAGAACTTCACCTCTTAGCATTAGCTAGGTCCCCCGATCATTCATTATTTGTTTAAAATTTATAAATCAAATTAATAATATTTACATTATAATTATTTGCTAAGTTTGATTTGTTAACATCAAACTTTATTTAAGAAGTAAAGAAGTTTTAAAAACTAATATTTTTCACTCCACCCCGTGCATCGCACGGGTTAATGACTAGTTTATTATAAAAACATTATTATATTTTAGAGAAAAAAAAAAGGAATATATGACGAATAAAAAGGGTTACATAATTTTATTTTGACTTAAATAATTCTTTGGTCCCTCAATTTTATAAAATATTTGCGTTTGGTCGTCCCCCCCTTCCCCGTTACCAAACAATTCATCGATCGTGGTCTCTCAATTTGTATTTTTTTTGTTAGATCGTCCCCTCCTGCCGCCTTGTTAGAAGTTCCGTAAAAAAAATTCAATATAACTAAATTGCCTTAAGAAGTTCCTTATGGACTGCATTTTAAAAAAAGTACCAAATATAGGGGATCAATTTTCCAATACAAAAATAAGGTTGTCTTTAGATTTAAACCTATGTATCTCTCTTCAAATCCTCCATCTTCAAATTCTCTATCTCTCTCTTCAATCAATAACTAAAGAGAGAAATCTGATACACGAGCCACATGCTCATCCATAAACAGAGATTTCAAAATCACCCACAAGAAAAATACCCAAATTTTTATGAAATTTTTATAGGGTTGAACAAAATTCAAGAAATCACCAACACGATGATGATGATGTTTGAGCATGAAATTAAAGGGATGAATTTTTGGGTGGATTTGATTACAATTCCGATTAAAGTGTGTTTATGTGAGCTCTTTCTCTCTCTATACCAATCGTATGTGAATGTGGAGATTCATTGAGTTTCTCTCTCTATATGTATAAGTCTCTTTCTCTTTCTCTAAAATGTCACCATCGTCGGGAATGTCATCGGCTCCACCGATTCCAACACCAACCAACATAATTTCCCCACCACCAGCAGCTTCTGCTTCACCCCTACCTCCGACAACAACCTCACCTCCTCCTACTGTCTCCTCTCCACCTCTCCACCAGCAACCTCTCCTCCTGCCCCTGTAACACTATCTACCTCTCCTCTACCGCCGGTGACTCCTGCTCCTCCCACTTGCACCACACCTCCTCCAACGTCACCTGGTTCGTCTTCATCACCACCTTTCGTTTCAACGCAGTCTCCACCGGCTACGACTCGGAGTCCTCCCTCACCTCTGACGCTTCTGCCTCCAGCTCCTAGGGTTCTTCTTCCTCACCGCCGTCGTCACCGTCACCGGATAATGGGATATCAACTAGAACGGTGGTCGAAATTGCGATTAGGGGTGTGCTGATACTAGTTGCGTTGAGTTCATTGTTCATTTGTTGTAAGAAGAAAAGGAGCATACGACATGAAGGATTTGCAAAACCCTAAATTTTGTGAAGCTTCGTTGGAGAAGGAAGACGACAATGGAGCAGATAAGTATTGGTTGGTTATTTTTTTAAAAATCAAATGGAAATTCTAATAATAACAGCATGAAGGGAGAATCTAACAAAAAAAATACAAATTGAGGGACCACATTAAATTACTTTGTAACTGAAGGACCAAACACGTATATTTGTTAAAATTGAGAGACCATTTTATTTTCAACTCTCCCAATTTCAAAGAATAGAATAATCACACCGGATGGCGGATCTAAGAGTACTAGTTAAAGTTTTCGAGACGGTTCCTTAAGCAGACGTCAAGAGTCAGAAGACGTCTGGCACATTCCAACCGACCAAACACCGAACTGGTATGTGAATTCACACGGACACACAATCTGGTACAACTACAAGTTGTCTTTTGACTCCCAAGATGTCAATTCCCGTACTCTTTTGACGCCGTCGAATTAATATAATCCGTCCAGAAAAGGAAAAAGTAATTCCTTTGTTTGATTTTTTTGTCAAGTTAGTTATGTATTCAATATACATTTGACATATTTTTGTTATATTTTTAAAATTATAAAATATATAATTCGTCGTACTGATAAAATTTTATGAATTAATCCCTCCGTCCCTAAATTATTATCTTTCTTTTTTTTTTATCCGTCTCAGAATAATTGTCTTATTTGAAAACTTTCCTTTCTAAGACATTACTTTTACCATTTTACCCTTACTTTTTTCCCTACTTTAATTATGAACCACATACACATTGTCATTAAAGAAAATTACACATTATACTAATATTAATAATCAAGTCAATTTTTTTTCTTAATCCGTGTGTCGAGTCAAACAAAACAATAATTAAGGAACGGAGGGAGAATGTGTTTTATGAGCTCGAAAGAAATGAAAAATAAACATCAACTTTGTATTTAGAAAACAGTCTGTTAACTCAAAAAATTCAAACATAACACAATATTTGACTTTTAAAACATGACAATAATTTAGTAGTCCATAAGGGTTGACTTAGTATAGAGTTGAGGTTTCACTAGATTGTGAGGTCTCATGTTTAATTTTTTCTCGGTCTCTCATAGAATACAAAAAAAAAAAAAAAAAGCAACGAAGGGAGTAGCAGTTTTCTTTTACTCATTTCATTTTAAAATTTAGATAAGAGCCTTTTTCTTGAAAAACGAATATCTACAAATTATTAAATTATCTTTGTCCAATTATTATATTTAATATGCACTCGCCAATTGCACGTGACTAATAAAGGGCATTTGTTCTTATATATTACATCACTCCCAAAATAATAGTCGTTTTAACAATTTGCACACAGATTAAGGAGTTAAAAGACTGATCTACCTTTATTTAATTTAATTATTTAGGCAAGTTGTAAAAATATTTTTTTTTCTTTTTTCTTACCAACCCTTTTTAATGAGAGTAATAAATAAGGGCAAATTTGGCAAAATATGGGCAAATGCTTCTTGAAATCCTATAACGACAATTATTTTTGGACAGAAAAATATTGTTAAAACGACAATCATTTTAGGACAGATGTAGTATATGACACTAAAATAATTTAAAATTTAATTTTCATAAGTATTTTCTTGAAAAAAAAATGCACATATTAGGACAGAAGAAGTAGGTTATTTGGATTAATGAATTCGAAATCAAATCTAATTGAAGATTTATAAAAATGTATCTGTAATTGTAAAATTTTAAAAGTGGTTATGTTTAATAAAATTCTCAAAAAACTAAACTAAATTACCTCCGACAATATTGAAGAAGTAAGTTATGAATTTTTTTTTGTGTCAACTTGGGCAATTTCTCAATGAATATTTAATTTATTTTTGTTTAGTTAGAAAAAATAGTAATATAATTTTTAAAACTACGCTAAAATAATAGTATAACTAGTTATTGAGCCTGTGCTACGCACCGGTTTAATTTGATTTTGAGATTAATTGATACCTATTAAAAATATTTTGAAAAACTTATCATTATTGAATATAGACGTTTACTGACTTAAGGGAATTCAGAAGGAAGAATCAGTCTTTCAATTGACTTAAAAAATATTTATATAACTGATATATGTCTTTATAAAGGAACAAGATCACACGTGAATTTGTTTGTAGTATGTATGTTTTCGAAAAATATTTACATAATTGATAGTATGTTTTTATATAAGAATGAGTCTGAGTAGAAAACTTCAAACACTAATTAGCCATAAACATGATATTCATATGATAATTAACACTACACTATCAAGAGACATTATTATTAGTTTTTTAAAAATATACATATCTTTAGTCATGAACCAACATTTTTTCCAATTTTTAAATGACCCAAAAAATCACACGTATAACTGAAAAAATTGTAACACATTTGATATCGTATATTTTGATATTTCAAAAAAATATTAATCAAAATAAGTGGATATTGTAGTACATGGGTCACGTGACCCACTTAACTATAATATATGTTGTATTCTAAATAAATATATAAAATATAAATGATTGAGTTGGTCTAACGTAAGTGTTCATATTTAAAATGTAGTAGGTTCGAGTCCTATTGACAAAATCATTTTGTTTTGTTTTCCTAACTTTTTCCTTGCCAATAGCTAAAGTTGTTCTACTAATATATTTTAAGAATGTTATGTACCACAATATCATAAAAGGTCAAATGCATGATAATTAAAAAAAACAAAAAAAGTTGGATGGGTGGTACATTTAGAAGCATCCTCACCAACTTTAATATATATATATATATATATATATATATATTTACATTCCTTGCCATTAGCTAAAGTTCTTCTACTAATGTTTTTGAAAAAATATTATATATCACAATATCATACCATAAGATCAAATGCATGAAAATCAAAAGTTGAATGAGATAGCACACTTAGATGCCGTCAACCATTGACCAAAAATTAAAATATATCTTATTGTTTAGTAGAGAGGAAGTAATAAATATATGTTCAACATTATTTTTTTAATTTTCTTAATTAACTTTTTTTTTTTTCAAAATATCCCCAACTCAAAAACCTAAACTAATTTTTCTAAATAACAGAACTATCCACTTTTGTCTTTCTTCCGCATTCCGCGCTTGTAAGATCAAACACCGTCACCATACCTTAGTACTCATTAATTTGTCAAACCTACAAAAAGAGAACCTTTTATTTATTCAAAAAGAACACAACTTGCTTAGCTTCCCAATCGAAGGGTGTGGATGGTTAAGACCAACACCATCCACGGCGGCGCTTATTTTTTTTATTATCCACTTATTGACCCTTTGACCTCCTCCCCTAAGAAAACCATAATTTTCCCACTCCTACAAATCCACTTATATAACGGTCAGTTGAAGAAGGCTCAATATGGTGTTTTCAAAACTACTTGGTCATCAAATTCTTAAAGTGCATCTAGATAGAGTAATATACTTTTCCCTTCTTTTCTTCTTATTTGAAGGCTGCAAACTCCGAAATTGAACTCGTACCAGGGACAAGTAAGTGCAGTTCAGGTGGTAAGACGCTTTACCTACAACCGATCGGTCGTGGGTTCGAGTCATCAAACGGGTAAATGGGGAACCACTATTGATCCCATTTAAATAAGAAGAAAAAAAAAAAAAAAAAGAAACTCGTACGAGGGAGAAAGTCTGCTATATTTAAAGGCTACGACTTCAGAAAGCAAACTCATTCCAGTGAATTCGGAAGGTGTGTTTTGTTTGCAGGCTATATACGACCTTAGAAATCGAAGTTGTTCATGTGAGCCGAGAAGATTGGTTTTTTTCTGGTCATTGAGGGAGGCATTAGCATTATTAAACGTTGATCCACATCTAGCAAGCATTTTTTTTTGAAGTTGGGTAAGTTGATTAATTACATGTGTGGGTTCAAGGTGGCGAATCCGAATAGAAACATCGTGGACGTCAACGATAGCAGCCTCGAAAGGAGATTGGGTAACGATGATGCCGGGTTGGAGAGGGTGTTGGGGCCATTGTTTTTGGGGCATAGTAGAGAGGACGAGATGTCCGCCATGGTTTCGGCACTAACCCATGTCGTCGCCAGTGATCATTATGAAGGTGATAATAATTATGGCATTGGCGGTGACGGTGGTGGTGGTGGAGGCGGTGGTGGTGGTGGCAGCGGTGCTGTTGGAGAGAAGAGAGGTCGTCAAGAGGTGGCAGAGGAAGGTGGTGAAAAGGTTTCAGAATCGGTTACAATAGTTTGCAGAGCTAGAGCATATGGTCACTTTCCTCTTGCAGGTTGGTTCACTATCTGTTTTATTTATACTCCTTTCAAAAACAATAATTACTAATTAGAGTAAAATCTTAACTATGTTTCTTGACTTGCCCCTAATAATATAGTACAGTACTACTTTTGTTGTTATTTAATTACTTCCTTTCCATTCAAATTAAGTGTGTTTTAGTAAAAAAACAATTGGACCAAAATAAATGTTATTTTAATTTTTTGAATACATGATTCTCCTAATTTACCTTTCTATTTCTAAATTATTGTTGCGTTTGACATTTTTGTGACATTTTTGAGCCAAACGAAATGCTTTTCAAAAACAAATTTGATGTGTGTGTGTGTATATATATATATATATATATATATATATATATATATATATTCCAAATGTATAAAACACGTAATTTGTATTGCAAGAAAAAGTACTAGGAATTAAGTGTTTTATGATTTTAAAAAAATAAAAAATATATATACATATATATATATATCATATTTTCATTTAAGAGTAGTCCGTATAACACTAAAAAGTCAAACAGAACAACAATTTAGGAACATATACAGAAATTATTTTGGATCACAGGAAGTAATGAGTAAGAAAGCAATAAAACCTAGATAAAGTGAAAGGCATATTATGAAACAAATACTCCCTCCGGCCCTAAATTATTATCTTCCTTTCTTTTTTTATCCATCCCAAAATAAGAGCCCGTTTGTTTGTGTGTTTTGGCCAAAACGTAGGGTTAAAACGCAGCTTATTCCTTAACTTAGTGTTTCAATGCTGCGGTAAAAAACGCTGCGTTTTCAAACGCTGGAATTCCTAACTTTTTCCCAAAACGCAGATTTTAAAACGCAGTAGGGAATAAAAAACAGTGTTTTGACATAATATCTCAAATGCATTTATAAAGAAAAAAGCCGTGTTTTAAATAATCTGCGTTTTAGAAACACTGCGTTTTTAAAATACTGCGTTTTCAAAACGCTACACCAAACGGGCTCTAATTGTTATTGTTTGAAAGTTTCCTTTTTAGGACTCACTTTTACTATTTACCCTTACTTTTTCTTTCTACTTTAATTATGGGCCACATGCACATAGAGATTAAAAGAAACTACACACTATATCAATATTAATAATCAAATCAATTATTTTTTTTATTAATCCATGTGCTGAGTCAAACAAGACAATAATTTAAGAACTTCCAGAGTATATACTATCTTTACTTTTGGAAATAGACAATTACTTTGGAACATATATTAATAATATTCTGGAATTTGTTTTTGGCACAGGTGGAGTAGGTTTTTAAATCGAGTAATGCTATGTCCACTTAAACTGTGGACCAAATTTGCACATAAAGTCGTTAGTATCTTTTGGTTGATGAAAAGATTTTTAAGTGGAAGGATTCAAAAATTATTTAACCAATCAGAAGATGTCAACTGAAATTTAGATGTACATTTGGTGCATACTTTAGGTACACATATCATTATCTTTTTAACTCTGTACTACTACAAGATAAAAGGGATTTATAGTGTCACCCACGAATGACACTCAATTTATTTAAATGACATTTTTTTTAACAGAGTTCGTATTATACAGTTTCAGAAGGACCCAGAACAGGAGGAGAGGCAACAGAAACTGCATACACATACTCACCATCACACAACAACAACAACGATGAGACAATTAGGAGAAAATACAGAGGAGTGAGACAGAGGCCGTGGGGTAAATGGGCTGCTGAGATAAGAGACCCGTACAAAGCTACTCGGGTTTGGTTAGGCACATTCGAGACCGCCGAGGCTGCCGCACAGGCCTACGACGAAGCAGCTCTCAAGTTTCGAGGCAGTAAAGCCAAACTCAACTTCCCCGAAAACGTTCGCATCGGTGCTATTTCTCAACCAACACTTTCCAAAGCATCCGATTCTCTAACTAATGTCATTCCAATTTCAACTTCCCAGAAAACGTTTACCTCCGAGCCGATTGTTCACACCGAAGATCCTTACTACATGCATTCTTCACAAAACTATTACCCTCATCAGTCGTTTTTCCAAAGAGAAACCACAAGTTCTCTCATTGATGATCCTTACTACATGCATTCGCAAAACTATTACCCTCAATTTTTCCCAACAGGGCCCAGAAGTTCTTCGTTAGACCGAATGATGCTACCATCTTCGATGACTTCATGTAATTACCAATCTTCCTCTTCTTCTTCGGCTGGTTACGCTATTTCATCGTCGTCTTCTTCACCGCCCTCAACACCGTCTTCTTTGCTATTTTTCCCGGTTCAACCATCAACACGTACTAGCTCAGCCACCCTTCACAGTGTTCGAGAGGATTTTCCGGTGACTCCATGGTCAGATTTTAGTGATCATGACCAACCATCTTCTTCGAGATAATTTGAGTTAATTCCATGCATTTATCTTATACCTCAATTTGAGGTGGCGTAAAGTTTTTGTACTATTTGGCTATCCTCAAATTGAATAGAAAAAAGATTTAGTTACTCCCTCGACACCTAAATATTTATCTTGTTTGAATGACCGATGGAATTGAAATAAATCAATATTAAACCCATAGATTGTAACCTTCGTATAGGAATTACTCGAAACAATAAACTGGACGTGGAAGCATACTTGAATTCATGAGAACGATTGTTCCTTAAGTTATGGATCTTCCAATTGTAACGTATCATCTTTAGGTTTTCACTTGCTAATGGGAGAGAAAAAGTTACCATGTGACTTACAATTGGGGATCATAACCTTTTATGACCCTAATTTGACCTAATCATCAACCTGCGCATTATAAATTGACAATTAACCCCCTTGAGATCTCTACAAGTATTCAATTAAATCTCATACTTATCAAAAGATGACTTATATATGCCCATATAACTCATTAGATCACTTCAATTAGGCCTATTAACTTTAAATAACATGATGTATACTATTCAATTGCAGTGCATACATGTCTGTATACCCAAATGCACATATTTATTATATCCATATATATACTAAACCTCCCCTGTAATGACTCTGATATACCTCCCCCGTAATGGCTTTGATACCAAATTACTAACCTAAGATATAAACTGATATATACTAATAATACAATATAACAGGTTTCAAAAAGCAAAAAAAAAAACAAAAAAAACAAAAACAAAAAACAAAAAACAAAAATAAAAAACAAGCAAGCAAACAAACAAATACTTACTATAAACAATCAACTTTTTATAAAAACATGTAATATCATACAAAATACAAAAGAAAGTACAAGAAAGGAAAACATACAATCTAGATCCCGTAGGGACTTAATCTTCAAACTTTTAATTGTTGGTCCCTCGATTAAGCTCAGCTGATAGGCTGGGGGGGGGGTAAATTAGCCGATCATACCAAATTAAAAATTTTCACAAGGAAATATACTTTAATTCGAATAACATTCCTAAACAAGTGATGAACATTGCTGACAGAACACTAAGTACAGTTTAGCAAAGTTATAAGTGAAACGAAAGTCGTAAGGGATGCTGATGTTATAAAATTGCTCATGAGGAATAGATATATTATCAACAATTTCTGAACAACTTATTAGATGGCTAATAGAAGTAAAGGATGAGCACCAAAGCAAGGCAGTTTATCAGCATATATGATAAAGTAGATACACATTTTCTCAAGTCTAGCAAGCAATCAGATATAAGAAGTTAAGCATAAATATGAATGAAATTGGCTGAAGTTTAGGAAATAAAGTTTATTAAATTCAACAGAGGTCTACCAAATGCAGACTTACTTAGTACATCAATCTAAGACACTCTAGACTCTAAGAGCTAGAAGAGAGGGGTAAGAAAATGAATACATTTGTTGAAAGGAAGAGAACACAAAATAAGATTCAAGCTTACAACAGAATGTATCTTAATTAGGTGTTTTCTGCCAATCAACTCCCTAATCAAAAACTTTTGAATGAACAACCCATAAACAAAGGAGATATAAACGACAAGTTGAATGCTTATAGTTCCATTTATTCATGCAGGTTTAGATCAATCATTTTTTGATTGAGGGTGTATGTGAGGTAAAGTTTTAGAGAGGTATTCAAATATAATATGTTTGAATCTATAGCTATGACCTATTATTTTTGCTCTCGGGATAGACATCTCATTGAATTGGGAGGCTACCCAGTCGAGTGTAACAAGGAAGTGATGCTTGTGCTTCATCTCGGATCTCTCCACTCTTCAATCTTACGGGCACTTGAAGTCTTGATGTCTTTTTAAAGGTTTAATCTTCAAAGGGTGGAGACTAAGTCTTTCTTGAGACGAAAGACTTAAATCATGAAACTAATTCTTGACCAAGTGTTCTTCTTTTCTTCTCTCTTCTCACCGATTTGCTTCACAACGTTGAATATCAACAGAGTTGCTTTCTGCTTCAATTCTCCTTCAAGTGTATTGATAAAGTGTTTGTCAATGCACACTACACTTTTTAACCACTTCCACCACATTTGAAGAGATGTGAAGGTCTTCTTTAAATAGTTTGAGAAAGGCTTGGAGCCGTTGAGAGATTAGATGATTTCAACCGTTGGATTGAATTTTCTGATCGTACTTTGATGAGCTTATCCACCCGTTGGTTAAATTCTTTATTTTATGTCTCTCGGGAAGAGTATATGAAAATCAGGCTGAAAAGGTTTGGTAAGACTTGTCATGTTTCAGTGTCACGACCCGACCTGAGATCCTATGTGGAACCTCATTCGGTCCGTGAGACGGGAACATATAAATACATATTTCAAAATTCTTTTCGTGCAAAAACCCTGTAATGCAAGTGTATGGTTTTTAAAGGCAAACAAGACCCCACGGCAAAATAACAAGACGGAGTAAAACACATTAGCTAGCCATTAAACCCACGAGCTAGAGAGCTCGGGATAAACATACATTCATAACAGAGTGCGCGGAATAATAGTGAGCAGTGTATACAAGGCCTGACAACCATGTCGGCACCACAAAAGAATATTACTCAAGTATCAAATACAAAGACTTCTATCCAACTATACATTGTTTAAGTAACATGTATACCCTCGATCTCACCAAAAGAAAATACGAAGGCTCAAGGAACAACTACCAAAAAGAATGCCTGACAAGCTCACTGATGACGGTGCAAGGTCACTGAGGGTTTCTCGCCAGATCAGGATCTAAGGAAAACAAATAAACAATGGATGGGGTGAGTTATAAAACTCAATACGCTACAAATGCAACAATATGGCATGCTAGATGTGACCATTGATAAGAACAAGTATAACAATATTTGTTATAGCATGATAAATCTCGAAACATAATAGATAACAAGTATCTCATAACACGCATGTCGCATATCATGCAACTCACGTAAGAGCGATATGTAAACACATATAAAAGGATACCATCGAGGTACACCTCTGACACACAAACTTCCAACCAACCAACCAATAATACCCATATAGAAACCGTTGATGTCGTTCTCGATCATCGAACTCATAACTAAGTATCATAGTGAACCATTTTCCGTATTCATGTCGACATGAAGACTCGGTCCCCACGACCCGAGAAACAATCACGGTATAGCTTACCAAGGCCGCGTTTATTCCGTACAACACTTAGTGCTATAACCCCTACCGTGGCCTATGGTAGGGCGAGGCCTAGTATATTGGCCTTCGGCTATTACGTATGTAACGCCCGGATCATTTGCATCATTTGCATTCATTTTATGTTTACGTCTCTTATATTAACATCGTCATTTCATGTGCAAATATCATTCATATGTACTTGTAATTGAGCTTGTTATACACTTTTCAAGTGTATGAATGTGTGTTAGAAGATTCATTGCACTTCATTTGATTTGGTATGTTACTTGTTTAGTTTGGTTTTGGGACTTTTCGGAGGCCTTTGCTTAGTGTTTTAACTTCACTTAAGTGTTAGAACCATCATGGAACCTTTGGGCATCATTTTGGGACTTTTCTAGAGCATATTTCATGATTTAGGGTGCATTGGAGAATGGGCGAGCGCTCATTTGACAGAAAGTTGAGATTGGAGAAACTGGGTGTTGAGCGGGCGCCTAGGCGGCCGCGCCTCGTCCAGTATGTTGAACTCTATTTTTCTGATTTTTTAAAACTTGACAGTTTCGCCCCTTGACCAACTTAAACGTACCTAGGCCATTGACCAGCTTATTTCCACACCTAAAAACACCAAGGAGACCCACACTAACACCACTTCTCCTTACATTTCATCCATGGTGTGTAAGAGTGCTAGTGTGAGAGAAATAGAGTGAGATTACTGTGTGTGTGCATTGTCCTCTTCATCCAACCATAGTTTCTTGCATGCAACACCATAACTAGGTTGCTAAAGACTTGGGGAATCCATTGCTAAGCTTGGATTTTGAATTCATTGGGTAGATTTTCTTATTGAGGTAAGTTACTATCCCTTGTTCTTCCTCAATTATGAATTGTTATTCATGTTAGACTTGTTATTTGATGATACATGTTAGAAATCATCAATTTTTTGTATGTTTGACTATGTTGACTTTTCAAATTCGTGGTTGACTTTTTGGATGTGTTTGGAGACTCATGTTTACATGTTAGAAATGTGAAATATGATTAGTAATTGTTAAGTTTACGATATGATTAATTCGCGTAAACTCGAACTCATTAAAAACCAAAAATGACTCTAACGAAGTTCGTTAGGATTTCATAATCTATGAGACCACGTGTGTGATTTGGGAATTCTTGGATGATTCGAGTGATTCGTTTAAAAACTTGGTTACACCGGATGTGTGTTTGATATTACGTAATTTTTCGTACTTTTATAAGTTGGTTATTTGTGGTGTGAGATTATTATAACTCACTTGTGACATTCGTATCATTGTTATATGTTATCGTTGTGGTGTACTCCCTACTTTGGAGTATGACCTTTTATTTTAAATGTCGAGTAAACATCTACTTGTGCATTTAGTTAAGTCCATGGCATATATGTTGGCGGTGTATTGACGCTCGATTATTGCGGGAGCTGAGGCTACGTAATAGTCGAAGGCCAATACATCGGGCCTCGCCCTACCGTTGGCCACGGTAGGGGTATAGCGCCATTTGTTGTTCGGAATAAACGCAACCATGGTAAGCTATATCCGTGGTTGATTCTTGGGTTGTAGGGACCGAGATCACCCGTCAACGTGAATACAGAAGATGGTTCACAACGTGTTATGTTATTGGTTTTCTTATTCGAGCACGTCAACAACGGCTCTACACTTGGTATATTATTGGTTGGTTGGTTGGAAGTATTGGTTTGGTCGGAGGTGTACCTCGACGCCGTATCCCTTTTAATGTGTTTACTTATAGCTCTTATGTGCTTCCTATATGAACGAATGTTGGTCATGGTTGCTAGCTAACGTGTTGTTTCTCTGGCTTGTTTCGCCGTCGAGGTTTAGTATTGTTTAAAAGATTTTGTTGTTTAAAGAAAACTTGCACGTGCATTACAGGGTTTTCACATGACTTTGCATTCTTTTAAAAAGGAATTTTTGAGATGCTACTTTCGTGTTTCTACGTTGTCTCGCGAACCGAACGGGATTCACATCGGATCTCGGGTCGGGTCACGACAGTTGGTATCAGAGCTTAAGTTAGCTAGCCGAGAGAGAATCTTTGGCTTAGGAGGGTTGGTTGTGTGTTTAAGTCATTAACGTCGAGTGCTTATTGGAGGTGTTTCATCATGGTTGAGACTAGACATGGTGCTAGTACGGAGGAAGGTGGCTCAAGTGGAGCCGGGAGTTCTTCAGCTGATCAGGGTAATACTCCACCACCCACACAGCCTAGAGTTCAACCTACGGGACAGCCGGGGGTACAGCCTGAGATACCGATTAATCAGAACGAGGGGATTGTGAATATGATGCAGGGATTCATGTAGTCGATGATGGAGATGAACAGACAGAACATAGAGTTAGAGAGACAGGCAATGGCAGGTTTGGGACAGGCAGGAGGTCACAGGATGGCCCAACTTGCTGGGGACAATGGGGACTATGACCGGGGATTAGGAAGATTTCTGAAAATGAAACCAAGAAGCTATGATGGGGAGCCTGATCCGATGAAGGCAGAAAGGTGGATTGAGTCGATCGAGAAGATTTTTGCAGCAATTGACTGTACTGACAGTGACAATATCAAGTTTGCAGCTTTTAAGTTAGAAGACGTCGCTGAACATTGGTGGCGGGTGCTTGAAGCGAGTTGGGTGCAGGAAGGTGTGGAACGAACTTGGGAACTCTTTTTGCGACAGTTCAGGAACCATTTTGTCCCTGACGTGGTACAAGCAAATAAGGAGGTAGAGTTTCTTAGCCTTGAGCAGGGATCGTTATCAGTGGGTCTGTATTCTGCTAAGTTCACAGCATTGGCACGGTATTGTTCACACTTGATTCCGACAGAGGAAAAGAAGGTCTACCGATTTGTGAAGGGTTTGAGAACGGAGTACCAGAAACAGCTTCTACCGCTTGATCTACCGAGTTACCAAAGCGCGGTGGATAAAGCTTATAAGATCGAACATGACATCGAGGAGCACCGGAGTAAGCCAAGTAACAGAGATGGGAATCAGCAGTCTTCACAGCAAAACTGGAAGAGGCAGAATACCGGTGGGACTTCTAACAAAGGGAAGAATGTGAGTCGTCAGGCAAGCCAAACGGGGCAGCAACCGGGAGGCCAAGGACAGCGTGAATCGAGGTTTAATTGTAACTTCTGCAAGAAGTCAGGGCACACTGAAGAGAGGTGTTGGTTGAAACAGGGTAGATGCTTATTATGTGGTGACGACAAACATTTCCAAAAGGACTGTTCAAGGAATAGGGGTTTACCTCAGGATGGTGCACAACAGAACACGGGGGTGAAAAGGAACAACGACGGTCGACCGAGAGTCCAGGGTCGAGTGTTCGCCTTAGATCAGAGGGGTGTTCCTGACGCTCCCAACGTGATAGGAGGTACTTTGTTTGTCTCGAGAGAGCGAGCCCGAGTCCTTTTAGATCCAGGGTCATCACATTCCTACATTGCATCTCACTTTGCATGCCATTTGCATTCTATGCCTGAATTGCTGTCTTATGTGTTAGAGGTGTCTACTCCAATGGGAGAGTGCCTAGTTGCTTCTGATGTTCATCGTGCATGCGAAGTTGTTATTGATGGTCATGTTTTGCTTGCGGATTTGGTAGTGTTGCCTTCCGTGATTTTGATGTTATTTTGGGCATGGATTGGTTGCACACTCATCATGCCATAGTTGATTGTCGTAAGAAAGTGGTTACATTTGAATTGCCTGATATGCCTTCGTTTATGTTTGAGGGTGAAAAATGCATGGGTGGTATTCAAATGATTTCGGCTTTGAAGGCTCAAAAATTATTATCACATGGGTGTACAGGGTATTTGGCATGTGTGGTTGATAAATCTTAGAAAGTTGTTGTGTTGGAGGATGTTCCAATTGTACGTGAATTTCCGGATGTGTTTTCATCAGAATATGATTTGCCTCCGGATAGGGAGTTGGAGTTTTGTGTTGAATTGTTGCCAGGTACCGCTCCATTGTCAAAGGCACCGTATCGTATGGCACCGGCAGAATTGAAAGAGTTAAAGGTACAGTTGGAGGAATTGTTGAATCGGGGTTTTATTAGGCCGAGTGTATCGCCGTGGGGTGCACCGGTATTGTTTGTAAGGAAGAAAGATGGATCCTTGAGATTGTGCATTGATTACCGGGAGCTAAATCAGGTAACCATTAAAAACAAATATGCCCTTCCATACATTGATGATTTGTTTGAGCAACTACAGGGCTCCGTTGTGTACTCCAAATTTGATCTTCGAAGTAGTTACCATCAACTGAAAGTTAGGGCGGAAGATATACCGAAGACGACATTCTGAACTCAATACGGGCACTTCGAGTTTGTTGTGATGCCATTTGGATTGATAAATGCACTGGCTGTGTTCAAGGATTTGATGAATAGGATATTCCTGCCCTATCTAGATTGTTTTGTGGTGGTGTTTATTGATGATATTCTTGTGTACTTAAAATCCCGGGAGGAGCACGAGAAACATTTGAGGTTAGTGTTGTCGGTATTGAGGGAAAAGAAGTTGTATGCGAAGTTTAGTAAGTGTGCATTTTGGCTCGAGGAGATCTCTTTTCTGGGCCATGTTGTTTCGGGTGATGGTATTTCGGTGGATCCACTTAAGATTGAGGCAGTGGTGAAATGGAAAAGACCCGAGTCGGTAATGGAGATTCGAAGCTTCTTGGGTTTGGCGGGTTATTATCGGAGGTTCATTGAAGGGTTTTCAAAAATTGCAACTCCGATGACGAACTTGACACAAAAGAATAAACCCTTTGTATGGGATGACAAATGCGAGGCGAGTTTCCAAGAACTGAAAAGGAGGTTGACCACAGCTCCGATCTTGGCACTACCGAACGGACAGGATGGGTTAGTGATATACAGTGATGCTTCGAATGAGGGTTTGGGTTATGTTTTGATGCAGAACGGGAGAGTGATAGCGTATGCTTCTCAGAAGCTGACTCCATTTGAACAGAATTATCCTACCCACGACCTTGAGTTGGCTGCGATCATGTTTGCTCTACACAAGTGGAAACACTATCTTTATGGAGCTAAGTTCGAAGTGTTCACCGATCATAAGAGTCTCAAGTACATATTTTCTCAAAAGGAGCTGAACAATAGACAACAGAAATGGATTGAAAGGCTTAAGGATCACGATTGTACCATCTTGTATCATCCAGGGAAAGCTAACGTGGTAGCGGATGCACTTAGCCGAAAGGCGTACATGTCTTGCTTGATGACCCGTGAATGGAAAATGCTTGAGGATGTTCGAGATTGGAGTCCATGTAGATCGAGGCAGGGAGTAATTTTTGCGAACCTTCAGGCTACACCAGCATTGATTCAAAGGACTAAAGAGACACAAGGGGACAACCCGGAATTGAAGACGTTGATTGATGGGCTGAATGAAGGAAAGACGACAGATTTTGCAAAGAACCATGATAGAGTCCTTGTGTTTCGAAACAGAGTTTGTGTACCGGCGATTGATGAGGTCAAAAGGCAAGTGTTAGAAGAGGCTCACAAGTCTAGATACACGATTCATCCGGGGAGTACTAAGATGTATCGAGACTTGAAGAAGAACTTTTGGTGGAATGGTATGAAGAGAGAGATGGCCGAGTTTGTATCGAAATTCTTGACTTGCCAAAGAATAAAAGCGGAACATCAACGACCGGCAGGATTGTTACAACCGTTGGAGTTTCCGGAATGGAAATGGGAGAACATAGCGATGGATTTTGTGACAGGGCTGCCACGGACTCGTAAGGGTCACGATGCAGTTTGGGTTATTGTTGACAGGTTAACCAAGTCAGCACATTTCCTTCCGATTGCGATAACTTACCCGATGGATAAACTTGCTACCTTGTACATATAGGAGATTGTGAGGTTACATGGGGTACCTGTTAGCATAGTGTCGAATCGATATCCACGGTTCACTTCGCGATTTTGGCAATCACTTCAGAGTGCTTTGGGTACAAAGTTAACTCTTAGCACGGCTTTCCACCCACAAACAGACGGACAATCCGAGAGGACCATACAAATACTTGAGGACATGTTGCGAGCTTGTTCGATAGATTTCAAAGGGGTTTGGGATTCACATATACCATTGATAGAGTTCGCGTACAACAACAGCTACCAATTGACTATTGAGATGGCTCCTTATGAAGCGTTATATGGAAGAAAGTGTCGCTCTCCAATTTGTTGGGATGAAGTCGGCGAAGCAAAATTATGGGGTCCTGACATGGTTCACGAATCAGTCGAGAGTGTGAAGCTTATCCGGGAAAGGTTGAAAACGGCTCAGAGTCGACAAAAGAGCTATGCGGACCATCGACGAAGGGATCTTGAATTCGAGGTAGGTGATCATGTGTTTTTGAAGGTTTCACCACGAATTGGGGTCAAGAGGTTTGGTAAGAAAGGGAAATTGACTCCAAGGTTCATTGGTCCATTCGAGATTTTAGAAAGGGTTGGAAAGTTGGCCTATAGACTTGCCCTACCACCATCGATGTCGGGCGTTCACGCGGTGTTTCATGTGTCTATGTTGAGGAAGTACTTATCGGATGCATCGCACATATTGGAGTATGAGCCGGTAGACTTGACACCCGATCTTTCCTATGTTGAGCAACCCGTGAGAATACTTGATACAAAAGAACAAGTGTTGAGGTCGAAGTCTATTCCCCTTGTGAAAGTCTTGAGGAGAAGTCATAACATCGAGGAGGCCACTTGGGAATTAGAACAGGAGATGCGTGAAAAGTACCCTTCCTTATTCGTTGAGTTTGGTAAGTAAATTTGCGGACGAATTTATTCTAAGGGGGTGAGGGTGTAACGCCCGCACCATTTGCATCATTTGCATTCATTCTATGTTTACGTCTCTTATATTAACATCGTCATTTCATGTGCAAATATCATTCATATGTACTTGCAATTGAGCTTGTTATACACTTTTCAAGTGTATGAATATGTGTTAGAAGATTCATTGTCACTTCATTTGATTTGGTATGTCACTAGTTTAGTTTGGTTTTGGGACTTTTCGGAGGCCTTTGCTTAGTGTTTTAACTTCACTTAAGTCTTAGAACCATCATGGAATCTTTGGGCATCATTTTGGGACTTTTCTAGAGCATATTTCATGATTTAGGGTGCACTGGAGAATGGGCGAGCGCCTGGGCGAGCGCTCATTTGATAGAAAGTTGAGATTGGAGAAACTGGGTGTTGAGCGGGCGCCTAGGCGGGGGCCTAGGCGGCCGCGCCTCGTCCAGTATGTTGAACTCTGTTTTTCTAATTTTTTAAAACTTGACAGTTTCGCCCCTTGACCAACTTAAACGTACCTAGGCCATTGACCAGCTTATTTCCACACCTAAAAACACCAAGGAGACCCACACTAACACCATTTCTCCCTACATTTCATCCATGGTGTGTAAGAGTGCTAGTGTGAGAGAGAAATAAAGTGAGATTACTGTGTGTGTGCATTGTCCTCTTCATCCAACCATAGTTTCTTGCATGCAACACCATAACTAGGTTGCTAAAGACTTGGGGAATCCATTGCTAAGCTTGGATTTTGAATTCATTGGGTAGATTTTCTTATTGAGGTAAGCTACTATCCCTTGTTCTTCCTCAATTATGAATTGTTATCATGTTAGACTTGTTATTTGATGATACATGTTAGAAATCATCAATTTTGTGTATGTTTGACTATGTTGACTTTTCAAATTTGTGGTTAAATTTTTGGATGTGTTTGGAGACTCATGTTTACATGTTAGAAATGTGAAATATGATTAGTAATTGTTAAGTTTACGATATGATTAATTCGCGTAAACTCGAACTCATTAGAAACCAAAAATGACTCTAACGGAGTTCGTTAGGATTTCATAATCTATGAGACCACGTGTGTGATTTGGGAATTCTTGGATGATTCGAGTGATTCGTTTGAAAACTTGGTTACACCGGATGTGTGTTTGATATTACGTAATTTGTCGTACTTTTATAAGTTGGTTATTTGTGGTGTGAGATTATTATAACTCACTTGTGACATTCGTATCATTGTTATATGTTATCGTTGTGGTGTACTCCTTACTTTGGAGTATGACCTTTTATTTTAAATGTTGAGTAAACATCTACTTGTGCATTTAGTTAAGTCCATGGCATATGTGTTGGCAGTGCATTGACGCTCGATTATTGCGGGAGCTGGGGCTACGTAATAGTCGAAGGCCAATACATCGGGCCTCGCCCTACCGTTGGCCACGGTAGGGGTATATCGCCATTTGTTGTACGGAATAAACGCAACCATGGTAAGCTATATCCGTGGTTGATTCTTGGGTTGTAGGGACCGAGATCACCCCTCGACGTGAATACAGAAGATGGTTCACAACGTGTTATGTTATTGGTTTTCTTGTTCGAGCACGTCAACAACGGCTCTACACTTGGTATATTATTGGTTGGTTGGTTGGAAGTATTGGTTTGGTCGGAGGTGTACCTCGACGCCATATCCCTTTTAATGTTTTTACTTATAGCTCTTATGTGTTTCCTATATGAACGAATGTTGTTCCAACCGGTATGGGACGGTTGGCGATCGTCGAGCCTCTCGTGTAGTATGGGGTTGTTTGGCTATGTGTAATACTTGCTACTTCCGTTTGGTATTGAAATGATATCATGATGACATGCGTACTTGTTACATTTAATGTCATGCATCTGGCATGCCATATTGTTGCATTAGTAGCTTATTAAGTTTCGACTCACCCCATTTCGTGTTTATTTGTTTTCCTTAGATCAAGCGCCGACGAGGAATCCCTAGTGTTCGAGTTCAGTACCGTTTGGACGTCATCTTTTGGTAGTGCACCTTGTGCCTAGTATTTTCTTTTGGTGAGGCCGAGGGTGTACTTGTTATGTAAACAATGTAATTGTTGGGTAGTAGTCTCGACTGATATTGATATATTCTTTTGTTGTGCCGGCATGGTTGCCGTGCTGTTGTATATACTTCTTAACTTTAATTCCGCGCATTCTGATATGGTTTATACATGTACCGAGCATGTTAGCTCGAGTTTGTTGTTGCTAGCTAACGTGTTGTTTCTCCGGCTTGTTTCGCCGTCGAGGTTTAGTATTGTTTAAAAGATTTTGTTGTTTAAAGAAAACTTGCACGTGCATTACAGGGTTTTCACATGACTTTGCATTCTTTTAAAATGGAATTTTTGAGATGCTACTTTCGTGTTTCTACGTTGTCTCGCGAACCGAACGGGATTCACATCGGATCTTGGGTCGGGTCACGACAACGTAGCCCCGGCTCACGCAATAACCGAGAGTCAATACACCTCCCACAAATATGCCATGGACTTAACGAATGATCAAGTAGATGTTTACTCGACACAATAAACCAATCAACCAAATACTCAAGTAGATGTTTACCCAACATTTATAATAAACATGTCATACTCCAAAGTAGGGGGTATAACGACCACAACAACAACATGTTCATGTATGCTAAGTGGTTCTACTACACATAGCCATTCAAACACCAACACCAAAGATTAACACAATACTAATAAATGTGTATCGCGTAACCAATCACCCAATGGGTCTCTCAAGTATCCAAAGAGCTCACAAAACACACACGTGGTCACATTCATTATCAAACCCTAACCGACTCCGTTAGAGTCATTTTAGGTTACTAGTGATGTCGAGTTACGAAAGTGGTCTTGCACTTTAAACCTAGCATATTAACGCCCAAATTTGAGTTTCCAACATCATATAACAAGCCACAACTTTTTTCACAAGTCCATAATACTATTTCATGGCAAGAATCATGGTTTCACAAATCTAGCATGGTAACTTCACAATTAGAAGTCTAAGATGTCATATGAGACATAAATCAAGAAGGAGAGGGGGGTAGTAGCATACCTCTTAACAAAATAACCAAAGAAAACAAAATCTATTCAGTGGGAAAGCTTCCTCTCGCCAAGACCTTCGCAACGGTGTGTTCGGATCGTCGAGATTCCTTCACAAACTCAAGAAATCACACTTTCTCACTTTAACTCTCCCTATTCTCTCTCTATGATCTTGGTGGGTTTAAGGGTGAAATGAGAGCATTCAAGGGTCTCCCTAGGTGTTTAAGTGGCTGGGAGAGAGACTCCAACTGGGCTAGTGACATGGCTCATGAAGAGCCAATCAATTTCATAAGTTAGACAAAAATGAGATTTTCTCGGGTGAACAATCTGGGCGCTATGCAAACGCACTATGTGGCCGCATAGCTTCTATGCGGGCACCTTATGCGTCTGCGTAGAATCCAGAAACTCTATGCGTTGGTTTGAGCTTGCACTATGCGGCCGCATAGTGACCAGCTCAGGTCAAAGTTTACTAAGGCCTTCCAAAGTGTTTCCAAAATAACCCTAAGTCAACCTAAGATGAATCTAAGTTCAAGGGGAGGTCAAAACGCTCGAAAGAGGTCCCTGAAATGACCGATAACAAGGCGAGAAGTCAACGCATCTCAAGAACGATCGATTACAAGGTTTAAACAACCGATCGAAGCATACGAAACGCATGGAATGTAGGATAATTGTACTATGAATTAAATGCAACATATTCAAATAATATCAATGGTATAAATCAAGGTGACATATGCAAGACATACGGATGATATGAGAAATGTAAATAATGCAAATGAAGCGGGTGTTACATTCTCACCCCTTTAGAATAAATTCGTCAGCGAATTTACTTACTGACTCCGTCGAACAAAGCGGGGTATTTCTCACTCATCTCTTGTTCCGTCTCCCAAGTGGCTTCCTCGACATTGTGATTCCTCCACAATACTTTCACAATGGGTATAGTCTTCTTCCTTAACACTTGTTCTTTGGTATCCAAAATCTTTATGGGTTGTTCAACATAGGAAAGATTAGGCGTCAAATCCATTGGTTCATATTCCAACACATGTGAGACACCCGTCAAGTACTTTCTCAACATCGACACATGAAATACCGCATGAATACCTGACAGCGATGGTGGCAATGCAAGTCTATAAGCCAATTTTCTGACTCTCTCCAAAATTTCAAACGGTCTAATATACCTCGGTGCCAATTTACCTCTCTTACCGAATCTCTTAACTTCAATCCGAGGCGAGACTTTCAAAAATACATGGTCACTAACCTCAAACTCAAGATCTCGACGTCTAATTATCCGCATAACTCTTCTGTCTACTCTGAGCCTTTTTCAATCTTTCTCGAATTAGTTTAACATTCTTCGCCGACTCATGAACCATGTTAGGACCCCACAACTTCGCTTTACCAATTTCATCCCAACAAATCAGAGAATGATACTTCCTCCCATAAAGTGCATCATATGGAGCCATCTCAATACTTGACTGATAACTGTTATTGTAAGCAAACTCAATCAACGGTACGTGTGAATCCCAAGTTCCCTTAAAGTTCATCGAGAAAGCCCTCAACATATCTTCAAGTATTTGGATTATTCTCTCAGACTGTCTATCGGTTTGCAGATGAAATGCAGTACTCATATTTAACCTCGTACCCAAAGCATTCTGAAGTGACTGCCAAAATCGAGAAGTAAACCATGGATCCCTATCCAATACAATACTCACTGGCACCCCATACAATCTCACAATTTCTTGAAAATACAATGAAGCAAGTTTTTCCAATGATTCCGTCATTATAATAGGAAGGAAATGAGCCGACTTAGTCAATCTAACAATAACAACCCAAACTGCATCATGACCTCGTCGAGTCCACGGTAACCCTGTCACAAAGTCCATTGCGATGTTCTCCCATTTCCATTCCAAAATCTCCAAAGGTTGTAACAATCCAGCTGGCCTCTGATGCTCCACTTTAACCCGTTGACAAGTCAAACATTCCGACACAAACTCGACAATTTCCCTTTTCATTCCACTCCACCAAAAATTCCTTTTTAAATCCCTATACATCTTAGTACTCCCCGGGTGGATATTTAGACTTATGGGCTTCATCTAACACTTGCCGTTTCACCTCCTCAATCGCTGGCACACAAACTCTACCTCGAAACGTTAAAATAACATCACTGTTCTTTACAAAATCCAAAGTCTTACCCTCACCTAACTCATCAATCAACTTTTTCAGTTTTGGGTCACTCTCCTGGGTCTCCTTAATCCTTTGAAACAACACTGGAGTAGCCCGAATGTTAGCAAAAATCACCCCATGGTTTGATTCATAAGGTCCCCAATTGATCCTCAAGCATCTTTCACTCCCTAGTCATTAAACAAGAAATATAGGCTTTCCTACTAAGCGCATTCGCTACAACATTGGCCTTTCCCAGGTGATAAAGGATAGTGCAATCATGGTCCTTCAACCGTTCCATCCACCTACGCTATTTGGTATTCAACTCTTTTTGCGAGAATAAATACTTAAGGCTCTTATGATCAGTGAACACCTCAAACTTAGCCCCATACAGATAATGTTTCCATTTATGAAGAGAAAAAATAATTGCGGCCAATTCAAGATCATGTGTCGGGTAATTCTGTTCATATTGAGTTAGTTTCTGAGAAGCATACGCGATAACCCTTCCGTTCTGCATTAAGACATAACCCAAACCTTCCTTTGACGCATCACTGTAGATTACAAGCCCGTCGTGTCCATTTGGTAACGCTAGAATAGGAGCTGTAGTTAACTTCTCTTTCAACTCCTGAAAACTCGCCTCACACTTATCATTCCACACAAATGACTTATTCTTCTGAGTCAAATTCGTCAATGGGGTTTTAATCTTAGAAAATCCCTCTATAAACCTCCGATAATAAACCGCTAAACCCAAGAAACTTTGAATTTCTGTTACAGTCTTGGGTCTCTTCTAACTCACCACAGCCTCTATCTTAGCTGGATCCACTGAAATTCCTTGTCCCGAAATCACATGGCCCAAAAATGATATTTCCTCAAGCCAAAACGCACATTTACTAAACTTAGCAAACAATTTCTTTTCCCTCAAGACTGTCAATACAATCCTCAAATGTTTCTCGTGCTTCTCTCTAGACTTAGAGTACACCAGAATATCATCAATAAACACAACCACAAAACAATCAGGATACGGCAAGAACACCCTATTTATCAAGTCCATAAATACCGCTGGTGCGTTAGTCAACCCAAAGGGCATAACCACAAACTCAAAATGCCCATATCTAGTCCTAAACACCGTCTTAGGAATATCCTCCTCCCGAACCTTCAACTGATGGTAACCACTTCTAAGATCAAGCTTAGAGTACACTACAAAACCTCGAAGTTGATCAAATAAGTCATCAATATGTGGGAGAGGGTATTTATTCTTAATTGTTACTTGGTTTAACTCCCGATAATCGATACACAACCTCAATGAACCATCCTTCTTCCTCACAAATAATACCGGTGCACCCCAAGGCGATACACTCGATTTAATGAAACCTCGATCAAGTAATTCCTGTAACTGAATCTTCAATTCTTTCAATTCGACCGGCGCTATGCGATAAGGTGCCTTTGATATCGGCGCGGTACCCGGTAACAACTCAATACAAAACTCACGCACAACAGAAATATCCTCCAACATAACCACCCTTTTTGATTTATCTACAACACAGGCCAAATACCCCGAACAACCATGCGATAATAACTTACGAGCTTTCAAGGCCGAAATAAGTCGAACACCACCCATACTCTTATCACCCACAAACACAAAAGAAGACATGTTCGGTAAATCAAAAGTAACAAACTTCTTACGGCAATCAACAATAGCATGATGTGCATGTAACTAGTCCATCCCCAAAATCACATCAAAGTCACGTATAGGCAACATAACCAAATCCGCAGGCAAATGATGACCATCAATAATCACATCACAATCATGATAAATATCAGAAGCTACTTGGCACTCCCCCATCGAGGTAGACACCTCCAATACATATGGCAATTATTCAGGCATGGTATGTATATGACAGGCAAAATGTGATGTAATGTATGAATGCGATGATCCTGGATCTATGAACACTCGAGCTTTCACACTAGAGACAAATAGGGTACCTCCTATGACGTTATTGGCTTCGGGAACTCTATTTTGGTCTAGGGCAAAGAATTGACCTTGGACTCTAGGACGACCCTCGTTGATTCGCTTGACTCCAACATTTTGCTGCACACCCCCTTGCTGGACCCCCTTATTCCTTGGGCAATCCCTCTGGTAGTGCGTACCATCCCCACACATGATGTATTTTCCCAGCTTCTTCCAATATCTATCCTCCGTGTGCCCAGTCCTTGTACAGAAACTACATGTAGTCCCCAATCCTCGCTGTCCCTGAGCAGCATTTCCCTGATTCCCTGACCTTTGTTGAAACTGACCTCCACGACGATTACTATTACTTTCTTTGTTGTTAGTCCCACTGGTGTTCTGATTCTTCCACTTTAACTGTGCTCCCTGCTGTGTCCCACTTGTATTCCCCGATTTAGTTTGGTGCTCATCAATGTCATGTTCGATCTTATAAGCCTTCTCGACTGCCCTCTGATAACTCGTCAACTCAAGGGGTATGTGTTGCTTACGATACTCAGTCCTAAAACCCTTCACGAATCAGTAAACTTTCTTCTCATCTGTTGGAAGTAGATGAGTACAATATTGGGATAGCTCAGTAATTTTACAAAGTACTGAGCTATCGTCAAACTTCCCTGCTCCAAACTGAAAAACTCAACTTCCTTCTTGGCCTGCACGACATCCGGCACAAACTGATTTTTAAACTGTCTCAAGAACGTTCCCCATGTTCTCACTACTTGGTCATGAATCCAACTTGCTTCCAACACCTTCCACCAGTGCTCAGCTGCATCTTCTAGTTTGAATGTGGCAAACTTAATCTTGTCCTCATCTGTGCATCCCATTACTGCAAAGATCTTTTCTGTCAACTCGATCCATTTTTCTTCCTTTGCTGGATCGGGTTCACCATCATAGCTGCGAGGTTTCGTTTTTAAGAACCTCTCAAGTCTGCGATCGTTGTCCCCGTTTTCCTCATTCGGTTGTGCAATTCTGTGTCTGCCTGCCTGTCCCTATCCATTCATGGCATGTCTATTCAAATTCATGGTCTAACGATTCATCTTCATCATAGCCTGCATGAATCCTTGCATAGTGTGCATAACGGTCTCATCCTGGTTCATATGATTCTCTAGTGGTTGCCTAGTCGGTTGGGCTCCAGGTTGGTTTGGATGTGGGTTAGGTGACGGGGTATGGCGGCCTTCTCCTTTGGCTCCGCCGGCCCTACTCGAGCCAACCCCATCAGTACTAGTACCATTATGAGTTTCAACCATTGTTAAACACCTGGAACAAACACTCGGCGTTAACGACTCAAACACACAACTAACCCCTCCTAGGCTAAGGATCCACTCACAGCTAGCTAACCTGGCTCTGATACCAACTGTCACGACCCGACCCGAGATCCTATGTGGAACCTCGTTCGGTCCATGAGACGGGAACACATAAATGCATATTTCAAAATTCTTTTCGTGCAAAAACCCTGTAATGCAAGTGTATGATTTTTAAAGGCAAACAAGACCCCACGGCAAAATTACAAGCACGAGTAAAACACATTAGCTAGCCATTAAACCCACGAGCTAGAGAGCTCGGGAAAAACATACATTCATAACAGAGTGCGCGGAATAAGAGTTAACAGTGTATACAACGCCTGACAACCATGTCGGCACCACAAAAGAATATTACTCAAGTATCAAATACAAAGACTTCTGCCCAACTATACATTGTTTAAGTAACATGTACACCCTCGACCTCACAAAAAAAAAATACGAAGGCTCAAGGAGCAACTACCCAAAAGAATGCTTGACAAGCTCACTGACGACGATGCAAGGTCACTGAGGGTTTCTCGCCAGATCGGGATCTAAGGAAAATAAATAAACAATGGACAGGGTGAGTTATAAAACTCAATAAGCTACAAATGCAACAATATGGCATGCGAGATGTGAACATTAATAAGAACAAGTATAACAATATTTGTCATAGCATGATAAATATTGAAACATAATAGATAACAAGTATCTCATAACACGCATGTCGCATAGCATGCAACTCATGTAAGAGCGATATGTAGACAAATATTGATGAATGAGTATTTTACTCATTTATTGGGTATTTATCCGGCTTAGATTTAGCTAATTCTCGAGATTTTTGTTATCTAATATTGTGTTTTAGTGTTGTTTTATAGTTTCAGGGGTTAAAGGGGTTAAACTTGCAAAGTTGGATGGCTTTGAAGTGATTTCAGAAGATTTCGTTACACTCCGTTAGGAATTATAATGGAAAAGGACTGTTTTGCAAAAGAAAAGTTAACGGAATGTGTACTTTTGATGGATGGTTCAAGTTTCTAGAAGAATTAATGAGGATGAAAGTCAACTCAAGACATCCCAAGTTCAATGAAGTTAATTCAAGTCAACTCATGTTGAAGAAAGTAAAGAAAAAGTCAAACATGTCAATTTAGGGGTGTAAAGTGCAATTTTCAGAAAGATGAAGGCAGAATTGTAAAATCTGCTTATGTTAAACTTAGGGCAGCCGCATATTGTTCTCCTTGGTTGGCGTGCGGCTGCCTTGGCCTCTTTTGGATAGTTTTAATGTATTGTACCTCTTTTTCCTTGGTTGTTGTACATTATTAGGTTATAAATATATCCCTTTTAGGTTAGAAAAAAAAGGAGAGTCGTCTTGTATAATTTTTCTTTGTCTATGAAGAAAATAAATTCAAGAATGGTTCAAGTTTTTGTACTATCAATTATTATGAGCTAAATTCATCTTTCTAGGGATTGGAGGTAAATTGTATCAAATTCTTATGCTCTAATTTATTTATAATTCATTCAACATCTTGTGTTTCAATGGAGCATTAAAATTGAATCTCTACTGGTATTTATACGTGAAGGTATATTTTTACCGTTTTGATTATTTGGATATAGTGAACTGTACGACCAGAATACATAAGCTATATGTGTGCCATCTCCATTGTTACTTAAATTCTATTGATTCATGACCATGCTAAGATAGAATTTAGGTATTATAATCTTCGTGTTCTTAAAGGGTTCTCGAATTGTTATATGGACGGACCAAGAAAGTATAACAATTTGAGAATACTAAGATTGCAAACCGTGACCCAAGCGTCCCAATCTTTATTCATGTGATTACCCTTGATATTGATTGATACTTTATTTGCATGAGCATAAGAAGGCGATACAATTGAAATCCAATTCCTAGATTCTCTCCATATTTGGTAAAACTTCTTATTTATTTGCTTTGATAATTTAGTTGATAATTTTAGGTGATAAATTAGTTTAAATTCTTGTCAGTAGTTTTTAAGAAAAATCAACAAAAATCCCCTTGTCTTTTATTTTTGTTCGTTAAGTTATTAGTTAAATAATATTCAATCATTCTCTTGTCTATGTGGTTCGACCCTTGTTTTTGTACAACTATACTCCGGTATTCTCGTGCACTTGCGAGGTAAATTTTCATACATCAAGTTTTTGGCGCCGTTGCCGGGGACAAGTTAGATTGATTGAGTAAGTTTAACTGGTAACGTCGTGGTGTCTGAACTTTTATGTTCGGTCGCCGTTTACTGAATCCCCTTAAATTTGTCCATGTCTGTTATGGATGAGTCTGTTGAGATATCTGTCTTTGATTCTATGAAATTGCCTGATGATATGACTGAATGCTTCTCTGTTGATAAGTTAGACGATATAATCTCTGATAATTTGGAGAATGAGCGTATTTGTGATGAAATTGAGGCTTTGCTGAAGGGTGGTGAGAACAGGGATAATGAGGAAGTCCGTGAAATAAAAGCTGTCTTCGATAAGATCGGAGAGAAAATTCCTAGTGACTTTCCTTTTCACCCCCTAGGGCATTTCAAAGAAAAATTTGTGCCCTCTTTTGAGACACATGAGCAAAGAAGGGGTGAGGAAAAAGTGGTGGAAATTTCAAATGGGATTACATTACAAGAATTAGGTGTGATATTTCCATCCCCCAATTCAATTAGATGGTCATCTTATGTTGAGCAAGTCACCAAGGAAGTGTTCAGGTTTTACGGACAAAAATTGAGACACTACATGGGTGGTGGATTTTATGGACCGAAGATGTGCGCTTTCCTAGGTGATCCGGTGCCTCCTTAGTTGAAAAGGGAGGATCAAAGTCAAGCTAACGACTATAACTTAGAACTTTTTCTAAACCCTTACCTCTTTGTATTTATTTGTTTTGTTATCGAGTCACTCTTTAGAGTCTCCTTGAGTTTGTGGGTTTATAGGGGAGTGTTTATAGTGTCACCCTCACAAAAAAAGATTTTATTTTATTTTATTATTATTATTTATTTTTATTTTTATTTTTATTTTATTTGGTTGTACTAATGTTTAATAGATTTTCTAGCTTTTGTGTTTATTTTTTTTTTGGTACAGGTGATGAGCTATGATGATCAAAGAAATTAGGTTCGAAAAGATAAATATGAACTTCAGGAATAAATTGGGGTTGACAAAGTGAAAAAAAAAAAATATTTGGGCGGCCTTGCGCCCGCGCATCTTCCAAGAGCTTCATACTTTTGAAAAGAATGGTGTAGACTCTGTAGAGGGGGGCAATTGAAAAAAAAAAGAAAAAAAAAAGAAAAGAAACAAACAGAGAAAGAAAGAAAGGAAAGAAAGTCAACCCCCATCTTACAGCAACAACCCCAATACTCCCGTTCTCTCTCGCATCAGCAACCCCAACTCCGGCGGCCTTCCTTCCCATCGCCGTGCGCTCTCCCTCTCTTCCTCAGCGTCGACGTGCTCCACTCCAGCACCGCTTCCTCCTCCGGCCACCTCATTCATTCAAACCAGGTTGCAACAGCCCCAACCCGCGACAGTAACCATCCCATTCCGGTGGTCTTCTCGGTGGCCTTCTTCCCATGCCGTCCTTTCCTCCCGGACCGTCGCGCCGCAACCCCATCACCAACCTCCGCGCCGGCGAGCTTTCACCAAGTCCTCGCTGCTATCTCCATTAATTCCAGCCACAGCTGCAGCCCCTTCCCATGCCGGCCTCTTCGTCCTCACGCCATCCTCCCATTTTCTCTCACCTTCCAGCGAGCCCGCAGCCGCTACTACCAACTCCGGTGGTCTTCTCCGGTTACCTCCTGCTCCGGCGGTTTCATTCATAGAAGAAGGGCGACAACGAGCTAGGGCTTGAATTTTGGAATTTTCCTTCTCAACTCAAGTAAGATCTTTCCTCTAATCCAGTTATTCGTTGCAATCAATTGCGAATTTTCGGTTCATAGTGGATGTGTTTGTGCTAATTTAAGTTGAGTACTGTGAATTGCGATGTTGTTCATGATTATAAATGTTCTCCAACTCTGCTGGATTAGTAAAATTATTTGTGCTTACTTGCAATTGAAGTGTTGTGAAAATTGGTTGTGGATGGGTGTATGATGACTTTCAAATTCCCTTCAAATTGCCGACTGTGATTATAAAAGTTCTCAGCTTTGTTAGTTCCGACTTGTTTCGTACTTGCAATTGGAATTGAAGTGTTGACAACTTGGGAGTGGGCGAATGGGTTTGAGCTTATTGTAGTGGTTCTTTTAAAACTGGTTTGGGTGAAGAGAGCTTCAATTCATTCTGGTAGTTGGTCAATTTGAACTTAGTGGTCATGCTCCGTTGCACTTACTATGTCCGTTAGGGGTGAGAATCGTGATTCTAACTTGTGCTGTCATGCCTCTTGTTCTATATTGCTTCCCATTGGGACATTGTGAAATTCAAGTTTGGGGGTGAGGAATTGGGAGTGTTTTGATTGAGGGATGACAATTGATTTGGTTCTTATGGTTTAGAATTGCATCATTGCATATTCTTATTTGCCTCTTGATCTATATTGTTATTCACACATTGAGGACAATGTGTGATTTAAGTTTGGGGTGAGATATTGTCCTATGATGCTATATTTGGGAGTAGCCATTGTTTTTTTTGTGTATTATTTTGTTTTTCTTTCTAGTTTTTGCTTTCTTTAAAAATAAAAAAAAAAATCAAAAAAAATATGGAAGTATTTGAGTGAGTTTGTAGTGTAGGCGTGGTTACCATCGCCAATGATGATAATTTGTTTGGTATTTGACATTTTGCTAACTAGCGATGCATATTCACTTGTTTATATACTGAAATTTGATCTAGTTGATGGAACTTTGAATCTCCAATCTTTGAGCACTTTATGCCGTGAATTGATTTGTTGAGAGATTTGAATGACTTTATAGAGTTATAGAATGCACATATCATTCCTTAGAGCCTTTGATATTGAAAAAAAATAATAATAATTTGAGTATTCATGAAATCTTTAAACTGTTCTTACTCCTTGAAGTTAGGCCTAAACAGAGTTTAAGTAATCCGAAACGAAAAAAAAAAGAAAAAAAAGAGGAATATCTTTGTGAAGACGTAGTTTAGCTTCGTAGCCTTTTTAACTCGAGTTAGTAAGCTCGTAGGGGTGTTTCTACACCTAATGCCTTAAAGCCATATGGTTTGAGAGTCATTAGCCTAATACTCGTTACATGGGTTAATTAGAAAGCTTAAGGGAGCTAAACATTGCACAGTCCACAAGTTTGTTCTCGAAAAAAAATTGCAGAAAAAAAAGAAAGAAAAAGAAGAAAAAAAAAGTGCAAAAATTTCGGTATTGCTACTTATGTTTGTAGTAATGGAGAGGAGTAATTACTAGTTTTTATGTTTCATGAAATATACTTTGATATTTATATGCAAAGGTTAATACTTGTTATTTTTAGGGAATGTATGAGGTACTTGGCTCTATAAGGAATTTCAATTCTTGAAACTATTGAGTAATGGCGCATACACACACGGAGATTTAAAGTGAGATTGACGATGATTGAGTGGAAGTTTAGACTTGTGGCTATGTGTTGTTATTTGCTTAGTGTTGATAATCTTACTCTGAGGCATTATGTGGTGCCATGCCGAAGCTCGACTCGTGAAAAAGAAAAAAAAAGTTTTGTTTTTGTTTTGTATATTATGGTTTGTGTTTTTGTTTTATTTTCTTGTTTTACTCGAGGACGAGCAAAAGTCTAAGTTTGGGGGTATTTGATGAATGAGTATTTTACTCATTTATTGGGTATTTATCCGGCTTAAATTTAGCTAATTCTCGAGATTTTTGTTATCTAATATTGTGTTTTAGTGTTGTTTTATAGTTTCAGGGGTTAAAGGGGTTAAACTTGCAAAGTTGGATGGCTTTGAAGTGATTTCAGAAGATTTCGTTACACTCCGTTAGGAATTATAATGGAAAAGGACTGTTTTGCAAAAGAAAAGTTAACGGAATGTGTACTTTTGATGGATGGTTCAAGTTTCTAGAAGAATTAATGAGGATGAAAGTCAACTCAAGACATCCCAAGTTCAATGAAGTTAATTCAAGTCAACTCATGTTGAAGAAAGTAAAGAAAAAGTCAAACATGTCAATTTAGGGGTGTAAAGTGCAATTTTCAGAAAGATAAAGGCAGAATTGTAAAATCTGCTTATGTTAAACTTAGGGCAGCCGCATATTGTTCTCCTTGGTTGGCGTGCGGCTGCCTTGGCCTCTTTTGGATAGTTTTAATGTATTGTCTCTTTTTTTGGTTGTTATGCATTATTAGGTTATAAATATATCCCTTTTAGGTTAGAAAAAAAAGGAGAGTCGTCTTGTATAATTTTTCTTTATCTATGAAGAAAATAAATTCAAGAATGGTTCAAGTTTTTGTACTATTAATTATTATGAGCTAAATTCATCTTTCTAGGGATTGGAGGTAAATTGTATCAAATTCTTATGCTCTAATTTATTTATAATTCATTCAACATCTTGTGTTTCAATGGAGCATTAAAATTGAATCTCTACTGGTATTTATACGTGAAGGTATATTTTTACCGTTTTGATTATTTGGATATAGTGAACTGTACGACCAGAATACATAAGCTATATGTGTGCCATCTCCATTGTTACTTAAATTCTATTGATTCATGACCATGCTAAGATAGAATTTAGGTATTATAATCTTCGTGTTCTTAAAGGGTTCTCGAATTGTTATATGGACGGACCAAGAAAGTATAACAATTTGAGAATACTAAGATTGCAAACCGTGACCCAAGCGTCCCAATCTTTATTCATGTGATTACCCTTGATATTGATTGATACTTAATTTGCATGAGCATAAGAAGGCGATACAATTGAAATCCAATTCCTAGATTCTCTCCATATTTGGTAAAACTTCTTATTTATTTGCTTTGATAATTTAGTTGATAATTTTAGGTGATAAATTAGTTTAAATTCTTGTCAGTAGTTTTTAAGAAAAATCAACAAAAATCCCCTTGTCTTTTATTTTTGTTCGTTAAGTTATTAGTTAAATAATATTCAATCATTCTCTTGTCTCTGTGGTTCGACCCTTGTTTTTGTACAACTATACTCCGGTATTCTCGTGCACTTGCGAGGTAAATTTTCATACATCAAATATAAAAGGATACCTTCGAAGTACACCTCTGACACATAAACTTCCAACCAACCAACCAATAATACCCATGTAGAAACAGTGAGTAACATGTACACCTTCGAGGTACACCTCCCACAAATATGCCATGGACTTAACGAATGATCAAGTAGATGTTTACTCGACACAATAAACCAATCAACCAAATACTCAAGTAGATGTTTACCCAACATTTATAATAAACATGTCATACTCCAAAGTAGGGGGTATAACGACCACAATAACAACATGTTCATGTATGCTAAGTGATTCTACTACACATAGCCATTCAAACACCAACACCAAAGATTAACACAATACTAATAAATGTGTATCGCGTAACTAATCACCCAACAGGTCTCTCGAGTATCCAAAGAGCTCACAAAACACACACGTGGTCATATTCATTATCAAACCCTAACCGACTCGTTTAGAGTCATTTTAGGTTACTAGTGATGTCGAGTTACGAAAGTGGTCTTGCACTTTAAACCTAGCATATTAACGCCCAAATTCGAGTTCCAAACATCATATAACAAGCCACAACATTTTTTACAAGTCCATAATACTATTTCATGGCAAGAATCATGGTTTCACAAATCTAGTAAGGTAACTTCACAATTAGAAGTCTAAGATGTCATATGAGACATAAATTAAGAAGGAGAGGGGGTAGTAGCTTACGTCCTTACAAAATAACCAAGGAAAACAAAATATATTCTGTGGGAAAGCTTCTTCTCGCCAAGACCTTCGTAACTCTGTGCTCGGATCGTCGAGATTCCTTCACAAACTCAAGAAATCCCACTTTCTCACTCTAAACTCTCCCTATTCTCTCTCTATGATCTTGGTGGGTTTGGGGGTGAAATGAGAGCATTCAAGGGTCTCCCTAGGTGTTTAAGTGGCTGGGAGAGAGACTCCAACCAAGCTAGTGACGTGGCTCATGGAGAGCCAATCAACTTCATAAGTTAGACAAAAATGAGATTTTCTCGGGTATCAAGGCACTATTGGGGGGTTTGTGCACTCCGGTACGGCGACTTATAGCAATCACGAATCCCATTCGTAAAGACTATAGGTTGTCCCACTATGACATTAACAACAACGACGCTAGCTGGACTTACACAACACACAAGTAGGTAACCTTACTCAACTTATGCAAATAACCGTTAAGTTCAAAAGTAGTGAACTTGACAAACATCATGTGGATTATATTTTTCTATAACATATAATCATCAAACATATTGTTCAAGGTCACAAAGCATAACTTTAGAGCTACTTTACAAGTCTCTAACATACCAGTATCAAATACTCGGAGGACTGTAATCCATATTAAATGAACCCTAATTTTTGTAGTAATTTAACTAGTGATTCGGAGTATTATAATCTTCCCAAAAACCCATTTTTGGTGTCAATTCATTAAGTTCATAAAATTTGGTATAATTGCTATATGCAATTTTCACCATTTAAGGTCTCTAACATATTCACTAGCTCACCACTTTGGTGATTATCAATCTCTACACAATTTAAACCAACTAAACCATGTCTATCACATAATAACATGAAATTTTCATCAACATAACATTTTCACATGAATTCAACAACAATTCAAGTCATGCATGTTAACAAACATTCATATATGTAACAAATTCTAACATACATAGGGGGTTTAGTAACTTACCTCCAAAGTAGAAAATTAAACCAACAAATTCACAAACAAAGTCTCTAAGGTTGCTCCCCTAATCATCCATAACACCTGCAAGGTCTTGGATTAAAGTTTCAATGGTTGGATGATGAGATGTAAGGCACACACACTATTCTCACCTTTGTCTCCCACACAAGCTCTCTAAACTACCATGGAAGATAATGTGAGAGAAGTGGAGAATGTTGTCTCTAGAATGGCTTATATATGGTCAAAAGGTCAAGCCAAAGTACAACACTTTCAGCCAAGGGTCCAAGGGTCAAAAGCAGCAAATTACAAGTCAGTAATGTGCTGTCCGTACGCTTCGCACGGCCGTGTCATGTAAAGTCGCACGGCCGTGTCACTCTTGTACGGCCGTGCCAAGAAAGACTGCGCGGCCGTGCCAAACTTACTGGAATGTCTGGCCACTCTTGCACGGCCGTGTCATAAAAAGGCGCGCGGCCGTGCAAACCCTACTGTCCAATCCTACTTCTAATTATCTCTATTTCCTTTGTTCAATCACTTGGCCACCCTAGGTGTGATTACACAACACTCATGGCACATTTAACAACACATAACTCACATAGATCATCTCAACAATGCTATCAACAATCACCTCACACTTATGAATAATCACAAGGGCTTGTACTAAGTTAATGCATTAACATGTATATCCTTCTAGCATCATCAAATGTATATGAATTAAGGCAAAACCATATTGAACATATTTATTCAAGCAATCAAACACACATGTTGAGCATAAATAACATCAAACAAGGTAAGCATCTAAAGCATAACAAGTTCAGGTTATTACATCCTCTCCCCCTTAAAAGAATTTAGCCCCTAAATTCCTTACCAAGTCCATCGAATAAGTGAAGGTACTTCTCACGCATCTCAACCTCGGTTTCCCACGTAGCTTCCTCGATCTCATGGTTCCTCCACAACACCTTTACAAGTGGGATCCGTTTGGTCCTCAATATTTGCTCCTTAGTGTCGAGAATTCTTACCGATTGTTCTACATACGACAAAATCGGGCTCAAAGGTGATCTCTTCATACTTCAACACATGTGACTCATCCTTCACGTACTTTCGAAGCATTGACACATGAAAGACATTATGAACCTCCGACAAAGATGGTGGCAATGCAAGTCGATAAGCCAATGTGCCAACCTTCTCAAGTATCTCAAAAGGCCCTATGTATCGAGATGATAGTTTACCTTTCTTCCCAAACCTCTTAGTACCCCTACACGGCGATACTTTAAGGAATACATAGTCACCCGCCTGGAACTCAAGATCCCTCCTCCGATTATCCGCATAACTTTTCTGTCGGCTTTGAGCGGTAAGTAATCTATCCCGAATTATCCTCACACTCTCAACCAACTGTTGTGCCAACTTTGAACCCCAAATTTTTGCCTCACCGACTTCATCCCAACAAATCGGCGATCTACATTTTCGCCCATAAAGTGCTTCGTACGGTGCCATTTTGATACTTGCCTGGAAGCTGTTATTGTAAGCAAACTCCGCTAAAGGTAAGTGTGAATCCCAACTTCCTTTAAAATCTACTGCACACGCACGTAGCATATCTTCGAGTACTTGAATTAACCTTTCCGATTGCCCATCCGATTGAGGGTGAAAAGCCGTGCTAAAGTTCAACTTTGTTCCAATAGCCTCTTGCAAGGCTCCCCAAAATCTCGATGTAAACCTTGGGTCCCGATCTGACACAACACTAACCGGTACTCCATGTAGTCTAACTATTTCTTGAATGTACAACGCCGCCAACTAATTCAAAGAATAAGTCATCGCAACAGGTATAAAATGGGCTGACTTAGTTAACCTATCCATAACAACCCAAACGGCGTCAAAGCCCCGATGAGTACGCGGCAACCCTGTCACGAAATCCATTGTAATATGTTCACACTTCCATTCCGGAATCTCCAACGGTTGTAATAACCTTGCGGGCCTTTGGTGTTCAGCTTTCACTTGTTGACATGTCAAGCACCTAGATACATACCCCGCTATCTCTCGTTTCATACCATTCCACCAAAACTGCTTCTTCAAATCCCTATACATTTTTGTACTCCCCGGATGTATTGTATACTTAGCCTTGTGAGCTTCATCAAGTACTTGCCGTTTTACGGTTTCATTCGACGAAACACAAACTCTCCCTCTAAAGGTCATGCTACCATCCATGTTCATTGCAAAGTCAAGTGTCTTGCCTTCATTCAACTGTCCCCTCAATTTCTTGCACTCCGGGTCACTAACTTGAGCTTCCTTAATCCGTTGTAACAAAACTGGAGTAGCCCGAACATTCGCAAAGATCACACCATGTTCCGTTTCACTAGGACTCAAATCCCTCAAGTCCTCTAACATCTTCCATTCCTGAACCATCATGCACGACATGTACACTTTCCTACTCAACGCATCTGCGACTACATTCGCCTTCCCCGGGTGATAAAGAATCGTGCAATTTTGGTCCTTTAGTTTTTCCATCCATCGGCGCTGTCTCATGTTCAATTCCTTTTGCGAGAAAAGGTACTTTAAGCTCTTGTGATCCGTGAAGACCCCAAATTTCGCCTCGTAAAGGTAATGTTTCCATTTGTTCAATGCAAACATAATTGCCGCCAATTCTAGATCATGGGTAGGATAGTTCCGCTCCGCATCCTTTAATTTCCTTGAAGCATATGCGATCACCTTCCCATTTTGCATAAGTACACAGCCCAAACCCTCCTTAGATGCATCGCTGTAAATCATGAAGTTGCTGTCACCATAAGGTAATGCCAATACAGGAGCTCTTGTCAGTCGTCGCTTTAACTCATGGAAACTGTTCTCGCATTTGTCATCCCAAACAAACGGTGTTTTCTTCTTTGTTAAGTTTGTCATAGGAGTGGCAATTTTTGAAAACCCTTCAATGAACCTCCGATAGTAACCTGCCAAACCCAAAAAACTTCGGATTTCAGTCACTGAAGTTGGTCTCTTCCAATTCGTTACTGCTTCTACCTTTGACGGATCCACCGCTATCCCATCTTTCGAAACAACATGCCCCAGAAAAGATACTTCTTCGAGCCAAAAAGCACATTTACTAAATTTGGCAAATAACTTCTTCTCCCGAAGGACTGATAATACCAACCTCAGATGTTGCGCATGTTCTTCCCGAGATTTAGAGTACACAAGAAAGTCGTCGATGAACACTAATACAAAACAATCAAAATACTCATGGAACACCCGATTCATCAAGTCCATGAATACTGCCTGTAACGCCCGCACCATTTGCATCATTTACATTTATTCTGTGTTACGTCTCTTATGTTAACATCGTCATTTCATGTGCAAATATCACTCAAATGTACTTGGGATTGAATTTGTTGTACACTTTTCAAGTGTATGAATATGTGTTAAAAGTTTCATAGTCATTGCATTTGATTTGGTGTGTTACTTGTTTAGTTTGGTTTTTGGGACTTTTCGGAGGCATTTGCTTAGTGTTTTAACTTCACTTAAGTGTTAGAACCATCATGGAACCTTTGGGCATCATTTTGCGACTTTTCTAGAGCATATTTCATGATTTAGGGTGCACTGGAGAATGGGCGAGCGCCTGGGCAAGCGCTCATTTAACAGAAAATTGAGATTGGAGAAACTGGGTGTTGAGCGGGCACCTAGGCGAGGGCCTATGCGGCCGCGCCTCGTCCAGAATCGGGTGATCTCTGTTTCTCCTGATTTTTTAAAACTTGACAATTCAGCCCCTTGACCAAACTTAAACGTACCTAGGCTATTTGACCAATCTTTCCACACCTAAAAACACCAAGGAGACCCACCCTAACACCACTTCTCCCTACATTTCATCCATGGTGTGTAAGAGTGTTAGTGTGAGAGAAACATAGTGAGATTAGTGTGTGTTTGCCTTGTCCTCACCATCCAACCATAGTTTCTTACATGCAACACCACAACTAGGTTGCTAAAGACTTGGGGAATCCATTACCAAGCTTGGATTTTGAATTCATTGGGTAGATTCTCTTATTGAGGTAAGCTACTATCCTTTGTTCTTCCTCAATTATGAATTGTTATTCATGTTGGACTTGTTATTTGATGATATATGTTAAAAATCATCAATTTTGAGTATGTTTGACTATGTTGACTTTTCAAATTCGTGGTTGACTTTTTGGGTGTGTTTGGAGACTCATGTTTACATGTTAGAAATGTGAAATATGAATAGTAATTGTTAAGTTTACAGTATGATTAATTCGCGTAAACTCGAACTCATTAGAAACCAAAAATGACTCTAACGGAGTTCATTAGGATTTCATAATTTATGAGACCACGTGTGTGATTTGGGAATTCTCTGATGATTCGAGTGATTCATTTGGAAATTTGGTTACACCGGATGTGTGTTTGTTATTACGTAAATTGTCATAATTTTTATAAGTTGGTTATTGTGGTGTGAGATTATTATAACTCACTTGTGACATTCGTATCATTGTTAAATATTACTGTTGTGGTATACTCCCTACTTTGGAGTATGACCTTTTATTTTAAATGTCGAGTAAACATCTACTTGTGCATTTAGTTAAGTCCATGGCATATGTGTTGGCGGTGTATTGACGCTCGATTATTGCGGGAGCTGGGGCTACGTAATAGTCGAAGGCCAATACATCGGGCCTCGACCTACCGTTGGCCACGGTAGGGGTATAGCGCCATTTGTTGTACGGAATAAACGCAACCATGGTAAGCTATATCCGTGGTTGATTCTTGGGTTGTAGGGACCGAGATCACCCGTCGATGTGAATACAGAAGATGGTTCACAATGTGTTATGTTATTGGTTTTCTTGTTCGAGCACGTCAACAACGGCTCTACATTTGGTATATTATTGGTTGGTTGGTTGGAAGGATTGGTTTGGTCGGAGGTGTACCTCGACGTCGTATCCCTTTTAATGTGTTTACTTATAGCTCCTATGTGCTTCCTATATGAACGAATGTTGGTCATGGTTTCCAACCGGGATGGGACGGTTGGCGATCATCGAGCCCCTCGTGTAGTATGGGGTTGTTTGGCTATGTGCAATACGTGTTACTTCCGTTTGGTATTGAAATGATATCGTGATGACATGCGTACTTGTTACATTTACTGTCTTGCATCTAGCATGCCATATTGTTGCATTAGTAGCTTATTGAGTTTCGACTCACCCCGTTTCGTGTTTATTTGTTTTCCTTAGATCAAGCGCCGGCGAGGAATCCCTAATGTTCGAGTTCAGTTCCTTTTGGACGTCATCTTTTGGTAGTGCACCTTGTGCCTAAGTATTTTCTTTTGGTGAGGCCGAGGGTGTACTTGTTATTTAAACAATGTATTTGTTGGGTAGTAGTTTCGACTGTTATTTGATATATTCTTTTGTTGTACTGGTATGGTTGCCGTGCTGTTGTATACATATTTCTTAACTTTAAATTCCACGTACTCTGATATGGTTTATACATGTACCGAGCATGTTAGCTCGAGTTTGTTGTTGCTAGCTAACGTGTTGTTTCTTCGGCCTGTTTCGCCGTTGAGGTTTAGTATTGTTTTAAAGATTTTTGTTGTTTAAAGAAAACTTGCATGTGCATTATAGGGTTTTCTCATGACTTTGCATTCTTTTAAATGGAATTTTTGAGATGCTACTTTCGTGTTTCCCTCGTTGTCTCGCGGACTGAACGGGATTTACATCGGATCTCGGGTCGGGTCGCGATAGTTGGTATCAGAGCATAAGTTAGCTAGCCAGGAGAGAATCTTTGGCTTAGGAAGGTTGGTTGTGTACATGTTTAAGTCGTTAACGTCGAGTGTTTATTGTAGGTGTTTCATCATGGTTGAGACTAGACATGGTGCTAGTACGGAGGAAGGTGGCTCGAGTGGAGCCGGGAATTCTTCAGCTGAGCAGGGTAATACTCCACCACCCACACAGCCTAGGGTTCAACCTACGGGACAGCCGGGGGTACAGCCTGAGATACCGGTTAATCCGAATGAGGGGATTGTGAATATGATGCAGGGATTCATGCAGTCAATGATGGAGATGAACAGGCAAAACATAGAGTTGCAGAGACATGCAATGGCAGGTTTGGGACAGACAGGAGGTCACAGGTTAGCTCAACCAGCTGGGGGCAATGGGGACTATGACCGGAGATTAGGAAGATTTCTGAAAATGAAACCAAGAAGCTATGACGGGGAGCCTGATCCGATGAAGGCAGAAAGGTGGATAGAGCGATCGAGAAAATTTTTGCAGCAATTGACTATACTGACGGTGACAAGATCAAGTTTGCAGCTTTTAAGTTAGAAGACGCCGCTGAACATTGGTGGCGGGTGCTTGAAGCGAGTTGGGTACAAGAAGGTGTGAATCGAACTTGGGAACTCTTTTTGCGACAGTTCAGGAACCATTTTGTCCCTGACGTGGTACAAGCAAAGAAGGAGGTAGAGTTTCTTAGCCTTGAGCAGGGATCGTTATCAGTGGGTCAGTATTCTGCTAAGTTCACGGCATTGGCACGGTATTGTTCACACTTGATTCCGACG
Source organism: Platycodon grandiflorus (assembly GCA_016624345.1). Classification (NCBI taxonomy): domain Eukaryota; kingdom Viridiplantae; phylum Streptophyta; class Magnoliopsida; order Asterales; family Campanulaceae; genus Platycodon; species Platycodon grandiflorus. The sequence continues at coordinate 5,621,489 of CM028367.1, forward strand.
GAGGAAAAGAAAGTCTATCGATTTGAGAAGGGGTTGAGAACGGAGTATCGAAAGCAACTGTTACCGCTTGATCTACCGAGTTACCAAAGCGCAGTGGATAAAGCATACAAGATCGAACATGACATCGAGGAACACCGGAGTAAGCCAAGTAACAGAGATGGGAATCAGCAATCTTCACAGCAAAATTGGAAGATGCAGAATTCAGGTGGGACTTCTAACAAAGAGAAGAATGTGAGTCGACAGGCAGGCCAAACGGGGCAGCAACCGGGAGGCCAAGGACAGCGTGAATCGAGGTTTAATTGTAACTTCTGCAAGAAGTCAGGGCACACTGAAGAGAGGTGTTGATTGAAACAGGGTAGATGCTTGTTATGTGGTGACGACAAACATTTCCAAAAGGACTGTTCGAGGAATAGGGGTTTACCTCAGGGTGGTGCACAACAGAACACGGGGGTGAAAAGGAACAACGATGGTCGACCGAGAGTCCAGGGTCGAGTGTTCGCTTTAGATCAGAGGGGTGTTCCTGATGCTCCCAACGTGATAGGAGGTACATTGTTTGTCTCGAGAGAGCGAGACCGAGTACTTATAGATCCAGGGTCATCACATTCCTACATTGCATCTCACTTTGCATGCCATTTGCATTCTATGCCTGAATTTCTGTCTTATGTGTTAGAGGTGTCTACTCTGATGGGAGAGTTCCTAGTTGCTTCTGATGCTCATCGTGCATGCGAAGTTGTTATTGATGGTCATGTTTTGCTTGCGGATTTGGTAGTTCTGCCTATCCGTGATTTTGATGTTATTTTGGGCATGGATTGGTTGCACACTCATCATGCCATAGTTGATTGTCGTAAGAAAGTGGTTACATTTGAATTGCGTGATATGCCTTCGTTTATGTTTGAGGGTGAAAAATGCATGGGTGGTATTCATATGATTTCGGCTTTGAAGGCTCGAAAATTATTATCACATGGGTGTACAGGGTATTTGGCATGTGTGGTTGATAAATCTAAGAAAGTTGTTGTGTTGGAGGATGTTCCAATTGTACGTGAATTTTTGGATGTGTTTTCATCGGAATATGATTTGCCTCCGGATAGGGAGTTAGAGTTTTGTGTTGAATTGTTGCCAGGTACCGCTCCATTGTCAAGGGCACCGTATCGTATGGCACCGGCAGAATTGAAAGAGTTAAAGGTACAGTTGGAAGAATTGCTGAATCGGGGTTTTATTAGGCCGAGTGTATCGCCATGGGGTGCACCGGTATTGTTTGTAAGGAAGAAAGATGGTTCCTTGAGATTGTGCATTGATTACCGGGAGCTAAATCAGGTGACCATTAAAAACAAGTATCCCCTTCCACACATTGATGATCTATTTGACCAACTACAGGGCTCCGTTGTGTACTCCAAATTTGATCTTCGAAGTGGTTACCATCAACTGAAAGTTAGGGCGAAAGATATACCGAAGACGGCATTCCGAACTCGATACGGGCACTTCGAGTTTGTTGTGATGCCATTTGGGTTGACAAATGCACCAGCTGTGTTTATGGATCTAATGAATAGAATTTTCTTGCCTTATCTGGACTGTTTTGTGGTGGTATTCATCGATGATATTCTTGTGTACTCCAAATCCCAGGAGGAGCACGAGAAACATTTGAGGTTGGTGTTGTCGGTGTTGAGGGAGAAGAAATTATATGCAAAGTTTAGCAAGTGTGAATTTTGGCTCTAGGAGATCTCTTTTCTAGGCCATGTGGTTTCGGGTAATGGTATTTCTGTGGATCCAATTAAGATTGAGGCAGTGGTGAATTGGAAAAGACCCGAGTCGGTAACGGAGATTCGAAGCTTCTTGGGTTTGGCGGGTTATTATCGGAGGTTTATTGAAGGGTTTTCAAAGATTGCGACTCCGATGACGAACCTAACACAAAAGAACAAACCCTTTGTATGGGATGATAAATGCGAGGCGAGTTTCCAAGAGCTGAAAAAGAGGTTGACCACGGCTCCGATCTTGGCACTACCGAACGGACAGGATGGGTTAGTGATATACAGTGATGCTTCGAAAGAGGGTTTGGGTTGTGTTTTGATGCAGAATGGGAGAGTGATAGCGTATGGTTCTCAGAAGTTGACTCCATTTGAACAGAATTACCCAACCCACGACCTTGAGTTAGCTGCGATCATCTTTGCCTTACACAAGAGGAAACATTACCTATGCGGGGCTAAGTTCAAAGTATTCACCGACCACAAAAGCCTCAAGTACATATTTTCCCAAAAGGAGTTGAACAATAGACAGCGGAGATGGATGGAACGACATAAGGATCACGATTGCACTATCTTGTATCATCCGGGGAAAGCTAATGTGGTAGCGGATGCACTTAGCCGAAAGGCGTACATGTCTTGCTTGATGACCCGTGAATGGAAAATGCTTGAGGATGTTCGAGATTGGGGTCCATGTAGGTCGAGGCAGGGAGTAATTTTTGCAAACCTTCGGGCTACACCAGCATTGATTCAAAGGATTAAAGAGACACAAGAGGACAACCCAGAATTGAAGACGTAGATTGATGGGCTGAATGAAGGAAAGACAATAGATTTTGCAAAGAACAATGATGGAGTCCTTGTGTTTCGAAACAGAGTTTGTGTACCGGCGATTGATGAGGTAAAAAGGCAAGTGTTAGAAGAGGCTCACAAGTCTAGATACACGATTCATCCGGGGAGTACTAAGATGTATCGAGACTTGAAGAAGAATTTTTGGTGGAGTGGTATGAAGAGAGAGGTGGCCGAGTTTGTATCGAGATGCTTGACATGTCAATGAATAAAAGCGGAACATCAACGACCGGCAGGCTTGTTACGACCGTTGGAGATTCCGGAATAGAAATGGGAGAACATATCAATGGATTTTGTGACTGGGTTGCCACGGACTCGTAAGGGTCACGATTCAGTTTGGGTTATTATTGACAGGTTGACCAAGTCGGCACATTTCCTTCTGATTGCGATGACTTACCCGATGGATAAACTTGCTACTTTGTACATATAGGAGATTGTGAGGTTACAAGGGGTGCCAGTTAGCATAGTGTCGAATCGAGATCCACGGTTCACTTCGCGATTTTGGCAGTCACTACAGAATGCTTTGGGTACAAAGTTAACTCTTAGCACGACTTTTCACCCACAAACAGACGGACAATCCGAGAGGACCATACAAATACTTGAGGACATGTTGCGAGCTTGTTCGATGGATTTCAAAGGGTTTGGGATTCACACATACCATTGATAGAGTTCGCGTACAACAACAACTACCAATCGACCATTGAGATGGCTCCTTATGAAGCGTTGTATGGAAGAAAGTGTCGCTCTCCAATTTGTTGGGATGAAGTCGGTGAAGCAAAGTTATGGGGTCCTGACATGGTTCATGAATCGGTCGAGAGTGTGAAGCTCATTCGGGAAAGGTTGAAAACGGCTCAGAGTCGGCAAAAGAGTTATGCGGATCATCGGCGGAGGGACCTTGAATTCGAGGTAGGTGATCATGTGTTCTTGAAGGTTTCACCACGAATAGGGGTCAAGAGGTTTGGCAAGAAAGGGAAATTGACTCCAAGGTTCGTTGGTCCGTTTGAGATTTTAGAAAGGGTTAGAAAATTGGCCTATAGACTTGCCCTACCACCGTCGATGTCGGGTGTTCATGCGGTGTTCCACGTATCTATATTGAGGAAGTACTTACCAGATGCATCGCACATATTAGAGTATGAGCCGGTAGACTTGACACCCGATCTATCCTACGTTGAGCAACCCGTGAGGATACTCGACACAAAAGAACAAGTGTTGAGGTCGAAGTCTATTCCCCTTGTGAAAGTCTTGTGGAGAAGTCATAACATCGAGGAGGCTACTTGGGAATTAGAACAGGAGATGCGTGAAAAGTACCCTTCATTATTTGTTGAGTTTGGTAAGTAAATTCGCGGACGAATTTATTCTAAGGGGGTGAGGGTGTAACGCCCGCACCATTTGCATCATTTGCATTCATTCTGTGTTACGTCTCTTATGTTAACATCGTCATTTCATGTGCAAATATCACTCAAATGTACTTGGGATTGAATTTGTTGTACACTTTTCAAGTGTATGAATATGTGTTAAAAGTTTCATAGTCATTGCATTTGATTTGGTGTGTTACTTGTTTAGTTTGGTTTTTGGGACTTTTCGGAGGCCTTTGCTTAGTGTTTTAACTTCACTTAAGTGTTAGAACCATCATGGAACCTTTGGGCATCATTTTGGGACTTTTCTAGAGCATATTTCATGATTTAGGGTGCACTGGAGAATGGGCGAGCGCCTGGGCGAGCGCTCATTTGACAGAAAGTTGAGATTGGAGAAACTGGGTGTTGAGCGGGTGCCTAGGCGGCCGCGCCTCGTCCAGAATGGGGTGATCTCTGTTTCTCCTGATTTTTTAAAACTTGACAATTCAGCCCCTTGACCAAACTTAAACGTACCTAGGCTATTTGACCAGTCTTTCCACACCTAAAAACACCAAGGAGACCCACCCTAACACCACTTCTCCCTACATTTCATCCATGGTGTGTAAGAGTGTTAGTGTGAAAGAAACATAGTGAGATTAGTGTGTGTTTGCCTTGTCCTCACCATCCAACCATAGTTTCTTGCATGCAACACCACAACTAGGTTGCTAAAGACTTGGGGAATCCATTACCAAGCTTGGATTTTGAATTCATTGGGTAGATTCTCTTATTGAGGTAAGCTACTATCCCTTGTTCTTCCTCAATTATGAATTGTTATTCATGTTAGACTTGGTATTTGATGATATATGTTAGAAATCATCAATTTTGAGTATGTTTGACTATGTTGACTTTTTAAATTCGTGGTTGACTTTTTGGGTGTGTTTGGAGACTCATGTTTACATGTTAGAAATGTGAAATATGATTAGTAATTGTTATGTTTACGGTATGATTAATTCGCGTAAACTCGAACTCATTAGAAACCAAAAATGACTCTAACGGAGTTCGTTAGGATTTCATAATTTATGAGACCACGTGTGTGATTTGGGAATTCTCGGATGATTAGAGTGATTCGTTTGGAAATTTGGTTACACCGGATGTGTGTTTGTTATTACGTAAACTGTCGTAATTTTTATAAGTTGGTTATTGTGGTATGAGATTATTATAACTCACTTGTGGCATTTGTATCTTTGTTAAATGTTACTGTTGTGGTATACGGATACTTTGGAGTATGACCTTTTATTTTAAATTTCGAGTAAATATCTACTTGTGCCTTTAGTTAAGTCCATAGCATATGTGTTGGCGGTGTATTGACGCTCGATTATTGCGGGAGCTGGGGCTACGTAATAGTCGAAGGCCAATACATCGGGTCTCGCCCTACCGTTGGCCACGGTAGGGGTATAGCGCCATTTGTTGTACGGAATAAACACAACCATGGTAAGCTATATCCGTGGTTGATTCTTGGGTTGTAGGGACCGAGATCACCCGTCGACGTGAGTACAGAAGATGGTTCACAATGCGTTATGTTATTGGCCCTTCGAGATGGTTTACAGCTTTGTCGTCGTCTGGATTTGAGTACAGTAGAGGTTGAAACAGATTCCCTTGTGGCATTCTTGAGTATTTCGGGGGCTTGCGATACTCCTTGGATTTGGGCTTATGAGATTAGAATATGTAAAGCTTTGTTGGGTGAGTATCAGTTGCATCATGCCTTTCGAGAAGTGAACCATGTTGCAGATCGGTTAGTTGCTCATGCTTATTCCCATAGTACTTCAGTTTCTTATTCTTCCAAGGGATCCCTCCCTGTTAGTGTTTGGCAGGCTCTTAGCCATGATGAGTTAGGTCTGTTTAATTATAGGAAATAGTTGTTATTTCTTTTTCGAGGTTAGGCTCCTCTGTCCTCCCATTTATAAGGGCAAGGCTGGTTGTCCCCCTCATGTTTGTATTCTTTTTTTATTAATAAAATTTTGCAGGGTGCCACCCCTGTTTTCCAAAAAAAAGGGTTATGTTATTGGTTTTCTTATTCGAGCACGTCAACAACGGCTCTACATTTGGTATATTATTGGTTGGTAGGTTGGAAGTATTGGTTTGGTCGGAGGTGTACCTCGACGCCGTATCCCTTTTAATGTGTTTACTTATAGATCTTATGTGCTTCCTATATGAACGAATGTTGGTCATGGTTTCCAACCGGTATGGGACGGTTGACGATCGTCGAGCCTCTCGTGTAGTATGGGGTTGTTTAGCTATGTGCAATACTTGTTACTTTCGTTTGGTATTGAAATGATATCGTGATGACATGCGTACTTGTTAGATTTACTGTCTTGCATCTAGCATGCCATATTGTTGCATTAGTAGCTTATTGAGTTTCGACTCACCCCGTTTCGTGTTTATTTTTTTTCCTTAGATCAAGCGCCGGCGAGGAATCCCTAGTGTTCGAGTTCAGTTCCATTTCGACGTCATCTTTTGGTAGTGCACCTTGTGCCTAAGTATTTTCTTTTGGTGAGGCCGAGGGTGTACTTGTTATTTAAACAATGTATTTGTTGGGTAGTAGTTTCGACTGTTATTTGATATATTCTTTTGTTGTGCCGGCATGGTTGCCGTGCTGTTGTATACATATTTCTTAACTTTAAATTTCGCGTACTCTGATATGGTTTATACATGTACCGAGCATGTTAGCTCGAGTTTGTTGTAGCTAGCTAACGTGTGGTTTCTCTGGCCGGTTTCGCCGTTGAGGTTTAGTATTGTTTTAAAGATTTTTGTTGTTTAAAGAAAACTTGCATGTGCATTACAGGGTTTTCTCATGACTTTGCATTCTTTTAAATGGAATTTTTGAGATGCTACTTTCGTGTTTCCCACGTTGTCTCGCGGACCGAACGGGATTCACATCGGATCTCGGGTCGGGTCGCGACACTGCCAGTGCATTTGTCAACCCGAATGGCATAACGACAAACTCATAATGAACATACCTTGTGCGAAAAGCTGTTTTAGGAACATCCTCAGCTCGCACCTTCAACTGGTGATACCCTTTTTTTTTTCTTTTTTTTTTTTAGAGAAACAGGGTCGGCATCCTGCTAAATTTTATTAAAATAAAAAGAAATACAAACTTGAAGGGGACAACCAGCCTGGCCCTTATAAATGGGAGGACAAAGGAGCCTAACCTCGAAAAGGAAATACAGCTTAAGCAAGTCTAACATACGGAGTGTCTCTAGAATCTAGAATAACAGATCCCTTAACAAACGGAGGGAGAGAACTAGAAGTTAAAAAATAAAAATTTGCTCTAGAACTACAAGCATAGTTGGCTAGCCCATCAGCTATTGCATTTGCTTCACGAAAACAATGCTTGAACACAAACCTCTTACCACTTAGCAGACGAAGGATGTCACGATAAATATAAATGCATTTCCAAGGAGGATGGAAGCCTTTAGTAAACCAATCACAAATAAGTTTGGAGTCAATTTCAATAATAGTATCATCCATGCCCTGATCAGATAATTACAAAATCCTTGATAGAGAGCCTTCAATTCTGCCAAATTGTTAGAGCAATCCCCGTAATAAGAAGCATAAGCATAAACCAAATCTCCTCTGAAATCTCGAATAATGCCACCACCTCCACCAATCCCAGGATTCCCTTTACAAGCACCATCAGAATTCAATTTAAGAGTGCCTAGGGGAGGCTTTTCCCAAAAAACAGAACGGACAATGATTTGCCTTTTAGGCCCAGAATAAGAAAACCTCCCTGAAGAGGATCTAGAGAACTGGAACTTGGCAGCCATAAGGATAATATGCAGGTCATGTTGTATAGAAGAAATAACAAGAGAGACAGGCTGAATAGTATTTTCAAAGAGGGCAAGATTACGATGTTTCCAAATATGCCAAAGAATAAGGGAGGGCAACAAAGTGTGGATCTTAGATTTAGAATCCATCCACCAAGAGAAACACCTCTGTTCAATAGAATGGGAAAGTAACGAAACCCCATAAGACTTATGGAAAAATCTCCAAACCGAGGATGCAGCAATACTGTTAAGAAACACATGATCAAAAGTTTCGACTTCACCAGAGACATTGGTTATGATCCTCCACCTACTGATGAGCCCGCAATGCCAATACTGTTAGGAAGGGACTTTAGTAGTTGATGAGCCTGCAATGCCAATAACATAGCATTCTGTTCCTCCCTCTTCTGAATCCCCACAGCCGGCTTCTCTTCATCAACCAACATCCCTTCCCAAATCCTATGCATCCATTGCGGGCTCATCAACTACTAAAGTCCCTTCCTTTTCAATCCCGCCTGCCACGTACAAGGGTGAACCATCCCTCAAGCTTCCATATGATATTGCTAACTCATTGGCCCAACCATTCCGCCTAACATTAATCGGTAAACTTTCTCATGGTCGGCCCTCCATTGAAGCAATAAGAAAAAACTTTCAAACCTTTGGATTAAAAGCCGACTATTCTATTGCTCACTCGGATGCCAAACACATTCTCATTAGAGTTCATCATGAAGAAGACTACCAGCGATTATGGATCAAAGATCAATGGTTTCTTGGCCGATTTCCCATGCGTGTCTTTAAATGGACACCAGATTTCAGACCCGACATCGAAAGCTCCATTGTTCCAGTTTGGTTTTCAATCCCAGGGCTGCCAATTCATTTGTTTCATCGTACTGTTTTATTCGACATTGGAGATATGCTTGGCAGGACTCTAATGTTGGACCAGCATACCGCAAACTTGACGCGTCCAAGCTTGGCCAGAATCTGCGTAGAGATCGATCTTCTCAAACCTATTCCAAACCGTGTGTGGATTGACTGTGGAGATCAAATCCCAGGCTTTTGGCAATCGGTTAAAGTGGAAGGGCTACCACGGTATTGTAAGCATTGCTGTCGACAAGGGCATACGGAAGATTTTTGTAAGATTAAACACCCTAACCTGGTGGTTACAAAGGCTGATAATTTTGCCCCTCTTGTAAAAGTTGGTCCCTCAAGGCCTACGACTCGTTGGACTCCAAAAAAAGTAGATCAAGACAATGGCCACTCTAAAAGTGTTACCCATGGAAATTAAAGCTCTTTTTTGGAATATTCGGGGTATTGGGAATGATCCCACTATAGCCCGTCTCAAACATCTGGTTCGCTTTCATAAAATATCCTTTATAGCCATTTGAGAACCCATGCTTGATCCTTCTAAAGCCAATCTCATAAACCGTAAGTTAAATTTCCGTCTTTGTTTTTCTAATATGGCTAGTTCTATTTGGGTCTTTGCTAAATCTTGTTATACTTGTTCCGTAGTGTCTGATACGGCCCAACAGCTCACCCTTAGAACTCAACATTACTCTTGGCCTACTCATTCAACTGGTGATACCCACTTCTCAAGTCTAGCTTGGAATACACTACTGACCCCTGCAACTGATCGAACAAATCATCAATGTGTGGTAGAGGATACTTGTTCTTGATTGTTACCTGATTCAATTGCCTGTAATCGATACACAATCTCAAAGTACCATCTTTCTTTCTAACAAACAACACTGGCGCACCCCACGGTGATATACTCGGTTTAATAAATTCCCTGTCAAGAAATTCTTGCAACTGTTCTTTCAATTCTTTTAACTCTGACGGTGCCATTCTATACGGAGCTTTAGAAATTGGGGTAGTCCCCGGCAACAATTCAATACAAAACTCAATTTCTCTATCAGGAGGCAATGCATAATCAGAAGAGAATACATCAAAAAATTTACAAACCACAGGGACTTCTTCCAATTTTGGGGTAGCAATACTCCTATCAACCACACATGCCAAATACCTCGCACAACCATGTGATAACAATTTCCTAGCTTTTAAAGCAGATATAACATGCAAACCACTCTTAACAACATCACCCATAAATACAAATTCAGGCACACCCGACATAGAAAAAGTAACTTTCTTTCTATGACAATCTACTAAAGCATGATATGCACATAACCAATCCATGCCAAGTATCACATCAAAATCACGTATGGGTAACACTACCAAATCACCATGCAAAGTGTGATCACCTACAAGTATATCACAAGCTCGGTACACATTCGAGGCCAACATATGCTCCCCCAACGGGGTAGACACCTCAAGCACAAACGACAAGGGCTGGGGCAACACACACAAGTTGTTCACAAAATGGGATGCAACATATGAATGCGATGAGCCAGGATCTATAAGGACTCAAGCTCTACTACCGAAGACAGAAAGGCTACCTCCTACAACTGACGTCGACTCCGGCACACCACGCTGATCAAGCACGAACACACGACCTTGGACCTTAGGTCTACCGTCACTGTCCCTCTTCGTCCCGCTAGATTGTACACTAGCGCTCCCAGCCTGATTATCCTTCAACTTAGGATAGTTCCTCTCTATGTGACCCATTTCCTTACAATTATAGCATTGCCCCGCTACTCTATTCCAACACTTATCTTCTGAGTGTCCCGGTCTCGAACAAATACTACAAATTTACGGTGTACCCTGCAGACTCTGGATAGATGCGGTGCTGTTACTCCTCCCACCAGATTGTTGTCCCTGCTGTCCATCAGATTGTCCTCTCCTCTGATTTCCCCTGCGGTTGTTGTTTCCACCGCTGTATCGGCTACCGGAACCCTGTCCTCGTCCCTGGTTCTGTGATGCCTGTGGAAGGTTGTTCAGATTTCTCCCCCGGTGTTCCTCTATATCGCTTTCAATACCATAAGCTCGATCCACAGCACTCCTATAATCCGCAAGCTGCAAAGATAACAATTGTTTCCTATACTCTGTTTTCAGGCCTTTGATGAACTTCTGAGCCTTCTTTGCCTCCGTAGGAACCAAGTGACTGCAATATCGAGCCAATTCTGTGAACCTGGCCGAGTATTGTGCCACTGTCATACTGCCCTGCTCTAGGTCATAGAATTCTCATTCTCTCCTTTCACGAACCACCTCCGGAATATACTATGCCTTAAATTCCCTCAAGAAATTAAGCCAACTGTGAGGTTCTCCCCGCAAGTCCCAGCTCCCCTGTAGTACCTGCCACCAATGCTCAGCCGCTCCCTCAAGTTTAAACACAGCTAGGTTGACTTTCTCATCGTCGTTGCAATCCAAAGCTGCAAATATCTTGATTATATGTTCAATCCACAATTCAGCTTTTGTGGCATCCGGCTCCCCAAGAAAGGTACGTGGTTTCATCTTCAAGAAACGCTCCAGTGTGGTAGTATGATTTTTAGGCCTCACCTCAGGTTGTGGTAGTTCAACTTTCGGTTGTGGAGCTTCTACCACCGGTGTAGTCGTTGCTCCCCCATTTAGACGTTCGATCATCTGGTTCATTAGTTCCATCATCCTTCCCATCATAACTGTCACATTTTTATTTTGGTTCTCTTGGTTCAATTCAGGAAGGACGTTAGGTGGTCGATTCGCATCCTCATCTCTACCGTCATTCCCGCCGGCACTCGTACCAACCCGACTGCTACTCGCTTCGAGTCTAGTTCACACCATTTTAACCTACACATAACACTCGACGTTAAAATTTCAATAATACACACCATACCCACCTAGGCCATGGAACCTATCCTGGCGAATAGCTAATATAAGCTCTGATACCAACTGTGACGCTCCGACCCGGATCTCTATACGAAATCCCAAGGTCGAGTCGCCAAAACAACATAACAACATAACAACAAGAAGAGCACGTGGCGTAACCACCCGTACTTACGACAAAACACAACTGATAACCTGATTAACACAAGTATGAACAATCTTCGGCGATAACAAAGCCGAAAAACAACTGGTAACAACCACGAGTTTACAACTCGGGAAAGACAACTACTACAACAACATCGGCCACAACATGCCAGAACAAAACATAACCACGTGCTACAACATGCTCGGGAGAGAAACTAATTCAACAACAAAACTATACAAGAGCACGACATACATATGTCGGCTACCAAAAGAATATACAATCAACACTAAAGTACTACCCTTAGTAAAGTTTACATAACTTCACCACCATCGTCCTTACCAAAAGAAAACAATTACTAAGATAGATGTCCTCGAACTCCCAAACGTAGACGACTCGCAAGCTAACGAACCCTTCTCAACCTCACCGTGAACTTCCGGGTTGGCTTGGATCTAAGGAAAACAAATAAACATATAACGGGGTGAGTCATAATGACACAGTAAGTTACTAATGCAACTACATAGCATGGCATGATGCTCAAGCAATAAACATAACATGGTATTTACATTTATATACCACAACACAACCTATATCATCATACTTGATATACATTTCATTCAACTCACATAGCACTTTGGTTAACACATAAGTGCTTATAAATAAACCATGTTAAAGAAGGATATCATATCTCTTTCTTCAACCTTGTGTAGCTCCTGCAATACACAAACAACCAATAGTGCCTCGATACTCGTATGCATAGTATCGACGTCCCCGACACAATCCCGTCAAGTTCAACCTAGCAAGCCAAAGTCATGCGTACAGTGGGGCTACTTCTCAACTGTGGCCAACAGAAGAGGGGTGTATGCACTCCGGTACGGCGACTTATAGCAATTACGAATCCCATTCGTAAAGACTATAGGTCGTCCCACCATGACATTAACAACAACGACGCCAGCTGGACTTACACAACACACAAGTAGGTAACCTTACTCAACTTATGCAAATAACCGTCAAGTTCAAAAGTAGTGAACTTGACAAACATCATGTGGATTATATTTTCTACAACATATAATCATCAAACATATTATTCAAGGTCACAAAGCACAACTTTAAAGCTACTTTATAAGTCTCTAACATACCAGTATCAAATACTCGGAGGATTGTAATCCATATTAAATGAACCCTAATTTTCGTAGTAATTTAACTAGTGATTCGGAGTATTATAATCTTCCCAAAAACCCACTTTTGGTGTCAATTCATTAAGTTCATAAAATTTGGTATAATTGCTATATGCAATTTTCACCATTTAAGGTCTCTAACATGTTCACTAGCTCACTACTTTGGTGATTATCAATCTCTACACAATTTAAACCAACTAAACCATGTCTATCACATAATAACATGAAATTTTCATCAACATAACATTTTTACATGAATTCAACAACAATTCAAGTCATGCATGTAACAAATTCTAACATACATAGGGGGTTTAGTAACTTACCTCCAAAGTAGAAAATTAAACCAACAAATTCACAAACAAAGTCTCTAAGGTTCCTCCCCTAATCAGCCACAACACATGCAAGGTCTTGGATCAATGTTTCAATGGTTGGATGATGAGATGTAAGGCACACACACTATTCTCACCTTTGTCTCCCACACAAGCTCTCTAAATTACCAAGGAAGATAATGTGAGAAAAGTGGAGTATGTTGTCTCTAGAATGGCTTATATATGGTTAAAAGGTCAAGCCAAAGTACAACACTTTCAGCCAAGGGTCCAAGGGTCAAAAGCAGCAAATTACAAGTCAGTAATGTGCTGTCCGTACGCTTCGCACTGCCGTGTCATGTAAAGTCGCACGGCCGTGTCACTCTCGACACGGCCGTGCCAAGAAAGACTGCGCGACCGTGCCAAACTTACTGGAATTCTTGCACAGCCGTGTCAACAAAGGCGCGCGGCCGTGCCAAACTTACTGGAATGTCTGGCCACTCTTGCACGGCCGTGTCATAAAAAGGCGCACGGCCATGCAAACCCTACTGTCCAGCCCTACTTCTAATTATCTCTATTTCCTTGGTTCAATCTCTTGGCCACCCTAGGTGTGATTACACAACACTCATAGCACATTTAACAACACATAACTCACATAGATCATCTCAACAATGCTATCAACAATCACCTCACACTTATGAATAATCACAAGGGCTTGTACTAAGTTAATGCATTAACATGTATATCCTTCTAGCAACATGGAAATAAAGAATAATAAGGACGGATAACATAGGAAATAGATAGTATAAATCCGTCCTATCACCTATATTGAATAATTAGAGCATTCAGCAGACCTTGAATTTGATCAGGGTGAGATGATCTAATTCAGAAAGGCAATTAACAGAATGGTTAAAGAAAAGAGGTAAAATTTAGTAATAGACCAGAACTCAATATAGCAGATTTTATAGGATGGGTTTGCTAATGGGGTCTCAGCAGAGTTTGTGTAAGAATTGTGTGATTGTTTCATTAAGGTCAATTCTTCAATCTTCAGAAAGTGTTAGATAAAGATTGTGCGATGAAGAATAAATTATTAGATCAATACAATTAAAACACATAGATTCATGCTATCAGAAGAATTCAGATAAGTAGATAGACATGAAGGAAAGTTGCAGAACTTGTAATAAACCAAACAGTTTTGAATAATTCTCATTAGGGATCAGCTGATTACAAGACCAATACAACAAGAATTTGACTAAACTACAGATTACAGGATAAAGATGGACAATGATTCAATTTTGAATAGAAAATTTGTTACAAAGTTTTATCCAAGATATCTTAATCCAGAGGACAATAGTCATAGAATTCAGAATGGATCAAGTTGGATGTGTCTGTTTTTGATCTCCTCCAACTCTGGGGGGAGGAAGAACACGTTCACACTAAGAGGTTACTCAGGATGAACCTCAGGGTGAGAGCCACCAAAGATTTACTGCATGAACTACGAATCCTAGAGGAAGAGCGCAGAAATGGCCAGTAGTCATTGGCAGTTTATAATCTTTGACAATACTTCCTTAGCTATACTATTCAGTCAAGCTGAATTATCAGCATCAGCCATTGTTGGGGGAATGGCTAGTATACTTGCATATAACCAGACGAGTTGTTTGCACAACGATTTATCAAACGCTTTCCGAACATTTGATAAATCTTACCTGGGATCTTCTCTGTGATGCTCATGTATACATGCAGAGTTACGATGGTTGGACAGGTATATGCTACGTGGTTTTCATAGTGATTCATCTGAAATCATTTTAGAGTATCAATAAGATTAATAACCAAATGTTAGAAATGGAGTGAAATCACTTTAAGAACATAAATTAATAATCTTCTATCTTACCATTTAATATAACTGATTTTAAAGATATTCTTAAGTGTTCTGATAATCAAAGGTCTGTAGCATACAGTTCATCTTTTTCCTACAAACTTTTAAGATTATCGGACGAGACAAAAGAAAATTCTTTTATCAACTAATTTCAAGGCGTAAGATTGAAAATTAATAATGAATGATTTCTGGAACAAATGAGTTAATAGAATTTCTCTCAGATATTATAACTGTGTCTTTAAAAGTGTTTGAAAAGAAGTTTTTCACAGTTATGAAAATTTTGATTTTGTGAATGCATCTTTGAGAATTTTAAATCAACTCATCATGAGTAACAGAAATAAACCAAAACAACTTTGAATGAATATGAAAGAGTCATACCCAGTTGTTGAAGTGTTGATTTGATCGATTTCTAGGATTTGTACTTAGTAACATTTTGAGAAAAATTTTGAATCAGTGTTTAGCATCTTGTGGATTCTGTAAGCAGTTTGTGAGTTTCTTTATAGTAGAGTTTGAATGAGGAAAAGGCTCTACTTATACTCACGGAGGCTAGACTAAAGGACTTATAATAATAGAGATTTACTGTAAAATAGTCCTTTTTACATGCCTTTGCAGAGTCAGGCTGTAAATGTGATGTCTCGACTTTCTCAATATTCTTGAAAAAGATTCTTGAAAGCGAAAGTATTTTTGTTTTATTAAACAGGCTTGTCATTTTCCAAAGTGTTTGAGAACAGTTTTTACTTTAAACGAAGTAGTCAGTCTTCATAAGGTGTGCCTCCACCTTTAATAGACTTATGGAGAAGATAAGTCATTTAAAGGTTTTACTCCTATAAGTCAACACATATAACTGAACTTATGAAGTGTATGTTGGCCGATATGAAAATTCAGCCAACTAGATGTTTTGAAAACATTTTAGATCAGCTAATTTGGAAAGTGCTGATAAGGTTTTTGAAAATCATTTGCATAAAGAAAATCATACAATCATACAGATATATCAATATAAGCACAGTATGACAAGACTTTATTTGTGCAACATGTCTGATAGCAAATTAAAAAGCAATTCAGCAGACATGGATGCAAGCATATAACAAGGCAGTAGCTGACCTGTTTTGTATATGCTGGAGAGGTGGTCTTTATCAACATCTTGGACTCATTGGTAGATTTCTTATATAGCAGCACTATAGTCCAGTAGATATTGATTTGACATTGAGTGAGTGAAGGACTTAGGAGGTTTATTCATAAGTGATCAGCAATCCTTCACGAATCTGCAGCCAAGTTGATGTCTGCTGATGGAGAGTTATGTTGCATCTTTGACCTCTTTGTCATGTCATATGAGTTCCTGCCTTGAATACTCATAGAAAAATTATTAGCAACATTTATGAGCTAAAAATAGCTCCAGAAATTCAACAATACAAATGAGACTTAATAAGCGCAATAATTGAATAATTACTCAAAATATAGCTTATAAGTGCAACCCAAGACATCATGAAGTTAATAACTGGGGTTACTTTCTCACTATACCCTTTGAACAGATCTTCTCATAGTAGTTGAAGAACTTGTTCTGATGTTAAGCAAAAGTTCATTGAGTGTATCTTTTAGGCAGAAGCTTTCTGTTGAAGAAGAACAATTTCATCATCGATGTCCTTAGACCAAGAGCTAATAATCACAGTGATTTAGAGATGACATAAATCTGATTTCCCTTGAATTACCATTGAAGATCTTCCGATTTCATTTGATTTAAACTTTCATAAGAAGCTTTCTCGAAAAGGTGTTAGATTGAGACAATCGTTAGCCTTATATCAAGATGGTAATTTTTCTGAAGTATATCAGAGTAATTCATCCATCAAGTATGAAATTGATACATTTGCTAGAGGATATGACATGAGTTTGAAAATGGACTATTTTTTTAAAACAAACATTATCCTTAGCAAGTCAAACTCTATTTGACTATAGTACTTCTCTTCATAATATCAATATGAAAGATTTTCCTATAGTAATCACACAGTCATCACAATAATCTTTTCTCACCAGTTTTTGAAAAAAAAAATTGATTTTGATTTGGAACAGCATTTTCAAAATAGCTTCCCGGTTTCTCAGTCAAACGATTTTCGAAAATAAGAATTTTGAAAATGACTCTTTTTGACTATGCATCTAATCTGAGCAACTGGATCTAAACTCTCAGGTTGTCAAGCCTGGAATGAAATTCACAGAGTACTAGCTCTGATAGCAATTGTTAGGTCCATAAGGTGTGCTCAGAATATAGGCTAGAGGGGGGTGAATAGCCTATATGACCTTTATTAAAAATTTCATCCTATTTTAAATTATATGTTGAAAAACATGGATGAAATGATTAACATGAATAGGTCATCTTCCTAGTTCAAGTAACACAGCCGATATAGTTGAATCAGCTGATGTGTATCGGTAGACTTTAAGGATAGCTGATAGGAAGATATTGTTATACTATGCTGGTATAAAAGAGTTTGAGCAGCGGAAGAATAAGCAATATAAGTATAACAAACAAGATTAAAGCAGCTGTAGGTAAATATGAACAAGTTTATCATAACAGCAAACTAAAATCTTGTATTAGATGCATCAATTACTTTCCACAACCAGATTGCATAAGATATATATATAACAAAAATTACAGGAAAGATAAGTAAAGGCTGAATGTAACAAAATATGATTTATATTAAAATTCAGCAGAGGTTTGCTCAAAGACAAACACGCTTAGTACATCAACCTAGACTCTCTAACCTAGCAATCTCCCCGGGGTAGAACGAAAGTGAAAGTGGGATGCCGGGAAGACTTATAACTAACCTCCATCCTTTAAATCTCACCAAGTACCTAGGGGAAGGTGCTTGTTTTAGTAAAGTGAAGGCGGAGGTGAGAAGAGAATATTAGGCGTTGTTCAAATAACTGGTATTTGAACAACTGAGTGCTAAGCACTCGGCCAAAAGTGATGATAGCTTTTTGCATAATCGACAGCCCTTATAATGTAGTATAAGTCTGCCGATATGAATGCAGAACGAATTATTATGCTCTGATTCTTCATCGGACATCTTCAAGCTTGATCAGTCTTCAACGACTTGCAGAATGCTTGGTCTCTAGCTGTGAATTTGAAGTGCAGAAACTGAAGAGACTGAGTCTTTCGACGGAAGAAAGAACTCAAATCAAGAACAAAGTTTTTGATCAAGCAGTACTTGTTAGCCTTTGGAATTTCTGTTTTCTCTCCCACAAAGTGTTTGTTCTTACACTTGTGTTTTTCTCACTTTTGGTGTGGTTACAGATTGGAAGAACTAAGAACAATATCAATTACCAACACCACGCACTCTCTCACGTATGTATTGAATGTAAGAATGAGAATCTTCTTTTATAGGTTGTAGAAGATGAAGTAGTCGTTGGAGCTTTGATGAGTTTCTGCCCGTTGAAGATTTGAATCATTAATGCATCAGAGTGCATTGTTCAAACTGTTGGGCAAAGACCTTCCGTTAAACTTTTGTCTTGAAGTTGATCCGTGAATCAGGCTGACAGAATAGGACTTGTCAAGCATGCCTGGGATGTAGCGCACTGTGTTTGGCTTTTAATGGAATGTAGCCTTGGAGACTAGGACCAATACACGAAAGAAGAAATGTCTTCTGAATAATAGTCAAAGCACAGACATCGATGCGTATCTTGAGCTGTCAGGAAGATCTTGTAACGGATCTATTTTGACTTGTAGTATTGAGCAACGACCGATGTTCCTCTTGTGAATAATCAGCTTCTTGGCAGTTGTCTGATGAAGAGCATGGCTGATACTTGGATCTGCCTATATAATACTGCTGGTGTAGAGATTGCTGATGAGACATGGCTGGTAAGGATGTCTGCTGGTGAGATATTTCTGATGGACATGTCCGCTGGCGCATGAATATGCCTGTAAAAGAGTTTTTGACGTCCCTTTTTATCACAAGGTTCAATGTTTTAACATTTTTGAATTTTCGGTAGTGTAGACACCCAGAATTCGTACTCTATATTATACAAATTGTCCTATAAATAATTGTTTATTTATAAATTGACTAACACTAGTTTCTATGATTATTTCAGGAAACAAAATATTCAACAGGACCAACGACGTCCAACAAACATTAACAACTTCAGTTAGATCAACATCAAGGGTCAAATCTGAAGATACAAAGCTTACAAGGTGCTAAACATAAAAGAAGATAATTCCAGGGTTGAAAAGCAAATTGAACAACTTCAAGGCACAAAGATTAAATAAAATTGATGGAAGATCTGAAGCATAAAGAATGAAAGACCTTCTAAGTGTAATTTCAGGGTTTAGTGCGCTGAAACCTTTTTTAGTGCGCTGATACACCAAATGCAAGCTTTGGTGCACAGATGCCCATCCTGGTGCGTCACGCACCGAACCAGGACTGCCTCATAAGTCAAGCCACCCGACTGCTGAAGACTTTGAAGCCACAAACAAAGTTTCGTGCATTGCCTGGCCCCGAGAGTAGCACAAATATCTCTCCCCAGCTCCCCTATAAATACACTCTCCCTCTCAAAGGAGAACTCACTCAGCTCACACTCTTTCTCTCAACACCAACAACAGACTATGAGTTCTCTCTCTCTCTCTCTCTCTCTCTCTCTCTCTCTCTCTCACTGAAAGAAAGAAAAAAAAATAAAGAAAAGCTCTCTGCTCTCTCTCTTGCTCTCCCTCAACCCAAGAAAACAAATCGTTCTCTACCTGAGCAAATTTCACACACACACACAAACACACAGTATTCTTTGAGCACACTCAATATCAAAACATAAGTCTTCTTTTCCTATTATTGTTAAAAAATTATGTATAAAATCTCTATAGACTTTAAAACTTTACCATCCACATATTATAAATATTATGCTCAAATATTTTTATAATTATGTCCAATTCTAATACCACTTAAATATTTCTTAATCATTAAACTATTAAAACATAACCTCTTTAGTTGAAAGGAGTAATTAATTTCCTCTTAGACACATCATATCTAATGCAAACTTCTAATGTTAGAAATAAACATTACTAACTGCATTCCAAATTAATTATCGTTTTAGCAAAAAAAGAATTATCCCAAAAGTATAAGATTTTGAAAAACATTGAGTCATATTCTTTCCAAAATACCTTTATTTACTACTAACAAATTAAATGCTCTACTTTTAAGAGACCTGGAAAATATAAACAATTTCTTTAAAAAAAACAACCAAAAATCCTATCAAATACTCACCACACTAAAAATAAAAATGGAAGAAAATAAAAAAACAAACACGGATTTCAAAGGAAGTTTGAATCCATTCTTAACTTTAAGCAAAATTCAAAATTCTAATTTTGGCTCCTATATTTTTAAATTTTCTTGTTCTTCGTTGGATTTTGTATCTTGATGGGAAAATACTCATCAAAGTAAATCAATCTTTTTATTAACTTTTTTAATCCATGTGCATAATTATAAATACCAATTAATCGTTCTCTACTTAAATATCTCAAAAAAGTAATTTTTTTAATTTTAAGGAAATACTCTAGAAGTCCATAAGTTATTGCCTTCCTATATTTTTTTTATTTAAAATTTTTCTTTTTATGATATTACTTTTACTAATTTACCTTACTTTCTTTTCTTACTTTAATTATGATTAAATGTATATTGACATTAAAGAAAACTTTACACTATAACACACTATAGTAATATTAATTATCAAGCTAATTAATTTTTTTTAATCTATGTTCAAAATCACACACTGTTTAAGATAGAGTCCACTTTTTTTAAAAAAAAATCTAACATGTAAACAAATTAAATTAAAATTTTACATACTTTATTTATATTTTAGTAAATAAACTACTTTTAAAATATTATATATTACAACTTTCATAACTTCGTAAAAATAATTAAAATAATATAAATTATTAATTAAATTTTAACTAAGTTCACACAAAAAATTTAAAATGAACTATTTGACTAGAATAGAAGTAATAATTTAAGGTAGGAAGTATTTATTAAGACAAAGACAAAAAAATAAATTTAGTAAACGACTAAATTTACCCTTTCTAAATTCAACTTCAATAGATAAATATTAAAGATTGTATATATGCCGCTAAAATTGTTGACAGAATTTACCACAAGAATTTTCTTAAACAAACCAAAAAAAATAAAAAAATATATACTTTTCGACATGAGCGTGCTATTTCGCAAAAACACATGAAGCACGGGAAACAACACAATTTGGCTTTTCTAATGTCAAATACTCCGTCCATCCCTAAATTATTGTTTCCTTTCTTTTTTCGTCCGTCTTAAAATAATTATTTTGTTTAAAACTTTTCTTTTTAGAACAACATTTTTACTATTTTACCTTTACTTTTTCTTCCTACTTTAATTTATAGATCACATACACATAGACAGAAACAACACATTTTGCACATGGAAATTTAGCCTGCTGGCTTGAGCTCATGGCTTCCAAACTGGAGGTCATGGGTTCGATCCCCCAGGAGTTAGAGGGAAGACTTTCTCTCCTATGCGCTTCTATGCATGCATTTGTGTGTGTATGTGCGAGTAGAGAAAAAAAAAAAGAAACAATACATTTTTTTAATACTATTCCAATATTAATAAAGACCACATACACATAAACATTAAAAGAAACAACACATTTTTTCAATACTATTCCAATATTAATAATCAAGTCAATTAAATTTTCTTAATTCGTGTGTCAGGTCAACCCAGACAATAATTTAGGAACGGTGGGAGTAATTTTACTAGCCTTTGGAAAATAAAACATAAAAACAGACTAAAAAGTTAAAAATCGTTTTTGCGACAACAAAATTCCATACCTGTTGTTAAAGAAAACAAATTTAACGAGCTAAAAGGATTCCAAACAACTTGAAAATCTCAGACATCCAAGGAAGGAATGAAGCAGCATAATCTCTCAAGCCTGGCGAAGGCGAAAGATCTTAGTCGGCCACTGCGAATGTTTCTGAGAAACAAGCCTTAGAATTATCATCATCGATCGATACTAATTCAAAATTTCAAATAAAAAAATCGACAAAAGAACAGATGAGATACCAGTATAATTAGATAGAAATTTTCCATCCACAAATGATCAGCAATATACAGAGGAAAAGGGATGGCTGACAAAGTGAAAAGGATGGTAAAAATTTTCTTTTCAAGGGGACATGTTCATCCCTTAAGCAATTGATGGTTATATGCTAAAGGGGCAGACCGTCCCCAATAATCAAAATTGGGGAGACTTAATTTTAAAAATAGAATAAAATTGGTGCCTCAGACATCCAAGGAAGGAGATGAACAACACAAGCTCTCAAGCCTGGCGAAGGCGAAAGCTCAAATCAGGCGGCCACTGCGAATGTTTCTGAGAAACAAGCCTTAAAAGTTTTCATCACCGACACCACCAAACTATGAATCAATAGATCATTAAAAAACCAATTTCAAAAAACCAATTACAATCCAAACTTACTTCAAAACCAAATTAAGATCAACAACAAATTAATTTCAAAACCCAATTAAGATCAATAACAAACCAATTTCAAGACCCAATTCAGATCAATGCCAAAACGATTTCGAAACGCAATTAAGATCAATATCACACCAATTTCAAACGAAATTACAACAATACCAACCCAATTTCAAAGCAAAATTACAACATTGATAGAAAGAGAAAGAGTTTGAGAGAGAGGGAGACGGCGGGATTTACGCGGGATGTAAGGAAGTTGAAGGAGAGGGTTGCGAGACGAGGATTATATAGTGACGAGATTTAGGGTTTTGAGGGGTTAATAATGTTCTATTGACGGCTGCGGTTTCAGTGTTGAGCGAGCTATTACCGAGCCGCGGAAGGCGGAACAATCTCGAAGTAGGGTTACAAAATGAGTCCGAGAGAGGTTTTACGCTTTGTTTGGGTGGCAAGTATATATGTTTACATTTTCAATCATTTTATTCCACGACAATTGTTTTCAAATGTTTAAGTACTTTTTTTATAATTAATTAATTAATTATTTCAAAATTATCCTCATAACAACTTATCATATTTTAAGATCTGTTTTTCTTAATTTACTCATGTAAATCATGTTTTTATTCCTATTACGATTTCTTACTAAAATTTTAATCCATATCAACTTAAAAAATAAAATCGAATGAGTAGAAGATCGAATTCACTGTAAAATTGAAATCATTGATTCAATGAAAAATGTTATTATGTTATTGTTGAAATTCAGATTAGATACCATTGTTTCGAAAGTTTTTGAGAATTTTGGTTTATCTGAGTAGATCGAATGAATTAGAGATAAATATTCTAATTTTTAATAGGATAATTGTACTTTAAAATATATTGTAGGATCACACAACAATTATTGTTTAACAAACGAAGAAGATTTCAATAATATGGTGTCATTAGCTAAAATTTTATCAGTTTGCATTTTAATTGTTAATGTTTTTGAAACTGATAATGATTTGACATACGTGATTAATAAAGAAGGCAAACATAGAGATGAGATTGCAGAGATCGCACCCGATGTAACAGCTATTACAGACGATGCACAAGACTTGCATTGCAATACACGAGACTTGCATCGCTATGCACATGATCGCTTGCATCACGATGCACAAAACTTGGACAATGGTAAAACAACACTTGTGCATCGCGATACATCAATTTTAATGTGCGATGCACTGCAATGTAATGAGCATAACAATCAAAGTAAGTGTAACAATTATGCAAGTTTTGAAAGGGATGATGAAATCATGTTACGACATATGTCATATTCAAACATCAAAGAACTTTTTAAATTCTGGTTAAACATCTCTTATTACTGGTGTTGGTCAAACATTTAACGATGGAATGGAAGATTTTCATATGCAGTTTATAAAGTATTCATTCAAGACTAGATTTGATTTTATTTTCATTAAGAACAACTATAAGAGGATTAGTGTTGCATGTGTAAAGAAATACAGTGATGATTGCAGTTGGTTCATCAATGCATCTTCATTTCTTGATGAATCAGTATGGATATAAAAGTGCAACATTTCACACAGTTGTCATCTGACAATGATTAACGATAATAATTCAAAAAGGATGTGTTGTGGTGTTGTATTTTGTATAGATTTGCTTGTATCCATAACCTAAGTCTAAGCCAAGGTGACTAATGGGCCTGCGTGTCTGTTAGAGTGATAACTTGTACTTAGACAAACTGCTTGTAATAGCTTAGGATTGCTTTTTGTTCTTAGCTTAGTCTTCAGAAAATGGCCTGTTGTATATCAGTTATGTTCATATCAGCTGTGAGACCCCGTTCCCATTTTCATCCTATTTCACTTATGGGTATTTTGAGTAAGTTTAATTATCTTTAGATTTATGCTTTAAACCACTGTGAGATGGAAAAAGTTACACACAAAAGCATGGATACATGCTTAAACCCGGAATTCAACCCATCCGACTAGCTTGTAGTGATTTGGCCATAACTTTGTATAGAAAACTCGAATTTACAAACTGTTTGATTCTGTGTAAACTAAACTTAAAGAGCTTTCCAACGACATCTTATTTGCAATTTTTGGACTTGTGGATTATCTTAGGCAAGTCTTTAATGTTGACCCAAAATTACAGAATTTTATACTAACAATTGACCAATGTTTTAATTGGTTGACAAGTTGACTATTTGACCCATTTGCTTTGACTGAAGTTAGGCCATGAAATTGACCAGCCATTATAGTCCCTTAGACCACAAGAGAGGCCCCAAAACACTCTCCATTCCATCATCTTCAACCTTGGACACTAGAGAGAATGTAGAGAGAGAGTAAGAGTGTTCTAGAGTGAGAAAGTGAGATATCTTGAGTTTGGAGAAGACTCTCAACAATCAAATCATACCATTTTGAAGGTCTTGACTAGAGGATCACTCTCCCATAATTGCATGTTGGTTTTCTTGAGTTCTCTTGGGTTGAATTCATCAAGAGGTAAGTAACTATAATGTTTTGTATATTTATTAGTTGAATTGGAAGAGTAAAGCATGTAGGATGCGTAGTTGTTCATCTTTGCGTAATTTCTTGAAAGAAATAAGTAATTGACCACTTAAAATGATATTATGTTAGTTGATAATCAATGGCTATGTGTAGAGGTTGTCATGAGATTTGGTGAAGTGTTAGTAACATATTAGAAAGTGAAAAACATGAATTTCAAGTAAGTTGCAGTCCCTATTTTGGGCTATTTTTAGAAATATTCTGGTACTAATCTACAATTGGAAATTTACTAAATTTTGGATATGTTATTCTTATGCATGTTAGGTAGTTCCCTGTAAATTTTTATAAATTTTAGAGGTCGGGAAGTACCTCGTTTAGGTTGCATATTATCACTGCGCAGAGTGAACTGTTTCTGGAAATCCTGGGTGCTAGTTCCAGATTTAAGTGACTGAATTTTGACGATTATAAGTTCAAATGAGGTGATTTAAAGTGGAAAAATATAGTTAAAGATGTTTAGTTTCTGGGTATGTAAGAATTGTAATATTTGGGTATACGTAGAATATTTGGTGAATTTAACGGTACGGCTGCGCAGTACTTAGTAAGTATCGTTGTTGTTAGTCTCCAAGAATTAGAGACTCGTTGAGTTGCAATTGCTGTTATTGTAAAACATTGAGTATTAGTAACTCGCTGGGATTTCAATTCGCATAAAGGTTCAGTTTATATCGTTATATTTTATTGACTCCGTTTGAGTCGTTACCAATATTCGAGACATCGGGATGAAACCGTGGTATCACCCCTAATTAATCATTTTATCCTCAACACCATTATTCGATAATATAAACAAAACAACCTCAAAAATTCATAGCAAGTAAACTCACGACAAAAATCTCAGCGAGTTACTATTATACAAAGCCTATTAACACAATATGATTTCTCCAGCACCACGCAACAGTAACGTTAAATTCATCAAATATTCCACAAAAAACCAAATATTACAATTATTCCATATTTAGAAACTTGACATCTGAAACTATAATTTACCACTTTAAATTACCTCATTTGGACTAATAATCATCAAGAATCAGCCACTTAAAGTTAGATCTAATACCCAGAATTTCAAGCAACAGTTTACTCGGCGCAGCGATAAAACACAACCTAAACGAGGTACTTCCCGACCTCTAAAATTTATGAAAATTTACAGAGAACAACATAACATACATAGAATAACATATCCAAAATTCAGCAAATTCCTAATAGTAGATCAGTACCAGACTTTTCACGAAAATAGTCCAAAACAGGGACTGCAACTAACTTGAAATTTATGTGTTTTTCGTTCTAACTTGTAACTAACATCTCACCAAATATCCTACGCATGTCCAAATATTATGAATCTTATATACCCAGAAACTAGACATTCCAAATTACAATTTACCATTTTAAATCAGTCCATTTGGACTTATTTTCATCCACATGCAACCATATAAAGATTGAACTACAACCCAGAATTTCCAACAACAGTTCATTCTGCGTATTGATAATACGCAACCTAAACGAGGTACTTCCCGACCTCTAAAATTTATGAAAATTTCCAGGATTTTACACAACATATTAATGTAAAACATATCCAAAATTCAGAAAATTCCCAAGGACGAATTTTCCCCAGAAAATTCAACATCATGCCTTAAAACTGTGACAAATCTTATTTCAAGAACTAAGCATTTGGCTTCCAAAAATCATCATGTCTTCTCCCAATTATATTTGCAACCTCAAAAAATAACATAATATATCATAACATAAGTTAGAGCAACTAATCACATGTTTCTTCCAAGGATTTAACACAATAATGATCAACTAACACCACCTACATGCTCTACTCTTCCAATTTATCTCATAATCAAACAAAATATTATAGTTACTTACCTCTACCAAAATTAAGCCATGGGAACTAGCATGCAATCCATGGAAAGTGTTCTCCTAGTTAAGAGCTCCACAATGACGAAGACGGATCGTGATTTGGACCTCAAATGAGCAAACTATGCACTTTCTCACTCTAGAACTCTCTCATCTTTCTCTCTAAGCTCTAAGGCTGAAGATGAACAAGTGAAGGTGTTCTTGGGCCTCTAATGGAGTCATGGTGACTTAGTAAGTCTAGTCAAAGAGTCAATAGACGTCCATAAGTCTTAGCCAATGAAAATTGAGTCAAATGGTCAACTCACTTAAAACCTAGTCAAAGCTGTCACAATTCTGATTTTTTAGTCAACTTTAAAGACATGCCTGAGATGATCTAAAAGTCCAAAAATTACGAATAAGGTGTCGTTGGAAAGCTATTTGATTCCAGTTTACAAAAAATCAAACGGTTTGCAAATCCAAGTTTTTTACACAAATCTATAGCCAAATTACTACAGACTATTCGGATGAACAGAATTCCGAGTTTAAGCATGCATCTATGCTTTTGTGTGTATCTTTTTCTATCTTAAGGTCAAAACACACTCAAAACTCAACCTAATCATCCTATATTGATGCACAAATGACAAAGAACTCAAGATTCAACATACCCGAAGTTAAACACACGAAACACACTCGAATTGACCCAACATACGAGTGAACTAGGAAAGAAGTAGGATTGGGGTATTTGTTGTATTTAGTTTAGATTTGCTTGAATCCATAACCTTAGTCTAAGAACAAGGTGACTAATGGGCCTGCGTGTCTGTTAGTGTGGCAACTTGATCTTAGGCATAGCATTGAAAAGCTTAGGGTTGCCTTTCTTTATAAGACTTGAAGTAAAATAGCCTATAGGACATCGTAAGTCCTCTACAGTATAGGCAGATTTTGAATCAGCAATTCTTTCCTTGGAAATTGGACAAGCTTATGCCTGTCAAGCTTCATCAACAATGTTTGAAGATTCAAGATCATCCGATAGAGATCTGCAGAAGATGTGCCTCAAATTAAAAGACCTCATTAAATGCAATACAACGTTAACCTGCAACTCTCATTTAATGAAGGTTTCCATTCTCGGCAAATACTCAGAAATGGACACTTCTCCTGCATGCTCAGACCGCCCATTTTTGGCAAAAGACGAAGACGATCGCAAGTTACTTGAATGACCTATCGAGTCAACAACCATATTAGGGCATTAATTGCTCTTAAATTCAAAATTAGAAGATCTCCAACGGCTCCAAGTTTCCTTCTGCATATAAAAGGAGACTTCATTGCTGCATTCAACATACTCCAACTACTCCAACTACTGAATCCCCATTGTCTTCAAGTTCTTAAAAGCCTTAAACGTCCTATCTGTACTTAGTCATTGAAGAGCTTCACACTTAGACGTCCAGTCCATTAAAGCACTTCATTGATTGCAACACCTAGCTTTTCATAGCTCACGAGAATTGTATCTTATTGATATCAATTCTCCCACACAAACACTTGGTCAACAAAATTTTTGTACACAATCCATTAGAGATTTAGTTTGTAAAATATCTAGTGGAAAAACTTAGTACACGATTTTCAAATCCAAAGTTGACCACTTTGGTTGTGGACGTAACACTTATTTATAAGTGTGAACCATATTAAATTCTCTGTCTACTTGTGTGTATGATTGTGAATTGTTTACGTTGCCTTAAATTTCCAGATTTCCAAACTGTTGGGAACTGCTGATCTTGACCTGTGAAGATCAGCCATTCTCAACTTATCCTACTTCACAAGACTTCCGCCTGCAAAACTTTATAAAACCCTAGTGAAGTAAGACTTTTGAATCTATTTCAAAAATTGGAGATAGGCTATTCAACCCCCCCCCCCTTCTAGCCTATCTTGAGCAACCTTGGACCTAACAATTGGTATCAAAGCTTAACTCTTTGAAAACTTGTTTTTCCGAGATTAACCTCTTGAGAGATTAAAGATCATGGCTGCTCACCAAATGTTGGAAACATCAAATGTGAATCATTGTCCAGTTTTGGATGAAGTTCACTTTGACATCTGGAAAGACAAAGTCAAAAGACATATGAACTCAATTGATAAACGTTTGTGGAAATGTGTCACAGATGGACCCAGAATTCCTATGAAGCCAAATACACTGGCCACGGTAGATCCAACTGCTGAACCTGAAGTACCAAAGCCAGAAGGAGAGTGGGATGATGAAGACAGGAAGAATGATGCACTGGATGGAAGAGCCATCAACATTATTGCCAGCTGTGTTGACATAAGCACTTATCAGCAGATTATCAACCTGGACACAACAAAGGAAATGTGGGAAGCCATCCTTGAATATCTTGAAGGTGATGGTGAGACAAAGAACAACAAATTATACACCTGTATCCAGAAGTTTGACTCCTTCAAAAAGGATCCCAAAGAGTCTCTACGAAGCGCCTACGACAGATTTTATGAGGTAGTTAACTCTTGCTACTCCTTAGGAAAGAAGTATGAAAAGAAAGAAATAAACATGAGATTTCTAAATGCACTAGGCAGTCTATGGCACGTTAAAATCACTGCCATGAAAGAGTCAAAAGATTTAAACAAGTTGACTCTTAGAAACCTTTATGCCAGTCTATCAGTATATGAGCTTGAAATTCAACAAGCTCAAGAAATGGAAAAGAGTTTTAAAAACTTATCCTTACCAGCCATGTCTGCTGAACTTCCCTGTTCAAAACCTGATGAAACACCTTCTACATCCAGTGAAGATGATGATATTCTTTCTGACGAAGCATTTGCTATGTTTGTAAAGAAATATCAACGTTTCAAAAGGTCTAATAAATCATCATCACATAGGCTCTTTCACAAAGCGCATTTCCTAAAAAATTGCCAACCTAAAAGCTTTGCTCCTTATAAATCAGGAGACTATCAAAAAGAAAATGAGCTTGTCTGTTTCAATTGTAGGAAACCAGGCCACTTTGCCTCACAATGTCCAAAGCCGAAATATGAATTTTATAAGAAACGTCCCGAATATAAATCTCAAAAACAAAGGGATGGTGGTGAAGACATTGATGAAAGCAATCGCCTACATGGTGTGACACCGACACGATGAAGAGGACTCCTGTGACTTTGCTGAAGAAGCAAACATATGCCTTATGGCCAGGGAGTCACCTCATGATTCAGTTAGGTCACTACCATTTCAGCAAGATGATAGTGATGATGATGATGAGCTCAATGACCCATCAAAGGGAGAGCTCATTAAAGCAAACAAGGATATGCTAGAAGAGTTTTTAAAATTTAAAACTGCATATGTTAAATTAGCCAAGAAGCATGAACTAGCTGTCTCTGAGAAATCTACCTTGATGTCTAAGATCAAAGATCTTGATAGACAGCAAGCTGAAAGTATCAAATTGCTAAAAGAGAACAAAGCTTTGACTGAAAAAGTAGACTTTCTACTTGAACATGTCAAGAAAATAAATTCGAGAAAGATGATCGCAAAAGGTTGTCAATACTTGGAATAATTCTAAAGGAAACTTTGATACCATTCTTTCAAACCAAAAATGTCTTGATGACAAAGCGGTATAGGTTTCCAAAGTGAGTTCAATGTAGGAAGTTCTTCCGGTTCTCAAAAGAATGAGACATCTCAGTGATTCTTGAAGAATCGTGTAGAAGTTTCTTATGACCAGCCTCCTAAAAGGCAAGGACTTGGTTTCAACAAAGTTCCTTTTGTTTATCCCAAAAATATAAAAGTCAAGTCCAGAGGAAAGCAATCTGCCAGCAATGACTCTGCTAATAGAGAGTCTGAGCATCTTAAACCTGCTATTAGTCACTCTAAGAAATCAGGGATGACTAGTGGCAAGTCAAAGAATACTCAACTCAAGCCTATTAAATTTGTCAAAGGCAAGACGGCTGATCCCAAAACTGCCGATAAAAGGCTTAAAGGAGTTGAGCCTGTAAATGCAAGATCTTTTGATAAAAGGTCTACCTATGGTAAACCTAACATCAACAAGAAAAGGCATTATCAGCCTAAATCCTATAGGCCAGTTATCAGCACAAAAGTCACTCCAAAGCTGGCGATAATAAGAAGCCTCAAAAGAAATCATCATTCATGTTGAAGGTTTTCACAAATGCTCTTTCTGCAAAGGTCATGGTCATAAGATTCATGAATGCCTTCTGAGATTCACACCTAAATCTAGAGGATTTACTCCTTCAAAGGTTAAACAGGTGTGGGTCCCAAAAGGCTGCTAACCTTGAGGACCCTAAAAATAAAAGGGGACCATATTCTTAAATGTCCATATTTCAGGAATGCTTTATGGTCGTCAATGAAGAAGAGAAGGATCTATGGTATTTAGACAGCGGATGCTCTAAGCACATGACTGGAGATCCAAATCTTCTCTCAAATATTGTTGAAGCAAAGGGTCCCTCAGTTATTTTTGGAGACAATTCAAAAGGGAAGACTATTGGATATGGAAGCATAATCAGAGGCAACCTCTCCATCAGCAAAGTCTCTCTGGTTAAAGGTTTAAAGCACAATCTGCTGAGCATATCACAATTCTGTGATAAAGGTCTAACCTGTCAATTCTCCTCAAGTCACTGTCTCATAAAGGACAATGAGACATGTTCAACTATCCTGACAGGATTCAGAAAAGGGAATGTCTATGCTGTTGACCTTAATGCTATTGGAAGAAAGTCAAATCTATGTTTGGTTGCAAGGTCATCAACTGACAACTGCTGGTTATGACACAAAAGGCTTAGCCATCTCAATTTCAAATATTTGGTGAAGCTATCAAAGGAAAATCTAGTTGTAGGATTGCCTAAAATATCAGCTGAATCACACAGTCTCTGCAGAGCATGTCAACTAGGCAAACTACACAAATCTTCATTCAAAAGCAAGCCTTGCATGTCAACATCAAGACCTCTACAACTGCTGCATATGGATCTGTTTGGACCTGTCACTACTACAAGCCTCGGTGGCAGCAAGTACACACTTGTGGTAGTGGATGACTACTCAAGATTTACTTGGGTAGAGATGATGTCCTCCAAAGATGAAGCATATGACATCATTACTGAACTCTTCAGAAGACTACAAACTCAGAAGCTAGATGATATCTCTGATGTCAGATCTGACAATGGAACAGAGTTCAAGAACAATGGTGTTGCCAAATATTGTGATGACCATGGAATTGGTCACAATTTCTCTGCAGTTCGCTCACCTCAACAAAATGGAGTTGCTGAAAGGAAAAACAGAACTCTCATTGAAGTAGGAAAGACAATGATTGCCGAAGCCAAGCTGCCCATGTACTTCTGGGCAGAAGCTGTGAACACTGCCTGCTTCACCCAAAACAGGTCTATCATAAACAAATTTCATAACAAAACTCCATATGAAATATGGAGAGGCAGAGCTCCCAACATTGGATTCTTTAAAATATTTGGTTGCAAATGCTATGTTCTTTACAATGGTAGAGAACATAGAGGTAAATTTGAATCCAAAAGCGTGAAGGAATCTTTCTGGGATATGATAAATTTTCAAAAGCGTATAGGGTTTACAATAAAACTTCACTAAAAGTTGTTGAATCTGTACATGTCTCTTTTGATGAATTTGATTTTATTGGGCCACATGTGGCTCTTAAGATTACTAATGATTCTGATGAGTATGAGACAGGTACAGAACAGCCAAGCTCAAGATCTGCAGATCCCACTTCCTCACAAGTTCCTTCAAGAGTCAACCTATTAGAATCCTCAAATGAGCCAACAAATGAAAACTCTGAAAACCCTGAATCCCCCTCACATTCCACACCAGAAGTTATACAACCTACCTTAGAATTAACTTATCCTTCTGAACACCAAGCTTCAGATATCTCTTCTCTTCAAGAACCAAACTCTGCCGATGCAACAATAGGACAAGTTCAACCTGCAGAAGTTAGAGAAGTAAAAGATCATCCTATCACTCAAATCATTGGAGATCTCAATGCTGGTGTTCAGACAAGACAAGCTTCAAGGAATGAATGCATGTTGTTAGGTCCAAGGTTGCTCAAGATAGGCTAGAAAGGGGGGTTGAATAGCCTATCTCCAATTTTTTAAGATTGATTCAAAAGCCTTACTTCACTATGGTTTTATAAAGTTTTGCAGGCGGAAGTCTTGTGAAGTATAGGACAAGTTGAGAATGGCTGATCTTCACAGGTCAAGATCAGCAGTTCTCAATAATTTGGAAATCTGGAAATTTAAAATCAACACAAACAATTCACAATCACACACGCAAGTAGACAGAGAATTTAATATGGTTCACACTTATAAATAAGTGCTACGTCCACAACCAAAGTGGTCAACTTTGGATTTGAAAATCGTGTACTAAGTTTTTCCACTAGATATTTTACAAACTAAATCTCTAATGGATTGTGTACAAAAATTTTGTTGACCAAGTGTTTGTGTGGGAGAATTGATATCAATAAGATACAATTCTCGTGAGCTATGAAAAGCTAGGTGTTGCAATCAATGAAGAGCTTTAATGGACTGGACGTCTAAGTGTGAGGCTCTCCAATGATTAAGTACAGATAGGACGTTTAAGCTTTTAAGAACTTGAAGACAATGGAGATTCAGTAGTTGGAGTAGTTGAAGTGTTGAAGGGTTCTTGAATGCAGCAATGAAGTCTCCTTTTATATGCAGGAGGAAGCTTGGAGCCGTTGGTGATCTTTAAATTTGAATTTAAGAGCAATTAATGCTCTAATCTGGTTGTTGACTCCTGATAGGCTGTCCTGCAACTTGCAGTCTGTCTCTTGATTCTTTGCTAAAAATAGGCGGTGCGCTGCGGGAGGAATGTCCTTTTCGAGTGTATGCCAAGAATGGAAACCTTCATTAAATGATAATTGCGGTTAACGTTGTATCGCAATTAATGAGGTCTTTAAGTTAGGACATGTTTTCGCAGATGCCTATCGGACGTTCTTGGGGTTCTTCAACATTGCCGATGAAGCTTGGCCGATACGAGCTTGTCCGATATCCAAAGGAAGGGTGTTCAAATTTTGCCTATGTGTGCGAGGACGTCCGATGTCCTATAGGCTATCTTCTTCAAGACTTATACAATTAGCAACCCTAAGCTATTCAAGCTTATGCCTAAGTACAAGTTGCCACACTAACAGACACGCAGGCCCATTAGTCACCTTGTCTTAGACTTAGGTTATGGATTCAAGCAAATCTAAGCTAAAATACAACAATCTCCTCCTATTTGCTTGAGTCCATGACCCTACGAATACAATATCAGCTGACCATGTTCAAGTCTAGTAATAACATGCTGGTAAGATTGATATATTAAGGAAGCATGTCCTAGATGAACTTACACAAAGGTCATCGTATTCAAAAATTACAAAATGTTT
Source organism: Platycodon grandiflorus (assembly GCA_016624345.1). Lineage (NCBI taxonomy): Eukaryota > Viridiplantae > Streptophyta > Magnoliopsida > Asterales > Campanulaceae > Platycodon > Platycodon grandiflorus. Next base: position 5,655,705 of record CM028367.1, read on the forward strand.
ACAAATGAGAAATTGAGCATCAGACACTTGTAATTGGATTTAAAGACATGCGAATAGGCGAATAGGCAATATAGGACATGTCTTTAAACCGGGGTTTAAATTTCATGCATTCATATAATAAGCAGTTCATAGTAAAGCATGTAAAATTTAAAGTTAGATAAACAAGATGTTTAATATCAAGGTTAAGGAAATATAGAGTTCATCTATCGGTACGAGAGTATGACCTAGATGGTGCTTGACTTTTGCCTTTGTCAAATGAGGATTGCCCATAGCTTCTATGTCCATAACTTCTCGATGCCCATCTAGAGTCGACAACAACCTTTAGTCTTGCAATTTCTACTTTGGCTTCTGCTAGTTCTTCTTTTGTGTCAGCCAATTCATAGGAAAGATCGCTGTTTTTCTGTTTGGCTTCGGCTAACTCTTCTTTTGTGTCGGCCAATTCAGAGGAGAGATCGCGTTCTTTTGCTTGAGCGAGCATTATGCTCAATGAGCCTAGTCCGTGATCATTGTTGAGTCTAGCTATCTCCTCCTTCATGGACGCAAGCGAGGAGTGAATGAAGGAAATGTGATTGGCGTATGTTGGTGTTCTGGCGATAGAAAGCTAAGTGCTTCGTGGTGAGGTTGCGTGTCGCTCACCGAGGAGTGGACGAGCGATTTGCACGTTTTGGGATTGAAGCACAAGCTTGTATCCAAGGTCAACCATTTCTATGGTCTTCAATTGAGGTGGAGATTGTCCCAATTTTCCTTTAAGAGAGCGGCATTTGCGAGGATGTGGCCGAGAGACGATCGGTTAGAGCCGAGAGGCGAGATGGACCGGGAGCTTCAAAGGCGGCCTTGGCACCCCTAGAAATTTCCATGACTTGGGTCATGCGGTCGGCTGAACATGGGTGATGTGAGACGACCGCAGAGTGGTGCAGGGCCTTGGTTAGATCAACGAGATGACCTCAAACTCTTTCAAAAATTTATGAACCGCCTCAACAGGTATGTATCGAAGACTCGGGATGACTCGTAGGAGAGGACGGACTGCGAGGGGAAGGATGGGTGTGAAGGAAGAAGGTTGTAGTTTGGGTAGGGGAGGGAGGAGGATGGCCGGTAGAAGACCGTGATTGGCCGGAGGATGTTGGAGAATGGCCGAGGATGAAATGGAAATATGGCTGGTAGATGGTTATGATTGGCTAGGGTAGGTCAGACGAAGTGAGGGGTAGGTTGGAAGGACGAGAGAGACATGGGATCGAGTCCTTAGACGACCTATGAGGAAAGGAGTAGGGATAGAGATAGGTTGAGGTGAACGGTACAGAGCAGGGATGAGAGGGTTAAAGCCTAAAAAGGTGGTGACTACATCAAAGAAGTCGTAGACCACAGGCTGAAGAAGGACAGAAGGGTGACAGATGAGGGTGAAGACTGGGGGTTTAGGCAGAGAGAGGAAGGGAGAGATGTCTGATTTGGTTGGAAGGGGAAGGCCAAGGTCCTTGTGAATAGCAACCCATTGGCGGAAGATCATGAGATCTTGAACCGCGAGTTGTGGGAGAAGAACTGGACCAGGCGAGGAAGAGGATCATAATAGGCACCCCATTGGAGGATGATTTCACTGCAGACATAGGGCCGGCAAATCCTCTTAGGGTAGTCTAAAGTAGAGAGGAAAGGATCGGTATCACTGGATTGGGTGTAGGTCTGCTTCTCGATAACAAAGATCCCGAATTTTAGGATGAAATTGACGTAGGGATTTGGCTTGATGCGTTTGGAAGGAGGTTGATCAAGAAGGAGAGAGAACGCTTTGAAGATGGCTGATTTGTCGGGAAGGATGGTGAGGTGGAGGTATTTGTGGGCGAGTTGGGGAAGAAGGGGAGAATGAGTAGGTGAGGATGGAGGCGAAGAGGGATCGGGGCTCAAAAAATGCACGTTCTTCTTGGCACTCTTTTTAAAACGTCGTGCATGAGTAGAGGATGCGTTGGGGATGGTGTAGTTGCTGAAACCGCAGTGGAGGAACAGCAGAGAAGGATCGGCTTGGTTTGAAACTGTTTGTGTGGGAGGTGCGGTAGATGTAACATTAGGCGACCAAAAGATTCATCCGTGGTGGAGAGTCTGTTTGAGTGAGGGTTTGGATAGATCTGCGGGTTTGAAGGTAGAGGTATCCTTTTCAACCTCGATTTCGTGCGAGACTTGCGGTTTTTCTTGAGACGGAGGGTGAGAGTGGAGGAATGTTTGGCCTTTTGGAAGGAGGCTCGAAGGCTCATAGGGATCATGATCAAGTTTACTCGAGATCAAAGTCTTCGTGGTTCAGCCCCTATGGGTTTAGGCTCCTCCTCAGATACCTCGGTTTCGTAACAAGTGACCTTTCGTTTACCCTTGGCCGGCTGTAGAGGTGCCAGTAGAAGAAGCAGCAGAGCAAAGAATGGTTGATCTTTTGGCCATATCATCCCGTAACGGGTGACGTTGTTGATCGTGAAGACGTAGGTGTTAGACACCTTGATAAGGTCGTCATGATAACCTTGTCATCGATCTCTTCAAATCTGCGAAGAATGACATTGATGACCCTTACGAAAGGTCGTCGCATAGAGGGTTGAGCTTGAACATCGCAACACTGGGATAGCATGGAGAAGATGATTTTGGACCGCTTAAGTTGCTTTCAAGAATTACGCTTTTGGTCCATAGTAGTGCTGAGACGTAAAATGTCCCTTGCGCCATTTTTGAAGAGGATGCTCTTATCGAGCAGATGACCGATGTGATAGGCATTTTCGAAAGAGGTTCCTTGACATCTCGTAGAATCTTTCAAAGTTGAGCGATCCTCTCATCATTTCCCAAGCAAGCGTCGATTCAAGATCGGTCAAGTCCAGCTTTGCCTTCAATAGGCGCTCAAGGATTGCCCCAATATCCTTATAGGTCAATTTGATGTAGTGGCCTCGATGTAGCCCTTGATATAGCTTAGGTTGACCGGCTCATGGGCATTAGCCGGAGGAGGAGGCGGATCATTCGAGTGTAAAATTCCTCGCCTAAAGCATTGTCGTAGTGGGTATCATTAAGTTGGAACAGGGAAGAAGCCCACATTCGCCGATCCTTAGCAGGCATCGCCAGCTTGTGCTTATGATAGAATCTCGATCGATTGTCATCCCGGGTGATAATTTGACCGGGAGAATTCTTAGTGGAAGATTAGCGACTGCTTAGCCCTAGATGGCTTAAGATGCAGAGGATGACGTTGTGTCGGTAGCCTTGGAAGATTTAGTCCTTGCCTATACAGTTGGTGGATATGAGAACAGCACATAGATATAGGAAGGTATGTTTAAAACATCCGATACAAGTAATCAGGCGATATTAACACAAACAGGTACTGTTCAGATTAAAACCCAAAACATGTGCGTATGATGACAAACGACAAGAACAGTTCATGAACTGGGTTTCAAAATATCTACTGATTTTTGTCACTTTTAAGTAAATAGGATTGCATAAGCTGAAGACATAATATCACAGAAATCTGAAGTCACAATTTTATGCTACATAAACAAGATTCAAACATCAATTTCAAGATTTTGCAGTTCGTCAATGATGTACAGTACTAAATTACACAAATTAGGTTAATGCAAACCATAAATCTTGATTTAAATGAATTTAAAGGTGTAGAAATCATTACCATTGATGATTTCTGCTTGAGAACAAGAGAAATTTGAAGATTTGAGAAGATTTGGGAAGATTGCAGATTGGAAGTTGAGAGGTTTTTGAAAACTAGCAAATGGCGGTTTTTGAAAAATGTGAAGAAATACTGTATCATTCGCCTTTTTGTACTTTTGACAGGTTAATAAATGGTGTTTGATAATTTTTGAAGTCCGCATTTATGACCTGATGAGTGACTGTTTGCACAACGCACTTAGGTCTGCCTATTTTCTATAAAGACTGCCGACAAGGAAATGTAAGGACTTACTCAGTATTGTCCATAGTCTCGGCGGAGTTGCAATTAGCAGATCACATAGACAATTTTGTAAAATGATTTAAAGAATTAGTCAGAAAGGTTAAGGATTTAGGTCAAGCATACCAAGCTCTCATAGTCACATATTGCATGCTGATGTTACCTTTTTCAACATGATCTTTAAGAAAGTGATATCTCACATCAATGTGCTTTATTTTGGAGTGCATGACAGGATTTTGAGAAACTGAGATTGCTGATGTGTTGTCACACATTATAGGACAATCGCCAGCTTTGATCTCATAGTCAACAAGTTGCCGTTTGATCCACAAGCAAGGAGCAGCTACCAGCCTATGTATTCGCTTGTTGAAGTTGAAACAGAGGTTTGCTTCTTCGGCCCATGAGACAAGTCTATTTCCTAAGAATTGACATGTCCCACTTGTGCTTTTCCTGTCAACTTTACATGCAGCAAAATCAGCATCAGAATAGCCTATAAGATTAAAAGATGAATCTCTAGGATACCAGATTCCCAAATTGGAAGTATCTATTAAATATCGATGATTCTTTTGATCGCTTGTAGGTGAGACTCTTTGGATCAGCTTGAAATCTAGCACAAACACAAACAAAGAAACATGATATCGTCTACTAGCGCTAAGTATAAAAGTGAACCAATCATGCCTCTATAAAGAGTCATGTCCACTTTCTTGCCCTTCTCATCTTTGTCAAGATGGCAATTAGTAGCCATAGGAGTCTGAAGTCGTTTGCATTCTCAAGACCAAATTTTTGATAACATCCTTTGCATATTTGGCTTGACTGATGAAGATACCATTTGAACTTTGTTGAATTTGAAGACCAAGGAAAAAGTTGAGTTCTCCCATCATGCTCATTTCAAATTTACTCGCATAAGCTTTTCAAACCTTTTGCAAAGATTTTCATTAGTAGAGCCAAAGATAATATCATCAACATAAATTTGAACAAGTAAGGAATGACCTTTATGCTTCATAATGAAAAGAGTAGTGTCAATTTGACCTCTTACAAAGCCTTGAGATGTCAAGAACTTTGAAAGGGTCTCATACCGTGCTCTTGGAGCTTGTTTGAGTCCATAAAGGGCTTTCCTCGCTTGTAGACATCTTCTCTTCTTGAACAATTTATGAAGCCAGGAGGTTGTTCTACATAGACTTCTTCTTGAAGTTCTCCATTCGAAATGCACTCTTCACGTCCATTTGATAAACTTTGAAGTCTTTGTAAGAGGCATAGGCCAAGAATAATCGATAGCCTCTAATCTTGCAACAGAGCAAATGTCTCATCATAGTCAATACCCTCCTCCCGTCTATATCCTTGGGCTACCACCGCCTTGTTTCGTAATGTTGCCGTTTTCATCCATTTTGTTTCGAAAACCCACTTTGTGCCAATAACGCTTGTCCTTTAGGCCTAGGGACCGTGACCGACTTGGCATCTGTCAAATTGGTTTAGCTCTTCTTGCATAGCTTCCACCCGCCTTGGATCTTCCGAGCTTCATCAATCTTTTGGGTTCAATGTTAGATACAAATGCAGAGAATACATGCATTCATTCCTTGAAGCTTGTCTAGTTTGCACGCCGATTAAGATCTCCAATGATTTGAGTGATAGGATGATCTTTTACTTCCCTAACTTCTGCAGTTGAACTTGTCCTATTTCATCGGCAGTTGGATTCTTGAGAAGTAGAAGTGTCGAAGCTTGGTTTTCTCAAGGATAGGTTAATTCCAAGGTAGGTTGTATGACTTCCGGTGTGGAAGGCAAAGTGGATTCGGGATTTTCGAGTTTTCATTTGTTGGTTCATTTGAGGATTCTATTAAGTTGACTCTTGGAGGAACTTGTGAAGGAGTGGGATCTGCAGATCTTGTGCTTGGCCGGTCCGCACTGCCTCATACTCATCGAATCATTAGTAACTTTAGGAGCCAAATGTGGCCCAATAAAATCAAATTCATCAAAAGAAACATGTACGATTCAACAACTCTTAGTGAAGTTTTATTGTAAACTCTATAAGCTTTTGAAAATTTAGCATATCTCGAAAAATTCCTTCATCACTTTTGGATTCAAATTTACCTCTATGTTCTCTACCATTGTAAAGAACATAGCATTTACAACCAAATATTTTAAAGAATCCAATGTTGGGAGCTCGCCTCTCCATACTTCATATGGAGTTTTGTTATGAAACTTGTTTATGATAGACTGTTTGTGTGAAGCGGCGATTCACGCCTTCCGCCCGTAAATACATAGGCGCTTGGCTTCAAGAATCATTGTCTTTCCCGCTTCAATGAGAGTTCTGTTCTTCCTTTCAAAGAACTCCATTTTGTTGAGGTGTGCCAACCGCAGAGAAATTGTGACCAATTCCATGGTCATCACAATATTTGGCAACACCATTGTTCTTGAACTGCTCCATTGTCCGATCGACATCGAGATATCATCCAGCCTTCGAGTCGAAGTCTTCAAGAGTTCAAGAATGATGTCATATGCTTCATCTTTGGAGGACATCATCTCTACCCAAGTAAATCTTGAGTAATCATCAACTACCACAAGGGTATACTTGCGCCACCAAGACTTGTAGTAGTCACAGTCCAAACAAATCCATGTGCAAGAGCCGTAGAGGTCCGGTCGTTGATAAGCAAGGCTTGCTTTTGAATGAAGATTTGTGTAGTTTGCCTAGTTGACATGCTCGCAAAGACGTGTGATTCAGTGATATTTTAGGCAAACCAACAACTAGATTGTCCTTTGATAGTTTCTCCAGTATTTGAAATTGAGATGACTAAGCCTTTTATGCCACAACCACCGTTGTCGTTGATGACCTAGCAACCAAGCATAGATTTGATTTTCTTCCAACAAAGATTAAGGTCAACAAAGATAGACATTCCCTTTTCTGAATCCTGTCAGGATAGTTGAACATGTCTCATTGTCCTTTATGAGACAGTGACTTGAGAAAAACTGACAGGTTAGACCTTTATCACAGAATTGTGATATGCTCAGCAGATTGTGCTTTAAACCTTCAACCAGAGAGACTTTGCTGATGGAGAGATTGCCTCTGATTATGCTTCCATATCCAATGGTCTTCCCTTTTGAGTTGTCTCCAAAAATGACTGAGGGACCCTTTGCTTCAACAATACTTGAGAGAAGATTTGGATCACCAGTCATATGCTTTGAGCATCCACTGTCTAGATACCATAGATCTTTCTCTTCTTCATTGACAGCCATAAAGCATTCCTGAAATATAGACATTTAAGAATATGGTCCCCTTTTATTTTTGGGTCCTCAAGGTTAGCATCCTTTGGGATCCACACTGTTTAACCTTTGGAGGTGTAAATCCTCTAGATTTAGGTGTGAATCTCAGAAGGCATTCATGAATCTCATGACCATGGCCTTTGCAGAAAGAGCATTTGTGAAATCCTTCAACATGAGTAATGATTTCTTTTTGAGGCTTCTTATTATCAGCAGTCTTTGAAATGACCTTTGTGCTGATAACTGGCCTATAGGACTTAGGCTGATAATGCCTTTTCTTATTGATGTAAGGCTTATTATAGGTAGACCTTTTATCAAAAGATTTTGCATTTACAGGCACAACTCCTTTAAGCTTTTTATCGGCAGAGTTCACTCTTTTCACCCTTTTATAGGCAATGTTGGGATCAGCAGTCTTGCCCCTGACAAATTTAATAGGCTTGAGCTGAGTATTCTTTGACTTGCCACTAGTCATCCCTGTTTTCTTAGGGTGACTAATAGCAGTTTAAGTTGCTCGACTCCTATTAGCGAGTCATTGCGCATTGCTTTCCTTTGGACTTGTCTTTTGTATTCTTGGGATAAACAAAAGGAACTTTGTTAAAGCCAAGTCCTTGCCTTTGGGAGACTCGCTGGTCATAAGAAACTTCTACACCAATTCTTCAAAGAATCACAATAGATGTCTCATCCTTTTGAGAACCAGAAGAACTACCTTCATTGAACTCACTTTGGAAACCAATACCAGTTTTGTCATCTAAAGTTTTTTGGTTTAAGAGAATGGTATCAAAGTTTCCTTTAGAGTTATTCCAAGTATTGACAACCTTTTGAAGGTCATCTTTCTCAGAATTTATCTTCTTGATGTGTTCAAGTAGGAAGTCCACTTTTTCACCAAAGTTTTGTTCTCTTTTGCAATTTGATACTTTCAACTTTGTCTATCAAGATCTTTGATCTTAGACATCAAGGTTGATTTCTCGAGACAACTAGTTCATGCTTCTTGGCTAGTTTTACATAGGCACTTTGAATTTTGAAAACTCTTCCAAAGATATCTTTGTTTGCTTTGATGAGCTCTCCCTTTGATGGGTCATTGAGCTCATCATCATCATCACTGTCATCTTGTTGAAAAGGTAGTGACCTCACTGAATCATGTGGTGACTCCCTGGCCATAAGGCATATGTTTGCTTCTTCAAAGAAAATCACAGAGTCATCCTCATCGTGTCGTTGTCACACCATGTAGGTAGGTTGCTTTCATCAATGTCTTCAGCCACCATCCCTTTTTGCTTTTGAAATTTTGACTCGGGACGTTTCTTATAAAATTCATACTTTGGCTTAGGACATTGAGACGCAAAATGGCCTGGTTTCCTACAATTAAAACAAACTAGCTCATTATCCTTTTGATGGTCTGATTTATAAGGAGCGAACTTTTGTTTGAGCAAATGTTTTATGAGGAACGGCAGTTTTGTGAGAGGACTGCCTATGTGATGATGATTTGTTAAACCTTTTGAAACGTTGATATTTCTTTACAAACATAGCAAATGCTTCGTCAGAAAGAATATCATCACCATCAATAGATGATGTAGATGGGGTTTCATCAAGTGTTGAACATGAAGGTTCATTAGATATGGCTGGTAATGACAAGTTTTTAAAACTCTTTTCCATTTCTTGAGCTTGTTGGATCTCAAGCTCATAGACTGAAAGACTAGCATAAAGATTTCTAAGAGTCAATTTGTTTAAATCTTTTGACTCTTTCATGGCAGTGATTTTAACATGCCATAAACTGCCTAGTGCATTTAGAAATCTCATGTTTATTTCCTTCTTTTCATACTTCTTTCCTAAGGAGTAACAAGAGTTGACTACCTCATAGAATCGTCGTAGGCGCTTCGTAGAGACTCTTTGGGATCCTTTTGAAGGAGTCAAACTTCGGATGCAGTATATAATTTGTTGTTCTTTGTCTCACCATCACCTTCAAGATATTCAAGGATGGCTTCCCACATCTCCTTTCCGTGTCCAAGTTGATAATCTGGCGATAAGTGCTTATATCAACACAGGTAATGATGTTGATGGCTTTTCCATCCGAGCATCATTCTTTCGTCTTCATCATCCCACTCTTCTTCGGCTTTGGTACTTCGTGTTCACTTGGATCTACCGCGGCCGTGTATTCGGCTTCATTGGAATTTTGGGTCCATCTCGTGACACATTTCCACAAACGTTTATCAATTGAGTTCATATGTCTTTTGACTTTATCTTTCCAGATGTCAAAGTGAACTTCATCCAAGACAGACAATGGTTCACGTTTAAAGTTTCCAACATTTGGTGAGCAGCCATGATCTTTAATCTCTCAAGAGGTTAATCTCGGAAAAACAAGTTTTCAAAGAGTTAAGCTCGATACCAATTGTTAGGTCCAAGGTTGCTCAAGATAGGCTAGAAGGGGGTTGAATAGCCTATCTCCAATTTTTAAGATTGATTCAAAAGCCTTACTTCACTATGGTTTTATAAAGTTTTGCGCGGAAGTCTTGTGAAGTATAGGACAAGTTGAGAATGGCCGATCTTCACAGTCAAGATCGCAGCTCAATAATTTGAAATCTGAAATTTAAAATCAACACAAACAATTCACAATCACACACAAGTAGACAGAGAATTTAATATGGTTCACACTTATAAATAAGTGCTACGTCCACAACCAAAGTGGTCAACTTTGGATTTGAAAATCGTGTACTAAGTTTTTCCACTAGATATTTTACAAACTAAATCTCTAATGGATTGTGTACAAAAATTTTGTTGACCAAGTGTTTGTGTGGGAGAATTGATATCAATAAGATACAATTCTCGTGAGCTATGAAAAGCTAGGTGTTGCAATCAATGAAGAGCTTTAATGGACTGGACGTCTAAGTGTGAGGCTCTCCAATGATTAAGTACAGATAGGACGTTTAAGCTTTTAAGAACTTGAAGACAATGGAGATTCAGTAGTTGGAGTAGTTGAAGTGTTGAAGGGTTCTTGAATGCAGCAATGAAGTCTCCTTTTATATGCAGGAGGAAGCTTGGAGCCGTTGGTGATCTTCAAATTTGAATTTAAGAGCAATTAATGCTCTAATCTGGTTGTTGACTCCTGATAGGCTGTCCTGCAACTTGTAGTCTGTCTCCTGATTCTTTGCTAAAAATAGGCGGTCTGCGCTTGCAGGAGGAATGTCCTTTTCTGAGTGTATGCCAAGAATGGAAACCTTCATTAAATGATAATTGCAGGTTAACGTTGTATCGCAATTAATGAGGTCTTTAAGTTAGGACATGTTTTCAGCAGATGACTATCGGACGTTCTTGGGGTTCTTCAACATTGCTGATGAAGCTTGGCTGATACGAGCTTGTCCGATATCCAAAGGAAGACTGCTGGTTCAAATTTAGCCTATGTGTGCAGAGGACGTCCGATGTCCTATAGGCTATCTTCTTCAAGACTTATACAATTAGCAACCCTAAGCTATTCAAGCTTATGCCTAAGTACAAGTTGCCACACTAACAGACACGCAGGCCCATTAGTCACCTTGTCTTAGACTTAGGTTATGGATTCAAGCAAATCTAAGCTAAAATAAAACACATGTATTCCACTGCATTTGTATCTAACATTGAACCCAAGAAGATTGATGAAGCATTGGAAGATCCAAGCTGGGTGGAAGCTATGCAAGAAGAGTTAAACCAATTTGACAGATGTCAAGTCTGGTCACTTGTTCCTAGACCAAAAGGACAAGCTGTTATTGGTACAAAGTGGGTTTTCAGAAACAAAATGGATGAAAACGGTAATATTACAAGAAATAAGGCCAGACTGGTAGCCCAAGGATATAGACAGGAGGAGGGTATTGATTATGATGAAACATTTGCTCCTGTTGCAAGACTAGAGGCTATTAGATTATTCTTGGCCTATGCCTCTTACAAGGAATTCAAAGTATATCAAATGGATGTGAAGAGTGCATTTCTGAATGGGGAACTTCAAGAAGAAGTCTATGTAGAACAACCTCCTCGCTTCATAAATTGTTCAAGAAGAGAAGATGTCTACAAGCTGAGGAAAGCCCTTTATGAACTCAAACAAGCTCCAAGAGCCTGGTATGAGACCCTTTCAAAGTTCTTGACATCTCAAGGCTTTGCAAGAGGTCAAATTGACACTACTCTTTTCATTATGAAACATAAAGGTTATTCCTTGCTTGTTCAAATTTATGTTGATGATATTATCTTTGGCTCTACTAATGAAAATCTTTGCAAAAGATTTGAAAAGCTTATGCAGAGCAAATTTGAAATGAGCATGATGGGAGAACTCAATTTTTTCCTTGGTCTTCAAATTCAACATAGTTCAAATGGCATCTTCATCAGTCAAGCCAAATATTCAAAGGATGTTATCAAGAAATTTGGTCTTGAGAATGCAAACAGCTTCAGCACTCCTATGGCTACTAACTGCCATCTTGATAAAGATGAAAAGGGAAAGAAAGTGGACATGACTCTCTATAGAGGCATGATTGGTTCACTTTTATATTTAACTGCTAGTAGGCCTGATATCATGTTTGCTGTTTGTGTCTGTGCTAGATTTCAAGCTGATCCAAAAGAGTCTCACCTACAAGCAGTCAAAAGAATCATCAGATATTTGATAGATACTCCAAATTTAGGAATCTGGTACCCTAGAGATTCATCCTTTAATCTTATAGGTTATTCTGATGCTGATTTTGCTGCATGTAAGGTTGACAGGAAAAGCACAAGTGGAACATGTCAATTCTTAGGAAATAGACTTGTCTCATGGGCCAGCAAGAAGCAAACTTCTGTTTCAACTTCAACAACTGAGGCGTAATACATAGGCTGTAGTGCCGCCACAATTGCGTGGATCAAACAGCAACTTGTTGACTATGAGATCAAGACTGCTGATTGTCCAATAATGTGCGATAACACATCAGCAATCTCAGTTTTTCAAAATCCTGTCATGCACTCCAAGACAAAGCACATTGATGTGAGATATCACTTTCTTAAGGACCATGTGGAAAAAGGTAACATCAGCATGCAATATGTGCCAACAGAGAATCAGGTAGCAGACATCCTCACAAAACCACTTGATTCAACCAGGTTTGCTTATTTAAGAGGAGAGCTTGGTATGCTTAACCTCAATTCTTAATCTATCCTGTAAATTTCTCAAGTTATTTTAAAAACTGCTGCTATAGAACTGCCTATGCAATCAACCGATCGCAACTCTGCCGAATATATATAGACAACCTTGAGTAAGTATCTATCTTCATATCGGCAGTCTTCTATAAAATAGGCAGACCCAAGAGCGTAATATGAACAGTCACCCTGTAAGTCATAAATGCGGATGTCAAAATTTATCAACTAGGGTTTATTGACCTGTCAGAAGTATAAAAAGGCAAATCGTACAGTAACCCATCACTTTTCAAACCGCCATTTTCAAACTTTTCAAAAACCCTCTACCTATAAATCTGTAATCGTGTCAAAACGCCTTCAAATCTTAACAATCTTCATACTTTAATCTTCAAATCATCAATGGTAAGAGTTTCTGGATCTTTTCAACTCTCTCAATTTCAGTTCTGCATTCTAGTACTGACCTACTTTAAGTCCGCCATCGATGAACTGTGAAATCTTGAAATTATTGTTTGAATCTTGTTCATGTAGTATAAAATTGTGTTTTTAAGGTTTCCGTGATACTATGCCTACAGCTTATGCTGGTCCATTTGATTAAAAAATGACAAAATATGTAGTCATTATTAAACCCAGTTCATGAAATGTTCTTGCCGCTTTTTCTAAAATGCTTATGTTTTAGGTTTTAATCTGAACAGTACCTGTTCGTATCAATATCTGCTAATTACATGTTTATCTGCTGTTTTATGCTTATCTGCCGATTTCTATATGCTGTTCTCACATCTGCCGAGTGTATAGGCAAAGACTAAATCCTCCAAGACTGCTGCCACATCATCTTCAGCATCTGCTCAGCCTTCCAGGGCCAGAAAGGCTGCTGATCTTCCTCTGAAAGTCCTTCCAAGATCGAGCTATCATCCTGGAATGACAATTGACAGAGACTCTATCATCAGCTCAACAGCTGGTGATGCTCTGCTTAAGGATTTGGCAGAATGTGGGCTTCTTCCCTTGTTCCAGCTCAATGACACTCATTACAGCAATGCTCTGGCAGAGGAATTTTACACAAGGATGATCCTGCCTCCCCCTCTAGCAAATGCAAATGAACTAGTCAACCTAAGCTACATAAAGGGCTTTATCCGAGACCACTACATCAAGATAACCTATAAGGATATTGGGGCAATCCTTGAACTGCCTATTGAAGGCAAACTGGACTTGACCGATGCTGAATTTGCTCTTGCTTGGGAAATGATGAGGGGATCTACACAACCTGAAAGGTTTTCTGAGATGTCCAGGAATCTCTTCCCCGAAAACGCTTATCACATCAGTCATCTGATCGATAAGAGCATTCTCTTCAAGAATGGGGCACGAGACATCTTTACATCTCAACAACTTCTGTGGACCAAAGCCGTAATTCTCCGAAAGCAGCTTAACTGGGCAAAAATAATTTTTTCTATGCTATCCCAAAGTGTTGCTGACGTCCAAGCTAACCTTTCCATGCGACGACCCTTTGTACGAGTCATCAATGTCATTCTTCGCAGATATGAGGAAATCGATGAAAAGGTTATCAATGACGATCTCATCAAGGTGTCCAACACTTATGTTTTCACGGCCAACAACATCACCCACTACTGGGATGATATGGCCAAACGGACAACCATTGTTGCTACTGCTACTGCTGCTTCTACTAGTGGCACCTCTACCCAAGCCAGCAAGGGTAAGAGAAAAGTCACTTCTTCTGTATCTGAGGCACCTGCTGAGGAGGAGCCTAAACCCATAGGGGCTGAACTTCCTGAGGACTTTGATCTCAGTAAACTTGATCATGATCCCTATGAGCCTTCTGAGCCTCCTACCAAAAAGGGCAAACATTCCTCCACTCTCACTCTCAGACTCAAGCAAAACCAAAAGTCTCGCACAAAATCTGAGGTTGAAAAGGATACCTCTACCTTCAAACCCGCAGATCTATCCAAACCCAAACTCAAAAAGACTCTCCAGCCTACAGATGAATCTTTTGGTCTGCCCAAAGTAACCTCTGCAGCTCCCTCCACACCATCAATCTCTACTCCCGCTGTCTCTCAAACAGCAGCTTTCAATACAAGCTGATCCTCAATCGGCTGTTTCTCCCTCTGTTCCTCCTACCACCTCTTCCATACCTACAATGTCCACACATGGCAAACGCTACAAGCTGAGTGCGAAGAAAAGGGTACATTTTGCTGACCCTGCTGATCCTTCCTCTTCTCCATCTTCACCTACTCAAACACCTCCACCTTCTCCAACGCTACCCACAAACACCTCCACCTCTCCTACTCCTTCTCCTTCACACTCTGAATCCCTCCACACTACTCCTATCCAAAAGCCTTCCACCTCTCCAACCTCTCCCACTCATCAGCCATCTTCGAAGCGTCCTCTCTCTCCTTCTTCTGACATGCCTACCCCCAAACGCATCAAGATCAATCCCTATAGCCATCTTCATCCTGAGGTTCAGGATCTGCTGTCCTTCCGAGACAGCAGACCTAAACCCAACCCTGCCGATTCTGACCCCATCCTTTCTCTCCTTGACGACCCCAAGAAAATTCCCTGTCAGCCGATGTCTGCAGGTGAAATTATCTTTCAATGGGGTGCTTTCTATGAACCCCTTCCTCCAGCCTGGTCCCAGCAATTCTTCTCTCACAACTCCGCGGTGCAAGATCTCATGATCTTCAACCAATGGGTTGCCATTCATAAGGACCTTGGCCTTCCACTTCCAACCAAATCTGACATCACTCCCTTTCTCTCACTGCCAAAACCCCCAGTCTTCACCCTAATATGCCACCCCTCTATCCTATTTCAGCCTGTGGTCTACAACTTCTTCGATATAGTCACCACCTTTTTAGGATTTCATCCTCTTCTTCCCATTCTCTTCCGCTCCCCTCATCCTATCTCTATCCCTACTCCTTTTTTCATTGGTCGTCTAAGGACTCGATGCTCTAAACCTCTCGTCCTTCCCAACTATCCATCCCTTCGTCTGACCTACCCTAGCAATTTCCAACCCTCTCCCAGCCTTATTTCCCTATCCTCCTCCAGCGACTCTCCAACATCCTCCAGCCACTCCCAGTCCTCTAACAGCCTTCCCGCAGCCAGCTATCCTGACCCTCTCCGTCCTCTCCTCCAGCTAGTCATCCTGACTCTTCTGATACATACCCTGCTGAGGCGGTTCATAAATTCTTGAAAGAATTTGAGGTCATCTCTGTCGACCTCACCAAGGCCCTGCACCAACTTTCTGCCGATCAGTCTCATATCACCCATGTCCAAGCTGAATGTCTAACCGAAGTCCTGAAAATCTCCAAAAATGCTGAGAATGCCTTCAATGCCTGCAGACAGTCCATTTCTGCTAGCCAAGATGCTTTAACCAGCCATATCTCTGCAACTTCCTCAAAACACATTGCTATTTTCACCGAGAATTGGATGAATATATCCAAAGGTTTGCGTCAGATAATTGATCTTTTCGACAACGGCTTTAAGCATATGCTTGCTTCTCAGCGCATAGCCAATCGCTCCGTCCACACTTCAGTGCGTACAACGCGCAGGCTTACCGGGCGGCACTTAGCCTTCTATAGCAAAGAGCGCCACGCTACTGACAGGCGTCTGGCCTTCATTGATAAGTCGCTTGCGTCCATGAAGGAGGAGATAAGCAGAATAAACAATGCTCAGCTGCTTGAATTTCACGAACGATATACACTTGTCAGGCACAAAAACGAAAATCTCTCCTCCGAATTGGAAAACATCAAGGAGGAGCTAGCAAGGGCAAAAGAAGAAATTGCAAAGCTTAAGAGAGCGGTTGACTCAAAATGGACATCACGATGGACATCAAGAGACCATGACCAACCTTCATCAGGAAAGGGCAAAGGTCAAACTTCTTCTAGGTCTTCTTCACGGACTGGTCGTTACTATTAAAACTCTTACGTTTAATATATTTGCTAAAACTTAGCGAATTAAACTTCCTGTTTAATTAGAAATTTTTTTTAAAATTTACATGCTTTACTATGATCTGCTTATTATGAGAATGCATGAAGTTTAAACCACTGGTTTAAAGACATATCTTATATTGCCCATCTTGCACGTCTTTAAATCTAGTCAAATTACAAATGTCTTATGCTTAAAATTTCATACTTGTCAACATTTTGTAATACTTGAAAACACTGACCCCTTTTGTAAAGTTCATCTAGGGCATGGTTACTTAATATAATAAATCTTACAAGCATGTTATTACTAGACTTGAACATGGTCAGCTGATATTGTTTTCATTAAGATCATGGACGCAAGCAAATAGGAGGAGATTGTTGTATTTAGTTTAGATTTGCTTGAATCCATAACCTTAGTCTAAGAACAAGGTGACTAATGGGCCTGCGTGTCTGTTAGTGTGGCAACTTGATCTTAGGCATAGCATTGAAAAGCTTAGGGTTGCCTTTCTTTATAAGACTTGAAGTAAAATAGCCTATAGGACATCGTAAGTCCTCTACAGTATAGGCAGATTTTGAATCAGCAATTCTTTCCTTGGAAATCGGACAAGCTTATGCCTGTCAAGCTTCATCAACAATGTTTGAAGATTCAAGATCATCCGATAGAGATCTGCAGAAGATGTGCCTCAAATTAAAAGACCTCATTAAATGCAATACAACGTTAACCTGCAACTCTCATTTAATGAAGGTTTCCATTCTCGGCAAATACTCAGAAAAGGACACTTCTCCTGCATGCTCAGACCGCCCATTTTTGGCAACAAGACAGAAGACAGACTGCAAGTTACTGAACAGCCTATCAGGAGTCAACAACCATATTAGGGCATTAATTGCTCTTAAATTCAAAATTAGAAGATCTCCAACGGCTCCAAGTTTCCTTCTGCATATAAAAGGAGACTTCATTGCTGCATTCAACATACTTCAACTACTCCAACTACTGAATCCCCATTGTCTTCAAGTTCTTAAAAGCCTTAAACGTCCTATCTGTACTTAGTCATTGAAGAGCTTCACACTTAGACGTCCAGTCCATTAAAGCTCTTCATTGATTGCAACACCTAGCTTTTCATAGCTCACGAGAATTGTATCTTGTTGATATCAATTCTCCCACACAAACACTTGGTCAACAAAATTTTTGTACACAATCCATTAGAGATTTAGTTTGTAAAATATCTAGTGGAAAAACTTAGTACACGATTTTTAAATCCAAAGTTGACCACTTTGGTTGTGGACGTAGCACTTATTTATAAGTGTGAACCATATTAAATTCTCTGTCTACTTGTGTGTATGATTGTGAATTGTTTACGTTGCCTTAAATTTCCGATTTCCAAAGTTGAACTGCGATCTTGACTGTGAAGATCGGCCATTCTCAACTTATCCTACTTCACAAGACTTCCGCGCAACTTTATAAAACCCTAGTGAAGTAAGACTTTTGAATCTATTTCAAAAATTGGAGATAGGCTATTCAACCCCCCCCCCCTTCTAGCCTATCTTGAGCAACCTTGGACCTAACAGTATTACATGACATACACATGTTGGCTACCAAGAGAATAAACAATACTACTGTTAGGTCCAAGGTTGCTCTATATAGGCTAGAAGGGGGGGTTGAATAGCCTATGTCCAATTTTTGAAATTGATTCAAAAATCTTACTTCACTAGGGTTTTATAAATTTTGCGGGCGGACTTGTGAAGCACGGGACAAGTTGAGAATGGCCGATCTTGGCAGACAAGATCGGCGGTTCTTAATGGAAATCTGGAAATTTAAAGCAACACAATCAAATCACAATCACACACAAATAGACAGAATATTTAATATGGTTCACACTTATAAATAAGTGCTACGTCCACAACCAAAGTGGTCAACTTTGGATTTGAAAATCGTGTACTAAGTTTTTCCACTAGATATTTTACAAACTAAATCTCTAATGGATTGTGTACAAAAATTTTGTTGACCAAGTGTTTGTGTGGGAGAATTGATATCAATAAGATACAATTCTCGTGAGCTATGAAAAGCTAGGTGTTTGCAATCAATGAAGAGCTTTAATGGACTGATCGTCTTAGAGAAGCTCTTCAAAAAGTACGAGATAGGACGTTTAAGCTTTTAATGCACTTGAAGAAGATGAAGAAGATTCGAGTTGTAGTTGTTGAAGTATATTGAATGCGATGGAGTCTCCTTTTATATGTAGGAGGAAGCTTGGAGCCGTTGGTAGTCTTCTAATTTGAATTTAAGAGCAATTAATGCTCTAATCTGTTGTTGACTCTGATAGGCGGCTGTAGCTTGCGTCGTCTCCGACACTTTGCTAAAAATAGGCGGTCGTGCTTGCGGAGGAATGTCCTTTTCGAGTGTATGCTAAGAATGGAAACCTTCATTGAATGTGATTTGCAGGTTAACGTTGCATCGAAGTCAATGAAAGCCTCAAATCAGGACATGTCTTCGGCGGTTCTCTTATCGACGTTCTTGAGGTTCTTCAACATTGCCGATGAGGCTTGGCGATATGAGCTTGTCCGATATCCGAAAGGAAGACTGCGATGCATAAATTGCCTATTGTGCGACGTCCGATGTCCTATAGGCTATCTTCTTCAAGGCAATATACAATAAGCAACCCTAAACTATTCAAGCTATGCCTAAGTTCAAGTTGCCACTCTAATGTACACGAGCCCATTAGTCACCTTGACTTAGACTTAGGTTATGGATTCAAGCAAATCTAGGCTAATTATGCAACAACTACCAAACACAAGTCTACCCAAAGTAAAGTTTACATAACATTACATTACCATTCGATCTCACCAAAATAAAATACAACTACTAACAAGGTCCAAAGGTGTTTAATCAAAAGACCACCTGCAAACTACACGCGATCTCACCGTCCTCATGATGAGTTCAAGATTTTCACAAATTTTCCCCTTTATTTCCATTTATTTTGTGCTATTTTAGAGTTAAATATTCTTGGAAATATTATTATTTGTGTATTTGTGCTTTAATGTAGGTTTCCAAGATATTAACGAGCATTCACGGAGTTTAGCACAAAGTTTGAGGCAATTTCGGGCTTCAAAGTTGAGCTATAATCTATTCCGTCAAAGTCCATCAAGTCAGCAAAGGCAAAATAGGCTAACGGTGGGCTAACAGAGCTAACGGAGGACGAAAATGAGAAGCCTGGAGGGGGAAGGACTTCGGGAGCCAAGGCCAGAACAGAAGGGGCACCGGAGCAAATGTTGAAACTCTTCATTAATTCGGTGGCAGCACTACAGGCTGCCACGTGTCCCCTGATTCGACCTAGTAACCCGCTGTCTTCTCCCATGGACTCTGCTGATCCGGACCATCACCTGCTCCACCAGCCATCTTTCCAACCCATTTCCCACTCACATCCTCACCCAACAGCCCACCAGCCAACTCGCGATCCACCCATCACCAGCTAAGCTCCACCCGTTAACTCCCCATCCAGATTAGCCATGTTTCAGGCCTCCCCAGCAGTTCTCTCTCTGTTCCAGCAGCCCCCTGCACTTCATATTTAATTCCCATTTTGCCACAAGCTTCCTTGATACTCTTTACCCATCATTTAAATATCTCCCAAGTATCCCCAAAGAAGAAAAGACAGCCCCAGGCGGGCTGTAAAGCCCTTTTGGGGCTGTAGCTTTCTTCCCCAAATTTTCTCACCATTCCTCCATTGATTAATCACCATTGAAGGTTTGGAGCTTCAAATCAAGGGTCAACGAAGCACCTACAAGTGATTTCAACCCCGGATCTCGGCATTGCTCGCGGCTTTGTCAATTAAATTCTTCCGATTTATATTTTAGATATTTTCTTGGGTTGAATGATTTTGTAAAATGTGGAATTAGCTTTGTGCTTTAATGATTTATGGAAAGCAATTATTTTTCTATGTCGTTGTAGTGTTTTAATTTTATCTCTCTCTATTTAGTATAAAAGTATGCTAGGTTATTAATTTGTGGGCTTAATGATTTTAATTAATTGGCCATTAATTAAATGATTTGAGAAATATTTTGGATCCGCGAGAGTTACCTTACATTTCGGACATAGCAATTTAGTAGTTGGTGTTCTGTGACACACATCGATAGCCTTTGTGTAACACCCGCTTCATTTGCATCATTAACATTGCTCATATCATTCTTACGTCATGCACACATCATCTTGAATTATACCATTGATATCATTTGTGTATGATGCATTTAAGACATAATATGTTCATGCTACCTTCATGTGCTTCGTGCGCTTCGAATTGTTGTTTAAATCTTGTATTTGATCGTACTTAGAATGCATTGAACTTCTCGCCTAGTTATCGGTCATCCCAGGAACCTTTCTCGAGTGTTTTGACCTTCCCTTAGACTTAGAATCACCTTAGGTTGACTTGGGAGTGTTTTGGAAACACTTTAGAAGACTTTTGTGAACTTTGACTTGAGCTGGTCACTATGCGGCCGCATGGTGCGAGCTCAAACCTAGCATAGAGTTTCTGGATTCTATGCGGCCACATAGTGTGTCAGCATAGCGACCAGATTGTTCACCCGAGAAAATCTTATCTTTTCTAACTCATGATTATGATTGGCTCTTGTTGAGCCACGTCACCAAGCCGAGAAAATCAGCCATTGTGGCCACTTAAACACCCATTGAGAGCCTTAAGGTCTCTCATTTCATGCCCAAACACCCAAGAGCTTAGGGAGAGAATAGAGAGAGTTTTAGAGTGAGAAAGGTGAGATTTCTTGAGATTGTGAAGGAATCTCGACGATTCGAGCACACTGTTGCGAATGTCTTGGCTAGAGGAAGCTTTCCCACCGATTGGATTTTATTTTCCTTGGTTGTTTTTGTCAAGAGCTAAGCTACTACCTCCTCTTCTTCTTGATTTATGTCTCATATGACATCCTAGACTTCTAATGTGTGAAGTTACCACGCTAGATTTGTGAATACACGATTCTTGCCATGAAATGCCATTATGGACTTGTGAAATATATTGTTGCTTATTCTATGATATTGGGAACTTGAATTTGGGCGTTAATGTGTTAGGTTTAAAGTGTAAGACCACTTTTGTAACTTGACATCACTAGTAACCTAAAATGACTCTAACGGAGTTGGTTAGGGTTTGATAATGAATCTGACCACGTGTGTGTTTTGTGAGCTCTTTGGATACTCGAGAGACCCGTTGGGTAATTGGTTACGCAATACACATTTATTAGTATTGTGTTAATCTTTAGTGTTGGTGTTTGAATGGCTATGTGTAGTAGAATCACTTAGCATATATAATCATGATGTTGTTGTGGTCGTTATACTCCCTACTTTGGAGTTTGACATGTCTATTATAAATGTTGGGTAAACATCTACTTGAGCATTTGGTTTGTTTGGTGATAATGTGTCGAGTAAACATCTACTTGAGCATTCGTTAAGTCCATGGCATATTTGTTGGAGGTGTATTGATGCTTGGTTATTGCGTGAGCCGGGGCTACGTAATAGCCAAAGGCCAATACACTGGGCCTCACCCTACTGTTGGCCACGGTAGGGGTTATAGCGCTAAGTGTTGTACGGAATAAACGTGACCTTGGTAAGCTATACCGTGATTGCTTCTCGGGTCATGGGGACCGAGTCTTCACGTCGACGTGAATACGGAAAACGGTTCACTATTGTCACGCCCCAATTCAAGCTACCACACATAGCCTAAATTCGGGCATGACCCGACTTAACATAATCAAATAACCAGCTGATAAACAATATAATAGTGGAAATAACAGTATGGTGATAAGCCATCCAACCTTATAAACTGAAATACACAACTGAGTTTTCACAACTCATCCAACCGATATACAGACTAACAAAGAAGGCATCCAGCCTTTATAAACAATACAACAAAAACAGTATTTATAACCTAGACAGTATAACAACCACTGTCTAACACATACAACATGAAGTCTACCCCAAAAGAAATAACAACCTTCTAATCTCGCAGCGAGTAGCACAGCTTCACGTACGCGAACCCTTCGCCTCGCTTCGATCTAAGGTAAACAATAATGAAAGGGTGAGTCACCTATGACCCAGTAAGATTCCACTAAACTTATGCATGTTATGCATGTATGCAACAGCAATAAGATGCTAACACAAGCAACATGTTATCAGCATAAGTACTTAACCAGATAAGTCACATGTCATCAGCAAATTCAATAACCAACGAAGTCCCATTACCAGCCTAAGAAGGATCACGACTGCCAACTGTCCCATACCAGTTGGAAATAATGACCAACCTACAAAGTAATGAGCTAATAACAGTTTATATCGTGTATTTAACAAGTAAAAATGTAACAGGATATAAGAGTCGAGGTACACCTCCGACTCACCGGTTCCCCTTATACACCATTCAGCTTTAAAGTTCATATCAAATCATGGTACCAATGTAATTCATATATAAAGTATTTCGCGGATAGAACAAGTCAACATGCCCCAAGTCCCTACAACCTTGGAATCCATGTGACAACATCACTCGTGTCCAACATCTATGTGGTGCACCCTACTTTGGCCAGAAATAGGGAGACAGGCCGGATCAAGGTAGCCACAACCCGAATATCACTGCACTCTACCCCGTGACAATCGGTAGTCAACCAAAACCCCCTGAAAGTTAGTATTCGAATGTGCACATCCGGTTAGTCAAGTTCACGTTCACACTTTATTCCATTTTCGGTTACAAATTCGACATTTCAGTTATCCTCCAAGGATCAATTCGAGTTCTATATTCATCAATCAACATAATGAACACCTTAACCATCTCAAATCATTCAATATAAATCCAAAAACCCTAAATCTCAGCCATGTCACATACTTTGTTCAAGTTGGTTTCTTGCCGATTTCACCAATTTTACGTATATGATCGAATTGCAACAATTTCAAGGTTCACATAAACATCAATACAGTTATTTCACATATATCCATACTCAAATCAGTCTGATAAACATCACACCATGGCTGGAAATTTACAATTTCAACATGGTAACACAACCACAATGATTATAGCCAAAATTAACCAAGTAAACATTAAACATGAACAAGTTAGTAGTCCCTTACCAAATTAAAGTGTAAACCCTTGTCTCTCCCCTATATTTCAGTGGCTAAAAAAGCCACAAACTCCCCTAAAAAAGCCCCTTGTTGCTGCCTTGGTTGGAAGAACAGAACACTTGCAAGAACACACACAAACCCTAGGTCAAAAAGTGGAATTTTGGGAGGATTTTTGGAGAATTTGAGAGAGAATTTTGAGGGTTTTCTGAGTTTTGAAAGCTGATATATGTTCTTTTAGGTCTTAACCATGTTTTTGAGGAGATAAGGAAGCCAAAGCATGAGGTGGAAATCAACAAAAATCAAAAAAACCAAAAATCTGTCAACACTGTTCGTACACGGTGCGCTAGGGCTCGCACTGTTCATCAGCCTGCGCAATTTTTTCGTTTTTCTCCATTTTCTCTATTCGATCGCTCGTACACCCCTAGGTGTGATTGTAAAACACTTATAACACATCAAAGAATGTCCCCAAGAGTTCGATATCAATCTTGGATCGATTTAAAGTCACGAGAAAGTTCACAAAACCGAACACAATTTCAACAATTTTTTTGTTTTGTAACTTCACGTTAATACAACGTACACTACTTTTTCAAAGTCCTATTTAACAACATGAGACCTCTATAACATCATGTATATCTAGGTATAAATTATCATGGTTCATCTCTTTTATTTCGGATCAGTTTAGGCTACGAAACAATACAAGAAAGAAAAGCACCGAAACATGAAATCATGAGTTTACGACTCATCAAATCAACATAATGAACCACGATAATCACATTAATAATGTATGCACATAATAATATGATTAACATGCATATGATATACTCGGTTATTACACCCTCTCCCCCTTAAGGGAATTCAACCCCGAATTCCTTACCTTAGTTATCAAACAAGTGAGGGTATATGATTCTCATTTCATTCTCACTTTCCCAGGTTGCTTCCTCAACTATATGACTTTGCCATAAGACCTTTACCATTGGTATCGTCTTTGTTCTGAGCACTTGTTCCTTTCGATCTAAGAGTTGTACAGGTTGTTCCACATACGATAGATCAGGTTGAAAGTTCACAGGAACCTCTAATATATGCGAAGGATTAGGAATGTATTTCTTTAACATCGATACATGGAATACATTGTGAATCTCCTCAAGTGCTGCTGGCAACGCCACACGATATGCTAATTTTCCTACTCTTTCCAGGATTTCAAAAGGCCCCACATATCTTGGTGCATGTTTCCCCTTTTTTCCAAATCTTTTCACACCTCGGACTGGCGAAATCTTCAAGAACACCTGATCACCAACTTCAAATTCAAGATCTCTTCTTCTAACATCGGCATAGCTTTTCTGTTGACTCTGCGACGTAAGAAGTCTATCCCGAATAATTTTCACATGATCAGCTCATTCTTGAACAATTTCTGGACCCCAAATTTTCGCTACTCCCACTTTATCCCAACAGATTGGTGATCGACATTTCCTACCATATAATGCTTCATAAGGAGCCATTCCGATACTTGACTGGTAACTATTATTGTATACGAACTCTGCCAATGGTAGATAAGTATCCCAGCTACCCTTGAAGTCAAGTGAACAAGCTCGTAGCATATCTTCCAATATCTGAATAGTCCTTTCTGATTGACCATCTGTTTGAGGATGAAATGCAGTGCTCAAACTCAATTTAGTCCCCAGTGCCTCCTAAAGTGTCTACCAGAATCTGGATGTATAGCGAGGATCTCTATCAGAAATGATACTATCAGGTACTCCATGTAACCTCACGATCAGGAGGTATATAACATGGCAAGCTGATGTAAAGAAGAGGTCATCTTCACAGGCAAGAAATGTGCAGATTTGGTAAATCGATCTACGATGACCCAAACTGCATCATGACCTCGGCTTGTCCTCAGCAATCCAGTCACGAAGTCCATAGCAATATTCTCCCATTTCCATTCTAGAATTTCTAATGGTTGAAGTAATCCTCCTGGTCTCTGATGTTTAGCTTTCACTTGTTGACACGTCAGGCATTTAGATACGTAACTTGCAATTTCCCTCTTCATGTTATTCCACCAGAAGTCCCGTTTCAAGTCTCGATACATTTTAGTACACCCTGGGTAAATAGTATATTTTGACTTATGGCCTTCATCCATCACCTGTTGCTTAATTTCTACATCATCAGGGATACACACTCGACCCCTGAACTTAAGTAACCCATCACTGTGCACATGAAAGTCTTTTTCTTCTTCGCCCTCTTTTAATTTCTTTACAATCTTTTGTAGCTCAATATCTCCTTCCTGTGCCTCCTTAATTCTCTCAAGCAATACTGGTTGAACACGAATATTCGCGAAGATGATGCCATGGTTTGATTGACAAGGATTCCATTAACATACATCTCCCAGCATCTTCCATTCTCTAATCATCAAACAAGAGACATACATCTTCCGGCTCAAAGCATCAGCAACTACATTAGCCTTTCTCGGCTGATACAGAATAGTGCAGTCATGATCTTTAAGCCTTTCCATCCATCTGCGCTGACGATTGTTCAACTCTTTCTGAGAGAAAAGATACTTCAGACTTTGATGATCAGTATATACTTCAAATTTAGCCCCGTACAGATAGTGTTTCCATTTGTGCAATGCCATAATAATAGCTGCTAACTCCAGATCATGTGTAGGATAATTTTGCTCACATGGTGTCAACTTCCTCGAAGCATAAGCAATAACCTTCCCATTTTGCATTAATACACAACCTAGTCCTTCTTTGGAAGCATCACTATAAACAATGAAATGTTCATTTCCATCAGGTAAAGCAAGAACTGGTGCTGACGTCAACCTTTGCTTAAGCTCCTGAAAACTATTCTCGCACTTCTCATCCCATACAAAAGGAATCTTCTTCCTAGTCAAATTGGTCAATGGAGTAACAATCTTTGAAAATCCTGGTATAAATCTTCGATAATACCCAGCCAAGCCCAGAAAACTACAGATCTCTGTAACTGTACTGGGTCTCTTCCACTCAACAACTGCCTCCACTTTCGTAGGATCAACAGCAATACCTGCTTGTGATACAACATGACCCAGAAAAGTAACCTCCTTCAACCAAAATGCACATTTGCTGAACTTTGCATACAACTTTTTCTCTCGTAGTAAGTCCAGCACCAACCTCAAGTGATGTTCATGTTCTTTCTCAGACTTAGAATAAACAAGTATGTCATCAATAAACACCACCACAAAGCTATCCAGATATGGTTGAAATATTCTATTTATCAAATCCATGAAAACTGCAGGTGCATTAGTTAATCCGAATAGCATAACAATGAATTCATAGTGCCCATATCTCGTCCTGAAAGTAGTCTTTAGAATATCCCCTGCTCGAATTCTCAATTGATGATACCCACTTCTCAGATCAAACTTTGAAAACACAATAGCCCATGCAACTGATCAAACAAATCATCAATGTGAGGCAATGGATATTTATTCTTCACAGTCACCTGATTCAGTTGTCGATAGTCAATGCACAACCTTAGAGTCCCATCCTTCTTCTTCACGAATAGAACTGGTGCACCCTAAGGTGAAACACTTGGTTTAATTAACCCTCGATCAAGCAATTCTTGCAACTAAATCTTCAACTCCTTTAATTCAGCAGGTGCATTCTGTAAGGTGCTTTCAAAGTTGGAGCAGTACCAGGCAACAATTCAATACAGAACTCTATTTCTCGTTCAGGTGGCAACGAGAAATCATCAGGGAATACATCAGTATATTCACACACTAATGGTACCTCTTCAAGCTTAGGAGTAGCCTTCTGCTTGTCATACACATGTGCCAAATACCCCGTATATCCACTAGCCATCAATTTACCAGCCTGTAATGCCGAAATAATATGCAACCTACTACCCCCTTTTTCTCCCAAAAATTATAATTCAGGCTGATTCGGGATTTTAAAAGTGACCAACTTATGATAACAGTCTACATGAGCATGGTATGCACACAGCCAATCCATACCCAATATAATGTCAAAATCCCGAATAGGTAAAACAATCAAGTCAGCAGGCAAATTACAACTACCCACAAATACATCACAATCCTTATAAATTACACTAGCAACAACACATTCCCCCATCGGGGTTGACACCTCCAACATATAAGGCAAGACAAAAAATGCGATGCCACATAAGAATGAGATAACCCTGGGTCTATCAATATACGGGCTCTAGACTGGAAAATAGTAAGAGTACCTCCTACAACCGATGTAGACTCAAGAACATCTTTCTGGTCTAAGGCAAACACACGCCCCTAGACCTTCGGTTTCCCATCACTCCCTCTCTTCACCCCTGAGGTCTGTTGACTTTGATTCTGTGGTTGCTGATTCGGTGCCTGAGTATTAGTTCCCTTTGGGCAATGGCTACGGAAATGCCTAAATTCACCACAAATAGTACATTTGCCCTGCTTTGCCCAATATCTATCCACCATATGATTACCCTTACCACAAAATGAACACCCACTGGTAACAGTTTGTTGCCCCGATGCCATAGAACCACCAGTATTGTTCTTTGATTGCTGTCCTATTTTTCTGTTACCCTGCTGGTTCCCTTGTTGTCCTTGCTGTTGTGTTTGTTGAGGCCCTCGGGGTGGTCTCTGGAAATGACCATCCCGGTTACCCTGTCCTCCTCTGTTACTGAAATTTCCTTGTCCTCTCCCATCTTGTGAATTAAATCCTCCTCTATTGTTATTACCCTAGCCTCTGCCACCTTGCTGAATAGTCTGCTGCCCAAACACTGCAGCTCTCTTCACCTTCTGTTCCTCCAAATCATTCCTAATTAATAAAGCTCTATCCACTGCTACTGCATAAGAAGTCAGCTCAAGTGGAAATAACTTATTACGAGTTCTGCTCGAAGCCCCTTCACAAACTTCCTTACTTTCCTCTCCTCAGTAGAAAGCAAATGAGTGTTATACCTGGCCAACTGAGTAAACTTTGCTTCATACTATGCTACAGTCAAATTTCCCTGCTCCAGTGTCATAAACTCCATTTCTCTCTACTCTTGAACTACAGCTGGAATGAAGTTCCTCTTGAATTCTGGTACAAGTTAGCCCATGTTTGAGGAGTCCCACCAGTCTCCCATTTATCCTTGATCAACATCCACCAATTATCTACTATACCCTCCATTTTAAATGTTGCAAAGATCAATTTTTCTTCTTCAGAACACCCCAGTGTTTTAATTACTTTTTCCATTCCCTCAAGCCATCTTTCAGCTTTCAATGCATCAGGTTCACCATCACAGCTTTTGGTATTTAGTTTCAGAAATCTCTCAAGTGGGGTAGTACACTGTATAATCCCAACAGGAACTGGATGAGGATTCTGATTACCGACATTCTGATTCACCATTTGTTGATTAACTGTACCCTATTGAGCCAATAACCCAGTCAACCTCTCAAGTACCACAGTCTCATTATTAGTATTCTACCGGCTCTATTTGAACCACGTCCCTTTCCTCTCAATCTCACCTCTAGGCCAAGGATCCTTTCCTGGCTTCTAGCTTAAACGAAAGCTCTGATACCAACTCTGTCACGCCCCAATTCAAGCTACCACACATAGCCTAAATTTGAGCTTGACCCGGCTTAACATAATCAAATAACCTCCTGATAAACAATATAACAGCGGAAATAACAGTATGGCGATAAGCCATCCAACCTCATAAACTGAAATACACAACTGAGTTTTCACAACTCATCCAACCTATATATAGACTAACAAAGAAGGCATCCAGACTTTATAAACAATACAAGAAAAACAGTGTTTATAACCTAGACAGTATAACAACCACTGTCTAACACATACAACATGAAGTCTACCCCAAAAGAAATAACAACCTTCTAATCTCGCAGCGAGTAGCGCAGCCTCACTTACGCGAACCCTTCACCTCGCTTCGATCTAAGGAAAACAATAATGAAAGGGTGAGTCACCTATGACCTAGTAAGATTCCACTAAACTTATGAATGTTATGCATGTAAGAAACAGTAATAAGATGCTAACACAAGTAGCATGTTATCAGCATAAGTACTTAACCAGATAAGTCACATGTCATCAGCAAATTCAATAACCAACGAAGTCCCATTACCAGCGTAAGAAGGATCATGACTGCCAACTGTCCTATACCAGTTGGAAATAATGACCAACCTACAAAGTAATGAGCTAATAACAGTTCATATCATGTATTTAACAAGTAAAGATCACATGTAACAGGATATAAGAGTCGAGGTACACCTCCGACTCACCGGTTCCCCTTATACACCATTCAGCTTTGAAGTTCATATCAAATCATGGTACCAATGTAATTCATATATCAACTATTCCACGGATAGAACAAGTCAACATGCCCCAAGTCCCTACAACCTTGGCATCCATGTGACAACACCACTCGTGTCTAACATCTATGTGGTGTACCCTAATTTGGCCAGAAATAGGGAGACAGGCCGGATCAAGGTCGCCACAACCCGACTATCACTGCACTCCGCCCCGTGACAATCGATAGTCAATCAAAACCCCCTGAAAGTTAGTATTCAAATGTGCACATCCGGTTAGTCAAGTTCACGATCACACTTTATTCCATTTTCGGTTACAAATTCGACATTTCGGTTATCCTCCAAGGATTAATTCGAGTTCTATATTCATCAATCAACATAATGAACACCTTAACCATCTCAAATCATTCAATATCAAGCCAAAAACCTTAAATCTCAGCCATGTCACATACTTTGTACAAGTTGGTTTCTTGCCAGTTTCACTAATTTTACGTATATGATCGAATTGCAACAATTTCAAGGTTCACATGAACATCAATACACTTATTTAACATATATCCATACTCAAATCAGTCTAATAAACATCACACCATGGCTGGAAATTTACAATTTTAACATGGTAACACAACCACAATGATTATAGCAAAAATTAACCAAGTAAACACTAAACATGAACAAGTTAGTAGTCCCTTACCAAATCAAAGTGTAAACCCTTGTTTCTCCCCTGTATTTCAGTGGCTAAAACAGCCACAAACTCCCCTAAACAAGCCCCTTGTTTCTGCCTTAGTTGGAAGAACACAACACTTGTAAGAACACACACAAACCCTAGGTCAAAAAGTGGAATTTTAAGAGGATTTTTGGAGAATTTAAGAGAGAATTTTGAGGGTTTTCTGTGTTTTGAAAGATGATATATGTTCTTTTAGGTCTTAACCATGTTTTTGAGGAGATAAGGAAGCCAAAGCATGAAGTGGAAATCAACAAAAATCAAAAAAACCAAAAATCTGTCAACAGTGTCCGTACACGGCGCGCTAGGGCGCACCTAGGCGCACATTGTTCATCACCCTGCGCAATTTTTTCGTTTTGCTCCGTTTTCTCGATTTGATCTCTTGTAAACGCCGAGGTATGATTGTACAACACTTATAACACATCAAAGAATGCCCCCAAGGGTTCGATATCGATCTTGAATCGATTTAAAATCACGAGAAAGTTCACGAAACCGAACACAATTTCAACAATTTTTTTGTTTTGTAACTTCAAGTTCAAACAACGTATACTACTTTTTAAAAGTCCAATTTAACAACATGAGACCTCTATAACATCATGTATATCTTGGTATAAAGTATCATGTTTCATCTCTTTCATTTCGGATCAGTTTAGGCTACGAAATAATACAAGAAAGTAAAGCACTGAAACATGAAATCATGAGTTTACGACTCATCAAATCAACATAATGAACCACGATAATCACATTAACAATGAATGCACATAATAATATGATTAACATGCATATGATATGCTCGGTTATTACAACTATGAAACTTGGTTATGAGTTCGATGATCGAGAACGACATCAACGGTTACTACATTGGTATTATTGGTTGGTTGGTTGGAAGTTTGTATGTCGGAGGTGTATGTTAGGAATATGCCTGTAAATCAGCTCATATATATGTATGCATATTCCAACACAGTGATTTGCTTGTTCCCATTACAACGCATGCATGTTTCACAAGTGGCTAAAAGGGCTGCGTACCGGTTAGTGTGCCAGCTTGTTGAAACAATGCATAGGTCATTAGACTAGGAAGTCTCTGTACATATCCGAGTCTTTGTCCTACCAAAGTGATGACAACTCTCATATGGATTAGCTCTTCATGCGCCAACAGACATGTTCATCGGCAATGTCTCACCAGCAGACATTTCTTCCAGCCATGTCTCATCAGCAATCTCTACATCAGCAGTTTTACATCGGCAGATCCCAGTATCGGCCAAGATCTTCATCAGAATAACTGCAGAGAAGCTGATTATCTAGCAGACATTCCTTCTAGCCATGTCTGATCAGCAATCTCTATATCAACAGTTTTACATCGGCAGATCCCAGTATCGGCCAAGATCTTCAATTGCAGAGAAACTGATTATCCAAGAGGAACATCGGTTGTTACTCATAACGCTATAAGTCAAAATAGATCCGTTACAAGATCTTTCTGACAAGCCCAAGATACGCATCGATGTGTGCGCCTTCACTATTACTCAGAAGACATTTCCTCTTTTTTGTACTGGTCTCAGTCTTTAAGTTTTCATCCCATAAAAGACCAAACACAGTGCGCTACTACCTAGGCAAAGCATGACATGTCCAAATCTGTCAGCCTCTCACGGATCAACTTCAAGACAAAAGCTTAACGAAAGGTCTTTGCCCAACAGATTCAACAATGTACTCTGGTGCATTAAATTGTTCAGATTTCCAACGGGCAGAAACCATTTCAAAGCTCCAACGACTAATTCATCTTCTCCAGCTTATATAAGAAGACTCTCATTCTCATCTCCAAAGTGCCTGTATGTGTGCATGCGAATACTTGTGAGAGGTTGTGGTATTGTTCTTCATTCTTTCAAAACTGAAACCACATAGGAGTGAGAAAAATACAAGTGTAAGAACAAACACTTCGTGTGAGAGAGAAACAGAAATTCCAAAGGCTGAGAAGTCGTGCTTTATCAAAAACTTAGTTTTTGATTTGAGATCTTTCTTCCTTCAAAAGACTCAGTCTCTTCAGTTGCTGCAATTCAAATCTTTAGCAAGAGACCAAGCATTCAGAAATTCGTTGAAGACTGGTCAAGCTTGAAGATGTCCGATGAAGTGCCAAAACTTAATAATCCACCTTGCATTCATATCGGCAGACTTATACTACATTATAAGTGTTGTCGATTGTGCAATAAATTGTCATCACATTTGGCCGAGTGCTTAGCACTCAGTTGTTCAAATACCAGCTATTTGAACAACGCCTAATATTCTCTTCTCACAACAAATCTATCGAGTTGAAACTACAGGAAGATACCTCAATCAATTTTGAGTACATCTTCTAATGTATTTTCGATAGATTTGATTTTGCTTTCTTAATCTCTCCTTTTTCTTTCCTAAGGAGATTGCTAGGTTAGAGAGTCTAGGTTGATGTATTAAGCATGTTTGTCCTTGAGCAAACCTCTGCTGAATTTTAATATAAATCATATTTTTATTACATTCAGCCTTTACTTATCTTTCCTGTAATATTTGACATATCTTGTGCAATCTGGTTATGGAAAATAATTGATGCATCTAATATAAGATTTTAGTTAACTGTTATGATAGACTTGTACACTTTCTCTCACAGTTACTTCAATCTTATTTGTTATATTTATGCTGTTTATTCTTCTGCTGCTTAAACTCTTATCTACCAGCCAAGTATAACAACATCTTCCTATTACCTGTTCTTCAAAACTGCCGATACACCTCGTCTGATATAACAACATCGGCTGAGTTGCTAGAACTAGGAAGATGACCTATTCTTGTTAGTTATTTCATCCATGTTTCTCAACATACAAATTAAATTAGGATGAAATTTTTAACAAACGTAGTATAGGCTATTCACCCCCCTCTAGCCTATACTCTGAGCACATCACCATGGACCTAACAATTGGTATCAGAGCTAGTACTCTAAAAATTTCATTTCAGGCTTAACAACCTGAGAGTTTAGATCCAGTTGCTCAGATTAGATGCATAGTCAAAAAGAGTCTTCTCCAAATTCCTTATTTTCAAAAACTCTTCTTGACTGAGAGATCTGGAAGCTATTTGAAAACGCTATTTCAAATGAAAATCAATTTTGTTTTAAAAAATGTGTGAGAAAGAATATTGTGATGATTACGTGATTACTATAAGAAAATCTTTCGTATATCAGAAATATATTGATATTATGAAAAGAAGTACTATAGACAAATAGAGATTGACTTGCTAAGGATTATATACTTATTTAAAAATTGTTCATTTTCAAACTCATGATATATCCTATGGAAAATACGTCAACTTCATACATGATGGATGAATTACTCTGATTCACTTCTGAAAATTTGGTATCTTGATATAAGGCTAACGATTGTCTCAATCTAACACCTTTTCAAGAAGACTTTTTATGAAAGTTTAAAGCAAATGAAATAGGACATCAATGATGAAATTGTTCTTCTTCAACTGAAAGCTTCTGCCTAAAAGATACACTCAATGAACTTCAGCTCAACATCAGAACAAGTTCCTCAACTACTATGAGCAGATTCGTTCAAAAGAGTATAGTGAGAAAGTAACTCCATCTATTAACTTCTTGATATCCTGAGTTACACTTATAAGCTATAGGCTAAGTAATTACTTGAATCCTGTGCTTATTAAATCTCACTTGTATTATTGAATTTCTGGAGCTATTTTTAGCTCATAAATGTTGCTAACAATTTCACTATGAGTACTTAAGGCAGGAACTCATACGACAAAAAGGTTAAACATGCAACATTACTCTCCAACGGCAGACATCAACTTGACTGCTGATTCATGAAGGATTGCTGATCACTCAAATCAACTATGCCCTTCACTCACTCAAGGTCAAATCAATACCTGCTGGACTTCAGTGCCACTATATGAGAAATCTACTGATGAGTCCAAAGTGTTGATAAAAACCACCTCTCCCACATACACAAAACAGGTCAGCTACTGGCTTACTAATGGCCTGTATTCATGTCTGCTGAATTGATTTGTTAATATAAATTATCAGACATGCTGCATAAAATCTTATCATACTGCGATTATATTGATATATCTGTATGCTTGTATGATTTGCTTTATGCAAACGGTTTTCAAAAACTTATCAGCACTTTTCATATCGGCTGATCTAAAATATTTTTAAAACCTGTAGTTGGC
This sequence comes from Platycodon grandiflorus, assembly GCA_016624345.1. Taxonomy (NCBI): domain Eukaryota; kingdom Viridiplantae; phylum Streptophyta; class Magnoliopsida; order Asterales; family Campanulaceae; genus Platycodon; species Platycodon grandiflorus. The sequence goes on from CM028367.1 coordinate 5,690,193, forward strand.
TGAATTTCAATATCTGCCAACTCACACTTCATAAATTCAGTTATATGTTTTGGCTTATAAGAGTAAAAACCTTTAAATGACTTATTCTCTCTCAAGTCTATTAAAGGTGGAGGCACACTTTACGAAGACTGACTACTTCGATTAAAGTAAAGACTGTTCTCAAAAAGCTTTGGAAAATGACAAAAACTTTCACTTTCAAAATCTTTTCAAAGAATCTTGAGAAAATCTAGACATCACAAGCCTATACCTACAAAGGCGTGTAAAAAGGACAATTCTACAGTAAATCTCCATTATTGAAAGTCCTTCAGTCTAACCTCCGTGAGTATAAGTAGAGCTCCTTCCTCATCCAAACTCTACTATGAAGAAACTCACTAACTGCTTACAGACTACACTAGATGCAAAACATTGATTCAAAATTTTTCCAAAATGTTACTAAGTTCAAATCCTAGAAATCGATCAAGTCAACACTTCAACAACTTGGTATGACTCCTTCATATTCATTCATTCAAAGTTGTTTTGGTTTTATTTCTGTTACTCTTAATGAGTTGATCTAAAATTCTCAAAGATGCATTCTGAAAATCGAAATTATCCATAACTGTGAAAATTCTTTTTAACATCTTTCTAAAACACAGTTATAATATCTGAGAGAAATTTTATTAACTCATTTGTACCAGAAATCATTAATTATAAATTTTCAATCTTGCCTTGAAATTAATTGATAAAAGAATCTTTTGTTGTCTTGTCCGATAATCTTGAAAGTTTGTTGGCAAAAGATGAACTATATGCTGCAAACCTTTGATTATCAGAACACTTAAGAATGTCTTCAATCAATTATATTAAAAGATAAGATAGAAAGTTATTAATTGATGATCACAACAGTGATTTCACTTGACTTCTAACATTTAGCTATCAAACTTATTGATATTCTAAAATGTTTTCAGATGAATCACTATGAAAACCACTTAGCATATACCTGTCCAACCATCGTAACTCTGCATGTATACATGAGCATCTCAGAGAAGATCCCAGATAAGATTTATCAAATGTTTGAAAAGCATCTGATAAATCGGTGTGTCCAACAACTCATCTGGTTATATGAAAGTATACCGGCCATCACCCCAAAGATGGTTGATGCAGATAATTCAGCTCGACTAGATTAGGTAGCTAATAAGGTGTTGATGAGGATGACGAACTGCTAACCACGACCATCAGTCCCTGTGAATATCAAAGGGGATTCATGGGCCAAGCAGTACATCTTTGACGGATATCACCCTACGGTGCTCTCATAATGACCTGTAGGCGTGCACGTGTTCTGCCTCCCTCCAGAGCTGGAGGAGATCAAAAATGGACACAGCCATCTTGATCCATTCTGAAATCCTTGACTGATGACCTCTCATTATGTTCTTAGGATTAGGATATCTTGGATACAACTTTGTAACAAATTTTCTATTCAAAACTGAATCATTATGTATCTTTATCCTGTAATCTGCAGTATGGTCGAAATTCCAGTTGTATTGTTCTTGTAATCAGCTGATCCCTACTATGTATTGTTCAAAACTATCTGGATTATTGAATACAAGTCCTGCAACTTTTCTTCATGTCTATCTACTTGTTTGAATTCCTCTGATAGCATGAATTAATGTGTATTAACTGTGTTGATCTACATACCATTTTTCTTCATCATAGTGTTTACATTCCTCTGATAATTGGAGAAACTGACCTCAATGAAACGATCACACACTTCTTACACAAACTCTACTGAAACTCCATCAGCAAACTCATCCTATAAAATCGGCTATATTGAGTTCCGGTCTATTACTGAAAAGTTAAACTCTTTACTTTAAACACTCTGATAATTGCCTTTTTGAATTAGATCATCTCATCATGGTCAAATTCAAGATCTACCGAACACTCTAGTTGTTCAACATAGGTAGACTGTAGTTGCCTAAAGGATGACCTTTTATGTCTACATCTCACCCTTAAGTTATTGCAAATCCATTACTTAATCTCTGACTCTTCTATCCTACATACAAGATTACTAGTAAATCTACTTTGAACCAAAGTTGTCTGTTGTGTCAACCTAAAGACTGCTGTAAGCATTTGAACTTATAAAGGATTTATCTCATCAAAGTATATGGAAATACTTTCATTATTCAAATACAAAAATTCCAGCTTTTTAACTTCTAAAAATCAAAGGCTTACACCTCCTTTCAAAATAGCTCAACAGCAATTTGTGTTCTCAGTTATGACAACTATCAAATCTGATATGACCTTTGAGATTAGTAATGAAGAGGCAAGGTTAGACGTTTCTCATGATGATATGTCATCTTGACTAAAAACTAATCAGCAAACAGACTGAATTCAAAACACTCTGTTATACTTTATCACATGCTTAACTTTCAAAAAGACTGATAAAAACTTTGGTAACTTGACCTATCTCAGAAAATAGCTAGAAATTTTAGGATTCTTAGGAAGACTGTTGCTCCCAAAAACTAGTCCTTCCTCAGGAGTGAATGACTGATATAACCCCTGCTGTATATATTTTATGCCTCACTCTCATCTACAGGTTAGTATGAAAATACTCTTTAGCAGAGTCCTTTTTCTTTTTGCTAAGGATTGACACTACCTGTTGTAAAGAAAGAAGCTCGGACATCACTTCAGGTACACATTCAATACTTCACTTGTCTGACTTCTCCTTTCAAAATTCTAAGAAGTGTTATTGTAAAATTTGTATTATTCAGTAGATCTTTGCTTCCCAAAAATTTTATCATCTGCTAAAACACTTCACTAAATTAATAAGGATATTGAATCTATAACTGAATATCTCATCAAATATTCCCAAAAATTAAGTCAAATCTTTTTCAAGGAAAACATCAGATAACCCTGTTATCAGCAGTTCTCACTTCAGCAGATACCAAACACTCACTGCCGATAATGTCCACATCCCTGAAATCTCAACCAATTCTTTATATTTCCATATATAAGATTTCAATTGGTATAAAGACTTAACCTAAACTCAATGCATATTGTTTATCAAAGATGATACTCTAAATCCAATCTTTTTCGGCTCAAAAGTCTTTCTAAATAATTTATATTCATGTTCTTCCTAATAATTGGTGTCAGCTAGTACCAAACAAATTTCCATAAATTATAACACTCAAAATGGCCTATAGCTCAAGACAAGATATTCAAACTTCAGCTCAGCAGTTATAACCTGTCTTGTCCTATTCTAGGCAAATATATTAATTTGATTAAATGTGAATTTAAACATTTCGTTTAAAATAAAAATTTATACATTACCCCTAGACTGCCTAAATCATAGCTATAACCACTCTCTGCATGGTGACATAACCCTAAATCAGAACATCATTGCTATGACATTAAATGCATTCTCACTCTTAAGCCTCCAAAACGTCTTATCAAATTCCTCTAACCAAGAAACCTCTTCATCTTCTCAAAACTTCGAAAGACATACTAATAATAACCTACCGTCAAATATCCCTTAATATAATTCTTATTCCTTCAGCGTTTCTTCATCTTCTTTCCTAAATTCTCTTCACCATTACAGATTAAATCATCCAACATCATGTGTTCACAAAACTTGCTCAATTCAAATCTTTGACCCATCTCCTATAATGAAATGCGACAACGAATAATGGTTTTTCTAGCCATTCCTCAACCAGTGATCCGCCGACCTCGCCAAATCAGTCGTCTAGTAAGGAATCGTCTGCGAGATCCAAGGAACGATGTGTCAAACTTCATTCCCTGGATTCCTTCAAGAAATCATATCTCAAGTACAGAGACTAACACTCTCCCTGCTCCCAACTCCTCAAATACTCCACTTGAACCATCTCAGACTCGAGAAGAACATCAACTTGCAAATGCAAACCCTGCACCAAACCCAGCGGTCAATGTTCCCTTCGATTAGGAATGTAGACCTTCATCCTCTACTCTGCTTCATTAGGATGTCTAGCTAGGTTTCTGTTTTGACAAACAATTTTCTTTCGTGTTATATTTGTAATATATTTTGTTCAGTTACATTTGCTACTTCATTTTGTTTTACTTATCGTAATTTGTCCTAGTGCATACTCTTTCATGCTTAACATCTATTTTTAACATAAACATCTTTGCATATGCATATACTCTTATGGATTCAACATTCAAACTTTAACATTTGACCCATTAACGAAAGAAAAATGCTTTATAGGTCATTCCTAGATGTATATCTCATGCATCCGATTAATGTTGACGTATTTCTCAAATGACGTTGTCCTATTAAAAGAAAAAAAAATACGATAAACTTTCATAAAGATAAGCACACCCCAGTATGTCTATCTTATAACTCAATTCACTAATGGGAAGAATACCTTGTCACACATATTGACAATAAAATTTATATATGTATAAAGAAAATTCTTCTGCTCTTCATAACTCATGAATTGACCGATTAAATCTTTATAACTCGTCCTATTATACTTACTCTCTTGTAAAATCTCGCTACAAACAATAAAACAAAATTCATCTCTTTACAACTTGCTTGCTCTCTTTATTTAATAAAAATGATTCCAAATACAAGACCAATATTACTCTTCTAAATGTCTTGGTACAACAAATATACTACTTTCTGAAATGTATAGCTTATACATACCAAATAAAAGTCATTTTGACTAATAACACTCTGTGTAACACCCCGACCCTACTTCCTTCCTGGTTAACTCATAATCATTTCTTATCAACCTTAAAACCCTCGAAGAGTGAGGTGTCATGCTTGTTAAGCGTGACGTGTTGAGTCGAGGACCGTATTTGACTCGCGTTTAACTCGTGGTGAGTTGCGCTTTGTTCCTTTCTCCATTTGAGACTATTCTCGACCTTGATTAACATTCGTGTACGATGTTCATTTTCCCCGTCCCATTGACCTAATATTGGTTTAGACTCCTTCACGATGGATGATCACGTTGATCTTGTCGTTAACTCGCACACCGAGTCATTTCGAGTGTTTCGTGTGCCCCGATTCGTGCTCAAATCTTTATATGATTGATTTCGTGAATGTTACGTTGAACTTCTAGCGTTGTTTCCGGACCTTTCGGGAACCTTTCTCAAGTATTTCGACCTTCCCAAAGACTTAAAATCACTTCGGGATCATTTAGGACCATTTCGGGGGTGTTTCGGAGCATTTTCGGAGAGTTTGAAGAATCTGGACACAAAGCGATCGCCCTGGGAAGACAAAGCGATCGCCTGACCGGAGTACAAAGCGATCGCCTTGATTAGGGCGGGCGATCGCCCGGCCCGTCTCTGCTCGTCCGGTTTCGTCTTTCTCGGTTTTAACATTTTTAAGTGGTTTAAAATGCTCAAACAAGCCCGGGATTGGACCAAATACTTACCCATGGTATTAATAATAAAACCCAACTCTATTTTCTCCCTCATTCTCACCCCCAAACCAGAAAATAGAGAGAGAGAGTCTAGAGAGAGAAAGGAGAGAGAGAAGAGGAAGAATTCGCGATATCTCATTCGTTCGGAGTCGGAATTGCGAGCCGTCTTCGCCGGAGCGTAGCTAGCGACGAGGGGAACGTTTCCAACCGAATGGATCGTCCGATCTGTTGAGAAATCACCACCTCATCTCATCTCCCACGTTTTAGAGAGAAAGTGAAGTTTTGAGAGAGAAAGTTCGATTCAAGCTTGGTTCGAGTTCGGGAACGTCGATTGGACTCCGTAGCGGTGTAGAGGTCGTAGAAGAGTACATTTCCACCCGAAGCCCTTGGATTCGTGGAGGATTTGCGTTGTGTAGTAAGTTACTAATCTCCTTCTTAGATTTTGAGCATCATATAGTAGTATCGCGATGTTTATGTGCTATCTATGTGCATATGAACTCCCTACATGTTATACTTGTTCAATGTGATACTCTAGCATGTTAAATGATGGGTATTGATGAATTGTTGTTAATCTTGTGGTCTCCGAATATTAGAGACTTGTGGAGTTCATTGTGTACACGTTGTTGTTGTTATTGCGATGATTGTTGTCTCCGAGTAGTAGAGACTCCTCAAGATTGTGTCGTGATTATTATTGTCGTTGTTGTTGTTGTTTTTCCCGAGCTATAGACTCGTGGGTTTGTCTTATAGTTGGGTTCCGGCCGTATAGTCGCCGATGACTTGTTTTAGTTATATCAAGTATTTATAACTTGTTGAGATTTCAATCGTTAGTACACTCGTGAGATTTTTATGAGTAATAGATTTTGGTATATTGAGTCTCGTGATTGTAGGGATGACGCTACGGCTTGTCCCGATGTTTTGAATATTTGAAAGACCCGAGTGTAGTCGTTGGGATATGGTGAATCGAATATTACATTGAATGGGCTAGACTTTAGTTGTGGTGACTTGGTGGAGTCGAATAGGACGTTAAGGTTATACGTTGTGTAATGAGTTGACGAGTAATATTTTAGTCTCCTACAAGGTGGGATGACGCATCGATAAGACTTGATCGAGTAACTTAAGTTAGGTTGACTTAGTCAACGTTGTTGAACTCGCGACTACTTGATTTGGGTTGGAGGATTATATATATATATATACACCTTACGCCCAAGATTTGATTAATTATTAAAGGTAAATGTGACTTCATATAGGTTACTAATGAGTTGTGTACGGCCACGTGTGACGTACGTTGGGAACGACTTAGTCGCTACACACTGAGCGACGTGTTTATGATGAGTTGGTCATATCCTAGGTAGTTAATGATACACCTTGATTATCGTTCCATTTCGGGCAATGGGACTTGTAGGGAGTCGTAATATATTTATCATACGACAGAAATGAGGAGGATTATATATACATGAGATGGAGTGCATTGTGATCGTGGGATACCGTAGAGATCCTAGGTTTCACGTGTTAAGTAGCGCGTTGAATTATGATTGTAAGTACGATTAGGCTTACATATGTTATGATGGTTAAGTCTAGCAATTGCGGACTTAAATGATGTGATGTACGTCTGGTTGTTCTAGTAAGTAATAGGACAATCATCCTACTTTGATGATTGATTGTGTGTTTAGTATTTACAAGCACATTATGATGATTTAGTATGTGATTCAATAGAACACATTATGGTTTGATTTCTTTGGGTTGTGATTCAGTAGAACACATCACGTTTTGGTTTATTAAGTTGTGATTCAATAGAACACACTTAGATTAGTTTGGCATAAGTAAACATCTACTTGCGCATTGCATCGAGTCCAGCTGGCATATGTGCATTGGAGGTGTATTGACGCTCGGTTATTGCGGGAGCAGGGGCTTCGTAATAACCGAAGGCCAATACACTGGGCCTCGCCCTACCGTTGGCCACGGTAGGGGTTTTCTCTAGTCCCACAGTTGAACGGAATAAACGGCGACTGTGCATTATCGACATTGTTTTGTATGCATTGGGATACGGACACCGGTCCCTTGTGATACCTATAAGTGGCTAGAGCCGTATTGTCTCGGGTCGTAGGGGATCGAGCGATACGTCGACGTGGATACGAAAATGGTCCACCACGGGTACTTGTAGATCGTGCTTGACGCGATCGGGTACATTTATCGTTGGGTACTTGTAGATCGTGCTTGACGCGATCGGGTACATATATTTTCTTGGGATACGAGCACTGGTCCCTCTGTGATTTGTGTACGGCGGCACAATCATCTATCTACGTTTTATGTTCGGTATTGAGAGATGTGTCCGGCATCGGCGGCACGATTATTTATTATGGTTCTCTGGAGCGAGCGAAATCTATTATCATTATTACCTTGTTGGATAGCAGAGGCATCCTTGATAGTTACGTGGAGCGGCGACGATCGTTTACTACGGCTTCATGGAGCGATAAGGTCGGAAGTGTTTCAAGGGATTTCGGAGGTGTACCTCGAATCCACCGTATCCACCTTTATGTGTTTATTTACATTTTATGTGCTTCCTATATGAACGAATGTTGGTCGTGGTCTCCAACCGGTGCATGACGGTTGGCGGCTCGAGCCTCTCGTGAGTATAGGGTTGGTTGTCTTATGTGCTACAACTGTTTATTTTCTGTTATTCTTATGTGCATAATGCCATGCCATATTGTTTCATTAGTAGCTTACTGGGTCATTCGACTCATCCCTTCCATATTTGTTTTCCTTAGTTGCAGGATATGTTTCGGCGCAGTGAGGCCCTAGTTCGAAGATCCTCTAGTTGTATTTAGTTAGTATTTTATATTTATTTCATGTACTTGTGAGGTCGTGGGTTAAACTGAGTTATGTAAACTTAGTATGTCGGGTAGAGATTCTTGTATTTTCTATTCTTGTATTTGGTGCCGACTTGTGGAGTCGTGCCGGTTGTATAACTTTTATAATTCCAATTTTCTTAGTTGTTGTGGCCGTGTGCCCGTTGGTATTTTACTTATGGTTTTCCCGAGCGTGTGCCTCGTGGTGTTTTAAATGTTGTTGTTCTCCGGCGCTTGTTTAGCTGTGGAGGTTATTATTATATGTTGGGATTCTTGTTATTCGAGCTTTGAGACTTAAGTTCATTTATTATTCCGCTGCCTTGTTTTAAGCTTTCCGCTGCTCTGGTTTTGATTTCGAGCTTTTGTGGCTCGTTTGTAATAGTTTTGCTTTGCGTTCACGCTCCGAGTTGGGGTTCAACACCGGATCCCGGACTCGGGTCGTGACAGTTGGTATCAGAGCTTAAGTTAGCTGTTCGCCAGGATAGGATCCTCGGCTTAGGTGATTTGGGTATTGGGATGAGCGTTTAACGTCGAGTTTTATGTTAAGTTTACCTTGGATATTGGTAAATTGTAGAAATGGTCCATGTAGGACTGGATTAGTTAGGTTCTTACGCTCGTGAGAGCGGGGACTAACGGTTTGTAGTCGGTTATTTCTCTTGTGGAATTGGTGAGTACGCTTTAAGTCCTCGCTAGAATGTTGATGACTTAGTGCCAGTCGCTTGATAGGTTTAGCAGTGAGGTTTGACCATTGTAGGGTGTCTGTTGATCCTTGAGAAGTATAGCCGAGATGTTTTAGGGAACGTCTTAAGCTTGATATTAGTGATCATTTGAGGAAATGGAGGTGGAAGACCCGAGATTACGGGTCACGAATCCACTAGTGTTTATCGTGGAGTGTCGGGTTACGATAGTGCGAGTGTATAAGTCCGTACGTACTAGACACTTTATTTTTCTCATATCACATCATGGAATGCGACATTTGTGCATACTAGAGACATTGTGTCACACAGGTGCATTTGCTTGTATTTGATACTTATGTGCATGAGACCGACTCTAAGGGCATATTTGTAATCACTTATCCCTAACGCCCAGTGACGGTAGCTTTTGAAGCCACTTGAAGGGCCCCGATTTGGTTGTCAAGAGATATTCGTCAAGACTAAGTTGATAGCATGATAGATAGAAATTGTCGACCCTATTACCAACCGGAATGGACAAGTAAATGGAATAGTACGTTTGAACAAGTTGTGTACCTTGTGTTTGGATTGTTTATCGTTTCTCGTGTATTGGTTTGATTTGATCTGATATTGTCTGAGCCGTTGTGCTTAGTTGAACATGAGTATTTCGGGTATGCTATTAGCCCTTGTGACTTGTATATTGTCACGTGTGTTATATGTTTATTTCGCCTTAGAGGTATCGAATTGATTTGTCACCTCGGCGGTGAGCGTGTGGTTTCTATATTGTATGCGACGTGATGTAGACTGGATACATTGTATTAATTCAGTCTTGCCTTATAGACTTTTGCGATACGAATAGATCGTGTCACCTTGCGCATGTGTCCTTTGGCATAGTGAGATGGTTATCATTAGGACCCTACATGCATGTTATATGTGTTGGGTTGAGAGTTTAGAACGTTATATTGATAAGTATGCCTCCGTTGATTCACTTAATGTGTTTCACTTCCCATTAGAGATTTAACGTCTCTATTGTATGCCTGTAGCAGGATGGCGCGAACTAGAAAGACTGCAAGGATGTCAGTTATGCATCCGACCGTATTTCAACTCGACACACGCAGCGAGAACCGAGGACTTGAGGACCAACGAATGTGGCCCTAGGTGAGACACCCGAGTGGAGCAAGTGTCCCCACCGAACCCTCTGCACCGACCCAAGACTCTAATAGAGCGAGTCAAGGTTAGAGGTGAGACCTTGTAATTGAATCCGTAAGAGTCATGTTCATCGTGACTTATTCTATTATTTATTTGTCTCCCTGTTATCGGACTACCTTTTGTACTCTGATTGGGTACTCGTTCGTTAGAATACTATATCTCGTAGTTGACCTGTGGATGTAATCATTGAGAGTGTGTTACACTCTATGTTTCGATTAGCACGTATAGTATATGGTATTGGTGTCCAATGATACCGATCCGCTCCGTTGAAGGTATTTAGAGTTTGAAACTCTTATTACCATTTATGTTGACCTTGTGACTCATCGACGTGAGTAGTCGCATCGCGAGCATGTTGACTTGCAATTCCGTTAGCCTTTTTATATTGTCAGTTTGTGATAAAGTCGGTAGTGCCGTCATTCATGACATAGTCCTATGACCCGCGTGACTTCGAGGTGTTGCATTTATTGCACCCTTTGATTCAAGCCTATTTCCTTGATGATAGGACGTCTACGCGTAACCTTTGAACCTTAAGGTTGTGTTAGCCCAGACTTTATTGATCGCGGGATTTTCTGTGAGTAATCGTTGAGAGTTGTACCCCGGGAAGTGGAGATTTGTTAGCGCGCGGAAGCGTGGCGTTGGAACGTGTTCGAAGGTGTTTTCATGACACTTTGTAGTGTACCTTGAATTTGGACTTGACTGGAGACAGTAGTTGGTCTCGTAATGAAACCCCGAGATTTCTCACGTCTCGAAATTTTATATATTCGTTAGATATTTCGCATGTGCACACTACTTGAGGTTGATGATCTCTAACTTGGACCAACTCCCTTTATTTGTTGGACTTTCACTCTCTATCGGTAGAATTATGATTGCATAGGCTATGGTATAGCCTTGTTGTGATATATGTTTTCCCCGTGAACGTTTGATCCTTGAATTCGCGGTCGAATTCTTTTAAGGGGGAGAGGATGTAACACCCCGACCCTACTTCCTTCCTGGTTAACTCATAATCATTTCTTATCAACCTTAAAACCCTCGAAGAGTGAGGTGTCATGCTTGTTAAGCGTGACGTGTTGAGTCGAGGACCGTATTTGACTCGCGTTTAACTCGTGGTGAGTTGCGCTTTGTTCCTTTCTCCATTTGAGACTATTCTCGACCTTGATTAACATTCGTGTACGATGTTCATTTTCCCCGTCCCATTGACCTAATATTGGTTTAGACTCCTTCACGATGGATGATCACGTTGATCTTGTCGTTAACTCGCACACCGAGTCATTTCGAGTGTTTCGTGTGCCCCGATTCGTGCTCAAATCTTTATATGATTGATTTCGTGAATGTTACGTTGAACTTCTAGCGTTGTTTCCGGACCTTTCGGGAACCTTTCTCAAGTATTTCGACCTTCCCAAAGACTTAAAATCACTTCGGGATCATTTAGGACCATTTCGGGGGTGTTTCGGAGCATTTTCGGAGAGTTTGAAGAATCTGGACACAAAGCGATCGCCCTGGGAAGACAAAGCGATCGCCTGTGACCGAGTACAAAGCGATCGCCTTGATTAGGCGGGCGATCGCCCTGGCCCGTCTCTGCTCGTCCGGTTTTCGTCTTTCTCGGTTTTTAACATTTTTAAGTGGTTTAAAATGCTCAAACAAGCCCGGGATTGGACCAAATACTTACCCATGGTATTAATAATAAAACCCAACTCTATTTTCTCCCTCATTCTCACCCCCAAACCAGAAAATAGAGAGAGAGAGTCTAGAGAGAGAAGAGGAAGAATTCGCGATATCTCATTCGTTCGGAGTCGGAATTGCGAGCCGTCTTCGCCGGAGCGTAGCTAGCGACGAGGGGAACGTTTCCAACCGAATGGATCGTCCGATCTGTTGAGAAATCACCACCTCATCTCATCTCCCACGTTTTAGAGAGAGAAAGTGAAGTTTTGAGAGAGAGAAAGTTCGATTCAAGCTTGGTTCGAGTTCGGGAACGTCGATTGGACTCCGTAGCGGTGTAGAGGTCGTAGAAGAGTACATTTCCACCCGAAGCCCTTGGATTCGTGGAGGATTTGCGTTGTGTAGTAAGTTACTAATCTCCTTCTTAGATTTTGAGCATCGTATAGTAGTATCGCGATGTTTATGTGCTATCTATGTGCATATGAACTCCCTACATGTTATACTTGTTCAATGTGATACTCTAGCATGTTAAATGATGGGTATTGATGAATTGTTGTTAATCTTGTGGTCTCCGAATATTAGAGACTTGTGGAGTTCATTGTGTACACGTTGTTGTTGTTATTGCGATGATTGTTGTCTTCGAGTAGTAGAGACTCCTCAAGATTGTGTCGTGATTATTATTGTCGTTGTTGTTGTTGTTTTTCCCGAGCTATAGACTCGTGGGTTTGTCTTATAGTTGGGTTCCGGCCGTATAGTCGCCGATGACTTGTTTTAGTTATATCAAGTATTTATAACTTGTTGAGATTTCAATCGTTAGTACACTCGTGAGATTTTTATGAGTAATAGATTTTGGTATATTGAGTCTCGTGATTGTAGGGATGACGCTACGGCTTGTCCCGATGTTTTGAATATTTGAAAGACCCGAGTGTAGTCGTTGGGATATGGTGAATCGAATATTACATTGAATGGGCTAGACTTTAGTTGTGATGACTTCATGGAGTCGAATAGGACGTTAAGGTTATACGTTGTGTAATGAGTTGACGAGTAATATTTTAGTCTCCTACAAGGTGGGATGACGCATCGATAAGACTTGATCGAGTAACTTAAGTTAGGTTGACTTAGTCAACGTTGTTGAACTCGCGACTACTTGATTTGGGTTGGAGGATTATATATATATATATATACACCTTACGCCCAAGCTTTGATTAATTATTAAAGGTAAATGTGACTTCATATAGGTTACTAATGAGTTGTGTACGGCCACGTGTGACGTACGTTGGGAACGACTTAGTCGCTACACGAGCGACGTGTTTATGATGAGTTGGTCATATCCTAGGTAGTTAATGATACACCTTGATTATCGTTCCATTTCGGGCAATGGGACTTGTAGGGAGTCGTAATATATTTATCATACGACGAAATGAGGAGGATTATATATACATGAGATGGAGTGTATTGTGATCGTGGGATACCGTAGAGATCCTAGGTTTCACGTGTTAGTAGCGTTGAATTATGATTGTAAGTACGATTAGGCTTACATATGTTATGATGGTTAAGTCTAGCAATTGCGGACTTAAATGATGTGATGTACGTGTGGTTGTTCTAGTAAGTAATAGGACAATCATCCTACTTTGATGATTGATTGTGTGTTTAGTATTTACAAGCACATTATGATGATTTAGTATGTGATTCAATAGAACACATTATGGTTTGATTTCTTTGGGTTGTGATTCAGTAGAACACATCACGTTTTGGTTTATTAAGTTGTGATTCAATAGAACACACTTAGATTAGTTTGGCATAAGTAAACATCTACTTGTGCATTGCATCGAGTCCAGCTGGCATATGTGCATTGGAGGTGTATTGACGCTCGGTTATTGCGGGAGCAGGGCTTAATAGCCGAAGGCCAATCACTGGGCCTCGCCCTACCGTTGGCCACGGTAGGGGTTTTCTCTAGTCCCACGTTGAACGGAATAAACGGCGATCGTGCATTATCGACATTGTTTTGTATGCATTGGGATACGGACACGGGTCCCTTGTGATACCTATAAGTGGCTAGAGCCGTATTGTCTCGGGTCGTAGGGGATCGAGCGATACGTCGACGTGGATACAGAAATGGTCCACCACGGGTACTTGTAGATCGTGCTTGACGCGATCGGGTACATTTATCGTTGGGTACTTGTAGATCGTGCTTGACGCGATCGGGTACATATATTTTCTTGGGATACGAGCACTGGTCCCTCTGTGATTTGTGTACGGCAGCAGCAGCACAATCATCTATCTACGTTTTATGTTCGGTATTGAGAGATGTGTCCAGCATCGACGGCACAGTTATTTATTATGGTTCTCTGGAGCAGTAGCGCAGAAATCTATTATCATTATTACCTTGTTGGATAGCGCAGAGGCATCCTTGATAGTTACGTGGAGCGGCACGATCGTTTACTACGGCTTCATGGAGCGATAAGGTCGGAAGTGTTTCAAGGGATTTCGGAGGTGTACCTCGAATCCACCGTATCCACCTTTATGTGTTTATTTACATTTTATGTGCTTCCTATATGAACGAATGTTGGTCGTGGTCTCCAACCAGTGCATGACGGTTGGCGGCTACTGAGCCTCTCGTGAGTATAGGGTTGGTTGTCTTATGTGCTACAACCTGTTTATTTTCCTGTTATTCTTATGTGCATAATGCCATGCCATATTGTTTCATTAGTAGCTTACTGGGTCATTCGACTCATCCCTTCCATATTTGTTTTCCTTAGTTGCAGGATATGTTTCGGCGCAGTGAGGCCCTAGTTCGAAGACCCTCTAGTTGTATTTAGTTAGTATTTTATATTTATTTCATGTACTTGTGAGGTCGTGGGTTAAACTGAGTTATGTAAACTTAGTATGTCGGGTAGAGATTCTTGTATTTTCTATTCTTGTATTTGGTGCCGACTTGTGGAGTCGTGCCGGTTGTATAACTTTTATAATTCCAATTTTCTTAGTTGTTGTGGCCGTGTGCCCGTTGGTATTTTACTTATGGTTTTCCCGAGCGTGTGCCTCGTGGTGTTTTAAATGTTGTTGTTCTCCGGCGCTTGTTTAGCTGTGGAGGTTATTATTATATGTTGGGATTCTTGTTATTCGAGCTTTGAGACTTAAGTTCATTTATTATTCCGCTGCCTTGTTTTAAGCTTTCCGCTGCTCTGGTTTTGATTTCGAGCTTTTGTGGCTCGTTTGTAATAGTTTTGCTTTGCGTTCACGCTCCGAGTTGGGGTTCAACACCGGATCCCGGACTCGGGTCGTGACACTCTGACAAATGCTATTTTGCAGTATATACTAGCTTTCAAAAGAAAACTTATATCTCTCATCTGCACATATTTCCAAGGAGGAAAGATAACATATTGGTACACCCATTGTGACTATTAAGGAACAAAATTCATCCCCACTACATGTCGTGACTATAATTCATACCTTATGAGTTAACATAAGTCAGTCCTTAATAACTTGTCCTATCCCCAATAAAGCAGGCTTCATATACAGACATTCTCATCTCCATCAAAGAATGATTTCGTTTCTGATAATTAATATTTTACTTTGCAACCATCAATCAATATTTAGCTTGTGACCATTAAGGAGGAGAGATTTAGTAAAATTGACATATACATACAGAAAAACAGTAAAGCTGATCATTAAGGAAGCTGATCATTAAGGAGGAGAGAGATTATAAAAGAAAAGCTGATTAGAGAGAGATTATAAAAGAAAAGCTGATTATAAAAGAAAAGCTGATTATTGAGAAAACTTTAGCTTGTGATTATCAAAGAGGAGAGAAATTATAAAATTAATATATACATTCAAGAAAAGAAGAAAGGAGAAAGACATTAAGGAGGAGAAATTGTAAGGAGGAAAGATTAAAGATTGAAAAACAATTAGTAAGGAGGAGAGATTGTGAAATTACACATATAGAAAAATACAGAAAGAAAAGAAGAGAGATCGTAGCCATTCAACATAAATTGACATTAAGGAGGAGAGATCGACATATTTATACAGAAAGGTAGAAAGAGTTGAGAAAGTTTATAATCAAGAATAGAGGAGGAGAATCTATATAAAACTCAACATATACGAGTAAATAGGAAGAGATTGTTAGGAGGAGATTGTAGTAATGACCCCCAAACAAACATGACACTCTTCACTGTCCAATCAGCTATTTCTAAATGACTATCATACTACGCTGATTTTATTCTTCACAAAAACATCTGATACTTAATCAATTCGATTAAGTACACTGATTCATAACTTTTTCTTGCTCAAGCTACATCAGATCATACATATTACACTGCAAGAAAAACATCTTTATGGCAATATTATCAATTATATCTCATAATTGCCTAAAAATTATTTTAGTTATTGCTTCGTATTTGTACCTTCATTTATTGAGTCTGTAAATACGTAGCAATAGGTGACTATACATACGCTATCACTTGTAAGTTCAACCTAGGACATGCCTTGATATAAAATGATTATTCAATAGTAACATGTTATTACTAAGGATTGAAGAACTTCTTTAAAGAGCTGTATGTATAAGTCAATTGTAGTAATGGTCCCAAGAAAATAGGAGGAGATTGTTAGGAATATGCCTGTAAATCAGCTGATATATATGTATGCATATTCCAACACAGTGATTTGCTTGTTCCCATTACAACGCATGCATGTTTCACAAGTGGCTAAAAGGGCTGCGTACCGGTTAGTATGGCAGCTTGTTGAAACAATGCATAGGTCATTAGACTAGGAAGTCTCTGTACATATCTGAGTCTTTGTCCTACCAAAGTGATGACAACTCTCATATGGATTAGCTCTTCATGCACCAACAGACATGTTCATCGGCAATGTCTCACCAGCAGACATTCCTTCCAGCCATGTCTCATCAGCAATCTCTACATCAACAGTTTTACATCGGCAGATCCCAGTATCGGCCAAGATCTTCATTAGAACAACTGCAGAGAAGCTGATTATCCAGCAGACATTCCTTCCAGCCATGTCTCATCAGCAATCTCTACATCAACAGTTTTACAACGGCAGATCCCAGTATCGGCCAAGATCTTCAACTGCAGAGAAGCTGATTATCCAAGAGGAACATCGGTTGTTACTCATAATGCTACAAGTCAAAATAGATCCGTTACAAGATCTTTCTGACAAGCCCAAGATACGCATCGATGTCTGCGCCTTCACTATTACTCAGAAAACATTTCCTCTTTTGTGTACTGGTCTCAGTCTTCAAGGTTTCATCCCATAAAAGACCAAACGCAGTGCGCTACTACCCAGGCAAAGCATGACATGTCCAAATCTGTCAGCCTAACTCATGGATCAACTTCAAGACAAAAGCTTAACGGAAGGTCTTTGCCCAACAGATTCAACAATGTATGCTGGTGCATTAAATTGTTCAGATTTTCAACGGGCAGAAACCATTTCAAAGCTCCAACGACCAATTCATCTTCTCCAGCCTATATAAGAAGACTCTCATTCTCATCTCCAAAGTGCTTGTATGTGTGCATGCGAATACCTGTGAGAGGTTGTGGTATTGTTCTTCATTCTTTCAAAACTGAAACCACATAGGAGTGAGAAAAACACAAGTGTAAGAACAAACACTTCGTGTGAGAGAGAAATAGAAATTCCAAAGGCTGAGAAGTCGTGCTTGATCAAAAACTTAGTTTTTGATTTGAGATCTTTCTTCCTTCAAAAGACTCAGTCTCTTCAGTTGCTGCAATTCAAATCTTCAGCAAGAGACCAAGCATTCAAAAATTCATTGAAGACTAATCAAGCTTGAAGATGTCCGATGAAGAGCCAAAACTTAATAATCCACCTTGCATTCATATCGGCAGACTTATACTACATTATAAGTGTTGTCGATTGTTCAATAAATTGTCATCACATTTGGCCGAGTGCTTAGCACTCAGTTGTTCAAATACCAGCTATTTGAACAACGCCTAATATTCTCTTCTCACAACAAATCTATCGAGTTGAAACTACAGGAAGATACCTCAATCAATTTTGAGTACATCTTCCAATGTATTTTTGATAGATTTGATTTTGCTTTCTTAATCTCTCCTTTTTCTTTCCTAAGGAGATTGCTAGGTTAGAGAGTCTAGGTTGATGTATTAAGCATGTTTGTCCTTGAGCAAACCTCTGCTGAATTTTAATATAAATCATATTTTTATTACATTCAGCCTTTACTTATCTTTCCTGTAATATTTGACATATCTTGTGCAATCTGGTTATGGAAAGTAATTGATGCATCTAATATAAGATTTTAGTTAACTGTTATGATAGACTTGTACACTTTCTCTCACAGTTACTTCAATCTTATTTGTTATACTTATGCTGTTTATTCTTCCGCTGCTTAAACTCTTATCTACCAGCCAAGTATAACAACATCTTCCTATTACCTATTCTTCAAAACTGCCGATACACCTCGTCTGATATAACAACATCAGCTGAGTTGCTAGAACTAGGAAGATGACCTATTCTTGTTAGTTATTTCATCCATGTTTTTCAACATACAAATTAAATTAGGATGAAATTTTTAACAAACGTAGTATAGGCTATTCACCCCCCTCTAGCCTATACTCTGAGCACATCACCATGGACCTAACAGTGTACCTCGACGGTATCCTTTTTATATGTGTTTACATATCGCTCCTATGTGAGATGCATGCTATGTGATATGTGGCTATGTGATACTTGCCATCTATGATGCTTTGAGAATTATCTCGTTATGATAATTTTGTTATATATGATCCTTATTACTGTTCACATCTCGCACGCCATATTGTTTCATTAGTAGCTTATTGAGTTTTATAACTCACCCCGTCCATTGTTTATTTATTTTCCTTAGATTCCGATCCAACGAGAAACCCTCAGTGACCCTGCATCGTCGTCGGTGAGCTTGTCAGGCATTCTTTTGGGTAGTTGCTCCTTGAGCCTCCGTATTTTATTTTGGTGACGTCGAGGGTGTATATTGTTAATTAAACAATGTAAAGTTTGGTAGATGTCCCGTACATGATTTGTGGTTATTATTCTTTTGTTGATGCCGACATGGTTGTGAGGCCTTGTATTTATACTATTAACTCTTATCCCGCGCACTCTGTTATATTGTATGTTTATCCCGAGCTATTTAACTCGTGGGTTTAATGGCTAGCTAATTTGTTTTTCTCCGGCTTGTATGTTGCTGTGAAGTGTTGTTTTTCTTTTAAAAATCATACACTTGCAATACAGGGTTTTTGCACGAAAATGAATTTTGAATTATGCATTTTTATGTTCTCGTTTCACGAGCCGGAAGAGATTCCACATAGGATCTCGGGTCGGGTCGTGACACTTTGGCTACCGGCATGACTTGTAGAAAAATATAGAGAATATCTCTCTACAAAGTATTACTCATTATCTTGGTTATTATTGTGTGTTCTTAATGCCTTTAATGGAGTCACGAACCATTAAATGATCACTAGAATTATAGGCTAAGATGCGAGAGCCCGTCCTATAATTTCAAAAATCACAATAATTGTCTTTGTGATGCCAGACCGAGAGGTAACGAGCATTCTTAGATAGTCATGGGGTGCTTGATCGATAATGCAGCTACTCTTTCCTTGCTATAAGATGCAAGAGCCTGTAGTAGGGATTGGTAGCTAGACTTTCTGTAAGATGCGAGAGCCCGTAGTGAATATCATAAACGTGCGCCCGACTACCAAGACTTGAGTTAAAGAAAAGTAGAGAGAGGGTTAAATTAGATATTGGCTAGACTAGAAATGTCACAATCTTATCATTTTAACCTTGATTTGATGTTACCGCCGTATCATTGTTGCCACGTTAATTTAATTTACTTTCTTGCTTTCTTTTTCTTTATTTTCTTTTTATTTCAAATTTCATTTTCGTTCGCTTAGATAAAGTTAGGTGTGCCCAATTTTAGTACTTAGGATTTATTTCTAGCACTATCTCTGTGGGATCGATACTTGTGCTTGCACACTTTATTACTTGATACGACCGGGTATTCTTGCCTGAGTTACATTTTATGCACATCAAGTTTTTGGCGCCGTTGCCGGAGAATGATTTAATTTTCACTCCTATATGCTAATATCGATACTAAGCGAAGCTAATTGTAATTTGAGCAATTTTTTTTAGGTTAGTTTACTTGCTTTTGTATTTATATGCTTGTGTCACTTTTCGAAGCCTTCCCGAGTTTTGTTGGTTTGTAAGGAGGTGTACATAGTGTTCCCACACAAAAAGATTTTTTTTTTATTTTGTATATATTTGTTTTCATAATTGCTTTCATACATTTTCTTTTGAGCTTGATTTGACACAAGGGTTGAGCTATCACAGTCGGGGTTGCTTGAGGAAATCTTTGGAGTAGGCTTACTCTCGGGCCCGGACTTCATTAGAAATCAACTTTGAGGGAGTTTTCTTTCCTTCCCTTCTGCATTTACTTTAAGTTTGGGGGTTGGGTTTGGATTGGTTGGCTTTGAATATTCTGAAAGTCTTGAGCTTAAAATTCCTCATTTTTTTTATGCTTTGAAATTTTGGGCGCTTGTTAGAGTTATATGTGCATTATATTCTTGGATTCACTCTTGAGTTTATTATATACATAGTTGAGGATATGTGTGTGCTTTTTATGCTATCTTCACCTCATTCATGATTAATAATGCTCATGTTTGGAATTTGAGTTGAATTGTTATGCTAAGCTCTAGCTTTGATAGTGCATGTCGGATGAGTATCATGTTGTGAGTTTTGATGACTGTTAGATGATCTTGAAAATTG
Source organism: Platycodon grandiflorus (assembly GCA_016624345.1). NCBI lineage: Eukaryota > Viridiplantae > Streptophyta > Magnoliopsida > Asterales > Campanulaceae > Platycodon > Platycodon grandiflorus. Next base: position 5,710,725 of record CM028367.1, read on the forward strand.
ATAATCAAAGTAGCTTGGTTTTGACTTGTTTGCATGACAAGATCATGTTATAGGCCATCTTTGAATTGTTAGTGCCATATTATCCTACCCATTTCATTAATCCCTTGTGTCCCCTTTGAGCTTATTTATAGAATGACGTGTGCCTAGAGCACACAATGACCCCCATTCGACTTCATTTTCATGTTCCCGCATCATCCTATCCCATAAGCCTATACACTTTTGCCGCTACCCTTCAAGAGAGCATGATTTGGAATGAATTGTTTTATTTATGAATTCTTGTTGGGAAGTGTTGCTTCATGGATGTATTGTGCTTTATTATTGATGATGTTGGTGTTTAAAAAAGTGTTGAATGATGGTAAAAGAGCCCCCCTAGCAAGAAAAAGAAAATCAAAAGAAAAATCATAAGAAAAGAAAAATCAAGGGAGGCAAGAAAAAAGAAAAAGAAAATGCCATTATGCTTTAAATGCTCAAGGAGATATAAGGGTGGAGCTAAATTGTTGTGGTATAGATACTTTCTTCAACCCAATGTTTAAAGTATAAGGGGTTGTTGAAGTGAGGTGGTGGTACTTTGAAGAGTGATGCTTTCATGAAGCAAGTTATTGTGTGAAGACTTCAAATTCTTTGCTCTCTTGACTTGTTATCTTATCCTTCATTTGTAACCCAAAACCATTGGCCAACATTACATGCTTTAAAGTCCTATTGATATTGTCATGCCATGCGAGTCCTTACTTTGTGAAACTTAAAACTCTTTCGGTTTGATTGCTCATTGACCGTTCAATCCTTGCTAGAGCTAAGTTATTTTATTGATGGGCATATGTTTTGTGACGTGGGTAAATGTTTTAAGGAAAAAAGTGAGCTAGCATTAAAATCACACCGTACCTTAATTATGTATGTTTATAATCTTGGGTTTGATTTCTTCGATGGTATTGTGCATGTGATCATGAGCGGGTGCCGTGTTCCATTGTCAAGTCCTTGAGCTCATTTTAATTGTTTTATTTCTTTGCTCGGGACGATCAAAGCTTAAGTTTGGAGGTGTGATGAGTTCAAGATTTTCACGAATTTTTCCCCTTTATTTCCTTTTATTTTGTGCTATTTTAGAGTTAAATATTCTTGGAAATATTATTATTTGTGTATTTGTGCTTTAATGTAGGTTTCCAAGATATTAACGAGCATTCACGGAGTTTAGCACAAAGTTTGAGGCAATTTCGGGCTTCAAAGTTGAGCTATAATCTATTCCGTCAAAGTCCGTCAAGTCAGCCAAGGCAAAATAGGCTAACGGTGGGCTAACAGAGGTAACGGAGGACGAAAATGAGAAGCCTGGAGGGGGAAGGACTTCCGGAGCCAAGGCCAGAACAGAAGGGGCACCGGAGAAAATGTTGAAACTCTTCATTAATTCGGTGGCAGCACTACAGGCTGCCACATGTCCCCTGATTCAACCCAGCAACCTGCTGTCTTCTCCCATGGACTCTGCTGATCCGGCCCATCACCCGCTCCACCAGCCATCTTTCCAACCCATTTCCCACTCACATCCTCACCCAACAGCCCACCAGCCAACCCGCGATCTACCCATCACCAACCAAGCTCCACCCGTTAACTCCCCATCCGGATCAGCTGTGTTTCAGGCCTCCCCAGCAGTTCTCTCTCTGTTGCAGCAGCCCCCTGCACTTCATATTTAATTCCCATTTTGCCACAATCCTTGATACTCCTTGCCCCTCATTTAAATATCTCCCAAGTATCCCCAAAGAAGAAAAGACAGTCCCAGGTGGGCTGTAAAGCCCCTTTGGGGCTGTAGCTTTCTTCCCCAATTTTTCTCACCATTCCTCCATTGATTGATCACCATTGAAGGTTTGGAGCTTCAAATCAAGGGTCAACGAAGCACCTACAAGTGATTTCAACCCCGGATCATGGCATTGCTCGCGGCTTTGTCAGTTAAATTCTTCCGATTTATATTTTAGATATTTTCTTGGGTTGAATGATTTTGTAAAATGTGAAATTGGCTTTGTGCTTTAATGATTTATGGAAAGCAATTATTTTTCTATGTCGTTGTAGTTTTTTAATTTTATCTCTCTCTATTTAGTATACAAGCATGCTAGGTTATTAATTTGTGGGCTTAATGCTTTTAATTAATTGGCCATTAATTAAATGATTTGAGAAATGTTTTGGATCCGTGAGAGCTACCTTACATTTCGGACCTAGCAATTTAGTAGTTGGTGTTCTGTAACACACATCGATAGCCTTTGGCTACCGGCATGACTTGTAGAAAAATAGAGAGAATATCTCTCTACAAAGTATTACCCATTATCTTGGTTATTATTGTGGGTTCTTAATGCCTTTAATGGAGTCGCGAACCATTAAATGATCACTAGAATTATAGGATAAGATGCGAGAGCCCGTCCTATAATTTTGAAAATCACAATAATTGTCTTTGTGATGCCAGACCGAGAGGTAACGAGCATTCTTGGATAGTCATGGGGTGCTTGATCGATAATGCGGCTACTCTTTCCTTGCTATAAGATGTGAGAGCCTGTAGTAGGGATTGGTAGCTAGACTTGCTATAAGATGCGAGAGCCCATTGTGAATATCATAAACGTGCACCCGACTACCAAGACTTGAGTTAAAGAAAAGTAGAGAGAGGGTTAAATTAGACATTGGCTAGACTAGAAATGTCACAATCCTATCATTTTAACCTTGATTTGATGTTACCGTCGTATCATTGTTGCCGCGTTAATTTAATTTACTTTCTTGCTTTCTTTTTCTTTATTTTCTTTTTATTTCAAATTTCATTTTCGTTTGCTTAGATAAAGTTAGGTGTGCCCAATTTTAGAACTTAGGATTTATTTCTAGACTAGCTCTGTGGGATCGATACTTGTACTTGCACACTTTATTACTTGATACGACCGGATATTCTTGCCTGAGTTGCATTTTATACACATCACCTCACCGGGAACCACTAGGCGGGCTCGGATCTAAGGAAAAACAAATAAACAACAAACGAGGTGAAGTCAAAACTCTATAAGTTACTAAATACAACTATATGAGATGGCATAATGCTCAAGCTGAAATCATAATATGGTAATAGCATTTATATACCACAACAAAGCATGTATCATCATCATTGATATACAAATCATTCAACTCACATAGCACCTTGATTATCACATAAGTGCTAGTAAATAAATCACGTTATAAAGGATATCATTTCTCTTTCTCCATCTTTGCGTTGCTCCTGCAATACAAGGAAAAACATACGTGTACCAATAGTCGTGTAGGATGTATCGATATTCCTTCGACAAACCAGTCCGAATTCTAGCAAGCCAAAGTCGGGCGTATTGCTACAACAATGGGGCTACATCTCAACTGTGGCTAACAGAAGAGGATGTGTGATCTCTGGTACGGTGACTTATAGCGATCACAAACATTGATTTGTAAAGACTATAGGTCGTCCCACCATAACATTAACATCGACGACGCCAGCTGGACTTACACAATGTGATGAGACCCAAGCTGCAACGGGTTCGGGCCAAAGCATTGTTCATGATCCATTGAACATTTCGGGTGGACCTATGACTCGGGCACGTACCAAACGGGTCCAAGAGGCTTTGATGTTGCTTGTGGGAGAAAATAGTGGCCAAGTCAATATCGCGGATGATCTTCAAGGGAGGATCATGTGCACAATTGGAGAGATTGAGGATTCTTCCCGTGCGCCCCAGCACGCATATATAAGCCGCGCCCTAGCGCGCACCTTCCCAGCACTTTGATGAAAATCAAAATTTCAAGTTTGAAACTTCTGCAAGATGTCGCGCCTTAGCGCCCATTCTGCGTGCCCTAGTGCATGATCCCGCCCCAGTGCGCCCTAGCGCGATGATTCCCTGAAGTTCAGAATTTAAGACTTTCAGAATTACAACTTCAGCCTAGGTGCGCGCCCTAGCGCGCCCTTTGCGACATTTGGACTTTTGGACTTTTTTTGGGTTTGTAACGCGAATTTTACTGTTTTGCTGGGTTTGTTCATGTCTCGAACTGGGAGGGGTATAAATAGTGTGTTCTTTCATTTTGTAAACAACTTTGGATCAAATTATATGCAATTTACTTGAGATTTTTATCTCTTTATTCACAACTTGAGAGTTTGTGAGATTATTTCTGGTTTCTTGGATTAGAGACCATCCCTTGTGTGACGACCCGAGTCTGGGGTTCGATGTTGAACCCCAACTCGGTGCGCCAAACTAACAAGAACAATCGAAGAGAGCGAATTACAACAGCCCAAAACTAAAACTATACAGCGGAATACAAGTTAAAATGTAGGTTTCAAAAACTCGAACAACAACTAAACAGAATAAAGCGAGCCACAATAGCTCGAGATTAAACCGATGCAGCGGAATACTAACAACAAGGCAGCGGAGTAACAAATGAACTTGAGCCTCAAAGCTCGAATAACAAGAATCCCAACATATAATAATAATCTCCACGGCTAAACAATATGCCGGAGAACAACACTAAAGATAAACCCAATAATTAAAACCTCGACGGCTAAATACACGAGCCGGAGAAACAATAATACTTAAATACCACGAGTCAGGAATCCAAAATAATATAGTACGACAACCGGCGCGACTACACTAGTCGGCACCAAAATACAAATCTAACGAATACAACTATTTCTACCCATAGACTAAGTTTACATAACTTAGTGAACCTCACAATCTCACAATACAAGAAATAAGAAGGAAATGGCAATATAAATACATCTTGCTAACTCCAAGCTTCAAGACTCGCTACGCTGGAACTTAACCTGCAAACTGAGGAGGTTGTTGGGTGAGTCTAAAAGACTCCGTAAGATACTATAATGTATTGGGTGTTATGAGTATGAATGTAATAGTAAACCAAGACTCTATATGCACTAATCTTGGTAATAATTTTAGCTTAATCATTAATCGACAAGTTACTATATGTGACTTTATGGCATGGCATTATGCACAACAATATAGCAGGAAAGTAAACATGTAGGAGCATATAAAGGCAACCAACCCTATACTGACGAGAGGCTCAATGATCGCCAACCGTCCCATACCAGTTGGAAATCATGACCAACATTCGCTTATATAGGAAACACATAAGAGCGGTAAGTAAACACATTTAAAGGGATACAGCGTCGAGGTACACCTCCGACCAAACCAATAGTTCCAACCAACCAACCTATATAATACCAAATATCGAAGCCGTTGTTGACGTGCTCGATCAATAAACCAAATCAAGAATTCGAAGCCGTTGTTGACGTGCTCGAACCAAGAACAAGAAACAACATGAAACTGTGTGGACCATTTTCTGTATCCACGTCAACGTGTGATCTTGGTCCCTACAACCCAAGAATCAACCACGGATATAGCTTACCATGGTTGCGTTTATTCCGTACAACAAATGACGTTATACCCCTACCGTGGCCAACGGTAGGGCGAGGCCCGATGTATTGGCCTTCAAATATTACGTAGCCCCGGCTACCGCAATAATCGAGCGTCAATACACCGCCGACACAAATGCCATGGACTTAACTAAATGCACAAGTAGATATTTACTCGACATTTAAAATAAATGGTCATACTCCAAAGTAGGGAGTATACCACAACAACAACATTCAATAACAGTACGAATGTTTCAAGTAGGTCACAATAAGCCTACAACAACAAATCAACAAAGTGTGCTAGTAAACATTAAACACACAATCAATCATCAAAGTAGGATGATTGTCCTATCACATTCTAGAACAATCACACAATGTCTATAAGAATCAGTCACAACTAGAATATAACTCGCATAGTGTTCAATGAAAATATACCATCTCATGTCGACTCAGCTAGAGTCGTTACCCATTTTTGAAACATCGGGACGAACCGTAGTATCGTCCCTAGATAACTACATTAATCGAAATACTCCAAATTTTGTGTATAACCACCACTCATATAAGTCCTGCAAGTTCATCGCGAATAGTCACTTATAAAATCCCAGCAAGTTACTAGTACTTGAGATTTAACAAAAATAACATTTACAACTCAACAAGTCTCTAAATCACGGAGACTAACAAAAATGATAACTTTTCAGCACTGCACGGCAATTCTATTAAATTCACAAAATATTCCATAAAAATCAAAATATTACAATTATTCCATATTTAGAAACTAGACATCTGAAACTATAATTTACCACTTTGAATTACCTCATTTGGACTTATAATCATCAAGAATCAGTCACTTAAAGTTGGAACTAATACCCAGAATTTTCAGCAACAGTTTACTCGGCGCAGCGATAGAACACAATCTAAACGAGGTACTTCCCGACCTCTAAAATTTATGAAAATTTTCAGAGAATTAACTAACATACATAAGAACAACATATCCAAAATTCAGTAAATTCCTAATAGTATATTAGTACCAGAAGTTTTATGAAAATAGCCAAAAACAGGGACTGCAACTAACTTGAAATTCACGTGTTTCACTTTCTAACATGTTACCAACACTTCACCAAGTCTCATGATAACCTCTACACATGGCCATTGATTAATAACTAACATAATATCATTTGGAATGGTCAATTACCTATTTCTTTCAAGAAATTACACAAAGATGAACAATTACTCATCCTATATGCTTTATTATTCCAATTCAACGCATAAACATACACAATATTATAGTTACATACTTCTAACGAAAATTACACCATGGAAACTAGCATGCAACCCAGGTAATGCCTTCTCATGGCCAAGAGTTTCACAACGGCAAAGTTGGATCGTGATTCCGGTACCGAATGGCGAAGTTGTGCCACTTTCTCTCTCAAGAATTCTCCTCACTCTCTCTCTAAAGTCTAAGGAAGAAGGAGATGAAATGAGGTTGTATTGTGAGTCTCCAAGGGTCCTAGGGAGACTTAAGATGCTTGGTCAAGTGGTCAAGGGTCGGATTTGATCATAGCCCTTGGATTAGAGTCAACAAGTCAAACATAAAAATTTAACAAAAACTGCCACAGCAGGCGCGCTAGGGCGCATGGGAGGCGCGCTAAGGCGCGGGTTGTTGCGCTAGGGTGCGTGACAAGCTCGCTAGGGCGCGGCCTCTGGCTGAATTTTGGTCTGATTTGTGCAATCTTCAGCGAACAGGCGCGCTAGGGTGCGGCCATTGTGCGCTAGGGTGCGCTGAGCTTTCTTAAAGGTGTTCAAAATGTCCCCTAAGTGTTCCCAATTGATTCTAAGATGATCCCAACCTTAGACCAAGTCAAGATACACCTAAAACTCAACCGAATCGTCTCAAAATGGTACACGAATGATAGAGAACCCAAATCTCAACTAAACACGAGGTTAACACACGCGCAACAACACTCAAATTAACTCGGCATACGAGTTAACAACAAGATCGACATGCTTGTCAATCATACGGGAGTCTCGACCAACACAAGGTCAAACAATTATAAGGGTTACGATGTATACAAATGCTAATCGATGCCAAGAATGGTTTCGAACAAATACGGAAACAGGGTACAACTCACCATGAGTTAAACGCGCGTCAAATGCGACTTTCGACCTAACACGTCACGCTTAACAAGCATGACACCTTACTCTCCGAGGTTTTATGGTCAATATCGAAAGATTTAAATCGAATTAGGAAAGAAGTTGGGTCTGGGTATTTCATCCTCTCTCCCTTAAAAGAATTCGACTGCGAATTCAAAGATTGACCATCTACGGGTGCTCGCATACATCACGGCAAGGTTTAACCATAGCCTACACAATAGAACCGCTAATGATAGCGAGTTGAAGTCTAACGAATAAGGTGGGTCATACAAAGTTAGAGGTCATCAACCTCAAGTAGTGCTCACACACAAGGTTTCTAACGGATATGTAAAATTTTGAGACGTGAGAAATCTCAGGGTTTCAATACGAGACTAACTATCGTCTCTAGTCAAGTCCAAATTTAGAGTTCCTCTCATAGAGTCATGCAAACTCATCTCAAACACATCCCAACGCCACGCTTCCGCGGCGCTAAATGAATCTCCACTTCCCGTGGTACAACCCTCAACAAATAGTCGCAGAAAATCCCGCGATTAACAAGGTCTAGGTTTACACAACCTTAAGGTCCACAAGGTTATGCGACGACATTCTATCATTAAGGAAATAGGCTTGATTCAAATGGTGCCACACTTCGAAGTCACGCGAGTCATACCGACTCTACAGTGAATAATAACATTACTAGTTATAACACCAGTCGACGAAATCAACGTGAACGAGATCACGAGCTAACATGCTTGTTCCACGAGTACTAATGTCAATATACCACATGGTCAACATAAATAATAACAAGAGTTTCAAACTCTAACACGTTCGGTAGAAATGATCGGTATCATTGGATACCAACGTCGAATACCATACACGTTGCCTGAAATATAGGGTGTCTCACACCCAAGATGATTGCGATCTCAAGTTAACTTCAAGATATAATATTCTAACGAATAAGTACCCGGTCAGAGTACACAAGGTAGTTCAATAACAAGGAGACAAGTAATAATAAAATAAGTCACGATGAACATGACTCTTACGGATTCCAATCACAAGGTCTCACCTTCTAACCTTGACTCGCTCTATTGGAGTCTTGGGTCGGTGCAGGAGGGTTCGGTGGGGTCACTTGCTCCACTCGAGGTGACTCACCTAGGGCCACATTCAGTTGGTCCTCAAGTTCTCTCAGTTCCCGCAATGCGTGTCTGAGTTGAAATATGGTCGGGTGCATGACTGACATCCTTACAGCCTTCCTAGTTCGTGCCATCCTGCTATAGGCACACAATAGAGACATTAATTCTCTAAGGGAAGTGAAACACATTAAGTGATTCAGCTAAAGGTATACTTATCAATATAACGTTCTCAATTCTCAACCCAACACAATTATCATGCACGTCAGGTTCTAAAGATAACCACCTCATTATGCCAATGGGCATACGCACAAGGTGACACGATCTATTCGTATCACAAAAATCCATTAGGCAAGACTGAATTAATACAATGTATCCAGTCTACAACACCGCACATACAACATAGCAATCACAAGCTCACCGCTAGGGTGGCAAATCAATTCGCTACCTCTAAGGTGAAACAAACATATAACACACGTGACAATATACAAATCACAAATGACTAATAGCATGCCCAAAAATACTCATGTTCAACTAAGCACTACAGCTCACAAAATATCAAGTCAACTCAAACCAGTACACGAAAAATGATACACAATCAATACACAAGATACACAACTTGTCCAAGTACAATATTTCATTTGCTTGTCCATTCCAGTTGGAAATAGGGTTAGACAATTTCTATCTATCATGCTATCAATTTAGTCTTGACGAATATCTCTTGACAACCAAATCAGGGGCCCTTCTGAAGTGGCTTCAAAAGCTACCGTCACCAGGGCGTTAAGGACAAGTGATTACAAATATGCCCTTAGATTCGGTCTCATGCACATAAGTATCAAATACAAGCAAATGCACCTGTGTGACACAATGTCTCTAGTATGCACAAATGTCGCATTCCATGATGTGATATGAGAAAAATAAAGTGTCTAGTACGTACGGACTCATATACTCGCACTATCGTAACTCGACACTCCACGCTAAACACTAGTGGACTTGCGACCCAGAATCTTGGGTCTTCCACCTCTATTTCCTCAAATGATCACCAATATCAAACCTAAGACGTTCCCTAAAACCTCTCGACTATACTTCTCAGAATCAACGAGACAACCTACAATGGTTAAGTCTCGCTACTAAACTTATCAAGCGACTCACACTTAGTCGTCAACATTCTAGCGAGGCCTTCAAGCGCACTCACTAATTCCACAAGAGAAACAACTGACTACAAACTGTTAGTCTCCACTCTCATTAGCGTAAGAACTTAACTAATCCAGTCCTACATGGACCATCACTATAATTCACCAATATCTAAGGTAAACTTAACATAAAACTCGACGTTAAACGCTCAACCCAATACCCAAATCACCTAAGCCGAGGATCCTATCCTGGCGGACAGCTAACTTAACCTCTGATACCAACTGTGACGATCCGAGTCCGGGGTTCGATGTTGAACCCCAACTCGGTGCGCCAAACTAACAAGAACAATCGAAGAGAGCGAATTACAAAAGCCCAAAACTAAAACTATGCAGCGGAATACAAGTTAAAATGTGGGTTTCAAAAACTCGAACAACAACTAAACAGAATAAAGCGAGCCACAACAGCTCGAGATTAAACCGATGCAGCGGAATACTAACAACAAGGCAGCGGAGTAACAAATGAACTTGAGCCTCAAAGCTCGAATAACAAGAATCCCAACATATAATAATAACCTTCGCGGCTAAACAATACGCCGGAGAACAACACTAAAGATAAACCCAATAATTAAAACCTCGACGGCTAAATACACGAGCCGGAGAAACAATAATACTTAAATACCACGAGTCAGGAATCCAAAATAATATAGTATGACAACTGGCGCGACTACACTAGTCGGCACCAAAATACAAATCTAACGAATACAACTATTTCTACCCATAGACTAAGTTTACATAACTTAATGAACCTCACAATCTCACAATACAAGAAATAAGAAGGAAATGGCAATATAAACATCTTGCTAACTCCAAGCTTCAAGACTCGCTACGCTGGAACTTAACTTGCAAACTGAGGAGGTTGTTGGGTGAGTCTAAAAGACTCCGTAAGATACTATAATGTATTGGGTGTTATGAGTACGAATGTAATAGTAAACCAAGACTCTATATGCACTAATCTTGGTAATAATTTTAGCTTAATCATTAATCGACAAGTTACTACATGTGACTTTATGGCGTGGCATTATGCACAACAATATAGCAGGAAAGTAAACATGTAGGAGCATATAAAGGCAACCAACCCTATACTGACGAGAGGCTCAATGATCGCCAACCGTCCCATACCAGTTGGAAATCATGACCAACATTCGCTTATATAGGAAACACATAAGAGCGGTAAGTAAACACATTTAAAGGGATACGGCGTCGAGGTACACCTCCGACCAAACCAATAGTTCCAACCAACCAACCTATATAATACCAAATATCGAAGCCGTTGTTGACGTGCTCGATCAATAAACCAAATCAGGAATTTGAAGCCGTTGTTGACGTGCTCGAACCAAGAACAAGAAACAACATGAAACTGTGTGGACCATTTTCTGTATCCACGTCAACGTGTGATCTTGGTCCCTACAACCCAAGAATCAACCACGGATATAGCTTACCATGGTTGCGTTTATTCCGTACAACAAATGGCGCTATACCCCTACCGTGGCCAACGGTAGGGCGAGGCCCAATGTATTGGCCTTCAACTATTACGTAGCCCCGGCTCCCGCAATAATCGAGCGTCAATACACCGCCGACACAAATGCCATGGACTTAACTAAATGCACAAGTAGATATTTACTCGACATTTAAAATAAATGGTCATACTCCAAAGTAGGGAGTATACCACAAAAACAACATTCAATAACAGTACGAATGTTTCAAGTAGGTCACAATAAGCCTACAATAACAAATCAACAAAGTGTGCTAGTAAACATTAAACACACAATCAATCATCAAAGTAGGATGATTGTCTTATCACATTCTAGAACAATCACACAATGTCTGTAAGAATCAGTCACAACTAGAATATAACTCGTATAGTGTTCAATGAAAATACACCATCTCATGTCGACTCAGCTAGAGTCGTTACCCATTTTTGAAACATCGGGACGAACCGTAGTATCGTCCCTAGATAACTACATTAATCGAAATACTCCAAATTTAGTGTATAACCACTCATATAAGTCCTGCAAGTTCATCGCGAATAGTCACTTATAAAATCCCAGCAAGTTACTAGTACTTGAGATTTAACAAAAATAACATTTACAACTCAACAAGTCTCTAAATCACGGAGACTAACAAAAATGATAACTTTTCAGCACTGCGCGGCAATTCTATTAAATTCACAAAATATTCCATAAAAATCAAAATATTACAATTATTCCATATTTAGAAACTAGACATTTGAAACTATAATTTACCACTTTGAATTATCTCATTTGGACTTATAATCATCAAGAATCAGTCACTTAAAGTTGGAACTAATACCCAGAATTTTCAGCAACAGTTTACTCGGCGCAGCGATAGAACACAATCTAAACGAGGCACTTCCCGACCTCTAAAATTTAAGAAAAATTTCAGAGAATTAAATAACACACATAATAACAACATATCCAAAATTCAGCAAATTCCCAATAGTATATTAGTTCCAGAATTTTTATGAAAATAGCCCAAAACAGGGACTGCAACTAACTTGAAATTCTTGTGTTTCACTTTCTAACATGTTACCAACACTTCGCCAAGTCTCATGACAACCTCTACACATGGCCATTGATTAATAACTAACATAATATCATTTGGAATGGTCAATTACCTATTTCTTTCAAGAAATTACACAAAGATGAACAATTACTCATCCTATATGCTTTATTATTCCAATTCAACGCATAAACATACAAAACATTATAGTTACTTACTTCTAACGAAAATTACACCATGGAAACTAGCATGCAACCCATGTAATGCCTTCTCCTGGCCAAGAGTTTCACAACGGCGAAGTCGGATTGTGATTCCGGTACCGAATGGCGAAGTTGTGCCACTTTCTCTCTCAAGAATTCTCCTCACACTCTCTCTAAAGTCTAAGGAAGAAGGAGATGAAATGAGGTTGTATTGTGAGTCTCCAAGGGTCCCAGGGAGATTTAAGATGCTTGGTCAAGTGGTCAAGGGTCGGATTTGATAATAGCCCTTGGATTAGAGTCAACAAGTCAAACATAAAAATTTAACAGAAACTGCCACAGCAGGCGCGCTAGGGTGCATGGGAGGCGCGCTAAGGCGCGGGTTGTTGCGCTAGGGCGCGTGGCAGGCGCGCTAGGGCGCGGCCTCGGGCTGAATTTTGGTCTGATTTGTGCAATCTTCAGCGAACAGGCGCGCTAGGGCGCGGCCATTGTGCACTAGGGCGCGCTGAGCTTTCTTAAAGGTGTTCAAAATGTCCCCTAAGTGTTCCCAATTGATTCTAAGATGATCCCAACCTCAAACCAAGTCAAGATACACCTAAAACTCAAACGAATCGTCTCAAAATGGTACACGAATGATAGAGAACCCAAATCTCAACTAAACACGAGGTTAACACACGCGCAACAACACTCAAATTAACTCGGCATACGAGTTAACAACAAGATCGACATGCTTGTCAATTATAAGGGAGTCTCGACCAACACAAGGTCAAATAATTATAAGGGTTACGATGTATACAAATGCTAATCGATGCCAAGAATGGTTTCGAACAAATACGAAAACAGGGTACAACTCACCATGAGTTAAACGCGCGTCAAATGCGACTCTCGACCTAATACGTCACGCTTAACAAGCATGACACCTTACTTTCCGAGGTTTTAAGGTCAATATCGAGAGACTTAAATCGAATTAGGAAAGAAGTTGGGTCGGGGTATTACACCTTGAACTTATCAATCTCTACGAGTCGAGAGATTGTGGCGTTCCGTGGTTCGTGGGTCGTTGACTATCCATCAACGGTTCTCAATCGCAACCCAAGGTTTCTAGTCAATCGCGACTAGCAGATCTTGGGAGACTCCCTATCAAATTTTTGTTCTGTTCGCCTTAGAAAGCTTCTGCGTTTTTCGTTCTTTTAAAGGTTCGAGTTCATAAATTCCGCGTTCTTGACTGGGTGCGTAATCTTCGATCAATCTTGGAGCGAATTTACCCTTTTCAAACGGGTGAATTCACATCAATTGGTATCAGAGCCATCGAAGAGGTAACCTGAAATTTTTGTTCTTTCATTTCATTCTTCTTTCTATGTAGTATATTGCTGGAAATTTGTGTGTCATTCTAGCAACCTTGTGTTATCTTGTCCTTGTTTTATCCAATTCAAAAGTCAATTTTTTTTTTCTGAAGTGAAGTTTGTTGAATCAAATCGAAATCAAATTAGGTTTGAGCAAAAAAAAAAAAAAGTATAGAAGCAGAAAAAATATTGTGTAGCCTAAAATTGGGGTTGGGCAAATTTGATCGTCCTTGTTCATTTGCTATTGAGAAATTTTCTGGAAGTTTTTTTATTGAAATCATCATATCATATAAAATTCATTGTGTTTTTGTTTCTATTCTTGCTTTCGAGTGAATTGTTTCTCACTTTGAATCATATCAGCCCAAAGAATCTTAAAGAACGTAAGTTTGTGTTGCTTAGAATCACTCCCGGAACGTTACAACATACTTGACTCTTTTGTTGGTATTTTTCAAGGGTAGGCAATTATCCAAGAAATTTAGAGTGTAAGTGTGTGAGGTGAGTGTATACACGAGTGAAACATTCTGTGAGGTTGTGTGATAATCTTTTAAAAAAACACATGTCTCAAGACGGTAATAACAATGAAGCACCGAGGAATAATGAAGGAGTAGGTAGGGAGGATCCTATAGAACGTTTGACTAGAATGGTGGAGGATCTTACACATAGGATGACGAGGATAGAGGTCGCTAATACACCACCCCCAAGGAATCCACCTTGATTCCAAGCTAGGAGAGGAGTATACCGTGAGGATAGACATCAACCAAGGGATGGAGATGATGAGGACCTAGATGATGATTTGTTGGAGAGGGAATATGAGGACGAACGAAGGAATGATTGGAGGGGAGGACATAGAGCTAATTACCCACGTCGGGAAGAGGACATTAAGAATATCAAAATGAAAGTGGCAACCTTTAGGGGTAAGGCTGAATCGGAAGAATACCTTGAATGGGTTAGAAAGGTGGAAGTGCTCTTTAGTTGCAACCATTTCACGAAAGCGCAAAAGGTGAAACTAGCATCTCTAGAGTTTACCGAATATGCGAGTATTTGGTGGGAACAACTTATTCTCAATCGTAGGAGGATAGGCGAAGGGAATATCACCAATTGGGAAGAGATGAAGAGAGCAATGCATAGGAAGTTTGTACCTAACTACAATCACTGAGATTTGTTAAGGAAACTTCAATTCTTAACTCAAGGGACTAAATCGGTAGAAGAGTATAGTAGAGAGTTAGAATAATGGTTTGAATAGGGAGATAGCCAATGTGGTCAAGTTGCGTGAGTATGAGGACTTGGAAGTTGTTGTCCATGCTGCCATTATGGTAGAAAGGCAACTCAAGGGGAGGGGTACCTATACACGTAACCAAAACACTTCATCTTCTCTTTACCAGCATTCTACCAAGTCAATTGCCAAGAGAAATAAGAGTTCTAGTACAACATCGACCAAGCCGTTTGGGGAGTCTTCCAAGGGTAGTGTGGGAGACAAAGGGAAGGCTGTAGTACCAAGCCCAACAAGGGCAAGAAAAATTACTTGTTTCAAATGTAATGGGAGAGGGCATATCGCATCTCAATGCCCAAACAAAAGGGTAGTATACTTGGAGGGTAATAAATACTTTTTGGAGGGAATAGTAGAGGAAGGGGAGGAAGAAGAAAGTGAGGAGGAAGATCCATTCACACTTGAGGCTTTAGTTGTGAAAAAGGTCTTAAGTACACAAGTGAAGGAGTCTAGTGACCAACAGAGGGAGCATATTTTCCATACCCGTTGTAACATAAGGGGTAAGGGGTGTGATTTTCTCATAGATAGTGGGAGCTGTACTAATGTTGTTAATACGGAGGTGATAGAGAAATTGAATATTCTGGTCATTAGGCATCCACAACCCTATAAGCTTCAATGGCTTAATAATTGTGGAGAGTTAAAGGTGACAAAACAGGCCTTGATTACGTTGTCAATTCGGAAGTATAAGGATGAGATCATGTGTGATGTGGTCCCAATACAAATGGGACATGTGCTTTTGGGGAGGCCATGGCAATTCGATTGCCATGTGATTCACGATGGCTTCTTGAACCATTACACGTTACAACACAAGGGAAGGTCCCACAGACTTGTTTCCTTGATACCACAACAAGTGTTCGAACTCCAATCTCAAAAAGCAAAAAAAGGTGAGGTTAGTGAGGTAGAGAAGGAAAAGGAAAAGAGTGGGATAGTGGAAGTGAGTGAAAATGAGAGTGGTGAGAAAAAAAAGAGTGAAAGGGAAAATAAAATGAAGGTGGATACACGAGAGCATGAGGAAGGAAAGAAACAAGTTGAAAAGGCCAAAGGCCAAGGGAAAGTGAAACAAAACTTCTTCATCAAACCAAGTGAGGTATTGAGGGAGTTGGGGGATAAAAGAGAGGTTTTAATAATGGTTTTCAAAACTACCTTGGTTTCCACTAATGATATTCCAAAAACTGTGCCATATTTTGTTTTGACTTTGTTACAGGAATTCATCGATGTGTTTCCCGAGGACGAACCAAGCGGTTTTCCCCCTTTTCGAGGAGTCGAGCACCAAATAGACTTCATCCCTGGTGCTACCTTGCCAAACAGGCCAGCATACCGAGCCAATCCCGAGGAAACCAAAGAAATTCAAAGGCAAGTTAAAGAGTTGCTAAAAAATGGTAAGGTTCGTGAGTCTTTGAGTCCCTGTGCTGTACCAGTTATTGTAGTACCTAAGAAAAATGGTTAATAGAGAATGTGTACTGATTGTAGGACCATTAACCAGATTACTATTAAGTATCGTTATCCTATCCCGCGATTGGATGATATGCTTGATGAGTTGAATGGCGCTATAATTTACACCCGAATTGATTTAAAAAGTGGTTATCATCAGATTAGAATTAGAGAAGGTGATGAGTGGAAAACCACTTTTAAGACCAAATTTGGGCTGTATGAGTGGTTAGTTATGCCCTTTGGGTTGACTAATGCTCCAAGTACATTCACGAGATTGATGAATCAGGTTCTTAGGGAGTTTATAGGTAAATTTGTAGTTGTATATTTTGATGACATTTTGATTTATAGTAAAAGCATGAAAGAGCATATGATACATCTTCGTTCTGTTTTAAACACTTTGAGAGAGCATTCTTTATATGCTAACTTTAAAAAATGTGATTTTTTCTTGGATAGAATTATGTTTCTTGGATTTGTTGTGAGTGCCGCAGGTGTAGAAGTGGATGAATCCAAGATTGAAGCTATCAAGGAGTGGCCTACTCCTAAGAGTCCAAGTGAAGTTCGAAGCTTTCATGGATTAGCAAGTTTTTACCGGAGGTTCGTGAAGAATTTCAGCACGATCGCTGCTCCGCTGAATGAGTTAGTCAAGAAGGAGGTAAAATTCCAATGGGGTGAAAAACAGTAGGTTGCTTTTGAACTTTTGAAAGAAAAACTAATTTCTGCCCCCATTCTTGCTTTACCGAATTTCAATAAGATGTTTGAACTTGTGTGTGATGCTTCGGGTGTTGGTGTTGGAGGTGTTTTGACCCAAGAGGGTAGACCCTTAGCATACTTTAGTGAAAAGTTGAGTGGAGCGTCCCTGAGTTACTCCACTTATGATAAAGAGTTGTATTCCTTAGTGAGGTGCCTTCGAACATGGGAACATTACCTTAGACCTAGGGAATTTGTGATTCACACGGATCACGAGTCAATCAAGTACCTAAAAAGTCAAGGTAGGTTGAACAAAAGACATGTTAGGTGGGTTGAGTTTGTTGAGTCTTTTCCCTATGTGATTAAGTACAAAAAGGATAAAGATAATGTAGTCGCCGATGCATTATCACGTAGGCATGCTTTGATTACTACATTGCATTCTCGACTGCTTGGATTTTCTTTCATAAAAGATTTGTATGCCACTGATGATGATTTTGCGTCCATATTTCAAACATGCGAGAATATGGATTTTGATAAATATTATAGGCATGATGGTTATTTGTCGCGACCCACACCCGGACTCCTACGTGGAATCTCGAGTCAGACCGCGAATGGCACACACACAAAATATGCATCATAAAAATTTCATGCGCGATAGATGCAAGTATGAAGCATATGCATAAAACCTTGTAATGCACCTTTAAAACCATGTCAACACATCATCGGCATTAATAACAAGCCGAAAACTGAACTTATTGAAAACATAGTTTTGAACATAAAACCCAACATGTAACAATAACCTTCACGAGCAATAAACTTGGAGACAACAACAATAACCCAAATTAGAGTATGCGGAAGTAATAAGTAATAAAGATTACATCAAGCTCGACAACCATGTCGGCATCACCAAAAGAATAATACAATCAGTAAGACCACATACTACCCAACATTACAAAGTTTAAATAACATTGTATTCCCTCGGCCTCACCAAAAGAAATACCAAGGCCCAAAAGGACAACCTGCAGAAAACGCCGAGACAAAGCCAAAAACTCTTACTATGGGTTCCTTGCCAGACCGTGATCAAAGGAAAACAAATAAACATTGAACGGGGTAAGTTTAAAACTCAATAAGCTACTAATGCAACAATATGTCATACGAGATACAAGACAATAATATGAACAAGTAATACAAGCTATAACAAGATATATTAATCTCAAGGCATAGCATAATAAGCATCTCATAATAACACGTTACCCTACACTACACGAGAGGCTCAAAAATTGCCAACCAACCCATACCAGTTGGAAATCATGACCAACATTCGCATATGTAGGAACCATATAAGTGTGATATGTGAACACATTCTAAAAGGATACAGTATTGAGGTACACCTCCAAAATACCCAATACTTCCAACCAACCAACATATAATATACCAATGTAGGAGCCGTTGTTGACGTGCTCGATCGACGAATCAAAACCGTTAACCGATAACCAATAACCAATACGCAATAAACTATACTATGTGAACCATTTTCTGTATTCACGTCGACGGGTGATCTTGGTCCCGACAACCCAAGAATCAACCACGGAATAGCTTACCAAGGTTGCGTTTATTCCATACAACAAATGGCGCTATGCCCCTACCGCGGCCAACGGTAAGACGAGGCCCAGTGTATTGGCCTTCAATTATTACGTAGCCCCGGCCCCACAATAATCGAGCGTCAATACACCGCCAACAATTAATCCATGGACATAACAAATGTACAAGTAGATGTTTACTTGACATTCTTAACAACAAATCAAACTCCAAATAGGGAGCACAACATCATTTAACATGAATGTCTCAAGTAGGTCATAATAATCCTACTCACATAATCAACCATCTTATAATATTTACGAGAATTAAACAACAACATCATGCACAATTTCGGGTAATTAATTTTCCCGACAAAACTCTCCTATCACAACGAAATCCCCAAATCACACACGTGGTCTCATCAATTATGAAAACCTATTCAACTCCGTTAGAGTCATTATTTGTTTCTAATGAGTTCGAATCGAAGAGAAACCATTCATACTTCAATATTAACAAATGATACCATTTCTATATGTATCAACCAAGACAAAACAAGTCTTTTAACATACAAAACATGTCATCCACGAATTTCACATGGCTCAACAACAAAACACAGTCTAACATGTTGATTTCAACATATAAATGCCATTTTACAAGGCTAGGATGTCATACAAAACATAAGTAGAGAATGAGAGGGGTAGTAGCTTACCTCTTGATGAAACCAACTAAGAAAATCTCTAGATATGCAACATGCAGATCAAGGGATGTGCTCTCCTAGTCCTCAGCTACACCATGGTGAAGTTGGATTGTGATTTGGACCACAAATGAGCAATCTAGCTCACTTTCTCTCTCAAGAACTCTCTCAATTCTCTCTCTAAGTTTAAAGATGGCAAGGGTGAAATGAGGAGAGTTTTAGCCCTCCCATGGTATTTAAGGAGTCTCTCTAAGCCTAGTGTATGTGTCCCAAAATGTGCCCAAGTCTCAACCCTTGGATACAAACCAAATGGTCAACTCATTTAAAAGTTCGTCAAACAACAAAGCAGAGTCCGTTGTTATGCGGCCGCCCTATGTGGACGCATAGCTTCTATGCGAGCTCGCTATGCGGCCGCATAGAATCCAGTAACTTTAGGGTTTTGTGCATCTAGCCTTATGCGGCCGCATGGGTCTTATGCGGGCGCCTTGTGCGGCTGCATGAGATCCAAAAAGTTGAGCCTAAGCACTATGCGGCTGCATAGTGACTGGTTCAGGTCAAAAGGTTCCAAAACCAAAGTGATTCCAAAACACTCCCAAGTCATCCTAAGATGATACCAAACTCAAACCAAGTCCAAAACATAATAGGACTTATACAAAACAACCTCTAACAAGGTTAAAAATGTAATCCAATACAAGTACCAATGAATGTAAGGATTTAAACATCAATCAACACACATGAGAAGTATGATATCAACTCAAATGTAAACATAGTAGGATAAAGATGATACATGAAATGACCACGATACTAAAATAAAGTAAACAAGTACGATGCACACAATGTTATGAATGATGCGGGTGTTACATTCTCACCCCCTTAGAATAAATTGACCCGCGAATTTACTTACCAATTTCCTTGAATAGAGTTGGATACTTCTCACGCATCTATTGTTCCAACATCCATGTGGCTTCCTCAACATTGTGACTTCTCCACAAAACCTTCACAAGATGGATAGTCTTAGTCCTTAAAACATGTTCTTTTGTGTCAAGTATCCTCACGGGTTCTTCAACATACGAGAGATCGGTCGACAAATCTACCAGTTCATGCTCCAAAATATGCGATGCATCTGACAGATATTTCCTCAACATTGAAACATGGAACACGGCATGAATATCCGACATCCAAGGTAGCAATGCAAGCCTATACGCTAATTTCCCAATTCATTCCAAAATTTTAAATGGTCCAATAAACCTCGGAGTCAATTTTCCTTTCTTCCCAAATCTCTTAATCCCAATTTGAGGCGACACCTTCAAGAACACACGATCACCAACCTCAAACTCAAGGTCTCGTCGCCTATTATCTGCGTAACTCTTCTATCTACTCTGGGCCGTTCTCAACCTCTCCCGAATAATCTTTACATTTTTGGCTGACTCATGAACCATATCGGGTCCCCATAACTTTGCTTCTCCAACCTCATCCCAACAGATCGGGGAATGATACTTCCTTCCATAGAGTGCCTCATAAGGTGCCATATCAATACTCGAATAGTAACTGTTGTTGTAGGCAAACTCTATCAACGGTACATGCGAATCCCTAATGCCTTTAAAGTCCATTAAACAAGCCCTTAACATGTCCTGAAGCGTTTGAATAGTTCTCTCGAACTGTCCATCTGTTTGCGGATGAAATGTCGTACTAAGTGTCAACCTTGAACCTAATGCATTCTGAAGCATCTGCCAAAACCGCGAAGTAAATCGTGGATCTCTATCCGATATGATGCTAACCGAAACCCTATGTAGACTCACAATTTCCTGAATATACAAAGTAGTAAGTTTCTCCATAGAATAAGTCATCGCTATAGGGAGAAAATGGGCTGACTTGGTCAATCGATCAACAATAATCCAAACGGAGTCATGACCTTGTCGAGTCCTTGGTAACCCAGTCACAAAATCCATAGCGATGTTCTCCCATTTCCATTCTGGAATCTCCAACGGTTGCAATAATCCCACTGGTCATTGATGTTTCGCCTTTACCCTTTGACATGTCAAACATCTCGAAACAAATTCAGCTATCTCCCTTTTCATTCCGTTCCACCAAAAATTCTTCTTCAAGTCCCTATACATCTTTGTACTCCCCGGATGAATAGTATACATAGATTTATGTGCCTCATCTAGAACTTGCCGTTTTACATCCTCAATAGCCGGCACACAAACTCTACCTCGAAACAAAAGAACACCATCACTATTCCTAGAAAAATCCACCGTCTTATCCTCATCTAATCCCTCAATCAACTTTTTCAATTTTGGATCACTCCCTTGAGTTTCCTTAATTCGCTGAAGCAAAATCGGAGTAACTCGAATATTGGCAAATATCACCCCATGGTTAGACATACAAGGACTCCAATCCCGAACATCCTCAAGCATTCTCCATTCACGCGCCATTAAACAAGAAACATAAGTCTTCCTACTAAGAGCATCGGCCACCACATTAGCCTTCCCCGAATGGTATAAGATAGTACAATCATGATCTTTTAACCTTTCCATCTATCTCCTCTGCCTATTATTCAACTCCTTTTGTGAAAACAAATACTTAAGGCTCTTATGATCAGTATATACCTCAAACTTAGCCCCATAGAGATAATGCTTCCACTTGTGAAGTGCAAAAATGATCGCTGCAAACTCCATATCATGAGTCGGATAGTTCTGTTCACACTGAGTCAACTTTCGAGAAGCATAAGCTATAACCCTTCTGTTCTGCATCAATACACATCCCAAACCTTCCTTTGAAGCATCACTATAAATAAGCAACCCATCATGTCCGTTCGGCAAAGCTAAAACTGGTGCGGTAGTCAATTTCTTCTTCAACTCTTGGAAGCTCACTTCACATTTATCATTCCAAACAAAAGCCTTATTCTTTTGTGTCAATGTAGGCAACGGTGTTGCAATCTTAGAAAACCCTTCTATGAACCTCTGATAGTACCCCGCTAAACCCAAAAAGCTACGAACTTTCGTTACAGTTTCGGGTCTCTTCCAATTCACAACTGCTTCGATCTTAGCCGGATCAACCGCTATACCATCTTTAGACACAATGTGGCCCAAAAAAGCCACTTCCTCAGGCTAAAAGGCACACTTGCTAAATTTAGCAAATAACTTCTTTTCTCTTAGCACCGTCAAAACTAACCTCAAGTGATTCTCATGCTCTTCTCGGGACTTAGAATAAACCAAAATATTGTCAATGAACACGACCACAAAGCAATCCAGATAAGGCAAGAACACCCTATTCATCAAATCCATAAACACAGCTGGTGCATTAATCAACCCAAAAGGCATAACCACAAATTCAAAGCGCCCGTAACGAGTCCGAAAAGCTGTCTTAGGAATATCCTCCGCTCGAACCTTCAGCTAATGGTAACCGCTCCTAAGATCAAACTTAGAGTACACTACGGAACCTTGAAGCTGATCAAACAAATCGTCAATATGTGGAAGAGGATATTATTCTTAATGGTCACTTGATTCAATTATCCATAATCGATGCATAATCTCAAAGATCCATCTTTCTTCCTCACAAACAACACCGGTGCACCCCACGGCGATACACTCGGTTTAATAAAATCACGATCAAGTAACTCTTCCAATTGAACCTTCAACTCTTTCAATTCAGCCGGTGCCATGCGATAAGGTGCCTTTGAAATCAGTGTAGTCCCTAGTAACAATCCAATGCAAAATATTAACTCCCGATCTGGAGGCAAATCATAATCAGCTGAAAATACATCCAGAAATTCATGAACAATAGGAACATCCTCCAACGTGACACCCTTTCGTGATCTATCAACAACACACGCAAAATACGCCGAACACCCATGAGATAACAACTTTCGAGCTTTCAAAGCTGAAATAAGTTGAATTCCACCCATTATCTTATCACCCAAAAACACAAATGAAGGAACATTTGGCAATTCAAAAGTAACCAACTTCCTACGGCAATCAACAATAGCATGATGAGCATGTAGCCAATCCATCCCCAAAATAACATCAAAATCACGTATGGGCAATATAACCAAATCCGCAGGTAAGTGATGGTCATCAATAACCACATCACAAGCACGATAGACATCCAATGCTACATGGTACTCCCCCAATGGAGTAGACACCTCCAACACATAAGGTGTGAGACACCGAATCCTTAAGTACTTGATTCGGTAGAACGTTTACGTACTTCGTTCTTACTCGCGACCTTTGAGAGATCCTAGGTCCTGGTGTACTTGTTCAGATGCATTTACATTCATAATAACCATGTTTACAAGTTTACATGTGACCACAACATTCATAGTAGCTGTCGTCGTAAGTTTGATTCCCCGATTCGCGATTGTAGTTATCATGTTGTTGTACGAGTTCGTACCGTTGTGTTTATTGCCGTATTACTCGGTTAGTGTTATTTTGACCCTAGGTTTGACCCTGGATGACTAGGGTGACCTTGGGGATTAACTTGATATTATTTTGGTTTGGTCATGTTTAAGTTTGAACACGCTCGTCTTTCATTTTCGGTGTGACTTGTGTATTCGCCTCGACCATGATAGGGATGTAGTAATTTGGTCGTAGTTTTCCATAGACAACTCGGAATTGAGATCCATTTGATGCGTTAGAAACTAGACTTTAATATCTTTCTAACCATTCCTCTTGCGTAATTTTTGGATTTGTATTTCAGTACATGCGCATTTTTAAAGTTGACTGAATCATTTATTCTCGGTATTTCCAGAAGTTGGAGTTTTGCCTATTTTATTGGATTTACTTGGAGACCCTTAATGAATTTCACTAAACCTGAACTTAGACCTTAATTAGACCTTAATTAGAGTGGATTAAGCCTAAGTGAAAATTTTAACAGAAAGTCCTCAATTAGGGACTTAATTTCACTTAAAAATTGACCTATAAGGGCTTGACACTTGTTTTCCACTCACTCACTCACTCACCTCTTAGTGTACCATGGCTGTAGAACTCCACTCATTACACCTCCTAAGATCAGATATTTACAGCCACCATTGATGAGAGCTTGAGTGTGGGAGATTCTTGGTGAGATTAGTGTGTGTTTTATGATTTCCCGAAGATCCGGCCACCCGATTTTGGATTCGAGACCACCCAATCGTAGCTATCGACGTGGAGACTACTAATCCTTACTTTGTTTTCCTTTTTCTCAGCCTTTTCTAGGCTTAAGGTATGCTTCTAATCCCTAAAAAATTGTATGTTCAATATAATGACATACACCCTTCATAATAGTTGTAGTATACATGCTTAGGAAGACTTCTTGTGAAGTAGAAATCTTCATTTCAACAAATCTGGAAATTTTGGGGCTGCCCTCTAGACATAATAGATTGTGTTTGTGTAAAGCATTAAAAGTGTTCTAAACATGATTTGGAACAACTAATGTTCATAGACTTGTTGCAATTGGGAAGTATTTTTAATAAATCACGAACCATGGCTGCGACAGTGAGACTGAACAAGAGAAACTGGTTATTAACATGATGTTAATGTGATCATAAATCGATGAATACATATCCAATTGGAGTGTTTTAAAATGGTAAACTCTAGCTCCAAGAGTCTAGTTTCAGACTAGGCAATAATCCACTCATTTGGAGTTGTGAGCAATTCATGGTTGAATTTACAAGTTGACTAAGCAGAATGAGTCATAACAGAGAATCAGATTTTAAACATGAACTTGAGGTGATTGTATTTTGATGAATACTAGTCCAAATAGAGTATTTTAAAGTGCTAAATTATAGTTCCAAGAGTCTAGTTTCTGAATATATAAAATTCATGAAATTTGGAGTTGTGAGGAAATAATGGTCGAATTTATAATTTGACTGGGTAGAATAATCATAACAGAAAAATAGATTTTTAGCTTGATCTTGATATGACCATAGATTAATGAATACAAGTCCGAATGAAGTGATTTAAAAGGCTAAGTTATAATTTAAAGAGCCTACTTTCTGAATATGTAAGATTCAGTACATTTAGTGTTGGGAGGAATTTTTAATGCAATTAGCAAGATTGTTGCGCAGAGTGATTTGTAATGTTTGAACTTGTTAAGGATAGTTTTGTTTAATGCATGGACTAATATGGATTTTGGACAATAGGATGAATTATCATTCTAGGATGCATTTATTATTTATAATCTAAATGATTTAATGACCCTAGACTAACATAGTAGTCTTGGACAATATGTGATTTAGTATTTGTTAAGTTAAGAACTTAACTTGGATTTATGCTAGAAATAAACATATATGCTAATTAGATATTATGACTTATGAAAGCATAATTGTGATACTTGTTAAGGATTGATTCTCCATATTTAATTATATGACTTATAAGGCATATTGTGTACTTTGACATGAAGCATAATCAGCTTTTGATTACTTTGTGGTTTCATTGATAATTGATTCACCAACTTGTGTTGAACTTATATTTCACTAATAGGTGAAATTGTGAACTATTGATCTAGGGCTTGAACCGAGAACTTAGAAAAGGGTTAGAAATGCAAATAGCATTTATAACCTATTAGGGATGAATTGTAGTAAAGACTCAACGGAGTCGAGCTTAAGGAACAATTGAACCTTACGAGGATCGTGGTGAGATCCTACAACCTGTAGAATCCATTCGACTAGATTACTAGCCTTTGGAACTTGAATAACGTTCGATGGACAACTTGGCACTTGTATTTTTTAGACTCAATTGGGCTCTTAAGTTAATGTATGTGATTAATCGTGAACATGTCGTGGATAACATGCTTGCTTGTCTTGAACGAGCTCGCTCTTGTCGAGCTCGCTTCCTTTACTTGATTTATTATGTGAGTAAACATCTACTTGACTCGGACGAGTTCGCTCTTGTCGAACTCGCTCCTTACTTGTTTTTGTGTGACAAGTAAATATCTACTTGGCATACCATTGAGTCCAGCTGGCATTTGTTATTTAATCAAGGTGGGACGACCTATAGTCTTTACGAATTTGTTTTGTAATCGCTATAAGTCGCCGTACCGGAGTTCACACTCCCCTCCTCTGTTGGCCACAGTTGAGAAGTAGCCCCACTGTTGTAGCAATACGCATGACTTTGGCTTGCTATGTTGAACCCGACGGGATTGTGTCAGGGACGTCGATACTATGTACACGAGTATCGAGACACTATTTGATGTTTGTGTATTGCAGGAGCAACACAAAGATGGAGAAAGAGAAATGATATCCTCCTGTTATGTGATTTATTTCAAGCACTTATGTGACAACAAAGTGTTAATTGAGACATGGGATCGAAAGTGACCATGTTTATCTTGATTGCGCATTATTGACTTTCATGGGGTGTATATCTGTAGGTATACTTACTTATACTTGATAATTCTATGACTTGATATGCATATATGTGACTATACATGCTTATACTTGCCAATTTCAGGAATGACTTGACGTGTAACTATAAAGTTATACATACTTACATGTAATGCTTTCACGAGAATTACTTTCTAATTCATTTGGTTTGTGTTGAACAGGGAATTCCACCATAGTTCGTTTGGACAGTTTAGTAAGTGAGAAGGAGATTTCTTGTAATGTATACGACACGTCTTCACAGGTTTCGTCGTTGTAGCACGATGTTATTGTTGTTATAACCATGTTTCGTATTATGTTATATTGTTCAGTAGTAGCGTACTGAGTCATTATGACTCATCCCGTACTTGTTTTCTAGTTGCAGTACCTGTCCGCCACATTGAGGCCGAGTAGATCGTGATTGTAGCAGATCGCAGCTGATCGATAGCTCGAGCTTAGTTCGTGTGTTCATGATTGTAGCAGCCGACTTTCCCGAGTAGTAGCTTGTGGAGTTCTATCTCTTTCAACATCGTTGATTCGTATAACGTACTTTTCTATTCTTGTGAGATCGTTTTCTTGTAAAGTTATTTAGACTTTACAGTCGGGTAGATCCCTTGGGTTTTTATATTGTTTCCTCCTTAGGCCGACGTGTTGTGTCGTGCCGTTGCTCGTGGTGCTAGTTTTTATTTCAGTTGTCTCCTGGTCATGCAGTAGCTTTGGGGCTTTTCTTTATTATAATTGTTTTAATCATTGGTTAACCCCGGTATGCTTTAGCCGTGAGTAATTGTTACATCAGGTTGATTCTCTATTTAAACACCGGCCTGGAGTGCCGATGGGTTGTTCAACGTCTGCAATGTTGCGGCACGCGAGTTTTGTTTTTCCCCCTTAAGAGAAAATGTCTCTCTTGGTTTCTTTGGCTTTGGTTTCGAGCTTCATAGCTTGGGACTTCCTCTCCTTATCGCTTCCGCAGATTTGATTTTTGTAAACCCGTATTTTAGTACGGCTTTATATTTTGTTTATAAGCTTTCGCTAGTTGTACAGTTCGACTCGCACTACTGTTTAATAAGTGCTTGTCTTCTTCTTATGTTAGTTTCCGCGGCGCGACCTTGGGATTCTGTTCCGAAATCCGGGTCGGGTCGTCACATAAGGTAACGATTCAGGTATAGCATGCAAATGATGAGCAAAATGTGATGCAATATAAGAATGTGATGACCCTGGGTCTATTAACACTCGGGCTTTCTCACTAGAGATGGTTAAAGTACCTCCTATGACATTAGGGGCCTCGGGGACTCCTTTCTGGTCTAAGGCAAAGACTCTACCTTGTACTCTAGGACCACCCTCATTATCTCTTTTAACCCCAGCGTTCTGTTGTGTACCTCCCGATTGTGTCCCTTTGTTCTTAGGACAATTCCGCTGAAAGTGTGCGCCATCACCACACAACAAACATTTCCCGTGTTTCATCCAACACTTATCCTCATTATGCCCACTCTTCTTACAATACCCACAAGTAACCTTTGCATCACTCTGCCCACGGCCCACATTTCCTTGATTCCCAGCTTGTTGTCTAGATTGTCCTCCCTGTCAGCTAGTGTTACTCCCCCTGTTAGTCCCACTTGAACTTGATCTCCTCCATTGCGACTGTGATGCCTGCGAGTTCCCACTAGTACTACCCATCTTGCCTCGGTGCTCCTCTATATCATGCTCGATCTTATAAGCCTTGTCCACTGCACTTTGATAACTCGGCAACTCAAGTGGTAAGAGTTGCTTACGATATTCTGTCCTCAATCCTTTCACAAAGCGGTAAATCTTCTTCTCCGTTGTTGGAATCAAATGTACCCAATACCTTGCCAATTCGGTATATTTGGCAGAGTACTGAGCCAATGTCATCATCCCCTGATCAAGACTATGAAATTCTACTTCCTTTTTTGCTTGAATCACATCCGGAACAAAGTGATTCCTAAATTCTCTCAAAAACATCTCCCAAGTGCGAGCCATATGATCTTGTACCCAACTTGCCTCTAGTACCTTCCACCAGTGCTCCGCTGCATCCTCCAGTTTGAACGCTGCGAACTTGACTTTGTCTTTCTCGGTGCACTCTATTGCCACAAAAATCTTTTCTAAAGATTCAATCCACCTTTCTGTTTTCATCGGATCTGGCTCCCCATCATAACTGCGAGGTTTCATCTTCAAGAATCTCCCCAATCTATGATCATAATCTCCATTACCCCCAGCTGGTTGATCTACTCGGTTTCCCCAGGCTTGTCCCTGTCCTGCCATTGCCTGTCTGTGCATGTCCATAGTTTGTCGGTTCATTTACATAATTGTTTGCATAAATCCCTGCATAGTTTGCATAAAAGCCTCAGTCGGGTTCACATGTGCCTCGGGTGGTGCATTCTGTTGCCCTGTTGGCTGAACTCCCGGTTGATTAGGAGGTGGTCTAGGTGGTGAAGCATGGCCTTCAGCTCCAGAGCTTCCCCAACATGGCTTGTACCAACCCCGTACGTATTGGTATCATGACGTGTCTCTACCATTGTCGAATACCTGCAACAAGCACTCGACGTTAACGACTCAAACACACAACCCACCCTCCTAAACCAAGAATCCATTCCAGGTTATCTAACTTATGCTCTGATACCAACCGTCGCGACCCGCACCCGGACTCCTACGTGGAATCTCGAGTCGGACCGCGAATGGGACACACAAAATACGCATCATAAAAATTTCATGCGCGATAGATGCAAGTATGAAGCATATGCATAAAACCCTGTAATGCACGTGCAAAGTTTTTCTTTAAAACCATGTCAACACATCATCGGCATTAATAACAAGCCGGAAACTGAACTTATTTAAAACATAGTTTTTGAACATAAAACCCAACATGTAACAATAACCTCCACGAGCAACAAACTCGGAGGCAACAACAATTGTCGCGACCCGACTCGAGATCCGATGTGAATCCCGTTCGGACCGCGAGTAAACGGAGGAACAGGAAAGTAGCATTTCAAAAATCCCTTTTAAAACGATTGCAAAGTCATGAGAAAACCCTGTAATGCACGTGCAAGTTTTCTTTAAAACGACAAGATCTTTAAAACAATACTAAACCTCAACGGCGAAACAGGCCGGAGAAAACAACACGTTAGCTAGCAACAACAAACTCGTGCTAACAGGCTCGGTACATGTATGAACCATATCAGAGTGCGCGGAATTTAAAGTTAACATATATATACAACAGCACGGCAACCATGCCGGCACAACAAAAGAATATAAAAAATAACAGTCGAGACTACTACCCAACAAATACATTGTTTAGATAACAAGTACACCCTCGGCCTCACCAAAAGAAAATACTAGGCACAAGGTGCACTACCAAAAGAAGACGTCCAACTGGAACAGAAATCGAGCAACTAGGGATTCCTCGCCGGCCATTGATCTAAGGAAAAAAAATAAACACGAAACGGGGTGAGTCGAAACTCAATAAGCTACTAATGCAACAATATGGCATGCTAGATGCAAGATAATAAATATAACAAGTACTCACGTCATCACGAAACCATTTCAATACAAAGCGGAAGTAACAAGTGTTGCACATAGCCAAACAACCCCATACTACACGAAAGGCTCGACGACCGCCAACCGTCCCATACCGGTTGGAAACCATGACCAACATTCGCTCATACAGGAAGCACATAAGAGCTATAAGTAAACAGGTTACAAAGGATACGGTGTCGAGGTACACCTCTGACCAAACCAATACTTCCAACCAATATAATACCAAAAGTAGAGCCGTTGTTGACGTGCTCGAACGAGAAAACCAAATAACATAACACATTGTGAACCATCTTCTGTATTCACGTCGACGGGTGATCTCGGTCCCTACAACCCAAGAATCAACCACGGATATAGCTTACCATGGTTGCGTTTATTTCGTACAACAAATGGCGCTATACCCCTACCGTGGCCAACGGTAGGGCGAGGCCCGATGTATTGGCCTTCGACTATTACGTAGCCCCAGCTCCCGCAATAATCGAGTGTCAATACACTGCTAACACATATGCCATGGACTAAACTAAATGCACAAGTAGATGTTTACTCGACATTTAAAATAAAAGGTCATACTCCAAAGTACGGAGTATACCACAACAGTAACATTTAACAATGATACGAATGTCACAAGTGAGTTATAATAATCTCACACCACAAATAACCAACTTATAAAAATTACGACAATTTACGTAATATCAAACACACAACCGGTGTAACCAAATTTCCAAACGAATCATTCGAATCATCCATGAATTCCCAAATCACACACGTGGTCTCATAAATTATGAAATCTTAACGAACTCCGTTACAGTCATTTTTGGTTTCTAATGAGTTCGAGTTTACGCGAATTAATCATACCGTAAACTTAACAATTACTAATCATATTTCACATTTCTAACATGTAAACATGAGTCTCCAAACACATTCAAAAAGTCAACCACGAATTCAAAAGGTCAACAAAGTCAAACATACTCAAAATTGATGATTTCTAACATATATCATCAAATAACAAGTCTAAGATGAATAACAATTCATAATTGAGGAAGAACAAGGGATAGTAGCTTACCTCAATGAAAGATATTACCCAATGAATTCAAAATCCAAGCATGGTAATGGATTCCCCTAGTCTTTAGCAACCTTGGTGTGGTCTTGCATGTAAAAATCTATGGTTGGATAGAGAGAACAAGGCATACACAAGCTAATCTAACCTTACATCTCCCACACAAACTCTCTAGGCTTTCAAGGAAGAAAATGAAGTGTATTGTGTCTCTCTCATGGTGAAGAGTGACATAAATATGGTCAAAAGGTCAAGCCAAGGTACAACACTTTCAGCCAAGGGTCCAAGGGTCTAAAGCCAAAAATTACAAATCAGTAATGTGCTGTCCGTACAGCTTCGCACGGCCGTGCCACAAATAGGCGCACGGTCGTGCCAACGTTATAGCCTAGTTCTAGACTTTCTGTCCAGCCTCGTACGGTCGTGCCCTATAAGGCGCACGGTCGTGCCAAACCCAAAATTTCAAACCCAACATTCTGTTTACTCTCGCACGGCCGTGCCATATAAGGCGCACGGTCGTGCGAAGCCTTCCAGTTTAATGAAGTGTTAA
Source organism: Platycodon grandiflorus (assembly GCA_016624345.1). Classification (NCBI taxonomy): domain Eukaryota; kingdom Viridiplantae; phylum Streptophyta; class Magnoliopsida; order Asterales; family Campanulaceae; genus Platycodon; species Platycodon grandiflorus. Next base: position 5,742,767 of record CM028367.1, read on the forward strand.
TACTCCATTTCTAAGGCAATCAACACAATCCCAATCACATAAAATGAAGCTTTAGATGAATATAAAATCAAATGCAAATGACTATGAAACTTCTAACACATATCCATACACTTGAAAAGTGTACAAAAAACTCAATCGCAAGTACATTTGAATGATATTTGCACATGAAATGACGATGTTAATATAAGAGACGTAAACATATAATGAATGCAAATGATGCAAATGGTGCGGGCGTTACATCCTCACCCCTTTAGAATAAATTCGTCCGCGAATTTACTTACCAAACTCAACGAATAAGGAAGGGTACTTTTCACGCATCTCCTGTTCTAATTCCCAAGTGGCCTCCTCGATGTTATGACTCCTCCACAAGACTTTTACAAGGGGAATAGACTTCGACCTCAACACTTGTTCTTTTCTGTCGAGTATTCTCACGGGTTGCTCCACATAGGATAGATCGGGTGTCAAGTCTACCGGCTCATACTCCAATATGTGCGATGCATCCGATAAGTACTTTCTCAACATAGACACATGGAACACCGCATGAACGCCCGACATCGACGGTGGTAGGGCAAGTCTATAGGCCAACTTTCTAACCCTTTCCAAAATCTCAAACGGACCAATGAACCTTGGTGTCAATTTCCCTTTCTTACCAAACCTCTTGACTCCAATTCATGGTGAGACTTTTAAAAACACATGATCGCCTACCTCGAATTCAAGATCCCTTCGTCGATGATCCGCATAGCTCTTTTGTCGACTCTGAGCCGTTTTCAACCTTTCCCGGATAAGCTTTACACTCTCAACTGATTCGTGAACCATGTCAGGACCCCATAACTTCGCTTCGCCGACTTCATCCCAACAAATTGGAGAACGACACTTTCTTCCATATAGAGCTTCATAAGGAGCTATCTCAATAGCTGCTTGATAGCTGTTTTTGTATGCAAACTCTATCAAGGGTATGTGTGAATCCCAAATCCCCTTGAAATCCATCGAACAAGCTCGCAACATGTCCTCAAGTATCTGTATGGTCCTCTCGGATTGTCCGTTTGTCTGTGGGTGAAATTCCGTGCTAAGAGTTAACTTTGTACCCAAAGCATTTTGAAGTGATTGCCAAAATCGCGAAGTGAACCGTGGATCTCGATCTGACACTATGCTAACTGGCACCCCATGTAACCTAACAATCTCCTGTATATACAAGGTAGCAAGTTTATCCATCAGGTAAGTCATCGCAATCGGAAGGAAATGTGCCGACTTGGTCAACCTGTCAATGATAACCCAAACCGCATCATGACCCTTACGAGTCCGTGGTAACCCTGTCACAAAATCCATCGCTATGTTCTCCCATTTCCATTTCGGAATCTCCAATGGTTGTAACAATCCTGTTGGTCGTTGATGTTCCGTTTTTATTCTTTGACAAGTCAAGCACCTTGATACAAACTCGGCCACCTCTCTTTTCATACCACTCCACCAAAAGTTCTTCTTCAAGTCTTGATACATCTTAGTACTCCCCGAATGAATCGTGTATCTAGACTTGTGAGCCTCTTCTAATACTTGCCTTTTAACTTCGTCAATCGCCAGTACGCAAACTCTATTTCGAAACATAAGGACACCATCACTGTTCTTCGAGAAATCTGTTGTCTTTCCTTCATTCAGCTCATTAATCAAGGTCTTCAATTCTGGGTCGTCCTCTTGTGTTTCTTTAATTCTTTGGATCAATACTGGCATAGCCCGAAGGTTAGCAAAAATTACTCCCTGTCTCGATCTACATGGATCCCAATCTCGAACATCCTCAAGCATTTTCCATTCACGAGTCATCAAGAAAGACATGTACGCTTTTCGGCTAAGTGCATCCGCTACCACGTTAGCTTTCCCTGGATGATACAAGATAGTACAATCGCGATCCTTAAGCCGTTCCATCCATCTCCGCTGTCCATTGTTCAAGTCCTTTTAGAAAAATATGTACTTGAGACTCTTGTGGTCAGTGAACACTTCGAACTTAGCCCCGTATAGGTAATGTTTCCACTTGTATAGAGCAAAGATGATCGCAGCTAACTCAAGGTCATGGGTTGCATAATTCTGTTCAAATGGAGTCAACTTTCGAGAAGCATACGCTATCACTCTCCCATTCTGCTTCAAAACACAACCCAAACCCTCTTTCGAAGAATCATTGTATATCACTAACCCATCCTGTTCGTTCGGTAGTGCCAAGATCGGAGCCGTGGTCAACCTCTTTTTTAGCTCTTGGAAACTCGCTTCGTATTTATCATCCCATACAAAGGGTTTATTCTTTTGTGTTAAGTTCGTCATCGGAGTCGCAATTTTAGAAAACCCTTCAATAAACCTCCGATAATATCCCGTCAAACCCAAGAAGCTTCGAATCTTCGTTACTGACTCGGGTCTTTTCCAATTCACCACTTCCTCAATCTTAATTGGATCCACCAAAATACCATTACCCGAAACAACATGGCCTAGAAAAGAGATCTCCTCGAGCCAAAATGCAGACTTACTAAACTTCGCATACAACTTCTTTTCCCTCAATATCGACAATACCAACCTCAAATGTTTCTCGTGCTCCTCCCGGGATTTTGAGTACACAAGAATGTCGTCGATGAATACCAACACAAAACAATCCAGATAAGGTAAGAAAATCCTATTCATTAGATCCATAAACACAGCTGGTGCATTCGTCAACCCAAATGGCATCACCACAAACTCGAAGTGCCCGTATCGAGTCCGGAATGCCGTCTTCGGTATATCTTCCGCCCGAACCTTCAATTGGTGATAACCACTTCAAAGATCAAATTTGGAGTACACGACAGAGCCCTGAAGTTGGTCAAATAGGTCATCAATGTGTGGAAGGGGATACTTGTTTTTAATGGTCACCTGATTTAACTCCCTGTAATCAATGCACAATCTCAAGGAACCATCTTTCTTCCTTACAAACAATACCGGTGCACCCCACGGCGATACACTCGGCCTAATAAAACCCCGATTCAGCAATTCTTCCAACTGTACCTTTAACTCTTTCAATTCTGCCGGTGTCATACGATACGGTGCCTTCGACAATGGAGCGGTACCTGGCAATAATTCAACACAAAATTCTAACTCCCTATCTGGAGGCAAATCATATTCAGATGAAAATACATCCGGAAATTCACGTACAATTGGAACATCCTCCAACACAACAACTTTCTTCGATTTATCAACCACACATGCCAAATACCCTGTACACCCATGAGATAATAATTTTTGAGCTTTCAAAGCCGATATCATATGAATACCACCCATGCATTTATCACCCTCAAACATAAACGAAGGCATATCAGGCAATTCAAATGTAACAACTTTCTTACGACAATCAACTATGGCATGATGAGTGTGCAACCAATCCATACCCAAAATGACATCAAAATCACGGATGGGCAGAACTACCAAATTCGTAAGTAGAACATGGCCATCAATAACAACTTCACATGCACGATGAACATCAGAAGCAACTAGGCACTCTCCCATCGGAGTAGACACCTCTAACACATAAGACAACAATTCAGGCATAGAATGTAAATGGCATGCAAAGTGAGATGCAATGTAGGAATGTGATGACCCTGGATCTATAAGGACTCGGGCTCGCTCTCTCGAGACAAACAATGTACCTCCTATAACGTTGGGAGCATCAGGAACACCCCTCTGATCTAAAGCGAACACTCGACCCTGGACTCTAGGTCGACCATCGTTGTTCTTTTTTACCCCCGGGTTCTGTTGTGCACCACCTTGAGGTAACCCTCTATTCCTCGGACAGTCCTTTTGGAAATGTTTGTCGTCACCACATAACAAGCATCTACCCTGTTTCATCTAACACCTCTCTTCAGTGTGCCCTGACTTTTTGCAAAAGTTACAAACAAACCTTGATTCACGCTGTCCTTGGCCTCCCGGTTGTTGCCACGTTTGGCCAGCCTGACGACTTACATTCTTTCCTTTGTTAGAAGTTCCACCTGTATTCTGTATTTTCCAGTTTTGCTGTGAACACTGCTGATTACCAACTGTGTTACTTGGCTTACTCCGATGCTCCTCGATGTCATGTTCAATCTTATAAGCTTTATCCACTGCGCTTTGGTAACTCGGTAGATCAAGCGGTAGAAGTTGCTTACGATACTCCGTTCTCAAGCCCTTCACAAATCAATTGACTTTCTTTTCCTCCGTCGGAATCAAGTGTGAAAAATACCGTGCCAATGCTGTGAACCTAGCAGAATACTGACCTACTGATAATGTTCCCTACTCAAGGCTAAGAAACTCTACCTCCTTCTGTGCTTGTACTACATCAGGAACAAAATGGTTTCTGAACTGCCGCAAGAAGAGTTCCCAAGTTCGATCCACACCTTCTTGCACCCAACTCGCTTCAAGCACCCGCCACCAATGTTCAGCGGCGTCTTATAACTTGAAAGCTACAAACTTAACCTTATCACCATCGGTACAGTCAATTGCTGCAAAAATTTTCTCGATCGACTCTATCCACCTTTCCGCCTTCATTGGATCAGGCTCCCCGTCATAGCTTCGTGGTTTCATCTTCAGGAATCTCCCTAACCTCCGATCATAGTCCCCATTGCCCCCTGCTGGTTGGGCTATCCTGTGACCTCCTGTCTGTCCCAAACCTGCCATGGCCTGTCTTTGTAACTCGATATTTTGTCTATTCATTTCCATCATCAACTGCATGAATCCCTGCATCATATTCACAATCCCCTCATTCTGATTTACCGGTATCTCAGGTTGTACATCTGGCTGTCCCGTAGGTAGAACTCTAGGCTATGTAGGTGGTGGAGTATTACCCTGTTTAGCTGAAGTAAACCCGGCCCCACTCGAGCCACCTTCCTCAGTATTAACACCATGTCTAGTGTCAACCATGATTAACGACTTAAACACACAACCAACCCTCCTAAGCCAAAGATTCTCTCCCGGCTAGCTAACTTATGCTCTGATACCAACTGTCGCGACCCGACCCGAGATCCGATGTGAATCCCGTTCGGACCGCGAGTAAACGGAGGAACATGAAAGTAGCATTTCAAAAATTCCTTTTAAAACGAATGCAAAGTCATGAGAAAACCCTGTAATGCACGTGCAAGTTTTCTTTAAAACGACAAGATCTTTAAAACAATACTAAACCTCAACGGCGAAACAGGCCGGAGAAAACAACATGTTAGCTAGCAACAACAAACTCGAGCTAACAGGCTCGGTACATGTATGAACCATATCAGAGTGCACAGAATTTAAAGTTAACAAATATATACAACAGCACGGCAACCATGCCGGCACAACAAAAGAATATAACAAATAACAGTCGAGACTACTACCCAACAAATACATTGTTTAGATAACAAGTACACCCTCGGCCTCACCAAAAGAAAATACTAGGCACAAGGTGCACTACCAAAAGAAGACGTCCAACTGGGACAGAACTCGAGCAACTAGGGAAATAAACACGAAACGGGGTGAGTCGAAACTCAATAAGCTACTAATGCAACAATATGGCATGCTAGATGGAAGACAATAAATATAACAAGTACTCACGTCATCACGAAACCATTTCAATACAAAGCGGAAGTAACAAGTGTTGCACATAGCCAAACAACCCCATACTACACGAAAGGCTCGACGACCGCCAACCGTCCCATACCGGTTGGAAACCATGACCAACATTCGCTCATACAGGAAGCTTATAAGAGCTATAAGTAAACAGGTTACAAAGGATACGGTGTCGAGGTACACCTCCGACCAAACCAATACTTCCAACCAACCAACCATTATAATATCAAAAGTAGAGCCGTTGTTAATATGCTCGAACGAGAAAACCAAATAATATAACACATTGTGAACCATCTTTTGTATTCACGTTGACGGGTGATCTCGGTCCCTACAACCCAAGAATCAACCACGGATATAGCTTACCATGGTTGCATTTATTCCGTACAACAAATGGCGCTATACCCCTACCATGGCCAACGGTAGGGCGAGGCCCGATGTATTGGCCTTTGACTATTACGAAGCCCTAGCTCCCGTAATAATCGAGCGTCAATACACCGCCAACACATATACCATGGACTTAACTAAATGCACAAGTAGATGTTTCTAATGAGTTCGAGTTTACCCGAATTAATCATACCGTAAACTTAACAATTACTAATCATATTTCACATTTCTAACATGTAAACATGAGTCTCCAAACACATTCAAAAAGTCAACCACGAATTCAAAAGGTCAACAAAGTCAAACATACTCAAAATTGATGATTTCTAACATATATCATCAAATAACAAGTCCAAGATGAATAACAATTCATAATTGAGGAAGAACAAGGGATAGTAGCTTACCTCAATGAAAGATATTACCCAATGAATTCAAAATCCAAGCATGGTAATGGATTCCCCTAGTCTTTAGCAACCTTGGTGTGGTCTTGCATGTAAAAATCTATGGTTGGATAGAGAGAACAAGGCATACACACGCTAATCTCACCTTACATCTCCCACACAAACTCTCTAGGCTTTCAAGGAAGAAAATGAAGTGTATTGTGTCTCTCTCATGGTGAAGAGTGACTTAAATATGGTCAAAAGGTCAAGCCAAGGTACAACACTTTCAGCCAAGGGTCCAAGGGTCTAAAGCCAAAAATTACAAATCAGTAATGTGCTGTCCGTACAACTTCGCACGGCCGTGCCACAAATAGGCGCACGGTCGTGCCAACGTTATAGCCTAGTTCTGGACTTTCTGTCCAGCCTCGCACGGTCGTGCCCTATAAGGCGCACGGTCGTGCCAAACCCAAAATTTCAAACCCAACATTCTGTTTACTCTCGCACGGCCATGCCATATAAGGCGCACGGTCGTGCGAAGCCTTCCAGTTTAATGAAGTGTTAATACTCCATTTCTAAGGCAATCAACACAATCCCAATCACATAAAATGAAGCTTTAGATGAATATCAAATCAAATGCAAATGACTATGAAACTTCTAACACATATCCATACACTTGAAAAGTGTACAACAAACTCAATCGCAAGTACATTTGAATGATATTTGCACATGAAATGACGATGTTAATATAAGAGACGTAAACATAGAATGAATGCAAATGATGCAAATGGTGTGGGTGTTACAACAATAACCCAAATCAGAGTATGCGGAAGTAATAAGTAATAAAGATTACATCAAGCTCGACAACCATGTCGGCATCACAAAAAGAATAATACAATCATTAAGACCACACACTACCCAAAAGAAATACCAAGGTCCAAAAGGACAACCTGCAGAAAACGCCGAGACGAAGCCAAAAACTCCTACTATGGGTTTCTCGCTGGACCGTGATCTAAGGAAAACAAATAAACATTGAACGGGGTGAGTTTAAAACTCAATAAGCTACTAATGCCACAATATGTCATACGAGATGCAAGACAATAATATGAACAAGTAATACAAGCTATGACAAGATATATTAATCTCAAGGCATAGCATAATAAGCATCTCATAATAACACGTTACCCTACACTACACGAGAGGCTCAACAATTGCCAACCGACCCATACCAGTTTGAAATCATGACCAACATTCGCATATGTAGGAACCATATAAGTGCGATATGTAAACACATTCTAAAAGGATACAGTATTGAGGTACACCTCCAATATACCCAATACTTCCAACCAACCAACATATAATATACCAATGTAGGAGACATTGTTGACTTGCTCGATCGACGAATCAAAACCATTAACCGATAACCAATAACCAATACTCAATAACCAATACTATGTGAACTATTTTTTGTATTCACGTCGACGGGTGATCTTGGTCCCTACAACCCAAGAATCAACCACGGAATAGCTTACCAAGGTTGCGTTTATTCCATACAACAAATGGCGCTATGCCCCTACCGCGGCCAACGGTAATGCGAGGCCTAGTGTATTGACCTTCAATTATTACGTAGCCCCGGCTCCCACAATAATCGAGCGTCAATACACCGCCAACAATTAATCCATGGACATAACAAATGTACAAGTAGATGTTTACTTGACATTCTCAACAACAAATCAAACTCAAAATAGGGAGCACAACATCATTTAACATGAATGTCTCAAGTAGGTCATAATAATCCTACTCACATAATCAACTATCTCATAATATTTACGAGAATTAAACAACAACATCATGCACAATTTCGGGTAATTAATTTTCCCGACAAAACTCTCGTATCACTACGAAATCCCCAAATCACACACGTGGTCTCATCAATTATAAAAACCTATTCAACTCCGTTAGAGACATTATTTGTTTCTAATGAGTTCGAATCGAAGAGAAACCATTCATACTTCAATATTAACAAATGATATCATTTCTATGTGTATCAACCAAGACAAAACAAGTCTTTTAACATAAAAAACATGTCATCCATGAATTTCACATGGCTCAACAACAAAACACACTCTAACATGTTGATTTCAACATATAAATGCCATTTTACAAGGCTAGGATGTCATACAAGATATATGTAGAGAAGGAGAGGGGTAGTAACTTACCTCTTGATGAAACCAACCAAGAAAAGCTCTAGATATACAACATGAAACTCAAGGGATGTGCTCTCCTAGTCGTCAGCTACACCATGGTTAAGTTGGATTGTGATTTGGACCACAAATGAGCAATCTAGCTCACTTTCTCTCCCAAGGACTCTCTCAATTCTCTCTCTAAGTTTAAAGATGGCAAGGATGAAATGAGGAGAGTTTTAGCCCTCCCAAGGTGTTTAAGGGGTCTCTCTAAGCCTGGTGTATGTGTCCCAAAATGTTCTCAAGTCTCAGCCCTTGGATACAAACCAAATGGTCAACTCATTTAAAAGTTTGTCAAACAACAAAGCAGAGTCTGTCGTTATACGGCCGCCTTATGCGGACGCATAGCTTCTATGCGAGCTCGCTATGCGACGGCATAGAATCCAGTAACTTTAGAGTTTTGTGCAGCTAGCCTTATGCGGCCGCATGGGTCTTATGCGGGCGCCTTGTGCGGCCGCATGAGATCTAAAAAGTTGAGCCTATGTACTATGTGGCTGCATAGTGACTGGTTCAGGTCAAAAGGTTCCAAAACAAATCTAAAGTGATTCCAAAACACTCCCAAGTCATCCTAATATGATACCAAACTCAAATCAAGTCCAAAACACAATAGGACTTATACAAAACAACCTCTAACAAGGTTAAAAATGCAATCCAATACAAGTACCAATGAATGTAAGGATTTAAACATCAATCAACACACATGAGAAGTATGATATCAACTCAAATGTAAACATACTAGGATGAAGGTGATACATGAAATGACCACGATACTAAAATAAAGTAAACAAGCAATATGCACACAATGTTATGAATGATGCGGGTGTTACATTAACCCATCTGATTCTAATCGGACTTCGTTGCTTGAATCTCAAGCTACTCGTCGTCTTATGCTTCGGAGGGAAGAAGCTTTTTGGGCTCAGAAATCTCGTATCTCTTGGTTAAAGGAAGGCCAAGGCAACACCAAACTTTTTCATGCTTCCGTCCGACAAGCCCGCTGTAAGCTTCATATTCATTCTATCATGGATGAGGACGGGTCTTTGCTCACTTCTGAAGATACTATCAAGTAAGCTGGTATTTCTTATTTTCAATCTTTATTGACGGTTGATGGCATGGGTGACGACTCTCTTCTTGATGTTATTCCGCAGCTGGTGACCTCTGATTGGAACATTGAGCGTCTTGCCCTCCCTACCTTAGAGGAGATTAAGGGAACAGTTTTTGCCATGAGTAGTGATAGTGCATCGGGGCCTGATGGTTTTTCTGGCAAGTTTTATACCTTCTGTTGGGATATCATTGGTAATGACTTGCTTCTTGCCATTTTAGATTTCTTTGCAGCCTCCTCTATGCCCCGATCTTGGACTAGTACTTTAATTGCTCTTATTCCTAAGGTTGAAAATCCAAGCTCTCTTAAGGATATCCGGCCAATTAGTCTTTGCAATTTTTGTAATAAGGTTATCTCCAAGCTCTTGGCCTCTCGGTTGGCAAGGATTCTCCCTTACATTATTTCTCCTAATCAAATTGCTTTTACCAAGGGAAGAGATATTCATGATAATATCCTCCTTGCTCAAGAACTTATGAGTTATCTGAGGAAGAAAGTTACGGGCTCCAACATGGTTATCAAGCTTGATATGGCTAAGGCTTTTGATAGGGTCTCTTGGTACTTTTTGATTAAAGTCCTTCGTCATTTTGGATTTCATGAGGTGTTCATCGACTTTGTTTGGCGTATTATCTCTGGTAATTAGTTCTCTATCCTTTTTAATGGTGCGCCTGCGGGATATTTTTCTTCGTCTCGTGGCCTTCTTCACGGAGACACTTTATCTCTGAGTCTTTTCATTATTGCGGTTGAAGTCTTGAGTCAAAGTCTGATTAAACTTCATCTCGAAGACCCGTTGACTGTCTTTTCTACTACTAGTGGATGCCCAATTGCCTCTCACCTTGCTTTTGCTGACGATGTAGTTATATTTTGTAATGGGCATTCCCGTTCTCTTCTGAAGCATGTTAAGTTACTTTTCGACTATGAGAACTCTTCGGGGCAGCTTGTTAATGGTTCAAAGAGTAGTTTCTTTATTGATCCTTCCATGGATGCCAACAGGGTGAATGTCATTCCTTCCCTCTTGGGCTATCGCATTGGTACTCTTCCTATTATCTACTTGGGCTGCCCTCTTTACATGGTTCGTAAAAAAAGCACTACTTCATTCTATTGTTGCTAAGATGAGAGACCGTATAGGTACTTGGATGGGCTCTTTCCTCTCTTATTCAGGCAGGCTAATCCTCATTAATCATGTTCTTCTCTCAATGTCTTCCTATCTCCTTGCTGCTTTGGATCCTCCGATGTCAGTTTTAAACTCTATTGAAAGATTTTTTGCCAATTTCTTTTGGGGGCATATCGAAGGAAAACAGAAGGCTCACTGGATTTCTTGGTCTACCTGCTGCCGTCCTGCTTTGGAGGGTAGAATTGGTGTTCCTTCTATCTCTAATTTGGTTAATGCTTTTTCCATTAAACTTTGGTGGAGGTTCCGTACTCAAAAGAGCATTTGGGTGGATTTTTTGCATGCTAGATATTGCTTATCAAATCATCCCATGGTGGCTTCTAGTAAAGGATCTCATGTTTGGCATAGGCTTCTTAAATCTCGTCCTATTGCGAAACCTTTTATTTAGTGGAATATTTGAAGGGGTATTGCTCGATTCGGCATGATAAATGGCTTCCTGTTTTTCTTATTCTGGCCAAGGATGATGCGCAGTTAGATTCTTCCAAGGATTTATTCCAGTCTGCTTCATCCCAGTCTGCTTCATCTCTCTCCCCTCAAGCCATGTCTTTACTACTTCCTAGCGCAGTTCACAGCATTATTGAACATCAGATTCATTTAGATGATAAAGACGACATTCCTTGCTGGACTGGGACAACTACAGGCAAGTTCTCTCTTAAATCTGCTGCTGCTCTATCTTGGGTGGCTGGGCCTTCTCTCTTATCTTCCAAGTTTGTATGGCAGCGCCTTATTCCCAACAACATTAGCATCTTCATGTGGTGCCTACTTCTTTCTCGTCGTCCAATCGATGAAGCTGTCACTAGGAGGGGCTTTAGCATGGCTTTGAGGTGCAACTGCTATCCTTCCAACCCAGTTGGTGAAACTTTCTCTCATGTCTTTCTGACAAGAAGCCTTGCTACTTTCGTCTGGCAGCACTTTCATGTTTCTCTTGGTATGGGTGCTTCTACTAATTTTTCGATTCAGCAGCACTGTATGAAATGGTGGTCTCAAGCCGGCTCGTTGCTTTACTCGATTATTCCTTCTGTGGTTCTTTGACATCTATAGAAAGCTCGTAATAGGGCTGTTTTTGAGGGATCTCAGTCATCCTCTCGCGGTATTATCATTGCGGTCTAAAGTGAGATTAATCTTATTCTAAAGGCCGCTAATTTTTCAGTGATAGACTGGTCTCGAATCAGTCTCAAGGTTCGTCGGCCTATAACGGTTGCTATTCAAGCAGTTTCTTGGCTTAAGCCTCCTTTGGGCATAGTTAAACTCAACACTGATGGAGGTAGCACGGGTAATCCTGGACTTGCAGGAGGTGGGGGCGTGATCAGAGACTCTAAAGGTCGTTTTATTCATGGATTCTCTTCCTTTTAGAGAGTTTGTTCGAACTCAGTTGCTAAAGTTAGAGCTCTTTTTCAAGGGGTTAGCTGGCTTGTTTCTCAAGGTTTCCAATATTCTGTTATTGAAATGGACTCAGAGTTTCTTTTCGGTTGCATCACTAAGGGTCATTCTCCTCCTTGGCCTTCCTTTTATTACATTAGCACTATTATCTCTATGCAACAATTGGGAAACTATTTATTCCGTCATTGCTTCCGAGAAGCGAACTTTGTGCCTGATGGCCTTGCAAACCTTGCAATGGATTCTGAATTGGATGCCCCTTTTTCCACCTTTTCTCATCTCCCAAATTCTATTAGAGGTGATCTCCTGATGGACGCTCAAGGGATTTCTCGAGTTCGTATTTCCTAGGTAGGGGTTTGTTTCTTTCTTTTGGTTGTATCTCCCTTTTCGAGGTCAGGCTCCTTTGTCCTCCCAATTATAAGGGCCAGGCTGGTTGTCCCCCTCAAATTTGTATTTTTTTTTTATGTAATAAAATTTAGCAGGGTGTCGTCCCTGTTTCTTAAAAAAAAAAAAAAGAGTCAATCACAACTAGTATATAGCTCGTATAGTGTTCCATATAAATTAACAATCTCTTGTTAACTCCTCTAGAGTCATTACCGAGTTTCAGAACATCGGGATAAACAGTAGTATCATCCCTAATTAACTACATCAATTGCAATACTCCATATTTAGTGTGTTTACCACTCAATGAAATCTCGCAAGTTCATCACGAGTAACTAGTTACAAAATCCCACCGAGTTACTAATGCTCAAGGTTTGAGAATAACAATAATTACACCTCAACATGTCTCTAATTTTTCGAGACTAACAACAACAATACTTATTCAGCACCCCGCGGTAAAACATTAAATTCACCAAATATTTTTTACAAGTCCAAATATTATGAATCCTGCATACTCAGAAAGTAGACATCTTAAACTATATTTTAGCACTTTGAATTACCTCATTTGGACTTATATTCATCAAGATTTAGTCACTTAAATCCGGAACTAGTACCCAGAATTTCTAGCCGCAGATTACTGTGCGCAGCGATAATACAAAACCTAAACGAGGTACTTTCTGACCTCTAAAATTTATGAAAATTTATAGAGAACTACCTAACATACATAAGAATAACATATCCAAAATTGAGAAAATTCCCAGCAGTGGATTAGTACCAGAATTTTCATGAAAATATCCCAAAAAAAAAACTAAAACTAACTTGAAATTCATGTGTTTAACTTTCTATCTAGTAACCAACAATTCACCAAGTCTCATGACAACCTCTACACATAAACATTGATTATCAACTAATAAAATATCACTTGGAGCAACCAATTCATATTTCTTTCAAGAAATTACCACAATGATAATCAACTAACCTAACCTACATGCTTTACTCTTCTAATTCAACTCATAAACATATAAAACTTTATAGCTACTTACCTCTTGACAATCAAACCATGGAAATCAGAAAGCAATCGGTGGAGAATGATCTTCTAGTCAAGAGCTTCGCAATAGTGAAGACGGATCGTCGATCGGACTTCGGATGCTCAAGATATGGAGGTTTCTCTCTCTTCTCTCTTTCTAGACTCCCTCTCTGTACTCTCTCTCAAGAACATGGCTGACTTGGTGAAATGGGAGAAAGAAGAAGTGAAGTCTCTACTCACTTAACAAGGAGGGAGTAAATTAGATTTTTTTGGTCAATGAGTCAAAGGGTCAAAGTCCAAGTTTATATGTGTCAAATAGTCAACATCTAAAAATCAATTAATTCTTATTTTTAGGCAAATTTAAAGACATGCTTGGGATGATCTACAAGTCTAAAAATTACAAATAAGGTATGGTTGGAAATCCTTTGAAGTCTAGTTTACAAAAAATCAAACAGATTATAAATCTGAGTTTTTTACACAAAGTTATGGGCAAATACTACAAGATGTTTGGATGGGCAGAATTTTGGGTTTAAGCATGTATTCAGGCTTTTCTGTGTATCTTTTTCTATCTTAAGGTCAAAACAAAATCTTTACTAAGTATTCCCAAATAATTCTCACCCCCATTTAAGTTTGAAACACACTTGAAACCCAATCAAAACCATTTATAACAAGGTTAAGAATACAACCCAATACAAGTACAAGTGATTACCAAAATTCAATCATATGTCAAGGCATACTAAAACACATGAAATCAACCTAAATGTGTACATGTTTTGATAAAGAATGTACATGAAATGACAATGATACCAAATGAAGTTGATAAATGAAATGCATACGAATGACATGAAGGATGTGGGTATTACAGCATAAACATGAGCTACTTTAGTACGCGTACTCATAATAATATAGAAAGAATACCTCATGTCTCTAGTGTAGACTCAGGAACCCCACACTGGTTAAGCGCAAACACACGGCTCTTAGGCTTAGGCTTACCATCACTATCTCTCTTAGAGCCACTAGACTGCTGACTAGCACTCCTAGACTGATTAAACCTCATCCTATGACAATCCTTCCTAAGGTGATATCCTCCACAAGCAAAACACTTCCCTGCCTTACTCCAGTACACTTTTTTAGTGTGACCAGTCCTCAAGCAAAAGCTACAATTCATCGTGTCACCTCGTTGCCTCTGACTAGAAGTAGTTGTAGCGCTCCGTCCACTAGACTGCTGTCCAGCTTGTCCATCTGTCTGGGGTTTTCCCGTCTTCCTTTATGATTATTATTACCTTCGGTTCCTGTGGTTCCTTTCCATCGGTGTTCCTCTATATCTCCCTTTATCCAATATGAACGATCTACAAATCCTCGATAATCCATAAGTTGCAATGAGAGTAATTGTTTTCGATACTCAGTCTTCAACCATTTTACAAACTTTTGAGTCTTTCTAGCCTCATCAAGGACCAAGTAGGTACCATAGCGAGCCAGTTCCATGAACTTTACTGAATACTAAGCCACGGTCATACTACGTACCATATTTTAAAGCAATGAATTCCATCTCTCTTTTCTCGAACCACTGTTGGAATGAACTAATTTTTTTTTTAAGGAAACAGGGGCGGAACCCTGCATAAATTTATTAAAAAACAAAAATAACTGGTGGGGGACAACCAAGCCAAACCCCACAGGAGGGGAGGACAAAGTAGCCTTACCTCTAAGAAAGCCACTACAAAAATAACCAAACTATTTCCTATAATTATAAAAACCCATGGCATCATTTCTGCAAGCTATGTAAACCTCGATGGGAAGATCATCCTGCACCAAATACTCCTTCAATCCCATATGATATTGGGCACACGCCGCAAGCCTATCTTCTACCTGGCTCTGTTGGCGATACACGTGAATAATGTCATAAGAATCCAATAACTCCAAGCAATGAAGAAGATCGTACACATAATGCCAAGGAGGTTTTTGCCTCTGTTTAATAACCGACAATGCAACTAAAGAATTCGACTCACATAAAGCAGACATCAGCCGAAGATCCTTACACAATTGCAAGCATCTCGAAGCGCAAAAATCTCAGCCTGCATATTGGTACCTTGACCATAAAAATTAGAGAATGTCCTAACAAACCTTCCCCGACAATCTCGAATAATGCCCCCTCCCGAACACACTCCATCAATCAAAGATCCATTTGTATTCAGTGTATACGGGTGTGAAATTGCTGGATTCCATCGTAACCAACGTCCATGCTGTAACACCCGTATTGTTTGCATCACTTGCATGATCATTCTCCTTATCAAATTCATGTGATGTTGTGCATATTTCTTGAACATATTCTTACTCGTATTGGTTACATGCATTTTTATATGCCTTGGAATTATTGTTGGATACATGTTGATTATTGTGTTAAACTTGTGTTGTAATCCTAGCTTCGTTCCAGACTTTTTGAGAACTTTTAATGAGTATTTTGATCTCATTTTTGGACTTAGAAACATTTTGGGTTGTTGAGAACCACTTTGGGAGAGTTTTATAACAGTTTGAGACTTACTGGGCACAAAGCGATCGCCCTGTCCCCTCCCTAGGCGATCGCCCTCTAGGCAAGAGTCGTACCATGGTTCGGACACAAAGCGATCGCCTGTCCCCTTCCTAGGCGATCGCTCTCTGCGAAAGTTGTAGTTTGAATTGAGACAAAGCGATCGCCATGTATTCCACAAAGCGATCGCCCTGTACCAAAGCGATCGCCTTGTCCCGACTCAAAGCGATCGCT
The DNA here is from genome assembly GCA_016624345.1 of Platycodon grandiflorus. NCBI lineage: Eukaryota > Viridiplantae > Streptophyta > Magnoliopsida > Asterales > Campanulaceae > Platycodon > Platycodon grandiflorus. The sequence continues at coordinate 5,759,152 of CM028367.1, forward strand.
TCATAGGCAGAATGTTGATTTTGCCTGCGCGCCCTTTGACAGCTGTTACGAACTTACTCATAGTTGACCAGCTTTGACTCCAGAACTGTGGCCTGGGTTGAGCCACGTCCACCACCACTTAAACTTGACCTCCTTGACCCTTATAACACCATGGGAGAGTATAGAACACTCTCATTTTAACCATTTACATCAGCAAACTTAGAGAGAAGCTTGAGAGAGTTCTTGAGAGAGAAAGTGAGCTAGTTTGCTCAATTCTTGTCCAAATCACAATCCAACTTCACCATTGTGGAGCTACCAACTAGGAGAACACAATCCTTGGCTTGCATGTGGGTTTCTTAGAGATTTTCCTTGGTTGAATTCTTCAAGAGGTAAGCTACTACCCCTCTCCTTCTCTAATTATGTCTTGTATGACATCTTAGCCTTGCAAAATGGCATTTATATGTTGAAATCAACATGTTAGAGTATGTTTTATTGTTGAGCCTTGTGAAATTCGTGGATGACATATTTTGCATGTTAAAAGACTTGTTTTGTCTTGGTTGATACACATAGAAATGGTATCATTTGTTAATATTGAAGTATAATGGCTTCTCTTCGATTCGAACTCATTAGAAACAAATAAAGACTCTAACGGAGTCAAATAGGTTTTCATAATTGATGAGACCACGTGTGTGACTTGGGGATTTCGTTGTGATACGAGAGTTTGTCGGAAAAATTAGTTACCCGAAATTATGCATAATGTTGTTGTTTAATTCTCGTAAATACTATGAGATGATTGAGTATGTGAGTAGGATTATTATGACCTACTTGAGACATTTACGTTAAATGTTGTTGTGCTCCACATTTTGGGAGTTTGATTTGTTGTTGAGAATGTCAAGTAAACATCTACTTGTACATTTGTTATGTCCATGGATTATTTGTTGGCGGTGTATTGACGCCGATTATTGCGGAGCCGGGCTACGTAATAATTGAAGGCCAATACACTGGGCCTCGCCTACCGTTGGCCGCGGTAGGGGCATAGCGCCATTTGTTGTATGGAATAAACGCAACCTTGGTAAGCTATTCCGTGGTTGATTCTTGGGTTGTAGGGACTAAGATCACCCGTCGACGTGAATACGAAAATGGTTCACACGTATTGGTTATTGAGTATTGGTTAACGGTTTTGATTCGTCGATCGAGCACGTCAACAACGGCTCCTACATTGGTATATTATATGTTGGTTGGTTGGAGGTATTGGGTATATTGGAGGTGTACCTCAATACCGTATCCTTTTAGAATGTGTTTACTTATCGCACTTATATGGTTCCTACATATGCGAATGTTGGTCATGGTTTCCAACTGGTATGGGTCGGTTGGCGATCGTTGAGCCTCTCGTGTAGTGTAGGGTAACGTGTTGTTATGAGATGCTTATATTGCTATGCATGAAGATGGATGTAATCTTGTTATAGCCTGTATTACTTGTTCTTACTATTGTCTTGCATCTCGTATGACATATCGTTGCATTAGTAGCTTATTGAGTTTTAAACTCACCCCGTTCAATGTTTATTGTTTTTCCTTAGATCACGGTCCGGCGAGGAACCCTTAGTTGAGTCTTGGCTTCGTCTCGGCGTTTTCTGCAGGTTGTTCTTTTGAGCATTGGTATTTATTTTGGTGAGGCCGAGGGAATACAATGTTACCTAAACTTTGTAATGTTGGGTAGTGTGTGGTCTTTATAACTATAATATTCTTTTGTACGTACCGACGCGGTTGTCGTGCGTGATGTATTTATTAACATTCGTTACTTCCGCATACTCTGATTTGTAGTGGTTATGGTTCTCCGAGCTTGTTGCTCGTGGAGGTTTATGATATATGTTTGATTTTTAATTCAAACCAAGTTTTAAATCAGTTCAGTTCCGGCTTGTTATTAATGCCGATGATATGTTGACATGGTTTTCAAAGAAAAGTATCGCACGTGCATTACAGGGTTTTGTGCATATGCTTCATACTTGCATCTTCTGCACATGGAATTTTATTAGGCGTATTTCATGAGTCCCGCTCGCGGTCCGACTCGGGATTCCATGTAGGAGTCCGGGTGCGGGTCGCGACACATGCCTCGGACTAAACTGAATGACTGGTAAACTGAGAGATTCCAAGCCAATCTTAGCTATATTATCAGTCGCTGTCTTGGGACAAAACACCATTAACATACCCTATAAACTGCTCACAATACCACGTAAAATCCTCACCAAATTCGTCGAATTATGGAACATCGCAGCACATCTAGCCTTCCAAATTTCCCAACCCCAAAACATAAATATACCAAGGAAGACCTCTCCCACATGACTGCGCACATTACCCACCCAGCTGTCAAAAAGATGTTGGATACTAGCATAACGATAAACTTTACTGAAAGGCCTAGAAAAATTCTCCTACATAAATTCCCTTAAGAAATTCACCCACACCTGAGGTATCCTCTACTATTCCCAGCTATCGCACAATATCTGCCACCAATGTTCAGTTGCACCTTCTAGTTTAAACACTACCAAGGTAACCTTTTCTTCCGCTGTACAACCTAGAGCTACAAAGATCTTCTCAATACTCTCTAACCATAACTCTGCTTTAGTAGCGTCGGGTTCTCCATCGAAACTTCAGGGTTTCATTTTCAAGAACTTCTAAAGAATAGCGGTATCGTTTCCCTGTCTTATTCCCTGCTGTGGTACTTCAACATTAGGATGTGGTCCTGCAGTATTGGGCTGCGGTACTCTAGCCTATGGTTACGATCCTCTACCCTTCGACTGAATCCTGGCCTTACCTTACCTTGCTGTGCTATTTCAGTTACCATCGGTAATAGCCTTTGATATATATTATAGAGAACTTCATTCTGATCATTCGAATTCAGTTCAAGAGGGACATTATGCTGACAGTTAACATTCTCTTCTCTCTCGTCACGCCGTCCAGCACTCGTATCAGTCCCACTAGTACTCGCTTCGTGCCTAGTTTCAACCATCTTAAACCTACACACAACACTCGACATTAAGATCTCAACAATAACACCATACCTATCTAGGCTAAGGAACCTATCTTGGCGACAACAAACCTATTGTCCTGATACCAACTGTGACGCCCTAACCAGGATTCTAATGCAAAACCCCAAGGTTGGTGCGCCAAATAGGCAAATACTAAGATAAATGAAAAGCATGTGGCGTAACCACCCGTACTTACTAGAAAACTTTAATGGCCAAACCTGATCAAATTAAAATAAATCATCGGCGATACTACTGCCAGAACCCAACTAACACAACCAGGAGTCTAAAACTCAGGAAAATAAGCAACAACAACCTCCATAGCCACAACATGTCGGATAAAAAATATAAACCACGAGCTAAAACATGCTTGGGAAAGAAATTAAACTACTATTGAAACTATAAATACTAGCATGACATACACATGTCGGCATCCAAAAGAATAATAAGTTACAACATAGGATAACACTACCCAAAGTAAAGTTTACATAACTTTACATAACCATTCATCCTTATAAAAATAAAACCAACTACATCTATAAACAAGTTCAATGAGCTACTAAACCAAAAAGGAAACCTACTAACTACTATGATCTCGCCGACCTCGCCGGTGACTTCCTGGCTGGCTCGGATTTAAGGAAAAACAAATGAACAACAAATGAGGTGAGTCATAAAGACACAATAAGTTACTAAATGCAACTACATGACATGGCATAATGCTCAATCATAAAACTGTAACATAGCATCATTTATAAGTATACTAACACTATACACATGTACCACATAATCATAGGCACATAAATCACATATATTACGCATCAGAGTAATAATCACATAAGTGCACGTAAATAACCACGTTTAAAAGGATATGGTTGTTGTCTGTCTATCTGTGTTGCTGTCGCTTTACACATGTCGAATCGTCGTCGAACCAGATCTTGTTCTCAGAACATACTGAACACAATGTCGTTACTCTCGCTATTCTACTTAGCGAGGAAAGATACCATTGTTACTCTCACATGATTACATAGTAAGGAAAGATACTGTCGTTACTCTCACTAGTTTACCTAGTGAGGAAAGATGCTGTCATTACTCTCACCGATTTACTTAGTGAGGAAAGAACTGTTGGTTGCCGTAATTATGCATATTGCTTATAATAATGAGACCACTTTCCACTAGGGCCAATAGTGGGGAAGAAAGGTACCAATGGGGCCACCCATAGCAATCACTTACCACGAAGCCTACGTGTCGTCACATTGCCGACTCAATCAAGTACGTCAGCCTGACTTCCAAACGATGCACAAGTAGATATTTACTCGTAGCATATCAACAACGAAAAGGTTCAAAAGTTGTGAACCTTATCCCAACCAAGGAAGTCAATGATCCTACTTTAATACATTACCAAACACATTTTGTGAAGTAAACCAATCAACACCTCAAAACCACATATTTAGTCTTGAATAACATAGTCATACAAGCACATGTTTGCAAGTACTTCTCAAGAACAATTAGACCACATATTTAGTCTATCAACAACAACACGTTGAGGTACACATTTGATTCCCAAACAAACACCTTAAGACTACTAGTTTAGTCTATTCATAATCCCCTGTTGAGACTACTCACTTAGTTTTCAAGCACAAACACACCAAGACTACCTATTTAGTCTATGATCATCGAGTGCCAACTACTACAATCACAGTGATGCTTGAAGCATATCAAAACCATTCTAAGTCTTATAATTGCAAGTTCCCTCAAGTACACTTATCCTAAATTATATCGATTTGTAGTCCAACCTAATATTTCTGAACAATCGTTTATCATATCGAGACTGTAGTACTAGTCTCTAACATTCTCGTGTTTTAACGTACACACGCGTAAGAAACTCTCGTGAGTTGATAATTCTATTAAGTGAATTCCTGATCTACACAAAGCTAGGTCATACGGCTTAGTTAGATGCCACACAATGATTACAGTCTAAGTCTCCAAAGATTAAGTATCACAAGTGTACATTTACCGAAATTACTCGGGGTCTCATAAACTTGACCAATTAAAACGAGTTCTAAACGTCGTAGGATTCGAACACGTTTCTCGGAGTATATTATTGATCCTTAATTTGACTCTGAAGAGTCTTAACGCTACAATTCATAAAAATTGGGCATAAATGTTATATATAAAATCAGCCATTTAAAGTCTCAAAATGTCTTCTTAATTCAATTCCAAGGTTGATATTCCAACAATAATACATGCAACCCATTTCATATCAAGAAAATATCACACTTATAGTTTTCATATACCAACATAGCAATTAGACATGAGAATCTCATCTTTAACAAGTCTAGCATGTGTATTTATGAACTAACATATAACAAATCCTAAAGCATACAAAGGTGGGGGGGTTAGTAACTTACTTGAAATGGAAAATCAAACCATTAAAACCATAATCAAAGCCAACAAAGATGCTCCCCTAGTCAGGCCCAACACATGCATGGTCTTGGATCAAAGATTGGTTGGTTGGATCTCGAAGAATCAAAACACACATACTAATCTCACCTTTTCTCCACACACACTCTCTCAAGCTTTAATGGTGAAGGTGGACGAAATGAAGAGTGACTTAGAGTCTCTCTAGGGTCTTAAATGGGTCAACAAGGCTGGTCAATAAGTCTTGGGTCATTTTTAAAATGTCAACCAAGGTTAAATGGTCAAAAGTCAACAATTATTAAAATTGACAAAAAGCTATCGGTACGCGCGCTAGGGCGCGCACCATGCGTGCTAAGGTGCGTCCAGCCCAGATGTTTTATCTGATTTTTCTAAAATGCTTTGGTTGTTGCGCTCTAGGGCGTACTTATGCGTGCTGTGGCGCAGCCTGGGACCCCAAAAATGTAATACCCCGATCCTACTTCTTTCGTAGTTCACTCGTAGGTCGGGTCAATTCGAGTGTTGTTTCGTGTGTTTAACTTCGGGTATGTTTGAGTCTTGAGTTCTTTGTCATTCGTGCATCAATACGGGATGATTAGGTTGAGTTTTGAGTGTGTTTTAACCTTAAGATAGAAAAAGATACACACAAAAGCATGGATACATGCTTAAACCCGAAATTCTGTCCATCCGAATAGTCTGTAGTAGTTTGGCCATAACTTTGTCTAGAAATCTCGGATTTGTAAACCGTTTGATTCTGTGTAAATTAGACTCAAAGAGCTTTCCAACCATATCATATTTGTAATTTTTAAACTTGTAGATAATCCTAGGAATGTCTTTAAAGTTGGCTGAAAATTTGAATTTGTGACAGCTTTGACTAGTTTTAAGTGATTTGACCCTTTGACCATTAAAACATCTCCCTATTGACTTGTTGACCTCTCTTTAAGTGGTAATAGGAGATATATGTCTGGAGAGCTAAGAGAAGCCTCATTTCAGCCCCTTCTTTTCATCCAAAACGTTCTTAGAAAGAGAGAGAGAGAGAGAGTTAGAGAGAGAGTAATTGAGTTTTAGAGTGAGAAACCTCCATATTTTGAGCATCCGAAGTCCGATCGTTGATCCGTCTTCACCGTTACGAAGCTCTTGACTAGAGGATCATTCCCCATTGATTGCATGCTGATTTCCATGGTTTGATTTTTGTCAAGAGGTAAGTAACTATAATGTTTTGTTTGATTATGAGATGAATTGGAAGAGTAGAGCATGTAGGTGGTGATAGTTGTTCATTATTGTGTTAAATCCATGGAAGAAACATGTGATTAGTTGCTCTAACTTATGTTATGATATATTATGTTATTGTTTGAGGTTGAAAATATAATTGAGAGAAGACATGATGATTTTTGGAAGCCAAATGCTTAGTTTTTGAAATAAGATTTGTCACAGTTTTAAGGCATGATGTTGAATTTTCTGGAAAAAATCCGTCCATGGGAATTGTCTGAATTTTGGATACGTTTTACATTAATATGTTTTGCAAAATTCTGGAAATTTTCATAAATTTTAGAGATCGGGAAGTACATCGTTTAGGTTGCGTATTATCGATACGCAGAACGGACTGTTGCTGGAAATTATGGTTTGTAGTTCAATCTTTATGTGGTTGCATGTTGATGAATACAAGTCCAAATGGACTGATTTAAAATGGTAAATTGTAATTTAGAATGTCTAGTTTGTGGGTATATAAGATTCATAATATTTGGACATGCGTAGAATATTTGGTGAGATGTTAGTTACAATTTAGAACGAAAAACACATAAGTTTCGAGTTAGTTGCAGTCCCTGTTTTGGGCTATTTTCGTGAAAAGTCTGGTACTAATATACTTTTGGGAATTTGCTGAATTTTGGATATGTTATTCTTATGTATGTTAGGTTGTTCTCTGTATATTTTCATAAATTTTAGAGGTCGGGAAGTACCTCGTTTAGGTTGTGTTTTATCGCTGTGTCGAGTAAACTGTTGCTGGAAATTCTGGGTATTAGTTCGAACTTTACGTGACTGATTCTTGATGATTATAAGTCCAAATAAGGTAATTAAAAGTGGTAAATTATAGTTCCAGATGTCTAGTTTCTAAATATGGAATAATTGTAATATTTTGACTTTTGTGGAATATTTGGTGAATTTAACGGTACTGTTGCACAGTACCAAATATGTATTATTGTTGTTAGTCTCCAATAATTAGAGACTTGTCAATATGTAATTATTGTTATTATTAAACCTTGAGTATTGGTAACTCGTTAGAATTGTGTTAGTTGTTACTCGCGATTAATTGGCGAGATTTCTATGGGTGAAAGATACACCAAATATAGGGTATTAGGATTGGTGTAGTTATTTAGGGACGATACTGCGGTTCGTCCCGGTGTTTCGAAAATGAGTATTGACTCTAGTTGAGTCGACATGAGATAGTACATTTATTTTTAAAAACTATACGACCTATCTACTAGTCGTGACTGACTCTTGCGGAGTTGCATAGGACGTATTAAACAAACGTCGAATCTTGTAGTTAATTTATTAATGTGTAGAATTGACTCTACGGAGTTGATTAATGTGTAGTATAATTCAATACGGGTTGTTATTTAGTCTCCTACGATATTGGATGACGTATTGTGAAAGTGATTATTCGTAAGAACTTGACTTTAGTTAATTCAATCATACATGAGATGACATACCGTGATTATCGTTCCAATTCGGACGAAGTGACTTGTAATGAGTCGTGATATATATAGTACACGACGATAGTGTTATGTGATAGTTTATGCTATACATGAGATAAAATGTATTGAGTGATTATAGGATACTGTAGAGATCCTAAGTTGAGTTGCACAATAGGCCTACTTTGCCTATTGTCTTATTTTGGTTATATGTTCAGTGATTATGGACATTGTGTGATTGTTCTAGTATGTGATAGGACAATCATCCTACTTTGATGATTGATTGTGTGTTTAATATTTATTAGCACACTTTGTTGATTTGTTGTTGTAGGCTTATTGTGACCTACTTGAAACATTCGTATTATTATTGAATGTGGTTGTTGTGGTATGCTCCCTACATTAGAGTATGACCGTTTATTTTAAATGTCGAGTAAACATCAACTTGTGCATTTAGTTAAGTCCATGGCATTTGTGTCGGCGGTGTATTGACGCTCGATCATTGCGGGAGCCGGGGCTACGTAATAGTTGAAGGCCAATACATCGGGCCTCGCCCTACCGTTGGCCATGGTAGGGGTATAGCGCCATGTGTTGTACGGAATTAACGCAAACTTGGTAAGCTATATCCGTGGTTGATTCTTGGGTTGTAGGGACCAAGATCACACGTCGACGTGGATACAGAAAATGGTTCACACAGTTTCATGTTGTTTCTTGTTCTTGGGTCGAGCACGTCAACAACGGCTTCGATATTTGGTATTATATAGGTTGGTTGGTTAGAACTATTAGTTTGGTCGGATGTGTACCTCGACGCCGTATCCCTTTAAATGTATTTACTTACCGCCCTTATGTGTTTCCTATATAAGCAAATGTTAGTCATGATTTCCAACTGGTATGGGACGGTTGGCGATCATTGAGCCTCTCGTTAGTATAGGGTTGGTTGCCTTTATGTGCTCCTACATGTTTATTTTCCTGTTATATTGTCGTGCATAATACCATGCCATATAGTCGTATGTAGTAACTTGTCGTTTAATGATTAAGTTAAAATTATTACCAAGATTAGTGCATTTAGAGTCTTGGTTTACTGTTGCATTCATACTCATAGCATCCAATACATTATAGTATCTTACGGAGTCTTTTAGACTCATCCAACAACCTCCTCAGATTGCAAGTTAAGTTCCAGCGCAGCGAGTCTTGAAGCTTGGAGTTAGCAAGATGTATTTGTATTACCATTTTCTTCTTATTTCTTGCATTGTGAGAGCGCGAAGTTCACTAAGTTATGTAAACTTAGTATATGGGTAAAAATAGTTGTAATGTTCCGATTTGTATTTTTGGTGCCGACTGGTGTGGTCGTGCCAGTTGTTGTACTATATTATTTTGGATTTCTGACTCGTGGTATTTTAGTATTATTGTCTCTCCGGCTCGTGTATTTAGCCGTTGATATTTTGATTGTTGGGTTTATCTTTTGTGTTGTTCTCCGGCGTATGTTTTGGCCGTTGAGGTTTATTTAGTTGTAGTTGTTGTGTGAGTTTTTGAAACTCACATTTTAACTTATATTTCGTTGCATAGTTTTAGTTTTGAGATTTTGTGACTCGTTCTTTTTGGTTGTTCTTGCTAGTTTGGCGCACCGAGTTGGGGTTTAACATCGAACCCCGGACTCGGGTCGTCACAGTTGGTATCAGAGCTTAAGTTAGATGTTCGCCAGGACAGGATCCTCGATTTAGGTGATTTGGGTTTTGGGTTGGTGACTAACGTCGAGTGTTTGTGTCTAAGTGTATCTTGGATGTTGGTAAATTGTGAAGATAGTCCAAGTAGGACTGGAATTTTTGGGTCCTTACGCTCACGAGAGCAGGGATTAAGGAATTGTAATATGTTATTTCTCTTATGGAGATTAGTAAGTGCGCTTTAAGTCCTCACTAGGTTGATGAGAACTAGTGTAAGTTTCTTGGAAGGTTGAGTATTGCGATGTGACCAACTTTTGTTGTCTCGTTAATCGTAGATATCTATATCCTGGACGCTTTAAGGAATTTCTTAGTCTTGAGATTTGTAATCATTCGAAGAAGTAGATGTGGAAGACCCAAGATTTTGGGTCACGAGTTATCTAGTGGATAGTAGTTAGTGTTGAGTTTTATTGGTGTGAGATCTAGAGTCCGTACTAACTTAGATGCTTCATTCTTGCATATCACATCATGGAATGCAAAACTTGTACATACTAGAGACATATGTTACACTTAGATACATTTGCTTGTAATTGACACTTATGTGCATGAGACCGATTCTAAAGGGCATATTTGAAATCACTTGTCCCTAACGCCCTGCGACGGAAGCTTTTGAAGCCACTTCAGAAGGGCCCCTGATTTGGTTGTCAAGAGATATTCGTCGAGACTAAGTTGATAGCATGTTAGATAGAATTTGCCTAACCCTATGACAAATGGAATGGACAAGTAAATGGGATTGTGTACTTGAATATGTTTGTGCATCTTCTGTGGATTGTTTACCACTCCTTGTGAAATGGTTTGATATGTATCGATATTTGTATAAGCAATCGTGCTCGATTGAACGTCATTAGTTATAAGCTTGTGATTAGCTATTTGTGACTTGTGTATTGTCACGTGTGTTGTATGTTTCATCGACCTTAGAGATTTAGAGTCAATATTAGCCACCTCAGTGGTGAGCATGTGATTATTAAATTGTATATGAGATGAGTTAGTATGACTCTACAAGGTGTACTTTAAACTTGAACTTGACTAGAGACGGTAGTTAGTCTCGCAATAACCTAGAGATTTAATTTCTTATGTCACGAAATCATACTTGTTTGAGGAATATTATGTGCGAGCCTTAATGAGATCGCTGATCTCTAATTCAAAACGATTCATGTGACGACCGGAATCCGGGGTTCGATGTTGAACCCCAACTCGGTGCGCCAAACTAGCAAGAACAACCAAAAAGAACGAGTCACAAAAGCTCAAAACTAAAACTATGCAGCGGAATATAAGTTAAAATGTGAGTTTCAAAAACTCACACAACAACTACAACTAAATAAACCTCAACGGCCAAAACATACGGCGGAGAACAACACTAAAGATAAACCCAACAATCAAAACCTCAACGGCTAAATACATGAGCCGGAGAAACAATAATACTAAAATACCACGAGTCAGAAATCCAAAATAATATAGTACAACAACCGGCACGACCACACCAGTCGGCACCAAAAATACAAATCGAAAGATTACAACTATTTCTACCCATATACTAAGTTTACATAACTTAGTGAACTTCGCGATCTCACAATGCAAGAAATAAGAAGAAAATGGTAATACAAATACATCTTGCTAACTCCAAGCTTCAAGACTCGCTGCGCTGGAACTTAACCTGCAATCTGAGGAGGTTGTTGGGTGAGTCTAAAAGACTCCGTAAGATACTATAATGTATTGGGTGCTATGAGTATGAATGCAATAGTAAACCAAGACTCTAAATGCACTAATCTTGGTAATAATTTTAACTTAACCATTAATCGACAAGTTACTACATGTGACTATATGGCATGGCATTATGCACAACAATATAACAGGAAAGTAATCATGTAGGAGCACATAAAGGCAACCAATCCTATACTAACGAGAGGCTCAATGATCGCCAACCGTCCCATACCAGTTGGAAATCATGACCAACATTCGCTTATATAGGAAACATATAAGAGCAATAAGTAAACACATTTAAAGGGATACGACATCGAGGTACACCTCCGACCAAACCAATAGTTCCAACCAACCAACCAATATAATACCAAATATCGAAGCCGTTGTTGACGTGCCCAATCAATAAACCAATTCAAGAATTCGAAGCCGTTGTTGACGTGCTCGAACCATAACAAAACCAAGATCTCATAACAAAGAATCTGTGAACCATTTTATTTGAAATTCACAATAAATCGATGTCACCGGTCCCTACAACCCGGAAAGGTCACCCCGGCACAATAGCTTACCAACGTTGCGGTTTTTGCCTACAAACACTTGGCGCTATTCCCCTACCGCGACCAACGGTAGGGGGCGAGAACCCAATGTATTGGCCTTCGACTATTACGTAGCCCCTGCTCTTGTAATAATTGAGCGTCAATACACCCCTCTCTAACAAACATACCATGGACTTAACTAAATGCTCAAGTAGAATATTTACTCGACATTTAAAAATAAACGGTCATACTCCAAAGTAGGGAGCATACCACAACAATCACATTCAATAACAATACGAATGTTTCAAGTAGGTCACAATAAGCCTACAACAACAAATCAACGAAGTGTGCTAGTAAACATTAAACACACAATCAATCATCAAAGTAGGATGATTGTCCTATCACATACTAGAACAATCACACAATGTCCATAATCACTGGACATATAACAAAAACATGACAATAGGCAAAGTAGGCCTATTGTGCAACTCAACTTAGGATCTCTACAGTATCGTATAATCACTCAATACACTTTATCTCATGTATAGCATAAACTGTCACATAACACTATCGTCGTGTATTATATATATCACAACTCATTACAAGTCACTTCGTCCGAATTGGAACGATAATCACGGTATGTCATTTCATGTATGATTGAATTAACTAAGTCAAATTCTTACGAATAATCACTTTCACAATACATCATCCAATATCGTAGGAGACTAAATAACAACCCGTAGTGAATTATACTACTCATTAATCCACTCCGTAGAGTCAATTCTACACATTAATAAATTAACTACATGATTCGACGTTTGTTTAATACGTTCTATGCGACTCTACCAGAGTCAGTCACAACTAGTATATAATTCTTATAGTGTTCAATGAAAATATACTACCTCATGTCAACTCAGCTAGAGTCGTTACTCATTTTTTGAAACATCGGGACGAACCGTAGTATTGTCCCTAAATAATTATATTAATCGAGATACTCCAAATTTAGTGAGTTACCAACCATATAAGTCCCGCAAGTTCATCGCGAGTAGTCACTTACAAAATCCCAGCAGGTTACTAGTACTTGAGATTTAACAAAAACAACATTTACAACTCAACAAGTCTCTAAATCATGGAGACTAACAAAAATGATAACTTTTCAGCACTGCACGGAAATTCTATTAAATTCACAAAATATTTCACAAAAATCCAAATATTACAATTATTCCATATTTAGAAACTAGACATCTGGAACTATAATTTACCACTTTGAATTACCTCATTTGGACTTATAATCATCAAGAATCAGTCACTTAAAGTTAGATCTAATACCCAGAATTTCTAGCAACAGTTTACTCGGCGCAGCAATAAAACACAACCTAAACGAGGTACTTACCGACCTCTAAAATTTATAAAAATTTACAGAGAACAACCTAACATACATAAGAATAACATATCCAAAATTCAGCAAATTTCCAATAGTAGATTAGTACCAGACTTTTCACGAAAATAGCCCAAAACAGGGACTGCAACTAATTCGAAATTCATGCGTTTTTCGTTCTAACTTGTAACTAACATCTCACCAAATATTCTACGCATGTCCAAATATTATGAATCTTATATACCCACAAACTATACATTCCAAAATACAATATACCATTTTAAATCAGTCCATTTGGACTTGTATTCATCAACATGCAACCACATAAAGATTGAACTACAACTCAGATTTTCTAGCAACGATTCATTCTTCGCAGCGATATTACAAAACCCATTTGAGGTACTTCCCAATATCAAAACTCAATGAAAATTTACAGGATACTACACAACACATCAATGTAAAACATATCCAAAAATCAGGCAATTCTTATGGACAGATTTTTCCCAGAAAATTCAACAATATGCCTTAAAACTGTGACAAATCTGATTTTATAAACTAAGCATTTGTTTTCCAAAAATTATCATGTCTTCTCCCAATTATATTTGCAACCTCAAACAACAACATAATATATCATAACATCATTTAGAGCAACTAATCACATGTTTCTTCCAAGGATTTAACACAATAATGATCAACTAATACTATCCTACATGCTCCACTCTTCCATTTCATCTCATAATCAAACAAAACATTATAGTTACTTACCTCTTGACAAAAATCAAACCATGAAAATCAGCATGCAATCAATGGGGAATGATCCTTTAGTCAAGAGCTTCGTAACGGTGAGGACGGATCGTCGATCCGACGTCGGTAGCTCAAGATATGGAGCTTTCTCTCTCTACTCTCTCTCTAAACTCTCTTCTTCTTCTCTCTTTGTTTGCATGGTTTGGATGAAAGAATGGGCTGAAAATGAGGCTTTTCTCAGTTCCTCACATATATATCTCCTATTACCACTTAAAGAGAGGTCAACAAGTCAATAGGGAGATGTTTTAATGGTCAAAGGGTCAAATCACTTAAAACTAGTCAAAGCTGTCACAAATTCTAATTTTCAGCCAACTTTAAAGACATTCCTAGGATGATCTACAAGTCTAAAAATTACAAATAAGATATGGTTGGAAAGCTCTTTGAGTCTAGTTTACACAGAATCAAACGTTTTGCAAATCCGAGTTTTCTAGACAAATCTATGGCCAAATTACTACAAACTGTTCGGATGGACATAATTTCGGGTTTAAGCATGTATCCATGCTTTTGTGTGTATCTTTTTTTATCTTAAGGTTAAAACACACTCAAAACTCAACCTAATCATCCCAAATTGATGCACGAATGACAAAGAACTTGAGTCATACCTGAAGTTAAACACACGCAACAACACTCGAATTGACCCTACATACGAGTGAACTAGGAAAGAAGTAGGATCGGGGTATTATATCCTCTCCCCCTTAAAAGAATTCGACCGCGAATTCATAAGTTGGACATCTACGGTGAATACATATCTTACAACAAGGCTTTACCAAAAAAAATTCACCATGGAGACCGCCATCAATAGCGAGTTGAAGACTAATGGACAAAATGAATCGTTTTGAATTAGAGATCAGTGATCTCATTAAGGCTCGCACACAATATTCCTCAAACAAGTATGATTTCGCAACATAAGAAATCTCTAGGTTATTGCGAGACTAACTACCGTCTCTAGTCAAGTTCAAGTTTAAAGTACACCTTGTAGAGTCATACTAACACATCTCATATACAATTTAATAATCACATGCTCACCACTGGGTTGACTAACTCAAATCTAAAATCTCTACGGTCAGGCTGATGTACTACGCACGTGAAAAGTTATAGGTTACTAATGGCTAGTCACAAGTCTTCAACAATTCATGTTCAACCGAGTACGACGGCTTACACAAACATCCATACATATCGAACCACTACACAAGGAATGATACACAATCCAAACAAGATGTACAAACATATTCGAGTACACTATCTCATTTACTTGTCCATTCCGTTTGGTAAAAGGATTAGGCAATTTCTATCTAATATGCTATCAACTTAGTCATCGACGAATATCTCTTGACAGCCAAATCAGGGGCCCTTCTAAAGTGGCTTCAAAAGCTTTCATCGCAGGGCGTTAGGGACAAGTGTTTACAAATATGCCCTTTGAGTCGGTCTCATGCACATAGGTAGCAAATACAAGCAAATGTACCTAAGTGTAACATATGTCTCTAGTATGTACAAGTTTCGCATTCCATGATGTGATATGCAAAAATGAGGTGTCTAAGTTAATACGGACTCAAGATCTCGCACTAACGTAACTCGACAGTCATACTAACCAGTAAAGAACTCGTGACCCAGATTCTTGGGTCTTCTACCTCTATTTCTTCAAACAATTACCAATTTCAAGCCTAAGACGTTCCTTAAAGCGTCCGGGCTATACCTTTCTACGACTAACAAGATCACCTATGTTGGTCAAATCTCAATACTAAAACTTCCAAGAAACTTACTCTAGTTCTCATCCATCCAGTGAGGACTTAAAGTGCACTCAATAATCTCCTCAAGAGAAATAACAGACTCCATATCATTAGTCTCCGCTCCCACGAGCGAAAGAACTCAACAATTCCAGTCCTACATGGACTATCTCCACAACTTATCAACATCCAAGATACATCTAAACACAAACACTCGACGTTAATCGCTCAACCCAAAACCCAAATCACCTAAGCCGAGGATCCTATCCTGGCGAATAGCTAACTTAAGCTCTGATACCAACTGTGACGACCCGAGTCCGGGGTTCGATGTTGAACCCCAACTCGGTGCGCCAAACTAGCAAGAACAACCAAAAAGAACGAGTCACAAAAGCTCAAAACTAAAACTATGCAGCGGAATATAAGTTAAAATGTGAGTTTCAAAAACTCACACAACAACTACAACTAAATAAACCTCAACGGCAAAAACATACGGCGGAGAACAACACTAAAGATAAACCCAACAATCAAAACCTCAACAGCTAAATACACGAGCCGGAGAAACAATAATACTAAAATACCACGAGTCCGAAATCCAAAATAATATAGTACAACAACCGGCACGACCACACCAGTCGGCACCAAAAATACAAATCGGAAGATTACAACTATTTCTACCCATATACTAAGTTTACATAACTTAGTGAACTTCGCGATCTCACAATGCAAGAAATAAGAAGAAAATGGTAATACAAATACATCTTGCTAACTCCAAGCTTCAAGACTCGCTGTGCTGGAACTTAACCTGCAATCTGAGGAGGTTGTTGGGTGAGTCTAAAAGACTCCGTAAGATACTATAATGTATTGGGTGCTATGAGTATGAATGCAATAGTAAACCAAGACTCTAAATGCACTAATCATGGTAATAATTTTAACTTAACCATTAATCGACAAGTTACTACATGTGACTATATGGCATGGCATTATGCACAACAATATAACAGGAAAGTAATCATGTAGGAGCACATAAAGGCAACCAATCATATACTAACGAGAGGCTCAATGATTGCCAACCGTCCCATACCAGTTGGAAATCATGACCAACATTCGCTTATATAAGAAACATATAAGAGCAGTAAGTAACCACATTTAAAGGGATACGGCGTCGAGGTACACCTCCGACCAAACCAATAGTTCCAACCAACCAACCAATATAATACCAAATATCGAAGCCGTTGTTGACGTGCCCGATCAATAAACCAATTCAAGAAGTCGAAGCCGTTGTTGACGTGCTCGAACCATAACAAAACCAAGATCTCATAACAAAGAATCTGTGAACCATTTTATTTGAAATTCACAATAAACCGGTGCCACCGGTCCCTACAACCCTGAAAGGTCACCCCGGCACAATAGCTTACCAACGTTGCGGTTTTTGCCTACAAACACTTGGCGCTATTCCCCTACCGCGGCCAACGGTAGGGGGCGAGAACCCAATGTATTGGCCTTCGACTATTACGTAGCCCCTGCTCTTGTAATAATTGAGCGTCAATACACCCCTCTCTAACAAACATGCCATGGACTTAACTAAATGCTCAAGTAGAATATTTACTCGACATTTAAAAATAAACGGTCATACTCCAAAGTAGGGAGCATACCACAACAATCACATTCAATACAAATGTTTCAAGTAGGTCACAATAAGCCTACAACAACAAATCAACGAAGTGTGCTAGTAAACATTAAACACACAATCAATCATCAAAGTAGGATGATTGTCCTATCACATACTAGAACAATCACACAATGTCCGTAATCACTGGACATATAACAAAAACATGACAATAGGCAAAGTAGGCCTATTGTGCAACTCAACTTAGGATCTCTACAGTATCATATAATCACTCAATACACTTTATCTCATGTATAGCATAAACTGTCACATAACACTATCGTCGTGTATTATATATATCACAACTCATTACAAGTCACTTCGTCCGAATTGGAACGATAATCACGGTATGTCATTTCATGTATGATTGAATTAACTAAGTCAACTTCTTACGAATAATCACTTTCACAATACATCATCCAATATCGTAGGAGACTAAATAACAACCCGTAGTGAATTATACTACTCATTAATCCACTCCGTAGAGTCAATTCTACACATTAATAAATTAACTACATGATTCGACGTTTGTTTAATACGTTCTATGCGACTCTACCAGAGTCAGTCACAACTAGTATATAATTCTTATAGTGTTCAATGAAAATATACTACCTCATGTCGACTCAGCTAGAGTCGTTACTCATTTTTTGAAACATCGGGACGAACCGTAGTATTGTCCCTAAATAATTATATTAATCGAGATACTCCAAATTTAGTGAGTTACCAACCATATATGTCCCGCAAGTTCATCGCGAGTAGTCATTTACAAAATCCCAGCAGGTTACTAGTACTTGAGATTTAACAAAAACAATATTTACAACTCAACAAGTTTCTAAATCATGGAGACTAACAAAAATGATAACTTTTCAGCACTGCGCGGCAATTCTATTAAATTCACAAAATATTTCAAAAAAATCCAAATATTACAATTATTCCATATTTAGAAACTAGACATCTGGAACTATAATTTACCACTTTGAATTACCTCATTTGGACTTATAATCATCAAGAATCAGTCACTTAAAGTTAGATCTAATACCCAGAATTTCCAGCAACAGTTTACTCGGCGCAGCGATAAAACACAACCTAAACGAGGTACTTCCGGACCTCTAAAATTTATGAAAATTTACAGAGAACAATCTAACATACATAAGAATAACATATCCAATATTCAGCAAATTCTCAATAGTAGATTAGTACCAGACTTTTCACGAAAATAGCCCAAAACAGGGACTGCAACTAATTCGAAATTCATGCGTTTTTCGTTCTAACTTGTAACTAACATCTCACCAAATATTCTACGCATGTCCAAATATTATGAATCTTATATACCCACAAACTAGACATTCCAAAATACAATATACCATTTTAAATCAGTCCATTTGGACTTGTATTCATCAACATGCAACCACATAAAGATTGAACTACAACTCAGATTTTCTAGCAACGATTCATTCTGTGCAGGGATATTACAAGACCCATTTGAGGTACTTCCCAATATCAAAACTCAATGAAAATTTACAGGATACTACACAACATATCAATGTAAAACATGTCCAAAAATCATGCAATTCTCATGGACGGATCTTTCCCAGAAAATTCAACAACATGCCTTAAAACTGTGACAAATCTGATTTTATAAACTAAGCATTTGTTTTCCAAAAATTATCATGTCTTCTCCCAATTATATTTGCAACCTCAAAAAACAACATAATATATCATAACATCATTTAGAGCAACTAATCACATGTTTCTTCCAAGGATTTAACACAATAATGATCAACTAATACTATCCTACATGCTCCACTCTTCCATTTCATCTCATAATCAAACAAAACATTATAGTTACTTACCTCTTGACTAAAATCAAACCATGAAAATCAGCATACAATCAATGGTTAATGATCCTCTAGTCAAGAGCTTCGTAACGGTGAAGACGGATCGTCGATCCGACGTCGGTAGCTCAAGATATGGAGCTTTCTCTCTCTACTCTCTCTCTAAACTCTCTTCTTCTTCTCTCTTTGTTTGCACGGTTTGGATGAAAGAATGGGCTGAGGCTTCTCTCAGCTCCCCACACATATATCTCCTATTACCACTTAAAGAGAGGTCAACAAGTCAATAGGGAGATGTTTTAATGGTCAAAGGGTCAAATCACTTAAAACTAGTCAAAGCTGTCACAAATTCTAATTTTCAGCCAACTTTAAAGACATTCCTAGGATGATCTACAAGTCTAAAATGACAAATAAGATATGGTTGGAAAGCTCTTTGAGTCTAGTTTACACAGAATCAAATGGTTTGCAAATCCGAGTTTTCTAGACAAATCTATGGCCAAATTACTACAGACTGTTCGGATGGACATAATTTCAGGTTTAAGCATATACCCATGCTTTTGTGTGTATCTTTTTCTATCTTAAGGTTAAAACACACTCAAAACACAACCTAATCATCCCAAATTGATGCACGAATGGCAAAGAACTCAAGACTCAAACATACCTGAAGTTAAACACACGCAACAACACTCGAATTGACCCGACATACGGTGAATTAGGAAAGAAGAAGGATCGGGGTATTACAATTAATTTTGTCCATTAGTCTTCAACTCGCTATTGATGGCCGTTTTCTTGGTGAATATTTTGGTAAAGTCTTGTTGTAAGATATGTATTCACCGTAGATGTCCAACTTATGAATTCGCGATCGAATTCTTTTAAGGGGGAGAGGATGTAATACCCCTATCCTACTTCTTTCGTAGTTCACTCGTAGGTCGGGTCAATTCGAGTGTTGTTTCGTGTGTTTAACTTCGGGTATGTTTGAGTCTTGAGTTCTTTTTCATTCGTGCATCAATACGGGATGATTAGGTTGAGTTTTGAGTGTGTTTTAACCTTAAGATAGAAAAAGATACACACAAAAGCATGGATACATGCTTAAACCCGAAATTCTGTCCATCCGAATAGTCTGTAGTAGTTTGGCCATAACTTTGTCTAGAAAACTCAGATTTGTAAACCGTTTGATTCTGTGTAAATTAGACTCAAAGAGCTTTCCAACCATATCTTATTTGTAATTTTTAGACTTGTAGATCATCCTAGGAATGTCTTTAAAGTTGGCTGAAAATTTGAATTTGTGACAGCTTTGACTAGTTTTAAGTGATTTGACCATTTGACCATTAAAACATCTCCCTATTGACTTGTTGACCTCTCTTTAAGTGGTAATAGGAGATATATGTGTGGAGAGCTAAGAGAAGCCTCATTTCAGCCCCTTCTTTTCATCCAAACCGTTCTTAGAAAGAGAGAGTAAGTGAGTTTTAGAGTGAGAAACCTCCATATTTTGAGCATCCGAAGTCCGATCGTCGATCCGTCTTCACCGTTACGAAGCTCTTAACTAGAGGATCATTCCCCATTGATTGCATGCTGATTTTCATGGTTTGATTTTTGTCAAGAGGTAAGTAACTATAATGTTTTGTTTGATTATGAGATGAATTGGAAGAGTAGAGCATGTAGGTGGTGTTAGTTGTTCATTATTGTATTAAATCCATGGAAGAAACATGTGATTAATTGCTCTAACTTATGTTATGATATATTATGGTATTGTTTGAGGTTGAAAATATAATTGAGAGAAGACATGATGATTTTTGGAAGCCAAATGCTTAGTTTTTGAAATAAGATTTGTCACAGTTTTAAGGCATGATGTTGAATTTTCTGGGAAAAATTTGTCCATGGGAAATGTCTTAATTTTGGATACGTTTTACATTAATATGTTTTGCAAAATTCTAAAAATTTTCATAAATTTTAGAGGTCGGGAAGTACCTCGTTTAGGTTGCGTATTATCGATATGTAGAACGGACTGTTGCTAGAAATTATGGTTTGTAGTTCAATCTTTATGTGGTTGCATGTTGATGAATACAAGTCCAAATGGACTGATTTAAAATGGTAAATTGTAATTTAGAATGTCTAGTTTGTGGGTATATAAGATTCTTAATATTTGGACATGCGTAGAATAATTGGTGAGATGTTAGTTACAATTTAGAACGAAAAACACATGAGTTTCGAGTTAGTTGCAGTCCCTATTTTGGGCTATTTTCGTGAAAAGTCTGGTACTAATATACTATTGGGAATTTGTTGAATTTTGGATATGTTATTCTTATGTATGTTAGGTTGTTCTCTGTAAATTTTCATAAATTTTAGAGGTCGGGAAATACCTCGTTTATGTTGTGTTTTATCGCTGCGTCGAGTAAACTGTTGCTGGAAATTCTAGGTATTAGTTCGAACTTTAAGTGACTGATTCTTGATGATTATAAGTCCAAATGAGGTAATTCAAAGTGGTAAATTATAGTTCCAGATGTCTAGTTTTTAAATATGGAATAATTGTAATATTTTGACTTTTGTGGAATGGTGAATTTAACGGTACTGTTGTGCAGTACCAAATACGTATTATTGTTGTTAGTCTCCAAGAATTAGAGACTTGTCAATATGTAATTATTGTTATTATTAAACCTTGAGTATTGGTAACTCGTTAGAATTGTGTTAGTTGTTACTCGCGATTAATTGGCGAGATTTCTATGGGTGGAAGATACACCAAATATAGGGTATTAGGATTGGTGTAGTTATTTAGGGACGATACTGCGGTTCGTCCCGGTGTTTAAAAAATGGGTATTGACTCTAGTTTAGTCAACATGAGATAGTACATTTATTTTTAAAAACTATACGACCTATATACTAGTCGTGACTGACTCTTGCGGAGTTGCATAGGACGTATTAAACAAACGTCGAATCTTGTAGTTAATTTATTAATGTGTAGAATTGACTCTACGGAGTTGATTAATGTGTAGTATAATTCGATACGGGTTGTTATTTAGTCTCCTACGATATTGGATGACGTATTGTGAAAGTGATTATTCGTAAGAACTTGACTTTAGTTAATTCAATCATACATGACATGACATACCGTGATTATTGTTCCAATTCGGACGAAGTGACTTGTAATGAGTCGTGATATATATAGTACACGACGACAGTGTTATGTGATAGTTTATGTTATACATGAGATAAAGTGTATTGAGTGATTATAGGATACTGTAGAGATCCTAAGTTAAGTTGCACAATAGGCCTACTTTGTCTATTGTCTTATTTTGGTTATATGTTCAGTGATTATGGACATTGAGTGATTGTTCTAGTATGTGATAGGACAATCATCCTACTTTGATGATTGATTGTGTGTTTAATGTTTACTAGCACACTTTGTTGATTTGTTGTTGTAGGCTTATTGTGACCTCCTTGAAACATTCGTATTATTATTGAATATGGTTGTTGTGGTATGCTCCCTACATTGGAGTATGACCGTTTATTTTAAATGTCGAGTAAACATCTACTTGTGCATTTAGTTAAGTCCATAGCATTTGTGTCGGTGGTGTATTGACGCTCGATTATTGCGGGAGCCGGGGCTACGTAATAGTTGAAGGCCAATACATCGGGCCTCGCCCTACCGTTGGCCACGGTAGGGGTATAGCACCATATCCATGGTTGATTCTTGGGTTGTAGGGACCAAGATCACACGTCGACATGGATACAGAAAATGGTTCACACAGTTTCATCTTGTTTCTTGTTCTTGGTTCAAGCACGTCAACAACGGCTTCGAATTCTTGATTTGGTTCATTGATCGAGCACGTCGACAACGGCTTCGATATTTGGTATTATATAGGTTGGTTGGTTGGAACTATTAGTTTGGTCGGAGGTGTACCTCGACGCCGTATCCCTTTAAATGTGTTTACTTACCGCTCTTATGTGTTTCCTATATAAGCGAATGTTGGTCATGATTTCCAATTGGTATGGGACGGTTGGCGATCATTGAGCCTCTCGTTAGTATAGGGTTGGTTGCCTTTATGTGCTCCTACATGTTTATTTTTCTGTTATATTGTCGTGCATAATACCATGCCATATGGTCGTATGTAGTAACTTGTCGTTTAATGATTAAGTTAAAATTATTACCAAGAATAGTGCATTTAGAGTCTTGGTTTACTGTTGCATTCATACTCATAGCATCCAATACATTATAGTATCTTACGGAGTCTTTTAGACTCACCCAACAACCTACTCAGATTGCAGGTTAAGTTCCAGCGCAGCGAGTCTTGAAGCTTGGAGTTAGCAAGATGTATTTGTATTACCATTTTCTTCTTATTTCTTGCATTGTGAGATCGCGAAGTTCACTAAGTTATGTAAACTTAGTATATGGGTAGAAATAGTTGTAATCTTCCGATTTGTATTTTTGGTGCCGACTGGTGTGGTCGTGCCGGTTGTTGTACTATATTATTTTGGATTTCTGACTCGTGGTATTTTAGTATTATTGTTTCTCCGGCTCGTGTATTTAGCCGCTGATGTTTTGATTGTTGGGTTTATCTTTAGTGTTGTTCTCCGGCGTATGTTTTGGCCGTTGAGGTTTATTTAGTTGTAGTTGTTGTGTGAGTTTTTGAAACTCACATTTTGACTTATATTCCGCTGCATAGTTTTAGTTTTGAGCTTTTGTGACTCGTTCTTTTTGGTTGTTCTTGCTAGTTTGGCGCACCGAGTTGGGGTTTAACATCGAACCTCGGACTCTGGTCGTCACAAAAAATGTTCTAAAATATTTCCTAAGTGTACCCAAAAGATCCTAATATGATTCCAACCTCCAACCAAGTTTAAAACACACTTGAAACTCATTCAAAACATATGTAACAAGACTAACAATGAAATGCATTACAAGTATGAATGATTACAAGAATCAAAACAAACCCAACATATTAAAGATATGAAATCAAGGTGTAAACCACTCAACATGCTATTCAAATGAACATAACAAATACCTTTAGCATGACAACAATACAATATGGTAAACTCAGCGACCATAGGAGGAACTAGGGTATTACACACCAGAACCTAATATGATTTGTAATTCTCACATTTATAAAGGGTGGATTACTCCTAAGAAATCTTTGGATTACAGCAAAAGTATAAGCCATTGGCAATTTTAAACAGTAAGTATTATTATATCCTTTGCATACGATAACTCCTTCAATGTGAGATACATAACCTTCACGATTACCCTCACGTTCACGAGCTAGTCGGATTAGTTCATTTAGTGTTCGTATTCTGTTGGGATATTTAGTGTCCCAAAATGGGACAACCAGAGAATTACCATGGCAATTTATCGATGGTGGTGAGTTAATACGATTTTGGTGGGACTGTTGGAGGGTATGTCATTGTTGGTTGTAACGACGAATTACCACGGTAATAGGGTTGCACAGGTGAAATGGGGTCTTCTTCATTTTTAGTAACAGGAGAGAGATTTAAATCCAACTGTGGTGGGTTAATAAGATTTTGTGGGACAATTGGATGGTTTCCCACCGCTTGTGATGACAAATTACCAGGGTAATTGGGTTGCACATGTGTAATAGGGTCTTCTTGATTTTTAGTAGGAGGAGAGAGATTTAAATCCAACTGTGGTCAGTTAATAAGATTTTTTGGGGCCATTGAATGGTTTCCCACTTGTGACAGCGAATTACCAGGGTAATTGAGTTGCCCTGTTGCACTAGGGTCTTCTCCACTTTCGTTAGGAGGAGAGATATTTAAATCCAACTGTGGGACAGGTGACGGGTTACTAAGATGTTGTGGGACCAAAGTGTCTCCCATTGCTTGTAATTTGCCACCTATCCCATAGTTGGATTTAAATCTCTTTCCTCCTAGCGAAAATGAATAAGACTCTAGTGCAACAGGCCAACTCAATTATCGTGGTAATTCTCCGGCACAAGTGGGAAACCCTTCAATAGTCCCACAAAATCTTATTAACCCACTAAAGTGGGATTTAAATCTCTCCCCTCCTACTAAAAATCAAGATGACACCATTGCACCCATGCAACCCAACTACCGTGGTAATTCACCATCTAAAGCGGTAGGAAACCCTTAAATGGTCCCAGAAAATCTTATTAACCCACAATAGTTGGATTTAAATCTCTCTCCTCCTAATGAAAATAGACCCCATTGTACCCGTGCAACCCAATTACCATGGAAATTTGCCGTCACCACCAATATATACCCTCAAATAGTACCACAAAATTGTATTTACCCACTACCACCGGTGTATTGCCATGGTAATTTTTCGAATGTCGCATTGTGGAACACTAAATATCCTAACAAAATACCAACACTAAATGAACTAATCAGACTAGCCAATAAACGTGAGGGTAACCGTGAAGGTTATGTATCTCATATTGAAGGAGTTATCGTATGCAAAGGATGTAATGCACCTCAATGTTTAAAATTGCCAATGGCGTTTAATTTTGCTAAAATCCAAAGATTTCTTAGGGATAATAATGATTTGTTGAATGCACATTCATGGTATCTTAGTAATCCATCATTTATAAAATGTGAGAATTAAAAATCATTACGTTCCGGTGTGCTAAGCGATGACATCATTTCTAATGAGAACCCAGGGAATCTTCTTGACGGGGTATTCTTATTTGTCTCTAAAATGCTTCCCCTTTGTAGTAGTTATCAATTGGATAAATATTGCAATTATAATCAGTTGGGCATTCCGTCGGACAGGTAGAGAAGCTTCACATGGTTTTCATGTCGTTTTATCAGCAATTGAATGGAGAGCTATTTAACAATTCGAGACTTGCAACAATTGGGGATTTTATGTTTTTGTATGCTTTGTAGTGTAGGTTATCCTATTCTGTCAGACATTTTTCTATTCAGTTTTGTTGTACATATAATTCAAAGGTAAAAGTTTGTAGTTTAGCCTCTTATTCTGTTAGACATTCTTCTATTCAATTATGTTTCTGTTGTACCTATAATGTCTCCCCAGTTAATGGATTTAGTGATTCCCAATTATTTCCCCCATGTTATTTAGGTCTCTTCTAATTTCCTCTTTTTTGTGATATATGAGAACCATGAAGACAATCTTTCTTTTATGGGTTACTGTTGGGAATATTCACCCGATTAATTATTTAAAACTATTTTGTGAGTATTCCTTAATATTTTAGATTTACTTGTAATCATTACTTAAGTCTTAGAAAATTTTCTATAAACTTATTTGCTAGTAGATTGCGTGCTACACACTAGAAGGAAACTTTATTAGGTCTTTACAATTGCTTTGGTAGGTGAAAAGTTTAGGACTTAAGCTTTCTTAAGTCACTTACTGAGAGAAAGTGTTGGTCACTTGCTTTTAAGGAAAGTGAAAAAGTGACATAAGTCTTTAATTCAAAATCAACTTTACACGTGTCACTTTATGAGAGATTTCTCTTTCTTTCTTTCTTTCTTTATGATAAAGCAACATTTTTTCTTATATTGTCTGACATTACCTTTTGATAGCCAATATCTTCATTTATTGTTTGCACATGTTTTGGAGCTTTTTTCATACCTAGTCAAAATATATGCTAAGAACCGCTCTATGTATTTAATGCATTGTTGTCTCCTATCCACAAAGACTCAATCCAATGGCTACAATTTGAAGAGCTATAATAAAAGCCTTGGAGACATCAAGAGACATGGGGAGAGGACCGATTGAACATACATTTATATACAGAGAGAGACAAATTCCATTGAAGACCTTAAGCACCAACACAAGATATTACTCAAGAACAAATAAGCTTAAACTCTATTATATTTCTTTTTTTGGGTTTGATCACACCTACACAGAGCTATTGTAAGCAATCAATTTGTGGCTTTCCAAACTTTTATTATTTGAAAGCCTCATTGATTGCATCCACCCAAGAGAAGAAATCTGTTCTTATTTACTGATCCTACTTCTCTTCTAAACACTCGGTCAAAATAATTTTTGTACACGATCCATTGTAATCAAGTTTGTTATTACACTTAAGTTATGATTTGTGAAAACTTGACAATAGTGTAGGTTTTCTACTTGTAACTGATGGAAAAATAGTGCACAGTTTTAAAATCCAAGGTTGACCACCTTGGTAGTGGACGTAGCAGTTTTTACTATGAACCACTTTATATCATGTGCCATTTATTTATCAGTTTGTGTGTGTTTCACACTGCTTGTTTTGATACTTATGAAGCTTCAATTTTCTTAAGTGTCAACCCATCTCTTCCTATCTGTCAGTTACTTGACTGAACATATATTTTTATTCTTCAGTTCTTAACTTATCAAGAGTAATCTTTAAAAGGTTTCTATCAAGCTAAATGATCACTTTATATCGTCAGTTGATACTTGCATCTACACACAAAGCATGCTGATACAACCTTGCTTATTCTTACATGCAGCTTTGTGATATACACTTTCCAACTATTCCGCTGCCCAACCAATATAATAGTTGGTTACTTTGATTATATTTGGAAAGTGAACACATTTAATTTAAATTGGAAACAATTTATTTTAAATTGGTAAATAGGCTATTCAACCCCCTCCCTCAAGCCTATTTCTAAGACTCTTGGGGACCAACAATTATACATTTTAATCTCATGATTCAACGATTGTATACTGAGGAATTTGGAGAAACCCATTTTTCCTCGTTAACAACATATTCAATATTTGACTCTTTGTACTGGATACACAAAACTAGAAATTTTGTTATTCGTTTATCATCATTGAATATATTTTGTTATTTCCTTGAATCATAAGAAGATCAGTCGAATACCAACTCTTAGGTCTATTAATTGGATTGTTTTGTTCTTATGTTTACTATCTTCATGTTATGCATACTAGAAATGCACCGATGCGATGGACGGAGTTAATAGATATAAATGAAACTAAAAGTGAATTAGATTTTTGAGGATGGTCATCAAATGTGTATTTTTACATTATTATTTATATAATCTCAAACAGGAGTCAAGAAATTGAAAAATTCTATTAAATCATTATTTATATCTTTATCTTAATTTAATTTTTTTTATGTAATACTCCCTTAGTACCATCCAAAGAGTTCACATTTGAAAATTTTAATTATTAAGGAATATATAAGTACCATTGAAGTTGGTCAATTAGTTTTTTAAGAAAATTACTTTAAACAATAATGCTCTTCAGTAACAATACCATGTGTTTTAGGTTAATTTTAAATTTTAAAATATTGTTTTGGCTTAAATATCAAATCGGTCACTCTACTTTCACCCAAAATTCATTAAGCTCACTGTACTTCATTTTTTTCACACTTTGATCACTCTACTTGGTCAGAAGAATCAATAAGCTCACTCAATCAATGAGCTTATTGATTGGAAAAGTCCATGTAGTGTGATTAAAGTGTAAAAAATGGAACTAAAGTGAGCTTATTGAATTTTTAGGAAAAGTAGAGTGACGAAATTGGTATTTAAGGCTTTTGTTTTATAATAATGTCAATTAGTTATAATTAATCATGTTATTATTGATTGAAAATAACATAAAATTTAGCTAAAATTTATTATTTACGTATTAAGAAAATATGTGATTTTTTTAACTTGTAAAATTGACAAATAAAGTTTTGATCTCAATTTAGTTGAATTTTTTTTTGTTTCTAATAACTTCAAATCTGATGAAATCGAAAAAGTAAAAAAATTTTAACAATATATTTTCTTAGCTTCAAATCTGATGAAATGGAAAAAAAATTAGAACTATAGATCTCAATTTCGTTGAACTATATGTATATTTTTTAACTTGTAGGTATTTTTTTGATAAAAGTTGAATTAACATACACTTATGCTAAAATTTATTGTTCAAGTTAATCAATATTTTCTGTGAAATTTTTTCTCATATGAACAAACACTTTGCATTAACGTAGAAACAAGGGTGAATTACAGGTCAGTCCATTTTTCAACATTTATAATCGCTCCAGTCCACTCATTTTTTTTTAAAACTAGAAAAAGACATTTTTAGGGCGAAAAGACAATTATGCCATTAATGAAAGAAAAACACGCGCGCATCAGTAATCCAAGGCATCGCATGGGTTAATCATCGCGATGAACAACCAAGGCACCGTTTGAATTTCAACCGTTGGAGGGGACTTGATTTTCAACCACGAGGGACGCTGTCCCCTCGACCCTTGCGACCTGACCGGGCAGGTCGATCCCCGTTGCGTTGCCCAGCATACTACGATTGCCGAATTAAATGCATCCCGATGCCCAATTTAATATAATATCAAAATCTATCAAAATGGTTGTTTTTGGTTGGAAAATTTACATACAAACATGCTACTGACTTCCTATAACATTATGGTATTGATATTATACAAAATTCAAACTCAAATCATTGATTAATGTCCCAAAATCAGTCCAAGAACATCTCCCTCTGTTTTCGGACAGCACACTGCCAAGCTCGATTTGGATCTCGAAAATAGTATTTTTTTTAGTAGAAAAATTGTGCACAAATGTAGTACTAAGTTAGGATAACAATATGGGATTGATTTTAAACAAATTCAAAGCTTAAAACATAGATTAAAGTGGCAAAAACAGCCCAAGAACAAAGAAAAATAGGATGAACTCAAAAAATTTGAATTTGATCAATTTGTGATCAAATTCGTGTTTTATGCATGGAAATTGATACCCAAACATGAGGAAAGACTATATTAACAACATGAAATCATTTATACATCAATTCGAACCTCAAATCTGAAGCAACGATGTTGTAGATGACATTATAGGAAGAAAATTCTTAAAGTGTCTTTTAGCGGTTAAAAAAAAGAAGGATGGACTGAAGAGAAAAAAGTTTCAGAAAGTGGACTGGCTAGCAATTTCCTATAGAAACAATTTGTATTGGGCTCGAAACCAAGTTATATAGTAGCCTTCACCATAAAGAGGTCTTTTTTTTTTTTCACCATAAAGAGGTCCAAGTAACTTTCTTCAAAACAAAATGGACCTAAGCCCTCTAAAAATCCACAAACCTAACTACATTAAAAAGAAAATAGTATTTGTTTTTCTACGTTTCCTCCGTTAACACTCAACTGTGAGAGCCAAACCCCTCCGTCCCTCCCTTTTTGCCTTTCCTATATCCTCCCTATTTCGCCGGTGACAGTAGTAGCAACCACGATAAGTTCCTCAATCCTCCATACTTCCTTCACACCCAAATAAAATCATCGGTTACAAAAATTAAGGCCAAAAACATAAACCCTTCATTATTTCTTTCTAATGTTCAGATACAGTTGATTTTCTAGGGTTTTATTGAAATTTAGGAGCATTGTGGATCAGTAAATGGAAATTTGAAGGACCCTTCTGGATTTTTTGTTTAAAGTTTGATTTTTGAATTGTATGAATTTTTCGGTTTGTTACTAGAGCATAACTTATCTTGCTGAATGACTCTTGTTGCAAGTGAATTTTGAGGTGTAGGAAGAGTTAGATGTTGGGTTATGGAGTGAGGTGGTGAGAGGAAGCAAAATTGAATGGATAATATATGTTGTAATTCACAAGTTAGGATTTACTAATTCTATCAATGCTTTTCAAATTGGGGTTTTTAGTTATTTCCACAAATCTTTGAATTCTTGGAAGGATCATGTTAGGTCCCATAGGTATGCTCAGAATATAGGCTAGAGGTGGGGGGGTGAATAGTCTATATGACCTCATTTAAAATTTCATCCTATTTTGAAATATCTTTAAGTGCAAAGATGAAATATTTATCGGGTCTGGTCAATTTTCTCACAAGGAAACTTTGTTGTTGCTGGATCAGCACGTTTGCTTCAGCAAACTATAGCTACTCTGTCACAATGAATTTAAGCAACTTCAATTCTTGGAAATTGATGTTATAATAGTTGCTGCTACAAATGAGTTTGTCTAGCGGAAAGACTTACATCAAATATATAACATAAAAGATCAAAGTCTGCAACTAAACACTGAAGAGGAAATGTTCAGCGGATAATAGTAAAGGCGCGAACATCGATGCGTATCTTAAGCTATCAGGAAGATCATGTAACAGATCTATTTTGAATTGTAGCTTGGAGAATGACCGATGTTCCTCTTGACAATTATCAGCACTCTTGCCATTGTCTGATAAAGAGCATGGCTGATACTCGGATCTGCCGATGTAGGATTGCTGAGGTAAAGATTCCTGATGAGGCATTGCTTGCAGAAATGTCTGGTGGTAAGACATTACTGGTAGAAATGGCTGCTAGCGCTGGTAGTGCTAATCCATATGAAAGGTCATCATCACTTGGTAGGACACAGACTCGGACATTTACAAAGACTTCCTAGTCTAATGACCTATGCAAAGTTTTAGGAAGTTTACACATTAACCGGTATGCAGCCCTTTTAGCCACCTGTGAAACACGCGTTGTAATATGATGAGCTCAAGATTTCCATGAATTTTCCCCTTTATTTCCTTTTATTTTGTGTTATTTTTGAGTTAAATATTCTTGGAAATATTATTATTTGTGTGTTTGTGCTT
Organism: Platycodon grandiflorus; assembly: GCA_016624345.1. Lineage (NCBI taxonomy): Eukaryota > Viridiplantae > Streptophyta > Magnoliopsida > Asterales > Campanulaceae > Platycodon > Platycodon grandiflorus. Next base: position 5,791,102 of record CM028367.1, read on the forward strand.
CATTGAAGGTTTCCAAGGTATTTATGAGCATTCAAGGATTTTAGCACAAGGTTTGAGGCAATTTCGGGCTTCAAGGTTGAGCTGCAATTTATCCCGTCAAAGTCCGTCAAGTGTTCTAAGGCAAAATAGGCTAACGATGGGCTAACGGAGCTAACGGAGGACTAGAATGAGAAGCCTGGGAGGGGAAGGACTTCGGGAGACAACTTCAGTAGACAGGGGGTACGGAGCAAATGAGAAACTTCTCATTAATGTGGTGGCGCTCCATTGCGCTGCCACGTGTCCAGCGCTCCAGCCCATATCCATCTGCTGACCCGCGTCCTCCACTGCTGATCCGGCCCATAAATCACGCTCCACCAGCAGCCTTCTCACCCATTTCACCTCACATCCTCACCCAACAGCCCACCAGCAGACCCGCGCCCATCAGCCGCTCCAACCCATCAGCCATCCTCCATCCGCCCAGCCATCTTCCATCCGGGTTCAGCAGTTTCCCTTTTCTCCAATTCAGCCCTCAGCAATCCTCTCTCCGTTCCAACAGCCCCTAAAACTTCAAGTTAATTTCCATTTTGCCACAAGCTTCCTTGATACTCTTTGGCCTTCACTTAAATATCTCCAAGGAAGCCCCAAAACAAAAGAAGTCCCCTTTTGGGTCAAGAACGCCCCTTTGGGGCAGCAGCTCTCTCCCCCCATTTTCTCTCCTTCCTCCATTGATTGATCACCATTGAAGGTTTGGAGCTTCAAATCAAGTACCAAGGAAGCCTTTGCAAGAGATTTCAACCTCGGATCCACACTTTAATCGGTTCATTCTCTCTAATTTTTATATCTTAAGATTATTGTGTAATTTCTAGGGTTGAATATTTTGTAATTTTGGAATTGGTTTGTGCTTAATGATTTATGGAAAGCAATTATTTTTCTATGTCAAAAGTAGTGTTTTAATTAAATTTCTCTCTCTTTAAAGTATTACCCATGTTGTTGGTTATTATCATTGTGTGTTTAATGCTTTTAATGAAGTCATGAATCATTAAATGAGCCCTAGAATGATAGGATACGAAGCGACAGCCCTTCCTATTGTTCCGAAAATCGTGATAATTGTTTACACAACGGAAGTAGCTCGATGAAAACGGGCGTAGATAGTCATTGGGTGCTTGATCTTCATGCGGTTATTTCTCTCCTATGTTATGTTTGCGATGGTGCCCATAGCTAGGAAGAGTGGTAGCTAGATTCGCTATACGTAGCGACAGCCCGTAGTGAATATTATTAACGTGCGCCCGACTACCGATACATGAGTTAAGAAAAATAGAGAGAGGGTTAAATTAGACACGAGCGAGACTAGAAATATTGCAATCCTAAAATCTTATCTTCTATCTTGATTTGTTGTTGCCAAACCATTTTTGCGTTAATGTAAATATTAATTGCTTTTTTTTATTTTTAGTTTTTAAGTTTTTATTCTCAATTTATTTTCGCTCAAATATAATTAGCTAGCTCAATTTCGGTACTTAGTTGGAGTGAAAATTACGTGCATTCCCTGTGGGATCGATACTCGTACTTATGTACACTTTATTACTTGGTACGGCAGGGTAATCTTGCCCTAGTTGCATTTTATGCACATCATAATAGGAAGAGTTTGTGCAAATCACTGTGTTGGCATATGCACACATATGTATCAGCTGTTTCAGAGGCATATTCTTAACAGTATCCTTACTTTTCAAGGAAGAGTTTGTGTTCCTTTAGATAATTGAGTAAAACGTCAAGTTCTTGATGAGGCTGACAAGGCAAGAAGGCAAGATATACTATTCATCCGGGGAGTACAAAAATGTAGAGGGACTTGAAGAAACAATTTTGGTGGAGTGATATGAAATGGGAAATTGCAGAGTATGTTTCTAGATGTTTGACTTGTCAACAGGTTAAGGCCGAGCATCAGAGACCAGTGGGTTCGTTAAAACCACTTGAGATTTCGGAATGGAAGTGAGAACTGTTGGGAATTTTCACTTATTCACTTACTATAATATCTCCAAGTGAATATTCCTTATTTACTTAAAGATTTTCTTGTAACCATAAACCATAACTTGTCTAGGTTAGGATAATTTGTTAAGATTTAATTAGTAGCCTGCGTGCGACATAATTAAGTTATTCAGGCTTAGACTATCCCGACTCACTATGACAGGAAAACAAATAGAGTGACTTCTAAAGACTCAAGACTGCTACTGATCTCTTTAGGACTCGAAGCATCAGTCGACTGAATAAAGCTAAAATATTTAAGAAGCCGCATCACCAACTGAAGATCCAAGACAAAGCTCTACTAACCCTCAGTAGCTAATGACCAAAAACGATGTCAGGAAACACACATCAGCAATCAAGTCCTATCGTTCAAAAAGAAATATTTTTTTAGGTTCTCTATAAAAATGTATCTCTTACACAAACTTGATCTCAAGTATTGTTCTTCATGTGGCCCCTGCCATAAAGTACTTTATGATATGACAATTCTCTGAAAGCTTTTCAGACTGTTAGGATCGAAAGGTAGTACTTTATGTTTTATGAGAAGATATGTGGGTAGAAAATCTGTAGAGAAATGGAGAGAAAGATATAGAGGAGAAGACTATATTTTGTATTTTCTCAACTCACGGTTTCAGCATACCTGACATGAGTATTTATACTTAATATAGGAGAATTCCAGAATAATTCATGATCCTATCTTGACTTCAAGAGATACATGAACTATCTAATTCATGCACTTACTAATTCATGAACTAAATTGATTCATGAATCCATTATTTCAAAAACATTTCAGCACATTAGTTAACACAGACACGTAAATATCTTCTTTAAAGAATATTTTACGATCATCTTCAAAAGCCACATAATTCGGAAACAGCCTTCAAGACCTTGAAGTTTAACCACTATAAGACGAATTCCAACAATTGAATTAAAACACCTCTCAACGGCTACACCCGTCTCTCTACCTATAAATACCCCAAACAACTGCTCTAAAAAGTGTGGTTGTGTGGAAGTACTGTAAAAACAAAAAAAGAGAAACACGGTAGTGTAAAAGGGTAATGCACTTGTGAAGTTAGAGTCTATTCAAGCGAGCCAGCAAATCAGTCATCTACCGATTGCCCTTAAAGCTCATCTCCATCAGCCTCTCAAAAGTCAGAAGGATGAAGATTTCACACACCAAGTGTATGAAGAAAAGAAATAGAGAAGAAGGAAAAAATTTCTCAAGAGATCAAATCTGATAGTATATAGTCTAGAGTCTAGGTTCTTACTTCATATCTTATCCACACACATAGCCTTACTAATCTTTGTAATGATTGGTGTGGATTTGATTACACACCCTCGTATAAGTCGGGATATCCCCAAAACGGATGTTCAAACCATTTAGTTTCAACATCGATTTTAATATTCTAACTCATCTCACTAGCTTAAATCTCCAATCATCAGAAACAATTTTTCCAAACGTTTCTCGATGATGGTTCTGGATAGAGTAGGAAGTGAAATCGCAAATGGATAAAATAATCATCTATATCTCGATTTGCAACCCATTAAGAATTGACAGCATGTTAGTTTCTCATTATTAGATTAATTTACTCTCTATAATAAGTACTTAGGCAAGATTAGCTAAACATGTATAACTTGACTGAATTCTGTTATAAGAAATATTTTATGCAGTGACTGTTCTTCAGTCAACTGCTGAATTCAATCCAGTGTTTCATTGCTTTAAATATCATTGCCTACTTTATTGCTTTATGTAAATTGATCCTACTTGTTAACTGAACTTACTTGCTTTACTATTTCATGTCTAACTATCTTAGAAGCATCTGCAAGCATTGAGTGAATTAACCCCTTTAACATGTTTTACATATCGTTAGTCACTCAATTATCAGTCAACTGATGACATCATCAGCTAACTTATAGATCAACTGATACTAGACTTCCGCTATCCATATATACTCTACGTCAGATGATTCTATCAGCTTGCCAACTGTCAGCTGACTGACTCATTAACTGATCAACTTCTATTCTTCCCTCATGCTGATTAGTCAGTTTGTCTCTTTAGATCAGTTAAAAGTCAGCCTAACTTTAAGTTTCCACAAGAAATTTTAATCTTGGTAAATAGGCTATTCACTCCCCTCTAGGCTATTTCTGAGCTCTCTTCTTGGACAAACTGGGACCTACAACTGGTATCAAAGCCTATCTCTGTCGAAACAATTTGTTTCTAATCTTAATAGCTTGAGAGAGGTCCAGAGCTCACTACAAAGATGCTTTGATTGAAAATGATTTCTACTCTCAAATTCATAATCTCTTCAAAATTATTTTTGTAGACATTTCATATGAAAACTGCCGATAACCTATTATTAATCAACTATAGTTTTCTTATAGATAATGGGAACTTGAGGTTACTTGCAGAAAGAAAATCTTAAACTAGTGATGCAATTCTCATTCAATCAATAGTAGGGAGGATAAGTATTTCAAAGTGATATAAAGTTTGACTAAAGGAGAAATCAAAATGTTTTTCAAATACTCCTAAGTCTTCTCTTAACACATTATTGGCTGATATAATTACTATGTCTTTATTTTCATCTATAGAGAAGCCATTTACATTAAATATTTTTAAAAATCTTCTCAGCAAAGACTATCACGACCCGAGTCCAAGATCCGATGTTGAACCCCAACTCAGCATGCCAAACCAACAGAAACAGCTAAAGTCCACAGATGTGAACGAGCTACACAAGCTCAAAACCAAAACTATGCAGCGAAAAACCACAACAAAATAAAACATGAGTTCTAAAAACTCGAATAACAAAACCATAACTAGAAAACCTCCATGGCTAAAAACAAAAGTCGGAGAAACAACAACACTAAATACCCACGAGCTAACATGCTCGGGAAAATATAATAATAAATGGCTCAACATCAAGTGTCGGCTCCAAAAGAATACAACAATAAAAAGAGTTAAAAAAAACAATGCTACCCATAACTTTACATCAACCATCATTCTCACTGAACTAAGAAACATAAGTATGAACAGGCTCTGAAAAGTAACTACCCAAAGATCAATCTGCTAGCACCCGCAAGTCTCACCGACCTCACTATGTCATCCTTCGATTGCAATCTAAAAGAGTCAACACAATAAGGGTGAGTCTACAAGACCCCGTAAGCCACTATAATGTATTATGTGCTTTGAGTATGAATGCAACAGTAAACCAAGACTCTACATATAACTAGTCTAGGTACAATTGCAACTTAACCATTAATCAACAAGCGGTTACATGGGACTATATGACATAGCATAATGCTCAATAATAGGAATAGCATGGTAATGACATTTATACACCACAACAAAGCATGTATCATCATCATTGATATACTAATCATTCAACTCACATAACATCTTGATTAACACATAAGTGCTAGTAAATAAATCACGTTACAAAGGATATCATTTTCCTTTCTTCTTCTTCGCGTTGCACCTGTAATACACGGAAAAACAACAAAACGTGGACCGATACTCAAGTGAGATGAATCGATATTCCATCGACAAAACCAGTTAGAAACTAGCAAGCCAAAGTCGGGCGTATTGTGCAACAATGGGGCTACATCTCAACTGTGGCCAACAGAAGAGGGTGTGTGATCTCTGGTTTGGGACCTATAGCGATTACAAAACAAATTCGTAAAGACTATATGTCGTCCCACCTTGATTAATCAACAGAACCAACAGGGTTCAATGCAATGCACAAGTAGATATTTACTCGTCATTCTCAACAAATCATCATGTGTTTTATTGAATCAAATACCAAAACAACTCAATGTGCTTGTAAGTACTAAGCACACATGCAATCATCAAAGTAGGATGATTGTCCTACAATCAATCATCAAAGTTGGATGATTGTCTTATCACATACTAGAACAATCTCATTATGTCCGTAACGACTGAACATATAATCAAAACAAGACAATAAGCAAAGTAGGCCTGTTGTACAGCTCAATTAAATTATCTAAGTCCGTAATACCAGACTTCACAATCACAACATACGTAAGTCTACACGTACTTACAACCATTAAACAATACATAACCATAATACTCAACTTAGGATCTTTTTACAGTATCCTATAATCACTCGAGACACTATGTCTCATGTATAGCATAAACCATCACATAACATTATCATCATGTACTATGTATATCATGACTCATTACAAGTCACATCGTCCGTATTGGAACGATAAACACGGTATGTCATCTCATGTATAGTATAACCTATCACATATCGTTATCGTCGTGTACTATGTATATCACGACTCATTACAAGTCACATCCTATTCGACTCCACCAGAGTCAGTCATGACTAGTGTTCAATTCACATAAAAGTTTGGTTTATAACGTTATATTACTCCGTTTGAGTCGTTACCAATATTTGAGACATCGGGATGAACCATGGTATCATCCCTAATTAACCATTCTATTCTTAACACCAGTATTCAGTAATATATATTACCCAAAACAACTTCACAAATTCATAGCGAGTAAACTAACGACAAAAATCTCAATGAGATGCTATTATACAAAGTCTATTAACACTATATGATTTCTCCAGCACCATGCAACAGGCAACAATACCGTTAAATTTACCAAATATTTCATAAAAATCCAAATATTACAATTATTTCATATTTAGAAACTAGACATCTGGAACTATAATTTACCACCTTGAACTACCTCATTTGGACTTATAATCAACAAGAATCAATCACTTAAAGTTAGATCTAATACCCAGAATTTTCAGCAACAGTTTACTCGGCGCAGCGATAAAACACAACCTAAACGAGGTACTTCCCGACCTCTAAAATTTATGAATATTTACAGAGAATAACCTAACATACATAAGAATAACATATAAAAAATTCATCGTATTCCCAATAGTATATTAGTACCAGACTTTTCCCAATAATATTCTACGCATGTCAAAATATTATGAATCTTACATAGTCAAGAACTAGACATTCCGAATTATAATATACCATTTTAAATCAGTCCATTTGGACTTATATTCATCCACATGCAACCACATAAAGATTGAACTATAACCCAGAATTTCCAGCAACAGTCCATTCTGCGTATCGATAATTGCAACGTAAATGAGGTACTTCCCAACCTCTAAAATTTATGAAAATTTCTAGGATTTTACAAAACATATTAATGTAAAACATATCCAAAATTCATACAATTCCCATGGACGGATTTGTCCCTGAAAATTCAAAATCATGCCTTAAAACTGTGATAAATCTTATTTCAAGAACTAAGCATTTGGTTTCCAAAAATCATCTTGTCTTCTCCCAATTATATTTGCAACCTCAAACAAGAACATAATATATCATAACATAAATTAGAGCAACTAATCACATGTTTCTTCTAAGGATTGAACTCAATAATGATCAACTAACACCACCTACATGCTCTACCCTTCCAATTCATCTCAAAATCAAACAAAGAATTATAGTTACTTACCTCCACCAAAATTAAACCATGAAAGTCAGAATGAAATCCATGGAAAGTATTTCTCTAGTCCATAGCTCCACAATGGCGAAGACGGATCGTGATTTGGACTTCGGATGCTCAAGATATCTCACTTCCTCTTTCTACTCTCTCTCTAGATTCTCTTCTCCTTCTCTCTCTATGTAGCATGGTTTGGATGGAAAGAATGGGTTGAAATGAGGCTTCTCTCACCTCCCAACACATATATCCCCTATTACAACTTAAAAAGAGGTCAACAAGTCAATAGGGAGATGTTTTAATGGTGAAAGGGTCAAATGGTCAAGTCACTTTAAATTAGTCAATATTGTCACAATTTTGATTTTTAGTTAAATTTAATGACATGGCTGGGATGATCTACAAGTCTAAAAATTGTAAATAAGATATGGTTGGAAATCTCTTTGAGTCTGATTTACACAGAATCAAACGGTATGCAAATCTGTGTTTCTTACACAAAGCTATGGCCAAATTACTACAGACTATTCGGATGGACAGAATTTTGGGTTAAAGCATGTATCCATGCTTTTGTGTGTATCTTTTTCCATCTTATGTTCAAAACAAAATATTTACTAATTATTCTCAAATGATCCTAAACTCCAATCAAGTTTGAAACATACTTGAAACCCAAACACACATGTCTAACTTGATAACAATATAACAAAATCAACACATCAAATATAGAAAGGACCAAGGTTAAATAGGGTCGGGGTCTTACATCCTCTCCCCTTTAAAAGAATTCGACCGCGAATTCATGGATTGAACATATACGGGTGAATACATACATTACAACCATGCTTTATGAAAGCACACACTAAGGAAACCCACTGTCAATAGCGAGTTGAAGAATAACGACTAAGGCGAGTTGGTCCAAATTAGAGGTCATCAACCTCAAGTAGCATTCACACGCGAGGTTCTTAACGGTTATATATAATTTCGAGACATGACCGATCTCGAGTTTCCATTACGAGACTAACTACTGTCTCTAGTCATGTTAAAATTTAGAGTACATCTCATAGAGTCATACTTACTCATATCATATACATCCCAACGCCACGCTACCACGGTGCAAAACTCATTTCCCACTATCTGTGCTACATTGCTCAACAATTAGCCACGGGGAGTCCTGCGATCAACAAGGTCCGGGTTTATACAACCCTTAGGTTCATCGAGTTACTCAACGATATACTTGTTGTCAAAGAAACAAGTTCGAACAAATGGTACTACACCAAAGGTCACGCGAGTCATATGGACTTTACCATGGATAACGACGCCACCGATAAGCCTGACGAAATAAAAGCCAAACAAACCACAAGCTAACTTGCTTGTGTTATCAATACAAAGTTCAATATATTACAAGGTCAACATGAACAATAATAAGAGTTTAAAACTCTAACCACGTCTAGGAGGAACGTAGGGTTCTAAAGACAATCACTTCCCTATGCCAATTGGCTCCCAAACACAAGGCTATACGATTTATCGAATTCGTACTATCTATAAAGTCCAACTGAATTAGCTTACTATATCCAGTCTACCACACATCATACAAAGTAAGTATCTTATACTCACCACCGGGTTGGCTAACTCAAATCCAAAACTTCCAAATTCAGACTAACATACTACGTACGTGACAAACTACTAGTCATAGATGGCTAATCACAAGCCTACAACAATTCATTTTCAACCGAGCAGGACGGCTCACAGAAATATGCCAACATACCGAACCGATTCACATTAAACCATGCACAATGACTAATACAGATACCAATATATAATAAACCATAACAAAAGGAATGATACACAATCCACACAAGATGCACAAACATATTCAAGTATATTATCTCATTTACTTGTCAATTCCGGTTGGTAAAAGGATTTGGCAATTTCTTATCTAACATGCTATCAACTTAGTCATCGACGAATATCTCTTGACAACCAAATCAGGGGCCCTGCTGAAGTGGCTTTAAAAGCATCCGTCGCAGGGCGTTAGAGACAAGTGATTTCAAATATGCCCTTTAGAATCGGTCTCATACACATAAGTGTCAAATACAAGCAAATGTACATATGTGTAACATGTCTCTAGTATGTACAAGTATCACATTCCATGATGTGATGTGCAAGAATGAAGTGTCTAAGTTAATATGGACTCAAGATCTTGCACTAACGTAACTCGACAGTCACATTAACCACTAGAGAACTCGTGACCCAGAATCTCAGGTCTACCACAGCTATTTCTTCAAATGATGGCTAATCTCAAGCCTAAGACGTTCCTTAAAGCGTCTCAAATATACCTTTCTACAACTAACAAGATCACCTAAGTTGGTAAAATCTCAATACTAAAACTTCCAAATGACTCACACTAGTCGTCAACATTCTAGCGAAATCTTGAAGCGCACTCACTATTCTCCACAAGAGAAATAACGAACTACATATCATTAGTCTTCGCTCCCACGAGCGAAAGAACTCAACAATTTCAGTCCTACATGGACTATCTCCACAACTTACCAGAATACAAGATACATCTAAACACAAACACTCGACGTTAATCGCTCCCAAAACCCAAATCACCTAAGCCAAGGATCCTGTCCTGGCGAACAGCTAACTTAAGCTCTGATACCAACTGTGACGAACAAAGTCTGAGATCCGATGTTGAACCCCAACTCGGTACGCCAAACCAATAGAAACAGCTAAAGTCCACAGATGTGAACGAGCTGCACAAGCTCAAAACCAAAACTATGCAGCGAAAAACCACAATAAAATAAAACCTGAGTTCCAAAAACTCGAATAACAAAACCATAACAAAAAAAACCTCCACGGCTAAAAACAAAAGCCAGAGAAACAACAACATTAAATACCCACGAGCTAACATGCTCGGGAAAATACAATAATAGACGGCTCGACATCGAGTGTCGGCTCCAAAATAATACAACAATAAAAAGAGTTAAAAAAATAATGCTACCCATAAGTAAAGTTTATATAACTTTACATCAACCATCACTCTCATTGAACTAAGAAACATAAGTATAAACAGGCTCCGAAATGTAACTACCCAAAGATCAATCTGCTAGCATTCGCAAGTCTCAATGTAACAAAATCAACACATCAAATATAGGAAGGACCAAGGTATTACAAAAAGGGTCGGGGTCTTACAAAGAAGATTACGTTTTTTAGGTGAATGAAATATGTAATATATAAAGGAAGCCTACCTTTCACTTAGCAAGAAAAATGGAGTGTTAATTCTTTCTCATAAGACTAGGCTTTCAGATCGGGTACTCTACAAAATCCTTCTGGAGTTAAGAAATTCCTCAACAAATTAATATTCAAAAACATCAGGATATATTCTTAATCTCTACTCTTATTAGCCATTTTACTCATTATCATTGAAAGTCTGATAAAGACTTTAAAAGTTTTACCGTTGTTTTTCTATCTATCTATAAGAGATCAGTTAAATCTAAAACATCAGACATGAGTCACACATATCAAAATGTGCTACTTCTCAAATTCTCGATAATTAGCTGATTATCAAGGAAGATTGCTGAACCTCAAAGACAGTTCAAAGATGAAGCAATCAAAAATCTTTGCCACTACTAACTCTCATGAGTCAAAAAGCTAAATCACTAAGTCTTCCACAAAAGCCTCCACCAAGACTTCAAAGCTTCAAGAAACAGAGCTGAACTGAATAACTTTGCATCTCTTTAGTAAGCTTAGAAGCTAGCTTTCACATACAAGCTGGTACAGGTAAGTCCACTACGTGTGCAAAGTATGTGATTACATTTAAATTCTTGATCTAGCAGGAATTTTAATATGATTGAAATTATTGATAGTTGTGTCATGACTCGTTATCTACAATATTTAAATTCATCTCGCTAATGAGCCCTCTAAAACCTGTGTATCTAGATTGCTTATTCAGTTATCGTGACCTTACTGAACCACCTTTAATAATATCTTTAGAAATTAGTCAATATATTGTCATGAGTAGACTTTGATACACAAGGAAATTTTCTTCTGACATGAATATTCGATATGATATCGTTTTTCAAATGTACATCAACAAAGATCTCAAAATCTTTCAAAAATCTATTTGTTGATGTTTCCCAGACATGGACTAGATATGAATACCTTTACCCAGCTTAAAGGTTGATACGTCTTGTCAACTAGGTCTGCCGTGCCAAGAACAACATTTTATATTTTCAAGAAGCACATTTATGAACCTCGAAAGTAGGACAGATTTGTCTTAAAAATTTTCAACTGTCCATCTTTCTAAAAACATGTATTTAAGGGAACAAACTCTTATTAAAACCCCTACAATACACCTCTCTGAAACCTGTTAAGATAAACAATTTTCATGATCTATTCTTAGTACTTCATTCACTTTCTGATCTTTTCTACTCCTTGACCTTCTCATCATCTCTTGACCAAAAATGTCCAGGCTTGCCCCTCGTAAATATTCTTGTTCCCCATTGCATTATGTCAAATAGACACATGCCTGCTCCAAGATCTTCCTGTTTTAGGAACGTAAGAAGTATCTTATGGCGATCCCAGGAGCGCAAGAAGTATCTTGCGAGCCACCATCACATCCGTCATCACCAGTTGATGATGAAGTGAGGGACATGGGGAACTTGCTTATTGCCAAATCCCCTGAGGGTCGCTAGTACACCTCCTATTGCATTTGCTCTTCACGTGAAATGTTCTCACCACAACGGTGAGACCATTATGATGCTAGGATCTGAACCCCCACTCCCATTCCTACACAATGATCTCACATCTATGGTGAGACCATTTCAGATCCAGGTCTGAACCCTCACAGATGAGGGAAGACCCACTGGAGAGTGTAGCTTGGAAGAAGAAGATTAGTTCTAAGGATTTAAATTAGATTTATCTCTCGGATTAGATCATTTGTAAACGCCATATTTATCTTAGAAGAATTTATTCATATTTTGTTTGTATTCTGTACTATGATGTAATATCTCTTTAAGTAATGCAAAAATGAATAAATTAAATTTATGCTGAATTCATTGTTTGAATACTCTAAGAGCATAAATTATCATTCAGTTGTACAAATCATAGCACTACTTCAATCTGTAATGATATTATAAATAAAAAAAGAAAAAATAATAAATAAATAGGACTACTTCAAACCAACTGAATATGAATTGTTTAATAACTTACTATTTTCATACTCTTGTACAAGCATCTATATCTCGAACTATGAACTCTGTCTTTATACTACTAAGGTTTTCTAAAAAGAAATAAATCTCTAAATATTAGTTTCTAAATCCTGAGTAACTGAAGTAAGTTTATTGACCTATTGTGGGATCAGTTACTAGTAGCAAATGAAAGGATTTTTTTTTTTTTTTGTAACATATTGTCACAACCTGACCCGAGTTCCTATGTGGTATATCGTCCGGTACGTGAGACGGGAACACAAAATGCATAATTTAAAAATCCTTTTTCGTGCAAAAAACCCTGTAAAGCAAGTATATGATTTTTAAAAGCAAAATAAAACTTCACGGCAAAATAACGAGCCGGGGAATAACACGTTAGCTAGCCAACAAACCCACGAGCTAGAGGGCTCGGGATAACATACATCCATAACAGAGTGCACGGAATAGAAGTTAACATTATATACAAGGTCTGAGAACCATGTCAGCAACTACAAAAGAATATTACTAAATAACAAGTACGGGACATCTACCCAACTTTACATTGTTTAATTAACAAGTATACGCTCGACCTCACTAAAAGAAAAATACAGAGGCTCAAGGAGCAGCTACCCAAAAGAATGTCTGACGAGTACACCAAGGACGACGAAAGCTTACTGGGGTTTCTCGCCGGATCGGGATCTAAGGAAAACAAATAAACAATGGACGGGGTGAGTTTAAAACTCAATAAGCTACTAATGCAACGATATGGCATGCAAGATGTGAACATTAATAAGAATCAAGTATAACAATGTTTGCCATAACATGATAAGTCTTGAAGTGTCATAGATAACAAGTATCATATGGAAACACATATCACATAGCATGCATCTCATGTAAGAGCGATATGTAAACACATATTAAAGATACCGTCGAGGTATACCTCCGACATACAAACTTCCAACCAACCAACCAATAATACAAATGTAGAAACCGTTGATGATCATTGAACTTATAACCAATTATCATAGTGAACCATTTTCCGTATTCACGTCGACGTGAAGACTCGATCCCCACGACCCAGGAAATAATCACGGTATAGCTTACCAAGGTCACGTTTATTCCTTACAACAATTAGCGCTATAACCCCAACTGTGGCCAACGATAGGGCGAGGCGCAATGTATTGGCCTTCTGCTATTACATAGCCCCGGCTCACGTAATAACCGAGCGTCAATACACCTCCAATAAATATGCCATGGACTTAACGAATGCTCAAGTAGATGTTTACTCGACACATTACCATAATCAACCAAAATGCTCAAGTAGATATTTTCTCCACATTTATAAAGATGTGTCGTACTCCAAAGTAGGGAGTATGATGACCACAACAACAACATGTTCATGTATGCCAAGTAATTCTACTACATATAGCCATTCAAACACCAACATTTTTTAAGAAAGATACAATATCATTTAACGTATATTGTATAACCAATAACCCACGGGTATCTCAAATCCTCAAGGGCTCACAAAACACACACGTGGTCACATTCATTATCGAATCTTAACCGACTTCGTTCGAGTCATTTTTAGTTTCTAATGACGTCGAGTTACGAAAGTGGTCTTGCACTTTAAGCCTAGCACATTAACGCCCAATCACGAATACCCAACATGATAGAACATTTATCATATATCTAAGTCCACAATGATATTTCATGGCATAATTAACACATTCACAACTCAAGCATGGCAACTTCATATACTAGAAGTTTAAGATGTCAAGTGAGACATAAATAGAGAAGAAGAGGGGATAGTAGCTTACCTCTTGATGAAAATAACCAACAAAGAAGAAATCAACCCAAGGATGAAGTCTCCTCAAGGTCTAGAAGGCTTCCCATGGTTAAATCTCTAACTTTCAAGCTTGAAGTCTTGAGAAATCAACACTACACTCTCAAAAAACGTGGGTGGAGATAAACATCCAAGATTCCACCACGGATCGAAGATGTTGTTCAGTTAGAAATGATCCTCTAGTTGTACTCTACACTCCGGCAAAGACGGATCGTGATTCTGACTCCGAATGATCAAGATATAGCAAGATCACCCTCCTATCTCCCTTAAGCCCTCTCAAGCTCTCTCTCTCTCTCTCTCTTCTATGGTGTTTAGGAGGTGAAATGAGAGTGTTGGGAACTCTCTTGGATGTTTTAAGTGGCTGAAAGGAATGGAGAAATCGGCCAAGGGGTGTGGCACATTGTGAGCCACACAAAATTTTAAGTTATGAAGAGATAAGATTTTCTTGGGTAAGTTGAGTCGAGGCAAGGCAATCGCTTTTCCCTTACCTAGGGCGATCGCTTTGCCCTCTAGTTGTAGGGCGATCGCTTTTCCCCTGTCCAAGGTGATTGCTCTATTCTCTGGATGTAGGGCGATCGCTCTGATCTCCCTAGGGCGATCGTTATGTGCCCAGTGTCTCTAAACTCTCCAAAAATGCTCCGAAACGCTCCCGAAATGATTCTAAGTCTATGGGGAGGTCAAAACACTCGAGAAAGGTTCTCGAAAAGACCATTAACAATGCAAAAGTTCAACGAATCTCAAGTACGAACAATTATGAGAATTAGATAACAATTCAAAGCATACGAACACATGGAGTTAAACTTGAACGTGAATGATATCTAAATGGCATGAAACATGCAAGGTATATAAATGATGCAAATGAAACGGGTGTTACATCCTCACCCCCTTAGAATAAATATGTCCGCGAATTTACTTACCAAATTTATCGAACAAAGCGGGGTATTTCTCACGCATCTCTTGTTCGGTCTCCCAAGTGGCTTCCTCGACATTGTGATTCCTCCACAATACCTTTACAAGGGGTATAGTCTTCGTTCTTAACACTTGTTCCTTTGTATCCAAAATCTTTACAGGATGTTCAATATAGGAAAGATCAGATGTCAAATCTACTGGCTCATACTCCAAGACATGTGAAGCCTCCGTCAAATATTTCCTCAACATCGACACATGAAACACCGCATGAATACCTGACATCGACGGTGGCAAAGCAAGTCTATAAGCCAGCTTTTCAACTCTCTCTAAAAATTTAAACGATCCAATTTACCTCAGAGCCAATTTACCTTTCTTACCGAATCTCTTAACCCTAATCCAAGGTGAAACTTTCAAAAACACATGGTCACCAATTTCAAATTCAAGATCTCGTTATCTATTATCTGCGTAACTCTTTTGTCTACTCTGAGCCATTTTCAATCTTTCTCGAAATAGTTTCACATTCTCTACTGACTCATGAACCATGTCGAGACCCCACAACTTCGATTCACCAACTTCATCCCACCAAATCGGAGAACGACACTTCCTCCCGTATAGTGCTTCTTACGGAGCCATCTCAATACTCGATTGATAAATGTTATTGTAGGTGAACTCAATCAATGGTACGTGTGAATCCCAAGGGCCCTTAAAGTCCATCGAGCAAGCTCTCAACATGTCCTTAAGTATATGAATTGTTCTCTCAGACTGTCCATCGGTTTACGGATGAAATGTCGTACTTAGATTCAACCTCGTACCCAAGGCATTCTGAAGTGACTGCCAAAACCGAGATGTAAACCGTTGATCCCTGTTCGATACAATACTCACTAGCACCCCATGTGACCTCACAATTTCCTGAATATATAATAAAGCAAGTTTCTCCAATGAATCTGTCATCGCAATAGGAAGAAAATGAGCCGACTTAGTCAATCTATCAACAATAACCCAAACAACATCATGACCTCGTCCAGTCCGTGGTAACCCTGTCACAAAGTCCATTGCGATGTTCTCCCATTTCTATTCCAGAATCTCCAAAGGTTGTAACAATCCAGCTGGTCTTTGATGTTCCACTTTAACCCGTTGACAAGTCAAACATTTCGACACAAACTCGGTAACTTCTCTTTTCATTCCACTCTACCAAAAACTCTTTTTCAAATCCCTATACATTTTAGTACTCCCCGGGTGGATTGTATATTTAGACTTATGGGCTTCATCTAACACTTGTCATTTCACTTCAACAATCGTCGGTACACAAACTCTACCTCGAAACATCAAAATACCATCACCGTTCTTTGCAAAATCTGGGGTCTTACCCTCATCAATCAACTTTTTCAATTCTGGGTCATTCTCTTGAGTTTCCTTAATCCTTTGAAATAACTCCGGAGTAGCCCGAATATTAGCAAAAATCACTCCATGGTTAGATTTGCAAGGACCCCAATCACGTAGATCCTCAAGCATTTTCCATTCCCTAGTCATCAAACAAGAAATATACGCTTTCCTACTAAGTGCATCCACTACAACATTGGCCTTTCCCAGATGATAAATGATAGTGCAATCATGGTCCTTCAACCGTTCCATCCATCTATGATGTCTATTATTCAACTCCTTTTGAGAAAATAAATACTTAAGGCTCTTATGATCAGTGAATACCTCAAACTTAACCCCATACAGATAATGTTTCCATTTATGAAGAGAAAAAATAATCGTGGCCAATACAAGATCGTGTGTCGGGTAGTTTTGTTCATACTGAGTCAACTTCCGCGAGGCATACGCTATCACCCTTCCGTTTTGCATCAAGACATAACCCAAACCTTCCTTTGACGCATCACTGTAAATCACAAACCCATCGTGTCCATTCGGCAATGCTAGAATAGGGGCTGTAGTCAATTTTTCCTTCAATTCCTGAAAACTCATCTCACACTTATCATCCCACACAAACAACTTATTCTTCTGAGTCAAATTAGTCAATGGGGTTGCAATCTTAGAAAATCGTTCTATAAACCTCCGATAATAACCCGCTAAACCCAAGAAACAACGAATCTCCATTACAGTCTCGGGTCTCTTCCAACTCACCACAGCCTCGATCTTAGTCGGATCAACCGAAATCCCTTGACCCGAAACCACATGGCCTAAAAATGATACTTTCTCAAGCCAAATTGTACATTTACTAAACTTAGCAAACAATTTCTTTTCCCTCAAGACCGTCAACACAATCCTCAAATGTTTCTTGTGCTCCTCTCTAGACTTAGAGTACACCAGAATATCATCAATAAACACAACTACAAAACAATCAAGATATGGCAAGAACACCCTATTCATCAAGTCCATAAATAACGCTGGTGCGTTAGTCAACCCAATGAGCATAACCACAAACTCAAAATGCCCATATCTAGTCCTAAATGCTGTCTTAGAAATATCCTCCTCCCGAACCTTCAATTGATGGTAACCACTTCTATGATCAAGCTTAGAGTACACTACAGAACCTCGAAGTTGATCAAACAAGTCATCAATTTGTGGGAGAGGGTATTTATTCTTAATTGTTACTTGGTTTAACTCCCGATAATCAATACATAACCTCAATGAACCATCCTTCTTCCTCACAAATAATACCGGTGCACCCAAGGTGATACACTCGGTTTAATGAAACCTCGATCAAGTAATTTCTGTAATTGGATTTTCAATTCCTTTAATTCGGCTGGTGCCATACGATAAGGTGCCTTTGATATCGGCGTGGTACCCGGTAACAACTCAATACAAAACTTCAATTCCCTATCAGGGGCAATTCATAATCATCTGAAAACACATCTGAAAATTGACGAACAACAGAAACATCCTCCAACATAACCACCCTTTTTTATTTATCTACAACGCCAAATACCCCGAACAACCATGCGATAATAACTTACGAGCTTTCAAGGCCGAAATAAGATGAACACCACCCATACTCTTATCACCAACAAATACAAAAGATGACATATTCGGAAAATCAAAAGTGACAAACTTCTTGCGACAATCAACAATGGCATGATGTGCATGTAATCAATCCATCCCCAAAATCACATCAAAGTCACGTATAGGCAACACAACCAAATTCATAGGTAAATGATGACCATCAATAATCACATCACAATCATGATAAATATCAACTGCTACTTGGCACTCTCCCATTAGAGTAGACACCTCCAACACATATGGCAATGATTCAGGCATGGTATGTATATGACAGGCAAAATGTGATGCAATGTATGAATGCGATGACCCTGGATCTATAAGCACTCGAGTTTTCACACTAGAGACAAATAAGGTACCTCCTATGACATTATTGGCTTCAGGAACTCTATTTTGGTCTAGGGCAAAGACTCGACCCTAGACTCTAGGACATCCCTCGTTGTCTCTCTTGACACCCACATTCTGCTGCGCACCTCTCTGTTGGACCCCCTTATTCCTTAGGCAATCCCTTTGGTAGTGCGTACCATCCCTACACATGATGCATTCTCCTTGCTTCTTCCAACATCTTTCCTCCGTGTGCCAAGTCCTTGCACAGAAATTACAAGTCATCCCTAATCGTCGCTGCCACTGAACAACGTTTCCCTAATTTCCTCCTCTTTGCTGAAACTGACCACCACGACGATTATTATTACCTCCTTTATTGTTAGTCCCACTGGTATTCTGATTCTTCCACTTTGACTGAGCTCCCTACTGTGTCCCACTTGTATTCCCCGGTTTAGTATGGTGTTCCTTTATGTCATGCTCAATTCTGTAAGCCTTGTCAACTGCCCTCTAATAACTTGTCAACTCAAGGGGTATGAGTTGCTTATGATACTCAGTCCTCAAACCTATCACGAATCGGTAAACCTTCTTCTCATCTGTCAGAAGTAAGTGAGTGCAATATTGGG
The DNA here is from genome assembly GCA_016624345.1 of Platycodon grandiflorus. Lineage (NCBI taxonomy): Eukaryota > Viridiplantae > Streptophyta > Magnoliopsida > Asterales > Campanulaceae > Platycodon > Platycodon grandiflorus. The sequence goes on from CM028367.1 coordinate 5,810,473, forward strand.
ATAACTCGATAAATTTTGTAGAATACTGAGCTATCGTCAAACTTCCTTGCTCATGACTGAAGAATTCCACTTCCTTCCTTGTCTGACTACATCCAGAACAAACTCATTCCTAAACCGCTGCAAGAAAATCTCCCATGTTCTTACTACCTGATCTTGTACCCAGCTAGCCTCCAATGCCTTCCACTAATGTTCAGCTGCATCTTCTAGGTTGAACGTAGCAAAGTTGATCTTGTCCTCATCTGTGTATCCCATTGCTATAAAAATCTTCTATATCGACTCAATCCATCTCTCTGCTTTCTCTGAATCTGGTTCACCATTAAAGCTGCAAGGTTTCATTTTCAAGAACCTCTCTAGTCTGCAGTCATTGTCCCCATTTCCCCAAATAGGCTGTACGATTCTATGTCCTCCTGCCTGTCCATGTCCATCCATGGCCTGTCTGTTCATGTCCATGGTCTGACGATTCATCTCCATCATAGCTTGCATGAATCCTTGTATAGTGCGCATGAAGGTCTCATTCTGGTTCATATGATCTTTTGGTGGTTTCCCTGTCGGTTGAGCTCTAGGTTGGTTAGGAGGTGGGTTAGGTGGCGCGGTACGACGGTTTTCTCTCTCAACCTCACCTGCCCTACTTGTACCAGCTCTATTACGAGTCTCTACCATATTAAACACCTGCAACAAACACTCGACGTCAATAACTCAAACATACAACCACCTTTCCTAAACCAAGGATCCATTCCAGGCTAACTAACTTATGCTCTGGAACCAACTGTCATGACCCGACATGAGATCCTATGTGGTATCACGTCCGGTACGTGAGACGGAAACACAAAATGCATAATTTAAAGATCATTTTTCGTACAAAAACCCTGTAATGCAAGTATATATTTTTTAAAAGCAAAACAAAACTTCACGAAAAAATAACGAGCCGGGGAATAATACGTTAGCTAGCCAACAAACCCATGAGCTAGAGGGCTCAGGATAACAAACATCCATAACAGAGTGTGCAAAATAGAAGTTAACAGTATATACAAGGCCGGACAACCATGTCGACAACTATAAAAGAATATTACTAAATTACAAGTGCGGGACATCTACCCAACTTTACATTGTTTAATTAATAAGTATACCCTCGACCTCACCAAAAGAAAAATATACAGAGGCTCAAGCAGCAGTTACCCGAAAGAATGTCTGACGAGTACACCGAGGACGACGAAAGCGTACTAGGGGTTTCTTGCCGGATCGGGATCTAAGGAAAACAAATAAAAAAATGGCCGGGTGAATTTAAAACTCAATAAGCTACTAATGCAACAATATGGCATGTGAGATGTGAACATTAATAAGAATCAAGTATAACAATGTTTGCCATAACAGGATAAGTCTCGAAGTGTCATAGATAACAAGTATCATATGGAAATTCATATCACATAGCATGCATCTCATGTAAGAGCGATATGTAAACACATATAAAAGGATACCGTTGAGGTACACCTCCGACATACAAACTTCCAACCAACTAACCAATAATACCAATGTAGAAATCGTTGATATCGTCCTCGATCATCGAACTTATAACCAACTATCATAGAGAACCGTTTTCCGTATTCACGTCGACGTGAAGACTCGGTCCCCACGACCCGAGAAACAATCACGGTATACCATACCAAGGTCGCATTTATTCCGTACAACACTTAGTAGTATAACCCCTACCGTGGCCAACGGTAGGGCGAGGCCCAATGTATTGGCCTTCGGCTATTACGTAGCCCCGGCTCACGCAATAACCAAGCGTCAATACACCTCCAACAAAGATGCCATGGACTTAACGAATGCTCAAGTGGATGTTTACTCGACACATTACCATAATCAACCAAAATGCTCAAGGAGATGTTTACCCCACATTTATAAAGACGTGTCGTACTCCAAAGTAGGGAGTATGACGACCACAACAACAACATGTTCATGTATGCCAAGTGATTCTACTACAGATAGCCATTCAAAAACCAACATTTCTGAAGAAAGATACAATATCATTTACTTATATCATAGAACCAATAACCCACGGGTATCTCAAATCCTCAAGGGCTCACAAAACACACACGTGGTAACATTCATTATCGAATCCTAACCGACTCCATTTGAGTCATATTTAGTTTCTAATGATGTCGAGTTACGAAAGTGGTCTTGCACTTTAAACTTAGCACATTAACGCCCAATCTCAAATACCTAACATGATAGAACATTTATCATCAACATATATCCAAGTCCACAATGATATTTCATGGCATAATCAACACATTCACAACTCAGGCATGGAAACTTCATATACTAGAAGTTTAAGATGTCAAGTGAGACATAAATAGAGAAGAAGAGGGGATAGTAGCTTACCTCTTCATGAAAATAACCAACAAAGAAGAAATCAACCCAAGGATGAAGTCTCCTCAAGGTCTAGAAGGCTTTCCAAGGTTGAATCTCCAACTTTTAAGCTTTAAGTCTTGAGAAATCAACACGACACTCTCAAAAAATATGGGTGGAGATGAACACCCAAGATTCCACCACGGATCAAAGATATTGTTCGGTTAGAAACGATCCTCTAGTTGTACTCTACACTCCAGTGAAGACGGATCGTGATTCTGACTCCGAATGATCATGTTATAGCAAGATCATCCTCCTATCTCCCTAAAGCCCTCTCAAGCTCTCTCTCTCTCTTCTATGGTGTTTAGGAGGTGAAATGAGTGTGTTGGGAACTCTCTTGGATGTTTTAAGTAGCTGAAAGGAAGGGAGAAGCCGGCCAAGGGGTGTGGCACATTGTGAGCCACACAAAATTTTAAGTTATGAAGAGATAAGATTTTCTCGGGTAAGCTGAGTCGATCCAAGGCGATCGCTCTGCCCTTACCCAGGTGATTGCTATGCCCTCTGGTTGTAGGGCGATCGCTTTGCCCCTGTCCAGGGTGATCACTCTGTTCTCTGGATGTAGGGCGATCACTCTGATCTCCTTAGGGCGATTGCTATGTGCCCAGTGTCTCCGAACTCTCCGAAAATGCTTCGAAATGCTCCTGAAATGATTCTAAGTCTACGGGGAGGTCAGAACACTCGAGAAAGGTTCTCAAAAAGACCATTAACAATGTAAAAGTTCAATGAATCTCAAGTACGAACAATTATGAGAATTAAATAACAATTCAAAGCATGTGAACACATGGAGTTAAACATGAACGTGAATGATATCCAAATGGCATGAAACATGCATGTTATGTAAATGACATAAGTGATATAAATGATGCAAATGAAGTGGGTGTTACACATATCCTTTTGTCATTTGGTTTCTATGTGTTCTAATGATCATTCCAAACAAGAAACCGCTGCTATAGTGTCTTAATTAAGTCATCTTGTTCTTCATTTTTTTAAGATAAAGCTTGACTTAAATCACTTATTAAAGATATTCTTGAGATCTTGATTTTTCGAAGAGATTACATACTTGAGTGCATATCAAAAGTAGTGTATAGCATGTATTCAAGTAAAACTTGTGTAGTGGTGGTGGTGTCTGTACATAATTGGTAAAATGCGCATTAGAATCAATTGTGCAACATGTAGTCACGTAAAACTTGTGTAGTAGTGGTGGTGTCCATACAAAGAATACTATAAAATCGGAGTACTACAAATTAAAGGAAAGGTGCAGCTTTCTAACTTGAAGTACATGCATTTTCAAAACTCAAAATTCTTTACTAAATCAACATTGATGAGCTGTCAAGACTTTCTTCAATGAACATATATTTTCTTGTCAAATTTAGACGAATCTCTTCATGTCCATCTATACTTTTATGACTTAACCATATTCTTGTAAGTTCATAGGTATGTGATTGATATCTTTTGACTTATCGAAAGACACTATGATGGATCTATACAAAGACAATCTAACTCTTCTGATGGCAAGGCAGAATAAATCAAAGTTCAATCGTGCACGTCATTAATAGAGATATATGCAAAGATATGCTCAAGCTGAGGAGGAGCTCGTAAACAGAATTTGGAGAAAGACTGCTGGTCTACATCAACAAGTCACTATCTGTCTTTGTAAACAGAATTTGGAGAAAGACTGCTGGTCTACATCAACAAGTCACTATCTGAAAAACATCAGTGGGTCATCAACCATCAGTCATTCTTTAAAATATTAATAGACCTAGGTATGAATGTGTATCATCAATTAACAAACTCTGCTGATAAACTCAATATCTGTTATTACGATGAAATTCCCAAACCAGGTAAGTAACCTTTTACTTACAGCTCTATTAATTGTTATGAGAGTTCATCGATCCACTTGATACTTTGTTGTAAAGTGACTTCTTAAAATTGTTTTAATCAGAATGTCACTTTCTTAATAGCTAGCTGAAGAAAATCAACCAGCTCAAAAAGATCCGTCTAAGTGAGAATATTTTTCTGACTATTCCTCGTCAATCAATCATCCAAAATTTTAGTTTGCGCTCTTCTAAAATAGGCACGTCATCAGTCATTTTCCCTTTGATCATGATGATATCAGATTGCTTGTTAAAATTTAGTCGCATTCAACTATATCCTAACTTCTCCCGGGTCGTGATTGACATTCGATACTGATTCCCCTCTTACTGAATAATATCATTCATCACTAACAACATTCAGCTGAGTCTCATCAGTCAGCCATCCAAGTTGATATGATATGTGGCAACCCGAGTCCGGGGTTCGATGTTGAACCCCAACTCGGTGCGCCAAACTAACAAGAACAACTTAAGAGAGCGAGTCACAATGAACTTAAAAATAAAACTATACAGCGGAATACAAGTTAAAATGTGAGTTTCAAAAACTCGAACAACTACTAATAAAACAATCTCCACGGCTACAACAAATGCCGGAGAACAAAAGTACTAAACACCACGAGCTAACACGCTCGGGAAAACTACTAATAAAATATCAACGGCACAAGGCCACTCCAAAACCACGAGTCGGTAACCCAAAATAATAAAGTACTACAACTGGCACAACCTCTCAAGTCAGCCTCAAAATATAAATCTAAGGAATACAAATATTTCTACCCATATACTAAGTTTACATAAATTAGTGAACCTCACGATCTCACAATACAAGGAATAAGAAGATGATGACAATACAAATACATCTTGCCAACTCCAAGCTTCAAGACTCGCTGCGCTGGAACTTAACCTGCAAACTGAGAAGGTTGTTGGGTGAGTCTAAAAGTGTGACACCCCGACTCGGATCTCTATACGAAATCCCAAGGTGGGGTCGCCAATACAACAACACGACACAAGCAAATAAGAAAAAGTATGTGGCGTAACCACCCGTACTTACTACAAAGCACAACTGATAACCTGATTAACACAAGCATGAACCATCTTCGGCGTTAACAAAGCCGGAAAGCAACGAGTAACAACCACGAGTTTATAACTCTGAAAGAAAACTACTATAACAACATCAGCCACAACATGCCGGGACAAAACATAACCACGAGCTACAACATGCTCGAGAGAGAAACTAGTTAAAAGAAAACGAAACTATACAAGAGCACGACATACATATGTCGGCTACCAAAAGAATATTCAATCAACACCAAAGTACTACCCTTAGTAAAGTTTACATAACTTCACCGCCATTCGTCCTTACCAAAAGAAAACAATTAACTAAGATTGAGATCCTCGAACTCCCAAACGTGGACGACTCGTAAGCTAACGAACCCTTCTCAACCTCACTGTGAACTTTCGGGTTCGCTTGGATCTACGAAAAATAAATAAACACATAACGAGGTGAGTCATAATGACACAGTAAGTTACTAATGCAACTATATGGCATGGCATGATGCTCAAGCAATAAACATAACATGGCATTAACAGTTGTATACCACAACTCAACATATATCATCATACTTGATATACAATTCATTCAACTCACATAGAACTTTGGTTAACACGTAAGTGCTCTTAAATAAACCATGTTAGAGAAGGATATCATATCTCTTTCTTCAACCTTGTGTAGCTCCTGCAATACACAAACAACCAATAGTGCCTCGATACTCGTATACGTAGTATCGACGTCCTCGACTAATCCCATCGGGTTCAACTAGCAAGCCAAAGTCATGCGTATTGCTACAACAGTAGGGCTACTTCTCAACTGTGGCCAACAGAAGAGGGTGTGTGAACTCCAGTACGGCGACTTATAGCGATCACAAACTTTAATTTGTGAAGACGATAGGTCGTCCTACCATGACATAAACAACGACGACGCCAGCTGGACTTACACAACACACAAGTAGGTAACCTTACTCAACTTATGCAAATAACCGTCAAGTTCATAAGTAGTGAACCTGACAAACATCATGTGGATTATATTTTTCTCCAAGATATAATCATTAAACATATTGTTCCAAGTCACAAAAACACAACTTTAGAGCCAATTTACAAGTCTCTAACATATACCAGTATCAAATACTCGGAGGACTGTAATCCATATCAAATGAACCCTAATTTTTGTAGTAATTTAACCAGTGATTCAGGGAATTATAATCTTCCCAAAAATCCACTTTTGGTGTCAATTCATTAAGTTCATAAAATTTGGTATAATTGCTATATGCAATTTTCACCATTTAAGGTCTCTAACATGTTCATTAGTTCAATCCCATAGTTGAGCTCTTAAAACCAACATGCAACATCATCTAACTCCACAACTTAACACATAGACATGTTATATATCTCAACATATCATTTAAACATGAAAACACCATGTATTCAAGTCATGCATGTAAAATTAAGAACAAGTATGCAATAGTTTATAAGCATACAAAGGAGGGTTAGTAACTTTCTTGTGAGATGGAAATCAAACCAAGGAAATGCAAATTCAAGTCTTCTAAGTTGGTCTCCAAGTCACCCTCTACACTTTGATGGTCTTGGATCACAATTTGGATGGTTGAAAGAGGAGGTATGAAGCACACACACTAAACACACCTTTGTCTCCCACACAATCTCCCTAAGCTACCATGGAAGATGTTTGTCAGAAATGAATTGTATCTGTCACAAGGGTGGAGAGTATATAAGTGGTCAACAGGTCAAAGCCAGGTTTAAATCTCAGTCATAGGATTAACATTTGAGGGTCAAACAACGTAAAATTTTTAGTCAACAAAATAGCAGAATACGTCGCTATGTGGCCGCACCATGCGGTCGCATAGGCTCCATAGGGGCGCCTTGCGCTGCCGCTTACAATCCAGTAAGTTTTTGCAAGGAGAAGGGGTGGCATCATGTGGTCACATAGGATATCATGCGGGTGCCTCATGCGGCCGCTTAGGATGCTATGCGGGCGCTTCATGCGGCCGCATAGAATCCAGAATGTCTAGGTTTTGGGCAAGCTCGCATTATGCGGCTGCATAGAGTCTGGTTCAAGTCAAAATAGCCTCTAAACACATCAAAATGATCCTACAATGTACCCAAGTCACCCTGAGGTGATACCAACTTCAAATCAAGTTTGAAATATACCCAAAACTCATTCTAAACAACATGTAACAATGCTAACAACAATCACTTCACACTTATGATTAATCACAAAGGCTTGTACTAAGTTAATGCATTAACATGCATACCATCCTAGCATCATTAAATGCATATGAATCAAGGAAAAACCATATTGAACATGTTATTTGAGCAATCAAACACACATGTTGAACATAAATAACACAAAACAAGGTAAGCATCTAAAGCATAACAAGTTCAGTTTATTACATCCTCTCCCCCTTAAAAGAATTTAGCCCCTAAATTCCTTACCAAGTCCATTTAATAAGTGAGGGTACTTCTCACGCATCTCTACCTCGGTTTCCCACGTAGCCTCTTCGATCTCATGGTTTCTCCACAACACTTTTACAAGTGGGATCCGTTTGGTCCTCAATATGTGCTCCTTAGTGTCGAGAATCCTCACCGGTTGTTCTACATACGACAAATCGGGCTCAAAGGTGATCTCCTCATATCCCAACACATGTGACTCATCTTTCATATACTTTCGAAGCATTGACACGTGAAAGACATTATGAATCTCCGACAAAGATGGTGGCAATGCAAGTCGATAAGCCAATTTTCCAACCCTCTCAAGTATCTCAAAAGGCCCTATGTATCTAGGTGATAGTTTACCTTTCTTCCCAAACATCTTAGTACCCCTACGCAGCGATACCTTAAGGAATACATAATCACCCACTTGGAACTCGAGATCCCGTCATCGATTATCCGCATAACTTTTCTGTCAGCTTTGAGCGGTAAGTAATCTATCCCAAATTATCCTCACACTCTCAACCGACTGTTGTACCAACTCTGAACCCCAAATTTTTGCCTCACCGACTTTATCCCAACAAATCGGCGATCTACATTTTTGCCCATATAGTACTTCGTACGGTGCCATTTTGATACTTGCCTGGAAGCTATTATTGTACGAAAACGCTAAAGGTAAGTGTGAATCCCAACTTCCCTTAAAGACTACTGCACACGCATGTAGCATATCTTCGAGTACTTGAATTAACCTTTCCGATTGCCCATCCGATTGAGGGTGAAAAGCCGTGCTAAAGTTCAACTTTATTCCCATAGCCTCTTGCAATGCTCCCTAAAATCTCGATGTAAACCTTGGGTCCCGATCTGACACAACACTAACCGGTACTCCATGTAGTCTAACTATTTCTTGAATGTAAAACGCCGCCAACTGATTCAAAGAGTAGGTCATCACAATAGGTATAAAATGGGCTGATTTAGTTAACCTATCCACAACAACCCAAACAGCGTCGAAACCCTGACGAGTACGTGGTAATCCCGTGATAAAATCCATCGTTATGTGTTCCCATTTCCATTCCAGAATCTCAAGTGGTTGCAACAACCCTGCAGGTCTTTGATGTTCAACTTTCACTTGTTGACATGTCAAGCACCTAGATACATGCTCTGCTATTTCTCGCTTCATACCATTCCACTAGACTGCTTCTTCAAATCCCTATACATTTTTGTACTTCCCGGATGTATTATATACTTAGCCTTGTGAGCTTCGTCAAGTACTTGCTGTTTTACAGTTCCATTCGACGGAACACAAACTCTCCCTCTAAAGGTCAAGATACCATCCCTGTTCATCGCAAAGTCAAGTGTCTTACCTTCATTTAACTGTCCCATCAACTTCTCAAACTCCGGGTCACTAACCTGAGCTTCCTTAATCCGTTGTAACAAAACTGGAGTAGCCCAAACATTCGCAAAGATCACACCTCGCTCCGTCTCCCTAGGGCTCTAATCCCTCAAGTCTTCCAATGTCTTCCACTCACGAACCATCATACATGACATGTATACTTTTCTACTCAAAGCATCCGCGACTACGTTTGCGCTTTCCCGGGTGGTAAAGAATCGTGCAATTGTGGTCCTTTAACTTTTCCATCCATCGGCGCTGTCTCATGTTTAACACCTTTTGCGAGAAAAGGTACTTTAAGCTCTTATGATCCGTGAAGACCTCGAATTTTGCCCAGTAAAGGTAATGTTTCCATTTGTTTAACGCAAACATAATTGCCGCCAATTCTAGGTCATGGGTAGGATAGTTCCGTTCCGCATCCTTTAACTTCCTCGAAGCATATGCGATCACCTTCCCATTTTGCATAAGCACACAACCCAAACATTCCTTAGACGCATCGCTGTAAATCATGGAATTGTTGTCACCACAAAGTAATGCCAATACAGGAGCTGTTGTCAATCGTCGCTTCAACTTTTGAAAACTGTTCTCACATTTATCATCCCATACAAACGGTGTTGTCTTCTTGGTTAAGTTTGTCATAGGAGTAGCAATCTTTGAAAACCCTTCAATGAACCTCCGATAATAAGCCGTCAAACCCAAGAAACTTCGTATCTCAGTCACTGAAGTTGGTCTCTTCCAATTCGTTACTGCTTCTACCTTTGACGGATCCACCGCTATACCATCTTTCGAGACAACATGCCCTAGAAATGAAACCTCTTCGAGCCAGAAAGCACATTTGTTAAACTTGGCAAACAATTTCTTCTCCCGAAGGACTGATAGTACCAACCTCAAATGTTGCACATGTTCTTCCTGAGATTTAGAATACACAAGAATGTCGTCGATGAACACTACCACAAAACAATCCAAATACTCATGGAACACCCGATTCATCAAGTCCATGAATACTGCCGGTGCATTTGTCAACCCGAATGGCATAACCGCAAACTCATAATGACCATACCTTGTGCGAAAAGCTGTCTTAGGAACATCTTCAGCTCGCACCTTCAACTGGTGATAACCACTTCTCAAGTCTAGCTTGGAATACACCACTGACCCCTGTAACTGATCGAACAAATCATCAATGTGCGGTAGAGGATTGATGTGCATAAAATGCAACTCAGGCAAGAATACCTGGCCGTATCAAGTAATATAGTGCGTAAGCACAAGTATCGATCCCACAGGGAATGCACGTAATTTTCACTCCTACTAAGTACCGAAATTGAGCTAGCTAATTATATTTGAGCGAAAATAAAATGAGAATAAAAACTAAAAACTAAAAATAAAAGAAAGCAATTAATATTTACAAATGGTTTGGCAACAACAAATCAAGATAAAAGATAGGATTTATAGGAATGCAATATTTTCTAGTCTAGCTCGTGATTAATTTAATCCTCTCTCTACTTTTCTTTAACCCAAGTCTTGGTAGCCGAGAACACTAAATTGGTTAACTACGGGCTCTCGCATCTTATAGCAACCCGAATCTCCCCTACCTCGCGAATGGCTAAGGTGGATTGATCGCGTGTCAAAACAAGTCCTCAATTGGCTATCTATGAACACTCGTTACCTCTCGGTCTGGCGTCACATAGACAATTATTGTATTTTCGGAATTAATAGGAAGGGCTCTCGCTAACTATCCTATAATTCTAACGATCATCTAATGGGTAGCGAACCCATCGGAGGCATTAGGAACACACAATAATAACCAAGATAATGAGTAATAATGGGTAGAGAGATAATCTCTCTATTTTTCTACAAGGCATGCCGGTAGCCGGGACATCGAAAGTGGTTAAAAACCCTAATTTCCTACCTCTCGGTGGAGTGATCGCTTCACAAAACTAGTACTCCCATGGCTATCGGTGTGTGTCAAACACCAACTATTAATTTGTTCGGTCCGAAATGCAAGGTAGCTCTCGCGGATCCAAACATTTCTAAAATCATTTAATTAGTGGCCAATTAATTAAAAGCATTAAGTTCACAAATTAATAACCTAGCATGCTTGTGTACTAAATAGAGAGAGAGATAAAATTAAATCACTACAACGACATAGAAAAATAATTGCTTTCCATAAATCATTTAAGCACAAAGCCAATTCCACATTTTACAAAATTATTCAACCCAAGAAAATATCTAAAATATAAATCGGAAGAATTTTCACCGACAAAGCCGCGAGCAATACCGAGATCCGGGGTTGAAATCACTTGTAGATGCGTCGTTGGCCCTTGATTTGAAGCTCCAAACCTTCAATGGTGATCAAGCATCAATGGTGGAGAGAGATTTTAGGGAAGAAGGGCTGATGCCCCAAAAGGGGGCTAACAGCCCGTTTTGGACTTGATAAATTTTGATCTGGGGTTTGCAAGGAGATATAGGAAATCACAAAGAGTACCAAGGAAGCTAATGGCAAAATGGAAATTTATTAAAAGCTTTAGGGGCTGAAAAGAGCAGAGGAAATTGCTGGGGGCGGAATTGCTGAAAGGGAAACTGCTGATCTGGGTGGAGGATGGCTGGACGGATGGAGCTTGGCTGGTGGGGCGGTCCAAGGATGGCTAATGGGTTGGAGTGTGAGTGGAAATGGGCTGCATGGAAGGAGATATGGGCCGGATCAGCAGGATCCACAAGGGAGAACCGCGGGTCTGCTGTTGGGTTTGGAGCGCTACGTGGCGCGCTGTGGGCGCGCCACCACATTAATGAAATCTTTGGCCAATTGCTCCGCTACCCCTAGTCTTCTGAAGTTGTCTCCCGACGTCCTTCCCCTCCCAGGCTTCTCATTCTAGTCCTCCGTTAGCTCTGTTAGCCCACCGTTAGCGCATTTTGCCTTGGCTAACTTGACGGACTTTGACTAGATGTTTTGCAGCTCAACTTTGAAGCCCAAAATTGCCTAAAACCTTGTGCTAAACTCCATGAAAACTCATAAATACCTTGGAAACCTACAATGAAGCACAAATACACAAATAATAATATTTCCAAGAATATTTAACATAAAAGTAGCACAAAATAAAAGGAAATAAAGGGGAAAATTCGTGGAAATCTTGAGCTCATCACACCCCCAAACTTAAGCTTTGATCGCCCCGAGCAAAGAAATAAAACATTTAAGATGAGCTCAAGGACTTGACAAACGACACTCGCTTAAGATCATATGCACATTACCATGATGGAAATCAAACCTAAGATTATAAACATGCATAGATAAGGTATGGTGTGATTTAAATGCTAGCTAGCTTTTTCCTCAAACACTTTACCCACATTACAAAACATATGCCCATCAAAAAGTAGCTTAGCTCTAGCAAGGATAGAACGGTCAATGAGATATCAAAAATTGAGCAGTCAAACCGAAAGAGTTTTAGGCTTCACAAAGTAAGGACTCGCATGGCATGACAATATCAATAGGACTTTATAAGCTTGTAATGTTAGGCCAAGGTTTGGGCTACAATTGAAGGATAGGATAACAAGTCAAGAGAGCAAAGAATTTGAAGTCTTCACAAAATGGCTTGCTTCATGAAAAAACAACTCTTCAAATAACCACCACCTCACTTTAACAACCCCTTAAACTTTAAACATTGGGTTGAATAAAGTGTATCACTACCACCACAACAAATAAGCTTCATCCTTATATCTCCTTGAGCATTTAAAGCACAATGGCATAATTTTTTCTTTTTTTCTTGCCTCCCTTGACCTTTTCTTTTCTTTTGATTTTTCTTTTGATTTTCTTTTGCTTGCCAAGGGGGCTCTTTTTCCACCATTCAACACTTTTCAAACACCAATATCATCAACAATAAAGCACAATACATCCATGAAGCAACACTTCCCAACAAGAATTCATAAATAAAACAATTCATTCCAAATCATGCTTCTCTTGAAGGGTGCCGGCAAAAGTGTATAGGCTCATGGGATAGGATGACGTGGGTATAAGAAAATGAAGTCGAATGGGGGTCATTGTGTGCTCTAGGCACACGCCATTCTATAAATAAGCTCAAAAGGGGACACAAGGGATTAATGTATAATGGGTAGGATAATATGGCACAAACGATCCAAAGATGGCCTATATCATGCTCTTGTCATGCAAACAAGTCCAAACCAAGCTACTTTAATTAACAATTTTCAAGATCATCCAACGGTCATCAAAACTCACAACATGATACTCATTCGACATGCACTATCAAAGCTAGAGCATAGCATAACAATTCAGCTCAAATTCCAAACATGGGCATTATTAATCATGAATGAGGTGGAGGTAGCATAAAAAGCACACACATATCCTCAACTATGCATATAATAAACTCAAGCAAGAATCCAAGAAAATAATGCACATATAACTCTCACAAGCGCCCAAAATTCAAAGCATTAAAAATGAGGAATTTCAAGCTCAAGACTTTCAGAATTTTTGAAGCTAAACAATCCAAAACCCAACCCCCAAACTTAAAGTAAACGGAGAAGGGAAGGAAAGAAAAATCCCTCAAAGATGATTTCTAAAGAAGTCTGGGCCCAAGAGTGAGCCTACTCCATGATTTTCCTCAAGCAACCCCGACTGTGAAAGCTCAACCCCTGTATCAAATCAAGCTCAAAAGAAAAATGCATGAAAGCAATCATGAAAATAAATATATACAAAATAAAAAGAAAATATTTTTGTGTGGGGACACTATATACACCTCCCTACAAACCCACAAAACTCGGGAAGGCTTCAAAAAGCGACACATGCATATAAATACAAAAGCAAGTAAACTAACAAAGAAAAAATGCTCAAATTACAATTAGCTTTGCATAGTATCGATATTAGCATATAGGAGCGAAAATTAAATCATTCCCCGGCAACGACGCCAAAAACTTGATGTGCATAAAATGCAACTCAGGCAAGAATACCCGGCCGTATCAAGTAATATAGTGCGTAAGCACAAGTATCGATCCCACAGGGAATGCACGTAATTTTCACTCCTACTAAGTACCGAAATTGAGCTAGCTAATTATATTTGAGCGAAAATAAAATGAGAATAAAAACTAAAAACTAAAAATAAAAGAAAGCAATTAATATTTACAAATGGTTTGGCAACAACAAATCAAGATAAAAGATAGGATTTATAGGAATGCAATATTTTCTAGTCTAGCTCGTGATTAATTTAATCCTCTCTCTACTTTTCTTTAACCCAAGTCTTGCTAGCCGAGAACACTAAATTGGTTAACTACGGGCTCTCGCATCTTATAGCAACCCGAATCTCCCCTACCTCGCAAATGGCTAAGGTGGATTGATCGCGTGTCAAAACAAGTCCTCAATTGGCTATCTATGAACACTCGTTACCTCTCGGTCTGGCGTCACATAGACAATTATTGTATTTTCGAAATTAATAGGAAGGGCTCTCGCTAACTATCCTATAATTCTAACGATCATCTAATGGGTAGCGAACCCATCGGAAGCATTAGGAACACACAATAATAACCAAGATAATGAGTAATAATGGGTAGAGAGATAATCTCTCTATTTTCTACAAGGCATGCCGTGCGGGACATCGAAAGTGGTTAAAAACCCTAATTTCCTACCTCTCGGTGGAGTGATCGCTTCACAAAACAAGTACTCCCATGGCTATCGGTGTGTGTCAAACACCAACTATTAATTTGTTCGGTCCGAAATGCAAGGTAGCTCTCGCGGATCCAAACATTTCTAAAATCATTTAATTAGTGGCCAATTAATTAAAAGCATTAAGTTCACAAATTAATAACCTAGCATGCTTGTGTACTAAATAGAGAGAGAGATAAAATTAAATCACTACAACGACATAGAAAAATAATTGCTTTCCATAAATCATTTAAGCATAAAGCCAATTCCACATTTTACAAAATTATTCAACCCAAGAAAATATCTAAAATATAAATCAGAAGAATTTTCACCGACAAAGCCGCGAGCAATGTCGAGATCCGGGGTTGAAATCACTTGTAGATGCGTCGTTGGCCCTTGATTTGAAGCTCCAAACCTTCAATGGTGATCAAGCATCAATGGTGGAGAGAGATTTTGGGGAAAAAGGGCTGCTGCCCCAAAAGGGGCCTAACAGCCCGTTTTGGACTTGATAAATTTTGATCTGGGGTTTGCAAGGAGATATAGGAAATCACAAAGAGTACCAAGGAAGCTAATGGCAAAATGGAAATTTATTAAAAGCTTTAGGGGCTGAAAAGAGCGAGAGGAAATTCTTTGGGCGGAATTGCTTTGAAAGGGCTGCGATCGGGTGGAGGATGGCCGGACGGATGGAGCTTGGCCGGTGGGGCGGTCCAAGGATGGCGATGGGTTGGAGTGTGAGTGGAAATGGGCTGCATGGAAGGAGATATGGGCGGATCGCGGGATCCACAAGGGAGAACCGCGGTCTGTGTTGGGTTTGGGCGCTACGTGGCGCGGCGTGGGCGCCACCACATTAATGAAATCTTTGGCCAATTGCTCCGCTACCCCTAGTCTTCTGAAGTTGTCTCCCGACGTCCTTCCCTCCCAGGCTTCTCATTCTAGTCCTCCGTTAGCTCTGTTAGCCCACCGTTAGCGCATTTTGCCTTGGCTAACTTGACGGGCTTTGACTGGATGTTTTGCAGCTCAACTTTGAAGCCCAAAATTGCCTAAAACCTTGTGCTAAACTCCATGAAAACTCATAAATACCTTGGAAACCTACAATGAAGCACAAATACACAAATAATAATATTTCCAAGAATATTTAACATAAAAGTAGCACAAAATAAAAGGAAATAAAGGGGAAAATTCGTGGAAATCTTGAGCTCATCAAAGATACTTGTTCTTGATTGTTACCTGATTCAATTGCCTATAATCGATACACAATCTCAAGGTACCATCTTTCTTTCTAACAAACAACACTGGCACACCCCACGGTGATACACTCGGTTTAATAAACTCCCTGTCAAGAAATTTTTGCAACTGTTCTTTCAATTCTTTCAATTCTGCCGGTGCCATTCTATACGGAGCTTTAGAAATTGGAGTAGTCCCCGGTAACAATTCAATACAAAATTTAATTTCTCTATCAAGAGGCAATGCATAATCAGTAGAGAATACATCAGAAAATTCACAAACCACAGGGACTTCTTCCAATTTTGGGGCAGTAATACTCCTATCACCACACACGCCAAATAACCCGCACAACCATGTGATAACAATTTCCTAGCTTTTAAGGCAGATATAACATGTAAACCACTCTTAACAGCATCACCCACAAACACAAATTCAGGCACACCCGGCATAGAAGAAGTAACTTTCTTTCTATGACAATCTACTAAAGCATGATATGCACATAACCAATCCATGGCAAGTATCACATCAAAATCACGTACGGGTAATACTACCAAATCAGCATGCAAAATGTGATCACCAACAAGTATATCACAAGCTCGGTACACATTTGAAGCCAACATATGCTCCCCCAATGGGGTAGACACCTCAAGCACAAACGACAAGGGCTGGGGTAACAAACACAAGTTGTTCACATAATGGGATGCAACATATGAATGTGATGAGACAGGATCTATAAGAACTCGAGCTCTATTACCGAAGACAGAAAGGCTACCTCCTATAACTGACGTAGACTCTGGCACACCGCGCTGATCAAGAGCAAACACACGACCCTATACCTTAGGTCTACCATCGCTATCCCTCTTTGTTCCGCTAGACTGCACACCAGCGCTCCCAGCCTGACTACTCTTTAACTTAGGACAATCTCTCTTTTAATGACCAACCTCCTTGCAATAGAAACACTGGCCCAACCAGTTTCCTGTTTTGCTGTAACACATATCTTCGGAATGCCCCGGTTTCGAACAGTAGTTACAAATTTGTGGTGTACCCCGCGGACCCTAGATAGATGTGGTACTATTACTCCTCCCACCAGATTGTTGCCCCTGTTTCCTAACTGATTGCCCTCTTCCCTGATTTCCCCTGCGGTTATTGTTTCCACCGCTATATCGGTTACTGGAACCCTGTCCTCGTCCCTGGTTCTGTGATGCCTGCGGAAGGTTGTTCAAATTTCTTCCCCGGTGCTCCTCTATATCACTTTTAATACCATAAGCCCGATCCACTGCACTCCTATAATCAGCAAGCTGCAAAGATAGCAATTGTTTCCTATACTCTGTTTTCAAGCCCTTGATGAACTTCTGTGCCTTCTTCGCCTCCGTAGGGACCAAGTGACTACAATATCGAGCCAATAATGTGAACTTGGCCGAATATTGTGCCACCGTCATACTGCCTTGCTCCAAGTCATAAAACTCCCTTTCCCTTCTTTCCCGAACTACCTCCGGAATGTATTGTGCCTTGAATTCCCTCAAGAAATTGGGCCAACTGTGAGGTTCTCCCCGTAAGTCCCAGCTCCCCTGTAATACCTGCCACCAGTGCACAGCCGCACCTTCAAGTTTAAACACAGCTAGGGTGACTTTCTCATCATCGTTGCAACCCAAAGCTGCAAATATCTTGATTATGTGTTCAATCCATAGTTCAGCCTACGTGGCATCTGTGACGACCCGAGTCCGGGGTTCGATGTTGAACCCTAACTCGGTGCGCCAAACTAGCAAGAACAACCAAAAAGAACGAGTCACAAAAGCTCAAAACTAAAACTATGCAGCGGAATATAAGTTAAAATGTGAGTTTCAAAAACTCACACAACAACTACAACTAAATAAACCTCAACGGCCAAAACATACGGCGGAGAACAACACTAAAGATAAACCCAACAATCAAAACCTCAACGGCTAAATACACGAGCCGGAGAAACAATAATACTAAAATACCACGAGTCAGAAATCCAAAATAATATAGTACAACAACCGGCACGACCACACCAGTCGGCACCAAAAATACAAATCGGAAGATTACAACTATTTCTACCCATATACTAAGTTTACATAACTTAGTGAACTTCGCGATCTCACAATGCAAGAAATAAGAAGAAAATGGTAATACAAATACATCTTGCTAACTCCAAGCTTCAAGACTCGCTGCTGGGAACTTAACACCAATCGAGGAGGTTGTTGGGTGAGTCTAAAAGACTCCGTAAGATACTATAATGTATTGGGTGCTATGAGTATGAATGCAACAGTAAACCAAGACTCTAAATGCACTAAACTTGGTAATAATTTTAACTTAACCATTAATCGACAAGTTACTACATGTGACTATATGGCATGGCATTATGCACAACAATATAACCGAAAAGTAAACATGTAGGAGCACATAAAGGCAACCAATCCTATACTAACGAGAGGCTCAATGATCGCCAACCGTCCCATACCAGTTGAAAATCTTGACCAACATTCGCTTATATAGGAAACATATAAGAGCGGTAAGTAAACACATTTAAAGGAATACGGCGTCGAGGTACACCTCCGACCAAACCAATAGTTCCAACCAACCAACCAATATAATACCAAATATCGAAGCCGTTGTTGACATGCCCGATCAATAAACCAATTCAAGAATTCGAAGCCGTTGTTGACGTGCTCGAACCATAACAAAACCAAGATCTCATAACTAAGAATCTGTGAACCATTTTATTTGAAATTCACAATAAACCGGTGCCACCGGTCCCTACAACCCGGAAAGGTCACCCCGGCATAATAGCTTACCAACGTTGCGGTTTTTGCCTACAAACACTTGGCGCTATTCCCCTACCGCGGCCAACGGTAGGGGGCGAGAACCCAATGTATTGGCCTTCAACTATTACGTAGCCCCTGCTCTTGTAATAATTGAGCGTCAATACACCCCTCTCTAACAAACATGCCATGGACTTAAACTAAATGCACAAGTAGAATATTTACTCGACATTTAAAATAAACGGTCATACTCCAAAGTAGGGAGCATACCACAATAACCACATTCAATAACAATACGAATGTTTCAAGTAGGTCATAATAAGCCTACAACAACAAATCAACAAAGTGTGCTAGTAAACATTAAACACACAATCAATCATCAAAGTAGGATGATTGTCTTATCACATACTAGAACAATCACACAATGTCCATAATCACTGAACATATAACCAAAACAAGACAATAGGCAAAGTAGGCCTATTGTACAACTCAACTTAGGATCTCTACAGTATCCTATAATAACTCAATACACTTTATCTCGTGTATTGCATAAACCATCACATAATACTATCATCGTGTACTATATATATCACAACTCATTACAAGTCACTTCGTCCGAATTGGAACGATAATCACGGTATGTCATTTCATGTTTGATTGAATTAACTAAAGTCAAATTCTTACGAATAATCACTTTCACAATACGTCATCCAATATCGTAGGAGACTAAATAACAACCCGTAGTGAATTATACTACTCATTAATCCACTTCATAGAGTCAATTCTACACGTTAATAAATTAACTACATGATTCGACGTTTGTTTAATACGTTCTACGCGACTCTGCCAGAGTCAGTCACAACTAGTATATAATTCTTATAGTGTTCAATGAAAATATACTACCTCATGTCGACTCAACTAGAGTCGTTACTCATTTTTGAAACATCGGGACGAACCGTAGTATTGTCCCTAAATAACTATATTAATCGAGATACTCCAAATTTAGTGAGTTACCAACCATATAAGTCCCGCAAGTTCATCGCGAGTAGTCACTTACAAAATCCCAGCAAGTTACTAGTACTTGAGATTTAACAAAAACAACATTTACAACTCAACAAGTCTCTAAATCATGGAGACTAACAAAAATGATAACTTTTCAGCACTGCGCGGCAATTCTATTAAATTCACAAAATATTTCACAAAAATCAAAATATTACAATTATTCCATATTTAGAAACTAGACATCTGGAACTATAACTTACCACTTTGAATTACCTCATTTGGACTTATAATCATCAAGAATCAGTCACTTAAAGTTAGATCTAATACCCAGAATTTCCAGCAACAGTTTACTCGGCGCAGCGATAAAAAACAACCTAAACGAGGTACTTCCCGACCTCTAAAATTTATGAAAATTTACAGAGAACAACTTAACATACATAAGAATAACATATCCAAAATTCAGCAAATTCTAAATAGTATATTAGTACCAGACTTTTCACGAAAATAGCCCAAAACAGGGACTGCAACTAATTCGAAATTCATGCGTTTTTCGTTCTAACTTGTAACTAACATCTCACCAAATATTCTACGCATGTCCAAATATTATGAATCTTATATACCCACAAACTAGACATTCCAAAATACAATATACCATTTTAAATCAGTCCATTTGGACTTGTATTCATCAACATGCAACCACATAAAGATTGAACTACAAACCATAATTTCGAGCAACAGTCCGTTCTGCGTATCGTTAATACGCAACCTAAACGAGGTACTTCCTGACCTCTAAAATTTTTGAAAATTTCTAAAATTTTGTAAAACATATTAATGTAAAATATATACAAAATTCAGACAATTCCCATGGACGGATTTTTCCCAAAAAATTCAACATCATGCCTTAAAACTGTGACAAATCTTATTTCAAAAACTAAGCATTTGGCTTCCAAAAATCATCAGGTCTTCTCTCAATTATATTTTCAACCTCAAACAAAAACATAAGTTAGAGCAACTAATCACATGTTTCTTCCATGGATTTAACACAATAATGAACAACTAACACCACCTACATGCTCTACTCTTCCAATTCATCTCATAATCAAACAAAACATTATAGTTACTTACCTCTTGACAAAAATCAAACCATGAAAATCAGCATGCAATCAATGGGGAATGATCCTCTAGTCAAGAGGTTCGTAACGGTGAAGACGGGTCGACGATCGGACTTCGGATGCTCAAAATATGGAGGTTTCTCACTCTAAAACTCACTTACTCTCTCTCTCTTTCCAAGAACGGTTTGGATGAAAAGAATGGGCTGAAATGAGGCTTCTCTCAGCTCTCCACACATATATCTCCTATTACCACTTAAAGAGAGGTCAACAAGTCAATAGGGAGATGTTTTAATGGTCAAAGGGTCAAATCACTTAAAACTAGTCAAAGCTGTCACAAATTCTAATTTTCAGCCAACTTTAGACATTCCTAGGATGATCTACAAGTCTAAAAATTACAAATAAGATATGGTTGGAAAGCTCTTTGAGTTTAGATTACACAGAATTAAACGATTTGCAAATCCGAGTTTTCTAGACAAATCTATGGCCAAATTACTACAGACTGTTCGGATGGACATAATTTCGGGTTTAAGCATGTATCCATGCTTTTGTGTGTATCTTTTTCTATCTTAAGGTTAAAACACACTCAAAACTCAACCTAAACGAGGTACTTCTCGACCTCTAAAATTTATGAAAATTTGCAGAGAACAACCTAACATACATAAGAATAACATATCCAAAATTCAACAAATTCTCAGTAGTATATTAGTACCAGACTTTTCACGAAAATAGCCCAAAACAGGGACTGCAACTAATTCGAAATTCATGCATTTTTCGTTCTAACTTGTAACTAACATCTCACCAAATATTCTACGCATGTCCAAATATTATGAATCTTATATACCCACAAACTAGACATTCCAAAATACAATATACCATTTTAAATCAGTCCATTTGGACTTGTATTCATCAACATGCAACCACATAAAGATTGAACTACAAACCATAATTTCGAGTAATAGTCCGTTCTGCGTATTGATAATACGCAACCTAAACGAGGTACTTCCTGACCTCTAAAATTTATGAAAATTTCCAAAATTTTGCAAAACATGTTAATGTAAAACATATCCAAAATTCAGACAATTCCCATGGACGGATTTTTCCCAGAAAATTCAACATCATGCCTTAAAACTGTGACAAATCTTATTTCAAAAACTAAGCATTTGACTTCCAAAAATCATCATGTCTTCTCTCAATTATATTTTCAACCTCAAAAAATAACATAATATATCATAACATAAGTTAGAGCAACTAATCACATGTTTCTTCCATGGATTTAACACAATAATGAACAACTAACACCACCTACATGCTCTACTCTTCCAATTCATCTCATAATCAAACAAAATATTATAGTTACTTACCTCTTGACAAAAATCAAACCATGAAAATCAGCATGCAATCAATGGGGAATGATCCTCTAGTCAAGAGCTTCGTAACGGTGAAGACGGATCGACGATCGGACTTCGGATGCTCAAAATATGGAGGTTTCTCACTCTAAAACTCACTTACTCTCTCTCTCTTTCTAAGAACGGTTTGGATGAAAGGAATGGGCTGAAATGAGGCTTCTCTCAGCTCTCCACACATATATCTCCTATTACCACTTAAAGAGAGGTCAACAAGTCAATAGGGAGATGTTTTAATGGTCAAAGGGTCAAATCACTTAAAACTAGTCAAATCTATCACAAATTCTAATTTTTAGCCAACTTTAAAGACATTCCTAGGATGATCTACAAGTCTAAAAATTACAAATAAGATATGGTTGGAAATCTCTTTGAGTCTAAACATTCCTAGGATGATCTACAAGTCTAAAACGGTTTGTAAATCCGAGTTTTCCAGACAAATCTATGGCCAAATTACTACAGACTGTTCGGATGGACATAATTTCGGGTTTAAGCATGTATCCATGCTTTTGTGTGTATCTTTTTCTATCTTAAGGTTAACACACACTCAAAACTCAACCTAATCATCCCAAATTGATGCACGAATGACAAAGAACTCAAAACTCAAACATACCTTAAGTTAAACACACGCAACAACACTCGAATTGACCCGACATACGAGTGAACTAGGAAAGAAGTAGGATCGGGGTATTACAGCATCCGGCTCTCTCTGAAAGGTACGTGGTTTCATCTTCAAGAAACGCTCCAGTGTAGTAGTATGATTTCTAGGCCTCACCTCAGGTTGTGGTATTTCAACTTTTGGCTGTGGAGCTTCTACTTCCAGTGTAGTTGTTGCTCCCCCATTCAAGCGTTCAGTCATCTGATTCATTAATTCCATCATCCTTCCCATCATAACTGTCATGTTTGCATTTCGGTTCTTCTGGTTCAGTTCAAGAGGGACATTAGGTGGCCGATTCACATCCTCATCTCTCCCATCATTCCCGCCAGCACTCATACCAACCCGACTGGTACTCGCTCCGAACCTAGTCCGCACCATTTTAACCTACACATAACACTCGACGTTAAAATCTCAATAATAAACACCATACCCACCTAGGCCATGGAACCTATCCTGGCGAATAGCTAACATAAGCTCTGATACCAATTGTGACGCCCCGACCCAGATCTCTATACGAAATCCCAAGGTCGGATCGCGAATACAACAACACGACACAAGCAAATCAGAAAAAGTACGTGGCGTAACCACCCGTACTTACTACAAAGCACAACTGATAACCTGATTAACACAAGCATGAACCATCTTCGGCGTTAACAAAGTCGGAAAGCAACGAGTAACAACCACGAGTTTACAACTCGGAAAGAAAACTACTATAACAACATCGGCCACAACATGCCGGAACAAAACATAACCACGAGCTACAACATGCTCGGGAGAGAAACTAGCTAAAAGAAAACGAAACTATACAAGAGCACGACATACATATGTCGGCTACTAAAAGAATATTCAATCAACACCAAAGTACTACCCTTAGTAAAGTTTACATAACTTCACCGCCATTCGTCCTTACCAAAAGAAAACAATTAACTAAGATTGAGATCCTCGAACTCCCAAACGTGGACGATTCGCAAGTTAACGAACCCTTCTTAACCTCACCGTGAACCCTTCATAACGGGGTGAGTCATAATGACACAGTAAGTTACTAATGCAACTACATGGCATGGCATGATGCTCAAGCAATAAACATAACATGGCATTAACAGTTATATACCACAACTCAACATATATCATCATACTTGATATACAATTGATTCAACTCACATAGCAGTTTGGTTAACACGTAAGTGCTCTTAAATAAACCATGTTAGAGAAGGATATCATATCTCTTTCTTTAACCTTGTGTAGCTCCTGGAATACACAAATAACCAATAGTGCCTCGATACTCGTGTACGTAGTATCGACGTCCCCGACTAATCCCATCGGGTTCAACTAGCAAGCCAAAGTCATGCGTATTGCTACAATAGTGGGGCTACTTCTCAATTGTGGCCAACAGAAGAGGGCGTGTGAACTCCGGTATGGCGACTTATAGCGATAGGTCATCCTACCATGACATAAACAACGACGACGCCAGCTGGACTTACACAACACACAAGTAGGTAACCTTACTCAACTTATGCAAATAACCGTCAAGTTCATAAGTAGTGAACTTGACAAACATCATGTGGATTATATTTTTTCTACAACATATAATCATTAAACATATTGTTCCAAGTCACAAAAACACAACTTTAGAGCCAATTTACAAGTCTCTAACATACCAGTATTATGATATCCCACATCGGGTAGATGTGGGACTTGTGTGTGCTTTATAAGTGGCCACCCACTACCACTGGGCACCAACCTATCCATGGACTTTTGGGTGGCTTGTGGTGGGCTAGTTGACCCAGGTGCTTAGTGGGCCAGTGAGTGGGCTATGCGTGGCGGACCGGGCTTCGGGCTCGGGTCGTTACAAAGTTGGTATCAGAGCTTAGGCTTTAGGTCTTGACGGTTTAGAAACTCAGAAATCGTTAGATTTAAGAAATGATTGCATTATTAAGACTGTGATTTTAGTTATAAGTATGTGTATCCCTATAATTCATCGGGACTGACAAAAGTTATTGTTTACCTGTAGGAAATGGTGAGAACCAAACAGACTGCAAGGAAATCTTCTCTTCACCTTTATGTACCTAGGTGGAAATGGCTAGCGACCCATAGAGAAATGGTACTAGCTAAACAGGAGATCCGACGTAGGAAGGAGTGCGAAAATAGGCTGATTGAACAATTAAGAACCCAGCTCAAGGCAATGAAAAAGGCCTTGGCACAGCCGGAAAAAGCAAGAGAATTTCTAGCAGAAGTAGTATTGAAAACACCAGGCCAAGAGTTGGGAGCAGTGTTAAATCCTGTACTCTTAGAAGATTAGGCTAGAGAGAAAATTTTAGCAAATTCGTTTGTAGTGGGGGAAAACCCTAGGAAGTTTAAGTTAGTATTTATTCCTTTGTAATGGAGTGGTTTTGAATTTTGAAAAAAATTGAATTGTCAGTTGGTAATAAAAATTTTTTTTTGATTGATTTATGAAATTTCGTTTCGTATATAAGTTCTTAGAATTTGATTTGATCTAAATACTGATTTATTTCCTAAGATTTTGGAACTTGTGAATGAGCTCTGTCTGGGTCGTTACAAATGGTATCAGAGCGGGTCCCGGCCGGAAATGTGTAGGAACACATCGCCCGGGGTGCCGATCCTTTGGACCTCCTTTGACTCTTGACGAGGACGTCAATGATTCAAGTGGGGGAGATTGTGATATCCCACATCAAGTAGATGTGGGACTTGTGTGTGCTTTATAAGTGGCCACCCACTACCACTGGGCACCAACCTATCCATGGACTTTTGAGTGGCTTGTGGTGGGTCAGTTGACCCAAGGTGCTTAGTGGGCCAGTGTGTGGGCTAGGCGTGGCGGACCGGGCTTCGGGCTCGAGTCGTTACATTAGCACCTTTAAATTTTAAGAAAATGACTTTCTACTACTAAAAATAATAGTTTTATCAATTTTTATCTTAGAGAAAAATTGCACTATGCGGTAATTTTGGCCCCCTTTTAAGTCAAATTTAAATACTAAAAATATAACCTTTCACCCCTAAAACAATATTGACCCCCTTTTCGAAAAATCCTGGCTTCGCTATTGGTTGGTTGAGTTGTAGCCAGCGTGAACCCCCTTACTAACCACCTCAACTTAATCCACCAACCTGGACAAGTGGGAAGCAGACCTAGCTATCGCTAAGACTAACCCTTGAGGTTATGTTCTGCACAAAATCTATCATTTTAATGACGTACACACATTCATCACGTGAAAAGAACCACCTTACTGAATATTAAAGACAATGCATCAGCATCAGCACATAAGGCAAATGTCAGTAATAGAACACTGGGGCAACTAAAATTGCAACTGAATTACAAAAATTGAAGTTGTAATGATCCGAGCCCGAAGCCCGGTTCGCCACGCATAGCCCACGCACTGGCCCACTAAGTACCTTGGGTCAACTGGCTCACCACAAGCCACTCAAAAGTCCATGAATAGGTTGGCTCGGGTCGTTACAGGAGTATATAAAATGTTGTAATCGCAAGCAGAAGATACAATTCAAAGAGATCGAAAAAGAACCAAGAATATAAAATCGACAACACGAGCTGCTGAAGTGAATTTTGAAAATTCAATAACTATAGTGCTAATTCAATGATAATTGGAGGAAAATTAAATCAAATTAGTAAATTAAGCGAAGGTGAAAAAAAAAAAAAACAAACACCAAATAGTACCAATGTCATAAACAGAGATGTCACTAAGGAATTTCTTGTCGACTAAGCCGCCAAACAGTAAAAGAATCTATCTGTCTGTCTTTTCCCCAAATGCTTCTTCTTCTTTTTTTGAGCAGTCGCAGCAGCAGAATCTATCTATCTTTTCTTTTTTCTTTTTTTTTGTGTGTATGATAGTAAAAGATTGTTTCAGTCAATAAATAATGAAAGTACACTTTTTTACTAAGAAGATCCTTCCCCCTATGATGTTCTAATGCATTATCAAATGACATTTAAGCTGGACAATGATACAAAAAGTTAAAAAATGGTACGGCATTTTTATTAACACCCCCAATATTTGAAAGCACACTTTTTTACCCCAAATATTTTTAACCTTTCAAAAATTTAAGGGAATTGCTATTCCAACCCCCATAATTGATGAGTTTACCCCCTTTGTAATATTACGAAATTGCCACAATTTAAAAAGACTCTATTACCCTTAAAATAAATCCATTACTAAGTCCACCCCCCTCCTGAATTTTAGAATCCTAAAAATACTAAGTATACCCCCATCTCCTATTACTCTCACCCCCTTCCTCACCTTCCTCGCTTCCTCATTGTTAACAAGTTAACAAAAATTTTAAAAAGCTCAACACTAAAAATGGATTCCAAACACTCAAACTCTATCAATGAATCGATCCACATTGATGAAAAGGAGCACAAGGAAGTGGAAGAGATGAATTGTGTAAGTACTACAACTCATTTTATAGTCATTTTACCGTTTAATTTATGTTAAAAATGAAAAAAATTTCAAAAAATCGAGCTGCTGCCCCGTCGTGTGCGACAGGACACGACCGCACAATATATAGAGTGTGCGACCTGAACATGCCGCACACTCTATAGAGTGTGCGACCTGAACCTGCCACACACTCTATAGAGTGTGCAACAGGGTCCTGCCGCACAGTCTATAAAGTGTGCAACAGGGTCATGCCGCACAGTAACAATCATTTTTTTTTAATTTTTTTTGTAAAGTTTAACAGGATTCAAACACGTTAACTACGGAGCCCAGTGTTCTCGGTCCTAATAATGAAGAGATTGTTGCATTTGAACATGTTGTGAACGAAGAAGCCCTCGATGTTGATTTCACGGATGTGTTCACAACTCAGGAATGTTTTATATCTCGGGATAAATTGATTTAATGGGTGCAAGCTAGAGGACGGGAGCATGGCATTGTGATCATCATCGGTAGGTCGGACAGTGGTGCCGGTAAGAAACGACCTCGGTTGTTATTGATTTGTGAACGTAGTGGTGTATACAAAGAAAAGGTCAAGATTGGGTCATCATCATTACGAATTGATAATGAAGAAAAGGTTGAAAATGTCGATGATGTGGTAGGTAAGGGGAAAAGGAAGAGAGAAACCGGAACTAAGAAGTGTGGTTGCCCATTCCGTTTGAGAGGGAAGCAAGTATCGATTGATGAATGGGCATTAGTGGTTAAATGTGGCAAATACAATCATCCAACCGCTGATCACATGGAGGGTCACTCATATATAGGTCGATTGCAGAAATCTGAGGAGACCTTTGTTATTGATTTTTCCAAGGGCAATACTAAGCCCAAGGACATCTTATTTGGGCTGAAACAAAGATTTGAGGGAAATAAGTCAACAATAAAGACAATCTACAATGCTCGGACAAAGAATAGAGTTAATGAGCGTGATGGTCGATCTGAAATGCAACAACTTATATTCAAGTTGAAGGAGCATGGTAATACCTTGTACGATAAACGCTGCGAATTGACCAACATTGTGAAGAATCTTTTTTGGGCTCACCCAAAGAGCATTGACTTGCTGAGATGTTTTCCGAAAGTCATCTTCATGGATTGCACTTATAAGACAAACAGGTACAAGTTACCATTGTTGGAGATTGTTGGTGTGACATTGGTTTCAGACTCCGGAGATGGGTTACTTAGTAGCATCATTCTACAATGTGTGCTTTGTTGTACTTTTAGAATCATCTTCTTTGACGTATTTACCGTTGAGAACCAAAGCCCCCGACGAACCAAAGTTGATCTGTATTGCATTCGTGAACGGGGACCATGATATTCAGGTATAAAACTAACATTTTGTGTGAATATCGTCTATTACTTATCTAATATAATTGTTAAATTACTGATAAAACTTTTAAATTTGTATAGGTCTTCTTGCGCGACGATTCCCTATTACCACCAATCGCAAGCGGATGGACTGATTATAAACAAGCCATGGCTAAAGGGTGGAATACAATATATAGTGAACGATGGGCCTACAGTGAAAGTGTAGGAAATAGTCGTGTTAGCAACAAGCGTATACCTATTGTATTAGAATAGTCAAGTTTAACTTAAATGTTATGTATGTTTAAGTGAATTTTTATGTATGAGCTTCATTTGCGTTATGAAATGTGATGTTGTTTATGTATGTTTATGTTAGATTCATTTTGTTAAATCATTGAACATGAAATTGAATTTAGAAAAATGCCAAGTCTGGAGGATATATGTGCAACAAACTGTTTGTACATAACAAATACATACACTTTTTGCATTAATAAATATGTTCATTACATAAAATTGTTTGTACATCAACAACCTATCTCATCTAATCACTGTCGTGGATGCCTACGACGACGACTTGAAGGACCTGCCCAATCTGAAGGACCCACATCCCCGATATGAGGAGCCAATATAGCGTACGCTTGGTCAAAGGCTGACCCAAACTCTTCGTATGAGATACTTCGATCGCCTGATTGATATCTTAATGTCGGCTCTCGTATTGCATCAACCACAGCCCTAAACATGGTGGGATAATCCAAAGGACGGTGTACATCTGCGCCAGAAATAAACGTAGATTGGCTAGCTGGATTTTGCATCTATGGATGTGAATATACTGTGTACCACTGTAAATAGTCAGCCGAGCATGCACTTGATGGGATGACTTCTTGACCGAGGCTAGTATCAGATAAAACATGGTTCCGCCATTGACGATAATATAGGACTTGCTGGATTAGCCTGACAATGTTCTTGTTGTCTCGTAAACCAAGACCAATAGCAATCGGAGGGAAAGGAATCGTCTGGACGTAACCGAATTGCCTAAGCACTCGATCTGGATTGTATGGCTCCACAACACCCGGCGCGGATAAGCATCCATGGTAATAAGAGATCCGGTGAAATGGATAGGACTCGCGTACCAAAACAGAATACAGAGTCCAATTAACCTACATACAATAAACACAGAAAAAGTTATAACCATTAACACAGTTAATGTAGCATTACTAGGTAGATAGATTAATATGAAAGTTATAATAGTTCAATTAAACTCACTTCATCGGCTGTTAGGACATCAAGTCTCTCTCGGTACACCTGTAGTGTGTTATGACCGGCGCCTCTGGATAATGGTTGCCACTTTCGAGCGAGTGGCTGAGTGACGTCGTACTTAATGTTATGTGGAGGTTGAAAATATGGAAATCTGTCATATATCCAAGCCTGCAACAAAATAATACAGTACATTATCATATAACTGGCCCCCTATTAACAACTAAAAATATATATCTCATTATAATTATAAATCAAATAAATTTGTTATCTCCAATAGCGTTGTATATCCCGTCATCTGTCGACACGACTGACGAGATGCCATGCCCAGTTGTCGATATAAATAGGCAAGGGTTGCAGCTCCCCATGCATACTTCGGTATCTTATCGACATTGTCCAAAAATTCCATATAGGAACCAGGAACTCGATTCCCACTCTTGTCACCAAAAATGGTGCAGCCGAAAATGTACAATAAATATGCCTTAGCAGCACTAGTCTGCATAGCATCATTATCACTTGTAGCTTCATCTTGGAACTTACGACGAAGCCACTCTAACTTGAAAGCGCACCCTCTCCTACCATGGGTGCCCTCAAGCACCTCAGCATTTTGCAAATACAACATCCTCCCAAGCTCCTCAGTATTATATCCCAAAGTCCGTGTATAAACAACAGGCCTTCCCTTTATTGGAAGACCGGTAAGACAAAACACGTCATCCAAGGTGATTGTCATCTCACCAAATGGTAAATGGAAGGTGTTCGTCTCCGGATGCCATCGTTCAACAAAAGCAGCAACCAAGGCTTTCGATGACTCCTTATAAGAACACCTAGTCAGCGTATATAGTCCAGACCTTAGGACAATATCCCACCACCTACTCTCCAGCTGTTCCGCATCTGTAAGCGGAACCGACCAACTCAACAACTTATTTGTGTGATTTTGCATCTTCAGAACTGGTCGTTTTATCCCATTCCAAACATACCTAGCTACATGTGTGTTGTACATAACTAGTAGTGAACCATCAACTAGCCCACCTGGAAATGAGGTTTCCTCTTCAGGAAAAGTGTCACCACCATCACCACCAGCACCTCCATCACCGGCCCCTTCATTATCAACATCTTCTTCTTCTTCATCATGACCGGCCCCTGAAGTACCAGCCCCCTCATTACCGGCCCTAGAATAACCGGCCCCCGAATAATAACCAGCCCGCCCAAATTACCGGCCCCAGAATAACCGACCCCCTCATCACCAGCCCCCTCAGACATAACTAGCCCCTGTATACGTTCTGCCTCATCAAGTGGGTTGGGATTCTGTGCCCTCCTAGCGGAAGCCGTAACCCTGCGCATATATGTCCTTCCTGCATTCATTCAAGCCAAAGTAATGTAAGAACAAGGAAATAATAATGAAAGGATAGCTACAATGTGAGAGAAAGGTAAGACATGCAGTATAAGTTATAAGCTTACATACATTCATCAAATAGTTGATGTGCAAGTTGATTGAAGAAGTAATTTAAAAAAAAAAAGGTACTGTGCGGCACCCTTGGCCGCACGTTCAACGTTCTGTGCGGCATTACCTAGCCGCACGAGTCCTAGTCTGTGCGGCAGCCTTGGCCGCACGTCCCAGATCCTGTGCGGTATCACCTAGCCGCACTAACACAGGCATGTGCGGCAACCCCCTACCGCACTCACCAGGGTATGTGCGGTGGACCAGTGCCGCACATTCCCTGATAGGTGCGATATGGGGGTGCCGCACATACCTTACGCAGATTCCCCCAAAAAATTGCAAAAATTCATCAAAATGGTAAAAAAAAAATGCAACCAAAATTCAACAAAAATGCGTGTTCACAAAAACAAAAAAAAATGCAACCAAAATCCAACCAAAATGCAACCAAAAAGCCAAAATTTAAATGAAACACTTACCGAATGGTTCCATTTTTGAACTTTGAAATCTAGCTTGTAGTGGCTTGAATTTATGGAAGTAGGTAGCTAAGAAGGAGATGAAGAAGTAACAAAGAAAAGGCAACAAAGATAATGGAGTTTGTTTGCGGGAAAGAAGAGAGAATGAAATGGAGTTTGTTTGCGGGAAAGAAGAGAGAATGAAATTGATCAATGTTTTTTGGGAGGGAGATGGGGTAGATGGTGTTTTAGGTGGGTAAGAATTGGGGGGTATACTTAGCAAATTAGATTGGTAGGGGTTTATGGTTAAAGGGTAAAATAGGAAAATAAGGGGGGGTATACTTAGTAATATAGGAGGTATAATATTTGAAGGGGGGGGGGTGAACTAAGTAAATGGGTATACTAAGCAATTTTGGGGGTGGGAATAGCACTACTCAAAATTTAATTACACCTCCTTTCCAAATTTTTTATTTTACCCTTCCTATATTTTTCTCAAAATCAACTTCACTAGAACATAATTTATTACCATTGGTCTCCACCCCTCCCCTTCCCTCCTCCCTCCTCCCTCCCATCTATCCTCTCACCTCTCACTACTCGCCTCCTTTCCCCTTCTATCTCTATCCCTATCCCGTCTCCTTCCTTCTTCTTCCCTCCTTTCTCCAACCTTCTCCCTCCTCACTCATTCCTCCCTCCTTCCTTCTTCCTCGTTGTGTTTATGTCTCTACTATTTCCTCATTCAATCTAAACTAGTTACACAAAAACTAAATCATAGCTTTTATTAAAAAAACAAATATGTAATTAACAGAACCCATTTCTGAAAATGTATGAATTTATGTCTCCATCTTTGCCCTCCATCGTTTCCCTGATTGATGAGTTTTTTTTTTTTTTAAGTTGTTCGCCACTATGTGACTGAACACTCATAGTGGTATTCGGCACCGCCTAACCGAATATCACTATGGGTGTTCGGCACCCCTTACCGCAGCACCCTTTACCAAACAGCCTTAGTTGTGTTCGGTGGAAGCTGCCGAACAATAATTAAATTTTTTTTCAACCTAAAAAATGAAGAGTACATAAGAACATCTAATTCAAAGTTTATAATGACATTTATGTAACATATGAAGGGAGTGTACTTAGAGGTATTGTGGTTGTTAATAGCAATGCTCAAAATATTAATCTACATTTAAAGTCCACTCACATGACGGAAGGAGATCAGTGTCTTCTCTCTCTTTAACAAAAATACTTCAATATTCTTCCACCACATAGGTGCAGTGGGCTTTAAAAAGTAAGCATTTTTTTTTACTTTTGGTATCATTATCCATTTAAGCTTGATAGTTTCTTTACAACTTAGTTTATGTAATTTAACTATGTTTATATTAAATAAAAATATAAGTATCAATTAAATGTTTCTTTAAATTTTTTCATACATTTCGAGGCATTGAAATGGCTTACTACTAGTATATTTAGTATAGTAGCACGATATGAACCCGATGAGCTCCAAAACCTCATCCAATTTTTTCATAATTTTGAGATGTTAAAACCTTCATTCTAAATTTCTCGAAATTTTGAGATACTGGCAAAATACCCGTCCTATGGGCGGGATAACTGAGAAGAATTGTAATACATATTTTGATATTTCACAATATATATGTGATGTGATTCCCAACGAGACCCACAAGTTATGTAAACTTGGAACTACCCTTTCGGAATAACCTCGCGGAAACGTATGCCTAGGACTTGAATAACAATCAAAAGAAAGATCGCAACCCTTAGTTTCGTAATGAACTAAGAACCTTGATTGATTCGATACCCTTAACTATTGATTAATTAAGAACCACGAATTAGAAAGTAACACAAACTTAATCCAAAGTTTGCAAAATGCTAACAAAACTATGTTTGTCAAGAAAGAGTTTAAAACTCACA
Organism: Platycodon grandiflorus; assembly: GCA_016624345.1. Lineage (NCBI taxonomy): Eukaryota > Viridiplantae > Streptophyta > Magnoliopsida > Asterales > Campanulaceae > Platycodon > Platycodon grandiflorus. Next base: position 5,844,272 of record CM028367.1, read on the forward strand.
CTTTAATTAATAATAAAAATCTAATTTTTACAATGAAATAGATGCCTATTTATAGGTTTTGAAGAAACACTCCTAATGAACTAAGACTTAAAATTCAGAATTACATAGGACTAAAATACTATCTAAAAGAATTAAAAACAACTAGAACTCTAAAACAAACATTGGCCGGCCTTGTTCTCTTCTTGAAGACACGGTTTTGGAGAGTTTAGGCCTTGTAGGACTCCTTCATAGCTAGGAAACATGGCTGAAATTCGTTGGACAGCTTGCACAATAATAAAACACGGTTTTAAAAGTCTATAGTACCTTGGAAACACGGCTGAAACTCTTGGGACAGTTTGCACATGTTGTTGGCAGCTTATCCCTTCTAGAAAACACGGCTTTGGATGACTTTTGAAGACTCCAAATGGCCTTGGACATTAAAACACGTTTTTGACAACTTGCGTTCACACTTTTTACATGGTTTGTTGACTTTTGAAGACTCCTAAATGTCTTGGACATTGGAACACGTTTTGGACAACAACAAAGGCTTCTAGAAGTCCTCCTTTTGGGCTTGATTTGCTTGAAAAACATTCACCAATTTTGGGCTCCTCAATCATCTTCAATTGGGCTTGATTTTGGGCTTATGAAACAAGGATTGAGACTTCATTTATTCTTTTAATCATTGGTCTTATAATTGGACCATATTTTATCTTTAATGGATCATTGATACTTAGTGGTTCTCCATCATTCCCTCCTCCTTTGAAAGGATTTGTCCTCAAATCAATTTCACGTACATCAAATGGTCGTATATCAGAAATAGAGAAATATTCACTAACATTTGCTCACCATGTAAGTCCACTTTGAATGTCATGTCGTAGGCTTGCTTGTTTTCCCCATCCAAGCTCACATAACTCCAATCACCGAGATCGAAAATTAATCGAACTTGACTTGCTCTAACTTGAAGAAGAAACACAACCAAACAACACAATACAAGATGATCAAAGTTGTTAGCATAAATTACATTATATAACAATTAAGCACACCTCAAAGACAAACATCCCTTACGCCTAGCAATCTGATCATAATCAACATTCTTAATTCCCAAGCTATCACATGTCCAAGCACTCTCAAATACATTCTTAACATGAAACATACAATCCTCCTAAGTTTTTGCATGCTTAAGAAGAATTGCTTTTAATAAACATGATTTAACCCTAAGAATGCCATGCAATCCATAAATTTTGTGAAAGAATAATGCAACATGGAAAATATCACCTAATTTGTGACATGGAATATGATAAACCATTTTCAAGGGTTCATTTGCATTCACAAATATAGAGCTCTTAGATAATCCTATTGCACAATTCAAATTTTTCAACCCAACTTTCAATGCACCATACATTCCCACCAAGTCAACCTCTAAAGTGCATCCCATAAATGGGTCAACATAAGAATGATTAGGTATAAGTGATATTATGCATAATCCGTTACCAACTAGCTTACCAATTTTCAACCAATCACTCAATCCATTGTGACTAACCAAATTTTGCAATTCAAACTTTTTAAGCATGTCAAGTGGTCTAACAAGCTTTCTCGTGAATGAAGTACCCACATGACCAATCAAATTACCAATACCAATATCTTCACGAATTTTGAATTCCCTACTAAGGTCATATGACTTGCCATGATTGTCAAGTCCTAATAACTTAGTATCATAAGAAGAAGGTAAGCCAAACCTATGAGAATGTGTATATTCTACAACAATCTCATTATGCGGATCATATCCCCACTTGTATCTCACAACCTTCTTACTTAATTCGGGAAATACATCAACAAAAATCTGTAGAGAAGAAGCAACACATGGAAGAGAAAATTGGGGTGAAATGTTAGTATAAAAAGATTTCTCTTTGGAAAAGAGAACTATCTCACTATGCTTCTCCCATAACTCCCTCTTAATCTCACCACTCATTGCATAAAAGCTCTCCTTTTTTTCCCCTCCACTCAGATTTTTCACTCAACTCATTTTTTCCACTCTTTTTCGTTTCTCTCTCACTTTCTATCTTACTCTTTTTTTTCTCTCGTTCACCTTCTCTCTCTCCCTCTCTATCTCTCTCAAGTTCTCCTTTTTCAATTTCTTTCTCTTTCTCTTTTTCTCTCTCAATCACTCCTCTTTTTATTTCTCTATCTTTCTCTTCTCTCTCAGTCTCTCCTCTTATTATCTCTCCCTCCTTTTCTTCTTTACTTTCTCTCCATAATTCACTTATCCTTACTTGATCTTCCCTCACCTTTTGTGGGGATAAGGGAGCAAGAGTAAGGGTTTTTCCACCAAACTTGAAGGAATATTTATTGGAGTTTTCATTGAAAGAGACTCTTCGATCAAGTTGCCATGGCCTACCCAACAAAGATGACAAGTTTGCATAGGTACAACATCACATAATACTTCATCCTTGTACCCCCCCAATTGAAAAGGAAACCATCACTTATTTAGTCACCCTCAACTCACTACTATTTTCTAATCCTTGTAAGGTATAAGGATTAAGGATAGGGGTGCTTAAGAGTAGGTAGCCCCAATTTCTCAACCATGTTAGTGCTAGCCACATTAGTGCAACTACCTCAATGTATAATTGTACCATATACCCTACCTTGAATACTACATCTAGTATGAAATATATTTTCACATTGTATCTCCTCACCATCTTGTATTTTCATATTCAACATCCTCCTCACTACCTTATTTGTCTCAAACTTATCACCAATGACATCACCCAATGGTAGCATAGTAGAAGAAGCATTGTTTCTTTTATTCACTACTTCATCTTTAGGAATTTTAACCTTGAGTTTGTTTATGGCGTTCTCAACTCTAGATCTCCCATTGGCATTAGGACTAGGAATCTCTCGAGTACTACCCCTCCTAGGTCCTCTTCATGGTGGTTCATCTTCTTCTAACAACTTATCTTCCTCAATGGGTTGTCTCTTTCTTCTCATTCTCTCTCTAACACGCTCATTAGAAGGTGGTTCTTGATGAACACGTTCCATCCTATCTATTTCTATCATTCACTTGTCTAATTTCCTCCCTCATCATCCTCCTCATCTCTCCCAACAAATCTGCCATTGACATGTTATTTGGTATCTCCTCATTCTCTACCATATTTTTTTCTTTATCTTGACTCATGATTTTTAGAAGACCTCACACACTCCCTTACGTGTATCTCTCAAAATCATGACACTCGTGTATCACTCAAAATCTGACTTTTACCTCCCCTCTTATGTCCTCACCACTCTTGTCTTTTTCCACTCAAAAACTCTTGATGAAAACAAGTAGAGTTAGAACAAAGCAATTTTGGAAGTAAAGTTTTGAAACTCTAAAATTCGCAGAATTTAATTAAAACAAAGAAAAGAAGGGTTTATGTAAAGAAAAGGGGTTATAGAAAGAAAGAAAGAAGGATTCGATTTTTATTCTCGAATCAAGGATGTAGAGAATTTGTTTGAGAAGAAAAGGTTTTGTAGCTCACGGCCCAAGTTCTTGCTTTCTTTGTTTTCTCCTTTCCTCTTATTTTATTATTATTTTTTTTTTGTCTCTTGGCCGAATTGAACAAGTAATAATTCTGACCTTTTTTTTTTTTTGTACTAGGCCAAATTTAATAAGGTGTAATTTTGCCTTCTTCTCTTTTTTTTTTTTTTTTTTTTTTTTTGTAAACCAACCTCCTTTGGTACGGTTTTTGAAGCAAAAAATTGAAGAAAAACTCTGTGGCACAAAAGATGGTTAGAATAGATAGTGTATGGATTATGGAATGAAGGAATTAAGAACAAGATAATAAAATAAGGATAGAAAGATTGTTACCAATGGCCTTTGCTCTGATACCAACTGATGTGATTCCCAACGAGACCCACAAGTTATGTAAACTTGGAATCACGCTTTCGGAATAACCTCGCGGAAACGTACGCCTAGGCCATGAATAATAATCAAAAGAAAGATTGCAACCCTTAGTTTCATAATGAACTAAGAACCTTGATTGATTCAAGACCCTTAACTATTGATTAATTAAGAACTACGAATTAGAAAATAACACAAACTTAATCCAAAGTTTGCAAAATGCTAACAAAACTATGTTTGTCAAGAAAGATTTTAAAACTCACACTTTAATTAATAATAAAAATCTGATTTTTACAATGAAATAGATGCCTATTTATAGGTCTTAAAGAAACACTTCTAATGAACTAAGGATTAAAATTCAGAATTACATAGGATTAAAATACTATCTAAAAGAATTAAAAACAACTAGAACTGTAAAATAAACATTGGCCGGCCTTGTTCTCTTCTTGAAGACACGGTTTTGGAGAGTTTAGACCTTGTAGGACTCCTACATAGCTTGGAAACATGGCTGAAATTCGTTGGACAGCTTGCACAATGATAAAACACAGTTTAAGAGTCCATAGTACCTTGGAAACACGGCTGAAACTCTTGGGACAGTTTGCACACGTTTTTGGCAGCTTATTCCTTCTAGAAAACACGGCTTTGGATGACTTTTGAAGACTCCAAATGGCCTTGGACATTGGAACACGTTTTTGACAACTTGCGTTCACACTTTGTACATGGTTTGTTGACTTTTGAAGACTCCTAAATGCCTTGGACATTGGAACACATTTTGGACAGCAACAAAGGCTTCTAGAAGTCCTCCTTTTGGGCTTGATTTGCTTGAAAAACATTCACCAATTTTGGGCTCCTCAATCATCTTCAATTGGGCTTGTGAAACAAGGATTGAGACTTCATTTATTCTTTTAATCCTTGGTCTTATAATTGGACCATATTTTATCTTCAATGGATCATTGATGCTTAGTGGTCCTCCATCAATATGTGTGTAAGGGAGTATTTAATAGTTACTCCATTTTTTAATCATCAATGGTTATTATCATTATTATCCACTGGATCAAAAATCAAAGGTTGAGATTTATTGAATACTCCCCATATATATATATATATATATATATATATAAAGTTTGTGAGGATGTCTTAGGTTGTGACACCTCATATATAGTTGTTAAATCTCCATTCTCAAGGCTTGACCTTTGAAATTTTAGGGTGGACGCCATTAGCTAATAATTTTACCTAATTACTATACTTGTGATATACGGTATATAAGAGGCTTTCCTTTTGAAATGTCACCACTCAGATTAGTATTCCTAATTGTAACAATTAAGATTTGATATCAATTGAGATGTTTACAGGTTCTATTTAACACTATATAACAACTATGCTCTGATGCTGATTGTGAGGTCAGGATGGGATGGTATCACTGATTAGCTGTTACATAGCTTTCATAGCAATTGTGGGAAACAGGTTCCTGCTAATGCTATATAATGTTTTTTGGTATAGAAGAGCTAAGCTCTTATACCAATTGAAATGTCACCTCTTGTAATAATCAGGTTTTATTATGACTCAAAATATATTGACAGGTGATCTCTTGATTGTTTTGACAACAGTTGAGCGATACAAGTTCTTATAAACAGTCAATTGTTTTAAGAACAATTGAAAGAAGACAGTTTCCTAATTTAAGATGTTCAAACCCTTTAAGAACAGATAAGGCCTTCTTGAGATAGATAGACTTGTTAAAATGTATCTAATAACAACACACTTCAATTGCGATCACTGAGATTGATCAACTCTTAACGTAAGAATGATTGTTGGCGATAAGATGATAAAACAACTAGGGTTGGCCAAAACAGTTAAGTTGGTAAAATAGAGTTGTGCACAACGAAATTAAGATTAATCAGTGATCGCTAGACAAGTTATGATCTTATCTAGTGTGTGTGATGTGCTGTGATGATTGATCGCAACATGTACATAGTTTAATTATTGTTTGAGCAAGGAAATATGAAAACTGTTAATTATAAGTTCAAGCACAAACAAACATTTAATGTAACAGTAAGCGATAAGTAAACAATGAAAATTGACATAATGATTTTAAGGTGGTTCTACATCCACACCTCACAAACCTCTGGATCTTGTGAGACAATAATTCACTATAATTCGTCCAATTACACAGATTATTGAAGTCTAAGTAATTTTCTCAATTCCTTCTTAACTAGTTGACTTTCCAACTAGGTTCTCTACACAATACACAAGGAGGTTTTGCTTCTTAATAAAATGACTCAAACTAGTATAATGAAGCTATAAAGATGAAAAATGTACATGAGAGGTACAGGGCAAAATTTAGTCGCTATTGATGTCAATACGATTCACTTTGTAACGCCCGCATCATTTGCATTATTTACATTCTTTTTATGTTATGTCGTTTATATTGACATCGTCATTTCATGTGAGAATTTCATCCGAATGTGTTAGCATTTGAGTCTATTGTACACTTCTTGAGTATGATAATATGTGTTAGAAGTTTCGTAGTTGTTCACATTCGATTTGGTGTGCAATCATAGCTTCATTTTATGTGGTTTGGTTTGTGTTTCGGATGTTGTTTGGACTTGGTTTGGGTTTGGAATCAACTTAGAATCATATGGGAACTTTTAGACATCATTTTGGACATTCTTGAATAGCCCCAGTGCGCCCTAGCGCACAAAACCCGCGCCCTAGCGCGCCTGTTCCCTGAAGTTTGCAAAAATCAGACCAAATCAGACCAAAACTTCAGCCAGGTGCCGCGCCTTAGCGCGCCAGACGTGCGCCCTAGCGCGCCCGCGCACCCTAGCGCGCCTAGAAGCTGCGCCCTAGCGCGACCTGCTGTGACAGATTTTAAGTTTTTTTGACTTTGACTATTTGACTCTAATCCAAGGGCTAGGATTGAGCACGACTTTTGACCACTTAAATCAGGTCTCCTTAGACACTAAGTGACCTTAGGGGTCTCTCAATACACCCCATTTCCATCTTCTTCAACCTTGGATTCTAGAGAGAGTGTAAAGAGTGTTCTTGAGAGAGAAGTGGCATAACTTTGCCATTTTGTACCCGATCGACGATCCGACTTCGCCATCGCGAAGCTCTTGCCTAGGAGAACATTGTACTTGGGTTGCATGTGGAAAATCTTTGTTTAATTCTCAAATTTGTAAGCTACTATTCCTTGTTCTTTCAAAATTATAAGTTGTTATACATGTTAGAATTGTTAGATGGTGATATATGTTAGAAATCATCAAATTTGAGTATGTTTGGCTATGTTGACTTTTCAAATTCGTGGTTGACTTTTTGGTTGTGTTTAAAGGCTAATGTTTACATGTTAGAGATGTGGAGTATGTTTATTAATTGTTAAGTTTACGGTATTATTAATTCGCGTAAACTCGAACTCATTAGAAACCGAAAATGACTCTAACGGAGTTCGTTAGGATTTCATAATCAATGAGACCACGTGTGTGATTTGGGATTACTTGAAAGATTCGAGTGATTCGTTAGAATATTTGGCTACACCGATTGTGTGTTTGATATTACGTGAATTATCGTAATTATTGTGAGTTGGTTTTTGTGATGTGAGATTGTTATAACTCACTTGTGACATTCATGTTATTGTCAATGGTTATTGTTGTGGTATACTCCTACTTTGGAGTATGACCTTTTATATTTAAATGTCGAGTAAATATTCTACTTGAGCATTTAGTTAGTCCATGGCTTAATTGTTAGAGAGGGGTGTATTGACGCTCGATTATCACAAGAGCAGGGGCTACGTAATAGTCGAAGGCCAATACATTGGGTTCTCGCCCCCTACCGTTGGCCGCGGTAGGGGAAATGGCGCCAAGTGTTTGTAGGCGAAAAACCGCAACGTTGGTAAGCTATTTTACCGGGGTGTTCTTTCCGGGTTGTAGTGACCGGTGGCACCGGGGTTTTCTTTTAGTGAATTTCAAATAAAATGGTTCACGAATTCTTTATTGAAAGATTATGGTTTTGTTATGGTTCGAGCACGTCAACAACGGCTCTACAATTGGTACATTATTGGTTGGTTGGTTGGAAGTATTGGTTTGGTCGGAGGTGTACCTCGACACCGTATCCTTTGTAACTTGTTACTTATAGTTTTATTGTGCTTCCTATATGAACGAATGTTGGTCATGGTTTCCAACCGGTATGGGACGGTTGGCGATCGTCGAGCCTCTCGTGTCATATGGGATTGTTTGGGCTATGTGCAATACATGTTATTTTCATTTGGAATTGAAATGATTTTGTGATGACATGATTATTTGTTATCCTTAATGTCTTGCATCTAGCATGCCATATTGTTGCATTAGTAGCTTATTGAGTTTTCAACTCACCCCGTTTGTTTTCATTTGTTTTCCTTAGATCAAGCGCCGGCAAGGAATCCCTAGAGTTCGTGTTCGGGTTCGTTGGGGCGACATCTTTTGGTAGTGCACCTTGTGCCTAAGTGTTTTCTTTTGGTGAGGCCGAGGGTGTACTTGTTACTTAAACAATGTATTTGTTGGGTAGATGTCTTGGTTGTTGTATGTTATATTCTTTTGTTGTGCTGGCATGGTTGCCGTGCGGTTGTATGTATAATGGTTAACTTTTATTCCGCTTACTCTGATATGTTTAGATATGTACCGAGCATGTTCGCTCGAGTTTGTGTTGCTAGCTAACGTGTTGTTTCTCCGGCTTGTTTCGCCGTCGAGGTTTAGTATTGTTTAAAAATGGTTTTGTTATTTTAAAAGAAAGCTTGCACGTGCATTACAGGGTTTTCTCATGACTTTGCATTCTCTTAAATGGAATTTTTGGAGTTGGTATTTTCGTGTTTTCCGCATTGTCTCGCGACTCGAACGGGATTCACATCGGATCTCGGGTCGGGTCACGACAGTTGGTATCAGAGCATAAGTTAGCTAGCCGGGAGAGAATCTTTGGCTTAGGAGGGTTGGTTGTGTGTTTAAGTCGTTAAGGTCGAGTGTTTGCCTTAGATCAGAGGGGTGTCCCTGATGCTCCCAACGTGATAGGAGGTACATTGTTTGTCTCGAGAGAGCGAGCCCGAGTGCTTATAGATCCAGGGTCATCGCATTCCTACATTGCATCTCACTTTGCATGCCATTTACATTCTATGCCTGAAATGTTGTCTTATGTGTTAGAGGTGTCTACTCCGATGGGAGAGTGCCTGGTTGCTTCTGATGTTCATCGTGCATGCGAAGTTATTATTGATGATCATGTTTTGCTTGCGGATTTGGTAGTGTTGCCAATCCGTGATTTTGATGTTATTTTGGGCATGGATTGGTTGCACTCTCATCATGCCATAGTTGATTGTCGTAAGAAAACTGTCACCTTTGAATTGCCTCATATGCTTCCATTTATGTTTGAGGGTGATAAATGCATGGGTGGTGTTCGTATGATATCGGCTTTGAAAGCCCGGAAGTTGTTGTCACATGGGTGTACCGGGTATTTGGCATGTGTAGTTGATAAGTCTAAGAAGGTTGTTATGTTGGAGGATGTCCCAATTGTGCGGGAATTTTCGGATGTGTTTTCTTCGGAGTATGACTTGCCTCCAGATAGAGAGTTGGAATTTTGTGTAGAATTGTTGCCAGGTACCGCTCCGATGTCAAAGGCACCGTATCGTATGGCACCAGCAGAATTGAAAGAGTTAAAGGTACAGTTGGAGGAGTTATTGAAACGGGGTTTCATCAGGCCGAGTGTATCGCCATGGGGTGCGCCGGTTTTGTTTGTGAGGAAGAAAGATGGGTCCTTGAGATTGTGTATTGACTACAGGGAGCTGAATCAGGTGACTATTAAGAACAAATATCCCTTGCCACACATCGACGACTTGTTTGACCAACTTCAGGGCTCAGTTGTGTATTCGAAGTTTGATCTTAGAAGTGGTTACCATCAGCTGAAGGTTAGGGCGGAGGATATACCGAAGACGGCATTTCGAACTCGATACGGGCATTTCGAGTTTGTTGTGATGCCATTTGGGTTGACAAATGCACCGGCGGTGTTCATGGATTTGATGAATAGGATATTCCTACCTTATCTAGATTGCTTCGTGGTGGTGTTTATTGATGACATACTTGTGTACTCCAAATCCCGGGAGGAGCACGAGAAACATCTGAGGATTGTGTTGTCAGTGTTAAGAGAAAAGAAGTTGTATGCGAAATTCAGCAAGTGTGCATTTTGGCTCGAGGAGGTCTCATTTCTAGGACATGTTGTTTCGGGAGATGGTATTTCGGTGGATCCGCTTAAGGTCGAGGCAGTGGTGAAATGGAAGAGACCCGAGTCGGTAACGGAGATTCGAAGCTTCCTGGGTTTGGCAGGTTATTATCGGAGGTTTATTGAGGGGTTTTCAAAGATTGCGACTCCGATGACTAACTTGACCCAAAAGAATAAACTTTTTGTATGGGATGACAAATGCGAGGTGAGTTTCCAAGAACTGAAGAAGAGGTTGACCACAGCTCCGATCTTGGCACTACCGAATGGACAGGATGGGTTGGTGATATACAGTGATGCGTCGAAAGAAGGATTGGGTTGTGTTTTGATGCAAAATGGGAGAGTGATTGCATATGCTTCTCGGAAGTTGACCTCGTTTGAACAGAATTATCCTACCCACGACATTGAATTGGCTGCGATCATCTTTGCCCTACACAAGTGGAAACACTATCTCTACGGGGCCAAGTTTGAAGTGTTCACCGATCACAAAAGCCTCAAGTACATATTTTCCCAAAAGGAGTTGAACAACCGACAACGGAAATGGATTGAAAAGCTTAAGGACCACGATTGCACAATCTTGTACCATCCGGGGAAAGCAAACGTGGTAGCGGATGCGCTTAGTCGAAGGGCGTACATGTCTTGCTTAATGACCCGCGAATGGAAGATGCTTGAGGATATTCGAGATTGGAGTCCGTGTAGATCGAGACGGGGAGTGATTTTTGCGAACCTTCGGGCTACGCCGGCATTGATTCAAAGGATTAAAGGGACACAAGAGGACGACCCGGTGTTGAAGGCGTTGATTGATGGGTTGAATGAAGAAAAGACGAAAGATTTTGCGAAGAACAATGATGGGATCCTTATGTTTCGAAACCGAATTTGTGTACCGGCGATAGATGAAGTGAAGAGACAAGTGTTGGAGGAGGCTCACAAGTCTAGGTACACGATTCATCCGGGGAGTACTAAGATGTATCGAGACTTGAAGAGAAATTTTTGGTGGAGTGGTATGAAGAGAGAAGTAGCCGAGTTTGTATCGAGATGCTTGACATGTCAACGAGTAAAAGCAGAACATCAACGACCGGCAGGCTTGCTACAACCATTGGAGATTCCGGAGTGGAAATGGGAGAATATAGCGATGGATTTTGTGACAGGGTTGCCAAAGACTCGTAAGGGTCATGATGCAGTTTGGGTGATTATTGACAGGTTGACCAAATCGGCACATTTTCTTCCGATTGCGATGACTTACTCGATGGATAGACTTGCTACCTTGTACATACAGGAGATTGTGAGATTACATGGGGTACCGGTTAGCATAGTGTCGGATCGAGATCCACGGTTCACTTCGCGGTTTTGGCAGTCACTACAGGATGCTTTGGGTACGAAGTTAACTCTTAGCACGGCTTTCCACCCACAAACAGACGGACAATCGGAGAGGACTATACAAATACTTGAGGACATGTTGCGAGCTTGTTCGATGGATTTCAAGGGAGTTTGGGATTCACACATACCATTGATAGAGTTCGCGTACAACAACGGCTACCGATCGACCATTGAGATGGCTCCTTATGAAGCGTTGTATGGAAGAAAGTGTCGCTCTCCAATTTGTTGGGATGAAGTCGGCGAAGCAAAGATTTGGGGTCCCGACATGGTGCACGAGTCGGTGAGAGTGTGAAGCTCATTCGGGAAAGATTGAAGACGGCTCAAAGTCGACAAAAGAGTTATGCGGATCATCGGCGGAGGGACCTAGAATTCGAAGTGGGTGATCATGTGTTCTTAAAGGTTTCGCCACGAATTGGGGTCAAAAGGTTTGGTAAGAAAGGGAAAATGACTCCAAGGTTTATTGGCCCGTTTGAGATTCTAGAAAGGGTTGGGAAGTTGGCCTACGACTTGCCCTACCACCGTCGATGTCGGGCATTCATGCGGTGTTCCACGTATCCATGCCGAGGAAGTACTTATCGGATGCATCGCATATTTTGGAGTATGAGCCGGTAGACTTGACACCCGACTTATCCTATGTTGAGCAACCCGTGAGGATACTTGATACTAAAGAACAAGTGTTGAGGTCGAAGTCCATTCCCTTGTGAAAGTCTTGTGGAGAAGTCATAACATCGAGGAGGCCACTTGGGAGTTAGAACATGAGATGCGAGAAAAGTACCCTTCTTTGTTTGTGGAGTTTGGTAAGTAAATTCGCGGTCGAATTTATTCTAAGGGGGTGAGGGTGTAACGCCCGCATCATTTGCATGATTTACATTCTTTTTATGTTATGTCGTTTATATTGACATCGTCATTTCATGTGAGAATTTCATCCGAATGTGTTAGCATTTGAGTCTATTGTACACTTCTTGAGTATGATAATATGTGTTAGAAGTTTCGTAGTTGTTCACATTCGATTTGGTGTGCAATCATAGCTTCATTTTATGTGGTTTGGTTTGTGTTTCGGATGTTGTTTGGACTTGGTTTGGGTTTGGAATCAACTTAGAATCATTTGGGAACTTTTAGACATCATTTTGGACATTCTTGAATAGCCCCAGTGCGCCCTAGCGCACAAAGCCCGCGCCCTAGCGCGCCTGTTCCCTGAAGTTTGCAAAAATCAGACCAAATCAGACCAAAACTTCAGCCAGGTGCCGCGCCTTAGCGCGCGGACGTGCGCCCTAGCGCGCCGCGCCTAGCGCGCTAGAAGCTGCGCCCTAGCGCGACCGTGACGATTTTAAGTTTTTGACTTTGACTATTTGACTCTAATCCAAGGGCTAGGATTGAGCACGACTTTTGACCACTTAAATCAGGTCTCCTTAGACACTAAGTGACCTTAGGGGTCTCTCAATACACCCCATTTCCATCTTCTTCAACCTTGGATTCTAGAGAGAGTGTAAAGAGTGTTCTTGAGAGAGAAGTGGCATAACTTTGCCATTTTGTACCCGATCGACGATCCGACTTCGCCATCGCGAAGCTCTTGCCTAGGAGAACATTGTACTTGGGTTGCATGTGGAAAATCTTTGTTTAATTCTCAAATTTGTAAGCTACTATTCCTTGTTCTTTCAAAATTATAAGTTGTTATACATGTTAGAATTGTTAGATGGTGATATATGTTAGAAATCATCAAATTTGAGTATGTTTGGCTATGTTGACTTTTCAAATTCATGGTTGACTTTTTGGTTGTGTTTAAAGGCTAATGTTTACATGTTAGAGATGTGGAGTATGTTTATTAATTGTTAAGTTTACGGTATTATTAATTCGCGTAAACTCGAACTCATTAGAAACCGAAAATGACTCTAACGGAGTTCGTTAGGATTTCATAATCAATGAGACCACGTGTGTGATTTGGGATTACTTGAAAGATTCGAGTGATTCGTTAGAATATTTGGCTACACCGATTGTGTGTTTGATATTACGTGAATTATCGTAATTATTGTGAGTTGGTTATTTGTGATGTGAGATTGTTATAACTCACTTGTGACATTCATGTTATTGTCAATGGTTATTGTTGTGGTATACTCCCTACTTTGGAGTATGACCTTTTATATTTAAATGTCGAGTAAATATTCTACTTGAGCATTTAGTTAGTCCATGGCTTAATTGTTAGAGAGGGGTGTATTGACGCTCGATTATCACAAGAGCAGGGGCTACGTAATAGTCGAAGGCCAATACATTGGGTTCTCGCCCCTACCGTTGGCCGCGGTAGGGAAATGGCGCCAAGTGTTTGTAGGCGAAAAACGCAACGTTGGTAAGCTATTTTACCGGGGTGTTCTTTCCGGGTTGTAGTGACCGGTGGCACCGGGGTTTTCTTTTAGTGAATTTCAAATAAAATGGTTCACGAATTCTTTATTGAAAGATTATGGTTTTGTTATGGTTCGAGCACGTCAACAACGGCTCTACAATTGGTACATTATTGGTTGGTTGGTTGGAAGTATTGGTTTGGTCGGAGGTGTACCTCGACACCGTATCCTTTGTAACTTGTTACTTATAGTTTTATTGTGCTTCCTATATGAACGAATGTTGGTCATGGTTTCCAACCGGTATGGGACGGTTGGCGATCGTCGAGCCTCTCGTGTCATATGGGATTGTTTGGGCTATGTGCAATACATGTTATTTTCATTTGGAATTGAAATGATTTTGTGATGACATGATTATTTGTTATCCTTAATGTCTTGCATCTAGCATGCCATATTGTTGCATTAGTAGCTTATTGAGTTTTCAACTCACCCCGTTTGTTTTCATTTGTTTTCCTTAGATCAAGCGCCGGCAAGGAATCCCTAGAGTTCGTGTTCGGGTTCGTTGGGGCGACATCTTTTGGTAGTGCACCTTGTGCCTAAGTGTTTTCTTTTGGTGAGGCCGAGGGTGTACTTGTTACTTAAACAATGTATTTGTTGGGTAGATGTCTTGGTTGTTGTATGTTATATTCTTTTGTTGTGCTGGCATGGTTGCCGTGCGGTTGTATGTATAATGGTTAACTTTTATTCCGCTTACTCTGATATGTTTAGATATGTACCGAGCATGTTCGCTCGAGTTTGTGTTGCTAGCTAACGTGTTGTTTCTCCGGCTTGTTTCGCCGTCGAGGTTTAGTATTGTTTAAAAATGGTTTTGTTATTTTAAAAGAAAGCTTGCACGTGCATTACAGGGTTTTCTCATGACTTTGCATTCTCTTAAATGGAATTTTTGGAGTTGGTATTTTCGTGTTTTCCGCATTGTCTCGCGACTCGAACGGGATTCACATCGGATCTCGGGTCGGGTCACGACACACTTTATGTGATCATTTAAAAAGTTGTTCCTCAATGACTTCAGGCATGGACTGAATAACAGAAAGCGCAGAATAATTGTTGGACTACTGGTCCAACGTCATCGCTTGTTTCCCACCTCGAAGAAGAGAAAAGAAACTTGAGTCATCTAATAAACTGTACATAAGTAAAGAAGGATTGTCCAACACCAAATTAATACGTAAGAATTAAACCAGAAAAATTCATGGAACTGGTGTTACTGGCTAAAGATATTGTAATTATATGATTGTAGAAATTGTAAGGGCATTAATCTTGAGCTATAATTGCTGTTTGTTTCAGGTTCCTTTTCCATTTGTATTGTCTTGGAGCACTTCACATTTAGATGGTAGTTGTTTGTTTAATTGGATTTACTGAGCTTTTTTTTCTGATAGGGAGAATCATGCAGTGGTAGGAGATAGAAGTGTTCATCATTCGACTTCTTTCGTCACATCTAGTTCGCTCTTAGATTCAGAAGGTGATTTTAATATATTTTGTAATGTAAGAATTTCCAGAGAAGCCCTTCTGATCTCATATCTGACACTTTGTTGTTATGTGTAGAGCTTGAAGTTTCCTTTTCAATAAACTTGTTCTCGAATAGCATCACTATTGGAAAAGCTAACAAGGTTAGCAGTTTAATTTAGCTCACGATAGTCGAAAAAGGTCTACTATGTGAAAATTATAGTTTATCACTAAGAAGTACTCCCTCCGTTCTACCCAAAGAGTCTACGTTTGAAAAGTCTAATGATTAAGGGATATATATAAGTAGCATTGGAGTTGGTCATAATTATAAAAATATTTTAGCATAGTTAATATATTTGTACCACATGTGGAGGGTAAAGTTGAAAGTTTTATGAAGATTGTAGGCATAATTTTATAAAGTGAACTCATTAAGTGGAACATCCCAAAATAGTATAGTGGACTCTTTGTCTGGAATGGAGGGAGTAATAGTTATATATATATATATATATATATTTTAAGGAAACAGGGGCGGCACCCTGCTAAATTTTATTAATAATAAAAAAATAGTACAAACTTGAGGGGGACAACCAGTCTGGCCCTTATAAATGGGAGGACGGAGGAGCCTAACCTCGAAAAGGGAAATACAATTAGAAACAACAAAATTAAGAAACTCTAATGTGAGGAGTAGCATTAGCATCCAGCATCAGAAGGCCACGAGTAAACCTTGGCAAATCCTGCAAGGAGGAAAATTCAGTATCTTCACGAGAGTCGCAAGCTAAATTAGCCAAACTATCAGCAACTTTGTTGGCTTCACGAAAACAATGCTTGAAGGTAAAACGGTGAGCAGTCTGAATGCTAAGAAGATCTCGAAAGAAATAAGCAAACTTCCAAGCCGGCGAATGACCCGAGACAAGGCAGTCATAGATGACTTTAGAATCCATCTCAATAATAACATCAAAATATCCATGATCCGAAAGCCAAATAACACCATAATGCAGGGCTCTTATCTCAGCTTCCGTATTAGAGCAATGACCATAGAATCGAGAATAAGCAAAAATAATTTGACCAGAACTATCCCGCACAATACCTCCTCCACCACTACAGCCCGGATTCCCCTTACTAGCACCATCGGAATTGAGTTTGAGCCCATCAAAAGGAGGCTTATTCCAAATAACCTGCTGAATAAGAACCTCCTTGATACGATTTTTACGGATTTTCAAGCAACCATTTCTCTCGGAGACATTCAAGTCTTTAGCTTGTAAAATAACTGAAAAATCTTGCTTGATAGCTTGAATAATCCTCAAAGCAGGAAGCCTGGAGTTATCGAAGACTGCTTTGTTCCTGAATTTCCAAAGATTCCACAAGATAATGGAAGGAAGAATAGAGCAACTCAAGGAACTTTGCTGCCACCATGAAAAACAATGCTGGGGTATCGAGCAAAACATGGAAATAACGCCATATGTTGAATCAAAATGATTCCAAACTTCAGCAGCTGTGTGGCTAAAAAGAAACACATGATCAAAGGTTTCAATGTTTCCGGACTCACAGCAAGAGCAGTTCGAAGCGAGAGAAAAACCTTTACTCCAAAGGCCTTCACCCAAAGGTAATTTCTTGCGGTTTAATTTCCAATGAAAAATACTGATCTGACGAGGAAGAAAAGGATGCCAAATAAACTGAGCAGACATCAAAGATGGATTCTTAGGTTTCACGAGGGAGAGAGCTGAAGCTAAAGAGAAGGATCCCGAAGAGGAAAGAGACCAGCACAGTAAATCATCAGAATCTGTGATGGAGATGCGCTGCTCGATGATAGAATGAATGCTGGAACTCGGCAAAGCAGCAACCGCAGCTCGGGAACCAGCAACTTGGTTAACCGATTGGACAGCCTGGAAGAGGTCTTTAACAGCAGCTAAAGGGCAATCATAGATAGGCCGAAGGCTATGATGATCTCTAATCCAGTTATCATACCAAATAGAGCAATCTCCTTTGCCAATGATCCAGAAAATATGAGGCTCAGTAATCATTCTTGCCTTGATCAGACGCAACCAAACGTGAGAACCTTTAGCAAAAGCTAAAGTGGGATGAGAGTTAGCACAATATTTTGCTCGCAAGAACTTGGACCATAAATTGAGCTGAGTTCTAAAACGCCACCAAAGCTTAATACCATAAGCTTGAATGATATCCGATAAAGAAGAAATACCAATTCCTCCCTCTGACGTAGGTTGGCAACAAGACTTCCAAGAAATCCAATGACTTTTATTTTTTCCTTCAAGACGGCCCCAGAAAAAATTAGCTAGGATTCTTTCAATAGATGAAACCACCGAAGCAGGAGGATCCAAAGAAGCAACTTGATAGGTAGTGATGGAGTGCAACACATGTTTGATGAGAGTAAGACACCCTGCTGGATTTAAAAAAGGGCTCATCCATGAAGAAATTTTATTCTGAAGTTTTAGAATCAGGCTATCAAAATACTATTTTTTCTTCCGACCAAAATAAAGAGGACAACCAAGATAAATG
Source organism: Platycodon grandiflorus (assembly GCA_016624345.1). Classification (NCBI taxonomy): domain Eukaryota; kingdom Viridiplantae; phylum Streptophyta; class Magnoliopsida; order Asterales; family Campanulaceae; genus Platycodon; species Platycodon grandiflorus. The sequence goes on from CM028367.1 coordinate 5,862,074, forward strand.
ATAGGGAGTTGACCCGCCTGAAAACCCAAAGTAGCAGCAATGGCCTGAGATCGAGCTGGAGAAAGATTAGGGTGCACATAGAAGAAGCTCTTGCCCACGTTGATCAATTGACCTGACATCCTCTCATAATTATAGATTAACTCCTTGTGCTTTAACAGAGAGTTTTTTCCGCCATTACAAAAAATGACTATGTCATCTGCAAATGCCAAATGAGAAACAATGGGACAGCCACTAATCGTCGAATAAACCACACCAGGCAATTGAGAATGGAGCCTAGCAATACTCCGACTAAACGCCTCAGCTGCAATAATAAAAAGACTCGGAGAAAGAGGATCACCTTGGCGCAAACCTCGAGTGGAATGAAAGAACCCCGTAGGTTCCCCATTAATCAAGACAGAAAACCAGTTATCAGAAAAAAGCCGCCATATAAGGTCTATGAAAATCTCATGAAAGCCAAATTTCCGGAGAACCTTAGTTAAGAAAACCCAAGAGATACGATCAAACGCTTTGGCCATGTCTAGCTTAAGAACAATATTAGAACCTGTGACCTTTTTTCCCAAATGACGCATCATCTCCTGAGCCAGCAAGATATTATCCTGGATCATTCTCCCTTTAGTAAAAGCACTTTGGTTGTCGGAAATGATAGAAGGGAGAATAGTGGAAAGCCTTGATGACAGGATCTTGGATATAACCTTATTGCAGAAATTACACAAACTGATCGGACGGAGATCCTTGAAGGATGAGAGTCTGTCAACTTTAGGAATCAAAGCAATCAAGGTACTAGACCAGGCTTTAGGGAGGGAGAAACCAGAAAAAAATTCAAGAATAGCCTCACAGAAATCATTACCAATAATATCCCAACAGGAAGAGTAGAATTTCCCAGTAAAACCATCCGGGCCAGCAGCACTATCACCTCCCAAATTTTTTACAGCTGTCAGAATTTCCGAAGGTAAAGGAGGAGCAATAAGAATAGAATTCCAATCATCTGAGATCAAATTGGGGATCATATCTAAATCATAGTCAGCCAACATTCCTTCCGACTGAAGCTGATTCTGAAAATACTCAACAGCAGCTTGTTTAATAGCCTGATCAGTATTCAAATCGTTTCCATTCCCATCTTTAATAGAATGTATATGAAGACGGCGCTGAGTCTGTTTAACAGATGCATGAAATAATTTAGAGTTACCTTGCCCCTCCTTAAGCCATTTGAGGTGCGACTTTTGTTTCCAATAGGCTTCTTCACGAGACAGAAAAAGGCGATACCGGGCTTGGGCTTCCATGAGATTTGTTCTATTATCATCAGAAGTATTAAGCTCAAAAATTAATTCTTTTTCCAAGACTTCTTCCTCAGCATTGCGAAGATTAGCAAAAATGTTACCAAAAGTGGCTTTATTCCAGCTTTTAAGGGCACTCTTGGTGTTGCGCAACTTACGAGAAAACGAACCATAGGGGATCCAGCTACCGGCAAATCCCAAGCTGATTAAACTTACTCCTTAAAAGAGCCATGGGTGATCCATATATTTAGAAACCGAAAAGAAAATGGTCTGGCAGCACTAACCCTAGAGATGGAAATGAGAACAAGAGAGTGATCCGAGCAAGTTCTGTTAAGGTGATGCACTGAGGTGGTTTGGAAATGATCCAGCCAACTGGTATTACAAAGAGCCCTATCAATTCTATGATGAATGGTAGAAGAGCCTTCCCGTTTGTTCCACCAAGTAAAATCACTTCCAGAGAAGCCTAAATCTGTTAAACCAGCTGCAGATAGACAAGCATGGAAGTCAAGAGCTCCCTCTCGGTCCCAGCCATTACCCCCAGCTTTCTCGTTAGGTTGAAGAATAATATTGAAATCACCCCCTAGAATCCATGGAACATCAGGAAATCTTGAAGAAATCTGAATAAGATCCTCCCATAAATCCTGCCGGTCACGCGAATTACATCTCGCATAAACACAAGAGAAATGGGTGAAAACAGGCCAAGAAAAATGCTGAATCTGAAGAGTAACATGCTGAGAAGACTCTTGAATTAAATGACAGGAAAAACATGACTTAATAAAAACCCAAATGGAACTTTGAGTATTAGAGAAAGAGAATCTGAAGTTGAGCTTACGAGTGATGAGATCGACTTTCGCCAAATCAAGCATAGGTTCAAAAATAGCAATCATCGTGATTTTATGGAGACGAATAAGCTGCTTTAATCGAGAGATAGTAGGGTCATTCCCTACACCCCGCACATTCCAATAAAGGACCTTAACATCCATGAGAAATATGTGAAGGGATATCAGAAGAGAGCTTGCTGGCCTGCGATCATGTCACACGATCAGACGGAAGAATTCTTGTCGGCTTTTTCTGTCGAATAAGAGAAGGAAATTCCAGATTTAGAGGATCCAGAGAAGTGAATTCATCATTATCATCATCCTCATCTTCTTCCATCACATTTAAAACTGCAAACCGATTAGAAGAGCTGGGGATAATCGGATTATTTTTTAAACTAGATAAAACCGGAGAACCAGTCTGACTATTAGAAACCATCACTGCTGCTGCGTTAGAACCTAGAAGAGGGGATTCATCTGTATTAATAACAGGAGAGCATTGACCATTTTTGGGAGGGGATTTAGTCTGCTGCTTGTCATCAATTCTTTCCATTGTAGGGCCAGTTTGGTGAGTTTCCAGCGAATGATTTTCAACTATAATTGGCTGAGCGTCAAGAATGTCACCCAAACTGTTATTGTTTAATTCAACATTAGAGATATTCTCCACCTTGTCTTCCTTGTCAAGTAAACTATCAGTTTTATTAGATAGCTTAGGAACCCACTGAGTAAGGTTTGGATCAGTTTTAGCCTTTTGAATAATCGGGGGAGGATTCTTAATCTTACAAGAAGCAATGTCGTGGCCTTGTCGCAAACAGTGCGAACAATATTTCGGGAGTCTTTCAGCCTGAATAGGCTGCCAGAAACCAAGGTATTTTGAACCTCGACTATCCAAATACGCTCAGGGATTGGCTTAGTGATGTCTACTTCAATGCAAATACGAGCCACGCTAGGACGAGTTAAGGCTGCTGTGGGATTGTCAATGAGTAATGGCTTTCCTATCATGGCACCAATGGAGAATAAGGGAGATTTATGAAATAAATAAAGAGGTAAACCTGGGAGTGAGAACCAAACCGGAACAATAGAACTCTCAACGTCCGGACGAAAATCTGGCATCCATTTGAAAACCCGCATAGGAAACTTACCAAGGTACCATTGGTCCTTGATCCACAACCTTTGAAAGTCGGCTTCATGATTAGCTTGGATAAGAATATGCTTTGCGTCAAGGTGTCCGATTGAAACGACAGCCTTCAGCCCAAAAGTTTGAAAGTGGCGCTTGGTGGCTTCCATAGAAGGGCGTCCATGCGAGAATTTGCCGATAAGAGCAAACTTAAAAGGTCGAGATAAACAATCTGTTATGTCATCCGAAAGGACGAGGGCTGGCTCACCCTTGTATGTTGAAGGTCTAATGGGAGGGACAGTGTTTGTAGATTGAGAATTGGCAATAAGGACAGAAGCAAAAGATTTAGAAACTGAAGGGGAGTCCGCTGGTGGCGGGTCAACATCAGGCGGAGCTGCCATGGCAGCCGCCAAAGAAGAACCCTAGTTAGGGCTAGGGTTGTCACACGGCCAAGAGAGAATTTTTAGAGAGAATTTCAATGTCACCAATAGTTATAAACTTCTAACTAATCCATTAAAATATGTTGGTGGCTACAAGAATTTTTTGCAATACTCAATGGCTTTGTGTCTGTTATAAAAACGAGGATATTCTTGGATTAAAAATTTTAAGTTTCTATCTTCAATGCGAAAGCGAATCGGTCGAAAATAAAAGTATCAAGTATTTAGAGAAATAATGGCAAGAAAGTAGAAAATATAATGGAATCAAATAAAAGGGAACAGAGGATTTACGTAGTTTAATCCACTCCAAGGCAAGCAACAAATTCACTATCAACGACGAGGAATTACAAATAGAATTTTCAATATACTCACCCTACCTAAGACAAGGGTTATAAGGATTTACACAATCCCATGGAGTACCACACCTCTCACAGCCTAAAATAGCCATGCATTATTTTGTCTAATACCGCTAAGACCTCGAGACCCTCAACCACCAACTGTGTCTATCATCTGTCTCACCATAGTTTGTGTCTCTCTCACTTTTGGTCTTGTCTCTGATTGACGTCTCATCATCTCTTTATATAAGCCTTAAGAAAAACCTAAACAAATTGAGATTAAGACTCTTAATCCTTGTGAATAAAGGAATCCATTTACAACTAGTACCAACTTACTTAACATTCTCCAATTAACTCTACGATTTATTAATACAATCCTAGTTTGTATAAGATACCAAAATCCATATGAATTTGAGACATATTTTAACAAATCTCCACCTTAGCTCAAATTTCATCGATCGTCTATCCCAATTGTTGCTTGCCCATCATGCACCCCACCATGGGTGCCTAGAATTGATCTCAAACACACAAGTCCAAGTGGCCTTTGAACTTGCTCCATGAAATACTACCAAACCGAATACTTCCAATTTCTTCACACATGACACCTTCACTTTGAAACATGGCATGAACTCCACCTTGAATGACACTCCCTTGTAGTAAATACAAGTTGCCCTTTTTGTTTCCACTCATGAGAAAATGGCTACTACGAAAGATTTTCATCTTTCCATCATAAAATTTGTAATTGCAACTTTTTGAATCCAAGGAATCCACGGAAATTAAATTCCTCCTCAAGCTAGGAACATGACAAACTTCAGTTAATGTTTTCATTCCACCTTGAGTTTTGATTTTAATTGTTCCAACACCTTAAATCTTGCAAGAAGAATCATCCGCTAAAAATACATCACCACTTGCACTTTTGTAAGAAAAAAACATATCTATAAAGGAACACATGTGAAAAGAACAACTGGAATCAAGAACCCATTAAGTTCGTTGATTATCACTACCCATGGTCACATTAAGCACATCACCGCTATTCTCGTCATTGCTAATACCACCCTCATCAAAAGTGACGATATTAGCATTGGAACTCAATTCTTTTGACAATTACGAACAACGTGACCCATCTCATTACAATGATAACATTTTATCTTGGAAGTCTTCTTATTTTCTCACCACCCTTGACCAGATGAATTTCTAACATGATTAATTTTTCTTTCCACATACAAAGTATCACTATTATCACTTATCTTAGAACCCTTGTTCATAGAATCATCCGTTAATAATGAAGTTTGTACCTCACCCAAAGTAAGCTTGTCTTTCCCACGCATAACAGCAGTAACTAAGGGAAGTCAGTTTACCCTTATCCTTTGCAGGAGCGGGGTTTCTTCCTCCTTTAGAAGGGAGACAAGAACGAGTTTTCTTAGGTTGCGTTGACTAGAAGCAGCCTCAGTCTTGTGGGAGGATCAGGTGTTTTCCTTCCTCGGCATCAATGTTTATACGTCCTGCAAGTTGGAAAGAAAAACAGTTAGGAATAAGGCATCATGAGATTTAAAAATGGGGGAATGAGCAAAGAAAGTAACCTATGGGGTTATATGGCTCGATGTAGCTCGAACCCAGATCCTCGTATGCTTCCTACTCGCTGAGGAAGTTAGCAGCCTGATCAAGGCCCTAAGCAGGGTGGGCTCGCTCCTTCGCCATGATAACGCGGGGAATAGCCTTAATTTCTGACTGTAGAACACCAGCTAGCCTTAGATAATGCTCATCGCTGACTAGGGGTTTCATGTCAATAAACCACTCCTAGTCGCAGCCCTGGACGCTGAGGGTTTTCTCTCAAGGAGGCGATCAGGAGGCCCTCGCCAGAAGTAAAGGCATCTTTGTTATAAGTGGGCACTTTTATATCATCGATGGATGGTGGAAATGGCCAACCCAACTGGGACTCGACGAGCAGGGGTTTGCTGTCCCACTTGTCAGTTTTGTTGGGGATGGGGCTGAATAAATTCAAGGTGCCAGGTTTGATGCAGCCACTAATCCTCCCTGAGTTCCTAACATGGAAGAATTAGAATAGTTTCCTTAACACTAGGAGGCAGGGCTTGTGACCGAGCAGCCAGCAGGCAACAGTAAAAACCACTAGGATCCTGACCATGTTGAGCATCAGGTCGTAGGAAACAGACTGGGCCAAAGTCAGAAACTCTATGATAAAAGGATCCAGCGGAAGGTGTAGCCCGACCTTGAAAAAGTCATAGAAGAACATCATCTTCTCCCCTAAGTTTCGATACTCGGTGAAATCCACCTCGGGGTCCATCACGAACACGTGATAGTCAGTTGAGTCAATCCCCAATGCAGTGAACCACGCTTGGGCTTTCTTGGCTGAGTTAAATGTCTTCCAGTGGTTAGGTGAAGCCTCGCGACGAGGGGCTTGGCGGCCACCATGTGAGGGACGGGCAACTGGCCTACTACGAGCAGGCCTGGAGGAACTCATACTAGCTTCTTCAATTTGGCATAAAGCACAGACATGAAATACCACATTGGTAATGAGGAGCTCATCCGAGAAAGCCTCGTTATAAGAGGAGGACACAACTTCTGAGCTGGATCCATCACTGACTGCCTGACCGCAGTCATACTCGTGGGCTTCTATGGAATTGGTTGCCTTACAATCAATGGACTCATCGCGTAATCTTAGAGGGGAGGATGAACCTACATGGATCGAGGGAGCAGGGTCACTACTTATTAACACATCTTGGGCCAAGGCAAAAAAAGGAAGCAAAAAACCCTAGGTCTAGGCTCATCGAATAAAGGGTTTATCCGACCAGGCTAAAACCCCAGATTCCTTGATCCCAACTAAAGGTAAAGGCCTAAACTACTTGCGTGACAGACAGAAAATACAAAAAGATAAGGCGAAATCAAAGACAAAGGCACAATTAGAAGACTTACTGCAAGACATGACTTCGCGGTAGAAATGAGGAAATTGAGAGTAAGCAAGCTTGAAGGTTTATCAGGCTCAAGAAATACCCAACATCAACAAAGTAATATCGAAGGTGCGGAAGGGCAAGTTGTGACGGCAGCACTAGAAGGATTTTTGGTCAGAAGTCTCATTTGGCTCAGAGTATTTTTCGAAAGCATAGAGTGTGTAAAGAGGGAAAAAAGGGAAACGGATAAGTATTTGTAGGCCTAAGTCGCGCACCCAGCCAATAGGCACGAAAGCCTAAAGGTCCCCAAGTAGGTCATGGGCCTACTAACCAACCGCAGGCCTACCTTTCTAGCCATCACTTTGCATCAAAAATGCGCGACTTCTCCAAAAAGCACGACAACCAAACGACGACACCTAGGCGCACAGACACCTATCCTCTCCTAACCCTTTCAAGCAAAATTTGTACAAGGCAAGGTTCAACGCGCATCGAGATCGAAAAGACTAGTTGTGACCAGAGCATGAACATAAGCATGCTTCCTACTGAGCATAAATACTCAACAAGCAGAAAACAGGGGGCCACTGAATAGCCAGACCCAGAAAAATGACCCTGGACCCAGGTCCAACCACTAGACCCAGAGACATGACCCTGGGCCCAGGCCCAATTGTTAGCATGAGTTAAAGACCACAAGTTTGCGAGCAGCAGGGTACTGATAAAGTGCTCAGCCCCCAGGCAAAAGGCTAACGATTAGAACCATGATACAGCGAGCAGAGTCCACATGTGAGACCAGGCACATCGAGCAGGACTCACCCATGAGACCAAACACCCAGCGAGCAGGACTTGCCATTATTACCCACTTCGTGCACATCCAGGAGACGTGGCCACGTGGCTAGACTTCATTGGTCAAACGTACCTGGCAGTTATGCCCACTATCCAGTAGTTAAGCCCACTTCGCGTCGATTATGTCCGTCATCAATTCCATTACGGTTGACAATTAATACAAGCCCTATAAAAGCCTTGGGTTAATCCCAAGCGGAGGTACACACACTTTACATAAAAAATATACTCTGTCGAACCGACTCGGGAGTATAATACTTATTCTCACACCGGACTGTTATCATAGGGCAGACCCCTACATTCACTCTATTGTTTTCTCTTGTCTTAGCAGGTCATCAAAAGCCCAGATATCCATAGTCTACTCCTGGAGCAACCCACGGCAATCTGTGCAACATCATATAGATAGGCAAACCATGGTAATAAATTATAATATTTCTGAGAATCACATGCCATTTCAACTTTTTTAAATATAGGCATGAGAAGCACTAGCAAGGTAGTATCGACTATTGATTTTAGCTGATCAATTGACGATGATTAAAAATTGATTACATGGATTATGACCTTTATATGGGTGCGTAATTCCCTATAATATAGCCATTAAACCCATTATCTAGTTGATGTTAAAGTTTCCTACCCACTAAGATAGGATTAAATAGTGTTTACTTATGCTTAGAAATTGAAGTTAACTGATTAACCACATTTCAACTACAAGTCACAATGCTATTAATAGTGAGTCGGCTAATAAGAGCCTCCAAAATCTATGTCTTGCAACGCGTTCTTCAACAAAATGGTTTCCCTATGTTTCAGTGATTTTAACTAGCTCTCAAGTCATTTTTTAGGAGTTTGTGGCACCAAACTTTGCATCAAGGTGATGATGTAGGTTGTAGTATCATCGGCCAAATTGCATTACGATCTATTGTTCATGTGTTTTACAGGTTATGGCTTAAATTGTTATCATACGTCGTAAATGCTCGTTGATTAAATGGCACGACCTACACCAAGGTTCATATCACCTTTATATGACTTGTAGTTATATAAGATTTTCATCCTAGGTCGTAGAGGCTCCTTAGCATGCACCTTATATATCGTCTCTCTTTCCTACTACAAAGAGATTTCCTCCTACCGAAACTAGAAAATATTTACAATAAAAAATTAATCATCACTTAACTTATTACAGCTTAGCTTGTATGGCCTAGGCTTCTTATGACCAAAGGCATCACAATTTCTGTAGGTCAGGATGATAAGTCAGGTAGTAGGGGCGCATTAGTTAATTAGCCCACGAGAGAAGTGCAAGGATATAGGCTCAAAAGTCATTTTAGGGTCTAATTTTTACATAAGACATTGATGTAATTCCTTAGTTGTTAATGTTTATCTTTCCTTAGTAAAAAATGTGAAGAATAAATAAGGGTGATACATAATTTTATTCACACAGAATGTGTACATGTGGCATCTAACATGACTTATAGAAAGCGATAGAAAATGTACATGGTTGGAGAAAAATGAGAGTGAAGTACCATGACTTTCTTTGTAGTTACTCCAAAGTGCATGGACAATTTTTGTTATTTGTCTAAAAATATTTTTAAGTATTAAAAAGTTCCCCACTATCCCCTTTAAGTACAACGGAAGAATTTAATTCAAGAGATAAGCAAACCATATCCAAAAGTCTTATTAATACATTGAAATATTACTAAAACAAACATTATTATTTTGACCAATATGTGCAAGTAATGATGGTCCATAAAAACCTTGTAAATATGAAGATGTTAGATACCAAAAATCTGAAAGGATTTTATTTAAGATTTTTGGTATCTTATTAATTAAAATTTAGAGATGATTTTGCAAATCTAGACCAAAATAAATGTGCTTTTATGAAGGAGCATGCCAATTTTCTCTATTGGCATTATTTGATTTATATTCTTTTATATATCTATTATAACCCCTATTCTAATGAGATTCTTCAAATACACCCATAATGTCTCATTGTATAACTTTGAAGGTCTTATTTTGCGAAAGTGAGATTGCTAGTGTTGTTATTCCTATTTGTTTAGATTTGGTTGAAGTCATCACAATGATTCTAATGTAAAATGGCTAAAATGAATGTGTACCGGTTAGTGTGACAACTATCCTAGAATCAAGCTTTTGTAATAGAATAAACTAGACTTAAGTGTTAGTTTTTAGAGGCTCTTCGGCAGACCAGTAGCCTTCGACCAGCAGACCTTTAGGTTTTGAAAACTCCAGCGTGTGAAGAAGGCTGATGACATGGATTCTGGAAATCCAGCTTAGATTTATAGTGGATTATCAACTAGATATTATTTCAAGTATATTTAGTTGATTAAAACATAGTTGACTTCCTAAACACACTTTTCAAAGGATCACATGGGTAAATTAATTATGATTTCCCCATTTGTGTATTTGGCATAAAAGTGTTTCAGAGCTGCAAGTCTAAACCTTTGCCATTTCTAGCAAAGAAGACTTTTTCCACTCTACAAGTCTGCACAGCCTCCTGCAACGTTTGTCTGGCTGTCCGCTTGAAAACCTAGATCAGTCTGAAGCTCCAATGAAGATGCAGACCAACAACTATATGCATTTAATGCATTCAAATTTTGTATCTTTACTCAGTGCTCTAAATCTAACAATCAAGTCGATCTCCTTGAGTATAAAATTAATCAACACTTAAAGACTGGTAGAAACAACATCTCTTGCGAACATTAAAAGCTTGAATATTCTGCCATTACTCTACCAACCTTCAAGCACATTTAAGAGATCGAGGACTAAACTAACACTCCAATAAACTCGAAGAAGAAGCTGCAATCATACACTCTTAGACTTTATTACTCTTTTGAGTTTGTCTTTTTTTATTCTATTCAAAGCACACACGAGAGTGAATATATCTTATTGATTATTACTCTCAACCGTAAACACTCGGTCAAAAGTATTTTTGTACACGATCCATTAGTGATCTTTGTAATCATTTTAGTGGATAATATAGAGCACATTTCAAATCCAAAGTTGACCACTTTGGTAGTGGACGTAGCACTTTATAGTGTGAACCACTTCAAATACTTATGTTCATATATTGCTTTAATTGCTTATTCTTTTATTACTCTTGATCTGTCCAAGCATAGCAGTTTAGAAGACACCTGATATTGTTCTTAGAACATTAGTAGACCTTTACTGCAGTTTCTTTCCTTAGTATTTCCGTTGCCCCAACTTAGTTAATAAGTTGGCTGAACTTAGTTCAAGGAAAAGAAACTTGTGATAAATTTTAATTTGTCACTAGGTTATTCAACCCCCCCTTCTAGCCTAACGTGAGCCCTTCGGAACTAACAAGTGTATTTAAGAGTAAAAAGGGAAAATTATAAGAATAAGAATACTAGTTAAATAGTTACTAGTAACACGTAAGTCGGTTATCGTATGTGTAAGTATCGCTCAAAGGTTCAACTACATTATGTTATACATGTCTATCTAATGATATTTCTTAATAAACATTAATAACAGGATTATCAAAACTAAAATGTAAATCGTGCTAGTTTTGTAACTTCGAGAAGGTTGGCCAATTAAGCAAAACAAACATATTTAGGAAAATTAATCATCTTTATATGTCGAATAACATTTTGTTTAACTTTATTAGGATTCAGTTAGAGGTTTTAAGAATATGGAAAGAAAAAATATGTATCGAGGCAAATCATGGTAAATAGATTATTATTTCTGAGAATCGCTTAATGGATGGTCATTCTGAAGCAGATAGTGAACTAGTTGATCTCGTTGGCACAACCTTACAACCTCAGCGTAATATCCGTGTTATGTATCGGTAAGAAATCGTAATTTTGGAAGCATTGCTCGATTGGATGGTTTTGTGAATAGTCATCGTCGACTTTCCACAAAGTGTCGTGCAAATATGGGCTAATTGTACAACAATAACCAAGGAGGCAAATGAAGCTAGGGCAACCAGATAGTAAAGCAATAGGGTTTGTGCTTCTATTTTCTTATTTATAATTTCCATCGCAATCAACACCAACAAGGAGAAGAATATATGTTGTTGTAGGCTCGATGTTACTGTGGACTATTGCTTGATGTGTAACTGTTTTAACAAATCAATTTAGCTGCTGCGTTGCTTGATCTGGGCAATTTGTTGATGAGTGATTTGGATCTTGGTGGGATGGTAAATGCTTAACAAACTAAGATTTCAAAATATCTCAATTTGTTCTTTAACTGAACAATGATAGTTGTTATGCTCGCAAAATGTCCTTAAATAATCTCTCTTGTCTCTGTATCCTGCTCTTGTATTTTATCACTCTTTTTATGTGAGCTATCTATCTAAGATCATCCACACACGGATCTGAGAGAAAAACTGTCCTTTATTTGTGTGTAATATGCTCTATCTGTCTGCTTCATTATTAATATATATATATATATATATATATATATATATATAGGCAAGCCATGGTAATAAAAATATATTGTTTCTGAGAATCACATGCCACTTCAATTTTTAATATATAGGCATGAGAAGCACTAGCAAGGTAGTATCAACTATGGATTTTAGTTGATCAATTGACGATGACAAAAAATTGATTACATGAATTATGACCTTTATATGGGTATATAATTCCCTATAATATAGTCATTAAACCCATTATCTAGTCGATGTTAAAGTTTCCTACCCACTAAGATAGGATTAAATAGTGTTTACTTATGTGTAGAAATTGAAGTTAACTAATAAACCACATTTCAGCCACATGTCGCATTGCTATTGATAGTGAGTCACCCAATAAGAGCCTCCAAAGTCTGTGTCTTGCAACATTCTTCAACAAAATGGTTTCCCTATGTTTCAGCCATTTTAACTAGGTCTCAAGTCATTTTTTAGAAGTTTGCATCAAGGTGATGACATAGATTGGAATTATTCTCAGTCGAATTGCATTACGATCCGTTGTTCGTGTGTTTTACTAGTTATGGCTTAGATTGTCATCATATGTCGTAGATGCTCGTTGATTAAATGATACGACCTAATCCAAGGTTCCTATCACCTTTATATGACTTGTAGTTATATAAGATTTTCATCCTAGGCCGTAGAGGCTCCTTGGCATGCACCTTATATCGTCTCTCTTTCCTACTACCAAGGGATTTCCTCGAACCGAAACTAGAATATATTTACAATAAAAAATTAATAATAACTTAACTTATTACAACTTAGCTTGTGTTGCCTAGTCCTCTTATGACCAAATGCAACACAATTAGAAGGATGGAGCCCCAAAAGTCATTTTAGGGTGTAATTTTTTCATAAGACATTGGTGTGATTCCTTAGCTGTTACATGTTTATCTTTTCTTAGTAAAATATTGTGAAGAATAAATAAGAGTGATCCACGATTTTATTCACACAAAATGTGTACATGTGGCATCTAACATGGCTTATAGAAAGTGATAGAAAATGTACATGGTCGGAGAAAAATGAGAGAATGAAGTATCATGATTTTCTTTGTAGTTACTCCAAAGTACATGGACAATTTTTGTTATTTGTCTAAAATATTTTTAAGTATTAAAAACTAAAAAGTGCCCTACAATCCCCTTTAAGTCAAATGGAATAATTTAATTCAAGAGATAAGCAAACCATATCCAAAAGGCTTATTAATACATTGAAATATTACTCCCTCGGTCCTTAAATTATTGTCTTGTTTGACTCGGCATATGAATTAAGAAAAAATAATTGACTTGATTATTAATATTGGTATAATGCGTAGTTTCTTTTAATGGTCATGTGTATGTGGCCTATAATTAAAGTAAGGAGAAAAATTAAGGGTAAAATAGTAAAAGTGATGCCCTAAAAAGGAAAGTTTCAAACAAGACAATTATTTAAGGACGGACAAAAAAAGAAAAGCAAGACAATAATTTAGGGACCGAGGGACTACTAAAACAAACATTCTAATTTTGACCAATATCTGCAAGTAATGATGGTCCATAAAAACCTTGTAAATATGAAGATGTTAGATACCAAAAATCTGAAAGGATTTTATTTAATATTTTTGGTATCTTATTGATTAAAATTTAGATATGATTTTGCAAATCTAGACCAAAATAAATGTGCTTTTATGAAGGAGCATGCCAATTTTCTCAATTGGCATTATTTGATTTATATTCTTTCATATATCTATTACAACCCCTATTCTAATGAGATTCTTAAAGACACCCATAATGTCTCATCGGATAACTTTGAAGGTCTTATTTTGTGGAAGTGAGATTGCTAGTGTATTTAAGAGTAAAACGGAAAAATATAAGAATAAGAATACTAGTTAAATAGTTTCTAGTAACAAGTAAGTCGGTTATCGTACATGTAAGTATCGTTCAAAGGTTCAACTACTTTATGTTATACGTGTATATCCATGGATATTTCTTAATAAACATTAGTTTCTTAATAAACATTAGTAAGATGATTATCAAAACTAAAACGTAAATTGTGCTGGTTTTGTAACTTCAAAAAGGTTGGCCAATTAAGCAAAGCAAACTTATATAGGCAAATTAATTGTCTTTATATGCCGAATAGCACTTTGTTTAACTTTATTAGGTTTCAGTTAGAGGTTTTAAACAATATGGAAAGAAAAAATATGTATGAAGGCAAATCATGGCAAATAGATTATTATTTATGAGAATCGTTTAAAGCATGGTCACTCCGAAGTAGATAGTGAGCTAGTTGATCTCGTTGGCACAACCTTACAACCTCAGCTTAATATCCATGTTATGTATCGGTAAGCAATCATAATTTTGGAAGCATTGCTCGATCAGATGGTTTTGTGAATAGTTGTCATCAACTTTCCACAGAATGTCGTGCAAATATGGGCTAATTATAAAACAATAACCAAGGAGGCCAAATGAAGCTAGGGCAACCAAATAGTGAAGCAATATGGTTTGTGCTTCTATTTTCTTAATTATAATTTCCAACGCAATCAACTTCACCGACAAGGAGAAGAATAGAACATATTTGAGTTAAAAGGCTACAAGAGAAAATAATTCAAAAAATACATGGCAATAGTGGAATATTTAGCTGATAAGGGGTCTGCAAAGCATCATTATGTTGAAATCTAAGGGCATATCAACAATCTGTACTTGTATATAATTCGAGCTCGGCCCCTAGCATTCTCATCAGTTTTCAAACTTATAGATCTCTCTCTCTCTCTCTCTCTCTCTCTCTCTCTCTCTCTATCTCTCTCTCACACATACACATACACACACAAATCCACCATATCAACTCTTTCTTGTCAAGTCTCTTTAAGTCTCTTATATTGGAGATTGTCATCAGCTTAAATTCCATATTTGTTGTTTAGTTAGTACAAGCGTGGCTACGTGACGAGATCTTTCTTGTACACAATGATAGATGTGTTTTTCTTCTTGGAATGTACCAATTCCAAATTTTCTAGAGATAGTCAAACAGTACACTCTGAGGTCGTTGTTCATGGCATTTCAACGAGTCTTTTGCAAGAGAAGCCATCCACCCCAACAAGGGGAAAACCAAAAGGTTCTGTTAATAACTCAAGTAAGAACAGAGCCAAATCTCTTGCAAACACCATTTCCTATACGAATGGTGCAAAGGCTGCTGCTGTTGACCCAGTCCTCGAGAGGTACAGAACAAAATTTAGTCTCTATTGATGTCAATAAGATTCTCTCTCTTTCTTTTTTTTTTTTTTGAGCGGCAAAACAATTTTTTTTACTTAAGATTAACAACTTAGAAAGATACAATTGCCATATGATTCTCTTTATGTGATGATGCAAGCTCTCATGTAAGAAATTGTTCCTTAATGATTTCAGGCATGGACTGAATAGCAGAAAGTTTGGAGGTTGTTGGATTATTGAAAAGAGGTCGTTTTATGGTCCAATCGTCATTGCTTGCTTCCCACCTCGAAAAAGAGAACAGAAGCTCGAGTCATCATGGCGCAGCTCCCTCTCATTCAACTTTCCAGGATGGTTATTATCGCTGTGTCTGCGATACTAGGACATTGACATTTGGGCGCATATCACAAGTTTTTTGTCAAGGTAACAAGTCCTGCCTAACATGATCCTCTTTCAAGTAGGTCTTTTGGTTGCTTACAATTTTCCTACAGTTTCAGGAAATCAAATAAACTGTATAGAGGCCGAGAAAAAATTAATCATCAGGGAGAGGCTTGACGAGGGGCGGACTGAAGCAAGTGTTGTATCTCAACATGAAGTAGACATCTGTAGGTGGCCTCTGCAGACGCAGACTTTCCGCAGCAGAGTGAGTTATTCTTATGCAATTATTGTGTCAAGCTTTTCTGGATGTCTGAGGCTATTCCTTATATTTATGGTACTTATTTGAATGTTTGATCTTTCAGATGTGTGCATTACAATTTTGCAGCAATCGAAGCTTTTTGCTCATCAGTTCACTTCGCTGGTAGGTGTAATAGCTATTTTACTTTTTCATTTTACTTTCATCCATTGCTTTTGCATCTCTTTTACTGCATTATATAATCTCTCTCTCTCTCTCTTTCTCTCTCTCTCTCTCTCTCTCTCTCTCTCTCTCTCTCTCTCTCTCTCTCTCTCTCTCTCTCTGCAGATGACTTTTGAAATAATAGAGCCTGTTGGCCTTTGTACCGAACAAAGGACTATCAGCCAGCAATCAACTGCTTCCATTAGTGCAATGCAGCTACTGCAGCATTTGAGCAAAGAGCTATCAGCCAGCAATCAAGCAGTCTGGCCCATCTTCCAGCTCAACATCGACAGGGTTACATGAGCTGAAACGAGAAACGACAGATGACTCTGAAGCGGTGTACATCCTACTTCATTCGTCAGCGAATTGTAGCTGAGATCTTTCTACATGGAAGTACCAACTGACTGAGGCATCCCTTGCCATCAGTAAATGTGGACAACAAGCAGTTCTTGAAGTCAACCATAGGCCTGATGTTTGAATTTTGGTGAATTTCCCTCTTGTAATGCTGGGAAAGAAATGATACTTGTAAAGACCCTCTATCAATCTATTACTTTAATTTAAGAAGTGGGTTTGATCAAAGTTGTATCACATGCAATTTATGAGTTTACTAAAAATAATTTTTCTCTTTCACTCATTATTGCTTCTTTTACAACCTTCTTCCATTACTCTTTCTATTTTCTGTTGAATTATCACACTTCAGGTACGTTTAATCTTAAATGTTTCTTATAACATTTCAGCACTGAACTTCTCTTTATATGGTATACTTGAGAGAAAGAGAGGGAAAATAATTATCAAATTTATATCAAAGTCGAAGCAACCCTTTGTTTTCCAAACCGAAAACCCTTTCATCCATTGCTTTTGCGGCTTTATTTTCTCAAAATTCTGTGAGCAGTTCTGAGGTGACATACGTGTGTTTGAAAGAGAGATATATTTGAAGAGAGAGGGATCTCTGATCCAAACCGAAAACCCAATTTCTTGGCTGGAGCTATACTGCCAAAATTGCATACTACTTACTGCTGCAAGACATCACATAACTTATGTTCTGTTGGGGAATGAATTATTCAGTTCATACTTGGAATATAATGAAATTTGTAGTTTGCCTTCAACTGTGTTCCTATACTAGAGCTCTAATTGGATGGGTTTGGGCTACTATATTCCTTCATGAAATCCCACCTTTAGTGTTTGTTAATAGATGGAATCTATCTTTTGCTCCTATGAAAAAAGACACAATGTACAGATTTCCAATCTGGTTGTTGCGAGATGAACCAGTAAGCCAAAATGGAACATGTTATGTAAAGAGGCATATGTTGCAGTTCTTAAGATCCTTCACACACACACACATACACACAAAAAAAAAAATTTATTTCCTCACCAATATTCCAAAATCCACTTAGCTGTTCAGAGTCAAATCAATTTTCCTAAACTTAAGTCTCATACCTCAACTGTACCACACCTTATCAATTTTCTCATCATTGCGAAGGTTGCTTCCTAACCAGATGAGTTCAGTGCAACTGTAAAATTGTTGTAGCAATTCAGATACTGCAGATTCCAACTATGAAAACACCCTGTTTGCAAAGTAAGCAACCAATATATTTGATTAAAATTGTCTTTTTTTTTTTTGGCAATTCAAAAGGACTAAATTTGAGATTTTTTGTGGGTATGTTTGGGATGGTGGTCTTGAGGTCAGTTTTTGAGAATTGAATTTTCCTTTTGTAATGATTGAAGAAAAAATATGAGAGATATAGAAGAAACTAGTGGGTTTATAGAGAGAGAGTTAAAATAAAAAACTAAAGTCCCTAAATTAGTAAATTTTACAAGGAGAACAGACCATTTATCTTTCCTGATTAACCTCTATATAACATTTTTCAAAACTTAACAAAAGAAGAAACGTAATATGATTTTGCGAACATCTGCATTTTTAGGATAGATTTGACCTATTTTTATCTATAATCTTTTTTTGTTACAACCCATAATATTAGTACGTTACAATGATATTGTTTAAATATACTCATGTCTCATTGAAATAAATTTGAAGGCTTATTGTTTTGGTAGTTAATCTTAACTTTACTTATTACGGCTTAGCTTGTGTTACCTACCCTTCTTATTACCAATGACAACACAATTAGAAGGATTGTAGCCCCAAAAGCCACTTTAGGGTGTAATCTTTTAATAACACATTGATGTGAATTCTTAGCGCGTTACAAGTTTTTTTTTTCTTGTTGAAAATTGTGAAGATGAAATAAGTGGAATATAACCTTCTAAAACCATATCCAGAATAGCTAGCTAATTATGCAAAAGTGAAATCATTAAAATATTACTAAAACAGACATGATTGTTTTGACCAATCTCTATAAATAGTGATGGTCCATAAAAACCTTCTAAATTTGAATTTTGAAGATATTAGATATAAAATCTTAAAGGATTTTCTTTAAAAATTTTGGTCTACGTCTACGAATTGAATGTGTTTTGTTATAAAAACGAAGATATTCTTGGATTAAAAAATTCCAAGTTTCTATCTTCAATGCGAAAACAAATCAGTCGAAAATAAAAGTATCAAGTATTTGGAGAAATAATGGCAGGAAAGTAGAAAATATAACGGAATCAAACAAAAGGGAACAAGGGATTTAAGTTGTTTAATCCACTCCAAGACAAGCAACAAATCCACTATAAATGATGAGAAATTACAATAGAGAGTTTTCAATGTACTTACCTTACCTAGGACTAGGGTTACAAGGATTGGCACGATCCCACAAAGTACCACACCTCTTACAGCCCAAAATAGCCACACACTATTTTGTCTAATACTGCCAAGACCTCGAGACCCTCGACCACCAAGTGTCCGCCGTCCGTCTCTCTAGTATGTCTATCTCTCTCGGCTTGTGTCTACAACAAAAGGGATTGATCCCTTTATATAATACTAAACCACCACCTCCTTATGTCATTTGGATTCCAATTCCTAATTGGACATGAACAACTAAATCTATTCCTTATTAAATAACGAATAAAAGAAAGCCTACCATATAAACCAAAATAAAGAAACAATGATTCCAAGTAGGACTAGGATTCAAGCCATAAAATAACAAATCTCCACCTTCACTTTGAAACATGGCATGAACTCCACCTTGAATGACATTCCCTTGTAGTAAATACAAGTTGCCCTTTTTGTTTCCACTCATGAGAAAATGGCTACTACGAAAGATTTTCATCTTTCCATCATAAAATTTGTAATTGCAACCTTTTGAATCCAAGGAATCCACGGAAATTAAATTCCTCCTCAAGCTAGGAACATGACGAACTGCAGTTAATGTTTTCACTCCACCTTGAGTTTTGATTTTAATTGTTCCAACACCTTCAATCTTGCAAGAAGAATCATCCGCTAAAAATACATCATCACTTGCACTTTTGTAAGAAAAAAACATATCTCTAAAGGAACACATGTGAAAGGAACAACCAGAATCAAGAACCCATTAAGTTCGTTGATTATCACTACCCATGGTCACATTAAGCACATCACTGCTATTATCGTCATTGTTAATACCACCCTCATCAAAAGTGACGATATTAGCATTGGAACTCAATTCTTTTGACAATTACAAACAACGTGACCCATCTCATTACAATGATAACACTTTATCTTGGAAGTTTTCTTATTTTCTCACCACCCTTGACCAGATGGATTTCTAACATGATTAATTTTTCTTTCCACATACAAAGTATCACTATTATCACTTATCTTAGAACCCTTGTTCATAGAATCATCTGTTAATAATAAAGTTTGTACCTCACCCAAAGTAAGCTTGTCTTTCCCACGCATAACAGCAGTAACTAAGGGAAGTCAGTTTACCCTTATCCTTTGCAGAAGCGGGGTTTCTTCGTCCTTTGGAAGGGAGGCAAGAATGAGTTTGCTTAGGTTGCGTTTACCCTTATCCTTTGCAGAAGCGGGGTTTCTTCCACCTTTGGAAGGGAGGCAAGAATGAGTTTACTTAGGTTGCGTTGACGAGAAGCAGCCTCAGTCTTGTGGGAGGATCAGGTGTTTTCCTTCCTCAGTATCAATGTTCATACGTCCTGCAAGTTGAAAAGAAAAACAGTTAGGAATAAGGCATCACAAGATTTAAAAATGGGGGAATGAGCAAAGAAAGTAACCTATGGGGTTATATGGCTCGATGCAGCTCGAACCCAGATCCTCGTATGCTTCCTACTCGCTAGGGAAGTTGGCAGCCTGATGAAGGCCCCAAGCAGGGTGGGCTCACTCCTTCGCCATGATAACGAGGGGAATAGCCTCAATTTCTGACTGTAGAACACCAGCTAGCCTCAGATAATTCTCATCGCTGACTAGGGGTTTCATGTCAAAAAACCACTCCAAGTCGCGGCCCTGGACGCTGAGGGTTTTCTCTCAAGGAGGCGATTAAGAGGCCCTCGCCAGAAGTAAAGGCATCTTTGTTATAAGTGGGCACTTTTATATCATCGGTGGTTGGTGGAAATGGCCAACCCAATCGAGACTCGACAAGCAGGGGTTTGTTGTCCCACTTGTCAGTTTTGTTGGGGATGGGGCTGAACAACTTCAAGGCGCCAGGTTTGCTGCAGCCACTAATCCTCCCCGAGTTCCTAACATGGAAGAATTAGAACAGTTTCCTCAACAGTAGGAGGCAGGGCTTGTGACCGAGCAGCCAGTAGGCGACAGTAAAAACCACTAGGATCCTGACCATGTTGAGCATGAGGTCGTAGGAAACAGACTGGGCCAAAGTCAGAAACTATATACTAAAAGGATCCAGCGGAAGGTGTAGCCCGACCTTGAAAAAGTCATAGAAGAACATCATCTTCTCCCCCAAGTTTCGGTACTCGATGAAATCCACCTTGGGGTCCATCATAGACACGTGATAGTCAGTTGAGTCAATCCCCAATGCAGTGAACCACACTTGGGCTTTCTTGGCTGAGTTAAATGTCTTCCAGTGGTTAGGTGAAGCCTCGCGATGAGGGGCTTAGCGGCCACCATGTGAGGGACGGGCAATTGGCCTACTACGAGCAGGCCTGGAGGAACTAATACTAGCTTCTTCAGTTTGGCATAAAGCACAGACATGAGATGTAACATTGTTAATGAGGAGCTCATCCAAGAAAGCCTCGTTATAAGAGGAGGACACAACTTCTGAGCTGGATCCATCACTGACCGCCTGACTGCGGTCATACTCGTGGGCTTCTATGGAATTGGTTGCCTCATAATCAATGGACTCATCGCGCAATCTTAGAGGGGAGGATGAACCTACATGGATCGAGGGAACAGGGTCACTACTTATTAACACATCTTGGGCCAAGGCAAAAAAAGGAGGCAAAAAACCCTAGGTCTAGGCTCATCGAATGAAGGGTTTATCCGACCAGGCTAAAACCCTAGATTTCTCGATCCCAACTAAGGGTAAAGGCCTAAACTACTTGCGTTGCAGATAGAAAATACAAAAAAATAAGGCGAAATCAAAGACAAAGGCATAATTAGAAGACTTACTGCGAGACATGACTTCGCGGTAGAAATGAGAAAATTGAGGGTGAGCAAGCTTGAAGGTTTATCAGGCTCAAGAAATACCCAACATCAACAAAGTAATATCAAAGGTACGGAAGGGCAAGTTGTGACGGCAGCACTAGAAGGATTTTTAGTCAGAAGTCTCATTTGGCTCAGAGTATTTTTTGAAAGCTTGGAGTGTGTAAAGAGGGTAAAAGGGAAAACAGATAAGTATTTGTAGGCCTAGATCGCGCACCCAGCCAATAGGAACGAAAGCCTAAAGGTCCCCAAATAGGTCATAGGCCTACTGACCAGCCGCAGGCCTACCTCTCTAGCCATCACTTTGCATAGAAAATGCGTGACTTCTCCAAAAAGCACGACAACCAAACGACGACACCCAGGCTCACAGACACCTATCCTCTCCTAACCCTTTCAAGCAAAATTTGTACAAGGCAAGGTTCAACACGCATCGAGATCGAAAAGATTAGTTGCGACCAGAGCATGAACATAAGCATGCTTCCTACTGAGCATAAATACTCAACAAGCAGAAAACAGGGGGCCATTGAATAGCCAGACCCAGAAAAATGACCCTAGACCCAAGTCTAACCACCAGACCCAAAGCCATGACCCTGGGCCCAGGCCCAATTGTTAGCATGAGTTAAAGACAACAAGTTTGCGAGCAGCAGGGTACTAATAAAGAGCTTAGCCCCCAAGCAAAAGGCTAACGATCAGAACCATGATACAGCGAGCAGGGTCCACATGTGAGACCAGGCATATCGAGCAGGACTCACCCATGAGACCAAAGACCCAGCGAGCAGGACTCGCCATTATTACCCACTTTGTACACATCCAGGAGACATGGCCACGTGGCTAGACATCATTGGTCAGACGTGCCCGACAGTTATGCCCACTATCCGGTGGTTAAGCCCACTTCGCGTCGATTATGTCCGTCATCAATTCCATTACGGTTGACAATTAATACAAGCGCTATAAAAGCCTTGGGTTAATCCCAAGCAGAGGTACACACACTTTACATGAAAAAAATACTCTGCTGAACCGACTCGGGACTATAATACTTATTCTTACACCGGACTGTTATCACAGGGTAGACCCCTACATTCACTCTAGTGTTTTCTATTGTCTTAGCAGGTCATCAAAAGCCCAGATATCCATAGTCTATTCCTGGAGCAACCCACGGCAATCTGTGCAACATCATATAAATAGGCAAACCATGGTAATAAAATATAATATTTCTGAGAATCACATGCCATTTCAATTTTTTAAATATAGGCATGAGAAGCACTAGCAAGGTAGTATCGACTATTGATTTTAGCTGATCAATTGACGATGATTAAAAATTGATTACATTGATTATGACATTTATATGGGTGCGTAATTCCCTATAATATAGCCATTAAACCCATTATCTAGTTGATGTTAAAGTTTCCTACCCACTAAGATAGGATTAAATGGTGTTTACTTATGCTTAGAAATTGAAGTTAACTGATTAACCACATTTCAACTACAAGTCACAATGCTATTAATAGTGAGTCGGCTAATAAGAGCCTCCAAAATCTATGTCTTGCAACGCGTTCTTCAACAAAATGGCTTCCCTATGTTTCAGTGATTTTAACTAGCTCTCAAGTCATTTTTTAGGAGTTTGAGGCACCAAACTTTGCATCAAGGTGACAATGTAGGTTGTAGTATCCTCGGCCAAATTGCATTACGATCTATTGTTCATGTGTTTTACAGGTTATGGCTTAAATTGTTATCATACGTCGTAAATGCTCGTTGATTAAATGGCATGACCTACACCAAGGTTCATATCACCTTTATATGACTTGTAGTTATATAAGATTTTCATCCTAGGTCGTAGAGGCTCCTTAGCACGCACCTTATTTATCGTCTCTCTTTCCTACTACAAAGAGATTTCCTCCTACCGAAACTAGAAAATATTTACAATAAAAAATTAATCATCACTTAACTTATTACAGCTTAGCTTGTGTGGCCTAGGCTTCTTATGACCAAAGGCATCACAATTTCTATAGGTCAGGATGATAAGTCAGGTAGTAGGGGCGCATTAGTTAATTAGCCCACGAGAGAAGGGCAAGGATGTAGGCTCAAAAGTCATTTTAGGGTCTAATTTTTACATAAGACATTGATGTAATTCCTTAGTTGTTACATGTTTATCTTTCCTTAGTAAAAAATGTGAAGAATAAATAAGGGTGATACATAATTTTATTCACACAGAATGTGTACATGTGGCATCTAACATGACTTATAGAAAGCGATAGAAAATGTACATGGTTGGAGAAAAATGAGAGTGAAGTACCATGACTTTCTTTGTAGTTACTCCAAAGTGCTGGACAATTTTTGTTATTTGTCTAAAAATATTTTGAAGTATTAAAAAGTTCCCCACTATCCCCTTTAAGTACAACAGAAGAATTTAATTCAAGAGATAAGCAAACCATATCCAAAAGTCTTATTAATACATTGAAATATTACTAAAACAAACATTATTATTTTGACCAATATGTGCAAGTAATGATGGTCCATAAAAACCTTGTAAATATGAAGATGTTAGATACCAAAAATCTGAAAGGATTTTATTTAAGATTTTTGGTATCTTATTAATTAAAATTTAGAGATGATTTTGCAAATCCAGACCAAAATAAATGTGCTTTTATGAAGGAGTATGCCAATTTTCTCTATTGGCATTATTTGATTTATATTCTTTTATATATCTATTATAACCCCTATTCTAATGAGATTCTTCAAATACACCCATAATGTCTCATTGGATAACTTTGAAGGTCTTATTTTGCGAAAGTGAGATTGCTAGTGTTGTTATTCCTATTTGTTTAGATTTGGTTGAAGTCATCACAATGATTCTAGTGTATAGAGGCTAAAATGAATGTGTACCGGTTAGTGTGACAACTATCCTAGAATCAAGCTTTTGTAATAGAATAAACTAGACTTAAGTGTTAGTTTTTAAAGGCTCTTCGGCAGACCAATAGCCTTCGACCAGCAGACCTTAAGGTTTTGAAAACTCCAGCGTGTCAAGAAGGCTGATGACGTGAATTCTGGAAATCCAGCTCAGATTTATAGTGGATTATAAACTAGATATTATTTCAAGTATATTTAGTTGATTAAAACATAGTTGACTTCCTAAACACACTTTTCAAAGGATCACATGGGTAAATTAATTGTGATTTCCCAATTTGTGTATTTGGCAGAAAAGTGTTTCAGAGCTGCAAGTCTGAACCTTTGCCGTTTCTAGCAAAGAAGACTTTTTCCACTCTGCAAGTCTGCACAGCCTCCTGCAACGTTTGTCTGGCTGTTCGCTTGAAAACCTAGATCAGTCTGAAGCTCCAATGAAGATGATGACCAACAATTATATGCATTTAATGCATTCAAATTTTGTATCTTTACTCAGTGCTCTAAATCTAACAGTCAAGTCGATCTCCTTGAGTATATAATTAATCAACACTTAAAGACTGGTAGAAACAATATCTCTTGCGAACATTAAAAGCTTGAATATTCTGCCATTACTCTACCAACCTTCAAGCACATTTAAGAGATCGAGGACTAAACTAACACTCCAACAAACTCGAAGAAGAAGCTGCAATCATACACTCTTAGACTTTATTACTCTTTTGAGTTTGTCTTTTTTGATTCTTTTCAAAGCACACACGAGAGTGAATATATCTTATTGATTATTACTCTCAACCGTAAACACTCGGTCAAAAGTATTTTTGTAAACGATCCATTAGTGATCTTTGTAATCATTTTAGTGGATAATATAGAGCACATTTCAAATCCAAAGTTGACCACTTTGGTAGTGGACGTAGAACTTTATAGTGTGAACCACTTCAAATACTTATGTTCATATATTGCTTTAATTTCTTATTCTTTTATTACTCTTGATCTGTCCAAGCATAGCAGTTTAGAAGACTCCTGATATTATTCTTAGAACATTAGTAGACCTTCACTGCAGTTTCTTTCCTTAGTCTTTCCGTTGCCCCAACTTAGTTAATAAGTTGGCTGAACTTAGTTCAAGGAAAAGAAACTTGTGATAAATATTAATTTGTCACTAGGTTATTCAACCCCCCCCCCTTCAAGCCTAACGTGAGCCCTTTGGGACTAACAAGTGTATTTAAGAGTAAAAAGGGAAAATTATAAGAATAAGAATACTAGTTAAATAGTTACTAGTAACACGTAAGTCGGTTATCGTACGTGTGAGTATCGCTCATAGGTTCAACTACATTATGTTATACGTGTCTATCTAATGATATTTCTTAATAAACATTAATAACATGATTATCAAAACTAAAATGTAAATCGTGCTAGTTTTGTAACTTCGAGAAGGTTGGCCAATTAAGCAAAGCAAACATATTTAGGAAAATTAATCGTCTTTATATGTTGAATAACGTACACTTTGTTTAACTTTATTAGGATTCAGTTAGAGGTTTTAAGAATATGGAATGAAAAAATATGTATCGAGGCAAATCATGGTAAATAGATTATTATTTCTGAGAATCGCTTAATGGATGGTCATTCTGAAGCAGATAGTGAACTAGTTGATCTCGTTGGCACAACCTTACAACCTCAGCTTAATATCCGTGTTATGTATCGGTAAGAAATCATAATTTTGGAAGCATTGCTCGATCGGATGGTTTTGTGAATAGTCATCGTCGACTTTCCACAAAGTGTCGTGCAAATATCGGCTAATTGTACAACAATAACCAAGGAGGCAAATGAAGCTAGGGCAACCAGATAGTAAAGCAACAGGGTTTGTGCTTCTATTTTCTTATTTATAATTTCCATCGCAATCAACACCAACAAGGAGAAGAATATATGTTGTTGTAGGCTCGATGTTACTGCGGACTATTGCTTGATGTGTAACTGTTTTAACAAATCAATTTAGCTGCTGCGTTGCTTGATCTGGGCAATTTTTTGATGAGTGATTTGGATCTTGGTGGGATGGCAAATGCTCAACAAACTAAGATTTCAAAATATCTCAATTTGTTCTTTAACTGAACAATGATAGTTGTTATGCTTGCAAAATTTTCTTAAATAATCTCTCTTGTCTCTGTATCCTGCTCTTGTATTTGATCACTCTTTTTATGTGAGCTATCTATCTAAGATCATCCACACACGGATCTGAGAGAAAAACTGTCCTTTATTTGCGTGTAATATGCTCTATCTGTCTGCTTCATTATTAATATATATATATATATATATATATATATATAGGCAAACCATGGTAATAAAAATATATTATTTCTGAGAATCACATGCCACTTCAATTTTTAATATATAGGCATGAGAAGCACTAGCAAGGTAGTATCGACTATGGATTTTAGTTGATCAATTGACGATGACAGAAAATTAATTACATGAATTATGACCTTTATATGGGTACATAATTCCCTATAATATAGTCATTAAACCCATTATCTAGTCGATGTTAAAGTTTCCTACCCACTAAGATAGGATTAAATAGTGTTTACTTATGTTTAGAAATTGAAGTTAACTAATAAACCACATTTCAGCCACATGTCACATTGCTATTGATAGTGAGTCACCCAATAAGAGCCTCCAAAGTCTGTGTCTTGCAACATTCTTCAAAAAAATGCTTTCCCTATGTTTCAGCCATTTTAACTAGGTCTCAAGTCATTTTTTAGAAGTTTGCATCAAGGTGATGACGTAGGTTGGAAGTATTCTCAGTTGAATTGCATTACGATCTGTTGTTCGTGTGTTTTACTGGTTATGTCTTAGATTGTCATCATATGTCGTAGATGCTCGTTGATTAAATGATACGACCTAATCCAAGGTTCCTATCACCTTTATATGACTTGTAGTTATATAAGATTTTCATCCTAGGCCGTAGAGGCTCCTTGGCATGCACCTTATATCGTCTCTCTTTCCTACTACCAAGGGATTTCCTCGAACCGAAACTAGAATATATTTACAATCAAAAATTAATAATAACTTAACTTATTACAACTTAGCTTGCGTTGCCTAGTCCTCTTATGACCAAATGCAACACAATTAGAAGGATGGAGCCCCAAAAGTCATTTTAAGGTGTAATTTTTTCATAAGACATTGGTATGATTCCTTAGCTGTTACATGTTTATCTTTTCTTAGTAAAAAATTGTGAAGAATAAATAAGAGTGATCCACGATTTTATTCACACAGAATGTGTACATGTGGCATCTAACATGGCTTATAAAAAGATATAGAAAATGTACATGGTCGGAGAAAAATGAGAGAATGAAGTATTATGATTTTCTTTGTAGTTACTCCAAAGTACATGGACAATTTTTGTTATTTGTCTAAAATATTTTTAAGTATTAAAAACTAAAAAGTGCCCTACAATCCCCTTTAAGTCAAATGGAATAATTTAATTCAAGAGATAAGCAAACCATATCCAAAAGGCTTATTAATACATTGAAATATTTCTCCCTCCGTCCTTAAATTATTGTCTTGTTTGACTCGGCATACGAATTAAGAAAAAATAATTGACTTGATTATTAATATTGGTATAGTGCGTACGTAGTTTCCTTTAATGGTCATGTGTATGTGGCCTATAATTAAAGTAAGGAGAAAAATTAAGGGTAAAATAGTAAAAGTGATGCCCTAAAAAGGAAAGTTTCAAATAAGACAATTATTTAAGGACGGACAAAAAAAGAAAAGCAAGACAATAATTTAGGGACCGAGGGACTACTAAAACAAACATTCTTATTTTGACCAATACCTGCAAGTAATGATGGTCCATAAAAACCTTGTAAATATGAAGATGTTAGATACCAAAAATCTGAAAGGATTTTATTTAATATTTTTGGTACCTTATTGATTAAAATTTAGATATGATTTTGCAAATCTAGACGAAAATAAATGTGCTTTTATGAAGGAGCATGCCAATTTTCTCTATTGGCATTATTTGATTTATATTCTTTCATATATCTATTACAACCCCTATTCTAATGAGATTCTTAAAGACACCCATAATGTCTCATCGGATAACTTTGAAGGTCTTATTTTGTGGAAGTGAGATTGCTAGTGTATTTAAGAGTAAAAGGGAAAAATATAAGAATAAGAATACTAGTTAAATAGTTTCTAGTAACAAGTAAGTCGGTTATCGTACATGTAAGTATCGTTCAAAGGTTCAACTACTTTATGTTATACGTGTATATCCATGGATATTTCTTAATAAACATTAGTTTCTTAATAAACATTAGTAACATGATTATCAAAACTAAAACGTAAATTGTGCTGGTTTTGTTACTTCAAAAAGGTTGGCCAATTAAGCAAAGCAAACATATATAGGCAAATTAATTGTCTTTATATGCCGAATAGCACTTTGTTTAACTTTATTAGGGTTCAGTTAGAGGTTTTAAACAATATGGAAAGAAAAAATATGTATGAAGGCAAATCATGGCAAATAGATTATTATTTATGAGAATCGCTTAAAGCATGGTCACTCTGAAGTGAAGTAGATAGTGAGCTAGTTGATCTCGTTTGTACAACCTTACAACCTCAGCTTAATATCCATGTTATGTATCGGTACGCAATCATAATTTTGGAAGCATTGCTCGATCAGATGGTTTTGTGAATAGTTGTCATCGACTTTCCACAAAATGTCGTGCAAATATGGGCTAATTATAAAACAATAACCATGGAGGCGAAATGAAGCTAGGGCAACCAAATAGTGAAGCAATATGGTTTGTGCTTCTATTTTCTTAATTATAATTTCCAATGCAATCAACTTCACCGACAAGGAGAAGAATAGAACATATTTGAGTTAAAAGGCTACAAGAGAAAATAATTCAAAAAATACATGGCAATAGTGGAACAGTTAGCTGATAAGGGGTCTGCAAAGCATCATTATGTTAAAATCTAAGGGCATATCAACAATCCGTACTTGTATATAATTCGAGCTCGGCCCCTAGCATTCTCATCAGTTTTCAAACTTATAAATCTCTCTCTCTCTCTCTCTCTCTCTCTCTCTCTCTCTCTCTCTCTCTCTATCTCTCTCTCTCATACACATACACACACAAATCCACCATATCAACTCTTTCTTGTCAAGTCTCTTTAAGTCTCTTATATTGGAGATTGTCATCAGCTTAAATTCCATATTTGTTGTTTAGTAAGTACAAGCGTGGCTACGTGACGAGATCTTTCTTGTACACAATGATAGATGTGTTTTTCTTCTTGGAATGTACCAATTCCAAATTTTCTAGAGATAGTCAAACAGTACACTCTGAGGTCGTTGTTCATGGCATTTCAACGAGTCTTTTGCAAGAGAAGCCATCCACCCCAACAAGGGGAAAACCAAAAGGTTCTGTTAATATCTCAAGTAAGAACAGAGCCAAATCTCTTGCAAACACCATTTCCTATACGAATGGTGCAAAGGCTGCTGCTGTTGACCCAGTCCTCGAGAGGTACAGAACAAAATTTAGTCTCTATTGATGTCAATAAGATTCTTTTTTGAGCGGCAAAACAATTTTTTTTACTTAAGATTAACCACTTAGAAAGATGCAATTGTCATATGATTCTCTTTATGTGATGATGCAAGCTCTCATGTAAGAAATTGTTCCTTAATGATTTCAGGCATGGACTGAATAGCAGAAAGTTTGGAGGTTGTTGGATTATTGAAAAGAGGTCGTTTTATGGTCCAACGTCATTGCTTGCTTCCCACCTCGAAAAAGAGAACAGAAGCTCGAGTCATCAGGGCGCAGGTCCCTCTCATTCAACTTTCCAGGATGGATATTATCGCTGTGTCTGCGATACTAGGACATTGACATTTGGGCGCATATCACAAGTTTTTTGTCAAAGGTAACAAGTCCTGCCTAACATGATCCTCTTTCAAGTAGGTCTTTTGGTTGCTTACAATTTTCCTACAGTTTCAGGAAATCAAATAAACTGTATAGAGGCCGAGAAAAAATTAATCATCAGGGAGAGGCTTGACGAGGGGCGGACTGAAGCAAGTGTTGTATCTCAACATGAAGTAGACATCTGTAGGTGGCCTCTGCAGATGCAGACTTTCCGCAGCAGAGTGAGTTATTCTTATGCAATTATTGTGTCAAGCTTTTCTGGATGTCTGAGGCTATTCCTTATATTTATGGTACTTATTTGAATGTTTGATCTTTCAGATGTGTGCATTACAATTTTGCAGCAATCGAAGCTTTTTGCTCATCAGTTCACTTCGCTGGTAGGTGTAATAGCTATTTTACTTTTTCATTTTACTTTCATCCATTGCTTTTGCATCTCTTTTACCGCATTATATAATCTCTCTCTCTCTCTCTCTCTCTGCAGATGACTTTTGAAATAATAGAGCCTGTTGGCCTTTGTACCGAACAAAGGACTATCAGCCAGCAATCAACTGCTTCCATTAGTGCAATGCAGCTACTGCAGCATTTGAGCAAAGAGCTATCAGCCAGCAATCAAGCAGTCTGGCCCATCTTCCAGCTCAACATCGACAGGGTTACATGAGCTGAAACGAGAAACGACAGTTTGACTCTGAAGCGGTGTACATCCTACTTCATTCATCCTGACTGAGGCATCCCTTGCCATCAGTAAATGTGGACAACAAGCAGTTCTTGAAGTCAACCATAGGCCTGATGTTTGAATTTTGGTGAATTTCCCTCTTGTAATGCTGGGAAAGAAATGATACTTGTAAAGACCCTCTATCAATCTATTACTTTAAATTAAGAAGTGGGTTTGATCAAAGTTGTATCACATGCAATTTATGAGTTTACTAAAAATAATTTTTCTCTTTCACTCATTATTGCTTCTTTTACAACCTTCTTCCATTACTCTTTCTATTTTCTGGTGAATTATCACACTTCAGGTACGTTTAATCTTAAATGTTTCTTATAACATTTCAGCGCTGAACTTCTCTTTATATGGTATACTTGAGAGAAAGAGAGGGAAAATAATTATCAATTTTATACAAAGTCGAAGCAACCCTTTGTTTTCCTCTTTTGCGGCTTTATTTTCTCAAAATTCTGTGAGCAGTTCTGAGGTGACATACGTGTGTTTGAAAGAGAGATATATTTGAAGAGAGAGGGATCTCTGATCCAAACCGAAAACCCAATTTCTTGGCTGGAGCTATACTGCCAAAATTGCGTACTACTTACCGCTGCAAGACATCACATAACTTATGTTCTGTTGGGGAATGAATTATTCAGTTCATACTTGGAATATAATGAAATTTGTAGTTTGCCTTCAACTGTGTTCCTATACTAGAGCTCTAATTGCATGGGTTTGGGCTACTATATTCCTTCATGAAATCTCACCTTTAGTGTTTGTTAATAGATGGAATCTATCGTTTGCTCCTATGCAACCACATTTTCCTAAAAGAAGAAAAAAGACCCAATGTACAGATTTCCAATCTGGTTGTTGCGAGATGAACCAGTAAGCCAAAATGGAACATGTTATGTAAAGAGGCATATGTTGCAGTTCGTAAGATCCTTCACACACACACACACACACACAAAAATTTCTTCACCAATATTCCAAAATCCACTTAGCTGTTCAGAGTCAAATCAATTTTCCTAAACTTAAGTCTCATACCTCAACTGTACCACACCTTATCAATTTTTTTATCATTGCGAAGGTTGCTTCCTAACCAGATGAGTTCAGTGCAACTGTAAAATTGTTATAGCAATTCAGATACTGCAGATCGATTCCAACTATGAAAACACCCTGCTTGCAAAGTAAGCAACCAATATATTTGATTAAAATTGTCTTTTTTTTTTTTTTTGGCAATTCTAAAGGACTAAATTTGAGATTTTTTGTGGGTATGTTTGGGATGGTGGTCTTGAGGTCTGTTTTGAGAATTGAATTTCCCTTTTGTAATGATTGAAGAAAAAATATGAGAGATATAAAAGAAACTAGTGGGTTTATAGAGAGAGAGTTAACATAAAAAACTAAAGTCCCTAAATTAGTAAATTTTACAAGGAGAACATACCATTATCTTTCCTGATTAACTTCTATATAACATTTTTCAAAACTTAACAAAAGAAGAAACGAAATATGATTTTACGAACATCTGCATTTTTAGGGTAGATTTGACCTATTTTTATCTATAATCTTTTTTTGTTACAACCCATAATATTAGTACGTTACAATGATATTGTTTAAATATACTCATGTCTCAATGAAATAAATTTTAAGGCTTATTGTTTTGGTAGTTAATCTTAACTTTACTTATTACGGCTTAGCTTGTGTTGCCTACCCTTCTTATTACCAATGACAACACAATTAGAAGGATTGTAGCCCCAAAAGCCATTTTAGGGTGTAATCTTTTAATAACACATTGATGTGAATTCTTAGCGCGTTACAAGTTTTTTTTTTTTTTTCTTGTTGAAAAATGTGAAGATGAAATAAGTGGAATACCCAATTTGCTCTCACAGGACGTGTACATGAGGCATCTGACATGACTTAAAGAAAGAAATAGGAAATGTCCAAGGTCAGAAAAAATACGAGAAGTACCAATACTTTCCTTGCTGATAATTAATCCAAACTATATGGAAAGCTTTTGCTATTTGTCTAATACAATTTCTTATAAAAAGTGCCCACATTACCCTTTGAGCACAATAGAAGAATTTAATTCATGAGAAAATAAAACCATATCCAGAATAGCTAGCTAATTATGCAAAAGTGAAATCATTAAATATTACTAAAACAGACATGATTGTTTTGACCAATCTCTATAAATAGTGATGGTCCATAAAAACCTTCTAAATTTGAATTTTGAAGATATTAGATATAAAATCTTAAAGGATTTTCTTTAAAAATTTTGGTCTACGTCTACGAATTGAATGTGTTTTGTTATAAAAACGAGGATATTCTTGGATTAAAAAATTCCAAGTTTCTATCTTCAATGCGAAAACAAATCAATCGAAAATAAAAGTACCAAGTATTTGGAGAAATAATGGCATGAAAGTAGAAAATATAACGGAATCAAACAAAAGGGACCAAAGGATTTACGTTGTTTAATCCACTCTAAGACAAACAACAAATCGACTATAAATGATGAGAAATTACAATAGAGAGTTTTCAATGTACTCACCCTACCTAGGACTAGGGTTATAAGGATTGGCACGATCCCACAGAGTACCACACCTCTTACAGCCCAAAATAGCCACGCACTATTTTTTCTAATACAGCCAAGACCTCGAGACCCTCGACCACCAAGTGTCCGCCGTCCGTCTCTCTAGTATGTCTATCTCTCTCGGCTTGTGTCTACAACAAAAGGGATTGATCCCTTTATATAAAACTAAACCACCACCTCCTTATGTCATTTGGATTCCAATTCCTAATTGGACATGAACAACTAAATATATTCCTTATTATATAACGAATAAAGTAAAGCCTACCATATAAACCAAAATAAAGAAACAATGATTCCAAGTAGGACTAGGATTCAAGCCATAAAATAACAAATCTCCACCTTGGCTTGAATTCCAGCAATCATCTATTCCCATTGTTGCTTGCCCGTCATGCTCTCCACCATGGGTGCCTAGAATTGATCTCGAACACACGAGTCCAAGCGGCCCTTGAACTCGCTTCATGAAATATTACCAAACCGAACACTTATAAAGTCTTCACACATGGCACCTTCACTTTGAAACATAGCATGAACTCCACCTTGAATGACACTCCCTTTTAGTAAATAAAAGTTACCCCTTTTGTTTCCACTCATGAGAAAACGACCACCACGAAAGATTTTCATCTTTCCATCACGAACTGTGTAATTGCAACCTTTTGAACCCAAGGAACCCAATGAAATTAAATTACTCCTCAAGTTAGGAACATGACGAACTTCAGTTAGCGTTTTCACTCCACCTTGAATCTTGATTTTAATTGTCCCAACACTTTCAATCTTGCAAGAAGAATCATCTGCTAAAAATACATCACCACTTGCACTCTTGTAAGAAGAAAACATATCTCTATTGAAACACATGTGAAAAGAACAACCGGAATCAAGAACCCATTCAGTCCGTAGATTATCACCACCCACGGTCACATTAAGTACTACATCACTGCTATTCTCGTCATTGCTAATACCACCCTCATCGAAAGTGACAATATTAGCATTAAAATTCAATTCTTTCTTCACTTCATCCTTGAGTTTTTGACAATTATGAACAACGTTACCTATCTCATTGCAATGCCAACACTTTATCTTGGAAGTCTTCTTTTTCTTCTCACCACCACTTGAACTTTTATCGGACGAATTTCTGACATGATTAACTTTGCTTCCCACATACAAAGCATTACTACGATCATTATTTTTAGAACCCTTGTTCGTAGAATTATCAGTTAATAATGACGTTTGTATCTCACCCGAAGTAAGCTTGTCTTTCCCATGCATAACAGTAGTAACTAAATGCTTGAAAGATGGTGGCAAAGAATTTAGCAAAATTAAACCTTGATCTTCATCCTCAATTTTAACACCGATATTAGCCAATTGTAAAGTATCTTGTTAAAAGCATTCAAGTGATCATGAATATTCGTACCTTTAGACATCTTGAAGTTAAACAACTCCTTCTTTAGGTACAACCGGTTTGACATAGATTTCACCATGTTGAGACCCTCCAAATAAAAGTAAATAGACTAGTTAGATTGTAGAAGTTTAAATGCTAGTGTAATTAAAATTAAATAAACTAGTGTAATTAAAAGTAAATAGACATCAAATAACTTTTAAGTTCTTGTTTTTCCAGAAGTTAAATTGCTAGTGTAATTAAAAGTAAATAGACTAGTTAAATAGTTACTTGTATCAAGTCACTTAGTTATGGTACATGTAATTATCAGTCATAGATTTTACTAGATTACATTATACGTGTATAGTACTCATGCATGGAAATTTCTTAATAAACATTAGTAACTATAAAAGTATCGAAACAAAAGCATAGTAATTGAAGGTTATGTTTGAATAGGGAAAAGAAGACTTAAATTAGGTCCGGTTAATCATATTATGTCGTGAGATAATAGTTGATGATCAAGTTCCTGTGCATGATGTTAATGTGTATGATACCTCTAAGGAACAAGTTCCTGCTGTCTATATTACTGATTCCGAACGAGCTTATTCCAGCTCTGAAGATGACGAAGCTGTTAACTTCACTAAGGCAGCTGTTGTTTCTTCCGCTTTGGAAGCTCTCAATCTGGACTCCTCTGTCCCGATCTCTGTTGGTAAATCTAAGGCTCACTTCTCTCCTATCATGACAAGGTCTAAGGCTCAAGCTTCCTCTTCCCTCCCTCATGACTGTTAACGCCCTTTTTTGGAATATTCGAGGGGTTGGTAATGATTCCTTTGTTGGCCGTTTAAAGCAGCTCATTAAGCTCCACAAAATTACTTTTCTTGCTATATTTGAACCCATGATTACAGCTGATCAAATTTTGCATATAGCTCGAAGGTTACGTTTTAATTTTTGTCATTCCAATCCATGTAGTTCGATTTGGTTGTTTGTAAAAACAGCTTTTACTTGTCAAGTTCTAGTTGATGGTTTCCAGCATGTTACAGCCCAGGTCAAGCGTTTTTCTTGGCCCTCTCCGGTTCATGTTACGTGTGTTTATGCGAGTTGTACTGCCCTTGATAGAAAAACCTTATGGACTGAGCTGATTGATTTTGGTTCAGCTTTTGATTCGATCCCGTGGTTGATTGGAGGGGACTTTAATATTATCCTTTCGCCAGAAGAAAAATTCGGCGGAGTGGGTTGCGATCGTCTTGGGGCTTTGGATTTCCATTCTTGCATTGCGGCTTTGGGTCCTTTTGACATTGGTTTCTCGGGTAGTAAGTTTACTTGGTGGAACTCTCGAAGAGGACGTGATTTTATCTTACAGAGGATTGATAGAGCTTTATGGAACTTTTCTTGGCAGAATTTTTTCTCAGACACTTCTGTTGAGCACCTATCTCAGACTTGCTCAGATCATTCTCCCTTACTTGTCCATATTAACAATGATCGGGCTGCTCACCCATCCTCTTTTCGATTTTTGAATATATGGACTACACTTCATTCTTTCACTCCTCTAATTCAGGAGACTTGGCAGACTCATATTGAAGGCCGACCGATGTTTTGATTTGCAAAAAAATTAAATATTGTCCATCGTGCTCTTATTTCTTGGAATCGCACTATTTTTGATAATATTTTTCAGCAACTTCAACGTGCTGAAGATGATGTTAAAGACTGTGAGCTTCTGTTTAAGATTGATCCCTCCCCTGAGAACCGTTCAGCTATGACTTTGGCTCAGGCTTCTCTTCAGCGTCATCTAAAGCTTGAGGAAGATTATTGGAAGCAAAAGGCTAGGATAAAATGGCTCCGAGATGGGGATGGTAATACTAAGTTATTTCACGCTTCAATTCAGCAGGCTCGTTGTAAACTTCATATTCACTCTATTCATGATGCGCAAGGGATGCTAATTGATTCTGCTGATGACATCAAACAACAAGCTGTAGCTCATTTCCAATTGCAGCTTCAAGCTATACAAACGGTTGACAATGATCTTTTAGATGTTATCCCCGCTTTGGTTACTCATGAGATGAATGATGACCTTTCTAGGACTCCATCTTTAGAAGAGGTTTGAGCTGCTGTTCTCTCTATGGATGGTGATAGTGCTGCTGGTCCAGATGGATTCTCTGGTACCTTTTTCACTTACTGTTGGGACATTATCAGTCATGATTTTTATTCGGCCATCTTGGAATTTTTTTGTGGTTTTTCTTTGCCCCGGAGCTGGTCTAGTACTATGATTGTTATGACCCCGAAGAATGATAATCCCTCGAGCTTCAGGGAATTCCGCCCTACCAGTTTGTGCAATTTTTGCAATAAGGTTATCTTGAAACTTCTGTCTATCCGTATGGCTTCTATTTTGCTTGTCATCATTTCAGAAAATCAGAGTGGTTTTGTGAAAGGCCGTCTTATTCAGGATATTATTCTTCTGGCTCTAGAACTTATGTCGCATCTTGAGAAGAAAGTCACGGGCTCAAATATTGTGGTTAAAATAGACATGGCGAAAGCTTTTGACCGAGTTTCGTGGTTTTTTCTTATCAAAGTGCTATGTCGGTTTGGTTATTGTGAAGTCTTTATCAACTTGATTTGGCATCTCATTTCGAATAACTGGTTTTCTGTGCTTGTTAATGGTTCTCCTTCGGGATTCTTCAATTCTTCTCGTGGCCTTAGGCATGGGGACCCTTTATCTCCAGGTTTATTCATTATTGCTGCAGAGGTTCTCAGTCGAAATCTTAATGCGTTGCACTCGGCCCATTCTAATATTGCTTTCTCATCAGCTAGTGGGTGCCCTATAATCTCTCATCTGGCTTTTGCGGATGACATTATCATTTTTTGTAATGGTCGTCGTCATTCTCTTAATTGCAATAGGGACATTTTGCTTAAATATGAAGCTTGTTCTGGCCAAAGCATCAACGCTTCCAAGAGTAGCTTCTCTGCTTCCTCCAGGATGGATCTTACGAGACTTAATATTGTCTCTTTTTCCTTGGGATATCCTCATAATGATCTTCCTTTTATTTATTTGAGATGTCCTCTCTTTGTTGGTAAGAAGCTTAATCGATATTTTGACTCGCTCCTTCTCAAGATTCGTGATCGGATTAGTACTTGGATTGGAAACTTTCTATCTCCTGCAGGTCGTATCACTTTGATAAATCATGTCCTCCATTCTATTACTACGTATCAGCTTGCTGTTCTTGCTCTGCCGAAATTAGTTCTCAAAGGCCTGGAGAGGATTTTTTCCAACTATTTTTGGGGTCAAGTAGAAGGTCGGGATAAGGCTCATAGGATTGCGTGCTCCAAATGTTGTACGCCTATTTTAGAAGGGGGAATTGGTATTTGTTCTATGAATGACTTATCTAAGGCTTACTCTGCTAGTGCTTGGTGGCACTTTAGAACTCAAAACTCTCTTTGGGCTACCTTTATGAAAGCCAAATACTGCTCTCGGCTTCACCCTTGTCTTGTTAACCAAAGAGGGTCTATTTCTTGGACCCGTATGCTTCAAGTTCGGCCTCTTGTAAAAAGGTATCTTCGGTGGCTAGTGGGTAACGGTTTTTGCTCCCCCTGGCATGATGCTTGGCTTGACAATGGCTTGCTAGCTAAACCTAATGGCTGTGATATTGCTACTGTTTATGATCTCTTCGATACTTCTTCAAATCTGTCTCCCACTGCCTTGAACATTCTGCCGGATGCTGACATTGATCAAATTAGAGCAAGTAATATTCTCCTGTCCAATGTCCAAGATAAACCTTGCTGGACCGCTGCTTCGAATGGCTATTTTTCAATCTCTTCAGCTTGGGATTTGTCGTGTGACCCTTAGCCTAAGCTTTTGTCCTCTAAATTCATTTGGCATAGCTGTATTCTGAGACATATTAGTGTCTTTTTATGGAGATTACTCCAGCATAGAATTCCAGTTGATGAGGCGATTAGTCGTAAAGGTATTCAGCTTACTTCTAAATGTTGCTGTTGCGAGTCCGATTTTTCCGAAACATTTAACCATGTGTTCTTATCTAGCCCTGTGGCTGTTGCGGTTTGGCATCATTTTGGCTCTGAATATGGCATTTCTCTGAGTTCTTTATTGATTTCCTAGGCTTATTTGTCTTGGTGGCTTTCTCCGAAAGCTTCTCCAAGTCATATTGCTATCCCAGCTTTGACTCTTTGGTATCTTTAGAAGAATAGAAATGTTTGGATGTTTGAAGGTCGTAGGCTCCTCAATGTTCAGATTATTCAAGCTGTTGCTGCTGATCTGTCTCATCTTCTTAGTGCTTTGTGGCTGCCCATCCTTCGCGGAAGGATTGTTAAATATGTGGTTTGGTCCAAACCTCCTCCACCTTTCTTAAGCTCAACACTGATGGAGATTCTAAAGGGAATCCCGGCCCTAGTGGGGGTGGGGGGTGTTGTTAGGAATTCGGATGGCCATTTGGTTCATGCTTTTGCCTCTTTCTATGGATCACTTCAAACTCTGTTGCTGAGGCTAAAGCTCTTCTTCAAGGTCTTCTTTGGCTTCGTGATCATGGCTATCGTGATGCTATTATTGAGATGGATTCAAAGATTCTTTTTTATTGTGTTTCTTCAGAGTCTTCTCCTCCGTGGACTTGTTGGAGTGTTATTCATCGAATCTTTGTTATCAAGAGGACTATGCAATTTCAATTTCGGCACTGTTATCGGGAAGCTAATAGTGTTGCTGATAAACTAGCAAACTTGGGATGTCTTGATCAGAAGGATTATAGTTCTCTTCTTCTCGTACCCTTCCTTCTATCATTAAAGGCCATCTTTTGTTGGATATTCAGGGAACTCCTTATATTCGACGTCGTTAGCTATTCGCTTCTATCTTTTGATTGGCTTTTAACCCCTATTGTTTTGGTTGTTTTGACTTGTACTTGCTTTTCGAGGTCAGGCCCATCCGTCCTCCCTCTTTTTAGGGCAAGGCTGGTTGTCCTCCTCAAGTTTGTATCTTTTTTCATTTAATAAAATTTAGCAGGGTGCTGCCCCTGTTTCCCTAAAAAAAAAAAAAATTCAAGATACCTAAATCTAGCTGGCATGGTTACCTGAAGCAGGTTGTACTAGTTAACCAAAGTAAATAGACTAGTTAAATAGTTACTTGAATCACGTCCTTAGTTATGGTACATGTAATTATCAGTCATAGATTTAACTAGATTACATTATATGTGTAAATTCATGCATGGATATTTCTTAATAAACATTAGTAACTATAAGATTATCGAAACAAAAGCATAATAATTGAAGGCTATGTTCGAATAGGGAAAAGAAGACTTAAATTAGGTCTGGTTAATCATATTATTTCGTGAGATAATAGTCAAGATACCTAAATCTAGCTGGCATGGTTACCTAAAGCAGGTTGTACTAGTTAACCAAAGTAAATAGACTAGTTAAATAGTTACTTGTATCAAGTCACTTAGTTATGGTACATATAATTATCAGTCATAGATTTAACTAGGTTACATTATACGTGTAAATTCATGCATGAATATTTCTTAATAAACATTAGTAACTATAAGATTATCGAAACAAAAGCATAATAATTGAAGGCTATGTTCGAATAAGGAAAAGAAGACTTAAATTAGGTCCGGTCAATCATATTATCTCGTGAGATAATAGTCAATATACCTAAATCTAGCTGGCATGGTTACCTGAAGCAGGTTGTACTAGTTAACCAAAGTAAATAGACTAGTTAAATAGTTACTTGTATCAAGTCACTTAGTTATGGTACATGTAATTATCAGTCATAGATTTAACTAGATTACATTATACGTGTATATTCATGCATGGATACTTCTTAATAAACATTAGTAACTATAAGATTATCGAAACAAAAGCCTAATAATTGAAGGCTATGTTCGAATAGGGAAAAGAAGACTTAAATTAGGTCCGGTCAATCATATTATCTCATGAGATAATAGTCATGCTACCTAAATCTAGTTGGCATGGTTACCTGAAGCAGGTTGTACTAGTTAACCAAAGCAAACACAGTTAGTGAAATTTATCGCGTTTATATGTCAGATTTCATTTTGTTTGGCTCTACAATGATTTAGTTAAAGATTTAAAGTATATGTAAAGAAAAAAATGTATATATATATATATATGTATATATATATATATATATATATATATGTATATATATATATATGTATATATATATATATATATATATATATATATATATATATACATATATATATATACATATATATATATATACATATATATATATACATATATACATATATTTGTACAAATATTTGAAAAAAGAATAGTAATTCTGAGATTACTTTAAGGCATGGCCATTTCGAAGCAAATCATGAACTAGTGAATTACTATTCATCGAGGTTAAGATCTTAGGTTGTAAGCATCCTTGGCTATATTGCATTACGATTTGTTGTTTGTTCGTCCTACAGGTTATGGTTTAGACGGTCAGATTAGGTCGTAGATGCTTCTTGACCATAAGAAAAAACCTACAATCAAGTGTTTTATATAACCTCGACTTTACATGACCTAGACTGCTAGAAGATTTTGATCCTAAGCTTTAGAGGCTCCTTGGCCAAAACACACCTCCTATCGCCTATCTTTTCTACTAGCAAACTAGAAAATATTAATAGTCAACAAATGATCCTAAGTTTACTTACCACGGCTTAGCTTGCGTGGCCAAGTCTTCTTTTGACCAAAGACAACACAATTAAAAGGATGTAGCCCCAAAACTCATTTTAGGGTGTAACTTTTTATTTACAAACATTGATGTGATTCCTTATTTGTTACAAGTGTTTTTTCCCTTCGTAAAAATTGTGAAGAAGAAATAAGTGTGTTACATGATTTTGCTCTTATAGGACGTGTAACATGACTTAAAAGAAAGCAATTGAAATATACAGGGTAAAAAAAAATACAAGAGGGAAGTATCATGATTTTCCTTGTAGTTAGTCCAAAGTACATGGACAACTTTTGCTATTTATTTTAAAAAATTACTAGTAGTGTGAGGGTCCCTTCTTTCTAACTAGGAAATATATTCCTTCTGTTTATAGGTAGTGACACTTAACCACAGTAAAATTGTTTTGTTATGTAGTAAAACAGTTTGATAGTAAAACAATTTTGATATAGTATATTGAGTTTGCACATCGAAAATTATATTTGCAAAAGTGATTTAAGTGTTTGAAACAAGTTATGATCTTATTTTGTTATAGAGACAACTTGGGGTTTGATATGAGAAAGGTTAGTTGTTTCTGAAAGAGGTTAGCTGTTTTGAAGATAATCAGTAATGTATTCATAGATAGATAGCTAAGTAATATGCAATCATTCAAAATTGTAGTAAGCAATAAGTAAATAGTGAGGGATAGAGAAATTGACACAATGATCTATAGTGGTTTGGATCTTAATAATCCACTATAATTCTCTTAATTATACAAATTATGGATGATACATGTCCTCGACTTTCTCCTACTAGTTGGCTCTCCAACTAGGAAACTTTACACAATGTAAACACAAGATAATAAAAGAAAAGCTTCTGTTAAATGACTCTGGCTAGTCGAATAGAAGCGAGCTTATATATAGATCTTTGATAACTTGTTTGTTGATCTATTACTTGAATGCTTGAGCAGGCTTGAAGTGATTGTCTTCTTTGAGTTTCGTGAGTATGTTGAATATGAGTGATACTCAGTGTTTATGAGACTTAAAGGAGTATGTGTATGTGTGAGAGCTCCTTGTTTATTTGTGTATAATATGCTCTATTTGTTTTCTTCATTCTTCATTTGAGTGTCCTTTATATAGGCAGTAGATTGAAATAGCTGGCCATTGCTCAACGGCTGGATTTGTAACTTGTGTTTTCCACTTGCTTGATCATGTACAGTTGCCAGCTAAAGTGTCCGTTGTCTCACAGTGAGATATTTGTCTCACAGCTTCTTGGTGTCGCCCTAACTAGGGTTTCTCCTGCGTAGTAGCATCCTTGAAAGTCTTTGTTGCCCTTGTATATGACCGTTGTATTAAACATTTAGCGGGTCAATTTTAACTATTACGTTTGTGTGAAACAGTTATGTTCTTCAATCTTAATTGTTTCCATTCCGTGAAACAGCCAAACAGCGAAGACCAAATCTGTTGACATAAAACTCTTTTGCATTGTTCCTAGCTAATAATAAATGAGGGTTAATCTAGCCTATTAGCATCATCAAAACAAACGATCAAAACAAAGGTCCGAACAAGTAGTGTTAAATGGCCTGAGTTGGCACATACAAAATTGATATATAGTTAAGTAAATTTTGTCATTAATAGGGCGTTGAAGTAATTTTGTAATTTACATGACCAAGTTAACTTTAAATTTAAATTTAAATTCAAATCATTAGCATCCAAACCACCTCATTAATGACTAATTTAGGGACTAAAAAGTAATTTGCTAGGCACGCTAATTACTAAAACATAATTAATTATACTCAATCACTTTTTTTGGACGTCCAAATTCAGACTGTTTAGATTTAATGAAAAAGTATTTATATTAACAAGTGCCCGACATTTCCGTTGTACAACAAAAGAATTTAATTCAAGAGATAAGAAAACTTTATCCAAAAGAGGTATTAATGCAAAATAGAATCCATTAAATATT
Organism: Platycodon grandiflorus; assembly: GCA_016624345.1. NCBI lineage: Eukaryota > Viridiplantae > Streptophyta > Magnoliopsida > Asterales > Campanulaceae > Platycodon > Platycodon grandiflorus. The sequence continues at coordinate 5,905,833 of CM028367.1, forward strand.
ACTCCATCTGTCCTAAATAAATGTTTCTACTTTATATTTTGGGATGTCCTAACTAATATTCCTAAACACTTTTGATGTACAAATTCTCTACGGTTCTTCCCAATCTACCCTTAAATTTTCATTTATTATCAGCACAACACTTCTTAAAAAAATCCACTTATTTAGAATAGTGGAACTCAATTAATGCTATGGGTATTATCATCAGAATACATTTTACAGTTTATCATTAATTACTAATGTTTCTTAATTTCTGTGCTTTGTCAACGAGGAACATTTATCCGAGACGAAAGGAGTATAAAAAACATTATTGGTTTTACCAATATCTGCAAATAACAACGCCCGAAGTGGAACGTAAAAAAAAGTAGTGGAGTGTAGTTGATTATGTTTTAGTTATTAATGTGCTTAGTAAATATTTACTATTTTGTCCATAAATTAGTCATTAATGAGGTGGTTAAAGTTGAAAATTTGAATTTGAATTTGAATTTCCTGGTAGTTTGGTCATATAAATTATAAAATTGCGTCAACGCCTTTAACATTAATGATAAAATTTAGTTAATTATCCTTTTTGGACAATCCCAATTCGGGCCATTTAACACTACTCTTAAAGATATAGATAACAAAAATCTGAAAGGATTTAAGATTTATTCTATCTTATTAATTAGATTTTAGAGATGAATTTACAAATCTAGACCAAAATAAATGTGTTTTTATGAAGGAGTAAACATTTTTTCTCTATTGACAGTATTTGATTTATATTCTTTTATAATTCTATTACAACCCCTATTATAATGACATTGTTCAAATACACCCGCACTATGTCTCACAAAATAATATTTAAGGGATTCTTTTTGCAGAAGTTCGATTGTTAGTGTAATTCAGAGTAAGAATGGAAAATATTAGACCTAAGAATACTAGTTAAATAGTTACTAGTAACAAGTAAGTCGGTTATGGTACGTATAAGTATTAATCCTAAGTTCAACTAGATTATACTATACGCGTATATTCGTGCATGGATATATATTTCTTATTGATAAATATTAATAACAATAAGCTTATTGAAACAACAACATAATAATTGAAGGCTATGTTCCAGTCGGTCATATTATCTCGTGGGTGATAGTCAAGATTCTTAAATCTAGCTAGCATTGTAATATAACTTGGAGAAAATCTAGTTGGAATTATAACTTGGAGCAGGTTGGCAAATTAAAACAAAATTAGGAAAATCAATCGTCTTAATTTGTTGAATATCATTTTGTTTGATTGTTTTAGGGTTTAGTTAGAGGTTTTAAAGAATTTGGAAAGAAAAATTATATTAGAGCTAATCTTGGCAAAAATAATATTATTTTGGAGAATTACTTAAGGCATGGCCATTCCGTAGCAATTATTGAACTAGTGGATCTTGTTGTCACAACCATACAACCTCTGTTTAGTGGCCGTGTAACGCATCGGTAAGCTACGTACCCTACTTTTAGATGCATTGCTCGGATGGTTTTGTGAACAATCGTTGTCGGTTTCCCACAAGGATGTCGTATAAATATGGGCTAATTATACAACAATAATTAAGGAGGCTAAATGAAGCTCGCTAGGGCAACCAGACAAAGAATAAATAGGCTTTGTGCTTATATATTCTTGTTTAAATTTTCAAAGCAATCAACTTCACCAAAAAGGAGAAGAAGAGAACATATTTTAAATTAAAAGGCTACAAGCGAAAATAATTCAAACAATACACGGCAATGGTGGAATAGTAGGGGTTTCCAAAAGCATCATTATGTAAAAATCAAAGGGCATATCAACAATTGGTACTAGTATATAATTCGAGTTCGACCCCTTCCATTCTCATCAGTTTTCAAGCTTATGGAGTGAGTGAGAGGGTGACATCTCTCTCTCTCTCTCTCTCTCTCTCTCTCTCTCTCATGGTTAGTTTTTGAGAATTGATCCTACCAACTGGAGGGATGTATAAGGTACATCTCTCTCTCCTCTCTCTATCTCTCCTCTCTCTCTCTCTCTCTCTCTCTCTCTCTCTCTCTCTCTCTCTCTCTCTCGCACACACACAAATGCATCATATAACCTTAAAAAGTAGCTTTTCATTTTTCTTATTAATTCATTTTAAGCCTTTTAGATTGGAGATTGTCATCAGCTTGAATTCGATTTGTTGTTTAGGAAGTGCAAGTGGGGATTGGCAACGAGATCTTACTTGTATTATACAATGATGGATGTTTTTCACTGCTTGCCCCGTGCTCATGTGGTGTCTCCAAATTGTCTGAAGATATTCAAACGGTACAGTCTAAGGTTGCTGTTCATGGGATATCAACTAGTCTTTTGCAAGAGAGGTCATCCTCCCCAACAAGGGGAAAACCAAAGAGTTCTGTTAATAACTCAAGTAAGAAAAGAGCCAAATCTCTTGCAAACACCATTTACCCAGAGGTAGGAATGACAATGACCAGTCATACGAATGGTGCAACGGCTGCTGCTGTTGACCCAGTCCTCGAGAGGTACGTGACACAATTTAGTCACTATTAATGTCTATATGATTCTCTTTATGTGATCATCTAAAAAGTTGTTCCTTAATGACTTCAGGCATGGACTGAAGAACATAAAGCGCAGAGATAATTGTTGGACTACTGGTCCAATGTCATCGCTTGCTTCCCACCTCGAAGAAGAGAAAAGAAACTCGAGTCATCTACTAAACTCTATAGAGGTAAGAAGGATTATCCGACCCAAAATTAATACAAATTTAGCCAGAAAAAATGATGGTAGTTGGTTGTTTAATTGGATTTACTGAACCTTTTTTTTTTCTCATAGGGAGATCATGCAGTGGTAGGAGATAGAGGTGTTCATCATTCGACTTCTTTCGCCACATCTGGTTCGCTCTTAGATTCAGAAGGTGATTTTAATTTAATAGATTTTGTAGAGTAAGAATTTCCAGAGAAGCCCTTCCTATCTCATATCTAACACTTTGTTGTTCTTTGTAGAGCTTGAAGTTTCCTTTTCAATAAACTTGTTCCCGAATGGCTTCACTGTTGGAAAAGCTAACAAGGTCAGCAGTTTTAGCTCATGAAAGTCAAAAAATGTCTACTATGTGACAGTTATAATTTATCATTAAGAAGTACCAATAGTTATAAACTTTTAATTAATCCATTGAAATATGTTGGTGGCTACAGGAATTGTTTGCAATACTCAATAACTTTATGTCCATATGACCGGCAAGCAGAATCATTTTTCTGTGTAAGTTACCTATTTGTTTCTGCAGTTCCTGCCTGGTGTGTATGTGCGTGCGCCAGTGGAGAGGGGAAGATACGCTGGAGGAAGAATAGAGAAGAAATGTGGGAGAAGGAAAGAAAAGAAGAAAAGAAGAGAAGAAAAGAGGGAGAAGGAAAGAGAAGAAGAAAAGAAGGAAAAAAAAAAAAGGGGAGAGGGGTATAGGGGCACGGCAATGAGGCAGGGGGTGGGGTAGACTAGGTTGGGGGAAGGTTGTAGTTTGTGCTAGGTGTGTGTGTGTGAGTGCGTGTGTGTGTTGAGTGCGTGTGTGTGCTGGGTGTGTGTGTGTGTGTGTGTGAGTTAGAAGGATTTAGTTTCTTTGTTGTCTTTGTGTATAAAAAATAAAATACTTGACTAGCTTAAACAATACCTTGTGAATTAATAAAAAGCACCAAATGCTTTGTTCCATTCTGATTAAGCATTAATGTTTAAGCTACTGTAATGCTTAATAAAATTTTATAATATAATTTTATAGTTGTATTAATAATACTATTTTAGCCCGTACTTGTTTGTACCTTAATTAGTTTATGTATTTGATTTTAGCGTTGGCCATTGTTATGAGTAGAAATTAACAATTAGAATAATGATAGCTAATAGTCGTATTATATTCGACTTTTAGATTTCAGCAAGCGCGAGTAGCAGTTTCATATGTCTATTCAGTATTTCGTGAAATACACTTATGGTTGAAATTGCTAAATGGTGTCAATGGCATTATAAAACCCATTTCCTTTGAAATTCTATCATGGTCAATGAGTCAACAACTTGTCATGGGAGTAACGTGACCTTTTAATTATTTGTAACTTTTGTACCACGAGGAATGTGGTTGGTTATCCGGATATACCTTTTTGAATAATTTACCCTTATGGGTCTTTTGTGTTCTTGGGAGCAAACCATTGTTTCGGTCAAAATACCGCTTATGTGATCATGATGTCCGCGAAGTGGCCGTTGCTTCCAACTGGTATGGGACAGTTGGCGGCAGCTGGACCTCTCGCTCTATATCTGTATTTCTTGTCCTTCGTTTGAAATGTTGTCTTGATATATGTTATGGTACATTTGACGATTGCTTCCCTGATAAATGAGTATTTCATGTTACGGATGATGGAGAATAATCCCTTTTGTTAATTGAGCAATAAATCGTTTTGACTAATCGTTTTCTCTTTGAGTCAACTCCTCCTTAGAAACTGGAGGGGTTGTATATGAACGTGCAAGTGAATTTTAGCTTTGTTTAATGAAGAAAAAATACAACCCTGGGTGTTAGGTCCAAGGTTGCTCAATATAGGCTAGAAGGGGGGGTTGAATAGCCTATGTCCAATTTTTCAAATTTGTTTCAAAAATCTTACTTCACTTAAGTTAGAAAAGTTTTGCAGGCGGAAGTCTTGTGAAGTATAGGACAAGTTGGGAATGGCTGATCTTCACAGACAAGATCGCCAGCTTCTCAACATTTGGAAATCGGAAATTTAAGCAACACTAATAATTCACAATCACACACAAGTAGACAGAGTATTTAATATGGTTCACACTTATAAATAAGTGCTACGTCCACAACCAAAGTGGTCAACTTTGGATTTGAAAATCGTGTACTAAGTTTATCCACTAGATATTTTACAAACTAAATCTCTAATGGATTGTGTACAAAAATTTTGTTGACCAAGTGTTTGTGTGGGAGAATTGATATCAATAAGATACAATTCTCGTGAGCTATGAAAAGCTAGGTGTTGCAATCAATGAAGAGCTTTAATGGACTGATCGTCTTAGTGTGAAGCTCTTCAAAGAAGGATGTACAGATAGGACGTTTTAGCTTTAATGCACTCGAAGAAGATGAAGAAGATTCAGAGTTGTAGTTGTTGAAGTCCTCATAAATGCTGCCATGAAGTCTCCTTTTATATGCAGGGAGGACCTTGGAGCCGTTGGAGATCTTCATGAGTTGCTCAATTTGAATTCAAGAGCATTTAATGCTCTAATGGTGTTGTTGAGCTCTGATAGGCGGTTCGCAAGTTACGATCGTCTCGACTTTTGCCAAAAATAGGTAGACGTGCTTGTAGGCGTAATCCTTTCGAGTTGTATGCCAAGAATGGAAAGCTTCATTAATGCGTTTTGCAGGTTAACGTTGTATCGCAATTAATGAGATCTTTGAGTTAGGACATATCTTCAGCAGATGACCATCGGACGTTCTTGGAGTTCTTCAATATAGCAGATAAAGCTTGGCTTGTATGAGCTTGTCCGATATCAAAGTAAGACTGCTGGATCAAATTTTGCCTATTTGTGCAGAGGACGTCCGATGTCCTATAGGCTATCTTCTTCAAGACTTATACAATTAGCAACTATAAGCTGTTCAAGCTATGCCTAAGTACAAGTTGCCACACTAACAGACACGCAGGCCCATTAGTCACCTTGTCTTAGACTTTTAGGTTATGGATTCAAGCAAATTTAAGCTAAAATACAACAATCTCCTCCTATTTGCTTGAGTCCATGACCCTACGAATACAATATCACCGACCAAGTTCAAGTCTAGTAATAACATGCTTGAAAGATTGATATATTAAATAAGCATGCCCTAGATGAACTTACATACAGGTCATTGTATTCAAGAATTACAAAGTGTTTACGAATAAGAAATTAAGCATCAGACACATGTAATTAGACTGAATTTAAAAACATGCGGAATAGGCAATATAGGACATGTCTTTAAACCAGTGGTTTAATTTTCATGCATTCACATAAGAAGCAGTTCATAAAAAGCATGAAAATTTTAAAATATAAACATTGTGAATTAAACACGGAGTTTAATTACAAAGTTTTTGCAAAAGATTATACCAAAAATTTATCGGCCGGTTCGAGAGGATGACCTAAATGATGCACGACCATAGCCTGCCGATGAAGATTGCTCATAGCCTCTTGATGTCCATCTAGAGTCGGCAGCCTTTAGTTTTGCAATTTCTTCTTTGGCTTCGCTAATTCATCTTTTGCGTCGGCCAAGTCGTAGGAGAGATCGATGTTTTTCTGTTTGACCTCGGCTAACTCTTCTTTTGTATCGCCAACGGAGGAGACGATCATTGTTTTGTTTGAGTAGGGCATTATGTTCAATAAGCCTAGTCCGCTGATCATTGTTGAGTCTAGCCATCTCCTCCTTCATGGACGCAAGCGAGGTATCAATGAGAGCAAGACGGTTGGAAGTAGTGATGTGCTCTTTGCGATAGAAGGCCAAGTGCTTGGAGGTAAGATTGCGCGTTGCTCGAACAGAGGAGTGAACAGCGATTTGCTGGCGTTGGGAGTGAAGCACAAGCTTGTAACCGGCTTCAATCATGTCGACGATCCGCATCATCTTAGTGGCGAGGTTGTCCCAATTGGTTTTGAAGATGGCAGAGGTCGAGGAGGAAGATGCGAGATCCGGCAAGAGCGGTTTGGTGCCGAGATGGACCGAAGGCAGGCATCAAAAGCGGCCTTGGCACCTTTCGAAATATCCATTACTTGAGTCATGCAGTCAGCCTGGACATGGGTGATGTGAGACTGATCTGCAGAGAGCTGGTGCAGGGCCTTGGTCAGGTCAACAGAGATGACCTCAAAGTCTTTCAAAAACTTATGAACGGCCTCGGCGGATAGGTATCGACGAGTCGGGATGACTCGGCTGGAGGAAGGATGGACCTGCGAAGGGGAAGGATTCTGGCGACTTGGGTAGGAGAGGGTGGAGGATTGGTGGCTTGGGTAGGAGAGGGTGGAGGATTGGTGGAAGACGGGAGTGGGGGAGGATGTTGGAGAATGGGAGGATGAAATGGTAATATGGCTGGTAGAGGGTTGGGATTGGCTAGGGTAGGTCAAACGAAGGGACGGATAATATGGAGGGATGAGAGGAGATCGAGGCCTTAGATGACCAATGAGAAAAGGAATAGGGATAGGGATAGGACGAGGTGAACGGTATAGAAAAGGGATGAAAGGGTTGAAGCCAAGGTAAGTGGTGACTACATCAATAAAGTTGTAGACCACGGGGTGAAGAAGGATGGAGGATGGCGGATAAGAGTGAAGACAGTGGTTTAGGCGAGAGAGAGAAAGGAAGAGACGGTTGATTACGTGGGGAGAGGAAGGCCTAGGTCCTTGTGAATTGCAACCCATTGGTTGAAGATCATGAGATCTTGCACCGCGAGTTGTGGGAGAAGAATTGGGACCAGTGGAGGAAGAGGTTCATAGAAAGCACCCCATTTAAAGATAATTTCACCCACAACCGGGGTAGTCAGGGTAGAAAGGTAGGGGTCGAATCGGCGGGGGTTGGGCTTAGGCCTGCTATCCCCGAAGGACAGCAGATCCCGCCTCGGGATGTAGGTGGCTATAGGGATTAGGTTTGAGGCGTTTGGGGTAGGCGGTCGAAGAGGGAGAGATAGATCGTTTGGAAGATAGTGGTTGAGAGGTGGTGGCAGGTGAGATGGATGGTTCTTGTGTGGGGGTTGTTTGGATGGGAGCAGAGTGAGGAGGTGAGGAAGTAGGTGAGGTGGTAGTGGTAGTAGGCAGAGGTGGTGAAGCTGGTGGAGAGGTTATATCAGCAGATTCGTCGAAGTGCACTCTTTTCTTTGCACCCTTTTTAAAGCGCTTGCCATGAGTGGACTTTGAAGGTGAAGAAGAGGCAGAAGTAGGAAGTGGAGAGGATTTGGTGGGAACTGCTGGTAGGGGAACAGCCGACGGGGAAACGGCTGGAGTGGAAACAGCAGGTGCAGATACGGCTGGTGTGGAAGAAGAGGTGGATGAGACTTTAGGAAGGCCAAAGGATTCGTCTGTGGGTAGGAGGGTTTGTTTAGGTTTGGGTTTGGATAGATCAGCAGGTTTGAAATTGGAGGTATCCTTTTCAACCTCAGATCTAGTGCGAGATGTGCGGTTTTTCTTGAGACGGAGAGTGAGAGTGGAGGAATGTTTGGCCTTTTTGGAAGGAGGCTCGAAGGTTCATAGGGATCATGATCAAGTTTCCGAGATCAAAATTCTCAGGAAGTTCAGCCCTATAGGTTTAGGCTCCTCCTCGCTGGCTCGGTCTCGAACATGTGACTTTTCGCTTACCCTTGCCGCTTGGGTAGAGGTGCCACTAGTGGAAGAAGCGGCAGCAGCGCGACTATTGTTCGTTTGGCCATATCATCCCGGTAGCGGGTAACGTTGTTGGTGAAAACGTAGGTGTTAGACACCTTGATGAGGTCGTCAGTGATAACTTTATCATCGATTTCTTCAAATCTGCGAAGAATGATATTGATGACCCTTACGAAAGGTCGTCGCATAGAGGGGTTGGATTGGACGTCAGCAACACTTTGAGATAGCATAGAGAAGACGATTTTTGCCCAGTTAAGCTGCTTTCGAAGAATCACGGCTTTGGTCCACAGTTGTTGAGATGTAAAAATGTCTCTTGCCCCATTCTTGAAGAGAATGCTCTTATCGATCAGATGACTGATGTGATAAGCATTTTCAGGGAAGAGATTCCTGGACATCTCAGAAAACCTTTCAGGTTGAGCAGATCCTCGCATCATTTCCCAAGCAAGCGTTGATTCAGCATCGGTTAAGTCTAGTTTGCCTTCAATAGGCAGTTCAAGGATTGCCCCAATATCCTTATAGGTCAATCTGATGTAATGGCCTCTGATGTAACCTTTGATGTAGCTTAGGTTGACCGGTTCATTGGTATTGGCTGGAGGAGGAGGCAGGATCATCCTTGTGTAAAATTCCTCGGCTAAAGCATTGTAGTGGGTATCATGAAGTTGGAACAAGGGAAGAAGCCCACATTCATTAAATCCTTGCGGGGGCATCACCGCGGATGTGCGATAATGGAATCTCGGTCGATTGTCATCCCAGGATGATAACTTGACCAGGAAGGATTCTCGTGGAAGATTTTCACTGTTTAGCCCTAGATGGCTTAGCGATGCAGAGGATGACGTTGTGTCGGTAGCCTTGGAAGATTTAGTCCTTGCCTATACGGTTGGTGGATATGAGAACAAGACATAGATATAAGAAGGTATGATTAAATACGGCCGATGTGAGTGATCGATATTAACACAAACAGTAATCGTTCGATTAAAACCCAAAACATGTGCGTATGATGACAAATGACAAGAACAGTTCATGAACTGGGTTTCAAAATATCTACCTATTTTGTCATTTTTAAGTAAACGGGATTGTGTAAGCTGAAGACATAATATCAAAGAAAGCCGAAGTCACAATTTTATGCTACATAAACAAGATTCAAACATCAATTTCAAGATTTTGCAGTTCATCAATGAGGTATAGTTCGAAATAGCGCAAATTAGGTTAATGCAAATCATAAAACTTGATTTAAATGAATTAGAAGGTGTAGAAATCTTTACCATTGATGATTTCTGCTTAAGAACAAGAGAAATTTGAAGTTTTGAGAAGATTTGGGAAGATTGCATTGGAAGTCGAGAGGTTTTTGAAAACTCGCAAATGGCGGTTTTGAAAAATGTGAAGAAATCTTGTATCATTCGCCTTTTTGTACTTCGACAAGTTAATAAATGGTATTTGATAATTTTGAAGTCCGCATTTATGACCGATGAATGACGATTGCACGACGCGCTTAGGTCCGCCTATTTTCTATAAAGACTGCCGATTTGGACATGTAAGGACTTACTCGGATTGTCCAATTTCTCGACGAGTTTCAATTTGCGATCATTTAGACAATTTTGTAAAATGATTTAAATAGTTAGTCGAAAGGTTAAGGATTGAGGTCAAGCATACCAAGCTCTCCTCTTAAATATGCAAACCTGGTTGAATCAAGTGGTTTTGTGAAGATGTCGCTACGATTCTCTGTAGGCACATATTGCATGCTAATGTTACCTTTTTCAACATGGTCTTTAAGAAAGTGATATCTCACATCAATGTGCTTTGTCTTGGAGTGCATGACAGATTTTGAGATCCGAGATTGCCGACGTGTTGTCACACATTATCGGACAATTAGCGATCGTAATCTCATAGTCAACAAGTTCTTTGTTTGATCCACAGCTTGTGGCAGCCTACCGGCGGCTATGTATTCCGCTTGTTGAAGTTGAAGAGGTTTGCTTCTTCGGCCCATGAGACAAGTCTATTTCCTAAGAATTGACATGTCCCACTTGTGCTTTTCTGTCAACTTTACATGCAGCAAAATCAGCATCGAATAGCCTATAAGATTAAAAGATGAATCTCTAGGATACCGATTCCCAAATTGGGAGTATCTATCGATATCCGATGATTCTTTTGCTTGTAGGTGAGACTCCTTTGGATCAGCTTGAAATCTAGCACAAACACAAACAAAAACATGATATCGGGCCTACTAGCGGTTAAGTATAAAAGTGAACCAATCATGCCTCGTGAGAGTCATGTCCACTTTCTTGCCCTTCTCATCTTTGTCAAGATGGCGTTAGTAGCCATAGGAGTCTTGAAGTGTTTGCATTTTCAAGACCAAATTTCTTGATAACATCCTTTGCATATTTGGCTTGACTGATGAAGATACCATTTGAACTTTGTTGAATTTGAAGACCAAGGAAAAAGTTGAGCTCTCCCATCATGCTCATCTCAAATTTACTGCATAAGCTTTTCAAACCTTTTGCAAAGATTTTCATTAGTGGAACCAAAGATAATATCATCAACATAAATTTGCACAAGTAAGGAATGACCTTTATGTTTCATAATGAAAAGAGTGGTGTCAATTTGACCTCTTACAAAGCCTTGAGATGTCAAGAACTTTGAAAGGGTCTCATACCGGCTCTTGGAGCTTGTTTGAGTCCATAAAGGGCTTTCCTCGGCTTGTAGACATCTTCTCTCTTGAGCAGTTTATGAATCCAGGAGGTTGCTCTACATAGACTTCTTCTTGAAGTTCTCCATTCGAAAAGCACTCTTTACATCCATTTGATAAACTTTGAAGTCTTTGAAAGAGGCATAGGCCAAGAATAATCGATAGCTTCTAATCTTGCAACAGAGCAAATGTCTCATCATAGTCAATACCCTCCTCCCGTCTATATCCTTGGGCTACCGGTCTTGCCTTGTTTCTTGTAATATTGCCGTTTTCATCCATTTTGTTTCGAAAACCCACTTTGTGCCAATAACTCGCTTGTTCTTTGGGCCTAGGGACCAGTGACCGACTTGGCATCCGTCAAATTGGTTTAGCTCTTCTTGCATAGCTTACCCACTTGGATCTTCGAGCTTCATCAATCTTTTGGGTTCGATGTTAGATACAAATGCGTAGAATACATGCATTCATTCCTTGAAGCTTGTCTAGTTTGAACGCCAACATTAAGATCCCCAATGATTTGAGTGATAGGATGATCTTTTACTTCCCTAACTTCGCAGTTGAATTTGTCTTATTGCATCGCAGAGTTGGATTCTTGAGAAGTAGAAGTGAGAAGCTTGATTTTCTAAAGGGTAGGTTAATTCCAAGGTAGGTTGTATGACTTCGGTGTGGAAGGCAAAGTGGATTCAGGGGTTTTCGAGTGTTCATTTGTTGGTTCGTTTGAGGATTCTAATAGGTTGACTCTTGGAAGTTCTTGTGAAGAAGGAGGATCCGCAGATCGGGACTTGGCATTACGTACTGTCTCATGTTCATCGAATCATTAGTAACCTTAGGAGCCAAATGTGGCCCAATGAAATCAAATTCATCAAAAGAAACATGTACGATTCAACAACTTTAAGTGAAGTTTTATTGTAAACTCGTATGCTTTTGAAAACTTGGCATATCGAAAAATTCCTTCATCACTTTTGGATTCAAATTTACCTCTATGTTCTCTACCATTGTAAAGAACATAGCATTTACAACCAAATATTTTAAAGAATCCAATGTTGGGAGTTTCGCCTCTCCATATTTCATATGGAGTTTTGTTATGAAATTTGTTTATGATGGACTGTTTTGTGTGAAGCGGCGGTGTTCACGCCTTCGCCCGAAATACATAGGCGGTTTGGCTTCAAAATCATTGTCTTTCTGCTTCAATGAGAGTTCTTTTTTCCTTTCAGAACTCCATTTTGTTGAGGTGTGCCAACCTAGAGAAATTGTGACCAATTCCATGGTCATCACAATATTTGGCAACACCATTGTTTTTGAACTCGTTCCATTGTACGATCGACATCGAGATATCATCCACCGAGTGTAGTCTTCAAGAGTTCGAGTAATGATGTCATATGCTTCATCTTTGGAGGACATCATCTCTACCCAAGTGAATCTTGAGTAATCATCAACTACCACAAGAGTATACTTGCGCCACCAAGACTTGTAGTAGTTACAGTCCAAACAGATCCATGTGCAAGAGCCGTAGAGGCAGTTGTTGATAGGCAAGGCTTGCTTTTGAAAGAAGATTTGTGTAGTTTGCCTAGTTGACATGCTCTGCAGACGTGTGATTCAGCTGATATCTTAGGCAAACCGACAACTAGATTGTCTTTTGATAGCTTCTCCAGGTATTTGAAATTTAGATGACTAAGCCTTTTGTGCCATAACCAGCTGTTGTCAGATGATGACCTAGCAACCAAGCATAGATTTGATTTTCTTCCAACAAAGATTTAGGTCAACAAAGATAGACATTCCCTTTTCGAATCTGTCGGGATAGTTGAACATGTCTCATTGTCCTTTATGAGACATTGACTGAGGAAAAGCGACAGTTAGACCTTTATCACGAAATTGTGATATGCTCGGGTGTGCTTTAAACCTTCAACTAGAGAGACTTTGTTGATAGAAAGATTGCCTCTGATTATACTTCCATAACCAATGGTCTTCCCTTTTGAGTTATCTCCAAATATGACTGAGGGACCCTTTGCTTCAACAATGCTTGAGAGAAGATTTGGATCACCAGTCATATGCTTTGAGCATCCACTGTCTAGATACCATAGATCTTTCTCTTCTTCATTGACACCATAAAGCATTCTGAAATATAGACATTTAAGAATATGGTCCCCTTTTATTTTTGGGTCCTCAAGGTTAGCAACCTTTTGGGATCCACACCTGTTTAACCTTTGGAGGAGTAAATCCTCTAGATTTAGGTGTGAATCTCAGAAGGCATTCATGAATCTCATGACCATGGCTTTTGCAGAAAGAGCATTTGTGAAATCCTTCAACATGAGTAATGATTTCTTTTTGAGGCTTCCTATTATCGCCAGCTTTGGAATGACCTTTGCGATAATTGGCCTATAGGACTTAGGCTGATAATGCCTTTTCTTGTTGATGTTAGGTTTACCATAGGTAGACCTCTTATCAAAAGATTTTGTATTTACAGGCACATGTCCTTTAAGCTTTTTATCGGCAGAATTCACTTCTTTTGCCCTTTTATAGGCAGTGTTGAGATCAGCAGTCTTGCCTTTGACAAATTTAATAGGTTTGAGCTGAGAATTCCTAGACTTGCTATTAGTCATCCCTGTTTCCTTAGGGTGACTAATGGCAGGTTTCAGTTGCTCGACTCCTATTAGCGAGTCATTCGGCGATTGCTTTCTTTTGGACTTGTCTTTTGTGTTCTTGGGATAAACAAAAGGAACTTTGTTAAACCCAAGTCCTTGCCTTTTGGGAGACTGCTGGTCATAAGAAACTTCTTCAGCCGATTCTTTAGCAATTACTTCAGATGTCTCATCTTTTTGAGAACTAGAAGGACTACCTACATTGAACTCACTTTGGAAACCGATACCAGTTTTGTCATCTAAAGTTTTTTGGTTTGAGAGAATGGTATCAAAGTTTCCTTTAGAGTTATTCCAAGTATTGACAACCTTTTGAAGGTCATCTTTTCGAATTTATCTTCTTGATGTGTTCAAGTAGGAAGTCCACTTTTTCACCAAAGTTTTGTTCTCTTTTTGCAATTTGATACTTTCACTTTTGTCTATCAAGATCTTTGATCTTAGACATCAAGGTTGATTTCTCGAGACAGCTAGTTCATGCTTCTTGGCAAGTTTTACATAGGCGACTTTGAATTTTGAAAATTCTTCCAAAGATATCCTTGTTTGCTTTGATGAGCTCTCCCTTTGATGGGTCATTGAACTCATCATCATCATCACTGTCATTTTGTTGAAATGGTAGTGACCTCACCGAATCATGTGGTGACTCCCGGCCATAAGGCATATGTTGGCTTCTTCAAAAAATCACAGAGTCATCCTCATCGGTGTCGTGTCACACCAAGTAGGTAGGTTGCTTTCATCAATGTCTTCACCACCATCCCTTTTTGTTTTTGAAATTTAGACTCGGGACGTTTCTTATAAAATTCATACTTTGGCTTAGGACATTGAGACGCAAAGTGGCCTGGTTTCCTACAATTAAAACAAACTAGCTCATTGTCCTTTTGGTGGTCTGCGATTTATAAGGAGCGAGAACTTTTCGGTTGAGCGGTTGTTTTATAAGGAACGGCAGTTTGTGAGAAGACCGCCTATGTGATGATGATTTATTAAACCTTTTGAAACGTTGATATTTCTTTACAAACATAGCAAAGGCTTCGTCGTAAAGAATATCATCATCTTCACCGGATGTAGAAGGTGTTTCATCGGGTTTTGAACAGAAGGTTCAAGAGATAGGTGGTAGGGACAAGTTTTTGAAACTCTTTTCCAATTCTTGAGCTTGTTGGATCTCAAGCTCATAAACCGAAAGACTAGCATAAAGGTTTCTAAGAGTCGGTTTGTTTAAATCTTTTGACTCTTTCATGGCGATAATTTTAACATGCCATAAACCGCCTAGTGCATTTAGAAATCTCATGTTTATTTCTTTCTTTTCATACTTCTTTCCTAAGGAATAGCAAGAGTTGACTACCTCATAGAATCGTCATAGGCGTAGAGACTCTTTGGGATCCTTTTGAAGGAGTCAAACTTCGGATGCAGGTGTATAATTTGTTATTCTTTGTCTCTCCATCACCTTCAAGATATTCAAGGATGGCTTCCCACATCTCCTTTCGTGTTCGGTTGATAATCTGGCGGTACGTGCTTATATCGACACGGCTAGTAATGATGTTGATGGCCTTTCCATCCGAGCATCATTCTTTCGTCTTCATCATCCCACTCCTCTTCGGCTTTGGTACTTCAGTTCAGCAGTTGCATCTACCGCGG
This sequence comes from Platycodon grandiflorus, assembly GCA_016624345.1. NCBI lineage: Eukaryota > Viridiplantae > Streptophyta > Magnoliopsida > Asterales > Campanulaceae > Platycodon > Platycodon grandiflorus. The sequence goes on from CM028367.1 coordinate 5,921,097, forward strand.
CCAGTGTATTGGGCTTCATTGGAATTCTGGGTCCATCTGTGACACATTTCCACAAACGTTTGTCAATTGAATTCATATGTCTTTTGACTTTATCTTTCCAGATGTCAAAGTGAACTTCATCCAAGACAGGACAATGGTTCACGTTTGAAGTTTCCAACATTTGGTGAGCAGCCATGATCTTTAATCTCTCAAGAGGTTAATCTCGGAAAAACAAGTTTTCAAAGAGTTAAGCTCTGATACCAATTGTTAGGTCCAAGGTTGCTCAATATAGGCTAGAAGGGGGGGTTGAATAGCCTATGTCCAATTTTTCAAATTTGTTTCAAAAATCTTACTTCACTTAAGTTAGAAAAGTTTTGCAGGCGGAAGTCTTGTGAAGTATAGGACAAGTTGGGAATGGCTGATCTTCACAGGACAAGATCAGCAGTTCTCAACAGTTTGGAAATCTGGAAATTTAAGCAACACTAATAATTCACAATCACACACAAGTAGACAGAGTATTTAATATGGTTCACACTTATAAATAAGTGCTACGTCCACAACCAAAGTGGTCAACTTTGGATTTGAAAATCGTGTACTAAGTTTATCCACTAGATATTTTACAAACTAAATCTCTAATGGATTGTGTACAAAAATTTTGTTGACCAAGTGTTTGTGTGGGAGAATTGATATCAATAAGATACAATTCTCGTGAGCTATGAAAAGCTAGGTGTTGCAATCAATGAAGAGCTTTAATGGACTGATCGTCTTAGTGTGAAGCTCTTCAAAGAAGGATGTACAGATAGGACGTTTTAGCTTTAATGCACTTGAAGAAGATGAAGAAGATTCAGAGTTGTAGTTGTTGAAGTCCTCATAAATGCTGCCATGAAGTCTCCTTTTATATGCAGGGAGGACCTTGGAGCCGTTGGAGATCTTCATGAGTTGCTCAATTTGAATTCAAGAGCATTTAATGCTCTAATGGTGTTGTTGAGCTCTGATAGGCGGTTCTGCAAGTTAATCGTCTCGACTTTTGCCAAAAATAGGTAGACTGTGCTTGTAGGCAGAATGTCCTTTTCTGAGTTGTATGCCAAGAATGGAAAGCTTCATTAATGCGTTTTGCAGGTTAACGTTGTATCGCAATTAATGAGATCTTTGAGTTAGGACATATCTTCGAGATGACCATCGGACGTTCTTGGAGTTCTTCAATATAGCAGATAAAGCTTGGCTTGTATGAGCTTGTCCGATATCAAAGTAAGACTGCTGGATCAAATTTTGCCTATTTGTGCAGAGGACGTCCGATGTCCTATAGGCTATCTTCTTCAAGACTTATACAATTAGCAACTATAAGCTGTTCAAGCTATGCCTAAGTACAAGTTGCCACACTAACAGACACGCAGGCCCATTAGTCACCTTGTCTTAGACTTTTAGGTTATGGATTCAAGCAAATTTAAGCTAAAATACAACACTGGGACACAATTTCCAAAACTTAAGATTTGATGTATATTATTGAATATTAGTATTTACTAGTAAATAACCTGTGCTTGAAGCACGGGAATTTTATTAAGGAATTAAGTTCTTTATATAGAGAAAAAAAATGGAAAAAATTTAAGTTGCAGACATACCCTCTTCATGGATAGCCTCGATGAAGAATTAGAGAAATTAAAGGTCTTCCTAGTAGGTTATTTCTGAACCCATGGGTGGTTGTGTTGGGGAGGGGGAGGGGGTGGGGGAGGGTGGTAGTTATGTACTTATAGACTCCCAAAACAGCGGTAAAAGTAAAGGACTTTAAAATTAGATTGAATGAATAACTTTATCGAATTAAAAGAAAAAAAATTAGTTTGTGAAATGAACAGATAACATCTGAGTCATAGTTAATATAGCAATTTTGTAGTACGATTCATAGTTAGTTAAATATGGGATGTGTACAATATGTTAAAATAAATGTACAACTTTTATTCATATTTTCATTATTTTTAAATTTAAATGTCTTAATATTTTCTCATTTATACTCTCTCAAAGCTATTAATATCATATTATTACATATTTATCACAAACTAAGTATCGCCCCGAGTCCGAGATCCGATGTTGAACCCCAACTCGATGCGCTAATCTAACATAATCAACTGAGAAGAGCGAGCCGCAAAATCTCAAAATCAAAACTAAGTAGCTGAATACTAAAATAAACCTGAGCTTCAAATGCTCGAATACAAACCACAACTAAATAAAATCCTCAACGGACAAAACACGTGCCGGAGAACAACAACAACACTAAACAACCACGAGTCAACAGACTCGAGAAAACCACTAATAAATAGATGAAAACGTACACTAGTACACAAGCTCGACCTAAGTCAGCATAAAAAATACAAGTCTAAAAAGACGAATTCAATTCTACTCTACCCAACATACTATGTTTACATAACTTAGTTTTAACCCACAATCTCACAATATAAGAAATAAATACAAAATACAAATTAAATACAACTAGCTAACCCCGAAGCTAACACAGCCTCATAGTGCTGGAACTTACAACCTACTATAGACACCTAGAATTCGTACACCTATTATGTATTGTCCAATAAATATTTAATTATTTACAAAATGAACTAACACAAGTTTTTATACAATTACAGGGTGCAAAATGTAAAAGAAGATGATTCCAAGGTTGGAAAGCAAAAGAAATAACTTCAAGGCACAAAGATTAAATAAAATTGACGAGGGACTTAAAGCATGAAAAAAGAAAAATGAAGATTCAAATTGTAAAAACTAAATCAAGCTTTGGTGCGTCGTGTCCTTTCATGGTGCACCGTGCACCAAAGGCTGTACTCCTCCTCTGCAAGTTTGCCCAATGTTGACGTTGGAGATATTTTCTCCGATCAAACTTGGTCACCAAGATAGAAGGAAGCTTCCTACAAAGCTTGGGCCAGAGAGTAACTCTCTCAATCCCTCCTATATATACTCACTTATCTTCTCTCCTGAACTCTCTTGATCTAACTTTCAAACTCTCTCTCAGTGAACAAACACATATACACATGACAGAAGCACACACATACACAATACTCTCTTTGTTCTCAGTGAGAAAAAAAAAACACACACACACACGCACAATACAACATAAAACGTACGTCTTACTTTCCTCGTATCGCTAGCAGTGAGACCACAACGATCAAGCTACGAACTAGCATGATCAAAACACGAATCAACAGCCTAGAACTTGGCCCGAACTCTGTAAAATGACAGAAGGAAAATCCTTCGGCTCATTATTTTCCTCCATTTTGATATGTAAATAGCTCGAATAATTTGTAAATGTGTATATAAATTAGTTTCAATGTGTTTGATACACAAATACATGTGTTATATCTGTTAAATTCAAATTTGGAAGCTTCGTTCTTTGTTTTTATATGTTCGTTAGCTTCCGTTAGCTAATATTCTCTTTTAGTTTTGTCCTTTCCTTTGCAAATGACTAACGGAGGACTAACGGACCTTGATCAAATGGATCTAATTAATCCAAGACTTCACTGGCTGCCTTGAATCTTCCCAAATTGCTATGAATTGATCCTTTAACGCTCCAATAATGCCTAAAAAATCTGAAATACAAAATAATACCATAAATGCACTTTCTTGGGCAAAATACATTTAAACTTCATAGAAAATGGAGATAAAATATAGGGAAATATATGGAAAATTATGCACTTGTCAACTAATAAGGTAAGGGATTATACATCTTTAGGTCCATTGGGTTCCTTTTCGCTCAATAGGGTTCCGTTAACTTTATTTTTATAAAGCGTTATTTTACACGTGATGCCCGACTAAATGTGGGTACTTGCTTTGTTTCCGTCGAGCCTATTTTATTTAAATTCCGCATGTTACTTTATTGTAAATTCCATATGTCTCTTCAGTATTTCGTGAAATGCACTTTTCGTTGAAATTGCTAAATGGTGTCAATGGCATTAAAAAACCCATTTCCTTTGAAATTCTATTCAACAACTTGTCACGGGAGTAACGTGACCTTTTGATTATTTGTAACTTTTGTACTACGAGGAATGTGGTTGGTTATCCGGATATACATTTTTGAATAATTTACCCTTATGGGTCTTTTGTGCTCTTGGGAGCAAACCATTGTTTGGGTTGAAAGATCGCTTATGTGATCATGATGTCCGCGAGGTGGCCATTGCTTCCAACTGGTATGGGACAGTTGGCGGCAGCTAGACCTCTCGCTCTATATCTGTATTTCTTGTCCTTTGTTTGAAATGTCGTCTTGATATATATTATGGTGCATTTGACGATTGCTTCCCTGATAAATGAGTATTTCATGTTACGGATGATGGCGAATCATCCCTTTTATTAATTGAGCAATAAATCATTTTGACTAATCATTTTCTCTTTGAGTCAACTCCTCCTTAGAAATCGGAGGGGTTGTATATGAACTTGCTGAGCATTGTTCGCTCACCATTTTTACAACTATTTTCTTTCAGGACATAAGTAGGTATGGAGATAACCCGTTTGGACAAGCAGACTTTGATGGGGGCAGGGGTTGAATAGATATTCTGTTTAAATTTTATAATTCGATTTTGAAGTTTATAATGACTTGGGATTTGAAAGAGAGAGATATTTGAAGAGAGAGGGACCTCTGATCCAAACCAAAAACCCAATTTCTTGGCTGAAGCTATAATGCCAAAATTGCATACTACTTACTGCTGCAAGACATCACATAACTTATGTTCTGTTGGGGAATGAATTATTCAGTTCATACTTGGAATATAATGAAATTTGTAGTTTGCCTTCAACTGTGTTCCTATACTAGAGCTCTAATTGCATGGGTTTGGGATACTATATTCCTTCATGAAATCCCACATTTAGAGTTTGTTAATAGATGGAATCTATCGTTTGCTCCTATGCAACCACATTTTCCTAAAAGAAGAAAAAAGACACAATGTACAGATTTCCAATCTGGTTGTTTCGAGATGAACCAGTAAGCCAAAATGGAACATGTTATGTAAAGAGGCATACGTTGCAGTTCGTAAGATCCTTCACACACACACACACACACAAAAATTCTTCACCAATATTCCAAAGTCCACTTAGCTGTTCAGAGTCAAATCAATTTTACTAAACTTAAGTCTCATACCTCAACTGTACCACACCTTATCAATTTTCTTATCATTGCGAAGGTTGCTTCCTAACCAGATGAGTTCAGTGCACCTGTAAAATTGTTGTAGCAATTCAGATACTGCAGATTCGAACTATGAAAACACCCTGTTTGCAAAGTAAGCAACCAATATATTTGATTAAAATTGTCTTTTTTTTTTTGGCAATTCAAAAGGACTAAATTTGAGATTTTTTGTGGGTATGTTTGGGATGGTGGTCTTGAGGTCGGTTTTTGAGAATTGAATTTCCCTTTTGTAATGATTGAAGAAAAAATATGAGAGATATAAAAGAAACTAGTGGGTTTATAGAGAGAGAGTTAACATAAAAAACTAAAGTCCCTAAATTAGTAAATTTTACAAGGAGAACAGACCATTTGTCTTTCCTGATTAACTTCTATATAACATTTTTCAAAACTTAACAAAAGAAGAAACGAAATATGATTTTGCGAACATCTGCATTTTTAGGGTAGATTTGACCTATTTTTATCTATAATCTTTTTTTGTTACAACCCATAATATTAGTGCGTTACAATGATATTGTTTAAATATACTCATGTCTCATTGAAATAAATTTTAAGGCTTATTGTTTTGGTAGTTAATCTTAACTTTGCTTATTACGGCTTAGCTTGTGTTGCCTACCCTTCTTATTACCAATGACAACACAATTAGAAGGATTGTAGCCCCAAAAGCCATTTTAGGGTGTAATCTTTTAATAACACATTGATGTGAATTCTTAGCGCGTTACAAGTTTTTTTTTTTTCTTGTTGAAAAATGTGAAGATGAAATAAGTGGAATACCCAATTTGCTCTCACAGGACGTGTACATGAGGCATCTGACATGACTTAAAGAAAGAAATAGGAAATGTCCAGGGTCGGAAAAAATACGAGAAGTATGAATACTTTCCTTGCTGATAATTAATCCAAACTATATGGAAAGCTTTTGCTATTTGTCTAATACAATTTCTTATAAAAAGTACCCACATTCCCCTTTGAGCACAATAGAAGAATTTAATTCATGAGAAAATAAAACCATATCCAGAATAGCTAGCTAATTATGCAAAAGTGAAATCATTAAAATATTACTAAAGCAGACATGATTGTTTTGACCAATCTCTATAAATAGTGATGGTCCATAAAAACCTTCTAAATTTGAATTTTGAAGATATTAGATATAAAATCTTAAAGGATTTTCTTTAAAAATTTTGGTCTACGTGTAGACCAAATTTAATGTGTTTTGTTATAAAAACGAGAATATTCTTGGATTAAAAAATTTTAAGTTTCTATCTTCAATGCGAAAACAAATCAGTCGAAAATAAAAGTACCAAGTATTTGGAGAAATAATGGCAAGAAAGTAGAAAATATAACGGAATCAAACAAAAGGGAACAAAGGATTTACGTTGTTTAATCCACTCTAAGACAAGCAACAAATCCACTATAAATGATGAGAAATTACAATAGAGAGTTTTCAATGTACTCACCCTACCTAGGACTAGGGTTACAAGGATTGGCACGATCTCACAGAGTACCACACCTCTTACAGCCCAAAATAGCCACGCGCTATTTTTTTAAATACCGCCAAGACCTCGAGACCCTCGACCTCCAAGTGTCCGCCGTCCGTCTCTCTAGTATGTCTATCTCTCTCGGCTTGTGTCTACAACAAAAGGGATTGATCCCTTTATATAATACTAAACCACCACCTCCTTATGTCATTTGGATTCCAATTCCAAATTGGACATGACCAACTAAATCTATTCCTTATTATATAACGAATAAAATAAAGCCTACCATATAAACCAAAATAAAGAAACAATGATTCCAAGTAGGACTAGGATTCAAGCCATAAAATAACAAATCTCCACCTTGGCTTGAATTCTAGCAATCATCTATTCCCATTGTTGCTTGCCCGTCATGCTCTCCACCATGGATACCTAGAATTGATCTCGAACACACGAGTCCAAGCGGCCCTTGAACTCGCTTCATGAAAAATTACCAAACCGAACACTTATAAAGTTTTCACACATGGGACCTTCACTTTGAAACATAGCATGAGATCCACCTTGAATGACACTCCCTTTTAGTAAATAAAAGTTACCCCTTTTGTTTTCACTCATGAGAAAACGGCCATCACGAAAGATTTTCATCTTTCCATCACGAACTGTGTAATTGCATCCTTTTGAACCCAAGGAACCCAATGAAATTAAATTCCTTCTCAAGTTAGGAACATGACGAACTTCAGTTAGCGTTTTCACTCCACCTTGAATCTTGATTTGTCCTCCATCATTCCCTCCTCCTTTGAAAGGATTTGTCCTCAAATCAATTTCACGTACATCAAATGGACGTATATCAGAAATAGAGAAATATTCACTAACATTTTCTCACCATGTAAGTCCACTTTGAATGTCATGTCGTAGGCTTGCTTGTTTTCCCCATCCAAGCTCACATAACTCCAATCACCGAGATCGAAAATTAATCGAACTTGACTTGCTCTAACTTGAAGAAGAAACACAACCAAACAACACAATACAAGATGATCAAAGTTATTAGCATAAATTACATTATATAACAATTGAGCACACCTCAAAGACAAACATCCCTTACGCCTAGCAATCTGATCATAATCAACATTCTTAATTCCCAAGCTATCACATGTCCAAGCACTCTCAAATACATTCTTAACATGAAACATACAATCCTCCCAAGTTTGTGCATGCTTAAGAAGAATTGCTCTTAATAAACATGATTTAACCCTAAGAATGCCATGCAATCCATAAATTTTGTGAAAGAATAAGGCAACATGGAAAATATCACCTAATTTGTGACATGGAATACGATAAACCATTTTCAAGGGTTCATTTGCATTCACAAATATAGAGCTTTTAGATAATCTGTAATACCCCGACCCAACTTCATTCTGAGTTCACTCGTGGTCTCTCGATGTTGACTTTAAAACCCTCAGAGAGTGAGGTGTCATGCTCGTTAAGCATGACGTGTGAGGTCGAGAATCATATTTGACGCGCGTTTAACTCAGGGTGAGTTGCGCTTTGTTCCTTTATCCATTCGAGATTTTCCTTGACATCGATTAGCGTTCGTATACGTTACGTCTTCTCTTTGGGTGATTGACCTAACCTTGGTTTAGACTCCTTCACGACTATTGATCACGTTGATCTTGTCATTAAGCCGCACGCCGACTCATTTCGAGTGTTTCATATGCCCCGATTTGTACTTGAACCTTTGTATGGTTGATTATGCGAGCTTTACGTTGAACTACTAACGTTGTTTCTGGAACTTTCGAGAACCTCTCTTGAGTATTTCGACCTTCTCAAAGACTTAGAATCACTTCGGGATCATTTAGGACCATTTCGGGCGTTTGAGCATTTTCGGAGAGTTCGGAGGATCTGGACACGAGCGATCGCCCTGGGCAGATCAAAGCGATCGCCCGCTTCCAGAAGACAAAGCGATCGCCCTGTTTAAGGCAGAGCGATCGCCCTGCCCCGTCCCTGTTCGTCCGGTTTTTCGTCTTTCTCGGTTTTAAACATTTTTAAGTGGTTTAAAATGCTCAAACAAGCCCGGGATTGGACCAAACACTTACCCGTGGTATTAATAAAAGATCACACTCTATTTTCCTCCTCATTTCTTCCTCCCAACTCGGACTTTAGAGAGAGAGCAAGAAGAGAGAGAGAGAGAGAAGATTTCGTGATATCTTGAGCTCCGCTTGTCGGATCGACGAGCCGTCTTCGCCGTAGCGTAGAGGACGACGAGGAGAACATTTCTACCCAAAGGGATCATCCGATCTGTTAGTACATCATAAACCCATCTCTTCTCCCACATCTTAGAGAGAAAGTGGTGTTAGAGAGAGAGAAGTTTGATTCGAGCTTGGTTCGAGTTTGGGATCATTGATTTGACTCCGTGGCGGCGTAGAGGTCGTCGAGGAGTACGTTTTCACCATAAGCCCTTGATTTCGTGGAGGATTTGCGGTGAAGGTAAGTAACTACAATGCCTTGTGTGTTTTACGAGTTGAATTGGAAGAGTAAAGCATGTAGGGGTGTTAGCGATGATATTGTGACTTTTATTGGGAAATATATATGTACATAATTGTCCCTACGAATGATGTTAGGTTATACTTCATTACTTGCTTGATTAAGGATTACGGAATAAAGAAAGAATTGGTGAATTACCGTTGAGTTAGTAGACTTCGAATAATAAAGACTCGTAGAGCTTGATGTTGTTACTAGTATGGTTGTTGTTGTTGTGTTGTTTCGGTTGTCCTGATAATCGTTATGCCGAGTAATAGAAACTCATTGAGGTTGTAGTATACTTGTGAATTATTAGTTGGGTTCCGGCTGTAATATCGCCGAAGACTTGTTTAAATTAATTGTACTTCATTACGCTAATCTTAAGTTCGAGTATATCGAATCATTGAAGTTTGGTCGTTTACGCATTAGCGGTAACATTACGAAATTGGTATGAGTAGTAGACTCTTCGTGCGTTGGGCATTGCAATTGATATGAGTTTGTAGGGACGATACTACGGTTTGTCCCGATATTTTAGATATTGGAAACAACTCTAGCGGAGTCAATATGAGATAGTATGATTGTACGTAAATACTGTACGAACTATATACTAGTCGTGACTGACTCTGGCGGAGTCGAATAGGACGTAATATATAAACGCCGATTAATGTGGTAATATCATTAATGTGTATAGTTGACTCTACGGAGTTGAGAAACGGATAGTAGTAACTCCTACATGACATATACCAATTCCTTACCATGTGGGATGACGAATTGACGGGTTCATGACTTAGTGAAACGTTGACCTTGGTTGACTTAGTCAAACATTAGCTGACTACGAGTTAAATCGAAATAAGTTGAAGTATACGACGATAAGAGTATGTAATATATTATGACGCGCATGAGATGAAAGATATTGTGTGACGATAGGATACTTAGAGATCCTTAGTTTAACGTAGCTGTGGCGCCTTAATTAATGGTTGTAAGTACGAGTAGACTTATCTTGTGGGGCTATGAGTTTGCGTACATGTGAGAAACATGTTACCTTATTTTGAGATTAGGATGAATAGCCTATCCTTGGGTTATATAGGTCCCACATTATGGACATCGTTTGACCGTTGATTGTAAGGTATAAATACCTTACATTGGGATTCATGTATGTGTCTAGCTATCACAGACACTATTTGGTGGTTGAATTGTACGATTGGCCTACCCTGCCGATTGTCTTGTTGTGTCTATACATTCGATGATTACGGACATGTTGTGATTGTTCTAGTATGAGATAGGACAATCATCCTACTTTGATGATTGATCGTAGGACAATCATCCTACTTTGATGATTGATTGTGTGTTTAGTATTTACAAGCACATTAAGTGGATTTGATATGTGATTCAAAAGAATACATGATGAGTTGTTGAGAATGACAAGTGAATATCTACTTGTGCGTTGCATTAAGTCCAGTGGCATTGTTTGACTAAACAAGGTGGGACGACCTATAGTCTTTACGAATTTGTTTTGTAATCGCTATAAGTCGCCGTACGGTTGCACACACCCCTCACCTGTTGGCCGCAGGTGGGATGTAGCCCCACTGTTGTAGCAATACGCGCGACTTTGGTTTGCTAGTTAGAACCCGACGGGATTGTGTCGGGACGTCGATACTACGTACACGGGTATCGAGGCACGTATGTTTTCTCGTGTATTGCAGAGCAGCGAAGTTGGAAGAAAGAGAAATAATATCCTTCATGATGTGGTTTAATTAAGTTGCACTTATGTGAACACCAAAGTGCTAAGTGAATTATGTGACTTGTATACTTTTAATATGATACATGATCATTATGGTATATAAATGTTATTACCATGTTATTCTTAGTGTTGAGCATCATGCCATGTCATCTAGTTGCATGTGATAGTTGCCGATGGTTGGTCAAGTTAGAATAGTCCCTTGACTTACCGGTTGTGGTTGAAATGTTAGGTAAGCCGGAAGTGCTACTTAGACTAGCTACATGTAGAGTTTGGTTTACTGTTGCATTCATTCTCATAGCATACAACACATTGTAGTGGCTTACGGGGTCTTTTAGACTCACTCTTGTTGTGTTAACTCTTTTAGATTGCAATCAAAGGACGACATAGTGCGATCGGTGAGACTTGCAGTGTGCGAGAATGATCCTTGGGCGCTTGCTCTCCGGAGCTTGTGTATAATTATGCTTCTTAATTTCTTAGTTCGGTGAACGATGGTTGATGTAAAGTTATGTAAACTTTACTTATGGGTAGCATTGTTCTGTAACTCCTTTAATGTTGTATTCTTTTGGAGACGACACTCGATGTCGAGCCATTTATTATTGTAGTTTTCTCGAGCATGTTAGCTCGCGAGTATTTGGTGTCGTTGTTTCTCCGGCTCAATAGTTAGCCGTCGAGGTCTATTATTGGGATTTCTCTTAATATTGTTCTTCGGCTTATTTTTGGCCGTGGAGATTTTATAGTTATTGTTTTGTTATTTGAGTTTTTGAAACTCAGGTTTTATTTAGTTGTGGTTTTCCGCTGCATAGTTTTGGTTTTGAGCTTGTGTAGCTCGTGCACTTCTGTGGACTTTAGTTGTTTCTTCTAGTTTGGCGCACCGAGTTGGGGTTTAATACCGAATCCCGAACTCGGGGCGTCACATAATCCTATTGCACAATTCAAATTTTTCAACCCAACTTTCAATGCACCATACATCCCCACCAAGTCAACCTCTAAAGTGCATCCCAAAAATGGGTCAACATAAGAATGATTAGGTATAAGTGATATTATGCATAATCTGTTACCAACTAGCTTACCAATTTTTAACCAATCACTCAATCCATTGTGACTAACCAAATTTTGCAATTCAAACTTTTTAAGCATGTCAAGTGGTATAACAAGCTTTCTCGTGAATGAAGTACCCACATGACCAATCAAATTACCAATACCAATATCTTCACGAATTTTGAATTCCCTACTAAGGTCATATGACTTGCCATGATTGTCAAGTCCTAATAACTTAGAATCATAAGAAGAAGGTAAGCCAAACCTATGAGAATGTGTATATTCTACAACAATCTCATTATGCGGATCATATCCCCACTTGTATCTCACAACCTTCTTACTTAATTCAGGAAATACATCAACAAAAATTTGTAGAGAAGAAGCAACACATGGAAGAGAAAATTGGGGTGAAATGTTAGTATAAAAAGATTTCTCTTTGGAAAAGAGAACTATCTCACTATGCTTCTCCCACAACTCCCTCTTAATCTCACCATTCATTGCATAAAAGCTCTCCTTTTTTCCCCTCCACTCAGATTTTTCACTCAACTCATTTTTCCCACTCTTTTTTCATTTCTCTCTCACTTTCTATCTTACTCTCTTTTTTCTCTCGTTCACCTTCTCTCTCTCCCTCTCTATCTCTCTCAAGTTCTCCTTTTTCAATTTCTTTCTCTTTCTCTTTTTCTCTCTCAATCTCTCCTCTTTTTATTTCTCCATCTTCCTCTTCTCTCTCAATCTCTCCTCTTTTTATCTCTCCCTCCTTTTCTTCTTTACTTTCTCTCCTTAATTCACTCATCCTTACTTGATCTTCCCTCACCTTTTGTGGGGATAAGGCAGCAAGAGTAAGGGTTTTTCCACCAAACTTGAAGGAATATTTATTGGAGTTTTCATTGAAAGAGACTCTTCGATCAAGTTGCCATGGCCTACCCAACAAAAGATGACAAGTTTGCATAGGTACAACATCACATAATACTTCATCCTTGTACCCCCCCAATTGAAAAGGAAACCATCACTTGTTTAGTCACCCTCAACTCACTACTATTTTCTAATCCTTGTAAGGTATAAGGATGGGGGTGCTTAAGAGTAGGTAGCCCTAATTTCTCAACCATGTTAGTGCTAGCCACATTAGTGCAACTACCTCCATGTATAATTGTACCATATACCCTACCTTGAATACTACATCTAGTATGAAATATATTTTCACATTGTATCTCCTCACCATCTTGTATTTTCATACTCAGCATCCTCCTCACTACCTTATTTGTCTCAAACTTATCACCAATGACATCACCCAATGGTAGCTTAGTAGAAGAAGCATTGTTTCTTTTATTCACTACTTCATCTTTAGGAATTTTAACCTTGAGTTTGTTTATGGCGTTCTCGACTCTAGATCTCCCATTGGCATTAGGACTAGGAATCTCTTGAGCACTACCCCTCCTAGGTCCTCTCCATGGTGGTTCATCTTCTTCTAACAACTTATCTTCCTCAATGGGTTGTCTATTTCTTCTCATTCTCTCTCTAACACGCTCATTAGAAGGTGGTTCTTGACGAACACGTTCCATCCTATCTATTTCTATCATTCACTTGTCTAATTTCCTCCCTCATCATCCTCCTCATCTCTCCCAACAAATCTGCCATTGACATGTTATTTGGTATCTCCTCATCCTCTACGATATTTTTTTCTTTATCTTGACTCATGATTTTTAGAAGACCTCACACACTCCCTTACGTGTATCTCTCAAAATCATGACACTCGTGTATCACTCAAAATCTGACTTTTACCTCCCCTCTTATGTCCTCACCACTCTTGTCTTTTTCCACTCAAAAACTCTTGATGAAAACAAGTAGAGTTAGAACAAAGCAATATTGGAAGTAAAGTTTTGAAACTCTAAAATTCGCAGAATTTAATTAAAACAAAGAAAAGAAGGGTTTATGTAAAGAAAAGGGGTTATAGAAAGAAAGAAAGAAGGATTCGATTTTTATTCTCGAATCAAGGATGTAGAGAATTTGTTTGAGAAGAAAAGGTTTTGTAGCTCACGGCCCAAGTTCTTGCTTTCTTTGTTTTCTCCTTTCCTCTTATTATTATTATTATTATTTTTTTGTCTCTTGGCCGAATTGAACAAGTAATAATTCTGCCTTTTTTTTGTACTAGGCCGAATTTAATAAGGTGTAACTCTGCCCTCTTATTTTTTTTTTTTGTAAACCAACCTCCTTTGGTACGGTTTTTGAAGCAAAAAATTGAAGAAAAACTCTGTTAGCCAAAAGATGGTTAGAATAGATAGTGTATGGATTATGGAATGAAAGAATTAAGAACAAGATAATAAAATAAGGATAGAAAGATTGTTACCAATGGCCTTTGCTCTGATACAAACTGATGTGATTCCCAACGAGACCCACAAGTTATGTAAACTTGGAACCACGCTTTCGGAATAACCTCGCGGAAACGTACGCCTAGGACTTGAATAATAATCAAAAGAAAGATCGCAACCCTTAGTTTCGTAATGAACTAAGAACCTTGATTGATTCAAGACCCTTAACTATTGATTAATTAAGAACTACGAATTAGAAAGTAACACAAACTTAACCCAAAGTTTGCAAAATGCTAACAAAACTATGTTTGTCAAGAAAGAGTTTAAAACTCACACTTTAATTAATAATAAAAATCAGATTTTACAATGAAATAGATGCCTAGTTATAGGTCTTAAAGAAACACTCCTAATGAACTAAGGATTAAAATTCAGAATTACATAGGACTAAAATACTATCTAAAAGAATTAAAAACAACTAGAACTATAAAACAAACATTGGCCAGCCTTGTTCTCTTCTTGAAGACACGGTTTTGGAGAGTTTAGACCTTGTAGGACTCCTTCATAGCTTGGAAACATAGCTGAAATTCGTTGGACAACTTGCACAATGATAAAACACGGTTTTAAGAGTCCATAGTACCTTGGAAACACCGCTGAAACTCTTGGGACAGTTTGCACACATTTTTGGCAGATTATTCCTTCTAGAAAACACGGCTTTAGATGACTTTTGAAGACTCCAAATGGCCTTGGACATTGGAACAAGTTTTTGACAACTTGCGTTCACACTTTGTACATGGTTTGTTGACTTTTGAAGACTCCTAAATGCCTTGGACATTGGAACACATTTTGGACAGCAACAAAGGCTTCTAGAAGTCCTCCTTTTGGGCTTGATTTGCTTGAAAAACATTCACCAATTTTGGGCTCCTCAATCATCTTCAATTGGGCTTGTGAAACAAGGATTGAGACTTCATTTATTCTTTTAATCCTTGGTCTTGTAATTGGACCATATTTTATCTTCAATGGATCATTGATGCTTAGTGGTCCTCCATCAATATGTGTGTAGGGGAGTATTTAATAGTTACTCCATTTTTTAATCATCAATGGCTACTATCATTATTATCCACTGGATCAAAAATCAAAGGTTGAGATTTATTGAATACTCCCCATATATATATATATATATATATATATATATAAGTTGGTGAGGATGTCTTAGGTTGTGACACCTCATATATAGTTGTTAAATCTCCATTCTCAAGGCTTGACCTTTGAAATTTTAGGGTGGACGCCATTAGCTAATAATTTTACCTAATTACTATACTTGTGATATACGGTATATAAGAGGCTTTCCTTTTAAAATGTCACCACTCAGATTAGTATTCCTAATTGTAACAATTAAGATTTGATATCAATTGAGATGTTTACAGGTTCTATTTAACACTATATAACAACTATGCTCTGATGTTGATTGGAGGTCAGGATAGGATGGTATCACTAATTAGCTGTTACATAGCTTTCATAGCAATTGTGGGAAACAGGTTCTTGCTAATGATATATAATGTTTTTTGGTATAGAAGAGCTAAGCTCTTATACCAATTGAAATGTCACATCTTGTAATAATCAGGTTTTATTATGACTCAAAATATATTGACAGGTGATCTCTTGATTGTTTTGACAACAGTTGAGAGATACAAGTTCTTATAAACAGTCAATTGTTTTAAGAACAATTGAAAGAAGAAAATTTCCTAATTTAAGATGTTCAAACCCTTTAAGAATAGATAAGGCCTTCTTGAGATAGATAGGCTTGTTAAAATGTATCTAATAACAGCACACTTGAATTGCGATCACTGAGATTGATCAACTCTTAACATAAGAATGATTAGTGGCGATAAGATGATAAAACAACTAGGGTTGGCCAAAATAGTTAAGTTGGTAAAATAGAGTTGTGCACAACGAAATTAAGATTAATCAGTGATCGCTAGACAAGTTATGATCTTATCTAGTGTGTGTGATGTGCTGTGATGATTGATCGCAACAAGTACATAGTTTAATTAACGTTTGAGCAAGGAAATATGAAAACTGTTAATTATAAGTTCAAGCACAAACAAACATTTAATGTAACAGTAAGCGATAAGTAAACAAGGAAAATTGACATAATGATTTTAAGGTGGTTCTACATCCACCCCTCACAAACCTCTGGATCTTGTGAGACAATAATAAACTATAATTCTTCCAATTACACAGATTATTGAAGTCTAAGTAATTTTCTCAATTCCTTCTTAACTAGTTGACTTTCTAACTAGGTTCTCTACACAATACACAAGGAGGTTTTGCTTCTTAATAAAATGACTCAAACTAGTCTAATGAAGCTATAAAGATGAAAAATGTACATGAGAGGTACAGGGCAAAATTTAGTCGCTATTGATGTCAATACGATTCACATTATGTGATCATTTAAAAAGTTGTTCCTCAATGACTTCAAGCATGGACTGAATAACAGAAAGCGCAGAATAATTGTTGGACTACTGGTCCAATGTCATCGCTTGTTTCCCACCTCGAAGAAGAGAAAAGAAACTTGAGTCATCTAATAAACTGTACATAAGTAAAGAAGGATTGCCCAACACCAAATTAATACGTAGGAATTAAACCAGAAAAATTCATGGAACTGGTGCTACTGGCTAAAATTATTGTAATTATATGATTGTAAAAATTGTAAGGGCATTAATCTTGAGCTATAATTGCCGTTTGTTTCAGGTTCCTTTTCCATTTGTATTGTCTTGGAGCACTTCACATTTAGATGGTAGTTGTTTGTTTAATTGGATTTACAGAGCTTTTTTTTCTGATAGGGAGAATCATGCAGTGGTAGGAGATAGAAGTGTTCATCATTCGACTTCTTTCGTCACATCTAGTTCGCTCTTAGATTCAAAAGGTGATTTTAATATATTTTGTAATGTAAGAATTTCCAGAGAAGCCCTTCCGATCTCATATCTGACACTTTGTTGTTCTGTGTAGAGCTTGAAGTTTCCTTTTCAATAAACTTGTTCTCGAATAGCATCACTATTGGAAAAGCTAACAAGGTCAGTAGTTTAATTTAGCTCACGACAGTCGAAAAAGGTCTACTATGTGAAAATTATAGTTTATCACTAAGAAGTACTCCCTCCGTTCTACCCAAAGAGTCTACGTTTGAAAAGTCTAATGATTAAGGGATATATATAAGTAGCATTAGAGTTGGTCATAATTATAAAAATATTTTAGCATAGTTAATATATTTGTACCACATGTCGAGGGTAAAATTGAAAGTTTTATGAAGATTGTAGGCATAATTTTATAAAGTGAACTCATTAAGTGGAACATCCCAAAATAGTATAGTGGACTCTTTGCCTGGAATGGAGGGAGTAATAGTTATAAACTTCTAACTAATCCATTAAAATATGTTGGTGGCTACAAGAATTTTTTGCAATACTCAATGACTTTGTGTCTGTTATAAAAACGAGGATATTCTTGAATTAAAAATTTTAAGTTTCTATCTTTAATGCGAAAGCGAATCGGTCGAAAATAAAAGTATCAAGTATTTAGAGAAATAATGGCAAGAAAGTAGAAAATATAATGGAATCAAATAAAAGGGAACAGAGGATTTACGTGGTTTAATCCACTCCAAGGCAAGCAAAACATTCACTATCAACAACGAGGAATTACAAATAGAATTTTCAATATACTCACCTTACCTAAGACAAGGGCTATAAGGATTTACACAATCCCATGCAGTACCACACCTCTCACAACCTAAAATAGCCATGCATTATTTTGTCTAATACCGCTAAGACCTCGAGACCCTCAACCACCAACTGTGTCTATCGTCTGTCTCACCATAGTTTGTGTCTCTCTCACTTTTGGTCTTGTCTCTAATTGACGTCTCATCATCTCTTTATATAAGCCTTAAGAAAAACCTAAACAAGTTGAGATTAAGACTCTTAATCCTTGTGAATAAAGGAATCCTTTTACAACTAGTACCAACTTATGTTAGGTCCAAGGTTGCTCAATATAGGCTAGAAGGGGGGGTTGCATAGCCTATGTCTAATTTTTGAAATTGATTCAAAAATCTTACTTCACTTTAAGTTAGAAAAGTTTTGCAGGCGGAAGACTGGTGAAGTATAGGACAAGTTGAGAATGGCTGATCTTCACAGGACAAGATCAGCAGTTCTCAATGTATGGAAATCTGAAAATTAAACAACACAAGCAAATCACAATCACACACAACTAGACAAGGTATTTAATATGGTTCACACTTATAAATAAGTGCTACGTCCACAACCAAAGTGGTCAACTTTGGATTTGAAAATCGTGTACTAAGTTTTTCCACTAGATACTTTACAAACTAAATCTCTAATGGATTGTGTACAAAAATTTTGTTGACCAGTGTTTGTGGGAGAATTGATATCTATAGGATATGAATTCTCGTGAGCTATGAAAGCTAGGTGTTGCAATCAATGAAGAGCTTTAATGGACTAATCGTCTAAGTGTGAAGCTCTTCAATGAAAGATTACAGATAGGACGTTTAAGTATTAATGCACTTGAAGAAGATGAAGATTCAGAGTTGTGGTTGTTGAAGAGTGTTGAATGCAGCAATGAAGTCTTCTTTTATATGCAGGAGGGACCTTGGAGCCGTTGGAGATCTTCACAATTTGAATTTAAGAGCATTTAATGCTTTAATGTGGTTGTTGATCCCTGATAGGCTGTCCTGCAACTTACAGTCTGTCTCCTGACACTTTGCCAAAAATAGGTAGACTGCGCTTGCAGGAGGAATGTCCTTTTTCTGAGTGTATGCCAAGAATGGAAAGCTTCATTGAATGTAATTTACAGGTTAACGTTGTATCGAAGTCAATGAAGGCTTCAACTCAGGACATGTCTTCGGCAGATCTCTATCGGACGTTCTTGGGGTCTTCAACATTGCTGATGAAGCTTGGCCGATACGAGTTTGTCCGATATCTCAAGGAAGACTGCTGATGCATAATTAGGCTGATGTGCAAAGGACGTCCGATGTCCTATAGGCTATCTTCTTCAAGACATTTACAATAAGCAACCCTAGGCTATTCAAGCTATGTCTAAGTACAAGTTGCCACCCTAACAGACACGCAGGCCCATTAGTCACCTTGACTTAGACTTAGGTTATGGATTCAAGCAAATCTATACTAGATACAACAATCTCCTCCTATTTGCTTGAGTCCATGACCTTATGAATACAATATCAGCTGACCATGTCCAATTCTAGTAATAACATGCTTGTAGGATTGATATATTAAATAAGCATGCCCTAGATGGACTTACAAAGGGGTCATTGTATTAAAAAATTACAAAGTGTTTTACAAATAGGAAATTGAAGCATAGGACACTTGTAGTAAGACTGAATTTAAAGACATGCAGAATATGCAGAATAGGCAATATAGGACATGTCTTTAAACCAGTGGTTTAAATTTCATGCACACAGAATAGGCAGATAATAATAAAGCATGAAAATTTTGAAAAATAGACATTGTTAATTAAACAAGTAGTTTAATTACAAAGTTTGTTAAAAGATTATACAAAAGTATATCAGCTGATTCAAGTGGAAGCTTGACCTTTCCCTTTTGAAGCTTGACCTTTGCCTTTTGAAACCCACTTTGAGTTAACAGCAGCTTTAAGTCTGGCAATTTCTTCTTTGGCCTCTGCTAACTCATCTTTGGTGTCTTCCAATTTAGAGGAGAGTCTTTTGTTTTTCTGCCTGATAAGAGTATTTCTCTCTAGTAGTTCAGTCAGCTGAGTATTGTTTATTCGACTCATCTCCTCCTTCATGGACGCAAGGGACTTATCAATATTGCCGAGGCGAAGATCAGTGGTCTTTAACTCCTTGCGAAAGTAGGCATTGTGCTTGATATGGAGCCTTCGTGTCTGACGCACAGAAGAGTGGACAGAGCGATTGGCTAGACGTTGAGAGGCAAGCACATGCTTGTAGCCGTTGTCAATTAGGTTGATGATCTGCAGCATTCCTTTGGATAGATTGTCCCAATTCTCCTTGAAGAGGGAAGTGTTGGCCGAGGAAGAGGCTGAGATACGGCTAGTCAAAACATTTTGGGACGCGGCAATAGCCTTCATACAAGCTTCAGCTACAGCTTTTGCACCCCTGGCAATGTTCATGACTTGAGTCATGCATTCGGCCTGTACATGGGTGATATGCGACTGGTCTGCTGACAGCTGATGCAGGGCTTTGGTCAAGTCAGCCGATATGACCTCAAAATTTTTCAAAAAATCCTCAACGTCTGAGGCACGGTAGAAGTTCAGAGGGGGAGGCTGGCTGGTTGGAGAGGAGGATGGGCCAGTGGAGGTTTGAGGATGGCTGGTGAAAGATTGAGGTTGGATTGGAAAGGTTTGAGGTTGGCTGGTAGAGGATTGGGATTGGCTGGAGGAGGTTGAAGTTTGGCTGGGGAAGGTTTGAGGTTGGCTGATGGGGATTTGAGGTTGGCTGGTGGAGGCTTGGGATAGGCTGGTCCAGACTCGAGGGATAGGGAAGAGCTTTTCTATGTAGATGACATGGGAAAGCGGGTGAATGAAAGAGGGAGGAGTGATGTAGGTGAATGAGTGAGGGGAACGGAAGAGAATAGGAAGAAGGGGGTTAAAGCCTAGATAAGTGGTGACTACATCAATGAAGTTGTAGACCACAGGGTGAAGAAGGATGGAAGGATGGCTGATAAGGGTGAAGACAGGGTGGAGGAAGAAATGAGAGAACGTTTAGAAGAGGGTTTGAGAGAGGTGGTTTCAGCTGTGTGAGAGGGTTCTTGGACAGGGACAGAATGAGTGGTGGAAGATGTAGGTGAGTGGGTAGTGGTTGTAGGCAGAGGTGGTGAAGGTGGAGGAGAAGAGGTGTCATCAGCAGTACCCACAAAATGCACCTTCTTCTTTGCACTCCTTTTAAGGCGTTTGCCTTGTTTGGATTTTGTTGGAGTGGAGGAGGCAGAAGTTGGTGGTGGAGATGTTGTGGTGGGAACTACTGGTGAGGGAACAGCCGGTGTAGAAACGACTGGGGTTGAAACTGCTGGTGTAGATGGAATGGCAGATGAGACCTTAGGAAGGCCAAATGATTCATCTGTGGGCAAGAGGGTTTGTTTGGTTTTGGATTTGGTGGATTGGGAGGTAGATTTAGGAGGGAGAGTGGTAGGTTGAGAAGGTTTGGTGAGGTCAGCTGGTTTGAAGGTTGAGGTGTCCTTCTCAACAGCTGCCTTTGAGCGGGCAGGCTTCCTGGTCTGTTTCAGTTTAGGAGTAGGGAGATGAGAGTGTTTTGGCTTTTTAAAGGGGGATTCAGCTGGCTCATAAGGGTCATGGTCAAGGCGGCTGAGGTCGAAGTTGTCTGGTAGCTCAGCCCCAATGGGTGTAGGCTCCTCCTGAGTGGGTAGCCCAGCAGAGGTAGAGGTGACCTTTCTCTTACCCTTCTTGTCCTGGGTAGAGGGGCCAGCAGAAGCAGAAGCAGCAGCAGCATTGGTTGTCCTTTTGGCCATATCTTCACGATATCTGGTGATGTTGTTCACCGTGAAGACGTAGGTGTTAGACACCTTGATGAGGTCATCATTAGAGACCTGCTCATCAATCTCCTCGTACCTCCTGAGGAGAACATTAATAACCCTTACGAAGGGCCTCTTCATAGTTGGATGAGCTTGGACTTCAGCAACACTTTGAAACAGCATTGAGATCTTGGCCCAATTGAGCTACTTGCGAAGGATCACAGCCTTCGTCCACATCAGCTGTTGTGAGGTGAAGATGTCCCTCGAGCCATTCTTGAATAGAATGCTCTTGTCTAGAAGGTGGCTGATGTGGTAGGGGCCTTCAGGAAACAGGTTTTTGGACATCTCTGAGAATCGCTCTGATTAAGAAGATCCCCTCATCATCTCCCATGCTGCAGCAGACTCTTCATCGGTTAATTCCAATTTGCCCTCAGTAGGCAGTCCAAGAATGTCTCCTACCTCCTTATAGGTCAGCTTGATGAAGTAGCCTCTAATGTAGCCCTTCAGATAGCTCATGTTCACCTTATCATTTGCAGAGGTGGGAGCAGCAGGCAGGACCATTCACCTTATCATTTGCTGTAGTGAGTGTCATGGAGCTGGAAGAAGGGTAGGAGCCCACACTCTTCTAGATCTTTGAGCAAAGCAGCACCAGCAGAAGATTCAAAGATAGAGTCCCTATCAATAGTCATCCCTGGGTGATAGTTTGACCTGGGGAGTATTTTGAGAGGGATTTGAGAGGCCTCAGCAGCCCTTGAAGGCTTGGCTTCGGCAGAGGAAGAAGTAGCACCCGCTTTGGAAGATTGTGTCTTTGCCTACACAATCGGCAGAGTTAAGAATGGCAGATATAGAAATCAGCAGATAGATAAGAAATAGCAGATATTAACAAAAACAGGTACTGTTCAGATCTAAAACCAAAATATAGGCAATTTATGACATAAGATAAGAACAGTTCATATTCTGGGTTTCTAAACAGCAACAGATTTTGGTCAATTTTAAGCAAACAGAATGGTATAAATTGAAAACATTGTATCATGGATAGTTCTAAAACACAACCAAAAACCAAATAAACAGATTCAAGCAATATCGCCAAGAACTCGAGGTTCATCAATGGCGGACAGTTCAAAATAGCCCAAATTAGGTCAAGACAAGACCGTAAAACTTGATTTAAAAGAATCGAGAAGATGTAGAAATCATTACCATTGATGATTGTAGCTCGAAAACTTGAAAATTTTGGAGATTTTAGCGATTTTTAGCAAGATTGCAGATATGAAGTTTGGAGGTTTTGAAAGTTGCAAATGGCGGTTTTTGAGAAATGTGAAGAGTCACTGTGCAATTTTGCCTTTTGTACTTCTGACAGGTCAATAAACGACATTTAATAATTTTTGAAATCCGCATTTATGACCTGATGAGTGACTGTACATATTACGTACTTAATCTGCCTATATTTTTGAAGACTGCCGATATGGAGATAGAAGTACTTACTCAGTGTTGTCTATATTCTCGGCAGAATTACAATTAGCTGATCACATAGGCAATCTTACAAAGGCAGTTTATGAAATAGCTTTAAAGACTTTGCAAGAAGGATTAAGGATTGAGGTCAAGCATACCAAGCTCTCTTCTTAGATAGGCAAACTTGGCTGAATCAAGTGGTTTGGTGAAGATGTCAGCTACCTGATGATCTGTAGGCACATATTGCATGCTGATGTTACCTTTTTTAACATGGTCTTTCAAAAAGTGATATCTCACATCAATGTGCTTTGTCTTGGAGTGCATGACAGGATTTTGAGAAACAGAGATGGCTGATGTATTGTCACACATTATAGGACAATCAGCAGTCTTGATCTCATAATCAACAAGCTGCTGTTTGATCCACAGCAATTGTGAGCAGCAGCTATATATTCTGCTTCAGTTGTTGAAGTTGACACAGAACTTTGCTTCTTGCTGGCCCATGAGACAAGTCTATTTCCTAAGAATTGACATGTCCCACTTGTGATTTTCCTGTCAACCTTACATGCAGCAAAATCAGCATCAGAATAGCCTATAAGATTAAAAGATGAATCTCTAGGATACCAGATTCCCATATTGGGAGTATCTATCAAATATCTGATGATTCTTTTGACAGCTTGTAAGTGAGACTCCTTAGGATCTGCTTGAAATCTAGCACAAACACAAACAGCAAACATAATGTCAGGCCTACTAGCAGTTAAGTATAAAAGTGAGCCAATCATGCCTCTATATAGAGTCATGTCCACTTTCTTGCCCTTTTCATCTTTGTCAAGATGGCAGTTTGTGGCCATAGGTGTGCTGAAGTTGTTTGCATTTTCAAGACCAAATTTCTTGATAACATCCTTTGCATATTTGGCTTGATTGATGAAGATACCAGTAGAGCTTTGTTGAATTTGAAGACCAAGGAAGAAGTTGAGTTCTCCCATCATGCTCATTTCAAATTTACTCTGCATAAGCTTTTCAAATCTTTTGCAAAGATTTTCATTAGTAGATTCAAAAATAATATCATCAACATAAATTTTGAACAAGTAAGGAATGACCTTTATGTTTCATAATGAAAAGAGTAGTGTCAATTTGACCTCTTACAAAGCCTTGAGATGTCAAGAACTTTGAAAGGGTCTCATACCAAGCTCTTGGAGCTTGTTTGCGTCCATAAAGTGCTTTCCTCAGCTTGTAGACATCTTCTCTTCTTGAACAGTCAATGAATCCAGGTGGTTGCTCTACATAGACCTCTTCTTGAAGTTCACCATTCAGAAAGGCACTCTTCACATCCATTTGATATACTTTGAAGTCTTTGTAGGATGCATAGGCCAAGAACAATCTGATGGCTTCTAGTCTTGCAACAGGAGCAAATGTCTCATCATAGTTAATGCCCTCCTCCTGTCTGTATCCTTGGGCTACCAGTCTTGCCTTATTCCTGGTTATGTTCCCATTTTCATCCATCTTGTTTCTGAAAACCCACTTTGTACCAATCACAGCTTGTCCTTTAGGCCTAGGGACAAGTGACCAGACTTGGCATCTGTCAAATTGGTTCAATTCTTCTTGCATGGCTTCCACCCAGCTTGGATCTTCCAGAGCTTCATCTATCTTCTTGGGTTCAACATGAGAGACAAATGTAGTAGAATACATGCATTCATTCCTTGAAGCTTGTCTAGTTTGAACACCAGCATTAAGATCACCAATGATTTGAGTGATAGGATGATCTTTGACTTCTCTAACATCTGCAGGTTGAACTTGTCCTATTGCATCGGCAGAGTTGGGTTCCTGAGAAGTAGAAGTGTCTGAAGCTTGGTTTTCTGAAGGATAGGTTAATTCCAAAGTAGGCTGGAGAACTTCTGGTGTGGAAGGCAAAGTGGATTCAGGGTTTTCAGAGTTTTCATTTGCTGATTCATTTGAGGATTCTATCAAGTTGATTCTTGGATGAACTTGTGAAGATGAGGATCGGCTTGAGCTTGGTTGTTGCCTATCTCATACTCATCAGAATCATTAGTAACCTTAGGAGCCAAATGTGGCCCAATAAAATCAAATTCATCAAAATAAACATGTACAGATTTAACAACTCTAAGTGAAGTTTTATTGTAAACTCTATATGCTTTAAAAAATTTGGCATATCCCAGAAAAATCCCTTCATCACTTTTGGATTCAAATTTACCTCTATGCTCTTTACCATTGTAAAGAACATAGCATTTATAACCAAATATTTTGAAGAATCCAATGTTGGGAGCTCTGCCTCTCCATATTTCATATGGAGTTTTGTTATGAAATTTGTTGATGATGGACCTGTTTTGTGTGAAGCAGCGGTGTTCTGACTTACGCCGAAATACATAGGCAGTTTGGCTTCAGAATCATTGTCTTTCCTGCTTCAATAAGAGTTCTGTTTTTCCTTTCAGCAACTCCATTTTGTTGAGGTGTGCCAACTGCAGAGAAGTTGTGACCAATTCCATGGTCATCACAATATTTGGCAACACCATTGTTCTTGAACTCTGTCCCATTGTCTGATCTGACATCAGAGATATCATCCAGCTTCTGAGTCTGTAGTCTTCTGAAGAGTTCAGTTATGATGTCATATGCTTCATCTTTGGAGGACATCATCTCCACCCAAGTAAATCTTGAGTAATCATCAACTACTACAAGTGTGTACTTGCTGCCACCAAGACTTGTAGTAGTGACAGGTCAAAACAAATCCATGTGCAAGAGCTATAGAGGTCTGGTTGTTGATAGGCAAGGCTTGCTTTTGTATGAAGATTTGTGTAGTTTGCCTAGTTGATATGCTTTGCAAAGACTGTGTGGTTCAGTTGATATTTTAGGCAAACCAACCACTAGGTTGTCCTTTGATAGCTTCTCCAAATATTTGAAATTGAGATGGCTAAGCCTTTTGGGCCACAACCAGCTGTTATCATTTGATGACCTTGCAACCAAGCATAGATTTGACTTTCTTCCAACTGCATTCAGGTCAACAGCATATACATTTCCTTTTTTGAAGCCTGTCAGAATTGTTGAACATGTCTCATTGTCCTTGATGAGACAGTGACTTGAGGAGAACTGACAGACTAATCCTTTATCACAGAATTGTGATATGCTCAACAGATTATGCTTTAATCCTTCAACTAGGGATACTTTGCTGATGGAGAGGTTGCCTCTGATTATGCTTCCATAGCCTATTGTCTTCCCTTTTGAGTTGTCTCCAAAAATTACTGAGGGACCTTTAGCTTTAACAATATTTGAGAGAAGATTTGGATCACCAGTCATGTGCTTTGAGCAGCCACTGTCTAGATACCACAAGTCCTTCTCTTCTTCACAAATAGCCATGAAGCATTCCTGAAATATAAACATTTAAGAATATGGTCCCCTTTTACTTTTGGGTCCTCAAGGTTAGCAACCTTTTGGGATCCATACCTGTTTAACCTTTGGAGGAGTGAATCCTCTAGATTTAGGTATGAATCTCAGAAGGCATTCATGAATCTCATGACCATGGCCTTTACAGAAAGAGCATTTATGAAATCCTTGAACATGAGTAATGATTTCTTTTGAAGGCTGCTTATTATCAGCAGTCTTTGAGATGACCTTTGTGCTGATAACAGGCTTATAGGACCTAGGCTGATAATGCCATTTCTTAGTGATATTAGGTTTACCATGGGTAGACTTTTTATCAAAATATTTAACATTTACAGGCAGAACTCCTTTAAGCTTTTTATCGGCAATGTTAGGATCAGCAGTCTTGCCTTTGACAAATTTAATAGGTTTCTCTCAGTCATCCTTGCTTTCTTAGGGTGACTGATGGCAGGTTTCAGTTGCTCAGACTCCCTATTAGCAGTGTCATTTTTGGCAGATTGCTTACCCTTGGACTTGTCTTTTGTATTCTTGGGATAAACAAAAGGAACTTTGTTGAAACCAAGTCCTTGCCTTTTAGGAGATTGCTGATCATAGGAAGCTTCTTCAGCCAATTCTTCAGCCAATTCTTCAGCAATTACTTCAGATGTCTCATTTTCTTGAGAACCAGAAGAACTTCCTACATTGAACTCACTTTGGAAACCTATACCAGTTTTGTCATCAAGAGTTTTCTGGTTTGAAAGAATGGTATCAAAGTTTCCTTTTGAATTATTCCAAGTGTTGACAACCTTTTGAAGGTCATCTTTCTCAGAATTGATTTTCTTGATGTGTTCAAGTAGAAATCCACTTTTTCGTCAAAGCTTTGTTCTCTTTTGAATTTTGATACTTTCACTGTTGTCTATTGAGATCCTTGATCTCAGACAACAAGGTAGATTTCTCAGAGACAGCCAGTTCATGCTTCTTGGCTAGTTTCACATAGGCAGCTTTGAATTTTGAAAACTCTTCCAGCATGTCTTTGTTGGCTTTGATGAGCTCTCCCTTTGAAGGTTCATTAAGCTCATCATCATCACTATCATCTTGTTGGGATGGTAGTGACCTTACTGAGTCATGGGGTGACTCCCTGGCCATAAGGCATATATTTGCTTCTTCAGCAAAGTCACATGAGTCATCCTCATCAGTGTTAGTGTCACACCAAGTAGGCATGTTGCTTTCATCTATGTCCTCAGCCACCATCCCTTTTTGTTTTTGAAATTTGGACTCGGGACGTTTCTTGTAGAATTCATATTTTGGCTTTGGACATTTTGAAGCAAAATGACCTGGTTTCCTACAGTTAAAACAGACAAGCTCATTATCCTTTTGATAGTCTGCAGATTTATGAGGAGCAGAACTTTTAGAATGAGCAGTTGTTCTTTGAGGAACGGCAGTTTTGTGAGAAGACTGCCTATGAGATGATTTGTTAAACCTTTTGAAACGCTGATACTTCTTAACAAACATAGCAAATGCTTCGTCTGAAAGAATATCATCACCATCACTCGATGTAGATGGTGTTTCATCAGGTGTTGAACAAGAAGGTTCAGCAGACATGGCTGGTAAGGATAAATTTTTGAAACTCTTTTCCATTTCTTGAGCTTGTTGGATTTCAAGCTCATAGACTGAAAGACTAGCATAAAGGTTTCTAAGAGTCAATTTATTCAAATCTTTTGACTCTTTCATGGCAGTGATCTTAACATGCCATAAACTGCCTAGTGCATTAAGAAATCTCATGTTTATTTCTTTCTTTTCATACTTCTTTCCTAAGGAGTAGCAAGAGTTGACTACCTCATAGAATCTGTCATAGGCGCTTCGTAGAGACTCTTTGGGATCTTTCTTGAAGGAGTCAAACTTCTGAATGCAGGTATATAGCTTGTTGTTCTTTGTTTCACCATCACCTTCAAGATATTCCAGAATTGCTTCCCACATCTCCTTGGCTGTGTCCAGGTTGATAATCTGCTGATATGTGCTTATATCAACACAGCTGGTAATGATGTTGATGGCTTTTCCATCCAAAGCATCATTCTTTCTATCTTCATCATCCCACTCTTCTTCTGGCTTTGGGACTTCAGGGTCTGCCGTTGGATCCAGTGTTGCAAGCGTATTTGGCTTTATGGGAATTCTGGGTCCATCTGTGACACATTTCCACAAACGTTTATCAATAGAGTTCATGTGTCTTTTGACTTTATCTTTCCAGATGTCAAAGTGAACTTCATCCAATACAGGACAATGGTTCACGTTTGAGGTTTCCAACATTTGGTGAGCAGCCATGATCTTTAATCTCTCAAGAGGTTAATCTCGGAAAAACTAGTTTTCAAAGAGTTAAGCTTTGATACCAATTGTTAGGTCCAAGGTTGCTCAATATAGGCTAGAAGGGGGGGTTGAATAGCCTATGTCCAATTTTTGAAATTGATTCAAAAATCTTACTTCACTTTAAGTTAGAAAAGTTTTGCAGGCGGAAGACTGGTGAAGTATAGGACAAGTTAAGAATGGCTGATCTTCACAGGACAAGATCAGCAGTTCTCAATGTATGGAAATCTGAAAATTAAACAACACAAGCAAATCACAATCACACACAACTAGACAAGGTATTTAATATGGTTCACACTTATAAATAAGTGCTACGTCCACAACCAAAGTGGTCAACTTTGGATTTGAAAATCGTGTACTAAGTTTTTCCACTAGATACTTTACAAACTAAATCTCTAATGGATTGTGTACAAAAATTTTGTTGACCAGTGTTTGTGGGAGAATTGATATCTATAGGATATGAATTTTCGTGAGCTATGAAAGCTAGGTGTTGCAATCAATGAAGAGCATTAATGGACTAATCGTCTAAGTGTGAAGCTCTTCAATGAAAGATTACAGATAGGACGTTTAAGTATTAATGCACTTGAAAAAGATGAAGATTCCGAGTTGTGGTTGTTGAAGAGTGTTGAATGCAGCAATGAAGTCTTCTTTTATATGCAGGAGGGACCTTGGAGCCGTTGGAGATCTTCACAATTTGAATTTAAGAGCATTTAATGCTCTAATGTGGTTGTTGATCCCTGATAGGCTGTCCTGCAACTTACAGTCTGTCTCCTGACACTTTGCCAAAAATAGGTAGACTGCGCTTGCAGGAGGAATGTCCTTTTCTGAGTGTATGCCAAGAGTGGAAAGCTTCATTGAATGTAATTTGCAGGTTAACGTTGTATCGAAGTCAATGAAGGCTTCAACTCAGGACATGTCTTCGGTAGATCTCTATCGGACGTTCTTGGGGTCTTCAACATTGCTGATGAAGCTTGGCTGATACGAGCTTGTCCGATATCTCAAGGAAGACTGCTGATGCATAATTAGGCTGATGTGCAGAGGACGTCCGATGTCCTATAGGCTTTCTTCTTCAAGACATTTACAATAAGCAACCCTAGGCTATTCAAGCTATGTCTAAGTACAAGTTGCCACTCTAACATACACGCAGGCCCATTAGTCACCTTGACTTAGACTTAGGTTATGGATTCAAGCAAATCTATACTAGATACAACAACTTACTTAACATTCTCCAATTAACTCTAGGATTTATTAATACAATCCTAGTTTGTATAAGATACCAAAATCCATATGAATTTGAGACATATTTTAACAAATCTCCACCTTGGCTCAAATTTCATCGATCGTCTATCCCAATTGTTTCTTGCCCATCATGCACCCGTGACGGAGTCCGGGGTTCGATGTTGAACCCCGGTGCGCAAACTAACAAGAACAATGAAAATTAAAAAGCTCCAAACCAAAACCAATGCTAAAAACAAGGCGGCAACAGAACTTGGCCTCAACTCGATTAACAAAATTCCAATAAATATAACCTCCCCGGATAAACCAATAAGAAAACACTAAAAGATAAACCCCATAAAACCTCGACGGCAAATACGAACCCAAGAAACAATAATACTTAAATACCACCTCAAGTCGGCATAAACACGAATCTAATGACTACAACTATTTCACCAAACACAAATCTAATGAATACAACTATTCCTCACCCTCACAATATTACAATAAGAAGGATAATCTCACAATACAAGAAATAAGAAGGAAATGGCAATAAAAAACATCTTGCTAACTCCAAGCTCCACATTGAATTGAAAACAATCAAGAACTATTGTTGGTGTTATAAAAACTCCGTGTACTATAATGTATTGGGTGTTATAAGTATTGGTAATAGTAACCAAGATCTATATGACAATCTTAGCATTTTAACTAATCATGGACAAGTTATGCACATGTCATATAGCAAAAGTAACATGTAGGAGCACATAAAGGCAACCAACCCTATACTAACGAGAGGCTCAATGATCGCCAACCGTCCCATACCGTTGGAAATCATGACCAACATTCGCTTATATAGGAAACATATAAGAGCGGTAAGTAAACACATTTAAAGGGATACAGTGTCGAGGTACACCTCCGACCAAACCAATAGTTCCAACCAACCAACCAATATTGTACCAATCGTAGAGCCGTTGTTGACGTGCTCGAACCAATATGAAACCATAATCATACGATAAAGAATCGTGAACCATTTTATTTGAAATTCACAAAAGAAAACCCCGGTGCCACCGGTCACTACGACCCGGAAAGAACACCCCGGTATAATAGCTTACCAACGTTGCGGTTTTGCCTACAAACACTTGGCGCTATTCCCCTACCGTGGCCAACGGTAGGGGGGCGAGAACTCAATGTATTGGCCTTCGACTATTACGTAGCCCCTGCTCTTGTAATAATCGAGCGTCAATACACCCCTCTCAAACGATCATGCCATGGACTTAACTAAATGCTCAAGTAGAATATTTACTCGACATTTAAAAATAAACGGTCATACTCCAAAGTAGGGAGCATACCACAACAATCACATTCAATAACAATACGAATGTTTCAAGTAGGTCACAATAAGCCTACAACAACAAATCAACAAAGTGTGCTAATAAACATTAAACACACAAGCAATCATCAAAGTAGGATGATTGTCCTATCACATACTAGAACAATCACACAATGTCCGTAATCACTTGGACATATAACCAAAACATGACAATAGGCAAAGTAGGCCTAATATACAACTCAATTAAATTATCTAAGTCCGTAATGCCAGACTTTACAATCACAACATACGTAAGTCTACACGTACTTACAACCATTAAGCGATACATAACGATAATACTTGATTCGGGATCTTTTACGGTATCTTATAATCACTTGAGACACTCGTCTCATATATAACATAAACCATCACATAACATTATCGTCGTGTACCATGTGTATCACGACTCATTACAAATCACATCCTATTCGACTCCCGAGTCAGTCATGACTAGTGTTCAATTCGCATAAAAGTTTGGTTTATAACGATATGCTTTACGACTCCATTTGAGTCGTTACTAATATTCGAGACATCGGGATGAACCGTAGTATCATCCCTAATTAACCATTCTATTCTCAACACCATTATTCGGTATTATAAAGTACCCAAAACAACATCATAAATTCATAGCGAGTAAACTAACGACAAAATATCAATGAGTTGCTATTATACAAGGTTTATTAACACAACATGATTTCTCCAGCATCGAGCAACGATACCGTTAAATTCACCAAATATTCCACAAAAATCCAAATATTACAACTTTTCCATATTTAGAAACTAGACATCTGGAACTATATTTTACCACTTTGAATTTCCTCATTTGGACTTATATTCATCAACATGCAACCACATAAAGATTGAACTACTACTCAGATTTTCCAGCAACAATTCATTCTGCGCAGCGATATAACAAGAACCATTTGAGGTACTTCCCAGTATCAAAACTCAATGAAAATTTACAGGACATTACTAAACATATCAATGTAAAACATATCCAAAAATCATGCAATTCTCATGGACAGATTTTTCCCAGCAAATTCAACAACATGACTTAAAATTGTGACAAGTCTGATTTTTATAACTAAGTATTTACTTCCAAAAATTATCATGTCTTCTCCCAATTATACATGCAACCTCAAACAACAACATAATATATCATAACATTAGTTAGAGCAACAAATCACATGTTTCTTCCAAGGATTTAACACAAAATGATCAACTAATACCACCTATGTTAGGTCCAAGGTTGCTCTATATAGGCTAGAAGGGGGGGTTGAATAGCCTATGTCCAATTTTTGAAATTGATTCAAAAATCTTACTTCACTAGGGTTTTATAAATTTTGCGGGCGGAAGACTTGTGAAGCACGGGACAAGTTGAGAATGGCTGATCTTGGCGGGACAAGATCGGCGGTTCTTGATTGGAAATCTGGAAATTTAAAGCAACACAATCAAATCACAATCACACACAAATAGACAGAATATTTAATATGGTTCACACTTATAAATAAGTGCTACGTCCACAACCAAAGTGGTCAACTTTGGATTTGAAAATCGTGTACTAAGTTTTTCCACTAGATATTTTACAAACTAAATCTCTAATGGATTGTGTACAAAAATTTTGTTGACCAAGTGTTTGTGTGGGAGAATTGATATCAATAAGATACAATTCTCGTGAGCTATGAAAAGCTAGGTGTTGCAATCAATGAAGAGCTTTAATGGACTGATCGTCTTAGAGAAGCTCTTCAAAGAAGGAAGTAGATAGGACGTTTAAGCTTTTAATGCACTTGAAGAAGATGAAGAAGATTCGAGTTGTAGTTGTTGAAGTGTGTTCAATGCAGCAATGGAGTCTCCTTTTATATGTAGGAGGAAGCTTGGAGCCGTTGGTAGTCTTCTAATTTGAATTTAAGAGCAATTAATGCTCTAATCGGTTGTTGACTCGATAGGCTGGCTGTAGCTTGCGATCTGTCTCGACACTTTGCTAAAAATAGGCGGTCAGTGCTTGCGGGAGGAATGTCCTTTTCGAGTGTATGCCAAGAATGGAAACCTTCATTGAATGTGATTTGCGGGTTAACGTTGCATCGAAGTCAATGAAAGCCTCAAATCGGGACATGTCTTCGGCGGTTCTCTTATCGACGTTCTTGAGGTTCTTCAACATTGCGATGAGGCTTGGCGATATGAGCTTGTCCGATATTCAAACGAAAGCTGCGATGCATTGTTTGCCTATTGTGCGAAGGGCGTCCGATGTCCTATAGGCTATCTTCTTCAAGGCTACTTACAATAAGCAATCCTAGGCTATTCAAGCTATGCCTAAGTACAAGTTGCCACTCTAACGGACACGCAGGCCCATTAGTCACCTTGTCTTAGACTTAGGTTATGGATTCAAGCAAATCTAGGCTAATTATGCAACAATCTCCTCCTATTTGCTTGAGTCCATGACCCTACGAATACAATATCGGTGACCATGTTCAAGTCTAGTAATAACATGCTTGTAAGATTGATATATTAAATAAGCATGCCCTAGATGAACTTACATAAAGGTCATTGTATTCAAGAATTACAAAGTGTTTACAAACAGGAAATTAAGCATCAGACACTTGTAATGAGACTAAATTTAAAGACATGCGAATAGGCGAATAGGCAATATAGGACATGTCTTTAAACCGGTGGTTTAAATTTCATGCAAT
Source organism: Platycodon grandiflorus (assembly GCA_016624345.1). Lineage (NCBI taxonomy): Eukaryota > Viridiplantae > Streptophyta > Magnoliopsida > Asterales > Campanulaceae > Platycodon > Platycodon grandiflorus. The sequence continues at coordinate 5,955,290 of CM028367.1, forward strand.
CACATAATAAGCGGTTCATAATAAACATGAAAGTTTTAAAACATAGACATTGTTAATTAAACAAGTTGTTTAATTACAAAGTTTAGTAAAAGATTATACAAAATATTATCTTTGGTTCGAAGATGACCGAGATGATGCACGACCTTTGCCTTTGCCTGATGAAGATTGCCCATAGCTTCTTGATGCCCATTTAGAGTCAACAGCAGCCTTAAGTCTTGCAATCTCTTCGTTTGCTGCTGCTAGCTCTTCTTTAGTATCGGCCAATTCAGAGGAGAGCTCTTTGTTCTTACGCGAGCGAGCATTATGCTCAATGAGCTTGGTCTGCGATCATTGTTGAGTCGGCCATCTCCTCCTTCATGGACGCAAGCGAGGCATCAATAAAGCCGAGGCGGTGCTCGGTAGTTCTGCGCTCCTTGCGATAGTAAGCCAAGTGCTTGGTCGTGAGATTACGCGTCGCTCGCACGGAGGAGTGAACGGAGCGATTTGCTGGCGTTGAGTGAAGCACAAGCTTGTAGCCGGCTTCAACCATGTCGACGACTGCATCATCTTAGTGGCGAGGTTGTCCCGGTTGGTTTCGAAGATGGCGGACGTCTTGGAGGAAGAGGTGAGATCGGGCAAGGCGGCTTAATTTGCCGAGATGGATCGTGGCGAGCATCAGCGGCCTTTGCACCCTTGAAATCTCCATCACTTGGGTCATCGGCTGCACATGGGTGATGTGAGGCGATCTGCGAGAGTTGGTGCGGGGCCTTGGTCAGTCAACGAGATGACCTCAAAATCCTTCAAAAATTTATGGACACCTCGGCGGGATAGGTATCGACGAGTCGGGATGACTCGGCGATGGTTGCGAGGGAAGGATGGCCGGTGGCTTGGGTAGGGGAGGGTGGAGGATGGTGGTGGGGACGGGGATTGGCTAGAGGATGAAGGAGAATGGATGGTGGAGGAAACATCAATAGAGGGAGAAGGAAGGCTAGAGAAGACGAGGAACAGGGAAGAGCCTTTCTATGTAGATGACATATGAAAGGGGTGAATGAAGAAAGGGGAGGAGAAAAGAAAGGGGAAAGGCTAGGAGAAAGGAAGAGAAGAGGGATGAGAGGGTTGAAGCCAAGGAAAGTTGTGACTACATCAATGAAGTTGTAGACCACGGGGTGAAAAAGGATGGAAGGATGGCGAGATAATGGTGAAGGCGGGGGTTTAGGCGAGAGAGGAAGGGGAGATGTCCGATTTGGTTGGAAGGGAAGGCCTAGGTCTTTATGGATTGCAACCCATTGGTTGAAGATCATAAGATCTTGAACCGGCGAGTTGTGGGAGAAGAAGAGTTGTGACCGAGCGGGAGGAAGAGGGTCATAGAAGGCACCCCATTGAAAGATGATTTCACTGCGAGACATAGGGCGACAGGGAAATCTCTTGGGGTAGTCAAGGGTGGCTAAGAAAGGGTCGAGTCGGCGGGTTGGGTTTAGGCTGCTGTCTCGAAGGACAACGAGCCTGCACCTCGGGGTGTAGGTGGTTATAGGGATTGGTTTTAGGCGTTTGGGAGGAGGCGGGTCGGAAGAAGAGAGATAGGTCGTTTGGAGGATGGTGGTTGAGAAGAGGTGGCGGTGAGAAAGATGGCTCTTGTGTGGTGGTTGTTTGGATGGGAGCGAGAGGAGGAGGTGAGGAAGTAGGTGAGGTGGTAGTGGTAGTAGGCAGAGGTGGTGAAGGTGGAGAAGGTGGAGGAGAAGAGGTTTCATCGGCAGTTCCCACAAAATGTACCTTCTTCTTTGCACTCTTTTTAAAACGTTTGCCATGCTTGGACTTAGTAGGAGTGGAAGAGGCGAAGTTGGTGATTGAGATGTTGTGGTGGGAGCTGGGTGGAGGAGGAGCATTGGAGTGGAGCTTGGTGGTGTGGATGAGACCTTAGGAAGGCCAAATGATTCGTGCGTGGGTAGGAGGGTTTGTTTGGTTTTGGGTTTGGAGGAATGGGAGGTAGGTTTAGAGGTTTTGGAGAGGTCAGCTGGTTGGAAGGTTGATGGGTCCTTCTCAACGGCTGCCTTTGAGCGGGCAGGTTTCCTGGTTTGTTTGAGTTTTGGAGTGAGAGAGGGAGAGTGTTTAGGCTTTTTGGTAGGAGGCTCAGGGCTCATATGGGTCATGGTCCAGCTGCGAGGTCAAAATGTTCGAGCGGTCGGCCCATGGGTGTAGGCTCCTCCTCCTCGGTAACCCGGCGGTGTAGGTGACCTTCCTCTTACCCTTCTGGCTTTGGTAGAGGGCCACCGATGCGATAGCAGCGGCGGGTGCGGCAGCAGCGGCACCGTGCGTAGCCGGCAGCGGCAGCGGCCTCGGCGCGTTGGTTGTCCTTTGGCCATATCATCCCTATAGCGGGTGATGTTGTTGACCGTGAAGACGTAGGTGTTGGACACCTTGATGAGGTCGTCGAGCGACCAGCTCATCAATCTCCTCATAGCGGAGGATGACATTGATAACCCGACAAAGGGCCTCTTCATGGACGGGTGAGCTTGGACTTCAGCAACGCTGCAGGGACGGCATTGAAAAGATGATCTTTGCCCGGTTGAGTTGCTTGCGAAGGACCACGGCTTTGGTCCACATCAGTGTTGGGAGGTGAAGATGTCCCTCGAGCCATTTTTGAACAAAATGCTCTTGTCGAGCGATGGGCGATATGATAGGGGTTCTCGGGAAGAGGTTCCTAGACATCTCGGAAAACCTCTCGGTTGGGCGGACCCCTCATCATCTCCCAGGCAAGTGCCGATTCGGCATCGGTCAAGTCCAATTTGCCTTCAACAGCGGTCAAGGATTTCTCCAACATCCTTGTAGGTCAACTTGATGTAGTGGCCTCGATGTAGCCCTTGATATAGCTTAAGTTGAGCGCTCGAGAGGCACTAGGCGGAGGAGGAGCGAGAATCATCCTTGTATAGAATTCCTCAGCTAGATAGTTGCTGTAGTGGGTGTCGTTGAGTTGGAACAGGGGGAGGAGTCCACACTCAGCTAAATCTTTTAGCAAGGCATCACTAGCGGATGTGCAAATGATGGAGTCTATGTCGATAGTCATCCCTGGGTGATAGCTTGACCTGGGAAGGGTCCTTATAGGGAGCTCAGCAGCCAATGCAGCCCTGGTTGGCTTTGCGGAGCGGAAGATGAAGTGGTGGCGGCCCTTTGAGGATTTAGACTTTCCCTACATAATCGGATGTGAGAACAGCATATAGGAATCGGCGGATATGCAAGAAACAGAGATAATCATGCAATCGGCGGATAATAACATAAACAGTGCATGTTCGATCAAAACCCAAAATATAGACAAATTGAACCAAAATATAAGAACAGTTCATCATCTGGGTTTTCAAATATCTACTGAGTTTGTCAGATTCAAGCAAACAAACTGATATAAACTGAAAACATAGTACCACAGGAATCTCTACAACACATTTTACACAACATAAGCATGATTCAAGCAACAATCGCAATATAGCACAGTTCATCAATGGCGGACAGTTTTTAAAACCTTAAATTAGGTCAAAGCAAGATCCTAAAACTGGATTTAAATGACTCAAGAAGGTGTAGAAATCCTTACCATTGATGATTTTAAGTAGAGAGACTTGAGATTTTGGAGGTTTGAGAGATTTGAGAGGATTACAGATTGGAAGCTTGAGAGGTTTTGAAAGTTGAAAATGGCGGTTGTTGAGAGTTGTGAAGAGTTCTGTACATTTTACCCTTTTATACCTCGACAGGCCACTAAATGGAATTTGATAAAATTTGAAGTCCGCATTTATTACACGATGAGTCACATGCGTATGGCGCCCTTAAGTCTTCCTATATTATCGAGTCGCCTATTTTATCGAAGGCGCCGATGTGGAGATAGACACTTACCCAAGGTTGTCTATTTACTCGGCGAGTTGAGATCGGCGATCACATAGGCGGTTTAATAACAGCGGTTTATGAAATAACTTAAAGAATTTAGCTAGAAAGGATTAAGGATTGAGGTCAAGCATACCAAGCTCTCCTCTTAAATATGCAAACCTGGTTGAATCAAGTGGTTTTGTGAAGATGTCGCTACACGATTCTCTGTAGGCACATATTGCATGCCGATGTTACCTTTTTCAACATGATCTTTAAGAAAGTGATATCTCACATCAATGTGCTTTGTTTTGGAGTGCATGACAGATTTTGAGAGATCGAAATTGCGATGTGTTATCACACATTATAGGACAATCATCGTTTGATCTCATAGTCCACTAGTTCTTGTTTGATCCACAGCGGTTGTGGCAGCGGCTACCGCAGCTATGTATTCGCTTCGTTGTTGAAGTTGAAACAGAGGTTTGCTTCTTCTTTGGCCCATGAGACAAGTCTATTTCCTAAGAATTGACATGTCCCACTTGTGCTTTCTGTCAACTTTACATGCAGCAAAATCAGCATCGAATAGCCTATAAGATTAAAAGATGAATCTCTAGGATACCGATTCCCAAATTGGGAGTATCTATCGATATCGATGATTCTTTTGCTTGTAGGTGAGACTCCTTTGGATCAGCTTGAAACCTAGCACAAACACAAACAGCAAACATGATATCGGGCCTACTAGCGTTAAGTATAAAAGTGAACCAATCATGCCTCGTAGAGAGTCATGTCCACTTTCTTGCCCTTCTCATCTTTGTCAAGATGGCGTTAGTAGCCATAGGAGTCTTTGAAGTCGTTTGCATTCTCAAGACCAAATTTCTTGATGACATCCTTTGCATATTTGGCTTGATTGATGAAGATACCATTTGAACTTTGTTGAATTTGAAGACCAAGGAAAAAATTGAGCTCTCCCATCATGCTCATCTCAAATTTACTCTGCATAAGCTTTTCAAACCTTTTGCAAAGATTTTCATTAGTAGAACCAAAGATAATATCATCAACATATATTTGAACAAGTAAGGAATGACCTTTATGCTTCATAATGAAAAGAGTAGTGTCAATTTGACCTCTTACAAAGCCTTGAGATATCAAGAACTTTGAAAGGGTCTCATACCAGCTCTTGGAGCTTGTTTAAGTCCATAAAGGGCTTTCCTTAGCTTGTAGACATCCTCTCTTCTTGAACAGTCTATGAACCCAGGTGGTTGCTCAACATAGACTTCTTCTTGAAGTTCTCCATTCAGAAATGCACTCTTTACATCCATTTGATAAACTTTGAAGTCCTTGTAAGAGGCATAGGCCAAGAATAATCTATAGCCTCTAATCTTGCAACAGGGCAAATGTCTCATCATAGTCAATACCCTCCTCGTCGTATCCTTGGGCTACCGGTCTTGCCTTGTTTCTTGTAATGTTGCCGTTTTCATCCATTTTGTTTCGAAAACCCACTTTGTGCCAATAACGCTTGTCCTTTAGGCCTAGGGACTAGTGACCGGACTTGGCATCTGTCAAATTGGTTTAGCTCTTCTTGCATAGCTTCCACCCACTTGGATCTTCCGAGCTTCATCAATCTTTTGGGTTCAATGTTAGATACAAATGCGGTAGAATACATGCATTCGTTTCTTGAAGCTTGTCTAGTTTGAACACCGGCATTAAGATCTCCAATGATTTGAGTGATAGGATGATCTTTTACTTCCCTAACTTCGCGGTTGAACTTGTCCTATTGTATCGAGTTGGATTCTTGAGTAGAAGTAATTGAAGCTTGGTTTTCTAAAGGGTAGGTTAATTCCAAGGTAGGTTGTATGACTTCGGTGTGGAAGGCAAAGGGGATTCAGGGTTTTCGAGTGTTCATTTGTTGGTTCGTTTGAGGATTCTAACAGGTTGACTCTTGGAAGATCTTGTGAAGAAGGAGGATCGCAGATCGGGATTAGGCTGTTCACTGTCTCATATTCATCGAATCATTAGTAACCTTAGGAGCCAAATGTGGCCCAATGAAATCAAATTCATCAAAAGAAACATGTACGATTCAACAACTCTAAGTGAAGTTTTATTATAAACTCGTATGCTTTTGAAAACTTGGCATATCCCGAAAAATTCCTTCATCACTTTTGGATTCAAACTTACCTCTATGTTCTCTACCATTGTAAAGAACATAGCATTTACAACCAAATATTTTAAAGAATCCAATGTTGGGAGCTCGCCTCTCCATATTTCATATGGAGTTTTGTTATGAAATTTATTTATGATGGACTGTTTTGTGTGAAGCGGCGGTGTTCACGCCTCCCCCGAAAATACATAGGCGGTTTGGCTTCGGCAATCATTGTCTTTCTGCTTCAATGAGAGTTCGTTCTTCCTTTCAGCAACTCCATTTTGTTGAGGTGTGCCAACTGAGAGAAATTGTGACCAATTCCATGGTCATCACAATATTTGGCAATACCATTGTTCTTGAACTCTGTCCATTGTCGATCGACATCGAAATATCATCCGGCTTCGAGTTTGTAGTCTTCGAAGAGTTCATAATGATGTCATATGCTTCATCTTTGGAGGACATCATTTCTACCCAAGTAAATCTTGAGTAATCATCAACTACCAGAGTATACTTGCGCCACCAAGACTTGTAGTAGTTACAGTCCAAACAGATCCATGTGCAAGAGCGTAGAGGTGCAGTTGTTGATAGGCAAGGCTTGCTTTTGAAGAAAGATTTATGTAGTTTGCCCAGTTGACATGCTCTGCGAGCTGTGTGATTCAGTGATATTTTAGGCAAACCGACAACTAGATTGTCTTTTGATAGCTTCTCCAGGTATTTGAAATTGAGATGACTAAGCCTTTTGTGCCACAACCATGTTGTCGGTTGATGACCTAGCAACCAAGCAAAGATTTGATTTTCTTCCAACAAATTTAGGTCAACAAAGATAGACATTTCCTTTTCGAACCTGTCAGATAGTTGAACATGTCTCATTGTCCTTTATGAGACATTGACTTGAGGAAAGACATGTTAGCCCTTTATCACGAAATTGTGATATGCTTAGCAGATTGTGCTTTAAACCTTCAACTAGAGAGACTTTGTTGATGGAGAGATTGCCTCGATTATACTTCCATAACCAATGGTCTTCCCTTTTGAGTTATCTCCAAATATGACCGAGGGACCTTTTGCTTCAACAATGCTTGAAAGAAGATTTGGATCACCATCATATGCTTTGAGCATCCACTCTAGATACCATAGATCTTTCTCTTCTTCATTGACCCATAAAGCATTCTGAAATATAGACATTTAAGAATATGGTCCCCTTTTATTTTTGGGTCCTCAAGGTTAGCAACCTTTTGGGATCCACACTTGTTTAACCTTTGGAGGAGTAAATCCTCTAGATTTAGGTGTGAATCTCGAAGGCATTCATGAATCTCATGACCATGGCATTTGCGAAAGAGCATTTGTGAAATCCTTCAACATGAGTAATGATTTCTTTTGAGGCTTCTTAATATCGCAGTCTTTGGAATGATCTTTCACGATAATTGGCCTATAGGACTTAGGTCGATAATGCCTTTTCTTGTTGATGTTAGGTTTACCATAGGTAGACCTCTTATCAAAAGATTTTGTATTTACAGCACATGTCCTTTAAGCTTTTTATCTGAAATTCACTTCTTTTACCCTTTTATAGGCAAGTGTTGGGATCAGCCTTGCCTTTGACAAATTTAATAGGTTTGAGCCGAGAATTTCTAGACTTGCTATTAGTCATCCCTGTTTTCTTAGGGTGACTAATGGCAGGTTTTAGTTGCTCGACTCACTATTAGCAGAGTCATTCGCGGTGCTTTCTTTTGGACTTGTCTTTTGTGTTTTGGGATAAACAAAAGGAACTTTGTTAAAGCCAAGTCCTTGCCTTTGGGAGACTGGTCATAAGAAACTCCTACAACCAATTCTTCAAAGAATCACTTCGATGTCTCATCCTTTTGAGAACCGAAGAACTACCTACTTTGAACTCACTTTGGAAACCAATACCGTTTGTCATCTAAAGTTTTCTGGTTTGAGAGAATGGTATCAAAGTTTCCTTTAGAGTTATTCCAAGTATTGACAACCTTTTGAAGGTCATCTTTCTCAGAATTTATCTTCTTGATGTGTTCAAGTAGGAAGTCCACTTTTTCATCAAAGCTTTGTTCTCTTTTTGCAATTTGATACTTTCACTTCTTCTATCAAGATCTTTGATCTTAGACATCAAGGTTGATTTCTCGAGAGCCTAGTTCATGCTTCTTGGCTAATTTCACATAGGCGACTTTGAATTTTGAAAACTCTTCCAAAGATGTCTTTGTTAGCTTTGATGAGCTCTCCCTTTGATGGTTCATTGAGCTCATCATCATCATCACTGTCATCTTGTTGAAATGGTAGTGACCTCACTGAATCATGTGGTGACTCCCTGGCCATAAGGCATATGTTGGCTTCTTCAGCAAAGTCACAAGAGTCATCCTCATCAGTGTCAGTGTCACACCATGTAGGCGATTGCTTTCATCAATGTCTTCACCACCATCCCTTTTTGTTTTTGAAATTTAGTTTCGGACGTTTCTTATAAAATTCATACTTTGGCTTTGGACATTTAGAGGCAAAATGGCCTGGTTTCCTACAGTTAAAACAAACTAGCTCATTATCCTTTTGATGGTCTGCGATTTATAAGGAGCGAAATTTTTGGTTGAGCTTGTTTTATAAGGAAGCGGTTTTGTGAGCGCCTATGTGATGATGGTTTATTAAACCTTTTGAAACGTTGATATTTCTTTACAAACATAGCAAAGGCTTCGTAAAGAATATCATCATCTTCACCGGATGTAGAAGGTGTTTCATCGGGTTTTGAACAGAAGGTTCGATAGACATGGTGGTAAGGACAAGTTTTTAAAACTCTTTTCCATTTCTTGAGCTTGTTGGATCTCAAGCTCATAAACCGAAAGACTAGCATAAAGGTTTCTAAGAGTCAATTTGTTTAAATCTTTTGACTCTTTCATGGCGATGATTTTAACATGCCATAGACGCCTAGTGCATTTAGAAATCTCATGTTTATTTCTTTCTTTTCATACTTCTTTCCTAATGAATAGCAAGAGTTGACTACCTCATAGAATCTGTCATAGGCACTTCGCAGAGACTCTTTGGGATCCTTTTGAAGGAGTCAAACTTCGGATGCAGTATATAATTTGTTGTTCTTTGTCTCGCCATCACCTTCAAGATATTCAAGGATGGCTTCCCACATCTCCTTTCTTTGTGTCCAAGTTGATAATCTGGCGATAAGTACTTATATCAACACAGTGGTAATGATGTTGATGGCCTTTCCATCCAGAGCATCATTCTTTCTGTCTTCATCATCCCACTCTTCTTGGCTTTGGTACTTCAGTGCAGCGGTTGGATCTACCGCGCCGTGTATTAGGCTTCATTGGAATTCGGGTCCATCGTGACACATTTCCACAAACGTTTGTCAATTGAGTTCATATGTCTTTTAACTTTATCTTTCCAGATGTCAAAGTGAACTTCATCCAAGACAGGACAATGGTTCACGTTTGAGGTTTCCAACATTTGGTGAGCAGCCATGATCTTTAATCTCTCAAGAGGTTAATCTCGGAAAAACTAGTTTTCAAAGAGTTAAGCTCGATACCAATTGTTAGGTCCAAGGTTGCTCTATATAGGCTAGAAGGGGGTTGAATAGCCTATGTCCAATTTTTGAAATTGATTCAAAAATCTTACTTCACTAGGGTTTTATAAATTTTGCGGGCGGAAGACTTGTGAAGCACGGGACAAGTTGAGAATGGCGATCTTGGCGGGACAAGATCGCGGTTCTTAACGATTGGAAATCTGGAAATTTAAAGCAACACAATCAAATCACAATCACACACAAATAGACAGAATATTTAATATGGTTCACACTTATAAATAAGTGCTACGTCCACAACCAAAGTGGTCAACTTTGGATTTGAAAATCGTGTACTAAGTTTTTCCACTAGATATTTTACAAACTAAATCTCTAATGGATTGTGTACAAAAATTTTGTTGACCAAGTGTTTGTGTGGGAGAATTGATATCAATAAGATACAATTCTCGTGAGCTATGAAAAGCTAGGTGTTGCAATCAATGAAGAGCTTTAATGGACTGATCGTCTTAGAGAAGCTCTTCAAAGAAGGAAGTACGATAGGACGTTTAAGCTTTTAATGCACTTGAAGAAGATGAAGAAGATTCGAGTTGTAGTTGTTGAAGTGTGTTCAATGCAGCAATGGAGTCTCCTTTTATATGTAGGAGGAAGCTTGGAGCCGTTGGTAGTCTTCTAATTTGAATTTAAGAGCAATTAATGCTCTAATCGGTTGTTGACTCGATAGGCGGCTGTAGCTTGCCTGTCTCCGACACTTTGCTAAAAATAGGCGGTGCATTGCTTGCGGAGGAATGTCCTTTTCGAGTGTATGCTAAGAATGGAAACCTTCATTGAATGTGATTTGCAGGTTAACGTTGCATCGAAGTCAATGAAAGCCTCAAATCAGGACATGTCTTCGGCAGTTCTCTTATCAGACGTTCTTGAGGTTCTTCAACATTGCTGATGAGGCTTGGCTGATATGAGCTTGTCCGATATTCAAACGAAAGACTGCTGATGCATTGTTTGCCTATTGTGCAGAGGACGTCCGAAGTCCTATAGGCTATCTTCTTCAAGGCTGCTTACAATAAGCAATCCTAGGCTTATTCAAGCTATGTCTAAGTACAAGTTGCCACTCTAACAGACACGCAGGCCCATTAGTCACCTTGTCTTAGACTTAGGTTATGGATTCAAGCAAATCTAGGCTAATTATGCAACAACCTATATGCTCTACTCTTCCATTTCATCTTATAATCAAACAAAACATTATAGTTACTTACCTCTTAATGAAATCAAACCATGGAAATCAACATGCAACCAGTGTATAATCTTCCTCTAGTCAAGAGCTTCGCAACGGTGAAGACGGATCGTCGATCGGACTCCGGATGCTCAAGATATCACACTTTTCTCACTCTAAATACTTTTACTCTCTCTCTAGTCTCTCTCTCTAACTCACGGTTGAACATGGTGAAATGGGGAAAGAAGTGAGGTCTCTCCTCACTTAACAAGGAGAGAGTAAGTCTGATTTTTGGTGTCTCCACTTGGTCAATTAAAAAATTACAAAATTGGTCAAATTGTCAACTAATTAAAACATTGGTCAAATGCTAGATTAAAATTCTGAAATTTTGGGTCAACTTTAAAGAAATGCCTAGAATGATACACAAGTCTAAAAATTACAAATAAGATGTGGTTGGAAAGCTCTTTGAGTCTAGTTTACACAGAATCAAACGGTTTGCAATTCCGAGTTTTCTACACAAAGTTGTGGCCAAATTACTACAAGTGGGTCGAATCTGTCCGTACGCGCGCTAGGGCGCGCAACCTGGCTGAACTTAGTCTATTTTCTGATTTTTATCAAACTTCTGGTCGTGTACGCGCCTGGGGTGCGCTAGGGCGCGACCTGGAACTCCAAAAGTGTTCAAAAATGATTCCTATGTGTTTCCAATTGATTCTAAGATGATCCCAAACCCAAACCAAGTCCAAACAACATCCGAAACACTATCTAAACTACATAAAATGAAGCTACGAATGCACACCAAATCGAATGCGAACAACTACGAAGCTTCTAACACATATTAATATACTCAAAAAGTGTACAATAGACTCAAATGCCAGCATATTCGGATGAAATTCGCACATGAAATGACGATGTCATTATAAAGGACGTAAAATAGAAAGAATGTAAATAAAGCAAATGGTGCGGGCGTTACACCCTCACCCCCTTAGAAGAATTCGACCGCGAATTCAAAGATTGACCAACTACGGGTGCTCGCATACATCACGGCAAGGTTTAACCATAGCTTACACAATAGAACCGCTAATGATAGCGAGTTGAAGTATAACGAATAAGGTGGGTCATACAAAGTTAGAGGTCATCAACCTCAAGTAGTGCTCACACACAGGGTTTCTAACGGATGTGTAAAATTTTGAGACGTGAGAAATCTCAAGGTTTCAATACGAGACTAACTATCGTCTCTTGTCAAGTCCAAATTTAGAGTTCCTCTCATAGAGTCATGCAAACTCATCTCAAACTCATCCCAACGCCACGCTTCCGGCGCTAAACGGATCTCCACTTCTCGTGGTACAATCCTCAACAAAAGTCGCAGAAAATCCCGCGATTAATAAGGTCTAGGTTTACACAGCCTTAAGGTTCACAAGGTCATGCTATGCGACGACATTCTATCATTAAGGCAACAGGCTAGATTCAAATGGGCCACACTTCGAAATCACGCGAGTCATACCGACTCTACAGTGAATAATAACATTACTAGTCATAACACCAGTCGACGCAACCAACGTGAACGAGATCACGAGCTAACATGCTCGTTCCACGAGTACTAATGTCAATAAACCATATGGTCAACATAAATTATAACAAGAGTTTCAAACTCTAATACGATCGGTAGAAAGGATCGGCATCATTGGATACCAACGTCGAATACCATACACGTTGCTCGAAATATAGGGTGTCTCACACCCAAAAGATTGCGATCTCAAGTTAACTTCAAGATATAATATTCTAACGAATGAGTACCGGTCGGGGTACACAAGGTAGTTCAATAACAAGGAGACAAGTAATAATAAAATAAGCCACGAAGAATATGACTCTTACGGATTCCAATCACTAGGTCTCACCTTCTAACCTTGACTCGCTCTAATGGAGTCTTGGGTCGGTGCGGGAGGGTTCGGTGGGGACACTTGCTCCAATCGAGGTGACTCACCTAGGGCCACATTCGGTTGGTCCTCAAGTTCTCTCGGTTCCCACAATGCGTGTCGAGTTGAAATATGGTTGGGTGCATGACCGACATCCTTGCGGTCTTCCTAGTTCGTGCCATCTGCTATAGGCATACAATAGAGACATTACATCTCCAAGGGAAGTGAAACACATTAAGTGATTCAACTAAGGCATGAATATCAACATAATACTCTCAATTCTCAACTCAAAACATATATCATGTACATACGGTTCTAAGGACAACCACCTCATTATGCCAATGGGCATACACACAAGGTGTCACGATCTATTCGTATCGCAAAAGTCTACAAGGCAAGACTGAATTAACATAATGTACCCAGTCTACATCACCACACATACAACATAGCAATCACACGCTCACCGCCGGTGGCAAATCAATTCGCTACCTCTAAGGTGAAACAACATATAACATACGTGACAATATACAAATCACAAATGGCTAATAACATGCCCAAAAATACTCATGTTCAACTAAGCACGACGGCTCACAAAATATCAAGTCAACTCGAACTAGTACACGAAACAAGATACGCAATCAACACAAGATACACAACTTGTCCAAGTACACCATTTCATTTCCTTGTCCATTCCATTTGGTAATAAGGTTCGGCAATTTCTACCTAATATGCTATCAACTTAGTCATCGACGAATATCTCTTGACAACCAAATCGGGGCCCTTCAAGTGGCTTCAAAAGCTTTCATCGCGGGCGTTAGGGACAAGTGTTTACAAATATGCCCTTTGAGTCGGTCTCATGCACATCGGTAGCAAATACAAGCAAATGTACCTAAGTGTAACATATGTCTCTAGTATGCACAAGTTTCACATTCCATGATGTGATATGCAAAAATAAAGCGTCTAGGTTGATACGAACTCAAAATCTCGCACTAACGTAACTCGACACTCACATTAATCACTAAAGAACTCGTGACCCAGAATCTCGGGTCTTCCACCTCTATTTCCTCAAATGATCACCAATATCAAACTTAAGACGTTCCCTAAGACCTCTCGACTATACTTCTCGAATCAACGAGACAACCTACAATGGTAAAGTTTCGCTACTAAACTTATCAAGCGACTCACACTTAGTCGTCAACATTCTAGCGAGGCCTTCAAGCGCACTCATTAATTCCACAAGTGAAACAACTGACTACAAACCGTTAGTCTCCGCTTTCAATAGCGTAAGAATTCAATAATCCCAGTCCTACATGGACTATCTTCACAACTTACGACCTCCAAGATATATCTCAACACAAACACTCGACGTTAATCGCTCAACCCAATACCCAAATCACCTAAGCCGAGGATCTGTCCCGGCGAACAGCTAACTTAAGCTCGATACCAGCGTGACGACCCGAGTCCGGGTTCGATGTTGAACCCCTCGGTGCGCCAAACTAACAAGAACAATCGAAAATAGCGAGTTACAAAAGCTCGAAACCAAAAACCAAAGCAGCGGAATGCTAAAAACAAGGCAGCGGAACAACAGATGAACTTGAGCCTCAAAGCTCGATTAACAAAATTCCAACAACATAAAAATAACCTCCACGGCTAAACAATACGCCGAAGAACAACACTAAAGATAAACCCAATAATTAAAACCTCGACGGCTAAATACACGAGCCGGAGAAACAATAATACTTAAATACCACGAGTCAGAATCAAAATAATATAGTACGACAACCGGCGCGACTACACAAGTCGGCACCAAACACAAATCTAATGAATACAACTATTTCTACCCATAGACTAAGTTTACATAACTTAGTGAACCTCATAATCTCACAATATAAGAAATAAGAAGGAAATGGCAATAAAAATACATCTTGCTAACTCCAAGCTCCAAGACTCGCTTTTGGAACTTAACCCGCGAGGAGGTTGTTGGGTGAGTCTAAAAGACTCCGTAAGATACTATAATGTATTGGGTGTTATAAGTATGAATGTAATAGTAAACCAAGACTCTATATGCACTTATCTTGGTAATAAATTTAACTTAATCAAGAATCGACAAGTTATAGCATGTCACTATATGGCATGGCATTATGCACAACAATATAGCAGGAAAGTAAACATGTAGGAGCACATAAAGGCAACCAACCCTATACTAACGAGAGGCTCAATGATCGCCAACCGTCCCATACCGGTTGGAAATCATGACCAACATTCGCTTATATAGGAAACATATAAGAGCGGTAAGTAAACACATTTAAAGGGATACAGTGTCGAGGTACACCTCCGACCAAACCAATAGTTCCAACCAACCAACCAATATTGTACCAATCGTAGAGCCGTTGTTGACGTGCTCGAACCAATATGAAACCATAATCATACGATAAAGAATCTGTGAACCATTTTATTTGAAATTCACAAAAAGAAAACCCCGGTGCCACCGGTCACTACGACCCGGAAAGAACACCCGGTATAATAGCTTACCAACGTTGCGGTTTTGCCTACAAACACTTGGCGCTATTCCCTACCGTGGCCAACGGTAGGGGCGAGAACTCAATGTATTGGCCTTCGACTATTACGTAGCCCCTGCTCTTGTAATAATCGAGCGTCAATACACCCTCTCAAACGATCATGCCATGGACTTAACTAAATGCTCAAGTAGAATATTTACTCGACATTTAAAAATAAACGGTCATACTCCAAAGTAGGGAGCATACCACAACAATCACATTCAATAACAATACGAATGTTTCAAGTAGGTCACAATAAGCCTACAACAACAAATCAACAAAGTGTGCTAATAAACATTAAACACACAAGCAATCATCAAAGTAGGATGATTGTCCTATCACATACTAGAACAATCACACAATGTCCGTAATCACCGGACATATAACCAAAACATGACAATAGGCAAAGTAGGCCTAATATACAACTCAATTAAATTATCTAAGTCCGTAATGCCAGACTTTACAATCACAACATACGTAAGTCTACACGTACTTACAACCATTAAGCGATACATAACGATAATACTTGATTCAGATCTTTTACGGATCTTATAATCACTTGAGACACTCGTCTCATATATAACATAAACCATCACATAACATTATCGTCGTGTACCATGTGTATCACGACTCATTACAAATCACATCCTATTCGACTCCGCGAGTCGGTCATGACTAGTGTTCAATTCGCATAAAAGTTTGGTTTATAACGATATGCTTTACGACTCCATTTGAGTCGTTACTAATATTCGAGACATCGGGATGAACCGTAGTATCATCCCTAATTAACCATTCTATTCTCAACACCATTATTCGGTATTATAAAGTACCCAAAACAACATCATAAATTCATAGCGAGTAAACTAACGACAAAATATCAATGAGTTGCTATTATACAAGGTTTATTAACACAACATGATTTCTCCAGCATCGAGCAACGATACCGTTAAATTCACCAAATATTCCACAAAAATCCAAATATTACAACTTTTCCATATTTAGAAACTAGACATCTGGAACTATATTTTACCACTTTGAATTTCCTCATTTGGACTTATATTCATCAACATGCAACCACATAAAGATTGAACTACTACTCAGATTTTCCAGCAACAATTCATTCTGCGCAGCGATATAACAAGAACCATTTGAGGTACTTCCCAATATCAAAACTCAATGAAAATTTACAGGACATTACTAAACATATCAATGTAAAACATATCCAAAAATCATGCAATTCTCATGGACAGATTTTTCCCAGCAAATTCAACAACATGACTTAAAATTGTGACAAGTCTGATTTTTATAACTAAGTATTTACTTCCAAAAATTATCATGTCTTCTCCCAATTATACATGCAACCTCAAACAACAACATAATATATCATAACATTAGTTAGAGCAACAAATCACATGTTTCTTCCAAGGATTTAACACAAAATGATCAACTAATACCACCTATATGCTCTACTCTTCCATTTCATCTTATAATCAAACAAAACATTATAGTTACTTACCTCTTAATGAAATCAAACCATGGAAATCAACATGCAACCAGTGTATAATCTTCCTCTAGTCAAGAGCTTCGCAACGGTGAAGACGGATCGTCGATCGGACTCCGGATGCTCAAGATATCACACTTTTCTCACTCTAAATACTTTTACTCTCTCTCTAGTCTCTCTCTCTAACTCACGGTTGAACATGGTGAAATGGGGAAAGAAGTGAGGTCTCTCCTCACTTAACAAGGAGAGAGTAAGTCTGATTTTGGTGTCTCCACTTGGTCAATTAAAAATTACAAAATTGGTCAAATTGTCAACTAATTAAAACATTGGTCAAATGCTAGATTAAAATTCTGAAATTTTGGGTCAACTTTAAAGAAATGCCTAGAATGATACACAAGTCTAAAAATTACAAATAAGATGTGGTTGGAAAGCTCTTTGAGTCTAGTTTACACAGAATCAAACGGTTTGCAATTCCGAGTTTTCTACACAAAGTTGTGGCCAAATTACTACAAGTGGGTCGAATCTGTCCGTACGCGCGCTAGGGCGCGAATAATGCGCGCTAGGGCGCGCAACCTGGCTGAACTTAGTCTATTTTCTGATTTTTATCAAACTTCTGGTCGTGTACGCGCTAGGGCGCGCCTGGGTGCGCTAGGGCGCGACCTGGAACTCCAAAAGTGTTCAAAAATGATTCCTAAGTGTTTCCAATTGATTCTAAGATGATCCCAAACCCAAACCAAGTCCAAACAACATCCGAAACACTATCTAAACTACATAAAATGAAGCTACGAATGCACACCAAATCGAATGCGAACAACTACGAAGCTTCTAACACATATTAATATACTCAAAAAGTGTACAATAGACTCAAATGCCAGCATATTCGGATGAAATTCGCACATGAAATGACGATGTCATTATAAAGGACGTAAAATAGAAAGAATGTAAATAAAGCAAATGGTGCGGGCGTTACACACCCCACCATGGGTGCCTAGAATTGATCTCAAACACACGAGTCCAAACGGCCTTTGAACTTGCTCCATGAAATACTACCAAACCAAATACTTCCAATTTCTTCACACATGACACCTTTACTTTGAAACATGGCATGAACTCCACCTTGAATGACACTCCCTTGTAGTAAATACAAGTTGCCCTTTTTGTTTCCACCAATGAGAAAATGGCTACTACAAAAGATTTTCATCTTTCCATCATAAAATTTGTAATTGCAACTTTTTGAACCCAAGGAATCCACGAAAATTAAATTCCTCCTCAAGCTAGGAACATAACGAACTTCAGTTAATGTTTTCACTCCACCTTGAGTTTTGATTTTAATTGTTCCAACACCTTCAATTTTGCAAGAAGAATCATCCGCTAAAAATACATCACCACTTGCACTTTTGTAAGAAAAAAACATATCTATAAAGGAACACATGTGAAAAGAACAACCGGAATCAAGAACCCATTAAGTTCGTTGATTATCACTACCCATGGTCACTTTAAGCACATCACCGCTATTCTCGTCATTGCTAATACCACCCTCATCAAAAGTGACGATATTAGCATTGGAACTCAATTCTTTTGACAATTACGAACAATGTGACCCATCTCATTACAATGATAACATTTTATCTTGGAAGTCTTCTTATTTTCTCACCACCCTTGACCAGATGAATTTCTAACATGATTAATTTTTCTTTCCACATGCAAAGTATCACTATTATCACTTACTTATCTTAGAACCCTTGTTCATAGAATCATCCGTTAATAATGAAGTTTGTACCTCACCCAAAGTAAGCTTGTCTTTCCCATGCATAACAGCAGTAACTAAGGGAAGTCAGTTTACCCTTATCCTTTGCAGAAGCGGGGTTTTTTCCTCCTTTGGAAGGGAGGCAAGAACAAGTTACCTTAGGTTGCGTTGACGAGAAGCAGCCTCAGTCTTGTGGGAGGATCAGGTGTTTTCCTTCCTTGGCATCAATGTTCATACGTCCTGCAAGTTGAAAAGAAAAACAGTTAGGAATAAGGCATCACGAGATTTAAAAATGGGGGAATGAGCAAAGAAAGTAACCTATGGGGTTATATGGCTTGATGCAGCTCGAACCCAGATCCTCGTATGCTTCCTACTCGCTGGGGAAGTTGGTAGCCTGATGAAGGCCCCAAGCAGGGTGGGCTCGCTCCTTCGCCATGATAACGCGGAGAATAGCCTCAATTTCTGACTGTAGAACACCAGCTAGCCTCAGATAACACTCATCGCTGACTAGGGGTTTCATGTCAATAAACCACTCCTAGTCGCGGCCCTGGACGCTGAGGGTTTTCTCTCAAGGAGGCGATCAGGAGGCCCTCACCAGAAGTAAAGGCATCTTTGTTATAAGTGGGCACTTTTATATCATTGGTGGATGGTGGAAATGGCCAACCCAACCGGGACTCGACGAGCAGGGGTTTGCTATCCCACTTGTCAGTTTTGTTAGGGATGGGGCTGAATAACTTCAAGGCGCCAGGTTTACTGCAGCCACTAATCCTCCCTGAGTTCCTAACATGGAAGAATTAGAACAGTTTCCTCAACAGTAGGAGGCAGGGCTTGTGACCGAGCACCGAGCAGGCGAAAGTAAAAACCACTAGGATCCTGACCATGTTGAGCATGAGGTCGTAGGAAACAGACTGGGCCAAAGTCAGAAACTCTGTGATAAAAGGATCCAGCGGAAGGTGTAGCCCAACCTTGAAAAAGTCATAGAAGAACATCATCTTCTCCCCCAAGTTTCGATACTCGGTGAAATCCACCTCGGGGTCCATCACGGACACGTGATAGTCAGTTGAGTCAATCCCCAATGCAGTGAACCACTCTTGGGCTTTCTTGGCTGAGTTAAATGTCTTCCAGTGGTTAGGTGAAGCCTCGCGACGAGGGGCTTGGCGTCCACCATGTTTTTTTTTTTTTTTTCAAAGAAACAGGGACGGCACCCTGCAAAATTTTATTAATAACAGAAAAAGATACAAACGAGAGGGGGACAACCAGCCTTGCCCTAAAAACAGGGAGGACAGAGGAGCCTGACCTCTAAAAAGAAATACAAAGCCAAAGGCAAAATTACTTTCTAAAACTATACAGACCTAACTCATCATGACCTAAAGCCTGCCAAACACTAATAGGAAGAGAACCTTTAGAAGAAAAAGTAATAGTCTTTTTGTGAGAATAGGCATGAGCTGCTAGCCGATCCGCAACATGATTAACTTCTCTGTAAACATGATGTAGAGAAAAGTCTCCTAACAAAGCTTTGCATAACCTGATGTCATAAGCACAAGACCTGGCGTCCACCATGTGGGGGAAGGGCAACTGGCCTACTACGAGCAGGCCTGGAGGAACTCATACTAGCTTCTTCAGTTTGGCATAAAGCACAGACATGAAATACCACATTGGTAATGAGGAGCTCATCTGAGAAAGCCTCGTTATAAGAGGAGGACACAACTTCTGAGCTGGATCCATCACTGACTGCCTGACCACGGTCATACTCGTGGGCTTCTATGGAATTGGACTCATCGCGCAATCTTAGAGGGGAGGATGAACCTACATGGATCGAGGGAGCAGGGTCACTACTTATTAACACATCTTGGGCCAAGGCGAAAAAAGGAGGCAAAAAACCCTAGATCTAGGCTCATCGAATAAAGGGTTTATCCGACCAGGCTAAAACCCCAGATTCCTCGATCCCAACTAAGGGTAAAGGCCTAAACTACTTGCGTGACAGAAAGAAAATACAAAAAAGATAAGGCGAAATCAAAGACAAAGGCACAATTAGAAGACTTACTGCAAGACATGACTTCGCGGTAGAAATGAGGAAATTGAGGGTGAGCAAACTTGAAGGTTTATCAGGCTCAAGAAATACCCAACATCAACAAAGTAATATCGAAGGTGCGGAAGGGCAAGTTGTGACGGCAGCACTAGAAGGATTTTTGGTCAGAAGTCTCATTTGGCTCAGAGTATTTTTCGAAAGCTTAGAGTGTGTAAAGAGGGAAAAAGGGGAAACGGATAAGTATTTGTAGGCCTAAGTTGCGCACCCAGCCAATAGGCACGAAAGCCTAAAGGTCCCCAAGTAGGTCATGGGCCTACTGACCAGCCGCAGGCCTACCTCTCTAGCCATCACTTTGCATCGAAAATGCGCAATTTCTCCAAAAAGCACGACAACCAAACGACGGCACCCAGGCGCACAGACACCTATCCTCTCCTAACCCTTTCAAGAAAAATTTGTACAAGGCAAGGTTCAATGCGCATCGAGATCGAAAAGACTAGTTGCGACCAGAGCATGAACATAAACATGCTTCCTACTGAGCATAAACACTCAACAAGCAGAAAACAGGGGGCTACTGAATAGCCAGACCCAAAAAAATGACCCTGGACCCAGGTCCAACTACCAGACCCAGAGAGATGACCCTGGGCCCAGGCCCAATCGTCAGCATGAGTTAAAGACCACAAGTTTGCGAGCAGCAGGGTACTGATAAAGAGCTCAGCCCCTAGGCAAAAGGCTAACGATCAGAACCATGATACAGCGAGCAGGGTCCACATGTGAGACCAGGCACATCGAGCAGGACTCACCCATGAGACCAAAGACCCAGCGAGCAGGACTCGCCATTATTACGCACTTCGTGCACATCCAGGAGACGTGGCCACGTGGCTAGACTTCATTGGTCAGACGTGCCCGACAATTATGCCCACTATCCGGTGGTTAAGCCCACTTCGCGTCGATTATGTCCGTCATCAATTCCATTACGGTTGACAATTAATACAAGCCCTATAAAAGCCTTGGGTTAATCCCAAGCGGAGGTACACACATTTTACATGAAAAATATACTCTGCCGAACCGACTCGGGAGTATAATACTTATTCTCACACCGGACTGTTATCACAGGGCAGACCCCTACATTCACTCTAGTGTTTTCTCTTGTCTTAGCAGGTCATCAAAAGCCCAGATATCCATAGTCTACTCCTGGAGCAACCCACGGCAATCTGTGCAACATCATATAGATAGCCAAACTATGGTAATAAAATATAATATTTCTGAGAATCACATGCCATTTCAATTTTTTTAAATATAGGCATGAGAAGCACTAGCAAGGTAGTATCGACTATTGATTTTAGTTGATCAATTGACGATGATTAAAAATGGATTACATGGATTATGACCTTTATATGGGTGCGTAATTCCCTATAATTTAGCCATTAAACCCATTATCTAGTTGATGTTAAAGTTTCCTACCCACTAAGATAAGATTAAACAGTGTTTACTTATGCTTAGAAATTGAAGTTAACTGATTAACCACATTTCAACTATAAGTCACAATGCTATTAATAGTGCGTCGGCTAATAAGAGCCTCCAAAATCCATGTCTTGCAACGCGTTCTTCAACAAAATGGTTTCCCTATGTTTCAGTGATTTTAACTAGCTCTCAAGTCATTTTTTAGGAGTTTGTGGCACCAAACTTTGCATCAAGGTGATGATGTAGGTTGTAGTATCCTCGGCCAAATTGCATTACGATCTATTGTTCATGTGTTTTACAGGTTATGGCTTAAATTGTTATCATACGTCGTAAATGCTCGTTGCTTAAATGGCACGACCTACACCAAGGTTCATATCACCTTTATATGACTTGTAGTTATATAAGATTTTCATCCTAGGTCGTAGAGGCTCCTTAGCACGCACCTTATATATCGTCTCTCTTTCCTACTACAAAGAGATTTCCTCCTACCGAAACTAGAAAATATTTACAATAAAAAATTAATCATCAATTAACTTATTACAGCTTAGCTTGTGTGGCCTAGGCTTCTTATGACCAAAGGCATCACAATTTCTGTAGGTCAGGATGATAAGTCAGGTAGTAGGGGCACATTAGTTAATTAGCCCACGAGAGAAGGGCAAGGATGTAGGCTCAAAAGTCATTTTATGGTCTAATTTTTACATAAGACATTGATGTAATTCCTTAGTTGTTACATGTTTATCTTTCCTTAGTAAAAAATGTGAAGAATAAATAAGGGTGATACATAATTTTATTCACACAGAATGTGTACATGTGGCATCTAACATGACTTATAGAAAGCGATAGAAAATGTACATGGTCGGAGAAAAATGAGAGTGAAGTACTATGACTTTCTTTGTAGTTACTCCAAAGTGCATGGACAATTTTTGTTATTTGTCTAAAAATATTTTTAAGTATTAAAAAGTTCCCCACTATCCCCTTTAAGTACAACGGAAGAATTTAATTCAAGAGATAAGTAAACCATATCCAAAAGTCTTATTAATACATTGAAATATTACTAGAACAAACATTATTATTTTGACCAATATGTCCAAGTAATGATGGTCCATAAAAACCTTGTAAATATGAAGATGTTAGATACCAAAAATCTGAAAGGATTTTATTTAAGATTTTTGGTATCTTATTAATTAAAATTTAGAGATGATTTTGCAAATCTAGACCAAAATAAATGTGCTTTTATGAAGGAGCATGCCAATTTTCTCTATTGGCATTATTTGATTTATATTCTTTTATATATCTATTATAACCCCTATTGTAATGAGATTCTTCAAATACACCCATAATGTCTCATTGGATAACTTTGAAGGTCTTATTTTGCGAAAGTGAGATTGCTAGTGTTGTTATTCCTATTTGTTTAGATTTGGTTGAAGTCATCACAATGATTCTAGTGTAAAGTGGCTAAAATGAATGTGTACCGATTAGTGTGACAACTATCCTAGAATCAAGCTTTTGTAATAGAATAAACTATACTTAAGTGTTAGTTTTTAGAGGCTCTTCGGCAGACTAGTAGCCTTCGACCAGCAGACCTTAAGGTTTTGAAAACTCCAGCGTGTTAAGAAGGCTGATGACATGGATTATGGAAATCCAGCTCAGATTTATAGTGGATTATCAACTAGATATTATTTCAAGTATATTTAGTTGATTAAAACATAGTTGACTTCCTAAACACACTTTTCAAATGATCACATTGGTAAATTAATTGTGATTTCCCCATTTGTGTATTTGGCAGAAAAGTGTTTCAGAGCTGCAAGTCTAAACCTTTGCCGTTTCTAGCAAAGAAGACTTCTTCCACTCTACAAGTCTACACAGCCTCCTGCAACGTTTGTCTGGCTGTCCGCTTGAAAACCTAGATCAGTCTGAAGCTCCAATGAAGATGAAGACCAACAACTATATGCATTTAATGCATTCAAATTTTGTATCTTTACTCAGTGCTCTAAATCTAACAGTCAAGTCGATCTCCTTGAGTATAAAATTAATCAACACTTAAAGACTGGTAGAAACAACATCTCTTGCGAACATTAAAAACTTGAATATTCTGCCATTACTCTACCAACCTTCAAGCACATTTAAGAGATCGAGGACTAAACTAACACTCCAACAAACTCGAAGAAGCTGCAATCATACACTCTTAGACTTTATTACTCTGTTGAGTTTGTCTTTTTTTATTCTATTCAATGCACACACGAGAGTGAATATATCTTATTGATTATTACTCTCAACCGTAAACACTCGGTCAAAATTATTTTTGTACACGATCCATTAGTGATCTTTGTAATCATTTTAGTGGATAATATAGAGCACATTTCAAATCCAAAGTTGACCACTTTGGTAGTGGACGTAGCACTTTATAGTGTGAACCACTTCAAATACTTATGTTCATATATTGCTTTAATTGCTTATTCTTTTATTACTCTTGATCTGTCCAAGCATAGCAGTTTAGAAGACTCCTGATATTGTTCTTAGAACATTAGTAGACCTTCACTGTAGTTTCTTTCCTTAGTATTTCCATTGCCCCAACTTAGTTAATAAGTTCGCTGAACTTAGTTCAAGGAAAAGAAACTTGTGATAAATTTTAATTTGTCACTAGGTTATTCAACCCCCTTCTAGCCTAACATGAGCCCTTCGGAACTAACAATTGTATTTAAGAGTAAAAAGGGAAAATTATAAGAATAAGAATACTAGTTAAATAGTTACTAGTAACACGTAAGTCGGTTATCGTATGTGTAAGTATCGCTCATAGGTTCAACTATATTATGTTATACATGTCTATCTAATGATATTTCTTAATAAACATTAATAATAGGATTATCAAAACTAAAATGTAAATCGTGCTAGTTTTGTAACTTCGAGAAGGTTGGCCAATTAAGCAAAGCAAACATATTTAGGAAAATTAATCATCTTTATATGTCGAATAACACTTTGTTTAACTTTATTAGGATTCAGTTAGAGGTTTTAAGAATATGGAAAGAAAAAATATGTATCGAGGCAAATCATGGTAAATAGATTATTATTTCTGAGAATCGCTTAATGGATGGTCATTCTGAAGCAGATAGTGAACTAGTTGATCTCGTTGGCACAACCTTAAGAAATCGTAATTTTGGAAGCATTGCTTGATTGGATGGTTTTGTGAATAGTCATCGTCGACTTTCCACAAAGTGTCGTGCAAATATGGGCTAATTGTACAACAATAACCAAGGAGGCAAATGAAGCTAGGGCAACCAGATAGTAAAGCAATAGGGTTTGTGCTTCTATTTTCTTATTTATAATTTCCATCGCAATCAACACCAACAAGGAGAAGAATAATTGACTTGATTATTAATATTGGTATAGTGCGTAGTTTTCTTTAATGGTTATATGTATGTGGCCTATAATTAAAGTAAGGAGAAAAATTAATGGTAAAATAGTAAAAGTGATGCCCTAAAAAGAAAAGTTTCAAACAAGATAATTATTTAAGGACGGACAAAAAAAGAAAAGCAAGACAATAATTTAGGGACCGAGGGACTACTAAAACAAACATTCTTATTTTGACCAATATCTCATAAAAACCTTGTAAATATGAAGATGTTAGATACCAAAAATCTGAAAGGATTTTATTTAATATTTTTGGTATCTTATTGATTAAAATTTAGATATGATTTTGCAAATCTAGACCAAAATAAATGTGCTTTTATGAAGGAGCATGCCAATTTTCTCTATTGGCATTATTTGATTTATATTCTTTCATATATCTATTACAACCCCTATTCTAATGAGATTCTTAAAGACACCCATAATGTCTCATCGGATAACTTTGAAGGTCTTATTTTGTGGAAGTGAGATTGCTAGTGTATTTAAGAGTAAAAGGGAAAAATATAAGAATAAGAATACTAGTTAAATAGTTTCTAGTAACAAATAAGTCGGTTATCGTACATGTAAGTATCGTTCAAAGGTTGAACTACTTTATGTTATACGTGTATATCCATGGATATTTCTTAATAAACATTAGTTTCTTAATAAACATTAGTAACATGATTATCAAAACTAAAACGTAAATTGTGCTGGTTTTGTAACTTCAAAAAGGTTGGCCAATTAAGCAAAGCAAACTTATATAGGCAAATTAATTGTCTTTATATGCCGAATAGCACTTTGTTTAACTTTATTAGGGTTCAGTTAGAGGTTTTAAACAATATGGAAAGAAAAAATATGTATGAAGGCAAATCATGGCAAATAGATTATTATTTATGAGAATCGTTTAAAGCATGGTCACTCCGAAGTAGATAGTGAGCTAGTTGATCTCGTTGGCACAACCTTACAACCTCAGCTTAATATCCATGTTATGTATCGGTACGCAATCATAATTTTGGAAGCATTGCTCGATCAGATGGTTTTGTGAATAGTTGTCATCAACTTTCCACAGAATGTCGTGCAAATATGGGCTAATTATAAAACAATAACCAAGGAGGCCAAATGAAGCTAGGGCAACCAAATAGTGAAGCAATATGGTTTGTGCTTCTATTTTCTTAATTATAATTTCCAACGCAATCAACTTCACCGACAAGGAGAAGAATAGAACATATTTGAGTTAAAAGGCTACAAGAGAAAATAATTCAAAAAATACATGGCAATAGTGGAATAGTTAGCTGATAAGGGGTCTGCAAAGCATCGTTATGTTAAAATCTAAGGGCATATCAACAATCCGTACTTGTATATAATTCGACCTCGGCCCCTAGCATTCTCATCAGTTTTCAAACTTATAGATCTCTCTCTCTCTCTCTCTCGCTCTCTCTCTCTCTCTCTCTCTCTCTCTCTGCCTCTATCTCTCTCTCTCACACACACACAAATCCACCATATCAACTCTTTCTTGTCAAGTCTCTTTAAGTCTCTTATATTGGAGATTGTCATCAGCTTAAATTCCATATTTGTTGTTTAGTAAGTACAAGCGTGGCTACGTGACGAGATCTTTCTTGTACACAATGATAGATGTGTTTTTCTTCTTGGAATGTACCAATTCCAAATTTTCTAGAGATAGTCAAACAGTACACTCTGAGGTCGTTGTTCATGGCATTTCAACGAGTCTTTTGCAAGAGAAGCCATCCACCCCAACAAGGGGAAAACCAAAAGGTTCTGTTAATAACTCAAGTAAGAACAGAGCCAAATCTCTTGCAAACACCATTTCCTATACGAATGGTGCAAAGGCTGCTGCTGTTGACCCAGTCCTCGAGAGGTACAGAACAAAATTTAGTCTCTATTGATGTCAATAAGATTCTCTCTCTTTCTTTTTTTTTTTTTTTTTTTTTTTTTTTTGAGCGGCAAAACAATTTTTTTTACTTAAGATTAACAACTTAGAAAGATACAATTGTCATATGATTCTCTTTATGTGATGATGCAAGCTCTCATGTAAGAAATTGTTCCTTAATGATTTCAGACATGGACTGAATAGCAGAATGTTTGGAGGTTGTTGGATTATTGAAAAGAGGTCGTTTTATGGTCCAACGTCATTGCTTGCTTCCCACCTCGAAAAAGAGAACAGAAGCTCGAGTCATCATGGCGCAGGTCCCTCTCATTCAACTTTCCAGGATGGTTATTATCGCTGTGTCTGCGATACTAGGACATTGACATTTGGGCGCATATCACAAGTTTTTTGTCAAGGTAACAAGTCCTGCCTAACATGATCCTCTTTCAAGTAGGTCTTTTTGTTGCTTACAATTTTCCTACAGTTTCAGGAAATCAAATAAACTGTATAGAGGCCGAGAAAAAATTAATCATCAGGGAGAGGCTTGACGAGGGGCGGACTGAAGCAAGTGTTGTATCTCAACATGAAGTAGACATCTGTAGGTGGCCTCTGCAGACGCAGACTTTCCGCAGCAGAGTGAGTTATTCTTATGCAATTATTGTGTCAAGCTTTTCTGGATGTCTGAGGCTATTCCTTATATTTATGGTACTTATTTGAATGTTTGATCTTTCAGATGTGTGCATTACAATTTTGCAGCAATCGAAGCTTTTTGCTCATCAGTTCACTTCGCTGGTAGGTGTAATAGCTATTTTACTTTTTCATTTTACTTTCATCCATTGCTTTTGCATCTCTTTTACTGCATTTTATAATCTCTCTCTCTCTCTCTCTCTCTCTCTCTGCAGATGACTTTTGAAATAATAGAGCCTGTTGGCCTTTGTACCGAACAAAGGACTATCAGCCAGTAATCAACTGCTTCCATTAGTGCAATGCAGCTACTGCAGCATTTGAGCAAAGAGCTATCAGCCAGCAATCAAGCAGTCTGGCCCATCTTCCAGCTCAACATCGACAGGGTTACATGAGCTGAAACGAGAAACGACAGTTTGACTCTGAAGCGGTGTACATCCTACTTCATTCGTCAGCGAATTGCAGCTGAGATCTTTCTACATGGAAGTACCAACTGACTGATCGAGGCATCCCTTGCCATCAGTAAATGTGGACAACAAGCAGTTCTTGAAGTCAACCATAGGCCTGATGTTTGAATTTTGGTGAATTTCCCTCTTGTAATGCTGGGAAAGAAATGATACTTGTAAAGACCCTCTATCAATCTATTACTTTAAATTAAGAAGTGGGTTTGATCAAAGTTGTATCACATGCAATTTATGAGTTTACTAAAAATAATTTTTCTCTTTCACTCATTATTGCTTCTTTTACAACCTTCTTCCATTACTCTTTCTATTTTCTGGTGAATTATCACACTTCAGGTACGTTTAATCTTAAATGTTTCTTATAACATTTCAGCACTGAACTTCTCTTTATATGGTATACTTGAGAGAAAGAGAGGGAAAATAATTATCAATTTTATACAAAGTCGAAGCAACCCTTTGTTTTCCTCTTTTGCCGCTTTATTTTATCAAAATTCTGTGAGCAGTTCTGAGGTGACATATGTGTGTTTGAAAGAGAGAGATATTTGAGAGAGGGATCTCTGATCCAAACCGAAAACCCAATTTTTTGGCTGGAGCTATACTGCCAAAATTGCATACTACTTACTGCTGCAAGACATCACATAACTTATGTTCTGTTGGGGAATGAATTATTCAGTCCATACTTGGAATATAATGAAATTTGTAGTTTGCCTTCAACTGTGTTCCTATACTAGAGCTCTAATTGCATGGGTTTGGGCTACTATATTCCTTCATGAAATCCCACCTTTAGTGTTTGTTAATAGATGGAATCTATCGTTTGCTCCTATGCAACCACATTTTCCTAAAAGAAGAAAAAAGACACAATGTACAGATTTCCAATCTGGTTGTTGCGAGATGAACCAGTAAGCCAAAATGGAACATGTTATATAAAGAGGCATATGTTGCTGTTCTTAAGATCCTTCACACACACACACACACACACAAAAAATAAATAAATAAATTCTTCACCAATATTTCAAAATCCACTTAGCTGTTCAGAGTCAAATCAATTTTCCTAAACTTAAGTCTCATACCTCAACTGTACCACACCTTATCAATTTTCTCATCATTGCGAAGGTTGCTTCCCAATCAGATGAGTTCAGTGCAACTGTAAAATTTTTGTAGCAATTCAGATACTGCAGATTCCAACTGTAAAATTTTTGCAAAGTAAGCAACCAATATATTTGATTAAAATTGTCTTTTTTTTTTTTTTGGCAATTCAAAAGGACTAAATTTGAGATTTTTTGTGGGTATGTTTGGGATGGTGGTCTTGAGGTCGGTTTTTGAGAATTGAATTTCCCTTTTGTAATGATTGAAGAAAAAATATGAGAGATATAAAAGAAACTAGTGGGTTTATAGAGAGAGAGAGTTAAAATAAAAAACTAAAGTCCCTAAATTAGTAAATTTTACAAGGAGAACAGACCATTTATCTTTCCTGATTAACCTCTATATAAAATTTTTCAAAACTTAACAAAAGAAGAAACGAAATATGATTTTGATTTTTAGGGTAGATTTGACCTATTTTTATCTATAATCTTTTTTTGTTACAACCCATAATATTAGTACGTTACAATGATGTTGTTTAAATATACTCATGTCTCATTGAAATAAATTTTAAGGCTTATAATCTTAACTTTATTTATTACGGCTTAGCTTGTGTTGCCTACCCTTCTTATTACCAATGACAACACAATTAGAAGGATTGTAGCCCCAAAAGCCATTTTAGGGTGTAATCTTTTAATAACACATTGACGTGAATTCTTAGCGCGTTACAAGTTTTTTTTTTTCTTGTTGAAAAATGTGAAGATGAAATAGGAAATAGGAAATGTCCAGGGTCGGAAAAAATACGAGAAGTATGAATACTTTCCTTGCTGATAATTAATCCAAACTATATGGAAAGCTTTTGCTATTTGTCTAATACAATTTCTTATAAAAAGTGTCCACATTCCCCTTTGAGCACAATAGAAGAATTTAATTCATGAGAAAATAAAACCATATCCAGAATAGCTAGCTAATTATGCAAAAGTGAAATCATTAAAATATTACTAAAACAAACATGATTGTTTTGACCAATCTCTCTAAATAGTGACGGTCCATAAAAACCTTCTAAATTTGAATTTTGAAGATATTAGATATAAAATCTTAAAGGATTTTCTTTAAAAATTTTGGTCTACGTCTAGACCGTATTGAATGTGTTTTGTTATAAAAACGAGGATATTCTTGGATTAAAAAATTTCAAGTTTCTATCTTCAATGCGAAAACAAATCAATCGAAAATAAAAGTACCAAGTATTTGGAGAAATAATGTCATGAAAGTAGAAAATATAACGGAATCAAACAAAAGGGAACAAAGGATTTACGTTGTTTAATCCACTCTAAGACAAACAACAAATCCACTATAAATGATGAGAAATTACAATAGAGAGTTTTCAATGTACTCACCCTACCTAGGACTAGGGTTATAAGGATTGGCTTGATCCCACAGAGTACCACACCTCTTACAGCCCAAAGTAGCCACGCACTATTTTTTCTAATACAGCCAAGACCTCGAGACCCTCGACCACCAAGTGTTCGCCGTCCGTCTCTCTAGTATGTCTATCTCTCTCGGCTTGTGTCTACAACAAAAGGGATTGATCCCTTTATATAATACTAAACCACCACCTCCTTATGTCATTTGGATTCCAATTCCTAATTGGACATGAACAACTAAATATATTCCTTATTATATAACGAATAAAATAAAGCCTACCATATAAACCAAAATAAAGAAACAATGATTCCAAGTAGGACTAGGATTCAAGCCATAAAATAACAAATCTCCACCTTGGCTTGAATTCCAGCAATCATCTATTCCCATTGTTGCTTGCCCGTCATGCTCTCCACCATGGGTGCCTAGAATTGATCTCGAACACACGAGTCCAAGCGGCCCTTGAACTCGCTTCATGAAATATTACCAAACCGAACACTTATAAAGTCTTCACACATGGCACCTTCACTTTGAAACATAGCATGAACTCCACCTTGAATGACACTCCCTTTTAGTAAATAAAAGTTACCCCTTTTGTTTCCACTCATGAGAAAACGGCCACCACGAAAAAATTTCATCTTTCCATCATGAACTGTGTAATTGCAACCTTTTGAACCCAAGGAACCCAATGAAATTAAATTCCTCCTCAAGTTAGGAACATGACGAACTTCAGTTAGCGTTTTCACTCCACCTTGAATCTTGATTTTAATTGTCCCAACACCTTCAATCTTGCAAGAAGAATCATCTGCTAAAAATACATCACCACTTGCACTCTTGTAAGAAGAAAACATATCTCTATTGAAACACATGTGAAAAGAACAACCGGAATCAAGAACCCATTCAGTCCGTAGATTATCACCACCCACGGTCACATTAAGTACTACATCACTGCTATTCTCGTCATTGCTAATACCACCCTCATCGAAAGTGACAATATTAGCATTAGAATTCAATTCTTTCTTCACTTCATCCTTGTGTTTTTAACAATTATGAACAACGTTACCTATCTCATTGCAATGCCAACACTTTATCTTGGAAGTCTTCTTTTTCTTCTTACCACCACTTGAACTTTTATCGGACGAATTTCTGACATGATTAACTTTGCTTCCCACATACAAAGCATCACTACTATCATTATTTTTAGAACCCTTGTTCATAGAATTATCAGTTAATAATGACGTTTGTATCTCACCCGAAGTAAGCTTGTCTTTCCCATGCATAACAGTAGTAACTAAATGCTTGAAAGATGGTGGCAAAGAATTTAGCAAAATTAAACCTTGATCTTCATCCTCAATTTTAACACCGATATTAGCCAATTGCAAAGTATCTTGTTAAAAGCATTCAAGTGATCATGAATATTCGTACCTTTAGACATCTTGAAGTTAAACAACTCCTTCTTTTGGTACAACCGGTTTGACATAGATTTCACCATGTTGAGACCCTCCAAATAAAAGTAAATAGACTAGTTAGATTGCAGAAGTTTAATTGCTAGTGTAATTAAAAGTAAATAAACTAGTGTAATTAAAAGTAAATAGACATCAAATAACTTTTAAGTTCTTGTTTTTCCAGAAGTTAAATTGCAAGTGTAATTAAAAGTAAATAGACTAGTTAAATAGTTACTTGTATCAAGTCACTTAGTTATGGTACATGTAATTATCAGTCATAGATTTTACTAGATTACATTATACGTGTATAGTACTCATGCATGGAAATTTCTTAATAAACATTAGTAACTATAAAAGTATCGAAACAAAAGCATAGTAATTGAAGGTTATGTTTGAATTGGGAAAAGAAGACTTAAATTAGGTCCGGTTAATCATATTATGTCGTGAGATAATAGTTGATGATCAAGTTCCTGTGCATGATGTTAATGTGCATGATACCTCTAAGGAACAAGTTCCTGCTGTCTGTATTACTGATTCCGAACGAGCTTATTCCAGCTCTGAAGATGACGAAGCTGTTAACTTCACTAAGGCAGCTGTTGTTTCTTCCGCTTTGGAAGCTCTCAATCTGGACTCCTCTGTCTCGATCTCGGTTGGCAAATCTAAGGCTCACTTCTCTCCTATCATGACAAGGTATAAGGCTCAAGCTTCCTCTTCCCTCCCTCATGACTGTTAACGCCCTTTTTTGGAATATTCGAGGGGTTGGTAATGATTCCTTTGTTGGCTGTTTAAAGCAGCTCATTAAGCTCCACAAAATTACTTTTCTCGCTATATTTGAACCCATGATTACAGCTAATCAAATTTTGCATATAGCTCGAAGGTTACGTTTTAATTTTTGTCATTCCAATCCATGTAGTTCGATTTGGTTGTTTGTAAAAACAGCTTTTACTTGTCAAGTTCTAGTTGATGGTTTCTAGCATGTTACAGCCCAGGTCAAGCAGTTTTCTTGGCCCTCTCCGGTTCATGTTACGTGTGTTTATGCGAGTTGTACTGCCCTTGATAGAAAAACCTTATGGACTGAGCTGATTGATTTTGGTTCAGCGTTTGATTCGATCCCGTGGTTGATTGGAGGGGACTTTAATATTATCCTTTCGCCAGAAGAAAAATTTGGCGGAGTGGGTTGCGATCGTCTTGGGGCTTTGGATATCCATTCTTGCATTGCGGCTTTGGGTCCTTTTGACATTGGTTTCTCGGGTAGTAAGTTTACTTGGTGGAACTCTTGAGGAGGACATGATTCTATCTTACAGAGGATTGATAGAGCTTTATGCAACTTTCTTTGGCAGAATTTTTTCTCAGACACTTCTGTTGAGCACCTATCTCGGACATGCTCAGATCATTCTCCCTTACTTGTC
Organism: Platycodon grandiflorus; assembly: GCA_016624345.1. Lineage (NCBI taxonomy): Eukaryota > Viridiplantae > Streptophyta > Magnoliopsida > Asterales > Campanulaceae > Platycodon > Platycodon grandiflorus. The sequence goes on from CM028367.1 coordinate 5,988,967, forward strand.
CATATTAACAAAGATCGGGTTGCTCACCCATCCTCTTTTCGATTTTTGAATATATGGACTACACTTCATTCTTTCACTCCTCTAATTCAGGAGACTTGGCAGACTCATATTGAAGGCCGGCAGATGTTTTGATTTGCAAAAAAATTAAATATTGTCCATCGTGCTCTTATTTCTTGGAATCGCACTATTATTGATAATATTTTTCAGCAACTTCAACGTGCTGAAGATGATGTTAAAGACTGTGAGCTTCTGTTTAAGATTGATCCCTCCCCTGAGAACCGTTCAGCTATGACTTTGGCTCAGGCTTCTCTTCAGCGTCATCTAAAGCTTGAGGAAGATTATTGGAAGCAAAAGGCTAGGATAAAATGGCTCCGAGATGGGGATGGTAATACTAAGTTATTTCACGCTTCAATTCAGCAGGCTTGTCGTAAACTTCATATTCACTCTATTCATGATGCGCAAGGGATGCTAATTGATTCTGCTGATGACATCAAACAACAAGCTGTAGCTCATTTCCAATTGCAGCTTCAAGCTATACAAACGGTTGACAATGATCTTTTAGATGTTATCCTCTCTTTGGTTACTCATGAGATGAATGATGACCTTTCTAGGACTCCGTCTTTAGAAGAGGTTTGAGCTGCTGTTCTCTCTATGGATGGTGATAGTGCTGCTGGTCCAGATGGATTCTCTGGTACCTTTTTCACTTACTATTGGGACATTATCAGTCAAGATTTTTATTCGGCCATCTTGGAATTTTTCTGTGGTTTTTCTTTGCCCCGGAGCTGGTCTAGTACTATGATTGTTATGACCCCGAAGAATGATAATCCCTCGAGCGTCAGGGAATTCCGCCCTATCAGTTTGTGCAATTTTTGCAATAAGGTTATCTCGAAACTTCTGTCTATCCGTATGGCTTCTATTTTTCCTGTCATCATTTCAGAAAATCTGAGTGGTTTTGTGAAAGGCCGTCTTATTCAGGATATTATTCTTCTGGCTCTAGAACTTATGTCGCATCTCGAGAAGAAAGTCACGGGCTCAAATATTGTGGTTAAAAAAGACATGGCGAAAGCTTTTGACCGAGTTTCGTGGTTTTTTCTTATCAAAGTGCTATGTCGGTTTGGTTTTTGTGAAGTCTTTATCAACATGATTTGGCATCTCATTTCGAATAACTGGTTTTCTGTGCTTGTTAATGGTTCTCCTTTGGGATTCTTCAATTCCTCTCGTGACCTTAGGCATGGGGACCCTTTATCTCCAAGTTTATTCATTATTGCTGCAGAGGTTCTCAGTCAAAATCTTAATGCGTTGCACTCGGCCCATTCTAACATTGCTTTCTCATCAGCTAGTGGGTGCCCTATAATCTCTCATCTGGCTTTTGCGGATGACATTATAATTTTTTGTAATGGTCGTTGTCATTCTCTTAATTGCGATAGGGACATTTTGCTTAAATATGAAGCTTGTTCTGGCCAAAGCATCAACGCTTCCAAGAGTAGTTTCTCTGCTTCCTCCAGGATGGATCTTACGAGACTTAATATTGTCTCTTCTTCCTTGGGATATCCTCATAATGATCTTCCTTTTATTTATTTGAGATTTCCTCTCTTTGTTGGTAAGAAGCTTAATCGATATTTTGACTCGCTCCTTCTCAAGATTCGTGATCGGATTAGTACTTGGATTGGAAACTTTCTATCTCCTGCAGGTCGTATCACTTTGATAAATCATGTCCTCCATTCTATTACTACGTATCAGCTTGCTATTCTTGCTTTGCCGAAATTAGTTCTCAAAAGCCTGGAGAGGATTTTTTCCAACTATTTTTGGGGTCAAGTAGAAGGCCGAAATAAGGCTCATAGGATTGCGTGCTCTAAATGTTGTACGCCTATTTTAGAAGGGGGAATCGGTATTTGTTCTATGAATAACTTATCTAAGGCTTACTCTGCTGGTGCTTGGTGGCACTTTAGAACTCAAAACTCTCTTTGGGCTACCTTTATGAAAGCCAAATACTGCTCTCGGCTTCACCCTTGTCTTGTTAACCAAAGAAGGTCTATTTCTTGGACCCGTATGCTTCAAGTTCGGCCTCTTGTAAAAAGGTATCTTCGGTGGCTAGTGGGTAACGATTTTTGCTCCCCGTGGCATGATGCTTGGCTTGACAATGGCTTGCTAGCTAAACCTAATGGCTGTGATATTGCTACTGTTTATGATCTCTTCGATACTTCTTCAAATATGTCTCCCACTGCCTTGAACATTCTGCCGGATGCTGACATTGATCAAATTAGAGCAAGTAATATTCTCCTGTCCAATGTCCAAGATAAACCTTGCTGGACCGCTGCTTCGAATGGCTATTTTTCGATCTCTTCAGCTTGGGATTTGTCGTGTGACCCTTAGCCTAAGCTTTTGTCCTCTAAATTCATTTGGCATAGCTTTATTCCGAGACATATTAGTGTCTTTTTATGGAGATTACTCCAGCATAGAATTCCAGTTGATGAGGCGATAAGTCGTAAAGGTATTCAGCTTACTTCTAAATGTTGCTGTTGCGAGTCCGATTTTTCCGAAACATTTAACCATGTGTTCTTATCTAGCCCTGTGGCTGTTGCGGTTTGGCATCATTTTGGCTCTGAATATGGCATTTCTCTGAGTTCTTTATTGATTTCCTAGGCTTATTTGTCTTGGTGGCTTTCTCCGAAAGCTTCTCCAAGTCATATTGCTATCCCAGCTTTGACTCTTTGGCATCTTTGGAAGAATAGATATGTTTGGATGTTTGAAGGTCGTAGGCTCCTCAATGTTCAGATTATTCAAGCTGTTGCTGCTGATCTGTCTCATCTTCTTAGTGCTTTGTGGCTGCCCATCCTTCGTGGAAGGATTGTTAAATATGTGGTTTGGTCCAAACCTCCTCCAGCTTTTCTTAAGCTCAACGCTGATGGAGATTCTAAAGGGAATCCCGGCCCTAGTGGGGGTGGGGGGTGTTGTTAGGAATTCAGATGGCCATTTGGTTCATGCTTTTGCCTCTTTCTATGGATCACTTCAAACTCTGTTGCTGAGGCTAAAGCTCTTCTTCAAGGTCTTCTTTGGCTTCGTGATCATGGCTATCGTGATGCTATTATTGAGATGGATTCAAAGATTCTTTTTGATTGTGTTTCTTCAGAGTCTTCTCCTCCGTGGACTTGTTGGAGTGTTATTCATCGAATCTTTGTTATCAAGAGGACTATGCAATTTCAATTTCGGCACTGTTATCGGGAAGCTAATAGTGTTGCTGATAAACTAGCAAACTTGGGATGTCTTGATCAGAAGGATTATAGTTCTCTTCTTCTCGTACCCTTCCTTCTATTATTAGAGGCCATCTTTTGTTGGATATTCAGGGAACTCCTTATATTCGACGTCATTAGCTATTCACTTCTATCTTTTGATTGGCTTTTAACCCCTATTGTTTTGGTTGTTTTGACTTGTACTTGCTTTTCGAGGTCAGGCCCATCCGTCCTCCCTCTTTTTAGGGCAAGGCTGGTTGTCCTCCTCAAGTTTGCATCTTTTTTCATTTAATAAAATTTAGCAGGGCGCTGCCCCTGTTTCCCTAAAAAAAAAAAAAATTCAAGATACCTAAATCTAGCTGGCATGGTTACCTGAAGCAGGTTGTACTAGTTAACCACAGTAAATAGACTAGTTAAATAGTTACTTGAATCACGTCCTTAGTTATGGTACATGTAATTATCAGTCATAGATTTAACTAGATTACATTATATGTGTAAATTCATGCATGGATATTTCTTAATAAACATTAGTAACTATAAGATTATCGAAACAAAAGCATAATAATTGAAGGCTATGTTCGAATAGGGAAAAGAAGACTTAAATTAGGTCTGGTTAATCATATTATTTCGTGAGATAATAGTCAAGATACCTAAATCTAGCTGGCATGGTTACCTAAAGCAGGTTGTACTAGTTAACCAAAGTAAATAGACTAGTTAAATAGTTACTTTTATCAAGTCACTTAGTTATGGTACATATAATTATCAGTCATAGATTTAACTAGGTTACATTATACGTGTAAATTCATGCATGGATATTTCTTAATAAACATTAGTAACTATAAGATTATCGAAACAAAAGCAGAATAATTGAAGGCTATGTTCGAATAAGGAAAAGAAGACTTAAATTAGGTCCGGTCAATCATATTATCTCGTGAGATAATAGTCAATATACCTAAATCTAGCTGGCATGGTTACCTGAAGCAGGTTGTCCTAGTTAACCAAAGTAAATAGACTAGTTAAATAGTTACTTGTATCAAGTCACTTAGTTATGGTACATGTAATTATCAGTCATAGATTTAACTAGATTACATTATACGTGTATATTCATGCATGGATATTTCTTAATAAACATTAGTAACTATAAGATTATCGAAACAAAAGCCTAATAATTGAAGGCTATGTTCGAATAGGGAAAAGAAGACTTAAATTAGGTCCGGTCAATCATATTATCTCATGAGATAATAGTCAAGCTACCTAAATCTAGTTGGCATGGTTACCTGAAGCAGGTTGTACTAGTTAACCAAAGCAAACACAGTTAGTGAAATTTATCGCGTTTATATGTCAGATTTCATTTTGTTTGGCTCTACAATGATTTAGTTAAAGATTTAAAGTATATGTAAAGAAAAATGTATATATATATATATATATATATATATATACATATATTTGTACAAATATTTGAAAAAAGAATAGTAATTCTGAGATTACTTAAGGCATGGCCATTTCGAAGCAAATCATGAACTAGTGAATTACTATTCATCGAGGTTAAGATCTTAGGTTGTAAGCATCCTTGGCTATATTGCATTACGATTTGTTGTTTGTTCGTCCTACAGGTTATGGTTTAGACGGTCAGATTAGGTCGTAGATGCTTCTTGACCATAAGAAAAAACCTACAATCAAGTGTTCTATATAACCTCGACTTTACATGACCTAGACTGCTAGAAGATTTTGATCCTAAGCTTTAGAGGCTCCTTGGGCAAAACACACCTCCTATCGCCTATCTTTTCTACTAGCAAACTAGAAAATATTAATAGTCAACAAATGATCCTAAGTTTACTTACCACGGCTTAGCTTGCGTGGCCAAGTCTTCTTTTGACCAAAGACAACACAATTAAAAGGATGTAGCCCCAAAACTCATTTTAGGGTCTAACTTTTTATTTACACACATTGATGTGATTCCTTATTTGTTACAAGTGTTTTTTCCCTTCGTAAAAATTGTGAAGAAGAAATAAGTGTGTTACACGATTTTGCTCTTATTGGACGTGTAACATGACTTAAAAGAAAGCAATTGAAATATACAGGGTAAAAAAAATTACAAGAGGGAAGTATCATGATTTTCCTTGTAGTTAGTCCAAAGTACATGGACAACTTTTGCTATTTATTTTAAAAAATTACTAGTAGTGTGAGGGTCCCTTCTTTCTAACTAGGAAATATATTCCTTCTGTTTATAGGTAGTGACACTTAACCACAGTAAAATTGTTTTGTTATGTAGTAAAACAGTTTGATAGTAAAACAATTTTGATATAGTAGATTGAGTTTGCACATCGAAAATTATATTTGCAAAATTGATTTAAGTGTTTGAAACAAGTTATGATCTTATTTTGTTATAGAGACAACTTGGAGTTTGATATGAGAAAGGTTAGTTGTTTCTGAAAGAGGTTAGCTGTTTTGAAGATAATCAGTAATGTATTCATAGATAGATAGCTAAGTAATATGCAATCATACAAAATTGTAGTAAGCAATAAGTAAATAGTGAGGGATAGAGAAATTGACACAATGATCTATAGTAGTTTGGATCTTAATAATCCACTATAATTCTCTTAATTATACAAATTATGGATGAGACAAGTCATCGACTTTCTCCTACTAGTTGGCTCTCCAACTAGGAAACTTTACACAATGTAAACACAAGAAAATAAAAGAAAAGGTTCTGTGAAATGACTCTGGCTAGTCGAATAGAAGCGAGCTTATATATAGATCTTTGATAACTTGTTTGTTGATCTGTTACTTGAATGCTTGAGCAAGCTTGAAGTGATTGTCTTCTTTGAGTTTCTTGAGTATGTTGAATATGAGTGATACTCAGTGTTTATGAGACTTAAAGGAGTATGTGTATGTGTGAGAGCTCCTTGTTTATTTGTGTATAATATGCTCTATTTGTCTGCTTCATTCTTCATTTGAGTGTCCTTTATATAGGCAGTAGATTGAAATAGCTGGCCGTTGCTCAACGGCTGGATTTGTAACTTGTGTTTTCCACTTGCTTGATAATGTACAGTTGCCAGCTAAAGTGTCCGTTGTCTCACAGTGAGATATTTGTCTCACAGCTTCTTGGTGTCGCCCTAACTAGGGTTTCTCCTGCGTAGTAGCATCCTTGAAAGTCTTTGTTGCCCTTGTATATGACCGTTGTATTAAACATTTAGCGGGTCAATTTTAACTATTATGTTTGTGTGAAACAGTTATGTTCTTCAATCTTAACTGTTTCCATTCCGTGAAACAGCCAAACAGCGATGACCAAATCTGTTGACATAAAACTCTTTTGCATTGTTCCTAGCTAATAATAAATGAGGGTTAATCTAGCCTATTAGCATCATCTAAACAAACGATCAAAACAAAGGTCCTAACAAGTAGTGTTAAATGGCCTGAGTTGGCACATCCAAAATTGATATATAGTTAAGTAAATTTTGTCATTAATGTTTAGGGCGTTGAAGTAATTTTGTAATTTAGATGACCAAGTTAACTTTAAATTTAAATTTAAATTCAAATCATTAGCATCCAAACCACCTCATTAATGACTAATTTAGGGACTAAAAAGTAATTTGTTAAGCACGCTAATTACTAAAACATAATTAATTATACTCAATCACTTTTTTTGGACGTCCAAATTCAGACTGTTTTGATTTAATGAAAAAGTATTTATATTAACAAGTGCCCGACATTTCCGTTGTACAACAAAAGAATTTAATTCAAGAGATAAGAAAACTTTATCCAAAAGAGGTATTAATGCAAAATAGAATCCATTAAATATTACTCCATCTGTCCTGTATAAATGTTTCTACTTTATATTTTGGGATGTCCTAACTAATGTTCCTAAACACTTTTGATGTACAAATTCTCTACGGTTCTTCCCAATCTACCCTTAAATTTTCATTTATTATCAGCACAACACTTCTTAAAAAAATCCACTTATTTAGAATAGTGGAACTCAATTAATGCTATGGGTATTATCGTCAGAATACATTTTACAGCTTATCATTAATTAATAATGTTTCTTAATTTCTGTGCTTTGTCAACGAGGAACATTTATTCGAGACGAAAGGAGTATAAAAAACATGATTGGTTTTACCAATATCTGCAAATAACAACGCCCGAATTGGAACGTAAAAAAAAGTAGTGGAGTGTAGTTGATTATGTTTTAGTTATTAATGTGCTTAGTAAATATTTACTATTTTGTCCATAAATTAGTCATTAATGACGTGGTTAAAGTTGAAAATTTGAATTTGAATTTGAATTTCCTGGTAGTTTGGTCATATAAATTATAAAATTGCGTCAACGCCTTTAACATTAATGATAAAATTTAGTTAATTATCCTTTTTGGACAATCCCAATTCGGGCCATTTAACACTACTCTTAAAGATATAGATAACAAAAATCAGAAAGGATTTAAGATTTATGGTATCTTATTAATTAGATTTTAGAGATGAATTTACAAATCTAGACCAAAATAAATGTATTTTTATGAAGGAGTAAACATTTTTTCTCTATTGACAGTATTTGATTTATATTCTTTTATAATTCTATTACAACCCCTATTATAATGACATTGTTCAAATACACCCGCACTATGTCTCACAAAATAATATTTAAGGGATTCTTTTTGTAGAAGTTCGATTGTTAGTGTAATTAAGAGTAAGAATGGAAAATATTAGACCTAAGAATACTAGTTAAATAGTTACTAGTAACAAGTAAGTCGGTTATGGTACGTATAAGTATTAGTCCTAAGTTCAACTAGATTATACTATACATGTATATTCGTGCATGGATATATATTTCTTATTGATAAATATTAATAACAATAAGCTTATTGAAACAACAACATAATAATTGAAGGCTATGTTCCAGTCGGTCATATTATCTGGTGGGTGATAGTCAAGATTCTTAAATCTAGCTAGCATTGTAATATAACTTGGAGAAAATCTAGTTGGAATTATAACTTGGAGCAGGTTAGCAAATTAAAACAAAATTAGGAAAATCAATCGTCTTAATTTGTTGAATATCATTTTGTTTGATTGTTTTAGGGTTTAGTTAGAGGTTTTGAAGAATTTGGAAAGAAAAATTATATTAGAGCTAATCTTGGCAAAAATAATATTATTTTGGAGAATTACTTAAGGCATGGCCATTCCGTAGCAATTATTGAACTAGTGGATCTTGTTGTCGCAACCATACAACCTCTGTTTAGTGGCCGTGTAACGCATCGGTAAGCTACGTACCCTACTTTTAGATGCATTGCTCGAATGGTTTTGTGAACAATCATTGTCGGTTTCCCACAAGGATGTCGTATAAATATGGGCTAATTATACAACAATAATTAAGGAGGCTAAATGAAGCTCCCTAGGGCAACCAGACAAAGAATAAATAGGCTTTGTGCTTCTATATTCTTGTTTAAATTTTCAAAGCAATCAACTTCACCAAAAAGGAGAAGAAGAGAACATATTTGAAATTAAAAGGCTACAAGCGAAAATAATTCAAACAATACACGGCAATGGTGGAATAGTAGGGGTTTCCAAAAGCATCATTATGTAAAAATCAAAGGGCATATCAACAATTGGTACTAGTATATAATTCGAGTTCGACCCCTTCCATTCTCATCAGTTTTCAAGCTTATGGAGTGAGTGAGAGGGTGACATCTCTCTCTCTCTCTCTCTCTCTCTCTCTCTCTCTCTCTCTCTCTCTCTCTCTCTCTCATGGTTAGTTTTTGAGAATTGATCCTACCAACTGGAGGGATGTATAAGGTACATCTCTCTCTCCTCTCTCTCTCTCTCTCTCTCTCTCTCTCTCTCTCTCTCTCTCTCTCTCTCTCTCTCTCTCGCACACACACAAATGCACCATATAACCTTAAAAAGTAGCTTTTCATTTTTCTTATTAATTCATTTTAAGCCTTTTAGATTGGAGATTGTCATCAGCTTGAATTCGATTTGTTGTTTAGGAAGTGCAAATGGGGATTGGGGACGAGATCTTACTTGTATTATACAATGATGGATGTTTTTCACTGCTTGCCCCGTGCTCATGTGGTGTCTCCAAATTGTCTGAAGATATTCAAACGGTACATTCTAAGGTTGCTGTTCATGGCATATCAACTAGTCTTTTGCAAGAGAGGTCATCCTCCCCAACAAGGGGAAAACCAAAGAGTTCTGTTAATAACTCAAGTAAGAAAAGAGCCAAATCTCTTGCAAACACCATTTACCCAGAGGTAAGAATGACAATGACCAGTCATACGAATGGTGCAACGGCTGCTGCTGTTGACCCAGTCCTCAAGAGGTACGTGACACAATTTAGTCACTATTAATGTCTATATGATTCTCTTTATGTGATCATCAAAAAATTTGTTCCTTAATGACTTCAGGCATGGACTGAAGAACAGAAAGCGCAGAGATAATTGTTGGACTACTGGTCCAATGTCATCGCTTGCTTCCCACCTCGAAGAAGAGAAAAGAAACTCGAGTCATCTACTAAACTCTATAGAGGTAAGAAGGATTATCCAACCCAAAATTAATACAAATTTAGCCCCAAAAAATGATGGTAGTTGGTTGTTTAATTGGATTTACTGAACCTTTTTTTTCTCATAGGGAGATCATGCAGTGGTAGGAGATAGAGGTGTTCATCATTCGACTTCTTTGGCCACATCTGGTTCGCTCTTAGATTCAGAAGGTGATTTTAATTTAATAGATTTTGTAGAGTAAGAATTTCCAGAGAAGCCCTTCCTATCTCATATCTAACACTTTGTTGTTCTTTGTAGAGCTTGAAGTTTCCTTTTCAATAAACTTGTTCCCGAATGGCTTCACTGTTGGAAAAGCTAACAAGGTCAGCAGTTTTAGCTCATGAAAGTCAAAAGATGTCTACTATGTGACAGTTATAATTTATCATTAAGAAGTACTAATAGTTATAAACTTCTAATTAATCCATTGAAATATGTTGGTGGCTACAGGAATTGTTTGCAATACTCAATAACTTTATGTCCATATGACCGGCAAGCAGAATCATTTTTCTGTGTAAGTTACCTATTTGTTTCTGCAGTTCCTGCCTGGCGTGTATGTGCGTGCGCCAGTGGAGGGGGGAAGAGACGCTGGAGGAAGAATAGAGAAGAAATGTGGGAGAAGGAAAGAAAAGAAGAGAAGAAAAGAGGGAGAAGGAAAGAGAAGAAGAAAAGAAGGAAAAAAAAAGGGGAGAGGGGTATAGGGGCACGGTAATGAGCAGGGGGTGGGGTAGACTAGGTTGGGGGAAGGTTGTCATTTTGTGCTAGGTGTGTGTGTGTGAGTGCGTGTGTGTGTGTGTGTGTGTGAGTTAGAAGGATTTAGTTTCTTTGTTGTCTTTGTGTATAAAAAATAAAATACTTGACTAGCTTAAACAATACCTTGTGTATTAATAAAAGGAACCAAATGCTTTGTTCCATTCTGATTAAGCATTAATGTTTAAGCTACTGTAATGCTTAATAAAATTTTATAATATAATTTTATAGTTGTATTAATAATATTATTTTAGCCCGTACTTGTTTGTACCTTAATTTACTACAAGAATTTTGGGATTTAGCTACGAAAATTTTCGTAGCAAAAGGTCAAATTTTCGTCGCTAAAGACCTTTGCCGACGAAAGCATTTTCGTAGCGTGTTCGTCGCCTATGCGACGTCGCTAAAGGTCTTCTGCTACGAAATTCATTTTCGTCGCGAAATGAGTCCTTCTGCTACGAAATAATTCGTCGCGAAATCAAGGCTAAAATTCGTCGCAAATACCCCATTTCGTCGCAAAATGTTAAGCATCAGCTACAAATTTTTTCGTAGCAAATTAAAAAAAACGTCGCAGAATACACTATGATTAGCTACGAAAAAAATTCCATTTCGTCGCCAAATGTTAAGTACAGCTACGAATTTTTTCGTAGCAAATGCAAAAAAAAAATGTCGCAAAAAGACTATGATTAGCTACGAAAAAATTCGTCGCCAATGCCTCCTCTTTTGCTACAACATATTTCGTCGCCAATGCCTATCGCGGGTGATTCTTCTTTTGATACGAAATATTTCGTCGCAATTTGCTTTTCTTTCACTACAAAATATTTCGTCGCAGTTGCTACTTGTACTACAAAATATTGTCATAATTGCCTCTTCTTTTGCTACAAAATATTTCGTCGCAATTGCCCCCTTCTTGTGCTACGAAAATATTTCACCTCTTCTTTTGCTACAAAAATATTTCGTCGCAGTTGCCCTATTCTTTTGCTACAAATTTCGTTTTATCGCAAATGTTTTACTATTTCACTACAAATATTACACATAAAGAATAATCACTATATATCTTGGCCATTACATAGATACGAATATATACTATACTATTATCACATGAAAAACAATTGCATTACATAGATATGAATATATATTATTTTACATATCTATAAAATTTTGAAGTCATTAACTAACACCAAACCATTGTATCTAATTCTTAACAAAGTCAAAAGGATAAGCAACCATTCAATATCAAAATAATCAAGAAAATACACTAAAAATTTGTATCAGCAACCCCTTCAAAATGATTGGTCTCCAAAAGTGTCCAATGTATAGCTCAAATCGTCCATTGGAGAGTTGATCCGAACCTACAATATAAATCATATGATTACCATAAATCACACAAAAAAATGAGCAACGATACAATCTAGAATAGATAAGGGTAAGGGTCTACCTGCCCAACACTAGATCCTAAGCCGTTTGTGTTCGGACGTGGAGAAGATAATAATATCCCATTGCATGCGATGTATCTTCGTTGTTTGCCTTCAGAATTTCACAACGTAAACAGATTAATTCACCAAAAATTAACAGAAGCCATAATTAGAAGGAAAATATGAACAAAAAGAAGTCTCATGGAAACAACTGCAGACATGAAATGGCAACAGAAAATTGCTTCATTTTACATGTGATAACATTTATGATGTCCACATGGCTATTCCAAAGAAAATATTGGATAGACAAGGGATATAAGAAAGTCGTTAACAACCAGTTTTATCTTGGGTCATTTATATTACACAAATTCAAGAATTTCAGTCTGATGGTTCATGAATAATAAGCCTGCAAGGCCAATTGACAGTTCAATATACTCGAATCATGCCAAAGTTTCATAAATAGGTTGCATGCGTGATTTTAGTTCATTTATTATGATTGATAGCTGCAGATATGACCAAGAAAATGGCCCTACTTTGACGCTTATTCTTCAGATTAAGTTCTCTTTCAGGGATGAAGAAATGATAACCACAATGAAGTGTTTCAAAAGAAAATATAAACAAGTAATTAAGAAGTATGAATATATGTATAAAGCCAACTTGGTACAATCCCCTGACTGAAAGATAGCATGGTTGCATCTACAAACATGTCTTTCAACAAGCATTTACGCTCAACAATATGCAACAATGCAATAATGGTGCACACCCATCAAACGAGGGCACCCCAACAAGCATTTACGTTCAACAATGCAACAATGAAATAATGGTGCACACCCATCAAACGAGGGCACCCCAACAAGCATTTACGTTCAACAATGCAATAATGGTGCACACCCATCAAACGAGGGCACCCCAACAAGCATTTTAGTTCAATGGATTACCTCTACTCGTATATTAGCATGTGATGTCATTCCAGTCCTATGTGGGAACTCGAGTTGCTTACGATAGCATTACGTAAAGCTTCACCCTAAAAGACAAGTCACATATATACTTAGCACATAAACTTATATTACATAAACTTATATACCTCAACCAAAGACCTAAATAATATGGCATCAGCTAAAAATATAATGAAGGTGAAAGTAGTTGCTCTACATTAAATGCTTAATTACCTTACAAAACTTGATGGTTTTGTCGTTAGTAGACAATAGAAAGAGGGCACCATTAGCTGTTTGGCACCATCTAATCTTGTTGATCTTCTCCTTAATCTCAAGACTCTTGAGATAATCCAACTGAAAGCACCAGATGCAGACCCAAAATGAATTACAGAGTCGAGCCAGCGACAAGAAAAACAAGCATTGAAATAAGAGGTCGTTTAAGGGATACAAGCTGTGTATATTCTTTTGGTGTTTGTAAGTGTATCTTCCATCTATAGTGATTGAGTTTTAACAAATGCCTCGTTTGTCTCTTCGAAAATCGATGCCATCCCTCTAGCATCGAATGTTCTTGTAATTTAACGTCACAGTTTTATACTTAATGAAGAAAACTATGTATGAGCCACAGAGACTACAGATGTGTGTGTGTGAGAGAGAGAGAGGGGGGATACTAAGACAAAGGATCAGCCATCCATATTTAAGAACCAAATTTAAACTCCATGACCTGGTAGTTTTTTGTTTTGTCCATGTCGCAATTGTTCCTCGGATGGTTTCCAATTTGAATTCTTAGAAACATCAATATATTCAACATAAAAAAATCCAGATGTGTGCACTACCACTACTACCCTCCCTTCTCATCTCTCTCTCTCAATCTACCAAGCAAAAAGGACATAGAAGAAGTAAGATATGGCTTGTGAAATATACTCTGCTGATCATCAGGTAATTTGAGCATCTTACTTTTTCAGATACTTTTTGAACATAACTCGGAGCAACCATTGCAGTGCTAGCAACCTGACCTGTGGCAACCTGAAGGCAAAGCAATGAACCTGATTTCACTACAGCCAAAAAAAAATTCAAGAGCTTCTTGCAAATCAATGTTAACATATCCCTACTTATAAGCATCATAGTACAAATAACTAAGAGCTGAAATTTTTGGTCTTGCAGCAATAGAGTAAAAAGGAATTCACTGAAAACCTCGACAATGATCACAGATCGCCAATAACACTAAAACAGAAACTACAAGATAAAAGCAAACCAAAGATTTCTTCTCGAGATGCAAAATAATAGTGCTGCCTTCACATGATATTTAGCATTAAAATGTGTAATGCAGATTGGCATTTCTCTTTTAACAATCATTACAACTTCTGCGATGTAAGATCACCTGCACAACCATTTTTAACCTAGATCCACACACATTCACTTGCATATACACACAGAACATATGAGAACACCAAATGGGTCATACTTCAATAAAGACCCAAATTATTCCAAGTAAATCGAAGTAAGTATGCATTGCCAAATCCCTAATCCAAAAAAATCATCCAAAATTGGGGCTGAAAGAAAATTGCATACTTACTTCGATCATGGAAGATGGTAACCGCATGAACAGGGAAGATGAGAAGCTGAGAGGTGAAAGCCAAGACAGCCTATGCGGAGAAACAGAAGAAACAAGAGCAAGTCAGGAGAGAAGTAAGCCCTTGCATCCTTCTCTAAGAGTCCCAAGAACGAGAAGGCTTTTTGACCACTAGATGATGCTAAACACATGAGGGAATTATTGACATGGCAGCACCGAGTTGGTGGATATCTCTCTTTCACAAGAAGGCCACACACATCTTAGGTACAGAAAACAGTGAGAGACTCCTGAGTTTGACTGCAAATAATACGCTTGACGCTCCTAGTTAGGAGCACAAAAGTGGACTTCCAGGGGTAGAATTAACCCAGCCATTCCTGGCGGATGGATGTATGGAGTTTCCGAGAAAGTGGAAGTATGCTTGCAGAAAGCTAGTGGTCAGATTCTTGGAAGATGGAGGGGGTTGGTCCCCACTTAACCCATTTTCTAACATAGAACCCATACCACACAGAATTTTGTGAAAATACTTCCCATTATCTACAATAATAAAAATTCTACTCTCTGTATAAAGAGCTAAATGATATCCAATGTATATTCCTCCATTGTGGAGAAGACAATCAATCCAAAGACTAGCAAAGTGAATAGCAACTTAACGGGAAAAATTAATAACCAACTTAACGGAACAAATTAATAACCATCAACCCATACCTTTATAGGGAATCCAGAGTCCACTGCATAGCTTCTATTTGCATAGGAGCATGAACCCCGATTGTTTGAAGACCCTCGAGCGCTGCAGTCAAAACGTGCACTTCCCTTGTCGACTACTCAATATATAGCCATCAACTTCCTTAAATCATAAGTGTCGATCATTTAAACATGGAACAAGTAATTTAATCTAATCTTCATCGAGTTGAACATCAATGGTCAATTTACCATATGTAATCAACGTCCCGAAAAATGCCTATGATAACTAGTCACTTGGGGCTCTCCATTTGAGTCACGCGTCCTGAATGATCCCGCAAACATGAAGATTTGCATTTGGTATCAATAAGGAAGGACCGAACTAATACAAGAACAAGCTTTAAATATTTTATCCACCTCAATTTCGAGTATGTGCTTCTTAGCTTTATAGGGTGCTCCACGAATGTGCACTCGAGTGCCATAGCATTTTCTATTTCTATAGGTGTCCAAGTTGATGGATCATATGGAGTTCTCTCCGTAACAAAAGGCTTCGATCATATGGAGTTCTCTCCGTAATGTATGGAAAATACTTACCCGGGATTAGGGTTATAAGGCCGAGGAGGACGAATTTCAGCGGCTTCCCGATAACTTATCTCTTGGCGGTTCAGCCACATTTAACCGCAATACGAGAACTGTTGTAAGAAATAGCAACACACGAAAAGTGTTATTAATCGCATGGTCGCAAATGCTAAAAGAACGCTACTTCACCTTCTGATCTGATATAAAGTTGTACACTAGACTCTGATGCAAAAACAATTAGAGAGTTATTCAATGGATAGCTAAACTCCAATCAAAACTTAAGAGTTGATAATGGGAGACCAAAGCAGAAAGGAAATGCAATGGAAGGAAAACAGAAGAAGGTAATTAAGTATACCTTTGGAGTATAATTAAAATCCCCACAAACAACAACATGAGCATTATCCCAAAGCTTGGACACAGCATAAGCCCTGTCCAGAAGCACCCTAACCTGTTTCCAGGGTAAAGGTGTCAATTATGTGCTGTTTAAGTTCAGAAAAACAAATTCAATATTTTTTAAATTTTATATGAGAAGGTAAAGTACTTATCAGTAGTAGGACTTTTTCAGTGGTAAAGCACAAGTGATTTTATCACTGTTAAATAAAATAAGTTTTGTTTAAGTATAAATAAATAAATTTGCCTTCGTGATGCTTTTATTTCTTTTTTCACTTCCCCGTTCATTTCCTTTTTGCACTTGTAAAGAAAGCATTAGCTTAAAGCAACAAGGAAAACCACAAATGAAAACTGCAAAATGTATTAATAATTATTCCAAGTTTATCTATTTATATAATGTACGTAATATAATTTATTGGTTTCCAAATGTATTAATAATTATTCCAAGTTTATCTATTTATATAATGTACGTAATATATTTTATTAGATTCTGGACAGTATTCACTTGGATTTGCTCAATTGGAGATACTGATGGCTCAGTGAGACAGAGAGAGGAGGACGAAAATCTCCTAATCTTAACCTCATAAAAATTGGAAAAAGGTTGTCAGCAAGCCTCATGAGTTGGAGGCTCTTCTTCTGATGGTGCTGGTGGAGCAGGATCTTCAACAATTTATTTTTCCTATGGAAGCACAAATATGAGGAAAGCTATGAAAAATCATCTCAATTCATCTTATTGATAATGAATCGAGGAAACACTAAAATGAACATTCTTGCTTACTTCTTTAACAGGCCTTTTATTTTTTTAATAGGCTTCTCGTCATCTGCTGCAGTCCTTTCACCAAGCAAAGCATACATTTTTGCTTTTATAACTTGCTGATATGGAAGGCAGCCAGGGTAGCATATCATTAATGAGAACATGAACATAATAAGGATAGAACTTGATTACTCCATCAAGACTACCTTGACAATCTTCAAATCGGCCCATGGCTGTTTCTTTCGAACAAGAGCAATTAGTTCACCATTTGAAGTCAATAGATACATTTCACAATAAAGGTTCCAACTCAAAACAACAATGATGCCAAGATGTTCTCACCAGCTCTACAACCAAAATGACGTTAAGTAACATCAGTAATTACAGGTTTAATCTGGACCCTTTGTGCAACAGCAATTTTGCTAGACATCCAGTATTATAGTTGTCAAAATGCTTAAGAGATGCTTCAGATTGCAATCAAAATGACACTCTAGGAAAGTAAAATATACATTCGCATATGGTCCCAATCAACAGCAGAGCTAAAAAGGGCTGACCCCAATCACAAATCGCAAAAGATAGCTACACGTGATGGTGAAAACTCATCGACAAAAATTACAGACATAGATGGCGTTAGCATCATAAAGTTAAGAGCATATTGAATTACATATCAAACTCACAAACCTATTTTAATAATTTGAAACTACCACTAATTTGTTTTAAAATTAGGAATCTTCTTTACTAAGTAATTTGATGACAGATGGAAGCAGCAACAGCAGCCGGAACATACTATTGCAGCAGAAAGATAACTTGATCTAAACAACTTGACAGCTTAAATGATGAATATTCACAATTGATCGGTTTTCACTTTTTTTGGTGTACAATATATGACTGTTGATCTAGCATCAACGATGCAAAGAGCGTAAAATGATGATTATACATCAGTAAACGTGGAAACAAATGGATATAGGTGGCATCTCAATTAGTGCCCAACAGAAATATCATTGCAAGCTAAGTATTGTACACACAGACTAATCCTTAACTAGCACAATTCTTCACCAGAGTCAACTAAAAAAGAGATTAAGACTATAGGATGTTCAAATAAAATATAATATCACTCCCTCACACGAAAGTGCAACATGTAAGAGAAGCTGAGACTGCAGACAGACAAACTGTTGCGCAAAACAACTAATATAGACACAAAAACTACCAAGGGCGTAAAACAAACTGCAAAGTTGCAAAGGCAGATGGACTTATCCCTTAATTAACTCTGTTAGAATAATTACCCAACACAGCTATACAGAAAGAAAAAAGAAAAGGATGAACAGTCTTTTATCATACCAACCCCACAAGCCTCTTAAAATTTCTTGACAATAAGATCCTTCGACCTTGTAGCTATAAGAAATTTAAAAGCAGCTTTTATCTGGGCCTAGGTCTTAATCTGTAAGACAAAATAATTTCCAGTTATCTAATTTGCATTAAACAGCAAAATAGAAAACTACGTGTGATAATTTGGAACCAACTATTTCACCTGACCGGCGTGATTCCTCAATTGCAGTAATATACTCCAACTAGACACAACCCATCCTTCATCCTAATATTTCATTTCCGCAACATGAATCCTTTTCCCACACCATGTTCAGTCCAAGCAAGATTAACGCCTTTACAGTTAAACCACATTCACTCATATCATTCCAAGTTATCGCTGTTACATGTTAGTTTTGATCTTACCACCTCTAACACCGATGTTGCTATTATCATACTTTCTAACTATGCCCTTATTGGTCTATGATATATGTGTTCAAACCGGACCAAACAATCATTCATCTCCTATGGGGCCTACTTTACTGCCTCAGGAAAGGATTCATTTCGAATTTTATCTTTCTGGTTTTACACACATCCATCTTAGCATTCTCATTTTGCCTACTCATTTTAATAGCATGTTGTTTCCTAAAATGTTGTACTATAAGTCAATCTAACAAGTATACTAGTAAAAAAATATCTGTTTAAATGAATGTAGAACATTACCATGGCTAAATCCTATATGGTAAGCCCTCGGAAAAGTCACTACAAATTCACCAGGGTTCTGTACTAACCTATAAAAAAACATAATAGAATTTAGTGAAATGCTAGCAGCACATAAGCAGATATACACAATAACAACCTACAATTACACAAAATCCATCTTAAACAATGTGAATTATGGCAATTTAATAATCCCACTCATGACTAGAGAGTGACGTAACCAGACAGTAGGAGAACACACGTAAGTTAGAGGAGAAATAACCCACCTGCAACATGGAATGCCAGATGCAACAACTACTTCGGAGACAGAAGAGTAGTCTTCTCACCCAAGAGGGTTAGTGCAGCTGTAAAGAAGTAAGGAATAAGGATATGAGTATAGGTCACAAAATTGCTAAACAAGTTTTATGAAGTCCCACAAAATCCAAATTGACATGAACCTTCCCAGTAGCAAATGAAGGTGAGATACAGTAGTCTGGTTAATCGCATACCAAGCACTTTAGTTAATTTGAAAAAAAAACAAAAAACAAAAACCAAAAACGAAAGAAGGTGAAAACAGTTCAATTTTCAGAAGAGCACCCAATTCAAAATATGCAGACTATATCTGGGCATTATTGCAATTTCAAGGCAATATTAATGAACAAAGATGCTGACATATTTTGTCAATAAGTGAGAGATACACTAAGGTTCAAAACCTATTTTAGGCCCACTAGGCCAAATGCATGTTTCAGCAACAACAGTATAAGTTAACTATTATTTGTTCTTTTAACAGTAAATTCAAATGCCCTTTCATCAATTCAAAAAATCCTAATTTTAAGAACATAAGAAAATCATATATTATTCTTGTTAACTACATTTAGAAACACAAAATACACCCTGGAAAGGAAAGCCATATTAACAAGACTAAAACCGTTTCACCTCCATATACAAGTATGAGGCATGGTTTCTCTTGTGCGAAAAGGGATGTGGCTGAGTGTATGACCAATGTTTACTGATTATCAAATTCAGAAGATAATTGCTCATATGTTGTTTACTGAAAAAATACAACCCACAAATTTCCTCCCACCAGAAGATAATGTTGCAATTTACAAGATAATTCAGAAGATAACTGCCATGTGATGGTGAAAGGCTTTGCTCAGCAAAACGCCACCATAAAATCAAGAAAATAGATTCAATACTCACGAGCATAGTACAACAATGCTCATTAATGTTGCAATTTACAAGAAGAACATGCAATGGTGATAAAATTTTGAAATTTCTGAGATATAATTTACAAGTTTCTCACAAGAATCAGATATACAATTTAAGCATCTCCACTCCACCAATCTTGCTATATGAAACTTCTCTAATCTACTATCGTTGAGAAAATAATGATTGTGATCACCTTACTATATAGATTGGTAAACTTGTGAAGGTCATAGCCGTTATCAGAAATAAGTTAGCCTAATAGGCAAGTATATTTGAGAACATGCAAGGATACCCAAAAGTACATGCATCTGCTTGATACATCAAATAACACCTTCACGAAGAATATGAGGAAGTATAACAATTTTTCAAGGTCCAGGGTGTTGAATTATTACTCCACAGTAAGCATGTTACATACCTAATCGGTCGATATTTCCTCCATAAGCATGTCTACGAATTACTTCTTCGAAAGTGAATGCGTAATCTCCTGGGATAGAATACCAAGTCTTTGCAGAGCCAGTGTGAAGGAAATTCAAGCTATGAAGTTCGTGATCCCTAATTGAAAAAATTCATCCAAGCAAATCGAAGTAAGTACGGGCAATTTACCCCAATTACCCAAATATGATCTGTATACCTGTATGTGTGTGTGTGTTGAGCGAGAGAGAGAGAGAGACAAAGAGGGGGAGAGAGATGGACGAGAAGGGGGAGGTGTACCTAGCTACTGACCATTGTTATGCTCGTGACAGAGGACTGCAGTTGCGACGGTGAGAGAGATGCGAACTCCTTCAAGAGACGGTGAAAAAGCTGTTTGGGTTTTGAGTGTGAAAGAGATCGACGAATGGTTTTGACGGGATTTTGATCGGTTTTTCCAGTAATAAAAACAGACATTTTGCGATGAAATTTACCGGTAGTTGAACCCTAAGCTTCCTCGATGGACATTTTTCGTCGACAATGGCCTAATTTCATCGATAAGTATTTCAACCCATTGCCGCGCGCGCCAAAAAGCAGTGCGCCCAATTTTTGGGCCTTCATTTGGCGACGAAAATATATGGTTTGTCACTAAAGGGCCACCTTTGTAAACGATATTTATTTTGTTGCCAAAGAATTATGTATTAACTACAAAACTTGAATTTTGTAGGAAAAATATATATTTTTACTACGAATTTAATTGTGTAGACAAAAAATTGTAGCTAATTCCTCATTTTCTTGTAGTGATTAGTTTATGTATTTGATTTTAGCGTTGGCCATTGTTATGAGTAGAAATTAACAATTAGAATAATGATAGCTAATAGTCGTATTATATTCGACTTTTAGATTTCAGCAAGCGCGAGTAGCAGTTTCATTTCGCAAAGCTAAGTTTTTCGCTGCGCTAATAAGGTAAGGGATTATACATCTTTAGGTCCATTGGATTCCTTTTCGCTCAATAGGGTTCCGTTAACTTTATTTTTATAAAGCGTTATTTTACACGTGATGCCCGACTAAATGTCGGTACTTGCTTTGTTTCCGTCAAGCCTATTTTATTTGAATTCCGTATGTTACTTTATTGTAAATTCCATATGTCTCGTCAGTATTTCGTGAAATACACTTATCGTTGAAATTGCTAAATGGTGTCAATGGTATTAAAAAACCCATTTCCTTTGAAATTCTATCATGGTCAATGAGTCAACAACTTGTCATGGGAGTAACGTGACCTTTTAATTATTTGTAACTTTTGTACCACGAGGAATGTGGTTGGTTATCCGGATATACCCTTTTGAATAATTTACCCTTATGGGTCTTTTGTGTTCTTGGGAGCAAACCATTGTTTGGGTCAAAATACCGCTTATGTGATCATGATGTCTGCGAAGTGGCCGTTGCTTCCAACTGGTATGGGACAGTTGGCGGCAGCTGGACCTCTCGCTCTATATATGTATTTCTTGTCCTTCATTTGAAATGTCGTCTTGATATATGTTATGGTGCATTTGACGATTGCTTCCCTGATAAATGAGTATTTCATGTTACGGATGATGGAGAATAATCCCTTTTGTAAATTGAGCAATAAATCGTTTTGACTAATCGTTTTCTGTTTGAGTCAACTCCTCCTTAGAAATCGGAGGGGTTGTATATGAACGTGCTGAGCATTGTTCGTTCACCCTTTTTCCTACTCTTTTCTTTTAGAAAATAAGTAGGTATGGAGATAACCCGTTTGGACAAGCAGACTTTGATGGGGGCAGGGGTGGAATAGATATTCTGTTTAAATTTTATATTTTGGTTTTGAAGTTTGTAATGACTTGGGATTTGTTAAGCTATGTTAAGTTCGGGACTTGTAGTACAAGTTTGACTTTGTTCATATGGTTGTTAGGATAATTGAATATTAGTGATTTTTAATTACTACATATTGGGAATAGCACCGGTTAGTAATAATTGAACGGTAACGTGGCCAAACTGTGGGATCAGGAAGTCGGTACCGAGTTTGGGGCGTTTCACTTTCAATATAGCTGCAACTAGGTTGTAATTGTAGATAATAAAATATAACGATATATATTATTACTTAAATTGATATCTTCATATATAATTATTATAATGAAATACTAGGGAGAACTGGCTGGATGTGGCCTTGAATACGAAAGACGTTCAACATGGCAGCCGCGCTCACAGTCTTCGTGACTGTCCCAACAATCATTGAAGAAGGAACAACACCATTTTTGCGCCCTCAATTGGCATATATCTGGTAGCTGTCGTTTTGAAATAGCCATAACTTCAATCCCATTTCTTTCAATCCTGCCTATTAATAAATTATAAAAAAAGAGTAAATACATACGTATAATTAGCATTATATATATATATATATATATATATACATATTATGAGGCAGAAAGAGTCATAAACTTACATTCACATGAAGTTAAAAAGACGAGGAAGATAACACAGTAGAGTAGAGCCAAGCGATTTGCGATGGATTTCATTGTGTAAAAAGGTGGTTTTATGAAGAAACTGGGAAATGATTTTGAGGAAGAATTAATACAAGAAGTTGGGTTTATATACCCAACTGTAGATGACAAGAGAGATTTTTGATGAATTGCTGCTATTGATTTTGTATTTATTGTATCACATTTACATAATCAGTGGAAATTTGCAAGATTAATTGTTTTAATTGATGGGTGATTAGCCTAGATTCCAAAAATCTTGACTTTCAAACCTTTAGGAAATCTCATAATTATAAATTGTAATCACCTAGATCTGTATTATTCTGTATATTATTGAATATTAGTATTTACTAGTAAATAACCCGTGCTTGAAGCACGGGAATTTTATTAAGGAATTAAATTCTTTATATAGAGAAAAAAAATGGAAAAAATTTAAGTTGCAGACATACCCTCTTCATGGATAGACTCGATGAAGAATTAGAGAAATTGTTAGGAATATGCCTGTAAATCAACTGATATAAATGTATGCATATTCCAACACAGTGATTTGCTTGTTCCCATTACAACGCATGTTTCCCAAGTGGCTAAAAGGGCTGCGTACCGGTTAGTGTGGCAGCTTGTTGAAACAATGCATAGGTCATTAGACTAGGAAGTCTTTGTACATATCCGAGTCTTTGTCCTACCAGAATGATGACAAACTTTCGTATGAATTAAGCTTTTCAAATTGCCAGCTGACGTGACTATCGGCAAATGTCTCACTAGCAGACATGTCCTTTAAGCTATGACTGCCTAATAGCCATCTCTACATCAGCAGTTCTACATCGGCAGACTCCCGTATCCGCCAAAGCACTTCATCAGAGAGAAACTGCAGAGAAGCTATTTATTCAAGAGGAACATCGTGACCATCGGCGGTTTCATCGCGGTTCTATAATAGCGGATCTCGAGAATCGGCCAAATCCTCATCGAACAACCGCTGAAACCATAAGATCACAAGAAACATCGGTCGTTACTCAAACACACTACAAGTCAAATAGATCCGTTATAAGATCTGTCTGACAAATCCAAGATACGCATCGATGTCTGCACCTTCACGTTTATCCAATAGACATTTCCTCTTCAGAACAGTGTTCGCGGTCTTCAAAGCTTCATTTCGAAAAGGCCAAGCACGGGGCCGCACTCCGGTCAAAGCAATGATACGTCCAAATCGGTCGGCGCATCCAGGCTAAGCTCGACACGTCCAACTCTGTCCAGCCTGTGTCACGGACCATCTTCAAGACTCAAACCTAACTGAAGGTCTTTGCCCAACAAATCCAAAAATGTATTCTGCTGCATTATGAGATTCAGATCACTAACGGGCATAAACCTATTCAATACACCAACGGTCACCTCTTCTTCTCCAGCTATATAAGAAGACTCTCATCCTCATTTCCAGATAGCATAAGGGAGAGAAAGCAACAAGTGTATGCTTATGCTTGAGAAAGGTTGTGGTATTGATCTTCATTTCTTCAATCCGAACCACTCCTTGAGTGAGAAATCACAAGTGTAAGAACAAACACTTTGTGAGAGAGAAAAAGAAAATCCAAAGGTGAGAAGCTCGCTTGATCAACGACCTTGTTGTTGATTTGAGTCCTTCTTCCTTCGAAGAACTCGGTCTCTTCGGTGGCCTCAACTCCATTATCCATAAAGAGACCAAGTATCTTTTAGATCGTTGAAGCGGATCAAGCTTGAAGATGTCCGATGAAGAGCCGAACTTACATGTCAGTTGCATTCATATCGGCGGACTTATACTACATTATAAGTGTCTGATTGTGCAATTAGTTGTCATCATATTTGGTCGAGTGCTTAGCACTCGGTTGTTCAAATTCTTGCTATTGGAACAACTCCTAATATTCTCTTCTCACAACACTCTAACACTAGCACTTTCCTTCCCGACCTCCAAGGTTGTTAGGGCTGCTAGGATTAGAGTTCTAATATAAGTCTTCCGGTATCCCATTTCACTTTCCTTCTACCCCCGGGGAGATTGCTAGGATAGAGAGTCTAGGTTGATGTACTAAGCATGTTTGCCTTTGAGCAAACCTCTGCTGAATTTTAATATAATATATATGTTTGTTACATTCAGCCTTGATTTCTCTTTCTTGTATAATTTGTCTTATCATGTGCAATCTGTTTAAGGAAAGTAAATGATGCATCTAATACAGATTTTAGTCAACTGTTAAGCTCTCTTTCATATCTAATCTTTACAGTTACTTTAATCTAAATTGTTAAACTTATGCTGTTTATTTTTCCGCTGCTCAAACTCATTTTCATCAGCTAAGTCTAACAAAGGTCTTCCGTCTGCATATTCTATGTCTGCTGATCAAGGACGTCCGATGTCTCTATCTTCGGCTAAGCAGTCAGAATGAGGAAGATGACCTATCTGTATTAATCATTTCATCTACTCTTCAACTTAAATGTTAAAATTGGATGAAATTCTTAATACATCAAGTATAGGCTATTCACCCCCCCCCCTCTAGCCTATACACTGAGCTATCCTCGGACCTAACAATTGGTATCAGAGCTGGCACTCTGTAAACTTTATTCCAGGCTTAACAACCTGAGAGTTTAGATCCTGCTGCTCAGATTAGATGCATAGTCAAAAGGAGTCTCTTTCAAAATCTTTTATTCACAAAAACCTTTTTGACTGAGAAACCTGGAAGCCTTTTGAAAACCTTCTCCAAATCAAAATAAATTTTGTTTTCAAAAACGTGTGAGAAAGAGTATTGTGATGACTATGTGATTACTATAAGAAAATCTATCATATATCAGAATTACGTTGATATCATGAAGAGAAGTACTATAGTGGAGATTGACTTGCTAAGGATTATGCATGCCTCATAAAAATTTTTTTAAACCTTAGTATATCCTATAGCAGATGTGTTAAACTTATATATGATGGATGAACTACTTAGATTCACTTCCAAAAATATGCTCTCTTGACATAAGGCTAACGATTGCTCCAATCCAACACCTTCTCAAGAAAACTTTTTATAAAAGTTTAGAGCAAATGAAATAAGAAGAGTTTCAAAAGAAATTCAAAGGAAATCAAAGATATGCTATCTCCAAAATCACTGAGATTGTAAGTTCTTGGCCTAAGGACATCAATGATGAAATTGTCTTCCTTCAATGAAAAGCTTCAGCCGGATAAGAATACACTCAAAGAACCTATGCTCAACATTAGATCTGGTGCTTCAACAACAATGAGCAAAACGCGTTCAAAAGAGTTTAATGAGGAAGTAACCCCAGCTACTAATCTCTTAACACTTTGGGTTACACTTATAAGCTGTATTTTGAATGATTATTCATTTGCCATGCTTATTAAGTCTCATTTGTATTATTGGATTTCTAGAGCTATTTTTAGCTCATAAATGTTGCTAATTTTCTCTATGAGTACTTTGGGCAGGAACTCATATGACAGAAAGGGTCAAACATGCAACATCACTCTCCATCGGCAGACAGCATCATGGCTGCTGATTCATGAAGGACTGCTGATCGCTCATGAGAATCTACTCATGTCCTTCACTCACTCAAGGTCAAAATCCTCACTTGCTGGACTTCATAACTATGAGGTGAAAAATCTGCTGATAAGTCCAAAGGAGTTGATAAAGACCTTCTCTCATGCATACACAAAATAGGTTAGCTATTTGCTTTCTAATGACCTGTGCTCATGTCTGCTGAATTGATATGCTCATACATATTATCAGACATAATGCATAATAACCTGTCATACTGCACTTTTATTGATATATATGTATTGATTGTATGACTTGTTTTATGCAAATGGTTGTTCAAAAACTAATCAGCATTTTTTTTATCAGCTGATTTCAAATGTTTTTCTAAAAACCCTGCAGTTGGCTAAATTTCCATATCTGCCAACCTACACTTCATAAGCTCAGTCTTATGTGCTGACTTATAGGAGTAAAAATCCTTTAATGACCTATTCTCTCAAGTCAATTAAAGGTGGAGGCACACTTTTCGAAGTTTGACTGCTTCGATTAAAGTTAAGACTATTTTCAAAATCTTGGAAAACGACAAGATAGTCAACATCAATCCTTTCCAAGAATCTTGAGAATATCTAGACTTCACAGCCTATCCCTGCCAAGGTGTGATCAGAAGGACAACTCAACAGTAATGCTTCATTATTGAGTATCCTTCAGTCTAACCTCCGTGAGTATAAGTAGAGCTCCCTCTTCATCCAATCTCTACTATGACAAAACTCACAAACTGCCTATAGATTACACTAGACACAAATCGATGATTCCAAATCTCACAAATGTTACTAAATCCAAGTCCTAAGATTGGGTCAAGTCAATTCCTCAACAACGGGGTATGATTTCTTCATATTCATTCAAGGTTGTTTCGATTTTATTTCTGTTACTTCACAAGAGCTGATCTAAATTTCTCTCAATAATGTATTTCCAAAAACCATTCATAAACTGTGAAAATCATTTCCAAAATCCTTTTCAATACACAGTTTCCAAACATGAGAGAAATTGCATCAAGTCTTGTGTACCAGAAATCATTAATTATGGTTCCACAATCTTGTTGAGAAAACAATTGATAAAGAAATCTTCTTTTGTCTCGTCCGATAATCATATAAGTTTGCTGATTTATATGCTGCAAATCATGGTTGTCAGAACACTTAAGAACATTCTTAGTCAATTAGTTTGACAGGTAAGATAGAAAGCCATCGATTAATGCCAGCAAGAGTGATTTCATTCTCTTCTAACTTTTAGCTATCAATCTCATTGATACTCTAAAATGTCTACAGATGAATCACTGGGAAAATCAATTAGCACATACTCATTCCACTTTTGGAAGTCTGCTTGCATACGTGAACTTCACAGAAAAGATCCCAGAAAAGAAATGTCAAATGTTTGGAAAAGATTTGATATATTGCCATGTGCAACAAGTCTTTTGGTTATATGTAGGTATGCCGACCATCACCTCAAAGATGGCCGATGCAGATAATTCAGTTCTGCTGAATTAAGTAGCTAATATGGAATTGATGAGGATGACGAACTATTAACCGCCACCATCCATCCCTGAGTTTATCAAAGGGGATTCATGGTCAAAGCAGCTCATCCTCAATGGCCATCACTCTTCGGTGCTTCTTTAATGACCCGAAGAAGTGAATTTGTTACGCTCCCAGAGAGTTGGAGGAGATCAAAAGAACACGGCCATCTTATCATCCAACTCCTTCTAAATCCTTGACTGATGACTCCTCATCTAATGTCTAGGATTAGGACTTCTAGGACACAAACTTGTAACATGTATTTCTTTCTGTAAATTGAATCATTATGTATCTTTCTCATGTAATCTGCAGTTCAGTCAAAATTCCAGTTGTATTGTTCTTGTAATCAGCTGATCCCTGCAACATTCTGTGTAAAACTACTTGGATTATTGAATACAAGTTCTGCAACTTTTCCTCATGCTTATCTACTTGTTTGCATTCTCTCTGATAGCATGAATTGATGTGTCTTAATTGTGTTGATCAAACTTATTATTCTTTATGATCTCCATTCTCTTCTGGTGATTAAAAGAATTGTCCTTAATGAAATGGTCACTCTGCCGAGACACAAACTCTGCTGACACCCCATCAGCAAACCATTCTTGAACAACTGCTATATTGAGTTATAGTTTCTTACTACTGCATAACTCTCATCCTTAGACTCCCTTATAATTGCCTTTCAGAATTAGATCATTTCACAATGATTAAATTCAAATTCTGCCAACACCTCAAGCCTCTCAACAAAAGGCAGATTGCAGTTTCATGACCTTCATGTCAACCGTTCAAGGAATCTGCTATTACTCAATCTCTATCCTTCATGCTTAAAAGATCAAGATTACTAGTAAATCTGCTTTGAACGAAGGTGTCTGCTGAATCAAATCTTTCAAAGACAATTTAACAGCACTTTGTGTTCTTAGTTATGACAACTACTAAATCTTATGTAACCTACGAGATTGTAGTTATAAAGGCATGATTAGTTGTTCCCATTATAATGACCAACAACTAATTGATATACAGATCAAATTCAAAACACTCTGTTAGATCTTATCATGTGGTTCTTTGTCAACAAGGATGTTGTTAAATATCTCTAGTAACTCGACCTATCCTCAAGATAGTTAGACATTCAAGAATTCTTAGGAAGACTAATGTTTTCAAATATTAAGTCCTTCCTCAGGAGTGAACAGCCGATATGACCCCTGCTGTATATAGGCTACGTCTCACTCTCTACAGAACAAGTCTAGTCTGCAGATCTCTTCCCTTGGTGTAGAATGCCTAGATCTGTTGGACAGAAAGAAGAACGGACATCACTTCAGGTACACATTCAATATCTCACTTACTTGATCTATTTAATATTCTTACTAAGCCTTATTTAATCTTAAATAGATTGATGTCCATTATAAATAGAGTCTATCAATTGGTATCAGCTGTTCTCACCTTAGCTGATATTAAACCCACTGCCTATAATGGATACAACAATTGGTATCAGCAGTTTCTACTTTAGCAAATACCAAATACACCCTGCTGATAGTATCCACATTCATTGAAAGCTCATCAAAACCCTCAAAATCTCTTTGGAAAACAATCTCTTAAGACACACTTCTCAAAAAACAAAAAAACAAAAAAAAAAAACAAAAAAAAACTCCTACATATGTGTCATGTACAACTGTGACATATGGCTTGGACAAGTAATTTTTGTCCCCAACTCGTCCTTAAACAACCAATGCTGTTCTATTTCAGATTAATTTACTCAAACAATTCGTTTGAAGTAAAATAACAGCTCATATTATCTCTAAAAGAGCCTATATCATTGTCTTGAACACTCAGCAGTTGTACCCATTAATACCACAATAAAGGCAATCAAATTAATCTGATTATAATATTAATTTTAAACTTCTTGTTTGAAAATAATATGAGTATACATGTCTTCTAGACTGCCTATGTATTAGCCATAATTACACTAAGCATGATGACATAATCCCAAATCAGAACATCATTACTATGTCATTAAATGCACTCATTTTTTTAAGTCCCCAAAACGTCCTTTCCCATTCCTCTAATCAAGAAACCTCTTCATCTTCTCAAACATTCAAAAAGGTGTATAAAATTGGTATCAGTCTCCAACTACAGCACATGACTTCTGAGTACCTCAAATTTCTCCACCATTACAGTCATCTGCATCATGTGTTCACCAAATCTGCCTAGTCCTCCCCTTCGACCCATTTCCCACACTGAATGGCGTCATCGTATGATGGTTCTTCTAGCCACTCCTCCACCAGTAATTCAACGACCTCGTCGAATCACTCGTCGTGTAAGGAATCGCCTTCGAGACCCCAGGAACAGTGTATCCAATTTCATCCCTTGGATTCCCACAAGAGACATTACCGCTACTACTGCACCTGCTCCCATCGTCTCAAATGCTCACCTCGAGCAACCTTCATCTCAGGAGGAGCTTCAGCCAGCAAACGCCCATTCTGCGTCAAATCCAGCGGTCAATGTTCCCTCCAATTAAAATCAGCAGACCTTCATCCTCTAACTCTACTTCATTAGGATGACTAGCTAGGTCTCTGTTTTATCAAACTAATTTTCTTTTGCTATATTAATGATATGTGGAATGTGTTTAGCTTTGTGTACGTCTGTTTATCTACATTTGTCACTCTCTTTAGAGATAAGTCTTCAAAATTTGTCCTGGTGCATACTCGTTCATGCCTACAGTTTATTTACTTGATGAAATTCAGCATACCGCTTAGGCAGATCTTATATGTGATCTTTAGATGTATATCTCATGCATCCAATTAAAATCAGCATAAAGCTCAACTATACTTGACTGTTGTAACTAGATATACCTTAAGGAGGAGACTATTTTGAATGTTTTACTATTTAATAGCTTATCCTATTTGTTCCTCCTATTACAAAATATAACTTGTCTCACTACATTCTTGTAAGACCTTCTTACAAGCAATGGAACACAATTCCTCACCTCGATGTCCTATTATTATTTTTTTTTCTCATACATGAAAATTGTGCATTATAAGTTATCTGCACACTAAGAAAGAAAATAAACCTGATTAATGACTTGCTACATCCCAAATTTTTATTCACATATCATGTCTCAAAGAAACTGCCAATATGACAAGTGACTGTACTTACTCGATACTGTCTATATTCTCTGCAGAATTACATCTAGCTGATCACTTCGGCATTTCTCAAAAGACAGTATTTAACAAGACCAAACCTCCTTCCCTCTCCATGTCTCAATTCATACCTTATGAATTACCATAAGTCAGTTCTCTCACATATTTAGTTTCTAATACTAAATAGTTCATTTGATAACTATCAATCTATCTTTAGCTTGTGACCATTAAGGAGGAGAGATTGCAAAAAGATTGACATTATACATACAGATTATCATTATACATAAAGAAGGAAAAATTGCAAATAAACAATGAACTAATAAGGAGGAGAGATTATATTAAGGAGGAGAGATTGTATTAAGGAAGAGATTATATTAAGGAGGAGAGATTGTAACGTAGAAATGACCCCAACTAGTAGTAATGACCCCAACTAGTAGTAATGACCCCAACTAGTAAGAAAGAGAGTTTAAAAGATTAAAAGAGAAATTAAAGATTAAAGGACAACTAGTAAGGAGGAGAGACTGTATAACTACCCATACAGCGAAATACTATATGACTATTATAGTACGCTGACTATACAAACTTTTAAAATTATCAGATGAAGATGCTTAATCAATTCGATTAAGAACAATATGAACAGTATACTTATACTTTCTACTTCTTGCTTAAGCAACATTCTTCAGATCATCCAATGCAAGAATCACACTCTTAAGGCAATATTATCATTTGCCTAACAACCATTTCAGTTATTGTTTCGTATTTGTTCTTTCATTTATTGAGTCTGTAAATACTTAGCAATAGATGACTATACATACGCCATCGCTTGTAAGTTCAGCCTAGGACATGCCTTGATATAAAATGAATATTCAATAGTGGCATGTTATTACTAAGGATTGAACAAATGCTTTAAGAGATGTATGTATAAGTCAATTGTAGTAATGGTCCCAAGCAAATAGGAGGAGATTGTTAGGAATATGCCTGTGAATCAACTGATATAAATGTATGCATATTCCAACACAGTGATTTGCTTGTTCCCATTACAACGCATGTTTCACAAGTGGCTAAAAGGGCTGCGTACCGGTTAGTGTGGCAGCTTGTTGAAACAATGCATAGGTCATTAGACTAGGAAGTCTTTGTACATATCCGAGTCTTTGTCCTACCAGAATGATGACAAACTTTCATATGAATTAAGCTCTTCAAATTGCCAGCTGACGTGACTATCGGCAAATGTCTCACTAGCAGACATGTCCTTTAAGCTATGACTGCCTAATAGCCATCTCTACATCAGCAGTTCTACATCGGCAGACTCCCGTATCCGCCAAAGCACTTCATCAGAGATCAACTGCAGAGAAGCTATTTATTCAAGAGGAACATCGTGACCATCAGCAGTTCTATAATAGCAGATCTCAGAATCAGCCAAATCCCTCATCAGAACAACTGCCGAGAAACCATAAGATCACAAGAAACATCGGTCGTTACTCAAACACACTACAAGTCAAATAGATCCGTTATAAGATCTGTCTGACAAATCCAAGATACGCATCGATGTCTGCACCTTCACGTTTATCCAATAGACATTTCCTCTTCAGAACAGTGTTCGCGGTCTTCAAAGCTTCATTTCCAGAAAAGGCCAAGCACAGGACGCTGCACTCCAGTCAAAGCAATGATACGTCCAAATCAGTCAGACTGCATCCAGGCTAAGCTCGACACGTCCAACTCTGTCCAGCCTGTGTCACGGACCATCTTCAAGACTCAAACCTAACTGAAGGTCTTTGCCCAACAAATCCAAAAATGTATTCTGCTGCATTATGAGATTCAGATCACCAACGGGCATAAACCTATTCAATACACCAACGGTCACCTCTTCTTCTCCAGCTATATAAGAAGACTCTCATCCTCATTTCCAGATAGCATAAGGGAGAGAAAGCAACAAGTGTATGCTTATGCTTGAGAAAGGTTGTGGTATTGATCTTCATTTCTTCAATCCAGAACCACTCCTTCAGAGTGAGAAATCACAAGTGTAAGAACAAACACTTTGTGAGAGAGAGAAAAGAAAATCCAAAGGCCGAGAAGCTCGCTTGATCAACGACCTTGTTGTTGATTTGAGTCCTTCTTCCTTCGAAGAACTCGGTCTCTTCGGTGGCCTCAACTCCATTATCCAAGAAAGAGACCAAGTATCTTTTAGATCGTTGAAGCGGATCAAGCTTGAAGATGTCCGATGAAGAGCGAACTTACATGTCAGTTGCATTCATATCGCGGACTTATACTACATTATAAGCTGTGCTGATTGTGCAATTAGTTGTCATCATATTTGGTCGAGTGCTTAGCACTCAGTTGTTCAAATTCTTGCTATTGGAACAACTCCTAATATTCTCTTCTCACAACACTCTAACACTAGCACTTTCCTTCCCTGACCTCCAAGGTTGTTAGGAACTGCTAGGATTAGAGTTCTAATATAAGTCTTCCCGGTATCCCATTTCACTTTCCTTCTACCCCCGGGGAGATTGCTAGGATAGAGAGTCTAGGTTGATGTACTAAGCATGTTTGCCTTTGAGCAAACCTCTGCTGAATTTTAATATAATATATATGTTTGTTACATTCAGCCTTGATTTCTCTTTCTTGTATAATTTGTCTTATCATGTGCAATCTGTTTAAGGAAAGTAAATGATGCATCTAATACAGATTTTAGTCAACTGTTAAGCTCTCTTTCATATCTAATCTTTACAGTTACTTTAATCTAAATTGTTAAACTTATGCTGTTTATTTTTTCGCTGCTCAAACTCATTTTCATCAGCTAAGTCTAACAAAGGTCTTCCGTCTGCATATTCTATGTCTGCTGATCAAGGACGTCCGATGTCTCTATCTTCGGCTAAGCAGTCAGAATGAGGAAGATGACCTATCTGTATTAATCATTTCATCTACTCTTCAACTTAAATGTTAAAATTGGATGAAATTCTTAATACATCAAGTATAGGCTATTCACCACCCCCCCCCCTCTAGCCTATACACTGAGCTATCCTCGGACCTAACAGAAATTAAAGGTCTTCCTATTAGGTTATTTCTGAACCCATGGGTGGTTGTGTTGGGGAGGGGGAGGGGGGAGGGTGGTAGTTTTTTACTTATAGACTCCCAAAACAGTGGTAAAAGTAAAGGACTTGAAAATTAGATTGAATGAATCACTTTATCGAATTAAAAGAAAAAAAATTAGTTTGTGAAATGAACAGATAACATCTGAGTCATTATTGTCATAGTTAATATAGCAATTTTGTAGTACGATTCATAGTTAGTTAAATATGGAATGTGTATAATACGTTAAAATAAATGTACAACTTTAATTCATATTTTCATTATTTTTAAATTTAAATATCTTAATATTTTCTCATTTATACTCTCTCAAAGCTATTAATATCATATTATTACATATTTATCACAAACTAAGTATCGCCCCGAGTCCGAGATCTAATGTTGAACCCCAACTCGATGCGCTAATCTAACATAATCAACTGAGAAGATCGAGCCACAAAATCTCAAAATCAAAACTAAGTAGCTGAATACTAAAATAAACCTGAGCTTCAAATGCTCAAATACAAACCACAACTAAATAAAATCCTCAACGGACAAAACACGTGCCGGAGAACAACTACAACACTAAACAACCACAAGTCAACAGACTCGAGAAAACCACTAATAAATAGATGAAAACGTACACTAGTACACAAGCTCGACTTAAGTTAGCATCAAAAATACAAGTCTAAAAAGACGAATACAATTCTACTCTACCCAACATACTATGTTTACATAACTCAGTTTTAACCAACAATCTCACAATATAAGAAATAAATACAAAATACAAATTAAATACAACTAGCTAACCCCGAAGCTAACACAGCCTCATAGTGCTAGAACTTACAACCTACTATAGACACCTAGAATTCGTACACCTATTATGTATTGTCCAATAAATATTTAATTATTTACAAAATGGACTAACACAAGTTTTTATACAATTACAGGGTACAAAACGTAAAAGAAGATGATTCCAAGGTTGGAACGCAAAAGAAATAACTTCAAGGCACAAAGATTAAATAAAATTGACAAGGGACTTGAAGCATGAAAAAAGAAAAATGAAGATTCAAATTGTAAAAACTAAATCAAGCTTTGGTGCGTCGTGTCCTTTCATGGTGCACCGTGCACCAAAGGTTGTACTCCTCCTCCACAAGTTTGCCCGATGTTGACGTTGGAGATATTTTCTCCGATCAAACTTGGTCACTAAGATAGAAGGAAGCTTCCTACGAAGCTTGGTCCAGAGAGTAACTCTCACAATCCCTCCTATATATACTCACTTCTCTTCTCTCCTGGACTCTCTTGATCTAACTTTCAAACACTCTCTTAGTGAACAAACACATATACACACGACAGAAGCACACACATACACAATACTCTCTTTGTTCTCAGTGAGAAAAAAAAAACACACACACACAATACAACATAAAACGTAAGTCTTCCTTTCCTCGTATCGCTAGCAGTGAGAGCACAACGATCAAGCTACGAACTAGCATGATCAAAACACGAATCAACAGCCTAGAACTTGGCCCAAACTCTGTAAAATGACAGAAGGTAAATCCTTCGGCTCATTATTTTCCTTCATTTTGATATGTAAATAGCTCGAATAATTTGTAAATGTATATATAAATTAGTTTCAATGTGTTTGATACATAAATACATGTGTTATATCTGTTAAATTCAAATTTGGAAGCTTCGTTCTTCGTTTTTATATGTTCGTTAGCTTTCGTTAGCTAATATTCTCTTTCAGTTTTGTCCTTTCCTTTGCAAATGACTAACGGAGGACTAACGGACCTTGATCAAATGGCTCTGATTAATCCAAGACTTTACTGGCTACCTTGAATCTTCCCAAATTGCTATGAATTGATCCTTTAAAGCTCCAATAATGCCCAAAAAATCTGAAATACAAAATAATACCGTAAATGCACTTTCTTGGGCAAAATACATTTAAACTTCATAGAAAATGGAGATAAAATATAGGGAAATTATGCACTTGTCAGCTAATAAGCTAAGGGATTATACATCTTTAGGTCCATTGGATTCCTTTTCGCTCAATAGGGTTTCGTTAACTTTATTTTTATAAAGCGTTATTTTACACGTGATGCCCGACTAAATGTGGGTACTTGCTTTGTTTCCGTCGAGCCTATTTTATTTGAATTCCGCATGTTACTTTATTGTAAATTCCATATGTCCCTTCAGTATTTCGTGAAATGCACTTTTCGTTGAAATTGCTAAATGGTGTCAATGGCATTAAAAAACCCATTTCCTTTGAAATTCTATTCAACAACTTGTCACGGGAGTAACATGACCTTTTGATTATTTGTAACTTTTGTACCACGAGGAATGTGGTTGGTTATCTCGATATACCCTTTTGAATAATTTACCCTTATGGGTCTTTTGTGCTCTTGGGAGCAAACCATTGTTTGGGTCGAAAGACCGCTTATGTGATCATGATGTCCGCGAGGTGGCCGTTGCTTCCAACTGGTATGGGACAGTGGGCGGCAGCTGGACCTCTCGCTCTATATCTGTATTTCTTGTCCTTAGTTTGAAATGTCGTCTTGATATATGTTATGGTGCATTTGACGATTGCTTCCCTGATAAATGAGTATTTCATGTTACGGATGATGGAGAATCATCCCTTTTGTTAATTGAGCAATAAATCATTTTGACTAATCATTTTCTCTTTGAGTCAACTCCTCCTTAGAAACTGGAGGGGTTGCATATGAACTTGCTGAGCATTGTTCGTTCACCCTTTTTCCTACTATTTTCTTTCAGGACATAAGTAGGTATGGAGATAACCCGTTTGGACAAGCAGACTTTGATGGGGGCAGGGGTTGAATAGATATTCTGTTTAAATTTTATATTTCAGTTTTGAAGTTTATAATGACTTGGGATTTGTTAAGCTATGGTAAGTTCGGGACTTATAGTACTTCATCTACGAAGTTTGACTTTGTTCATATGGTTGTTAGGATAATTGAATATCAGTGATTTTTAATTACTACATATTGGGAATAGCACCAGTTAATATTAATTGAACGGTGATGTGGCCAAACTGTGGAACCAGGAAGTTGGTACCGAGTTTGGGGCGTTTCAGAGTGGTATCAGAGCTAAGCTTAAAGGTCCTTAGGTTTATGGGACTTAGAGTTTGATATTAATGTTAGCTATATGAATTTATAGCTAGGTTGTGTCAACATATTATTATCAAGGAACTGATATATTCTTAATGTCTTGTAGGAATAGCCAGAACCAGGCAAACAGCTAGGAATTCAGTGGGCCAAGCAGTAGCCTTAGTACCAAGAGAACTGCTGGATGAAGTGCGCCGAAAGTTGGCGCGAGCACGTCGGTCTAACCAGAGGTTATGGGAGGTGCTGGATGTACTCGTGCTGCATCTGCGGGCTCAGATGCTAGCGGTTTGGGATGCACGAGTGATCGTCAAGTATGTTTGGGATAGGCTCTCCGAGGCAATTTATGCTGCTCCTTACGAGGAGCCAAGGTCCTTCTTGAACCCAATCCTAGTTGACTCGGATAAGGAAGACGATGACCTCAAGGTGGACGACCCAGAGGAGGATGATGATAAACCCGTTGTCATCGTGTTAGAGTGATTTGTGCGAGTCCCACTTAGTGTTTAGTTCGTTTTGGTTTACACTCTTGTCCTTGTTTTGTTCTCTTGTTTAAGAGATTTTTGATTAATTTTCCTTGTACGTACATTTGGGTTTTAATGAAATATTTGAGGGACGTGTTATAGTCCATGGCTTATCTTTTATTGGAACACGTTTTGATTTTGATATACTTCTAAATGCAAATAGACTCGTATAAGGGTATTAATTAATTTTATGTTACGAAAATAGTGTGTGTTTCAACGAGATGATAAGAGTAGAGAGCCCTTATTCAATGTGTGACGTTTATTCATTTTGTATCAGAACTCAATGGCAAGGAATGGTGGTCGGGCCGGTACTCGTGGCCGAGGGCACGGTCAGGGTGGTAGAGTGAGAGGAGGTAGCATAGCAGTTGTCGATACTTCCACGAAAAGTGGGGGAAGTCAGAATGGACCCCAGCCTAATGTAAATGCTTACGCTAATGTTCCTCCCCAAGCAGACCCTACGATAGTAGCACTCTTGAAAACGTTGAATCAAACCGTTGTGGCATTAGGTCAAGTTGCTCAGGGACACGCCGCTCAACCTCAGCCTCTACCTAAACCTCAACCAGTTGCTCAATCACCACTTATGGTTAAAGATCCTCTTGAAAGTTTCCAGAAGAGAGGCCCAAAGAAATTCTCAAGTGTGTCCGGTACTGAGAATCAGGAGAGTTGGATTCAAAGTATGGAGAAAATCTTTGGAACAATGACATGTACTAGCGAGCAGAGGATTAGCTTGGCTACATTCAAATCTGAAGGGGAAGTAGATGAATGGTAGAAGTCTGAGATGAGAACAGCGGAGGCAAATGGAGTGGGTGCCTACAATTGGGAGCAATTTCTTGAAGCTTTTAATAAGAATTTTTTTCCCAAAAGTGTAAGGGAACAAAAGCTTAAGGAATTCCTTGACTTAGAGCAAGGGAAAATGACTATAGGTGAGTATGATGCCAAATTTCCCGAGCTGTCGAAGTATGCACCGGCTTTCTTTGAAAATGAGGAGCAGAAGGCAAAAAAGTTCAAGGGAGGTCTGAATGATAAGATCAACTACAGAATTGTAGCTTTGGAATTACCAACTTATGCTCAGGTTCTAGATAGGGCTCGAGCAATGGAAATTAAGTCAGCCGAGTATCGGAAGAAGAAGGATGAGAGGAAGAGTGGTGTCAAGGACAGCTCGAGAAAGTATCTGGGACAACCTAGTAGACAAGGGAATTTAAGTTATGGGAATAAAAGAAAAAGCACAGATAGTGGACGCAGTACTGGGACCGTCCAGCCGACCCAAAATCAGAATAACTGGTGCAATCAAAATCGGGGACAGAACCAGGATGCAAGCCCAGTATGCCAGAAGTGTAGGGGTAAGCATAGGACAGAAAGTTGCTACAAAAGTACCGGGGCCTGTTTTAATTGTGGAAAGGTGGGGCATAAGGTCAGAAAATGCCCGAAACCACTCAAAAGTACTTTTAACCGAGGCATGGGCAGTGGGGACAATGAGAAGCCTAAGGGGCAAGGAAGGGTCTATGCTATGACTTCTAAAGATGCACGGGCAACAAACGATGTGGTGGCAGGTATCGTTCAATTCTATACTCACAACGTTTATGCTTTGATTGATCCTGGTGCCACCCATTCTATCATATTTGTTTCACTTGCATGCCGTATGAAGTTGTCACCCCAAAATTTAGATATTGATTTAGTTATAGACACCCCGACCAAGGAATCCATTCTAGTAACTTTAGTGTTTAGATCATGTCCCTTAAGACTGGGTGATAGAGAACTGCCAGTTGATTTGATTCCTCTGGATATTCAGGACTTTGATTTGATTTTGAGCATGGACTGGTTGGCTTCCAGAAGACTTGTCAGGCCTTCCGCCTGAACGAGTAGTTGAGTTTAGGATCGATTTGGCGCCTGGGACGGCACCCATCTCTAAGGCACCGTATAGAATGGCACCGAAAAAACTTGAGGAGTTAAAGGAGCAATACAAGAACTATTAAAGAAAGAGTTTATTAGGCCTAGTGTTCACCTTAGGGTGCTCCAGTATTGTTTGTGAAGAAGAAGGACGGGTCTATGAGGCTCTGTATTGATTACCGCGAGTTGAATTGGGTTACGGTAAAGAACAAATACCCTCATCCTAGAATTGATGATTTGTTTGATCAGTTACAAGGAGCATGTTACTTCTCGAAGGTCGATCTCCATTCGGGATACCATCAGTTGACGGTTAGAAGGGAGGATATCTCAAAAATAGCTTTTAGAACTAGGTATGGGCACTACGAGTTTTTAGTAATGCCATTTAGGTTGACAAATGCTCCAGCTGTATTTATGGACTTAATGAACAGGGTGTTTAGAAAATTCATCGACCGGTGTGTAATTGTGTTCATTGATGACATCTTAATCTACTTTAAGACTCGGGAGAAGCACGAACAACATTTGAGGATGGTATTGTAAATCCTAAGGGAGGAAAAGTTGTATGCTATGTTTAAGAAATGTAGGTTTTGGATGGAAAAAAGTGGCATTTCTAGGGCACGTAGTATCGAAGGATGGAATTTCTGTGGATCCAGCCAAGATTGAAGTGGTAGTGAATTGGGAGAGACCGACGACCGTCACTGAAGTTCAGAGTTTCTTAGGACTGGTGAGGTATTATTGTCATTTTGTAGAAGGGTTTTCGAAAATAGCTGGGCCTTTGTCTCAGCTGACTCAGAAAAGCGTGAAGTTTGTTTGGACAGATGAGTGTGAAGCGAGTTTTCAGGAGTTGAAGAAACGACTGGTGTCAGCCCCGATCCTTACATTGCCGTCTGGAACTAGGGGATTTGATATCTATAGTGATGCATCACTAAAAGGATTAGGGTGTGTGTTGATGCATGATGACAGAGTGATTGCCTATGCTTTTAGACAATTGAAGAACTGTGAGAAGAATTACTTGACCCATGACTTGGAGTTAGCAGCCGTGGTCTTTGCCCTAAAAATTTGGAGACATTACCTGTATGGAGAGACATGTGAAATCTACACGGACCATAAAAGCCTTAAGTATATTTTTACCCAGAAGGAGCTAAACATGAGGCAGCGGAGGTGGTTGGAGCTGTTAAAGGATTACGATTGCACAATATTGTATCACCCGGGTAAAGCCAATGTCGTGGCTGACGCTTTGAGTCCCAAGAATAGGGGAAACTTGGCAATGATGATTACTAGGGAAAAGAGAATTTTGAGCGACCTTGAATCCTTGGGGGTTGAAGTTAGAGTACGAAGTGGTGATGGATATTTGGCGCATTTGAGTATCCAGCTGTCTGTGTTGGAAAACATAAAGATGGGGCAAGCTGTAGACTCGGAGTTGGTGAAAATCTCTAAAGGTTTGGGAGACGGTGGACAGTCCGAGTTTTAAGTCGATGGTGGTGGTATTCTACGCTTCAAGTCTAGAATTTTTGTTCCCTCAGACCCAGAGTTGAAAAGATAGATTTTGAAGGGTGCTCATAACTCGAGGTTTGCCGTACACCCAGGCAGCACAAAGATGTACCGGGATGTGTGTGATACTTTTTGGTGGAGAAATATGGAAAGAGAGATAGCTGAGTTTGTCTCTAAGTGCCTTGTATGTTAGCAAGTTAAAATCGAGCATCAGAAGCCTGGTGGTTTACTGCAGTCCTTGCCAATACCCGAATGGAAATGGGAACATATTACCATGGATTTCGTGGTAAGATTACCTAGAACCTTGAAGGGGCATAATGCTATTTGGGTCATTGTGGATCGTCTGACCAAGTCTGCATACTTTCTAGCATTTCGGATTAATGACACATTAGAGAAGTTGGCGAAGCTGTATGTGGACGAAATTATCAGGTTACATGGGGTACCGGTTTCGATAGTGTCAGATCATGACGCTAGGTTTACCTCAAAATTTTGGAGTAGCTTACAAAAGGCATTGGGTACGAATTTGAGTATGAGTACAGCTTTTCACCCACAGACAGATGGTCAGTCAGAGAGGATCATACAGACGTTAGAGGATATGCTTCGAGCGTGTGCTATAGATTTACAAGGCAGTTGGGACGAGCATTTACCCTTGGTGGAATTTACATACAATAATAGCTACCATGCAAGTATTAAGATGGCACCTTACGAAGTATTGTACAGGCGAAAGTGGCGGTCACCTACTTGTTGGGACGAAGTGGGTGAGAGGAAACTTTCGGAACCAGAGTTGGTACAAGTTACTGCAAAAAAGGATCGATTGGAATTAGAAAACGGCTCCTTATGGCTTAGAGTAGACAGAAATCATATGCTGATAATCGTCGTCGTGAACTCGAATTTCAAGTTGGAGATCATGTCTTTCTCAAGGTCTCGCCTACAAGAGAAGTTATGTGGTTTGGTATTCGTGGT
This sequence comes from Platycodon grandiflorus, assembly GCA_016624345.1. Lineage (NCBI taxonomy): Eukaryota > Viridiplantae > Streptophyta > Magnoliopsida > Asterales > Campanulaceae > Platycodon > Platycodon grandiflorus. The sequence goes on from CM028367.1 coordinate 6,031,123, forward strand.
AAGCTTAGCCCGAGATTTGTGGGGCCATTCGAGGTACTTGAGCGAGTTGGTGAGGTTGCGTATAGGCTCGCTTTACTGCCTACACTTTCTGGAGTTTACAATGTGTTTCATGTGTCAATGTTAAAGAAGTATGTACCGGACCCGAGCCATGTGATCAAGTACGAGCCGTTACGACCTCGGGAAGATTTAAGTTATGAGGAGCAACCCGTGTGAATCGTGGATCGTGAATCGTGGATCGGGAAGATCGGAATGAATTATTATACTAATTTTGATATATTTGACTAACTAATATTATGTTGATTTTTTTAACTTATATTATATTAAATAACAAAAAGATTAATAGTTTTACATATTAGACCAAGTCAAAGTCTTTCTTTTATACTAAAATGTATCTCCAACCGTGTAAGGAGAATGTTTTCGAGTATTATTTATAATTGGCTGGCCCACGTGAAGAATTCATTCCAATCTACTCCATTTGCTTGACTCACCTTGGCTGAATCTGGAAGGGAGTAAATAACAAAAAAAGACTTATCTCTAACACAAGAAAACACACACTAAAACACATATTAACATTTACGTCCACTCCAGCTCCCCCCCGTCACCTTTCTTCTTCCATTCGTTTTCTTTACATGGTTGATTGGAAGAAAGTATATATTAATAGAGAGAGATTAACTCTCTCGTATTAACGCAGAGGCCACACATACGAGCTCTCTCTTCCTCCGTTCGCTATTCCTCCGTCTCTATTAAGCCGTGCGATATTATTTTGGGTACGATATGTAAGATTTATTTCTTGCAGGTTAAGAAATTCCTTATGTGGTCAATAGTGAGAATCACGGTTGATTTGGGATTACTAAATCATATTAAATACTGGTTTGTAAAAGGAGTTAGTTTCCTAATTAAACTCTACCTTGATGGACGGTTGAGATTAAATCCTAATCCTAATAGGAATCGGTCCTCCCTTTGCCTATATAAAGAGATGCAATACCCATCATATTCATCTATTACGAAAAACAACTCATTAGGGTTTTGGGCCAAGAGGGAGAAATCGTATTCCGTCTTCTTTGGCTATTATACTGCAGATTTCGGATCTACATCAAGTTAATAGAATCAAACATCATGTCTTCAGGTATTTTACTTATGATTATTTGTATGCTATTGTGATAATTATGAAGTTCAAGATCTAGGGTTTAAGGATTAAAATATTACAGTTGGTATCAGAGCTTTAGGTTACGAACTCATGATCATCCATGAAAAACGCATGCAATATTATTGTTTTATTAATTGAAGATTGTTTGGTTATATTACTATTTGAAATCAATAAAACGGAAAATCAGTGGGATGAATTTTTTTCCAGTATGATTACGTCATTAACATGTATGATTTGTTACTTTAGATTAATATAGTAACATCACAATGGAACAAAGGGCGTTAATGACACTTTTGCATTACCCGAACCATTGATTTGAAAATTAAGAATTTTTAAATCGTTTTTCTTGTTTTGATTTATGCATGCAATCAAACAAACTTGAATTAATTTTCTTTATTTGTTGGACTCAAGTCAAAATCATCATCCTACAAATAGGAATTGTCTACTCTCTTCCCATAACTCACCGTGCTTGGATAAGAGTGAAATTTATTTATTTATTAAACTACAGAGTTAAATACATCCAAATTTTTTTTAATTTAATTTTTGTTTAAAAAAATATTTAATTAATAATTACGTTTTTATTAATTACTTATGGATTGTATTTGGCATTGTTCTATACCGAATAAATATACCAAGTATTATTAAGTTTTATTGTTGTTAGGTTTTATGTATTCCGCAATTAAATTGTTTTAATATGTATAAAGTCTTGTTATCACCACGTGATAATAAATTATGACATCAATGTTATTTAATAATCATGTTTACTTATTAATATGAGTCTTTAAGGTTGTGCATACATATTAGAACAGTATCACCCACAGGTGATTCTGATCCACGTGTTTGAACAACATTAAGATTATGTGTTTTAGAAAAGTAAAATATCCACAGATATTTATCTTGTTCTTGTACACATAATTAAATTAAAATTTTGACTCTTTAAAACATGATTATTTTGATGAAGATTCTACCCACAGGAGAATTTTCTTTATGTTTGTTTAGACAATTTTAATTCTTATATATCTCTATTATGTCTTCGCTCCTGTTCCGTTAATTTGCACTCGCATGCTTCATCTCGTACCCTCCCTTAATGGTACTAACTTCTCGAATGGCGTGAGAATGTTGAATTCACTTTGGGTGTTCTTGATCTCGATCTTGCACTCCAAATTGAAAAACTTCGAATTAACCGAAAGTACCAAAGAGGATAAAGATCTCCATAAACTGTGGGAGAAAAGTAACAGATTGAGCCTTATGTTCATGCGAATGACGATTGCTGCAAACATCAAGACCTCTCTTCCTGAAACGAAATTGGCTAGGGAATTCATGGAATCCGTTGCAGAACGCTTTAAGACGCAGATAAGTCTCTTGCAGGAAATTAATGTCGAACTCACTACTATGAAGTTTGATGGTGCACGGTCAATGCACAATCATATTATTGAGATGCAAAACCTTGCAGCCTAAGCTTCGAATTTGGGAATGAAAGTGGATGAGAATTTTCTTGTTCGTTTATCCTAAATTCTCTTCCTCCACAAGATGCCCCTTTTCAAGTGAATTACAACTCTATTAAGGAAAAGTGGACGTGAATGAACTATCTAACATGTTAGTTCGGGAAGAAGCAAGGCCGACTCAACAAGGTACTAATGTTGCACATCTCACTACTCAAGGAGCGAATCATAAGTTTGGGAAAAAGGCCGGAAAAGGCCGAAAAGAGCACCATCCAAAATGAATGATAAAGTCCAACCTGCGCTCAAGTCAAGGCAAAGAAAGAAGAAGTTTGTCGTTTCGTAGGAAATCTGGACACTTCCGAATAACCGTGAGAAACGTCGTAATTGGTTCGAAAGAAAGGTAATCCCTTGGGATTCGTAAGTTTTTCGAATCAAACTTCTCTTATGCACCTTCAAATACATGGTGGTTGGATTCAGTGCTAATGTTCATGTTTCTAATTCGATGCGGGATACCTTACGACCCAAATCATAAACCCAACGAAAACTTCTTATCTCGTAGGGAACGGCAATAAAGCTCCCGTCGAAGCTATTGGAACATATCGTCTTGTTCTTGAAAAAGGATATTATTTGGATTTATTTCAAACTCTTTATGTTCCATCTATTTCCCGCAACTTAGTTTCAGTTTCTAAACTTGACTTACAAGGATTTATGTTTGATTTGGGTAGTAAAAGTTTCAATTTATATAAGAATTCTATTAATGTTGGTTCTGGAATTCTTGTAGATGGTCTTTACAAATTTACTTTGTCTTCTCCATCCACATCTGAAACTCATTTGACCCCGCATCATAATCAAGGAACTGTACATCATGTAATGAAAAAGGACTCTTCATTCTTGTGGCATCGAAGTTGGGACATATATCCCGTAGCGACTTCAAAGATTAGTAAAAGATGGTGTTTTACCAAACCTAGATTTTATCGATTATCATAGTTGTGTGGATTGTATTAAAGGCAAAGCAACAAAACACACAAAGAAAGGAGCCACAAGGAGTTCTCGCTTCTTGAAATAATACATACGATATTTGTGGACCTTTTGATGTTCCAACATTTGGGGAGAAAACTACTTCATCACCTTTATTGATGATTATTCACGTTTCGTTATCTCTATCTATTGCATAATAAATCTCAATCTGTGAATGCCGTGCAAGTATTTATAACCGAGGTTGAGAGGCAATTAGAAAGAAAAGTGAAAATCATAAGGTCTGATAGAGGTGGAGAATTTTATGGCAGGTATGACGAAACAGGTCAACATCCTGGACCTTTTGCCGACTCCTCGAACAACTTGGAATTGTAGCTCAATACACAATGCCTGATTCTCCTTGGCAGAATGGTGTAGCTGAAAGGCGGAATCGCACGCTTTTAGAAATGGTTAGAAGCATGATGAGTCATGCTAATTTGCCCATTACGTTGTGGACATATGCTCTTCGCATGGCCGTATATATTTTAAATAGGGTTCCCAAGAGCGCCCAAAGACCCCTTTTGAGCCGTGGAAAGGCCGGAAACCTAGTTTAAAACACCCGCATGTTTGGGGATGTCCAGCTGAAGCGAAGGTATATAACCCTCAAGCAAACAAATTGGATTTGAAAACTATAAGTGGGTATTTCATTGGTTTTCCGAAAAATCCAAAGGGTATATAATTTATTGTCCTAACCATAAGCCGCGAATTGTGGAAACTGAAATGTCAAATTCATTGAGGATGGCATGATTAGTGGGAGTACATTTGTGGAGGATAAGTCTGTTCACGAAATTAGGGTAACAATCCCATTACCTAAAAACCAAGCGCACAAGGTGAATTCTTCCATCGTTGAACCGTTAAACGTTGAAGGACCACTGTGGCTCCAATTATCGATGAACCGATAAATGATGAAGAGCTACCACCACATCAGCCACAACCCCATAATGAAATCACCGCCAATGAAGAAATTGTGGAACAAACACAGAACCAAGATTAAGAAGATCTCAACGAGAAAATGAAGTGCTATTCCCGATGATTATGTTGTTTATCTACAAGAATCGATTTTGACATAGGGATAATGAAAGATCCTGTTTCCTATTCACAAGCCATTACGAGTAATAATTCGATAAATGGATTGATGCCATGAAAGATGAGTTAAAATCAATGGCGATAATCAAGTCCGGGAACTCACTCATTTGCCGAAAGGACACAAAACAGCTTGGGTGTAAATGGGTCTTTAAGACCAAACGTGATCATGGCAATATTGAGCGATATAAAGCTAGACTTGTAGCCAAAGGTTTTACTCAAAAAGATGGCATAGATTACAAAGAGACTTTTTCTCCCGTGTCAAAGAAAGATTCTCTTAGAATTATTATGGCCCTAGTAGCTCATTATGACTTAGAGTTACATCAAATGGATGTGAAAACAGCCTTTCTTAATGGTGAGCCGCAAGAAGAAGTATACATGCGTCAACCCGAAGGTTTTACCTTAGAAGGACAGAAGACATGGTCTCGCAAACTTAAGAAATCCATTTATGGACTTAAGCAAGCCTCCCGACAATGGTATCTAAAATTCAACGAAACCATTAATGCTTTTGGTTTTGAAGAAAATACGTAGATCCATGCATATACCTCAAGATCGGTGGGAGTAAGTTCATATTTTTGGTTCCGTATGTTGATGACATATTATTGGCAAGTAGTGATCTTGGCTTATTGCATGAAACCAAAGCATATCTCTCCAAAACTTCGAGATGAAAGATATGGGTGAGGCTTCCTACGTAATTGGGATAGAAATATTCCGTGACGATCACGTGGATTACTTGGACTCTCCCGAAAACATACATCGAAAGAGTTTTGGAAAGATTTGCAATGGCAACATGTACTGCAAGCGTTGCTCCAATTCAAAAAGGAGACAAGTTCGGTCTCTATCAATGTCCTAAAAATGAATTGGAACGTAAGCAAATGGAAAACATTCCCTATGCTTCTTTAGTAGGAAGCTTGATGTATGCACAAGTTTGCACAAGGCCGACATTAGTTTTGCTGTTGGCATGTTGGGAAGATACCAAATAAATCCAGGAGGATCATTGGAAAGCCGCAAAGAAAGTTTTGAGATACTTACAGGCACGAAGGATTATTGTCTTACATTCAAAAAGTCGATCAATTAGAGTTGGTTGGTTATTCGATTCGATTATGGTGGATGTGTAGATACTCGAAAAAGCACTTTTGGTTATGTTTTTCTACTAGCCGGAGGAGCAATCTCATGGAAAAGTGCAAAAGAGTCTATCATTGCTAATTCCACGATGGAGGCTGAATTTGTAGCTTGCTTTGAAGCTACAAATCATTGCTTATGGTCTGAATTTCATTTCAAGATTCGAGACTTGAATTTTGTCTCGCACTCGAAACTTTATTGTGATAATGCCGCAAAGATTTTTCTCTAAGCATGATAGATATTCCAAAGGAACAAAACACATGGACCTTAAGTATCTATCTCGTGAAGCAAGCAATTCGAAGAAACAGCTTGTTCATTGAGCATATAAGCACAACACTTATGGTTGCGTATGCACTTACGAAGGGGTTACCTCTCAAGACTTTTCATGAACATACTTCAAGTATGGGTCTAGAGAGAATTACGATTATTGATTTATGTTTTGTTGTGCTTGTACATTGAACTTCTATTGAGATCTTATTTATGATATTCGAATTTTATTTCGTTTTCATATTTTGTATACATTATGTGAATGGATAATTGATAACGAAATTGTTCTTGAAGAAAGAACATTATTGGACCATTATTTATACTCCCGCTTAAGGCCTAGTGAATTGAGTTATTTATGTTGTAGTACATGGAAGGAACCATATTGAAAACCCGATAATGTGGAACCGCTATGACTCCCATGGATAACTTGGTTTACGAAGGTATTATGTTAACCAGAAGTTATTGATTTAGTAGTTATGCGCGCATTATGTTTCTAAAGTTAACCATTACATGATTATCACTTTGACCAAGTGGGAGATCGTAAGATTTATTTCTTGCAGTTAAGAAATTCCTTATGTGGTCAATAGTGAGAATCACGGTTGATTTGGGATTACTAAATCATATTAAATACGGTTTGTAAAAGGAGTTAGTTTCCTAATTAAACTCTACCTTGATGGACGGTTGAGATTAAATCCTAATCCTAATAGGAATCGGTCCTCCCTTTGCCTATATAAAGAGATGCAATACCCATCATATTCATCTATTACGAAAAACAACTCATTAGGGTTTTGGGCCAAGAGGAGAAATCGTATTCCGTCTTCTTTGGCTATTATACGCAGATTTCGGATCTACATCAAGTTAATAGAATCAAACATCATGTCTTCGTGTATTTTACTTATGATTATTTGTATGCTATTGTGATAATTATGAAGTTCAAGATCTAGGGTTTAAGGATTAAAATATTACACGATATTGATTTGGTTCGCGATGCTTGGGTGTTTTGACGAACCGATTTTGTAGGGTCGACCTGTTTGAGGTGTAGATCGATTCTATCGAAAAACATGATGTTGCACCGATGATTTTTGGTATTGAGTTTTATCTCGATTTGAGGTAAGGGAGACTATGCAGTACTGATTCCGTGTCATTTTAATCACGTGATTGTTTCTAAAATATTTCATATCTTGAAATATGATTTATTGCTATCGTTCCATCTTGTTTATCAAATGGATTTTGAAATAATTCGTTTATATTGATTTACCGTAATTTATCGTGATTTCGTGATTTAGTTAAAAGCATGATTATGTGGAATAGTTTAGTGATACTAATCGGTGTGTCGGTCTCAGTGAGCCCGTTATTGTTATTGTTTATGTTGGTGGGCTCAAATGATTGGGCGCCAACGATTGATTCGGTTATTATTTTGCCACTGAACCCGAACCCGATACTATACTACTAGACTGTGATATATGATTAAGCAGTATATATTGATGCTTCAAGCATGTATACCGTATTTCGTTCTTTGAACGTTGATTTGCCAAGAGCATGATTTTATTGATTTATGAGTTATTGTCCATATTCTAATTTCATGGACATAGTGGTATTTGAATCGTATATCTCCGTTCTATTCTGTGGTATTGTATATCCCCTCCCTTGCTGGGCTCACAAGCTCACCCCCCACCAGTTATTTGAGTTTTGCAGGTTTAATTTGATCAGAGTGCGCAGTGGAAGCGTGGCTAGCTGCGAGGTCGGATAGAGAGCGAGTCTAGAGATTGGTATATAGAAGTGGTTGTTGTACTATTTGGGCTTTATTGAAGTTGTATCAGATTTTGTTATATATGAGAAGTGGTGTTTTTAAGGAAACACTCTTGTTAATTATTTTCGCTGCTAGTCAAGAGTTGATTTGGATGTATTAAAAAGAAGGTGGTGACTTCGGGTCACTACATAAGAAGCACGAATTCAGGTACGACAAGATATCGATATCGTGACACATGCAATAATCTAAGAAGAAGATATTCAGAACCAATACGACTAAGAACGAAAATATTAAAATTATATATTCTTCAATTAGAATCAATGGAACTTCAGCAAGCACTCGATAAAAGCAATACACTAAACAAACTTTAATTTTTCTGATAATCATATGATATGTAAATGAAAACAAGGGAGACTGCCACACAAAGTTAAAGCAGACATATGAAATCATGTGAACTTCATTGCCGCCATCCATTGTCCATACCAAACTGCTCTGAGGCTCCAGATTGAAGTGCTCCTGACCGCCTACTTGAACTTCCCCCTCAATGATATTGTGACATTCACCAAATTGGAAGCATAAGTCAACATCCCCTTTTGTCAAACACCTCTTTGTATTAGGATGAAAACTCTCAAACCTTAGGGCATCCTGTATTGATAAGATTGCTGGCCGCATTTCATACTCGACATGAACTTTTCTCGCTGCAACTTTAGCATTTTCATGTGTATCAGCAACAATCACTCCTATAGCCTGCATAGATTACACACAAGAAAATTTGTGCATTTGTTCATTTCAATAAGAAGGTTGCTGATGGAACCTAGTCTACTTTATTCCAGCACCATAAGCACGTTAAACAAGTCTCTACTAATTTTCCAGTTACTAATTAGATAAAGGGATAATTTTGGAACATTTCCTAATACAGAATCCATGTTGACTGGTGCTGTGAAAGATATAAACAAACTCGTAATTTTTCGCTAAAAATTAATTCCAATTTAAAAAAATATTATTAAGAAAAAATTTACCTGACCTACACAAGTCACGATTTCTGAAGCAAAGAGTTCCTCGTCTTCAACAACTGGCCCAATGGTATTAGCACCTGGTACATCTTTAGCTAAGAAGATTCCTTCGACTCCAGGTGAAGACTGAGCTTCTGAGTCATCTATTGAAAGAATACGGGCATGAGGCTTCCTAGTTAATATCAAAGCAGCATGTAAACCTTTGGGAGGCATGGGAGTGTCATCAGTGTACTCTGCTTCTCCTGTTACCTGGAAATAGTTACGTAGAGTCAACTAAACAACTTATCTACAAGCTTAAGCTGCTGAAGAGTCCCTAACAATGTATATCAAGCTTAACATTCTGCCTTACGTCGGACCAACTCACACACATGGAGATATAAACAAGCGTGCATTACTAGGTGTATCATGAACCAAATAGGGTGTTAACACGTGCTCTCACAATAATGCCGGAAGCAAAAGGGCTTTATGTATCTCATTTCAAAATATTACCTAATCCCAGGGAAATCAGAAACACGATGAAAAGGTGGGTGAATCACACTATCTATTTGAAAAGAAGATATAATAGTAACAACTGCTAACATACTTCAACAGGCTCAGGGGTTTACCTCATCTGCGTTGGGAACAAGGCTAGCTAACCCACAATCTGAAAGGTGAGGATTGAGCTCTCCATCCAACAGAATGTTGGCTGATTTAAAATTTTAATGGATTACAGATGGCGAGCATATTTCATGTAAATACCTAAAAAGTATAAGGGCGCACTAGCATGCAAGAAGTGAAACACACATTAAGAATGTCTTTGATTTGGAAGCCTAGGGCAGAGAAGATGTTCAATCTTGTTAGCATGTAATTATCTGTCAACATTCCTTGGTTCATTTCCATGTGTCTTGTTGTTTGTACCTTAGTCAATAATGGTAGGCTAGTCAAGATTGGGTCCCTTTAAATCCCCATGTACAGAACATGTATACATTTATCATTGTATTCTTTAATATAAATAGAAGAGCCGATCTCCAAGGTCGGCAAGTTGGATTGTTTTCAACCAAAACCACTGTCTTACTCTCTTCTTATCTCCCTCTCTTTTCTCCTACATTTCTTTATTTCTACATGGTATCAGAGCAAGTATAAGGCTCACGCCAAAATTAATCCTCCTCTTCCAACTTTCCTCTTTAAACCTCTAATCAGTCATCCCATCTCCAATAGCTATGACAAATACATTAATCACGGGTACTTCTTCTTATCCTTCTTACTATACTCCTCCAAATCCTTTTGCCTACATTAACTCTACCAACTCTTGTCAACAGTGTCACAAGCCCAGTCAACAATTCCCTCAATATCACAGTGGCATCTCTTTCGCCTATACAACCCAACAAATTCCTGTTTCCTTTCCAGCCCAACACATATATAAACCTTATCAGTCCTATCCTTCTCTTCATGCACATTCACAGATACCTGCTCGTGGGTTTTCTCCAGTAAATCATGCATCTTCCACAGCTCCCTCGTTCGTTCTCGATTCTGGGGCCACCAATCATATGTTTTCCTCCACGAAAAATTTATCTCATGTTAAACCATATTCAGGTAGTGATTCGATCATTGTGGCCAATGGGTCTTGTGTTCCAATTTCTCATATTGGACAGTCCTCTTTCATTAGTGGTAACCACACTTTTCATTTACGTAATATCTTATGTGTCCCCTCTATGCACAAATCATTAATCTCCATTCGCAAATTTTCCTTAGACAATAATTGTTTCTTTGAGTTCGATGGTTTTGGTTTTCGCGTGAAGGATAATCAAACTAAGCAAACTATTCTTTCAGGCAATAGTTCCAACGGACTTTATCAGTTAAAGTTTGACTCCTCCTCTAAGGTCAATTCCCTTGCACTTATTAGAGAACGTGCCTCGTCATCTACTTGGCATGCTCTCCTAGGCCATCCATCATCTCAAATTTTTGAGTCTTTGGTAAAAAGTGTTCGGATTCCTCTTAACGGTTCCATTAAAAATAAGGGTATGTGTCATTTTTGTCCAATGGGAAAATCATGCAACTTACCATTTCTTTCACGTACTTTTCATTCTCCACAGCCTTTAGACATGTTGCATTTGGACGTGTGGGGACCTTCTCCTATTATCTCCAACTCAGGTTATCGTTTTTATTTGAGTATTGTTGACGACTTTTCTCGTTTCGTGTGGATATTTCCGTTAATTCATAAGTCGGATGTCACATCGGTTTTCACCATTTTTAAAACCCAAATTGAAAATCAATTGTCTAGAAAAATTTTGGCTGTTCATACTATCAAAACAGTTCAAACCGATGGGGGGGTGAATTCATGAATCGCCAATTTCTCTCTTTTCTCTCACAACATGGAATTCGACATCAATCCACATGTCCATACACGCCTCAACAAAATGGTGTTGTTGAGCGTAAACATAGACACATAGTCGATATGGGTCTGTGCTTACTGGCCCAATCAAAAGTCCCACAAAAATACTGGCTTGAAGCCTTCTCCACCGCCATTTTTCTCATAAATCGGCTCCCAATGCGTCGGTTGAACTACACTTCCCCATATCAAAAATTACTAAAGAGAGTTCCTGATTACCGGTTTCTTAAGACTTTTGGGTGTTTGTGTTTTCCCCATTTAGCTCCGTATAACAAACACAAATTGATGCCTAAGTCTCTTCCTTGTGTGTTTCTCGGATGTGATACTTTTCGTAAAGGGTATCGTTGTCTTGACTTACAATCCAATCGGTTATATATTTTTCGACACGTATTGTTTGATGAGTCTCATTTTCCATTTTCTAGAGTTCCTTCTTCTACAGGCTCTTCTCATAGCCCTAGCAAACTGATCCACCAAGGTCGTCATACGGCTCATACATCATCACCCACATATCCAGCTATTGGACCGGTGCGCTCCATTCCAATCACTGGACCGATTAAAAATAGTGGAACGAGCCCCCTGGCTCAAGATCTCCTTTCTTCTCCTAATCCGACGACCCAATCCATAAGGTCCGCGCCTGTTATGACTCAACAAATGCACACTCCAAATCAAGTCAAACAATTGAGCTCCTTCACTCAGCAGTGCGCATCCCCTTAGTTAGCACCTCCACGCCCAACTTTTACTCACAGTCCCATTCCATTTAATCTGCAAGAAGATTCCTCCAGTGGCATGTCCACCCCTCCTCAGAAATTTAGAAGCATAAATGAACTTATGTACAATCATCCCCTTCCCGAGGCCTTAGCCACTGTCGCCATAGATTCTGTTGAGTTTGAACCTCGCTCATACAAACAAGCCTCTCCCCTTCCTCAATGGCAACAAGCCATGCATGAAGAGCTTGCTGCCTTACACAGAACTGGTACTTGGTCTCTTGTTCCTCGTCCTCCAGGGGTAAATGTCGTTGGCAGTAAGTGGGTTTACAAGATAAAACGGAGAGCTGATGGCACCATTGAACGTCATAAGGCTCGTCTCGTGGCTCAAGGCTATACTCAACAAGAAGGTGTTGACTACAACGAAACATATAGCCCTGTTGTTAAGCCACCCACCATTCGAACTCTACTCACCCTTGCTCATTCTCGAGGGTGGTCCATTGAACAACTAGATGTTCGTAATGCCTTTCTCAATGGTATTCTTAATGAAGAGGTGTACATGGCTCAACCACCTGGCTTCAGTGACAATTCTTTCCCAACTTATGTTTGCAAATTACAACGTGCCATTTATGGGCTTAAACAGTCTCCGCGAGCATGGTTTCAGCGACTCTATGATTTCTTAGTTGGTCTGGGGTTCTTTAACAGCAAATCGGATAGTTTCTTGTTCATCCGACACAACAGGAATGACATAGTGGCTATTCTTGTGTATGTTGATGACATCCTGGTGACAGATTCTTCCCCTTCTTCTGTTCACAAGGTTACTGATCAAATATGTGCAACATTTGAAAGTCGTCGCTTGGGTCCTTTGGGATATTTTTTGGGCATTGCAACTACTCGCACAACTACCCACCTCAGTCTAAATCAATCCCGTTATGCTTCCGATCTACTCCGCAAATTTAACATGGAAGGATGTAAGCCCGCTAAAACTCCAATGATTGCGGGGTCTCATTTGGATTCTACTACCGGTGATCCTTTGCCCGATGTTACTCTCTACCGTAGTATGGTTGGTGGCTTACAATATCTCACATTGACTCGACCCGACATATCGTTTGCTGTAAATCAGGTGTGTCAACATATGCATGCTCCGCGTATATCACATCTACAAGCAGTAAAAAGGATTCTTCGCTTCGTTAAAGGGACGATCACCCTTGGTCTTCAATTTCGTGCCTCTCCCGATATTTCTCTTTCGGCTTTCTCAGATGCGGATTGGACAGGATCTCCAGATTATCGAAGATCCACCACAGGTGCCTGTGTGTTTATTGGCCCCAATCTCGTATCATGGACAGTCAAAAAGCAATCCACTGTATCCCGCTCTAGTAGTGAAGCCGAATATCGAGCTTTGGCGACTACGGCTGCCGAGCTACGATGGTTCTCATTCCTCTATCGAGAACTTGGTCTACACTTCCATGCCCCGACCATCCATTGCGACAACATCTCTGCTATTCACATGTCCCAGAATCCTGTTTTTCATGCTCGAACTCGCCACATTGAAATCGACTATCATTTTGTGCGTGAACTACAACAGCGGGGTTTTATTCGTATTTGTTATGTTTCCACATGGGATCAAGCTGCTGACATCTTCACTAAAAGCCTAGCTCAGCCACGGTTACAACTTATTTCAGACAAGCTGCAGATCCGCCCAACTCCTCTTGGCTTGCGGGGGGGTGTTAGCATGTAATTATCTGTCAACATTCCTTGGTTCATTTCCATGTGTCTTGTTGTTTGTACCTTAGTCAATAATGGTAGGCTAGTCAAGATTGGGTCCCTTCAAATCCCCATGTACAGAACATGTATACATTTATCATTGTATTCTTTAATATAAATAGAAGAGCCGATCTCCAAGGTCGGCAAGTTGGATTGTTTTCAACCAAAACCACTGTCTTACTCTCTTCTTATCTCCCTCTCTTTTCTCCTACATTTCTTTATTTCTACAAATCTCAGGTATAACTTTAGCTTCCCAGCTCGAATTTCATATCACAATAGTTGAAAATATTATGTGCTCTGTCCAATAACATTTTTGCTTTTGTAAGGATCAAGAGTCATCTAATGATGTAGCATGACAGAATTACATAGTTCATGGAAGGAAATGTAAATAAACTGATCGAAGAAGAAAAACTACTAAGTTAGTCAGACATGATTGGTCGCAAAAAACTGAATTTGATCATTTAGTTGATAAGATTACCCAATGTTTATCATTTGATCATTTAGCTGAATTTGATCATTTAGTTGATAAGATTACCCAAGGAATGAGAATGATTGCGTATGTAAACTAAAAGAATTACATAGGTAACATACCTAGGCTTGTAATGAACTGTGAACATAGTTCCTGTCTGAATTGCATGCCATGCTTAGCAAGGACACCAAGATGCATGCTGTGACTGGATATGACTGACGAAGGAACATTTGTCTGTTGTCTCGTTACACTTATCACAACAAAACATCCAACCAAAAAAGCACATTGTGTTAGAAAAAAATTGTAAACAAAAAAACTTTATGCATCACAAGTGCAAGTTGTAATAGAAATAAGGTCCGAGATTTTAGAAAGATTACAACAGACTCACCAAATTAGCAGTTTGCCTTTGGATTTGGTTTAAATTACCATTATGTAGATCCACGGACTTTACTCTCTCTGATCTTTGAGCAAGTTTTCTCTGATCCAGTAGTTATATTAGTTAGCAAAATTACTACGAAGAAACGTCTAATCTAAGAACTAAAACAAATTCAATTTGAAAGACTATACTGACCTTGATCTCGAGTCAAAGAGGCATTACAATTGTTGTAGCTCACCTTTCCCCTCCTCCTTTATCCGGGCTTGGGACCGGCAATGCAATGCTATATATAGCAATTACATTGGCGGAGTTAAAAAGGGGTTAGTTACCTAAGTGGTGCATGCGTCTTTAAAAAGCAATTTATAAAATAGCCAAAGCATTTAATATCACGTTCATAACATAGAAAACATAAAAGTCCAAAATAAGTCTTTAACATATATTAATCAAAACTAATGAAATGCTTAAGCCATGCAACTGTACTCCCAACTGCATCCTCGATAAGCGACATATTTGAGTTAGGCCTCCATAGTGGATCCTTGGGAACTACCGGCACAACAACCCAAACTTTCCAAACATCTTTGCCAAGGGGAACATGGTGCACCAAAGCATTTGGATCCGTGGATGCAATTTTACCTTCTGCAACAACAGTCTTTTGCCAATTTAATAATTTGCATTTAGCACCAACATCACCATTCTTGGGAACATCTCTTGCATTTAAATTGGTACAATCATGAAGGTTAGAGCTCCCATTGTGTGACAGATGAGAGGGTGTTTTGTCATTCACATTAACCCTTGAAGCAATACTATGTGAATGCTGAGAGGGTATGTTTGCACTCTCATTATTTTTTGAAGCCATACTCTGGGGACAAACACAAACTAACATGTAAGTGCAAATTTAAAATAACTCTCTAAAACAATGTGCTTTATTGTAGAATACTTGCCTACATGACTAGATTTTTTAGGAACTCCACCTAATTCGTCAAATTTGAAACATGGTTCCGAAGTGCTTCTACGTTCTTTGAACCCTTCGTATGGACACCTAGTAGAGAAGGGGTAATGCCAAATCCCATCCCTCTAACTCTTCCATTCCGTTCGGGTCCGAGGATATGTGAGAGTGCATCTTCATTTATATGTAATGATGTCGAAGGAGAGGTTTGCGAGGAATTGAATTTTTGAATTTTACTCTTGAAAATTTATAAACAAAAAAGTATTAAGATATAGAATAGTAAAAAAAACAATTAAAAAATAGATGATTTAAAAAAAATATACACTTACCACACAATCAACAATAAATGCAGTTGGTACTTCCCTATTCTTTTTAGTGTGTGCTTTACACAAAACATCTACCCTCTTCTTATAGCTGTATTTGGACTCTCCTTTCTCTAAAAAATAAAACATTATATAAATCACATTACATAATTTAGAAACAGGCATCCATGTATTAGTCGCTTCATAGAAAGTTACCATAGCATCCTCTAGTCGGGCATACCCCTTCCTACTCATTGTATGTGGGGTTTGATTCATTGCCCTGATGTCCTTAAAACTTTTTGCTCTTTACCTACACCAAAAATTCGATTGTAAGCAAAGCATACATTACAAAATCCTTAAATAAAAACTTATGGTGTACCTCAAATTCATTAGATAGCTTTTGTGCTAAAAAATCGTTCCACTCTTGAGGAGATTTTATGTTATCTCGTTTAAGGATGGCATATCTAGACTCTTTATCTGGGAGTTTTGATGCTTCTCTAAGTGATGTTATCAGCCTTGACTTGAACTCTCTCCAACGAGTGCCCATCACTTGAACAAAAAGCTTCTTGTATAAGTCATCGATCATATATATATATATATATATATATACACACACACACTTGACAATTTATGTTTGAACTTGAGTTAGCTATATAATTAGTACCAAAACACATTTCCACAAATCATCCTTTACTGTTTGAGTAACTTTCCTCCAATCATGGGCAGTGACCAGTACCATGTCTCGTGCCAATGCACCCAAGTAAGAAGATAACCACTCAGAGTGCAAACCTATAGGTTGTCCTCTTTCGTTGAATTCTACCTCTACTCGATCATTAGGAGTTAAGCTCAATGTTCGCATCTTTGTTGGACCTCTTTTGCTCTTTCTCGGTCTTTCCTCTTCTTCAATGGACTGATTAGGCACTTCGTTGGATGTAGAAGGCCGGGGAGAGGGCATTCTTTGTGCACTAGAATTTTGGTCAGGAGAGGGATTAGATCCTCTTTCAGAAATCCTGATGCCTTCATTTCCCTATTGTTGCGAAATTAAAATGGCTGCTAGTTTTAATCTTTTAGAGCGCTTCTTCCCTTGTTTTGAACTCTGCATAGTTCATTATCAAATAACAATTAGTACACACAATATATATATATATATATATATATATATATATAAACCAACTATTTAAAACTCTGTAATTTAAATCACATATTTGTTCAAGTATTGCAATATATGTACAATTTATACAATTTATGTGGATAAAACTAGATAACATGAATATAAAAGTTTAAGCTGATGTAGTCAAGTCTTACCTCTGTTTGGTCATTTGCCATAGTGATGATGATGATAATGATAAATTGAGGTCCTGTTATCTAAAGATCCACCTGTTAGTTCAAGAAAATTTCCGAAGTTTAAATATTGTATATAAACAATATACTCATGAAAAAGGAAACAAAAATTCAGAGATCAAAGTATTTGTACACATATGCCATTACAACTCATGTAATAAAAACAATATACTCATAATAAAAGAAACATTTACAAATTTTACCAATATGCCGTCACAACCCACTCTTGCGCAACTACCATCTTGGTCGTCCATGGTTCTATCAAGCAAAGTAGCATCCAGTGGGTTATAGGATGATTCCAAATCCTCATCCTCATCGCCATCATAGATTTCTATATCGTGGTAGCCTCTTGGTGGTGGCCTCACTACGACTTGCCAATTGGATGATTTGTTTTCTCTCCAATAGAACACTTGGGAGGCTTGTGTTGCTAGTATAAAAGGATCTCCTTTAAATTGATCTTGAAATTGGTCAAAGGTGACTAATGTAAATCCATCTTCAACCTTCACTCCACGATAAATATTCGCCCAATCACACTTAATAAAGGAATTTGGAAAACAAGATAGTCCAACACAATAATGTCACGCAAGATCCCATAGTGACCTATTGTAGTATTGCTAGATTGTTCTTTGTCATTTGACACAGATGTACGTATTGTAGTTGCCTCGAGTGAAACACCACTATTCTGTGTGGAATTTTCAGTGGCCTTTGTGTGAAATCGACGACCATTTATAATAAAGCCAGAGTAGGAGAGTGCTTGCTTTCTAGGCCCATACGATAGCCACTTTATTGTTTCAGAAACATTACGTGTAGCCATTTCGAGTTTAACCTGTACATGTGTTCAAAAGAATAACATATGTATTCGTAATATGTAGACTAACCTATTGTGCAATAAAACTTAAGAAATTAACCTTATCTGTAAACCAATTTGAGAAAGTCTCTGAATGTTTCTTTGAAAGTTCTTCATCAGAGAGATTATCATGTAACCTCTTCAACTCTTCCATACGCATCCTAAAAGAAAGAAAGATTAAAAAACATTCATGACGAAGAAACTTGACAAATTTTAATCTAACTTAAACTTACTCTTCATATGGTTCCACTTCCATTGTATTAAATAACACGTATCGATGAGCATTCCGCATGTCTTCATCGGACAAAATAGTATGCTCTCTTTTAGAAATCGGTCGTCCCTTGAACGTTTTTTTATCTCGATAGACCTCATTATGATTATGTGTTTCACCAATATACAAGCTTTCTTGATATACTCACTGCAATATCTCATGCACTCTTCGACAAGATAGCATTCACAAATGCATCCCTCAGGACGTGCACGATTTCTAACATAATCCTTGCATGTCTTCATAAATCTAAAAAAAAATTGAATAAAAAGGTGAAGACAAACTACTAAGAGTACTGAAAAAATAATGTTTGATGAATAAATATAATATGGATACCTTTCACATGGATACATCCAATGGAATTGATTTGGTCCGCAATAACGTGTTTCCCGTCCTAAATGTATTGGCAAGTGCATCATAATGTCGAAGAAGGAAGGAGGAAAATATCTTTCAAGCATGCACAATGTCTCAACAATTTCTTCTTCAACAACTTCTAGCTTTTCTATATCAAGCACTCTTTGACTTATATAGTTGAAAAATGAACATAGTCGAAATATCGCATTTCTTGACCCCTTAGGTAAAATTCCTCTCAATGCGACGGGCAATAACTGTTGCATTAAAACATGGTAATCATGGGACTTGAGTCCTAATAACTTGTCATCTTGTGCAACAATTTGCAATATTTGAGCTATACCCATCTGGAACCTTCAAATTTCCTAATCGCCAATAAAAGGTCTCCATCTCTGAGCTTGTTAACGTATGTTGTGCCGGTGGAAGGAATATTTTATTATTCTCTTCAACCCTTGGCCACAAATTTGACCTAATTCCCATTTTTTCAAGTCTTTACGAGCATTAAGGCCATCCTTCAATTTTCCTTTTATATCAACCAAAGTGCAAACTAAACTCTCACCGCAATTCTTTTCAACATGCATTAAATCCAAACAGTGTGACGTACCGGCAAATACTGAAAAAATACAATGACATAATGTTATTGACTAATAAACTCTACAATTTTATTAAAGTATTATTAAAAGTTCAAAAAATGGTTTACCTCATAATAAGGCAACTCAAAAAAAATTGACTTCTTCTTCCACATGAGGCCCTTGATCGAGACTTTCTTTCTTTTATTCTTCCTCTTCCTCTTCTTGTGGGCCTTTCCTTTTCCCCTTCCTTTTCTTGTTTCGTCGTCATTGCTCATTTCCTCCCCTTTTCCAAAATCATTTGTAATATCACTAACAACTTTTAAACCTTCAAAACCAGTCAATATTGAAGGTCTCCCCCTTTTATCATGGGTTCCGTCAAACCAACTCTTCTTCTTTTGATATGGATGATTTGATGGAAGGAACCTTCGATGACCCATGTATGCACACTTGTTGCTGTAAGGTAGCCATATTGAACAAGTGTCAACACCACAAATAGGACATGCTGCCTTACCCTTTGTAGTACATCCAGCCAGATTTCCATAAGCTGGGAAATCATTAATTGTCCACATGAGAATTGCTCTTAAATTGAACATGCTATTCTTGTATGCATCATACACCTCAACCCCACTTATCCATAATTCTTTCAAGTCTTTAATGAGTGGCCTTAAATATATATCAATATCATTTCCTGGTTGCTTCGGCCCAGGAATTAACAAAGTTAACATCGTGTTTTCTCTTTTCATGCATAGCCATGGGGGGAGGTTGTAAGTAACAAGCATCACAGGCCAACAACTGTACGTAGAACTTAGATTGTGATGAGGATTAAATCCATCCGTAGAAAGTGCAAGTCTTAAATTTTAATGATCAGATGGAAAACAAGGCCACTTACTATCAATAAAACTCCATTGAGGCGAATCAACCGGATGTCGCATCTTATTATCCTTACTATGATGAGTGCTATGCTACAATAATTGTTCAGACTTTTCTAATGATCTGAACATCCTTCTAAATCTAGGAATAATCGGAAAGTACCTCAAAACCTTGGCCGGTACCCCCTTTTTAATTTTGCGCTCATCTCCTTTTCCGACCACTTTCCACCAGGATTTCCCACATCTTGGGCAATTGTCTAGATCTGCCAAGTCTTTTCTAAATAGACAACAGTCATTGATACATGCATGTATTTTTTTCATACCCCAAGTCAAAGGTCTTAAGTAACTTTTTGGAAGCATACGTGGAACCAGGAAGTGTATTTTCTTGTGGTAACATGTTACTCAAGATTTTGAGAAGTTCAGTAAATGCCTTATCTGAAATACCATTGACAGCTTTATGTTTGAAAAGCACTATCGTTGCTATCAACTTTGTGTATTCTGTGCAACCCAGGTATAGGGGAGTTTCTGCTTCTTCCAACAGCTTAGAAAACCCTCCATCTCTCTTTTATTCAGTATAATCAGCAATCTCTTCCTCGTTAACTTGCGAATCTATGAACATCCTATATGTATCTGATACATCATCGCGATTGCATGTCATTTTGGAGGAAGTGCTAGGATGTTCTTCCCCATGAAAAATCCAATCATTGTACGTAGCATCCATCCCAAATATAACCAAGTGTGACACCACATCATCACTAGTCTAATAAGTCATATTTCTACACCGAGTACAAGGACATTGAATTTTCAAGGGATTTCCTAACTTCTCCATAGCTCTTGCAACGAAAGATCTAGCTCCTGCACTGTATGCAGGCGTTGGTCTACAAAGGAAACTTAAACAAATTAGTTGGCGAGCAACAAGAGAGCATGCTAGTACCAAACTAATCTTTGAGTTCAGATTTAAAACCTTGGCAAATACACCCAAGCTTTATCCATCGTAAGAATGCGGATTCTAACTTGAAACCTAAACTGAGCAAATACACGCATTACAAAAAGACACTCATTAAGATGACACTCTGATAACCTTTCTAGGACATGTTAGGCATTCGATTTGACCCAAGAAATTATCAATATAAAAAATAGTTGGAGCATACTTGCCCCAAGACTCGGGATCAATATAAAAAACCCATAACATAGCGCATACTTAATTAGGGTCAATGATTGCACATACCTAGATAAGATACAACATTTGATTCCAGAAACAAGAAAATAACACTAAGTAGAACTAGGAAATTTCTGATTTCACTATTCTAACCAGGGTATTCAAATTTAAATTCTACAAAAAAGCAGTCTACTAAATGCTAAGAAATCAACATGCTATTTTAACCTTCCCTCTAAACTTGGTATATGTAAGTTAAAAAAAAATTGATGAGTCTTGGTATATGCAAGTAAAACTGAAAAAGAAAAGACAAAATTCAGAAACAATAATCAACAATCTTTAAATGAACATCACATTTCATGGTAAACTGTTAAGGTCCATCATGCTACAGCAAGGGGCCTTGTGCTACTAGAATCATCATTTCATCACAACTTGATCTAGGTCTAAGAAACCACGCTAAACTCACAATTGACTTGTCTCATACAAAAGCCTAAAGTCTAGTCAACAAGACCAGAACATCAAGAACATTTGCCAACTGTGCTAATGGAATCCACAATTGTTACAAGAAAATCCAAACCAAAAACACCCAATAACTCCAACCAAAATAGCCAAGACCAATAAAGTTGTCTAATTGATTTACTGGTCTGTTGGGTGTAATAAATAAAGAGACTAGAAAAGCTATCTTGTAATAGGAAAGGCTTACTCTGCAATAAATTTTTATACTCCAAAAAAGAAAACAAAGTTGAAAGAAAGGGAAGGCTATAAAAGAAGGATAAATGATTGCAAGGACAGAAGGCCCAAATAATATTATCGTCACCATCTTACTTCAATAGAAAGACTAACACAAACAACGTGAGCATTAAAGAAAGTTCGTAGGAAAGAAAAAAAAGAAGCGGTTGAATTTTAGATAAACAATTCAACGGATAGGTCAAAAGGAACTTATATGAAGATCAAAAATATCAAGGAAATAGTTATATAGATAGTACTTTCATTCAATTTACATTAATATTTTAATAAAGAACACAATATTTAAGCAACTCACGTTATTAGACTTCCAATATTCAGATAAAAGAATCTGCATCAGCTAACGTTCATCATAGAAATGGGCTTTCATTATAATGTGTAATCACATCCCAAGAATCTATGCATTCAATGAAACAGTACTATCATTCTTTCCAATAGAAACCACATAGGTAAGGCACTATCCCAAGAATCTAATTTCAATAGTTAATTAATTGTTAGCAAACTAGGGAATACAAAGCATGTGTAAGACACGTATAACAGTAGAAGAACATACCGAGTACTTAACTAAACTTCTAAAAGGAAACGAACAAAATAGTACTAATTGAATGTATATACTCAATAAGACATACTGATTAGTATATTATGTTACAATGTGAAGAGTAAGGCAACATATATTCTTAAAAGAAGTCCAATTTTCTATTAAAATGAACATATAAGCATAGGCATGCATCTGCAGCACATTACCACTACTATGATATTCTTAAACCCAGCCTAAAATTGACATGTTCATACCAAGCAACAAACTTGCATATTCTTTTCTGTTCCAATGTTTCTCTCTTTTACCTATCTAGAAGCAATAGATCTGTTAAAACCTCATGCAAATGTATTTCTATGTTTTGATCAACACAGGCGGACGTATATGAAAACAATATAAACGGCCGAAAAGGGCCACAATCAAACCGATGTACATAAGTACACAAAAAAGTGCAAATAAAAACAGAATTACCAAGGGTCCAACTCAAACAGGAGCTCACAAAACACTATCTACAGACACCCATAATTAAACTCATTTCAACTCCAGAAATTTACCCTCGATCCAAAAAAGTACTGGCTCGTAATCTTAACAGTGAGGAAAATAATCATTCTAACATAATTACTTTTTATTATGAAGCTCCAAAACTTACAAACGCTGATGTTCATTTTATCTGTGCTAGTTAGCAAACCTCTAAGTATAAATAAATATTATGTATTTTAAAAAAGACATCTTTTCATCTGAAATATGTGTCATCTCCATCAAACTTTGCTATTTATAACACTTCAGCAAAGATGCATTCTAGTGTACCATGCATCAACAATTCAAGTGCCAGGAGAAGACCCTTTTCTAAAGCATAGTTGTCTCTTTGCACCAAGTGGTCTTGTGCTTCGCTGCAACATTTTTTTTATGAGAATATGCTCTTTCTTTCTTTGTTATTTTACCGCTTGTGGTGTACCATAATATGAAGGCAACGGAAGTTCAAAATTTTCAATTTGGAAAAATGTTTGAACTATTCTTGAGCAGAAAGCACGAGATGTTAGTGCAATCTTAACTGTACACCTGGAAATAGGAAAATGCCGTTGGAAGTTTGAAAATTAGATTGAACTTTATAGTAACCGATTACATCTCAATTTTTTTTTTTAACTTGTGTATCAATGTAGCAGACATATAATTGAATGTGCATTTGATAGTAAGATATAATTAAGAGATAAGGAAGTGAAATCTAAAAGTTC
Source organism: Platycodon grandiflorus (assembly GCA_016624345.1). Classification (NCBI taxonomy): domain Eukaryota; kingdom Viridiplantae; phylum Streptophyta; class Magnoliopsida; order Asterales; family Campanulaceae; genus Platycodon; species Platycodon grandiflorus. Next base: position 6,054,805 of record CM028367.1, read on the forward strand.
CAACAAATGAAAGGTGATTGTAGGATAATATCCATATACCATTACAGTATAATACAAGGTATAATTAGAACAAGAGGTAATTCTGGCACATGAAGGTAGCTGCAATATAGATGATTGTGAATTTCTGATTCTAATATCTTAGCATTTCCTTTATCAGCCACCAACTATTTCTCCCATTGGACCAGCATATAGTAACTTCCAAATTGATTCTTTTAAACTCATGGATAAGGTACTAACTACTAGTAAGTTTTCCAATATCAGTCTCCATCTTCAAAAGAAAGTGACATAATTGATAAAATTAGTTAGCTGACCCAGCACCAATAGTATCAATCAGGAAGCTCACCCCTCCCCCCACAAAACCCCAAAAAAATAAATAATTTGTAACTGCACTATACATGAAGAAATACATAAAAAAACATAAAACGAAAATCTTATGCAAAATTAAGTTTCAAGAGATATATATATACTCCGGAACCACTAAAATACAGGACACAAGAAGTTAAAGAACAAGCATGAACTTTCATCACATTGAAGGTATGGCCGTCACAGTGTTAGGGAGAGAGAGAGAGAGAGAGAGAAAAGAGAAAATAACTTGTTCTGTGGAGAGAGATAGCATAAAACTCTTAACTACCTGTGGCCGTCGAAAGGAGACGCCGACACCACGACTTTATTTTGTCGGAGGTAGACGCCGGCAGTAGTGAGAAATCGAGAGCGGGAGCGAGAGATGAGGCAATGCGAATTTGCACAACTTTATTTTGTCGGAGGGAGATTCCGGCAGTGGAGAGAAATCAAGCGCGGGAGATGAGGCAAACCGAATTTGGGGTTTTTAGTCTAGGTTAGACTCGGTCAAAGAGATAGCCGGAGACTGAGATAGCCGGAGACTGAGACGGAGACGAAGCCGGAGACTGAGACAGAGACGAAGCCGGAGTTTGAGCCGGAGCCGGAGACGGAGATGGAGACGGACCACTCAGCTCTGAATTTACTATGTTAGTGTGGGTGGATTCTTACATAGAAGAGCAGTGATGAATATTGGATTTTTGCTGGTTATGGGAGAGAGGGCAGCGATGAGGGGATTTTGATTTGGGGGTTTTAACTATTAAGCTAACCGCGCAAAAGGCTACAAGGAGGGAGAGGGAAAACCAAAAAATTTCGTCCTTAGGTTTACAATGTTTGTTAAAAAACATTGTGTAAACATTAGCTTTACAACATTTTCAAAGAAGCGTTGTTAAAATACAATTCTTAGACTACGTTTTATCAACAAACATTGTTAATTCCTTGACAATATTACAACGGTTTCATTAAAAATGTTGTCATTAAATATTAATAACAACGTTTATTTCTAAAAACATTGTATTATAAAAATACCACAACGTTTATTTAAAAAAAACGTTGTCTAAATAGGCTTTTTAACAACGTTTTCTCAAAAACATTGTGAAATAAGTGTTGTAAATGTACAGTTTTGTTGTAGTGTTCGACTCTGGAAATGTTGATTAACCCACTTTGGATAATTTTTTTGAAAATGCCAAAGTACTCCACAAGATGTACATTTTCCTTGCTTTGCCCAACAATTATCAACGGTATCCACACTTTTCCACAGAAGACATACCTACCTTTTCCTACTTGTGGCTTCGTCAACATATCAACAGTACCTGCATCATCTCTTGATTGTTGCCCCAATTGTTGATCCTGTTGATGACTCTGTGTGCCACCCTCTTGGTTGTTAAGATCACCTTTCTTGTTATTTTCTAGACCTCTTCCTTTCTACTGGCACTGGTTGTTGGATAAAGATTTTCGCTCGCTTCACTCTTTGCTCTTCTAAATCATTCTCTACTAATATTGCCCAACTCACTACTGATGCATAATCAGTGAACACAAATGGTATCAACTTGTTTCGCAGCTCAGGTTTCAATCCTTTCACAAATTCCCTCATCTTTCTTTCCTTAGTTGATATCAATTGAGTATTATACCTTGCCAACTGCATAAACTTAGCCTCATATTGTACCACCCTCATCGTTTCCTGTTTCAATGCCAGGAATTCTATTTCACGTTGTTCCAGTATCGCCAATGGTATAAAGTGTCTTCTAAATTTAGATCGGAAATTAGCCTATATTTATGGTGTTCCCTCTCTATTCCACTTGTCTTTAATTAGTGTCCACCAGTAATCTGCCACCTCTTCTAACTGAAAAGTTGCAAATATTACCTTTTCTTCCTTAGAACAACCAAGAGACCAGAATATTTTCTCTATGTTTTCAATCCATCCCTCAACTTCCAATACATCAGATTCACCTTTATAGCTTTTGGGACCCAATCTCAAGAACCTCTTAAGTGTTGTAATTCCTTGTGCTATTCCACTTTTGTTGATAGAGAATTCAGTTTCCCAATAGTCTGATTATCTACACCTTGTTTTTGTTCTATCATTGTTGTTAGCTTCATAATTGCCTGGTATATATTACCTAAACCTACAAGCTGAACATCTTTAGTACCTGTGGGCTGAGTAATGGAAATATGATTATAACTCTCTACCCCCTCACAATCTCTAGCTACACTCGTACCAGCGTTGTGTGAACCACAATTTCCTCCTCTTGACCCCATCATCTCTCAACCTATACACAACCATCAATCATATAAAAGAAAATGACCACACATAACCCAACCCTAAGACACACAATGTTAAGGCCGAGGATCCTTTCCCAGCTTTTAGCTAAACATAGCTTTGATACCAAAACTGTCACGCCCCAAATCCAGCCCCTACCTAGAGCTCAAATCATGGCATGATCTACCTGTTATTAATCACTATTAACCATATGAACACCAAACCAATAATAACTAACACAATAGAATGATATAAAATTCTACATATTCAACTCGTCTCGAAGAGAGACATCAAGAGTTTGTACTACATAACAACAACTATGAAACAACTCAAAGGAAGATGTCCAGTCTTTAAGTATAAAACAACCCATTACTATATACAATATATTTACAACCCGAAACATCTAACCAAAAACATAACCAACTTCTAGCTCGTCGAGTCCTTCTAGCTTCACAGCAACCATCTAAGGAAAACAATAATGGAAAGGGTAAGTCACCTATGACTCAGTAAGGTTCTACTATACTTATGTATGCTATGCATGTATGCAACAGTTTAAGTATGATATCATGTAGAGAACAACACCACAATTTTAACATGATAAACATTCAATAACATAATAAACATTCAAGTCCCATTACTACGTAGCCAGCTCATAACCTTCACTGTCCCATACCAGCGAATGAAATGACCCATCACGAGTGGTGAGATCTCATGCTACACATAAGGCATAAAGCTAACATGTTAAGGATACAAGGTCGAGATACATCTTTAACCATCCGCTTTCATCCTTGTTACCCCTCAATTGTTGATGAAACTTGAACTATTACGATCTTCTTCACAAATTACGATTTATATAGCCTAGACAAAGTTAACACGTGGCCGGGTCTCTATAACCCCTAACTCGCACAAAAACTACACTACCTCCCGCTGGGGTAGTAGAGAAAGAAACCTCTGTTATGGCCAATAACAGAGGGTTAGGTCCGAATAGGGTAACGCTGCTGACTAGCACTGCACTCTGCCCCATAACATAGTCAGAGGTTACCCTAAACTCCCTGGATGTTGTTCTCATACAAATTCACAAGTTGTTTCTCACATTATCACCACTTGGGTGTTCTAACTGTGCCATTTCTGTTATTCACGTTTCACTATTTCATGACCATTGAAAGTAACATATGAGACATTGATGAGTTACAAAGTAAACTCATCCTTGCCATTAACTACTCACAATTTGCTACACCACGTTTCAAGTACATATACAAGATTCAAGTAAGTTGTATCCAAACAACTAACTCAATTCACATGATAGATCTCACAATACGAGATAGTGTCTCTTACTAGCTCAAGTAGTATTGCTTAACAAGCTAAGACTTGTTCAAGTATACAATTCCATCCACATATCAATAAATTGCTAACAAGTTCACAATAATACAATTCTAAGGTTTAGCACCTTACAATCTCATATCCCTTCTTAAATTACAAATCTGTAATAAGTTAATACCATTCATTTATGAACCCCTTCATATTCAAGGATTTACCTCAAGCTACACATGTAAACTTTACGTAACATTTGGTCATCAATTACTTCACGAAACCTATTTCTTATACAACCACCCTCACATTATTCATTACCTACCAATCCTTTGAATTCTACCTTCATACGCTTATTATTGGAGTTCAAAGTAATCATATCCCACACTACTAGTTTACACGAAATATCATCCCAATAAAGTCCACACAATATCATCCTAATTCAACCCAAGTATATTATTTATCAATCAGTGCGCAACTGTACCATTAAATTCACCAAATATTCATCCCAAGTCCAAATATTACAAATCATACATATTTAGAAACTAGACATTCGAAAATACAATTTACCACTTTGAATCACTTCATTTGGACCTATAACCATCAAGTTCCAACCATTCAAATTTCAAGTTACTAACCAGATTTCTTGCTAGCAGTTCACTCAGCGCAGCGATTATTCACAACACAATTGAGGTACTTCCCGAACTCCAAATCTCATTAAAATTTACAGGATATTTCCTAACACATGAATGTACAACATATCCAAAAAATCATAAAATTCTCATGGACCGATTTTCCACAGCACCTTCTAGACAGTAGCCTAAAATAGGGACTGCTCCTATTGTAACTTATGTGTCTACCTTACCAAACCAACCAAGAACTCTCTAATCACTAAGCCAACATCAATACACAACAAGCATGCTATGAACCACTGAAGTTACAACATAATAGAACCTCAAAACATCAACACAAAGAGTACAAACTATCACCACAAACATGCTTGTACTTGGCACATATTATGAAACTCAATTTATCAACCTCATATCACCAATTTCAATCACAATTATGAACATACATAAGCAAGATATCCCCTTACCAAGTTGAAGAACTACTCCACCGATTAAACTTCAATATTTTTGTGTCCTCTTCATCCCCAAGCCGAGCTCTACAACTTTAATGAAGGCAACTTAGGCGAAAGATAGAGTTTTCTCCTTCAAACCCTAGCTTTCTCTCTTTAGAATGACCTCTCTCTCTCTCTCTCTCTCTCTCTCTCTCTCTCTCTCTCTCTCTCTCTATGTAGGAAGAAGATGAAAACTGAATAAGGGGATGAACTAATCCCATTTCTCTAGCAATTTTAACTCATTAATCAGCCATAGCAAGCTTGAGGTGGTAAGTTGTAGAAAGATCAAACATTGTATGCCCTAATTTGATTGGTTGGTCACTAATTATATGATTAAACTAATTAAATGTTATTAAGTCTAGCTAAACATGTTTAGTATCCCTTAATCTTGATTAGAGTAGCTAATCATACTTAAGTTTAGTTAACCATAATTAATTATGCTAATCTCAACTTAATCGGATGCTTAACGGGTAATTTAGGAACTTTAAGGGCTAGAATGTAGAACTTGAAATATTGGTGAGGTGTTTAGCATTAATAGCTCAATCTTAAACCCAATTAACCCTTATTAGCTCTAGCTAATCATTACTACGTCACATTATACTTATTTACTATGAATTATAGCTCATTAATCAAGTTGGAATCAAAGTAAACCGAGTATTACAAGTTTAGGGGGTCAAGTTACATTTTTCTGAAACTTCCAGGTCAAGGCACGTATAAAATAATACTAGCACAACAAAATGTATGCAATCACAATTAATATGCATGCAAAAGCTCGGGTATTACAGACTTTTTCTTAGTAGATACATTCAAGTTGATGATTATACCTCATTGGAATGTGCTCAATGTTGAGGTTTGGACTGAGCAGATCAGTTATATTTGGGGTTTGAATATGCCATTAATTTGGCAGATGGAATTGTCTTGTTTTGTTTTCCCGAAAGGAAAATGTTACAAATGTGTGAGTACATGAAAAAAAAAAATAAACACGTGAGTAAAGTATCATGATAATCCTTATAGCTAGTTAGTCTAAAATACTCTCTTCGTTCTACTCAAAGAGTCTAAAAAATCTGATAAGATATATAAGTATTATTAGAGTTGATTATAATTACAAAAATGTTTGTGCATAGTTAATACTCACTCTGTTTCAAGTAAAAAGTCTACTATACTATTTTGAAATATTGAACCACTTTCAAAAAATTATGCAAATAATTTTCATAATCTTTTATCATTACCCTCCACTTGTGTTGTAATCATCTTGGTTGTGTTTAATTTTTTTTTTGTAATTATGACTAACTTTAATGACACTAATATATTATTTAATAATAAGATTTTTCAAATATAGACTTTTTGGATAGAACGGAGGGAGTATGTTTATACCACATATGAAAAATAAAGTTATAAAATTATAAAAATTATAAGTATAAATTTTAAAAAAAAAACTTTTAATATAAAATATCTTAAAATAAAATAATAAATTTTTTGAATGAAACGAAACTTGTATATATTAACATGACACCTCGATCGTGAGAGACCAAAAGAAGAAAATCATATTTGCAAGGAGTATTAATGCAAAAGTAATCTTTAAAATATTACTCAATAGAAACATGATAATCTTTTGACCAAAACCTGTCACTAATGGTCCATAAAACTTTGTAAGTCACAGATTATTATTATCTGATTCATGCAAAAAAAATTTACTATTTCATTTTTGTATATTTTACATAAAAAATTTATTTTTAAAAATTATACTTCATCTGTCCCTATATTATTGTCTTATTTGATCCGACACACGGATTAAGAAAAAATAATTAACTTAATTATTAATATTGGTATAATGTTTAGGTTTTTTTAATGTCTATGTTCATGTTGCCCATAATTAACTCATAATTAAAATAAGAAAAAAAAATGTAAAAGTAAAATGATAAAAGTGTTGTCTGAAACTTTCAAAACAATTATTTTGGGACGGATAAAAAAGGAAAAATAAGACAATAATTTATGAACAGAGGGAGTATCTATAATCTTCATAATTTTATAAATTTACCCTCCACATGTAGTATAAACATATAAACTATGATCAGATATTTTTGTAATTATAATCAATTCTAATATATATATCTCTTAATTAAGATTTTTCAAACTTAGTCTTAGAGTGGAACGGAAGGAGTAGATATTACAAAAATCTTAGTGGACTAAAATTGGGATTTTTTGCATCTTTATTGCTTAACTTCTATATAAGATTTTTAAATCTTAACAAAAGAATAAAGGAAATACTTATGATTTTTAAAAAGCATATAATGTGAATTATTTTAGACTATTGGATGAAGCTCGGATAGTCCAAATTGAAAAAAGTTGAGAGCAACCTCAAATTGAGAGATTCCACTCCCAAAATGGACCGACGCAACTAGTAGCCCAGATTTCTCCATCTATGACGTTTCTCAAATGTGACACGTTGCTGCAATTTTTCCTTGCTAAGTGCCACCTTAACATGATACCTTCATCAGCAAGATTATCCATCACCAGAACAAACCAAAGGTCAGCAATGGCTATATATAGAATATAGATACTCATGCATGAAGTGTAGAGAGCACACACACACACACACAGAGAGAGACAAACATAAACTATCCAACTTTACATTGTTTATTTAACAATATACACCGTCGCCCTTACCAAAAGAAAATACGGAGGCTCAAGGAGCATCTACCCAAAAGAATGCCGGACAAGCTCACCGACGATGATGCAGGGTCACTGAAGGTTTCTCGCCGGACCGGGATCTAAGGAAAACAAATAAACAATGGACGGGGTGAGTTATAATTAAAACTCAATAAGCTACTAATGCAACAATATGTCATGCGAGATGCGAACATTAATAAGAATCATGCATAACCATAATTGTCATAACAAGATAATTCTCAAAGTATCATAGATAATAATTATCTCATAGCCACATATCACATAGCATACAACTCACGTAGGAGCGATATGTAAACACATATAAAAGGATACCATCGAGGTACACCTCCCCACGACTCGAGAAACAATCACGGTTTAGCTTACCAAGGTCACGTTTATTCTGTACAACACTTAGCGCTATAACCCCTACCGTGGCCAACGGTAGGGCGAGGCCCAGTGTATTGGCCTTCGGCTATTACGTAGCCCCGACTCACGCAATAACCGAGCGTCAATACACCTCCAACAAATATGCCATAGACTTAACGAATGCTCAAGTAGATGTTTATTGCACACATTATCACCAAATAAACTGAATGTTCAAGTAGATGTTTACCCAACATTTATAATAAACATGTCATACTCCAAAGTAGGGAGTATAACGACCACAACAACATCATGATTATATATGCTAAATGATTCTACTACACATAGCCATTCAAACACCAACACCAAAGATTAACACAATACTAATAAATGTGCATGTATTGTGTAACCAATAACCCAACGGGTCTCTCAAGTATCCAAAGAGCTCACAAAACACACACGTGGTCACATTCATTATCAAACCCTAACCAACTCCGTTAGAGTCATTTTAGGTTACTAGTGATGTCGAGTTACGAAAGTGGTCTTACACTTTAAACCTAACACATTAACGCCTAAATTCGAGTTTTCAACATCATATAACAAGCCACAACATTTTTACAAGTCCACAACACTATTTCATGGCAAGAATCATGTATTCACAAATTTAGCATGGTAACTTCATACATTAGAAGTCTAGGATGTCATATGAGACATAAATCAAGAAGGAGAGGGGGTAGTAGCTTACCTCTTGACGAAAACAACTAAGGAAAATGAAATCCAATCAATGGGAAAGCTTCCTCTAGCCCAAACCTTCGCAACGGTGTGCTCGAATCGTCGAGATTCCTCCAAAATTTGAAGTAATCTCTCTTTCTCACTCTAAACCCTATTTATTCTCTCTCTTGTTTACAAGGTGGAATGGGGAAGGAAATGAGAGTAACCAAGGCTCTCAAAGGTGTTTAAGTGGCCAAAATGGCTAGTTTCTCGGCTTGGTGACGTGGCACCATGAGGGCCCTCAAAACCATAAGTTGGTCAAAATGAGATTTTTCTCGGGTGAACATTCTAGACGCTATGCGGACTCACTATGCAGCCGCATAGAATCCAGAAACTCTATGCCAAGGTTGAGCTCGCACTATGCGTCCGCATAGTGACCAGCTCAGGTCAAAGTCTACTAAAGTCTTCCAAAGTATTTCCAAAACACTCCCAAGTCATCCTAGGGTGATTCTAAGTCCAAGAAAAGGTCAAAACACTTGAGTGAGGTTCCCGAAATGACCGATAACATGGCAAAAAATCAACCGCATCTCGAGAACAATCGATTACAAGAATTAAACAACCAATCGAAGCATACGAGATACATGAAATGTAGCATGAACGTATTATGTTTTAAATGCAACATACTCAAGCAATATTAATAGTATAAATCAAGATGACATATGCAAGACATACGGATGACATAAGAGATATAAATGATGCAAATGAAGTGGGTGTTACACGTTCAACCTTGTTAAGCTAATCAAGAAACAATTCTTTAGGATTGGTTGGATAACGACATCAGACTTTTGTTGCTGGTGTGCGACGTTTAGGGCTACGACATGCTCACGTGCTATAGGATTGTCACGCGGCTACGCTTCAAGACAGAGGGCGTCCAAAATTTACTGAATCGAGGCATGCGTCTCCTGCATAGCGTCTTCTAAGGCGGTGAAACGTTGTTGCATCAATATTATGTTTTGTCTCCACATCACTGTAACCAACATCCAACCTCATCCGCACTCCAATTATCACTGTAGCCAATTTCAAATCCAACCTCATCTGCATTCCAACTATCATCACGATTATGATTCAACCTTGGAAAAAAATCATATGCAGCCACAGCTTCATCTTGTCTTTTGAAAGACTTGTAAATGCTTCCTTTGTGACCTAGCACAAAACGTGCACAATCCTACCAACTCGCGATAATTCCAGTCCGCAATCCTTTAAAAATGACATAGAATTTCTTATTCTTGCGATTCATCATCATGAATTCTATTAAGGTTTGGATAAATGAATCGGGCAAAACTGAAAATCAAAATGTGTTTGAGAAATGAAGAGATTTAAGTTAGCTGCTTTGAGAATCTAATTTTATAAACCACTTCATTGAAAATTTAAATGAGTCATTATTAGGGTGGGAGTTGTATGTTAAAAATTTGAATTCAAATTCAAATTAAGGGATGAAATGACTAAATTAGGTTTAAGGGTAATTTGGTCGTATAAAATATAAAATTACTCCAACATCCTTACTAATAATACTGAAATTTACAAAATTGCCCTGTTGGGACATCCGGAATCGGGCCATTTAGCAGCGCCCTTAACTTTAATCCTCTCTCACTTAACAAATCAGACTCTAACAACATCTAATGTAGGAACGTGCAAAAATGCCCTACTTTGATCAATGGATAATTTCCCAATTTCCTATACTACAAGGACTATCTTCAGACTTGTTTATAGTATAGGGACCGCTGGTGCATTTATTCAACCCAAATACGTAAAAGAGATGGAGTTATTAGCAGATTATTTATGAAAACATGGTCATAGTAAAACCTTAATTAAATCTAAAATAATTATTTAGAATCTTGAACTTCATGATTTTCACACATAAGATTTTCACATTGAAGTGTAGTTAGAACACTAACCGTTTGCGACCATATTTTCCTTTGCCTTCGGTTGATGAAGATGCAATGAAGATGTAGTGTAAAACTAATTTCTCTCTCCGGCCTTTCTTTATTATTACGACGTTTAATTTCGTTACTATGTTGATAGATTGAAAATCAGAAAACTCTTATAGGTAGAGAGAGGACCGGTTTTCTAGCTAATTAATCGTAAATAACCATCACGTTCTATCGGCGTGATAAAATAGATTTACGATAGTGAGTCCCAATTTCATGGGATTGTAACGGCAATAACTCAGCATTTTTATGCGTAAATAATTGTTCAGTAAATCACGTTTCATTTATATTAATATTAACTGCCTCTTTTGTTTTAATATTGACCAAAACTTATCCCATAATTAATTTATTTAAACCATAAATAATATGATAATTTATATCAAAATATATGGCACGTAGGCCATATATATCTTACATTCTCCCACTTGGCCGAGTGACAGAATATATCATCATGGTTTAAGTAATAATCATAATGTGCGCAATATAAAGATAAGTGTAATTACCTTGGTCTTATTATAATGTCATATTTAAGTATATACTAGTATGAGTCATGGCGGTTCTATATCTTCAGTATGACATAGTTCCTTCCATGTACTACAATATTAGTTTTCTACTTAAATTGACAAACTACTAATAATGGTCCACGTTAATGTCTTATTAAACTAAATCCTGCTAAAGTTAAAGTCACCATTCATGTATACATAATGACTAACAGGATATTGATTAATATCAAAAACAAAATATGAGCTCAAAGTGTCAATGCATAAAAACATAAATTCTACTTAGGTATCTCAATAATGCCCATTCTTTCGACATGCCCAGTAAATGTTTTGGGTGGCAATCCTTTGGTCAACGGATCCGCAATCATGACATTGGTGCTAACATGCTCGATTGACACTTTTTGTTTTTGAACTTCTTCCTTAACGGCAAGGTATTTTAACTCCATATGTTTTGCACCTTTCGAGTACTTGTCGTTTTTAGAGAAGAAGACTGCTGCCGAATTATCACAATAAATTTTCAACGGCTTGGCTATACTGTCGACTACTCCAAGCCCTGAAATAAAATTTCGCAGCCAATTTCCTTGAATTGTAGCCTCAAAGCAAGCTACAAATTCGGCTTCCATAGTGGATGCAGCAATGATGGACTGCTTCGCACTTTTCCAAGATATTGCTCCTCCGGCTAACAGGAACATATAACCAAATGTGGACTTTCTTGTATCAACACACCCGGCAAAATCTGAATCTGAGTAACCGATCACCTCCAAATGGTCGGACCTTCGATAAGTAAGCATATGGTCCTTTGTTCCCTGCAAGTACCTTAATACTTTCTTCGCAGCTTTCCAGTGATCAATCCCTGGATTACTTTGATATCGTCCAAGCATTCCTACAGCAAAACTGATATCTGGTCTTGTACATGTCTGTGCATACATTAAACTTCCCACAATTGATGCATAAGGAATTTCGTTCATTTGTTTGCGTTCCAATTCATTCTTTGGGCATTGCATTAGGCTGAACTTATCTCCCTTCTGGATTGGAACGACACTTGATGAGCACTTTTCCATTCTAAACCTTTCAAGAACTTTATTGATGTATGCTTTCTGGGACAACCCTAACAATCCTTGTGATCTATCCCGGAATATCTCAATTCCAATCACATAGGTTGCATCCCCCATATCTTTCATTTCAAAGTTCTTGGAAAGAAATTTCTTGGTTTCATATAGTAAACCAAGATCATTTGTTGCAAGCAAGATATCATCAACATACAGGATAAGAAAAATAAACTTGCTCCCACTGACTTTCAGATATATACACCGATCAACAGTGTTTTCCTTAAATCCAAAAGAAGTGATGGTATCATTGAATTTAAGATACCATTGGCGAGAAGCTTGTTTAAGCCCGTATATTGATTTCTTGAGTTTACACACCATATGTTCTTTTCCTTCTATGGAAAACCCTTCGGGTTGATCCATATAAACTTCTTCTTCCAAATTTCCATTTAGAAAGGCTGTTTTCACATCCATTTGGTGCAATTCTAGATCATAATGAGCTACCAAAGCCATGATAATTCTAAAAGAATCTTTCCTAGACACAGGTGAAAATGTCTCTTTATAATCGACACCATTTTTCTGAGTAAAACCTTTTGCAACAAGTCTGGCCTTGTAGCGTTCCACATTGCCTTTCGAGTCACGTTTGGTCTTAAAGACCCACTTGCACCCGACTCTTTTACAACCTTCTGGTAATTTAACAAGGTCCCAAACTTCATTTTTTTTCATAGATTTTAACTCATCTTTCATGGCATCAAACCATTTATTAGAATTAACATTTTCCATTGCATGTGAAAATGAAACTGGATCATTATCAATTCCTAAGTCAAATTCCGTCTCTTGTAAATATACCACATAGTCATCCGAAATAGCAGACCTTCTTTGTCTTTGGGATCTTCTTAATGCTATTTCTTGTGGTTCATCTACTACAGGTTCATTGACATCATTGTGGATCACCTGATTATCGTTTTGTTGTTCTTGCCCAATGTTAGGTTGTTGAACAGTTGGATAAACAAAACTTTTGGAAGAAGGAATATGTAATGGAATCTGTATTCTAACTTCTTCATTAATGTCCACGGTTCGGGGTTCTAGACTCCCACTAACTTCACCATTTTCAATGAACCTAGCATTTCCAGTTTCAATAATTCTTGTGCTATGATTAGGACAGTAAAACTTATACCCTTTGGACTTTTCAGGATAACCAATAAAGTAACCACTGGTTGTTCTTGAGTCCAATTTCTTTTCATGAGGATTATAAGCTCTTACTTCTGCCGGACAACCCCAAACATGCAGGTGCCTTAAACTAGGTTTCCTACCCGTCCACAGTTCAAAAGGGGTCTTAGGAACTGCTTTACTAGGAACTCTATTTAACAAATACATGGCAGTTTTAAGTGCATGCATCCACAGTGATATAGGTAATGTAGAATTACTTAACATGCTCCTAACCATTTCTAGCAATGTACGGTTACGCCTTTCCGCTACACCATTTTGTTGTGGTGTACCTGGCATAGTGTATTGAGCAACTATACCATGTTTTTCTAGAAATTTGGCAAACGGACCCGGACATTGCCCCATTTCGGTATATTTTCCATAATATTCACCACCTCTATCAGATCTGACGATTTTTACTTTTCTATCTAGTTGTCTTTCAACCTCATTGACGAATACCTCAAGGGCATTTACTGACTGAGATTTTTCATGTAATAAATAGAGATAGCTATAACGCGAAAAGTCATCAATGAAGGTGATAAAATATTTTTCTTTCCCAAAAGAGGCAACGTCAAAAGGCCCGCAAATATCGGTGTGTATCAGCTCGAGAAGCTGTGTGCTTCTAGTGGCTCCTTTCTTTGAGTGATTTGTTTCTTTTCCTTTAATACAATCCACACAAATGCCAAGATCGGTAAAATCCAAACTTGGAAGGATTTCATTCTTTACCAACCTTTCAATTCTTTCTTTGGAAATATGTCCCAAACGTTTATGCCACAAGTAAGCAGAACATTCATTCACTAAACCACGTTTAGCTCCAACGTTATGATGTAAGGTTAAAAGACTTTCGGCAAAAAGATTATCAAGTCGAAATTTATATAGACCATCACTAAGGACACCTGATCCAATGAGAAGATTTTGTTTGAACAAACTAAAAGATCCATTACCAAATTTAAAACAATATCCAACAGAATCGAGTTTAGAAAGAGAAACCAAATTGCGAGAAACGGAAGGTACATAAAGTGTTTGAAACAAATCTAAATGGTGTCCAGAATCTAAAATCAAACGATACGTTCCAATAGCTTCAACTGGAGCCTTGACTCGATTTCCCATATAGACATGTTTCTCATTTGGATTTGTGGTTCGGGTCGTAAGGAATCCCTGCATCGAGTTTGAAACATGAGTGGTACAACCGGAATCAAGCCACCAAGTGTTATTAGGAACTTCAACTAAATTTGATTCGAAACATACAAAAGCATTAAGTATACCTTTCTTTTCGAACCATGCCTTACGTTTCAGGCAATCTTTCTGAAAGTGTCCCGATTTTCCACAAAAACGACACTTAAAGTTGTTGTGTTCCTTTTTCTGAATTTGAGCATTTGACTCATTAACCTTGAGCAGGTTTTGCTTGCCCTTTCCTTTCTTTCTTCCGAATTTCTTACCTGCTCCTTGATTGGTTCCATTATTGGTGATGAGGTGAACAGAATTTATTCCTTGATTCTTAATCCGTGTTTCCTCCTGAACCAACATGTTGTGAAGTTCATTCACATTCCATTTATCCTTCATCGTGTTATAGTTCATTTGGAACGGACCATACTCAGAGGGGAGTGAGTTTAAAACAAATTGAACGAGGAAATTCTCGTCCACCGTCATCCCTAAAGTCTTAAGTCTTGCTGCAATATTTGTCATTTCAATGACATGCTCATGCATGTCACGAGAACCATCAAATTTCATGGTGGTTAAATTAGCCATCAATGTCCCAGAAGAGACTTGTCACCGTTTGAGAACGCTGCTCAACTGAGTTCATGAATTCCTTAGCATTTAGAGTATGAGGAAGGGTAGATTTGATATTATTTGCTATAGTCATTCGCATAAGCATCAAGCTCAGTCTGTTCGATCTTTCCCAAGCATCATGGAAAGATCTTTCTTCTTCAGCTCGTATCAGTAATATCAACGGGCTTATCAACTTGAAGTGCCAAATCGAGATCCAAAACACCTAGGTGAAATTGGATTTGTTCACACCAAGAAAAATTAAGCCCGTTAAACATAGGAACAGATGAAGCATGCGAATGAAGAGGGACGGGAAGAGGTACTGCAATATAGAAGAATTGATCAATATGTATTAATGCTTTGAGATTACATAACAGATTCATATACGGAAAATAGATGTACACTGAGATTCTCCTTTGGGTGAACCAGCAATATACTAATCTAACATAATTGATGCCAAGTTGAATTAATATAACTGGTAATTTAACATACTCTAACTAAACATGCTTGTTATCTTTGGATATACTAAACAAGTCTAATCATGTACATAAATTAACCACTGTTATGTTCTTAATTATAAAATAACTAATCAACCTTTGGGTGATCTAAAATATTCTACAATTAATGAACTTCAATATACCCATTACAAAGTCATTTCATCAGTAGCATCTTATAATCATGGGTATACTTGAAAATTTAATTTAATCTGATTTCTATAATAATCCTTCTAATTTGATCACTTTGGTGACTAACAAATAATTCATAATATAGAAATCAAATCAAATCATAAGTACTTTATAAATCATTATTATAAGTACATTATCATAAGGTTACATATTGTACATTTAAATAACACTACAAATTCATGCTGAAGTTGGACTTCTAAACAGATTCAGAATAGTCAGAAGAATATGAATTCATAAGCAGGTAATATGAAATAAGTTCATATAATTCATGTACAGGTAATATAAAATTCAACTTTTGAAAAGGTCAAAAGCATGTAGTATGTGCATATAATATACTTACACACTGCATACATTAATTTTACAGCGGAAACTTGATATGAAATAATTCATAAAATTGTGGATTTTATAATTTTAATGGGAAAATCATGAGTTCTCAAACCATGCTCTGATACCACATATTAGCAGATTATTTATGAAAACATGGTCATAGTAAAACCTTAATTAAATCTAAAATAATTATTTAGAATCTTGAACTTCATGATTTTCACACATAAGATTTTCACATTGAAGTGTAGTTAGAACACTAACCGTTTGCAGCCATATTTTCCTTTGCCTTCTGGTTGATGAAGATGCAATGAAGATGTAGTGTAAAACTAATTTCTCTCTCCTGGCCTTTCTTTATTATTACAGACGTTTAATTTCTGTTACTATGTTGATAGATTGAAAATCAGTAAAACTCTTATAGGTAGAGAGAGGACCAGCTTTCTAGCTTAATTAATCAGAATAACCATCACGTTCTATCGCGATAAAATAGATTTACGATAGTGAGTCCCAATTTCATGGGATTGTAACTGACAATAACTCAGCATTTTTATGCGTAAATAATTGTTCAGTAAATCACGTTTCATTTACATTAATATTAACTGCCTCTTTTGTTTTAATATTGACCAAAACTTATCCCATAATTAATTTATTTAAACCATAAATAATATCATAATTTATATCAAAATATATGGCACGTAGGCCATATATATCTTACAGGAGTAACTTGGACTTGAAAATCGTAAGACTTTACGACTACAAAAAAGTGAAGAGCAAACGACTATTTTCATGTGTTTTCTCTAAGAAGCAAAAGCTGCACTCAAAAAGTGGTGGAATCGTGTTTGTAGAAGAAATAGGGAGCCATAGAATAGAATTTATGGAAAATTAGAGCTTAGATGCTCTCACTTCGTTGTGTAATACTCCTACGATATTGGTAATCTCGGAAGATTTTGTACTAACGTTGTTTAAAATCATGAAAATTCGAGGAGACCTAATCTTTGATTCCCTTATTCACCCGTTCAAACACGGGATTGAAATTTTGTCTGCTACCCATTGGGTTCCAGTTTCAGCTTCTGGGTTTCGCATATCAGTGGCTAGTATAGTGGGTGTTGCTGGCTTGTTATTGGCATTAAGAGATGCCAAATTTAGGAATTTCCGAAACTTAACGTGGTCGTTCGACGGCGATGATTCTAGGGACAACTTGTGGGTTGTCCCTGGATTGCAAAATCTGGGGAACAACTGTTTCTTGAATGTAATTTTGCAGGTATTTATCCAATTTTTGGTTTTAATTCAATTGCGTCTCTGTTTTAGCTTGATACTCTGCTCGGTTCTGCATAAATAGTCCAGTTTTGACTCTATCTAGTAAGCTCCATTAAATATTTAGTGAGAATTTATCTGGGTTTACTTGGTCTTGGTGAAATTGTTAAATTTGCAATTCGTTGTACTTTTAATCAATGTATGTTGAATAACGACATGATAATTGATATATATGTATGCTGACCTTTAACTTTAGAAAGTAGACTCTTTGAATGGAATATCCGTTTTAGTTTGATGCTCCATTGGTTCCATGTAAAGAATCCAGTTTTGACTTTTCCCGTAACCTCGATTAAACTTTTTCATGGATGTTCTTGTCTTTTCTAAATTATTAAAGTTTTAATTCTTCGAATTTTTAATGAATGTATGTTGAATATTGACTTGTTATATACCCATATTGACTTTTAACTCTAGAAAGTTGACACTATGACCAGAATCTATGTTTTAGTTTGATACTGCCTCGGTTCTATCTAAAGAGACCAGTTTTGACCTTTTTGGTCTAACTTGATTAAATTTTAATGAAGATTTATATGAATTTACTTATCTTTATAAAATTGTTAAAGTTCAATGTATGTTGAATATTGATTTGATATATGTCCACGTTGATTTTTAACTCTAGAAAGTGATCTCTGTTTTAATGTGATACTCCATTGATTCCATGTAAAAAGTCAACTTTTGACTTTCTCTGGTCTTGCTTGATTAAATTTTGAATGAAGATGTATACAAATTTTCTTGTCTTTACAAAGACTGTTAAAGTTGCAATTTATTGTAATTTGATAAATATTGATTTGATATATACCCATGTTAACTTTTAAAACTAGAAAGTGGACGTTTATGCGGAACAAAGGGAGTGCGTTATGATGGTATTATGGCATTAAAGTTTACAGTATTTTTGTTGGGAATTTATGTTAGGCTCTAGCTAGCTGTTCATGTTTTCAAGGTTTCCTTCGAAAGATTGTGGAGGAATTTGAAGCTTCATCAGAGGATGGAAGAGTTGGAAGCATGCCACTTGTGGTTGCCTTGGATTCGTTATTAGAAGGTACTGCGAGTATTGGTGTTATTTGGTAGAACTGAATTTCATTGATGTAGCTTTGACTCTATGTATGTGATGTTGCCCCTTTGTGAAACGTCTCACCAAATTCTGGCTGTTAAATTAGTGGATTGCTTCTGCCATGTTGTTAGGGTAGGAGACTAGTATTTGGCTGGACACGAGCAGGATTGGTATTGCTTTTGTCCTTGGTGTAAGTAAATGATAGCAATGTTTTTGCTTACACACTGTTGGTTATTATTGATTATCGTGATTCATATGAAGTTTCAGCTTACTACCATGTGATGTTAGTTTTATTAAAGGAAAAATTTGTTTTAGTTATTCAAAAAACATATATATTTCTTGATTAATTCGACCTCGACTGGCCTGTGTCAATTTCTAGGATTTGCCATCTTGGCTTGTCCATGCTGTCTCTTACTATGTCTATTGTTGGTAGTGTAATACAAGATGCTTTATACCAGGCTAATTCTATATTGAAACGTGAGGAAACAGGTACTTCTACATTGTTAACTGATGGTGGGCTACATTTTTTCTGTAGAATTATCCACAGTTCGACATGTAAACGCAGTATTGAGTCCACGGAAAGTGATGCTTGCACTGGTCCATTATATACCTAACTTCAATCTCAGTTGCCAGCAGGTACTGTTTTGCCTTTGACATTTTGAATTTTTTGTTTGATTGTATGTCCTGCCTAAAACATTTGTCTTGGTGTAGGATGCAGAAGAAGCATTCTTTCACATTTTGTCTTCTTTAAGAGAAGAACTTTCAGAATTTTATGCACTGAATCGCAGGTCCCTGGCAGACGTGACTGCCTTGTCTAGTTGTCGTATTCTTACCCCAAAAGCGAGTGTGGTCCACAGTGAGCAGGAAAGATGGTCGCAAATTTTCCTTGGACCTTTTGATGGGATTCTTGGCAGCATTTTAACTTGCCAAAGTTGTTCATTTCAGGTAGAGCAGTATTCATAAGATTTTTCCGATCACGAGATTATTGATAAAATGCTGTTAGTTTTGCTCTCCATTCATAATAGATAAACAGATACTTGCGATATGTTGAATGCTATTCTTTCAAGTGCTGATAACTTATGCGCATGCAGACGGAGACAACTGGATGTAGGCTGCTTAGAGAAGATCTAACAATAACATTCTACGTTTTGATATCCCATTTCCATGAGATACATATGAGTATTGTGTTCCTATTGTTTTTACCCCACACCTGTTTGATCCCTAGAGCCGAAGTAATGGAAAAATGATTTGTTTTTTTTTACCCTTGTAACACTTCGCATTTTGATCTTTTAGCTATTCTTCTTCCATTCCTTATAAAATTGCAAGTATAAAGTTATGATTTATTCATCTTAGTACATTCTTTTTGCAGATCTCTATGGATTTTCAATTTTTTCATAGCCTGTACCTCTCGCCGGTTCTTCGTGTTGGTGGTTCTATTGTATGTTATAATAATAAATCATCGATAACTTTATCTTTCTTGCATTTTCATGATACTATTTGTCAGTGACAGCTGTAATGAAGTTCGATTCTTGTTTTACATGTAATAGATTCCTGGATGCTCCGTGGAGGACTGCCTGATGCAGTTCTTTGCTGCAGAACAACTTGAGAGTTACTCTTGTAGTCACTGCTGGCATACTGCCGCAATAAAGTATTTATCTCTGATTGATAGAAATGAGGTATTTTTCTATCACAAATTTTTACTTCAGTTTAGTCACCAAGGTTTTGTTTGGTATGTTGAAATTGGACTGGAACTGAATGGATGATCAGCCAATTGGCTTATAGTTGGCTAAGTTGGACAGAATGACGATTCTTTCGGGATGTGGAATCAAAATTCCTTCTGAGGTGGGGTGTGGGATGGTGCTTCTCCCAAAAACCATTCAGTCTTAATGATCCTTGTAGATGGAAATGCCCTCAACCATTGTGCATTAACTTACCCCTTCCTTCCAATGCTAAACCCGAAGTGTATTCATTCATCTCCTCCATTACTGTTCACATGTACCAAACACGAAAAAACGACTGACTGAAAATGGTCATTCCATTCCGAAAATACGAATCAAATGCTTGGCTTGACTAATTCCATTGGACTGCCATTCTGTTTACCATTCCATCCTTTGCATACCATCTAATCATCTAATCTTAGCATCTCACAACTCCTAATCTCATTTACTTAATATTTTTTCATATGACGTTCTTAAATGCAATTGCTTTCTGGAGCCCAAGTTGTACTTACGTGGTTTTGTTACCCTTAATGCCAGGCAGACATTGAAAAACTCAAGTGCTGCAGTGAGCAAGATTCATGCGACTGCAAAAATATTTCACGTGTTGGAGCATTACCGTGGTCAAATAACTTTTCACGTACTTTCAAGCAATTACATGTTTCACGTGCCCCGAAGGTATGAGCAACACCCAATTTTTCTTATACAAGAAAGATCCAAATAGTTGTCATTTAGACATAGCTGTTTGTAAGCTAGAAGATTCATAAGTCAATTAAAAAATAAGGCAGGGAGGCTCATCTCATAAGCCTTGAAAATTATAGAAGTTTCCGTATGTGAATGGGGTCAATTGGGTAGAAATAAAGAGTTAAAAGATATCAAAGACTTTTACCTAGATCCTGGTATGTAACATTATTCAGGTTCTTATATGTAACATTATTCAGGTTCTTACTTTCAGTTTTTGTTCCCCTCAACATGATTCAGTTTTGCACCACTATTTATATGTGATTCAATATCACACTGATGTCACTCCCTCCATCCCAAGTGAAGAGCTACCCTTTGACTTGTTGCACAAATTAAGAAAAACGTTGAATAACCGTTAAATTCCTAGAATATTCCATCACTGTGAGCCCATAATTTCCAGTTTCTTTAGTTGATATGGCATGATTATTCTCAACCACAAACTCAAAGTGTACTAAAGTCATTATGTTAAAAAATGGAGTAGTTTCAAAGAAAAGAAAAGGTACCTTTACAATTGGGAAAAACTAAAAAAAGGGAAGTTTACCTCTTCTATTGGGACGGAGGGAGTACACTATAATGTCCCATCTGTTACCTAAACCCTTACAATGGCCATTAACGTGGGTCAAGGTTGCAAATAGCGCTATATAATGCCGTTTACACGCCAAGACTGCGACCCAACAACCACAATATGAAAATTGGATAGATTTGGTTGAGGTCCACGTTTTCCAGTATTTGAACTTGAGTTTTAACCTTGATATGGTGCAAAGCTATTTCATAAGCCAAAATCATGAGTAAGGAGAGGTTCCAGGCAAAAGAGCACGGTGTCAATAAATTCTTCAGGCCTTTCAAGATTAAATTTAAGCATACATTTTTAATATTGCTGGAAATATACATGGTTTTGTTACTCAAATTTCATCTGCTTTCTTGAAAGTTGAAAGTTGAAAGTTAGTTGTGGCTGGAATTAACACTAACTAGATGTCTTGAAAAACAGAAAAAAACTTTTTAACAGGTTTCAGTAATTTCTTTTACTTCTAGCTACATATCCATCCATAGTTTTAAGCCAAAGCCATAATTTTCTTTCCATTTAATTTGGTCTCAATGCATTTTAATGAATGTGGATGTATACTGGCAGATCCTATGCATTCATTTACAACGTGCTTCAGTGAATGTATTTGGAGAAGTGGTTAAGCTTCAGGTACTTAATCACTGCAAACTTTTTTCTCCCAACTTTTTGGCCATTATAGCTTTTGTTATCGTTAGTAATTATGTTTTGGTGATGATTTAGGGACACATCTCTTTCCCATTGACTTTGAATTTGTCGCGTTTCCTGAAAAGCGACTTTGAAATTAAGGATTCCCAGAGAAACTTGCTAAACAGTCGACCAATAGAGCCCAATCAGCAGCCCCTCCATTACACCAACTACCTGAAAGTGCAACTTGATTCAAACATGTCAAATAATGTATATGGGCAAACCACCAAAAGTGTTTTTGTAGATGAAGTGGTTGACGAGGGATTCACACAATCTCCATATGAAGTTTTGGGTGACAAAAATACTCAAGCTGTTCAAAAGGAGCCAAGATTGGTCGACACTAGATACTGCTCAGACATCATGCCATATAGTACTACAAGGCAGCCCAATGGCACATATAGTACTACAAGGCAGCCCAATGGCAAGGTTTGTTAGTGGTTCACTGTGTAACTAGTTTTGTTGGATTTATAATTTATTTATTGCTGAAGTCTCACACATTTTATCAGGAATGCGCTAAAAGAAAATATAAACATTAAAAGTAGAAAATATAAATATATGTTTATTATAATGTCTGAAGGTTAGAGAGAAACATTTTTAATCCAAAATTCTAAGAATAAGAAAATAAATTAAGAAAATTGAGTTAAATCCACCACAGATGGAATAGTATTTCAGTCTAATTCTTGGAATTGAGTTTAACTTCAAAGCAGGCACAGTAGCCTTTTCCTTTTGGGCCCTGTGGAAGGTGGGAAGGTATCGAACTTGAGATCTCACACTTTTTGAAGCCCCAACTCTACCAATGACCTCGTCTTAGTGTGTGTAGTCTTAATTAGTCCTAGTTTATACTTAGTTTTGGTTAGAACCTGATTGGTCTGCTTTTATTTAGCTTTCTTACATCTTTAGGGTTAAGAATATTTTCATAATAAATATTTTGCTGGAAATCAGCCCTAGTATCAATCCATGACTGTTTTATTAGTAGATGGGTGATTGAATCCTTGTTATAGCTTTAGTAGGTTTTGTATGTGTTTTAGCTGTATTAATTAATCTTTAGTTAGGGATCCATTATAAGAGTTCTTTCAGCAGCTATTAGCCTTGCTTTCTTTGAATTGTGTGATACAAATCCCTCGGGTTTGACGCTTAAGAATCTTGTTTGAGGCCTAAGGGAGCCGAGGTGTGATGCGAGGTTGTATCCTCTTTCTGTCTTTCTTTATTTTCTGCAATTCTTACAATAATTTTGTTCTGCAAGCCTTGCCCACGAGCTATAAAATCCATAACTCTTATACCATAATGGAATCCAAAAAACTCTTTAATCAAAATCACGTAACCTTTTTCCAAAATACTGCTCACAGGAACTGTCCATACTACCAAGAACAGCCCCTGAATACTTGCTCTCAACATCAATAGGCCTTTGAACCCTTACTCTTAACCCTATTTCGTCGTATAATAAATCTCTAAAACCAAGTTATATACTTCAATTTCAACCTCAAAATCCCACCTTGGCCTACATCATAAACTAGGTTAAGTTGTACAAAGTGCACACATCACGCATGGGTAACTTGATCATGTCACCTATAGCAAATATTTGCATGATATGATTTTTATGTCTATATGTGATAGAGGTTTCAAGAAAGTGTTGACTCTACTTGAGATGATTGACATCGTCTCGGGCCTTAAAATAAATATTTCCAAGTGCGAGCTTTGCTTCATGTCTCCCTAACTATGAAGTACAATCTTGCTTGGGTGTGCCTCTTGGAGGTAACCATAAAGAAAATAGCTTTTGGGACCCAGCTCTTCAGCGCCTATCTAAGGGATTGTAGCGGGCCAACTTTTCTTTCTTTAGTTCTTTTTTTTTTTTTTTTTTTGGGTTGGGGGGTGGGTGGGTGCGCCAAACCGCGAGCGATTCTTAGAACACTGAGGATTACTATTAGGTTGTCTTATAGTTTTATGTGAGTGTTGCAAATAAGATTGAGAAGATCATGACTGATTTCATGTGGGGAGTGTTGTGAGGAGAAGAACGACTAGTTGCTGAGTTCAACTACTCTGCAAGTCTACGAAATAAGGGAGCTTGGGTATCTGGAGGAGAAGAAAGACTAGTTGCTGAGTTCGACTACTCTGCAAGTCTACGAAATAAGGGAGCTTGGGTATCTGGAACGTTGTCTTCCAGAATATTTCTCATTTGGCTAAATGTTAGGCATGTCCTTTTTAGAACCTTGCTCCCTTTGATATATAGTTATCTACGAAATAAGGGAGCTTGGGTATCTGGAATTTTGTCTTCCAGAATATTTCTCATTTGGCTAAATGTTAGGCATGTCCTTTTTAGAACCTTACTCCCTTTGATAGATAGTTATCAAAAGCAAGTTTAATGAGCGATTTCTAATGCTAGTACTAGAATTCATCCATAGGGTTGGAATGGAGTTGTCTTGGGAAGATGTTTGGTATGGGTATGTTCCTTTCTTCACTCTTTATCTCAGACTGTTTTGCTCGTCAATTCTTCATAATGCCCTTAATTCTATTATTATTTGGGAAGGGGAGAGCGTCTCCTGGAATTTTTGTTTCCTATAGAATCTATCTATGCCAACTTGTGTAAAAGATGAACAATCATATTCAACCATGTTGGAGATGGTGAGTTGGCTTGAATAAGACCTCACGGTCAAACTTGTGACATCATCGCATGTCCTACATTCGTGCTATGAGATAGAGACCTTAGTGTGGTCTTGACCAAGGAAACCCTTGTGAACTTACCACAAGGTGATCGAAATGACCCTAGGGTCCCACAGTTCTATGGCACTAAGGATGTAAGGGGACCCTTCTGTCGCCTGCCAGATCTCGAGAAAGTCTTCCACTCTAAACAAACCACTCGGATCATCAACACCTCAAGCACTAGCACTGAATCTGCGTGGGAGGGGTGGGGGTGTTCGACTATGTTGGAGATGGTGAGTTGGCTAGAATAGGACCTTAGGCAAACTTGCGACGTTATCGCATGTCCTATATTCGTGCAAGGGGATAGAGACCTAAGGGGGACCTTGACCAAGGAAACCCTTGAGAACTTCCCAAAAGGTAGTCGAAATGACCCCGGTGGCCCACAATCCTAGGTGCCTAAGGATGAAGGGGACACTTCTGCCGGCTGCCTGATCTTGAGAAGTCTGCCACTCTAAGCAAATCATTCCGATTATCAACACCCTAAGTGCTAGCAGTGAACCCGCTTGGGAGGGGGGGGGGCCTTTGCCAACCCTTAGAAACTGTAAGGGAACTTCAGAGCTGCATTCCACCTTAAAGGGGTGGCTTGATTAGGGCAATACTCAGGAGGCGTGTCTTTGCAGGACTCTTACGTAGGACCCCTGAAACTTACTGTTCATTTAGGACGATTGAAGGTTTTGGTTGGCAGCTAAAGTATGGATGTTGTATCAATTTACGAACAAACGGAAACTTATCTTAGTTTATGTGGATTAGTTTGCATAGTTTACTTACCATATGAAGTGCATCGAAGCTTTGTGCTCAAACTGCCATTCTGATCATGTATCTAAGTGAATTCATAATGACTTCATTTTGTGCTGTAATACGTTGACATTTTGTGCTGTAATACGTTGATTTTGCATTGCTCATAAATATTGAGAACAACCCTTTAGGTTCTTGACGCTCTTTGGGATGTTCCTGTTCTTTTGGGTATAGCCTTCTTAGAGGGGTTGGTTGATGTAGGTGTAGACGGGAAGGTAATTGAATGGAGACCAAAAAACAGGACAATTTTCTTAGCGGCAGATTGGAAATTCTCAAACTTTTTAAAGAAGAATGAAGAGACAATAGAACGAGTTGGTTTATTGGAACATGGAAAACTCGTTTGCAGCCAGAATGGTTCTCAGTTCCAAGTTGTTGACTGTACTGAGGCTTTTAAGGTGGTGTTTGGTTCGCTGGGATGAATTAGGGGAAATGGAATAGGCAATGGAATTTCAATTCCACAGGATTTGGAACGGGAATGAAATCGATCAACTTAGGTGTTTGGTTCGCACAGAATAGAATTAATTAATTAAATGGAATGGTGGCTTCATGTTTGGCAGTGAAACAACCATGGGAATGGAGTGAGAAAGCCGATCAACAACCATAATACCCTCATCTTAGTCGACCAATCACACAATTCAATTCAATTCAATAAATTGTCAGGAGGGTTTTTCTGTTCTCTTCCAGTTGTTAATTTGAATACTTTTGTGCATCAGATCCAGCAGAAAATTAGTGCAGGACTCCACCCTCGCTCTCACAAATTGCAGCCCCAATCATGTAACTGTTTGAACCCAACAGGGCAGTGACCAAATTAACCAATTCAAACAATCCCCAAAATTCAGGGCAACTCTTAGAATCAAATATTAATTTTGTGAGAGAGAGAAATCTCAACATCGACCATGTCGGGAGAAGATAATTCGTGCCGTAATCGAGAGATCTGGTCAGAACAGCGAGGACTCTCATAAGAGCTTGGAACTGAAAATACTATTTAGGGTTTGGTCGGAACAGTGAGGACTCGTGGAGATTTGTGTTGAGATTTCTTGAAAATGATGACTCTAACAACAGCTTAGCGGAGAACAACTGCGGTAATGGAGAGAGAGAGATCAGCCTCGATCGGCAGTGATGCTGGTGGATGAAGCTGACGATGGCGGCAGTAATGGTCGAGAACGATAATTGGGAGGAAGGAGAAGGCGTGAAACGGTCGGTCAATCTAGGGCTTGGGTTTATTATTGAGAACGGGCATTTTATGGTTAATGTATTATGGGTGACGGTAGTTTGGTCCCAAGAATACATTCCCTTGGAATGATTTTGGTGGGATTTTGAAATACCAACCACCCGGCCCCCCAAGTTTCTCAAATTCCTTCATGCAAGGGATTTTGGCTTTCCTTTGGAATGACATTTCCTCCGAAAAATCAACCAAACATGGCTATGGAATCTGGTCAAGGGGACTTTGCCATTCCATTCCCCCGGGAATCTGCGAACCATACGCCACCTAATAGTATTTTCAGTTTCAATTCTGCTTCCATCTGATATTGCTCCCGCTCCCTGAATGTGGGGTTGATTAGTGGCCAACGCACGAGAACTTTGTATTTGATCCACATCTATAGATGGAATTCAATACATCCTTAACCCACCCAGACTTGGACTTCATAAAGGTTCTTAAAGCAGTCTATTCTTCCATACACCTAGTTCCTTGTACCAGCTTTTGGTGAAGTGATCATAAGCTATTGCTAGATAATTAGGAGGCACATAGTGGTGATTTATCGCAGCTTTCATGTCTACCATCATAGTTGTTAGTATCCTATGATACGCGATGCGTATCATACGATACGATACGAAAATAATCTTCTTGGATATGTACAAGATGATTGTATCGGGATGGGCTCCGCATTGTGCGTTACACTTGCGATACATCAGTGTATCGCAACGTTGGTGTAGTCTAGGATTTATTTTTAATTTCTTAAAAGGGGTGTCTCTAACATTTTTTGGATGTTTATTTTTTCTTTTCACGCAACTGGAAGGGCAGCGCATAAATCAAATACGACCTCTCCACTTAAAAAAAAAAAAATTCTCCTCAAAAAAAGCATCTCCTTAGTATTATTCGAGGTTTTTTCTTTGTTGCCTCGCCTCCACTCCGTTAACACGAATCTGAATTATGGTCGATTATCCATGATCATCCATTTAAATGAAAAAAAACCCTTGTTGCTAATAAAGTCCATGTATGCTGGAGAGTGAAGGTGAAATTGAAGGAGCACATTAACATTAGAAGATGATGATTTACCTGAGATAGAAGAAATTAAAGATTGACTATTAAAAAGGTTTTATTGACGATGATGGATTGGCGGTGGGAGATGATGAGGATGACTATGGGATGGATATTGACAACTTGGACTAAAGTTTTTATTTACCTATAGTTGCTTAGCTTTTGTTGGGGATAGTTCAGAACTTGGAATTGAGTTTTTATAACTAGTAACTAACAATATGAAGTTTGAACTTAATCGTTTGACAATCTATTTCTATAAATTTATTGCATAGTAGTCATTTTCCATGAAGCAAATATATATATATATATATATACACACACACACACACACACACACACACACATATATATATTATGGGATGGATATTGACAACTTGGACTAGAGTTTTTATTTACCTATAGTTGCTTAGCTTTTGTTGGGGAGTTGGGGATAGTTCAGAACTTGGAATAGAGTTTTTATAACTAGTAACTTACATTATGAAGTTTGAACTTAATAGTTTGACAATCTATTTCTATAAATTTATGGCATAGTAGTCATTTTCCATGAAGCAAATATATATATATATATATATATATATATATATATATATACACATATATATACATATATATATATATATATATATATGTATATATATATATATTAACAGATAGGCAGAGGCTTTATACATGTCAGAGATGAATTTCGATACACTATGTCTACCATATCTTCTAATAGCCGCTTATATATATATATATATATATATATATATATATATATATATATATATTAACAGATAGGCAGAGCTTTATACATGTCATAGAGATGAATTTCGATACACTATGTATCCCGTTTTGACAACTATGTCTACCGTATCTTCTAATAGCCGCATAGGCACATCGCGAGTTTACTGAGTTTGTTGTCCAATTACAAATGTATGTCCTCAACTTCGTTTCAGAAAAGAAAAAAAAATCTGTCATGTACTTCCAATGGAAGGAACTGATGAACCTATTTTTCTTGTCAAGAAACATCTCCGAATTGTGGCATTACAACCTTTTTACACCCTCTATCCACATTTGTAATCTGGGTATCCTCCTTCGCTGGTGATAATACTGGTGCTTGCTGAGTGAATGGATAGGTAGGTTGAAGAGATGATACTGGCAGAAGAGCTAATGTCAGGGTCCTCTTCACCTTTTCACTCTCGAAACAAATTTGTCAACAGCAGCTCGCAGGACGCTTTACCCTCCTTCTTTGAGACTTCCAATGATTTAACAGGGGGTCTTTATGAGGTTTGGTCATTGTATAATTGTTCTGTTGCTGCCTCTGCCGAAAGCTTTGTTTGTCTAGTTTTGCTCGGTATCATATTACTTGCCTCTCATTTTCTTGACCAATATGTTCACGTTGGGGTTCAACTAGAGAAATTCTATCACCACGAGATCAAACTTCTCATTTATATCACTCTCCAAACAGGTACCATTGTTCTTAATCATCACCATCACAATTTTGCTTCACAGCCCTTTGCCACTTTTTAGCATTATCCTTATCCTTGTGACACGTTCCTGGATCAGTTCTGGTCACACATGACATGGTAACCTCCTCATTGGTTTGTAACTCTGTCAGCCTGCAAGGTTGCTATTATCGTGCAGACAAGCATCCTCTCCATCGATGTTATTATAGGTGGATCTCCCAGTTGAAATAGGTGTGGTCTTTTTACTTTGTGAATATTATGTTATTTCAACTTCCTTTAAAGTAGAATGGATTGATGTACTGGTTGTTTGGTTGATTTTCATCAAGTTATTGATTGATTGTTTCAATCAATTGGATATGTGGTGTGCCATACTAGTGTAGTTTTATATCGGTAATTTCGTTTCTTTCTTTTGTTATTTGTTTGTATATGTTCTCTGTTTCTTGTGATCTATCACTTTCTTGCTCTCCAAATGTTGGGTCTCATTTTATTGAATCTGTTTATTTTCCATCATGCCTGAAACAAAAATATATGTGAAAAGTGGCTGAACCTGTGTGTTGTTTCTTCTCCGCACAGCTTGACGGGACTAGGAGTCTGGCACATGTTGGACATAATAACTACCGTCTAGTTTCAGTTGTGGAGCACTTTGGAACTTCTGGAAGTGGGCATTATACAGTTTACAGAAGAGTCACAGCCAAGTTTAACGATGAAGATTGTGATGGAACATCAGTGTGCTCCCCTTCACACTGGTTTTGTGTTTCAGATTCCCAAGTTTCTAATGTCTCCGAGAAAGATGTTCTTGCTGCAGCAGCTAGCATGCTTTTCTACGAGAAAGTTTCAGAAAGCTGACAACTTCGAACTGTCATGTATAGGATGAAAAAATCTTCTGCGGATGGGGGTTTGGGGGATGGTGTTATAAGTGAGGCATCCTACTGCCGGAAAATGGTCGTGGACTCCATCCAATCCACTTAGAGTCCCTGTTTGATTGGACAAATAATTAAGAGGTACATTTCTAACCTTTGTAGTAGCCATTATTTCTCGTAGTCAAATTGTTTTATTTCATAAGAGGGGTAAAACTAGAGTATCATAGGAATTGCCAACTCACCTTTTGAGAGTGGAACGCCCCACAAAATTTTGATTTGTTTAAACTTTTTTTTTTTTTTTTTCCGGTTCACAAACTTGATGCATCTAACCAGTGTAGCACAAGGGAGTCCCCAAGAGGAGTATTGTTATTTGTTTTAATTTATTTATCAGTGACATTTTTACTGTAAGTTAGCATTTAGGATTATAGAGAAGCAGATGACAATCATGCACTGCTTGTGTTAAAATCTCTTCATGACAATTCGCTCTGTTCTTCCTCATTATATCATAAACTAGTAATTACTGGGACTACTATTGAGCCATTTTCATCTGGATAAACTTGTGACAGCCCTTATTATTAGCCTTGTAGTATATTACTAAAATGCGTTATTATTGTATATTCCGTATAAATATGATTGTTGTATCTTTTATCGCTCTGCTATGCTCGTTCCTTTTGCCTTCCTCTTAAACAGTAATAAGTTTGACTCGTTGCTCACCTCATGTGGATCGGTTTGGAGTGTGCCGTGATAGAGCATGCCTTGACCTTTTCTCCTGAAGATGTACGGGTAGTCTTGGGATTTGTCGCCAGGGAAACAAATGGAAGGGAGCTTTGCTTTCTGAGTTCCTAATCCAACAGATTGGGTAGAAATTATGTAATTTCAACTCCTAGAATGAATCCTTCTCGTCTAGTGTTGCCGTAGGACTCCTTAGATCAACGATGACAACGAGTTGAACATGATACGGAAGCTATGTACTCTACTCGAAAACAACTTTGGATTGATTGCATAAAACCTCTGGTGGTTTCCCTTGTCTTTAGGAAATCTCATTTTGGTTAGTGTTGCCGTTAAATCTCTCCGATTCGCCCATCTGTGCAGCAGTAGTCCAGTATCTTCACATGGCTCAGGAACCAAACTCAATCCATCCCACAAGGCCAGGGACACTCCTTTCAGCTTTCTTCTCTCAACACTGTCGTCTACCTGCTCCAAAACATAATAATTATCTCGTGTTGGATTGAGATAATCATTCACAAAAGAACATTGGTGGAATTATTTCAGGGAAAATGCCAGAGCAACAGAATTGATCTACCTATGGATTCAGTTTACAGCGAGCATTGAAGTGACTTAAAGTACAATCTATCAATGCATTGGTAGTTGTAATGTACAACACTTAAATGCATTGATAGTTGTACCGTACAATCTTTCTTCTTGCAAACATATCTCTTCCACATTCATCATGAATCTCACGAATTTGGTTCAAATCAAAGTCATTAACATAATCTAAGAAACAGTTAGGATGCATATAATCTTATCTATTTATAGTAATCATTTACTCCGTCCGTTCCAGGCAAAGAGTTCAATATTTTTTAGGATGTTTTACTTAAAGAGTTCACTTTAAAAAATTATAGTTACAATTTTTATAACCTTTTTAACTTTACCCTCCACATTGATATAAACATGTTGACTATACTCAAGTATTTTTGTAATTATGATAAATTTCAATGATATTTATATGTACCTTAATTATTAGACTTTTCAAATACAGACTCTTTGGGTAAACCGATGAACGTATATATTTTTATCAAGATTTCGTATCCATTTGGACTTGCAAGCATCCACATATCAGTAAATTGAAATTGGAATGATTACGCTCCATAAATTTTATCGGTAAAATTATTTGTACCAATAAAATTTGTAAAACAACTGATTTGCACTTATTTAAGTGTAATTATTATTGATAAGTTGCATGATTATTTTCAATACAATATTTAATTAGAGAGTAATTAATAAGGGCAATATTGACAAAATGTGGATAAATCTTTCTTGAAATCCTATAACATCATTTATTTTGGGACTAATTTTTTCTTCTAAAAAATTATTTATTTTGGGACGTCCCTACGTCCCGGATAAATGTTCCTACTTTCTATTTTGAGATGTCCTAACTAATGTTCTTAAAACTTTTAATCTACCTATTATTTATTTTTATTTTTTTTAATCTACCTATTCTCTGTCATTCTTCCTAATATATTTTCATTTAATATAACACATCGCAAAGAAATCCAATTATTTAGAGTAGTTGAAGTCAATTAATATTCATGGGTATTATCGTCGAACACATTTTACAGCACATCATTAATTATGTTTCTTAATTCTTGTGTTTTATTCACTAGGAACATTTATTCGGGACGGAGGAAGTAATTACCAAATGACCTTTCCAGTATTAACCGTTGCATGTCATTATTGAACTAAAGATTAAAAACCTTTCACCTCCTTCAAAAACAAAAGCAATAACTGTCTACTTTTTACCGTTACCGAATTTTCACTTCAAGAACTCTCAATGGATCTCTCTCTCGCAGCTAAAAATCTTCAAGAAAATGTCTCCAAATTTCCATTTTTTCCTCAAAAATCCTCAAACCCAAACACTCTCAAATCATCAAATGGTAACACATAGGTTATTATGCGTTTCCTGATTTCTATAAAGGTTCTCAAGGTGCTCAACTTGAAACAATCATCACAAATGCTGGGTTAAAAGAATTTCTGTATGCTAATCCCCCACAGCACAGATATGTATGTGGCGCAAATGGGGATTTGGCCTGCTGGCTTGAGCTCATGGCTTCCAATTTGGAGGTCATGGGTTCGATCCTCCCAGGAGTTAGAGGGAAGGCTTTCTCTCTCTAGGATTTATCTCCTAGGCGCTTCTGTGCGTGCATGTGTGTGTGTGAGTAGAAAAAAAAAAAAAGATATGTGGCGAAATTTTCAGAACTGGAAGAAGAAATCGTGTTCAAACTCAACAAAAAAAAATAGTCACACTTACAGATACTCCTGAATCGGTCTCAAAGAAGTACAATATTCCTACATTTCCTGACCTAATTGATAATATTTGGGATAAAGGAATTGATTACACGGGTTTATAAAAACAATTTACTGATGTTGAAGGAGAAGTTACTGAAACAATGTTGAACACATTTGTTTTTTTACAAGAGAATTTGTCCCCTCTTATGAGTGTCATTGTTGATATAGCTGTGATAACCGAAGTCATTAACTGCTTTCCTCGATAGAGTCAATAGCTAGGTTGAATTTGTTGTAGAGAGAAAACATGAAAAACAAGGTACACTCATTGAGAGGAGGAAAGTAATCGTCGATTGGGTTTTTTCGCGGAATGCTGTGCCCAAACCTGCCTTCACAGTCGTCCTTCTTCTTGCCTTGCTCTGTATCTTCCTTTCTCCCTCAATGAGTGTACCTTGTTTTTCATGTTTTCTCTCTATAACAAATTCAACCTAGCTATTGACTATAGCTAGGTTGAAGACTCCAAAATTATTCCCCCTCTTTTGAAATTCAAACCCTTATCCCCCAACGAAACTACCTTGTCGACGAGTCTATTTTGCCCACGACTCCTTCACAGCGCACGCCTCTAATTTATTTTATTATATATATATATATAATATATTATTTTATTTTAGTTTTGTGCTGAAAGTAAACATTCCAAATAATGGGCCAATCCCGAAAATAACATTATCAACATCAGCCCAACCACCATTAGGCTAAAAATTTGAAATCAAACATTCAAAATAATGGGCCAAGCCCAATAATGATATTATCAAAATCAGCCCAACATCAATTAGGCTAAGAATTATTATTATTACAATTTAATAAATAAAATATAATTTTACGGGGTAATCCCCTAAAAAGAAGTTTAGTCCTCCAAACTTAACGCACCAAGTCACACAAAAAGCTCGGAATGCTTCTCTCGCATCTCACTTTCCAGTTCCCAAGTGGCTTCAAAAATTCTTACCAAATATCACAAATTTCAAAACTTATTCCAATATCAAAATATCTATAACGTAGTCAAATATCTCAAAATATTATCCATAAACTTTATAAATAAGGTTCAGATGATTAATCCTTATTTTTGTTTATTTTTAAATGTAACATTTTAAGGTAAACGTAAACAATTTTTCCATAGCTCATTTGAACAAAACCAAGTTACCGTGGTAAAACATTTTTCGATAAGAACAAAGAGATTAAAAACCAAGTTTAAAGTCTTTTATCTTGAGTTCGACACATGCTAATTAGAACGATATCCATCATTCAATGAATCTTGCAATTTCAAAAACTTAAGGGGTCTTACCATACCTATAACCCAATTAAATGTCCCGAGATAATTTTTCTAGACCAAGGTTTAAAGGTTCCCACCATCATAACTAAAGCCCAAATAAATGTTTAATAAGGACTAATTACTCCAAAGTCTCCATTCAGAAAGAAGAAAACAAAAATACATTAACTTTTCTTGTCAATTGCTTGAATCTGAGTCATTACATCTATTGTGATATCCCACATTGAGTAGATGTGGGACTTGTGTGTGCCTTATAAGTGGCCACCCACTACCACTGGGCACCAACCTATCCATCGACTTTTGGGTGACTTGTAGTGGGCGAGTTGACCCCTGGTGCTTAGTGGGCCAGTGCGTGCATGGGTTATGCGTGGCGGACCGAGCTTCGGGCTTGGGTTGTTATAAATGGTATCAGAGCGGGTTCGGCCAGAAATGTGTTGGAACACATCGCCCGGGGTGCCGATCATTTGGGCCTCCTTTGGGTCTTAACGAGGACGTCAAAGATTCAAGTGGGGGAGATTGTGATATCCCACATCGAGTAGATGTGGGACTTATGTGTGCCTTATAAGTGGCTACCCACTACCACGAGCACCAACCTATGGACTTTTAGGTGGCTTGTGGTGGGCCAGTTGACCCAGGTGCTTAGTAGGCAGTGCGTGGGCTATGCGTGGTAGACCGGGCTTCAGGTTCGGGTCGTTACAAATGGTATCAAAGCAGGTCCCGACCAGAAATGTGTTGGAACACATTGCCCGGGGTGCCGATCCTTTGGGCCTCCTTTGGGTCTTGACGAGGACGTCAAGGATTCAAGTGAGGGAGAATGTAATATCCCACATCGGGTAGATGTGGGACTTGTGTGTGCCCTATAAGTGGCCACCCATTACCACGGGCACCAACCTATCTATGGACTTTTGGGTAGCTTATGGTGGGCCAGTTGACCCACGTGTTTAGTGGGCCAGTGCGTGGGCTATGCATGGCGGACCGAGCTTCAGGTTCGGGTCGTTACACTATACAATCAGATCAAATCTTAACTTGCAGCGAAAAGAATAAAGGAGTCATATTTCCTCAAAAGAGTCAATCTTGTATATATAACCAATTCGGTTACAACTTAATACAACCCAAATGATATTAATCACTTCTATTAAACCAAACTCTAGCTTGCTACCTCATCTCGCAGCTAGCCACGGTTTCGCTGTGCACTTTGATAAAGTTACACCTACAAAATCTCAAACTGGTGGGGGGTGAGCTTGTGAGCCCAATAAGGAAGGGGATACACAGTACCATAGAGTAGAACGAAATATGTGAAACAAATAACAGTTTCCCATGAAGTTAACTATGAAAAATAACTCATGCTCGAAGCAAATCAATGGAACAACAAATCATGCTCTAGGCTCATGCTCTAGGAAAAAAAACATACTTTTTCAATCATATAGCACAGTTCAACACACTATCGGGTTCGGGCTTAGTGGCAAAACATGATCAAGGCAATACATGCTCTAGGAAAATCATTTGTTGGCACTCGAATGCTCTAAGAGACGAAGAGAACCAACTAAACAACAGTAACAGACTCACTGATACTGAAATACCGACTAATAATACTAAACTATTCTCAACATAATTATGTTTTTTATCAAATCACGGTAAACACATCTTTTTTGAAATCCATTTTGATAAATAAGATGAAACAAATCACGGGTCAATAGTAGGGACACAAATCAAAACATTTTAGAAGAAATGATCATGTGATCAAACTGACACGGAATAAGTTTTGCATAATCTCTCTTACAAACGAGATAAAGCCCAATACCGACATATCATAAATTGAACACCAAATCTTCTAATAGAATCGATTTATTCCTCAAGCAAGTCGACCCTTATAAGGAGTCCGATCGTCAAAACCCCAAAGCATCATGAACTAAATTGATCACGTACACAAGATATAAATCATAACTTAAGAGAGAATATTGGGAGTATTTGTGTGTAAACATGAGCAACCAAGTCTTCTAGCCTAGCCTTAATATAGACAAGGCTCAAAACTGTCGAGACCCGACCCGAAATCTGTTGTGGAATCTCGTTCGGTCCACGATACAAGAACACGAAAAAGGGCATTTCAAAAATTCTGCTTTAAAAAGAAATGTGAAGTCATGAGAAAACCCTATAATGCACGTGCAAGTTTTCTTTCAAAACAACAAGATCTTTAAAGCAAAACAAAACCTCAACGGCGATACAATAAGTCGGAGAAACAACACATTGGCTAGCCATAAATATCACGAGCTAACGAGCTTCGTAAGTGCATAAAATATTTCAGAGTGCGTGGAAAATAAAAGTTAATATATACAAAAGCACGGCAATCATGCCGGCATAACAAAATAATACAACAAGTAACAAACGAGATAACTACCTAACAATACATTGTTTATATAACATGTACACCCTCGGCCTCAGCAAAAGAAAATACAAGGCACAAGGTGCATCTACCCAAAATAACTGACGACTAGCTGGAACAGAACATGAGCAAACTACAGATTCCTCGCCGGACCTTGATCTAAGGAAAACAAATAAGCACGAAACAGGGTGAGTCGAAACTCAATAAGCTACTAATGCAATGATATGGCATGCTAGATGCAAGACAATAATATTAACGAGTATACATGGTATTGCATCATAGATCCTTTACAAAACAAGTATAAACAAGTATAACAAGTGACCAAACAACCCCATACTACACCAGAGGCTCAACAATCGCCAACCGTCCCATACCGGTTGGAAATCATGACCAACATTCACTTATATAGGAACACATAAGAGCGATAAGTAAACACGTTTCAAAGGATACGGCGTCGAGGTACACCTCCGACCAAACCAATACTTCCAACCAACCAACCAATATAATACCAAATATCGAAGCCGTTATTGACGTGCTCGATCAATAAACCAAATCCTGAATTTGAAGCCGTTGTTGATATGCTCGAACCATAAACAAAACCATGAGTTCTAAACAAGGAACCTGTGAACTATTTTATTTATATTCACACACCGGGTTCCCCCGGTCCATACAACCTGGCAAATTCACCACGGTAATAACTTATCAAAGTCACGGCTGTACCATACAACACTTGGCGCTATTCCCCTACCGTGGCCAACGGTAGGGCGAGGCCCGATATATTGGCCTTTGACTATTACGTAGCCTCGACTCCCACAATAATCGAGTGTCAATACACCACCAAACAATTCTGCCATGGACTTAACTACATTGCTCAAGTCGAATATTTACTCGACATTTAAAATAAACGATCATACTCCAAAGTAGGGAGTATACCACAACAACAACATTCAATAACAACACGAATGTTTCAAGTAGGTTATAAAAATCCTACACACAAAATTAATCATCTCATAATATTTACGAGAATTAAACAACAACATCAAACACAATTTAGGTAACTAATTTTTCCAACAAAGCTCTCAAATCACAACGAATTCCCCAAATCACACACGTAGTGTCATCAATTATGAAAATCTATACAACTCCGTTAGAGTCATTATTTGTTTCTAATGAGTTTAAATCGAAGAACAACCGATTATACTCCAAGATTATCAAGTGATACCATTTCTATGTGTACCAACCAAGACAAAATAAGTCTCTCAACATATAAACAAGTCATCCATGAAATTGCATGGCTCATACATCACAACATACCCAAACATGTTGATTTCAACATATAAACACCATTTTACAAGGCTAGGAAGTCATACAAGACATAAATAGAGAAGAAGAGGGGGTAGTAGCTTACCTCTTGAAGATTTAAGCTAAGGCAACCAACATGCAAGCCAAGGGATAACTTCCCCTAGCCAAGAGCTTCACAAAGATGCTGTTGGATTGCTAAATGATCTCCAATTGCTCAAGATACTAGACTTCTCTCCCAAGAACTCTCTCTCAACTCTCTCTCTAAACTCCAAGGATGAAGATGGTGAAATGAAGAGAGTTTCAGCTCTCTAAGGGTGTTAAGTGGTGAGTCAAAGCCTGGTCTAAGAGCCCCAAGTCGTGGCTAATCCTCAGCCCTTGGATGTAAGTCAATTGGTCAAGTCACTTAAAAGTTTCTCAAACAAAATGACATAGTACGACGCTATGCGGATGCATGGCTTCTATGCGAGCTCCTAAAGCGTCCGCATAGAATCCAGAAAGTTTGTGATTCGAAGCGAGTTAGCACTATGCGGACGCATAGCTCCTATGAGTGCTCCTAAGGCGGTCGCTTAGAATCCAGAAAGTTGGCGTTTTGGGCAAGCTTGCACAATGCGGCTGCATAGGGGCTGGTTCAGGACAAAAGGCTTCCAAACACCTCAAAGTGATCCCAAAACATTTCCAAGTCACCCCAAGGTGATACCAACCTCAAACCAAGTCCAAAACACAAAAGAAACTCATTTAAATTGCCATACATCAAGGCTACAAATACAACCCAAAACAAGTACAAGTGAATACCAAGATTCAAACACATAACAATGCCTATGATAAGTATAAAATCCACTCAAGTTCAAGCATGATCAAATGAAAAGTATTCATGAAATGACAATGACACTAATAAGGCATATAAATCAAGTGTATGCAAATAATACGTATAGTGCGGGTGTTACAAAAATAATGAGTCAACACTAAACAATCCCGGTGGCGATAAGTGGCGGCGTGGGAAAACATGAGTCATCAAATTGCTGGTCACGGCATGGCGCGGCCGTGCCATGCGACACTCACCTCGCGCGAGCGCACCACTAGCTCACCAACCTTATCCAATTTTGTTCGTTCTTATCCTCTTGAGCGACCTACTGCGCGAGTGCACCAAAATCCAAGTATAGGACTTCCAAAACTCATCCGAATTGATCCTAAAAAGTCCCAAAACAATATAGGATGATTCTAATACTCAATCAAAGTATTAACATGTCAAAAATCAAGCCCGCGAGATTTCAAATCGATAGCGCTCGAGTTACCACTCAAGGCTCCACTCAAAGCAAAACCCTCATAACAAATCAAGGTAAAAGGATACGGGGCCTCACACCCTCTCAACCTTAAAAAGAATTCATCCTCGAATTCACTTAACTATCTATCTTAGAAAAAATTGTAGATCTTATTCCTCAATATCAATCTTAGTTACTCCAACTATACCCAAATTCATCCCAGGCGATGTGTAAAACACAACATTCCTGCTGGGCCTTGCTCTTATACAAATTGTGACAACCCAAAGTCATCGCTTGCTTTCTAATCTCTATACAATCAGATCAACTCTTAACTTGTAGCAAAAAGAATAAAGGAGTCATATTTCCTCAAAAGAGACAATCTTAAATATATAACCATTTCGGTTACAACTTAATACAACCTAAATGATACATCAATCACTTCTATTAAACCCAACTCTAGCTCGCTACCCCACCTCGCAGCTAGCCGCGCTTCCACTGCGCACTCTGATCAAGTTACACTCTACTTTTGAACTTTACGTTTATTTTCATGAGTAGAGTAAAAATACCTGCTTGTGTGTTGTATAAGTCCAGCTGGCGTCGTCGTTACTAATGTTTTGGTGGGACGACCTATAGTCTTTACAAATCAATGTTTGTGATCGCTATAAGTCGCCGTACCAGTGATCACACACCCTCTTCTGTTGGCCACAGTTGAGATGTAGCCCCATTGTTGCAGCAATACACCCGACTTTGGCTTGCTAGTTTTCGAGGTGTAGTCGATGGAATATCGATACATCCCACACGAGTATCGGTCCACATTTTGTTGTTTTGTCGTGTATTGCAGGAGTAACGCGAAGAAGAATAAAGAGAAATGATATCCTTTATAACGTGATTCTTTGCCTTCTGGTTGCAGGGCGATCGCTTTGATCTCCCCAAGGAGATCGGTTTGTGTCAAGACTCTCCAAACTCTCCGAAAATGCTTCGAAACGCTCCCGAAATGATTCTAAATGATCCCAAAGTGATCCTAACCTCCAACAAAGATTAAAACACACTTGAAATTCATTCAAAACACATGTAACAAGGCTTAGAATGAAATTCATTCTTATTACGAATGATAAACAAGAATTAAATCACAACCGAAGCATTTTAATCTCATGAAATTAATGCGTGAATCAATCAACATATTGTTTAATCAAGTCCAACTAATATTCTCAACGTGATAACAATACGATAAGATACACAAGTCATCCATAGGAGGAATCAGGGTATTACATTCTCTCCCCTTTAAAGGAATTTAGTCCCTAAATTCAGTCTGGAATCATCGACGAACTAAGGATATTTCCTTACAATCATACTCTGTTTCTCAAAGTATATTCTTGGTTGCATGAGGTCTCTTACAAGAATCTTATCAAACATTTCCATGGATACGTTTTGATAAGACAACTTTCTCAAGAATATCTATCACAACAACGTAACAGTGTTCCATCAATTAGTAATCATTCCCAAGTAGAATTCACACTTTTCAACCGACTATTGAATCATCGTAAGATTTCAAAGCTTGGCCTTCCCGGCTTCATTATTGTGTAGAGATAATTCATACTATCTTTCCATATTAACCTTAGTCAATATCATTTCAATATTTTGTTGACAATTGTTGTGGCGAGTAACTATCATTTGGAATCCATCACACATGTTTAAACATTCCCCGAAAGTTATAGTCATCCTTCAAACTGAAAGAAGATCTAAGGATAAGATGTATACTCAAGATAATTTTTAGATTCTTTACCGATCACACTACTAACTGTGTTCAATGTAGTTCCCTTATATCTCATTTCTTGCAAAAATGTTAATTCATTTGATGTGCCTATCCTCGTCATTGGTAGTACATGATAACTTGATTAATCAATCCATCACAGTTTACAATGTGTAACAATCTCATCATATACAAGATAATCGCATTATAATTGGTAAGTTTTCAATCTTCAATATAATAGTTATCATATTAAACTCCATTGAATAGTAAAAGGCCATAGATAAAATCTTTAGGTCTTTCCGTTCACCGACAATGTCTCATGTTCTAATCATATTGTGAGAATCGAAATTTAAAATACTTGATTCCATGCATAACGCAATGAACTCTAAGTCAGTGAATATGTTAATTCCGCTTATACCATATCAATTTCTTCAATGCAGAAGCTATCGCTTTCTCTACTGATTAAGGTCACAACTTAATTCTTCTCTTACGATTCACTTCGTATTAAGACTGAAAGTGAATGTGAAAACCATAAATGACACTTTATAAAACTTTCCAAGTATGACTTATACACATGGTTTATGAATTCCATCAATCGCTAATTCAACTTGTAACGACCCGGGTCCGAGATCCGATGTTGAACCCCAACTCAGTGCGCCAAACTAAAAGAAACAATAAAAGTCCACAGAAGTGAACGAGCTACACAAGCTTAAAATTAAAACTATGCAGCGGAATACTAGATACAATGTGAGTTTCACCAGCTCGAATAACAAAAAAACACAACTAAAATAAACCTTAATGGCCAAACATACGCCGGAGAACAACTCTAAGATAAACCCAACAATGAAAACCTCGACGGCTAAATACACAAGCCGGAGAAACAACAATACTAAAACACCACGAGTCAGTAATCTAAAATTAAAAAGTACAACGACCGACACGACCTCACAAGTCGGCATCAAAATACAAACTTGAAGAATACAAATAATTCTTCCCAACACACTAAGTCTACATAACTTAGTTGAACCCACGATCTCACATTACAAGAAATAATATGATATAACCATATAAATATAACTTGCAAATCTCCAAGTCTCAAGTACTCTCACTGCGCTGGAACTCATAACCTGCAAACTGAGGAAGTTGTTGGGTGAGTCTAAAAGTCCTCGTAAGCCACTATAATGTATTGTGTGCTATGAGTATGAATGCAACAGTAAACCAAGACTCTAATGCAACTACAT
Organism: Platycodon grandiflorus; assembly: GCA_016624345.1. Lineage (NCBI taxonomy): Eukaryota > Viridiplantae > Streptophyta > Magnoliopsida > Asterales > Campanulaceae > Platycodon > Platycodon grandiflorus. The sequence continues at coordinate 6,097,470 of CM028367.1, forward strand.
GACATGACATAATGCTCAAGCGCTAATAGTAACATGGTAATAGCATTTATATACCACAACTGAATATGTAATGTAAGACCCCGATGAACCCAACATTCTTAGTATCGTCATATTCATTCCTCGTGTGATTATCTTAGGATTGAGAATCCTTAATGTTCCTCTAATTTGTCCATAATCCTAGCGATGAGCCTAACAAGTTGAACCTTACCGCAGTTGTGAGGACTAGTGCTTATTTCCTTCTCATTTAACCCATAGTCACTTCGTATCGGCTTGGGAGACCTTGTATTGTGGTGAGTGGACTTACGTGATTAGATCGGGAGAGATGTCATTCTTTTTAGCGTGACGTGATGAGACTCGACATATGTTGGACTTGTGGTTTGTACGTGGGAACTGTGTAATGGTTCTCGACATTGTTTAAAGGTTAGTATATGTTGCATTCCCTCTTTGGTTAGTTGATCTGGCCTTGGCTTAAAATCGTTCGCAATGACTAGCACGTTTTTTCTTGACGTTAACTCGTAAGCCGAGTTGTTTTGAGCATCGCTTCACGTGTTTACCTTCATGTATGATTGAGACTTATGTTCTCTATCCTTCGTGCATCAATACGGGATGATTCAGGTGAGTTTTGGGTGTGTCTTGACCATGATTGGATGATAGGATCAACCTAGGATCATTTCGGGACATTTTGGGATCAAACATAGACATTTTTTTGAAATTTCAACATTCTGGAAGAAGAGCGGCCGCCCAGGCGGTCGCTCAAGTGACAGATCCAGAGAGGCCGCGCGACCCGATGCCCTGTTTTCGTTTTGTTCGTTCTCTCTCATTTTTTAACATTTTTGAGTGATTTAAAATGCTCAAACAAGCTGGGAATTGCACCTATCACTTACCCATGGAATAAATACAAAAAAAACAACCCTCTCTCCCTCATATTTCGTCCACAAACCAGATTAGAGAGAGAGAGAGAGTGTGTAGAGAGAGAGAAGAGAGAGAGAGTAGAGAATGAAATCGCGATATCTTGAGCATCCGATGTCGGAATGACGATCCGTCTTCACCATAGCATAGAGGGAAAAGAGGGGAACATTTCTAGCCAAAGAAATCATTCGATCTATTGGTATATCACGAAACCCATCTCATCTCCCACCTTATAGAGAGAGAAAGTGAAGTTTGAAGAGAGTAAAGCTTGATTCGAGGCTAGATCGGGCATGTGTTCGACGTTTGGACTCCGTAGTGGTGTAGATATCATTGAGGAGAGTATTTTCAACTTGAGTCAACTTTGTTTCCTTGGTGATTTGCGGTATTTAGTAAGTTACTACTCTTTATTCTTGTGTTAGCAACTATTCATGCCATAGAACTCACATTCCATGTCGATATGTGGATAATTGTGATATTTGATGAATATAATGAGATGATATTATGAGGGTGTGTTTTAGATGATATTGGTACATCTCATCTACTTGTTTAGTAACTGAAATTATTGTGATACATGCTACAATGGAGTTTAAATCAAAGTAGTATTGTAAAATGTTCATTACAAGAATGTGACTCATGTCTCTACATGTGTAGTAGCTGAAGGAATATGAGCATAATGTTGCATACATGAAATATGTGTTGGTTACTAAATAATAATTTTACTTGATACTCTACATAGATTGAAATTGGACATGAGACATGTGTAAATGGTCAAATGGTTTAGTTCCTTGATTTTGAAAATTGTGGTAGAGTATCTCTACGAATATTGAACATGTGTATAAGAGTAAAAGAATTGGTTCCATGATATTGAACATGATGGTATGATGAAATGGTTGGTTCCTTGGTATTGAAATGGATCGAGTACCCTGTTGAAATAATGAACATTGTGGACTTGTAATGATGAGTAAAAGGAACTAATCTAGGGGGTCGTAGCATCACCGGCGTTTCATGAAGGCGGAGAGCTAGTGAAACGTCGTAGTTGAGTTACGATCTGACCTTTCCCCCGCTACTGGCCACAGTGGGGCTTGGCGCATCTCTTGCTAGTTGAGATGTGACCGGACCGATTGACTTCCCAGGCCGTAGGGGACTGGCTCATGATGGTCCAGCGCGCTCTATTGGTAAAAGACCCAGGTATTGTTTATATGATGGCGTAATAAGGATGGTTGTTGGTCGGAGGTGTACCTCGACCCCGTATTCTCGTATTCTTGATGAAAGGTAATGAAACATGATGATGAGTTATAAATTGTTGTTTATACCGTATGACATGCGATGTTCAATGATATGCTTAGTCATTGCATTATTAAAGATTAATCCATGATTTATGTTTCATATCGCCATGTCATGAAAGCTGCATAAGTAATAACTTACTGGGTCTTCGACTCACCCCCTTCCATATTGTTTTCCCCCCCTTAGTTCGCAGGTACACGAATAGTAGCAGGCGGTGAGGCTGACAAGGTGTTTGTACGTGGTAGTTGGGTATTGTGGCTCGTTAGTAACCCTTTTAGTATTTACCTATACTTGGATTTGAACGGTTGTAAGATGTTATAATTCTACTTTTGGACTTGTATCATTATATAGTTAGTTGTGGTATTTGGTTCCGACACGTGTTGTTGAGGTACTTGGAATGGTTAAGACTGGGTTTTGTATATTTGTATATTTTGTATGTGATGGTTGAGGTTGTGTGCCAGTTTGATTATATGGTGGACACCGAGCAGTGTAGCTCGGTGATGTAATTATGTATGATAGTTGTATTGTGGTTCTCCGGCTTGTGTTTTAGCCGTCGAGGTGGTTATATAAGTTGTGGTGGTTGATGATTTTTGTAAATTGGGGTTTTAAAGAGCTGGCTAGCTCATTATATTACAGGATTGTATTTGTGATATGAAGGTTTAATGTCCTAATTTGGGGCTCCGTGTAGTGAGTCCGGGTTGGGGCGTTACAGTTGGTATCAGAGCATAAGTTCCTCGAATAGGAATTTGAGTTTGGGATTAAGCATGTGATGGTATAGTGGTAATCTGTTTGATTATTGAAGAATTAAGGACAATGGTAGAGGGTAGACTACCACATCGCGGTATGGGTGTGAATGACGTTCGTGTTGAGTCGTAAAGTGTAAGAAGGAATGGGTGGTAGCCTTTTCAGTATACTGCTTGTGATTAAGTGAGCAGTGATTATAGGGTATAGCATTCCGTTTGCCTGTTGGGGTATTGACGTCGAGTTATTATGTGAAGGTGTTGGAGTTGTTATGGATAAGGATGAGACTGGTAGGAATAAACAACCCGAATCGGAGGAGAAGAGCGATGCGCAGACTAATGTCTCTCATGTAGAGGTACCAAGTAATCTGACTGAGGGTGCGATAAACATGTTTCGGGAACTCGCTCAGATGATAGTAGTCAAAATAAATCGTCAGGGGGAAACTGAAAAGAATTTGGGTACTAGTGATAACCCTGAGACTTGTAAGGATAAGCGGCCCCAACCACAAATAAGAATTCCAAAGGTGGCTGAAATTGTTCCTCAAAGGTCACAGAAACCCAGGGATAAGTGTAACCATTTCTTGAGGATAGGTCATACTGAGGATAGGTGTTGGAAGAAATAAGGGAAGTGTTTGAATTGCGGAGACGATAGGCATTTCAGGAAGAATTGCCCTAGGTTTAAAGGGAAGCAAGTCGAAGGTTCGAACTCGCAAACCATTGGAGTAAAGAGGAATAACCGAGGTAAACCCAAGGTTTAGAGGTGTGATAGGTGCGATAAGTTTGAATCTGCGACATCAATAGGAGGTACCTTATTACCTTACCTGAGTCCATGTGTTCACTTTCACCTTAGTTCATCATGGTTACATGTTACATCATTGTGTCAGCATATCGTCCATGATAGGGTTGAGTTGCATTCATGTTGAAATTTTCATTCATAAATTTGTACGACTGTGAGACCGATATTATGGACACCGTTTTGTCACATGTCCCTAGTGCCCTCACGGCGGAAGCTTTTGAAGCCACTTCAGAAGGCCCCTGAATTGGTTGTAATTAGAAATTGACTGACCCTATTACCAAATGGAATGAAACAGTAAAATGGAATTGTGATCTTCAAACCAAAAATGTGTTGTCCAAACATGACATGTGGTCGTAAAATCGATTTGGCATAACATCACATGCATAAACATTATCACGAGCATATGGATACTCGTACACGTAGTTTGGGAATATTATTTGTATAATGCATTCCAGTACATGCACGAGTTATATGTGTAACCTTGTGGACCTATAGTCGGAATAGTCACCCCGGGTGAGTGAAATACTATTACGAGTGTTGAGTATGAGAGTCATGGCTTGTTGTCAATTGGGTGATATAAGACCTCATGAGGAAAGGGCTACCCGTAGAGGTGGAGCCGCCCATGAAGTGTCCTGATTGGTACCTTTTGTTGTCATAGCGAAGGAGGAAAGGGCTGCCCATAGAGGTGGAGCCGCCACTTCATCCCGTGACTTATTCCATTATTTTGTTGTTCATATGCTATTAGATTATGTTGTGTACTCTGATTGGGAACTTGTTCGTTAATATGCTAGTGTACGAGGGTAAAGTGAGGAGTAATCATCAAGAGTGTGGTACACTCTTAAATTCGGGCAACAGTATGTAGTAGTTGACGTTGGTATCCCATGGTGCCGACCTAACCCTCGAACGTGATTAGAGTTTTATACTCTTATTGTGACCCACTAAGACCTTTTGACCTTGTGACGTAGGTATGTGTAACCGAGCATGCTAGCTCGTGGATTTCTTAACCTTTTAGTTTGGCAACTCATGCTATATCCGGTAACATTGTTATACACGATAGAGTCTGTATGACACGAGTGACCTTTAGTGTAGCGCCATTTATTCGAACTTATTCCTTGAATGATGGGGATGTCGATGAAGAACTGAGTTGATCGCAAGAATCCTGTGATTATTAGTTAAGAGTATGAATTGGGAGCAAGATGGGCATAACCCTTAGGTGTTTACAATCATGTAATGGACGTTGAAGGACTAGTTTGTAACATGTAAGGATAAGTAGGTGAAGGTTGTGAGAACCTTGTAAATGTGAGTTGGGAACAAAACTGTTAATTGAGGATGTACATTTAAGTTTAAATTGTGGTGGTGCACAAAGTAAAGGGAAGGAATAGAGTGTGTAGTGGAAGCATGTACCATCGGAGATTAGTAGAATAATGACAGGTTAAGACCCATATGATTCCTTGAAATGTTATAAGCCTTGTATTGGCCTCGTGTGACTTACGAAAGTGTATTTGGAGTTAAGCACAATAAAAGGTAATAGTAGATTGTTATAGTTAATGGATTGATGATGTTGCGATTGATAAGGTGTAACAGGTTGATCACGATCATAAGTACTTGGAAACGATTAAGATCATGTGGGACGTGGATTCGTGCATTCTTGAGAAGGACGTTTTGAGAAAATGTTTACTTGCGCATGCGTGATGATTTGATATTTGGGTAAATCTAGAGGTTGAGGAGCCTCGTAGGATCACGTGAGTGAATGGTGTGATAATTGTGAGTGATAAACTTATAGCGTTTCAATGAAGGAATCGAACGTAATAAGGGATAGAGGAATTGTGATTGTACCCTTGAGAAAGTTGTGTCGGGTGTTAATTGCCTGCATAAAGGTTGTCTAAATTCCAAGAATAACCAAGACAGGTGGGAACACCCTTAGGCTCTTGTAGTGAACTTATACGGATATCGCGAATGACAACTTAGTGTGTTAAGCAAAGGAGTGAATGTATTAAAGACTAGTGAATTGGTAGCAACGTTACTTGAGGTATAGATCAAATTACAGTGATACGTCACTTCCAATTGGTTGATAAACCTACTATTGCATGTGAGCTGAGGATGAATTCTTATGGAAACGTTCGATGATGGGTTAGTAGCATCGTTTCATCTTACGTTACCATAGTGACCATTGCCTTTTTTGCGAGTCCACCTTTGTACCTAGAACTACCGTAGAGGGGAGTGATGTATAAATTCAACTTGGTAGCATTTCTTATGCAAACCCTTATGAACCATCGAGAATGGAATGACATGTTAGATATAGTACTCGCGAGTAAGCTTAACCCTATGTCACGAGAGATCGGTACACGATTCTATTCCCGTTTTCACATCTTAATTTGTATCACACCATTATTAGCCTCTGCATATTTGAAGGTTTACCCCTTTTCACGTTCTTGGCTAATTAAGTATAGTGATCAGACCACTAGATTGTCGAGGGTAATGCACGACTTGGCGTGGTAGTACGTTGTCCCTTGGTTGAGCGTGATCATGTAACAGGGAAGGGTGGATTATGGAAACTAGTTGGATCATAAGAAAAGTTGCCTTGGGATTAATGCACTAGACCAGACTCGTTGAGTTTAGAATCAACTTTTGGTGTCATAGAATCAGTGTAAGAGTTAATAAGAATATGTCCCACCTTCTTTAGTACACCGGTAGAAATTCGAGGGCGAATTCTTTTTAAGGGGTGGAGGACGTAAGACCCCGATGAACCCAACATTCTTAGTATCGTCATATTCATTCCTCGTGTGATTATCTTAGGATTGAGAATCCTTAATGTTCCTTTAATTTGTCCATAATCCTAGTGATGAGCCTAACAAGTTGAACCTTACCGCAGTTGTGAGGACTAGTACTTATTTCCTTCTCATTTAACCCATAGTCACTTCGTATCGGCTTGGGAGACCTTGTATTGTGGTGAGTGGACTTACGTGATTAGATCGGGAGAGATGTCATTCTTTTTAGCGTGTCGTGATGAGACTCGACATATGTTGGACTTGTGGTTTGTACGTGGGAACTGTGTAATGGTTCTCGACATTGTTTAAAGGTTAGTATATGTTGCATTCCCTCTTTGGTTAGTTGATCTGGCCTTGGCTTAAAATCGTTCGCAAATGACTAGCGCATTTCTTCTTGACGTTAACTCGTAAGCCGAGTTGTTTTGAGCACCGCTTCACGTGATTACCTTCATGTATGATTGAGACTTATGTTCTCTATCCTTCGTGCATCAATACGGGATGATTCAGGTGAGTTTTGGGTGTGTCTTGACCATGATTGGATGATAGGATCAACCTAGGATCATTTCGGGACATTTTGGGATCAAACATAGACATCTTTTTGAAATTTCAACATTCTGGAAGAAGGGTGGCCGCCCAGGCGGCCGCTCAAGTGACAGATCAAGAGAGGTCGCGCGACCCGATGCCCTGTTTTCGTTTTGTTCGTTCTCTCTCATTTTTTAACATTTTTGAGTGATTTAAAATGCCCAAACAAGCCGGGAATTGGACCTATCACTTACCCATAGAATAAATAAAAAAAAACAACCCTCTCTCCCTCATATTTCATCCACAAACCAGATTAGAGAGAGAGAGTGTGTAGAGAAAGAGAAGAGAGAGAGTAGAGAATGAAATCGCGATATCTTGAGCATCCGATGTCGGAATGACGATCCGTCTTCACCGTAGTGTAGAGGGAAAAGAGGGGAACATTTTTAGCCAAAGAAATCATCCGATCTATTGGTATATCACGAAACCCATCTCATCTCCCACCTTTTAGAGAGAGAAAGTGAAGTTTGAAGAGAGTAAAGCTTGATTCGAGGCTAGATCGGGCATTTGTTCGACGTTTGGACTCCATAGTGGTGTAGATAACATTGAGGAGAGTATTTTCAACTTGAGTCAACTTTGTTTCCTTGGTGATTTGCGGTATTTAGTAGGTTACTACTCTTTATTCTTGTATTAGCAACTATTCATGCCATAGAACTCACATTCCATGTCGATATGTGGATAATTGTGATATTTGATGAATATAATGAGATGATATTATGAGGGTGTGTGTTAGATGATATTGGTACATCTCATCTACTTGTTTAGTAACTGAAATTATTGTGATACATGCTACAATGGAGTTTAAATCAAAGTAGTATTGTAAAATGTTCATTACAAGAATGTGACTCATGTCTCTACATGTGTAGTAGCTAAAGGAATATGAGCATAATGTTGCATACATGAAATATGTGTTGGTTACTAAATAATAATTTTACTTGATACTCTACATAGATTGAAATTGGACATGAGACATGTGAAAATGGTCAAATGGTTTAGTTCCTTGATTTTGAAAATTGTGGTAGAGTATCTCTACGAATATTGAACATGTGTATAAGAGTAAAAGAATTGGTTCCATGATATTGAACATGATGGTATGATGAAATGGTTAGTTCCTTGGTATTGAAATGGATCGAGTACCCTGTTGAAATAATGAACATTGTGGACTTGTAATGATGAGTAAAAGGAACTAATCTAGGGGGTCGTAGCATCACCGGCGTTTCATGAGGGCGGAGAGTTAGTGAAACGTCGTAGTTGAGTTACGATCCGACCTTTCCCCCGCTACTGGCCACAGTGGGGCTTGGCGCATCTCTTGCTAACCGAGATGTGACCGGACCGATTGACTTCCCAGGTCGTAGGGGACTGGCTCATGATGGTCCAGTGCGCGCGCTCTATTGGTAAAAGACCCGGGTATTGTTTATATGATGGCGTAATAAGGATGGTTGTTGGTCGGAGGTGTACCTCGACCCCGTATTCTTGATGAAAGGTAATGAAACATGATGATGAGTTATAAATTGTTGTTTATACCGTATGTCATTGCATTATTAAAGATTAATCCATGATTTATGTTTCATATCGCCATGTCATGAAAGCTGCATAAGTAATAACTTACTGGGTCTTCGACTCACCCCCTTCCACATTGTTTTTCCCCCCCCCCTTAGTTCGCAGGTACATGAATAGTAGCAGGCGGTGAGGCTGACAAGGTGTTTGTACGTGGTAGTTGGGTATTGTGGCTCGTTAGTAACCCTTTTAGTATTTACCTGTACTTGGATTTGAACGGTTGTAAGATGTTATAATTCTACTTTTGGACTTGTATCATTATATAGTTAGTTGTGGTATTTGGTTCCGACACGTGTTGTCGAGGTACTTGGAATGGTTAAGACTGGGTTTTGTATATTTGTATATTTTGTATGTGATGGTTGAGGTTGTGTGCCAGTTTGATTATATGGTGGACACCGAGTAGTGTAGCTCGGTGATGTAATTGTGTATGGTAGTTGTATTGTGGTTCTCCGGCTTGTGTTTTAGCCGTCGAGGTGGTTATATAAGTTGTGGTGGTTGATGATTTTTGTAAATTGGGGTTTTAAAGAGCTGGCTAGCTCATTATATTACAGGATTGTATTTGTGATATGAAGGTTTAATGTCCTAATTTGGGGCTCCATGTAGTGAGTCCGGGTTGGGGAGTTACATGTAATGTTATCATTGATATACAATTCACGTAAGTCACGTAACACCTTGATGTTCACATAAGTGCAATTTAAATGAACCACACCATAAAGGATATTATTTCTCTTTTTCTATCTTCGCGTTGCTCCTGCAATACACGAAATCAATAAATAACCATATCTCGATACCCATAAATGTAGTATCAACGTCACCGGTATCACTCTTCGGTTATTGACGTCCCCGGTATCACTCATCGGGTTCTCGGAATTACCCTTCGGGTTACTTAGCAAACCAAAGTCATGCGTATTGCTACAACAATGGGGCTACTTCTCAACTGTGGCCAACAGAGGAGGGCTGTGTGAACTCCGGTACGGCGACTTATAACGATTACAAAACAAATTCGTAAAGACTATAGGTCGTCCCACCTTGAATAAACAACAAATGCAGCTGGACTCAATGCAATGCACAATTAGATATTTACTCGTCATTCTCAACAAATCATCATGTGTTCTATTGAATCACATACCAAATCAACTCAATGTGCTTGTAAATACTAGACACACAAACAATCATGAAAGTAGGATGATTGTCTTACAATCAATCATCAAAGTAGGATGATTGTCCTATCTCATACTAGAACAATCACAACATGTCCGTAATCATTGAACATATAAATAAAACAAGACAATAGACAAAGTAGGCCTATTGTACAACTCATCAACGAAACAGTATCTGTGCTAGCTAGACACATACATAACCCCAACGTAAGGTAAGTCTACTCGTACTTACAACCATTAATTAAGGCGTAATAGATACGCTAAACTCAGGATCTCTAAGTATCCTATCATGACACAATATCGTTCATCTCATGCGCATCATAATATATCACATATTGTTATCGTCGTATACTCCAACTTATTCAACTTAATTCATAGTCAACTAATGTTTGACTAAGTCAACCAGGGTCAAAACTCTACTGAGTCATAAACCCATCAATTCGTCATTCTACTTCACAGAAAATTATTATACGTTATGTAGGGAATTATATTACCCATTACTCAACTCTGTAGAGTCAATTATACTCATTAATAATTTAATCACATTATTCGATGTTTGTTCATTATGTCCTATTCGACTCCGCCAGAGTCAGTCATGACTAGTATATAGTTCGTATAGTGTTAATATAAATATGTTATCTCATATTGATTCCGCTAGAGTCATAACCTATTTTTGAAACATCGGGACGAACTACAGTATCGTGCCTAATTAACAACGTTAATCACAATACCCATATTTGGTGTGTTTACCACCCATATAAATATCGCAAGTTCATCGCGAGTAACTTCTTACAAAATCCCAGTGAGTTACTAATACTCTATGTTTAACAATAACAACAATTGTAACTCAACAAGTCTCTAATTCTTGGAGACGAATAACAACGATACTTATTCAGCACTGCATAGTCGTACCGTTAAATTCACCAAATATTCCAAAAAAATCCAAATATTACAATTATTCCATATTAGAAACTAGACATCTGGTAATATATTTTACCACTTTGAATTACCTCATTTGGACTTATATTCATCAAGAATCAAGCATTTAAAGTTAGATATAATACCCAGAATTTCCAGCAACGGTTTTCTCGGCGCAGTGATAAAACACAACCTAAACGATGTACTTTCTGACCTCTAAAATTTATTAAAATTTACAGGATGTAAAACATATCCAAAATTCAAACAATTCCCATGGACAAAGATTGAGGCATGATGCAACCAGTTTATGCAACCTCCAATCCTTTTTCTATTCTGAATGTAATCGAAGAAGAAGAAGATCCTGGTCACTCTAATTTTGAAGCCCTCAATATTACTCTTACCACTGGACCAAGACAGAATCAATCTAAAAACTCTACTCCTCTTTCGGATAGGCTCACAAGATCAAAAGCCAAACAGGGTAACTTTTCTAATCAGTTTCCCCATGAATGTTAAGGCCCTTTTTTGGAATGCTCGTGGAGTAGGTAATGACCCAACAATTGCTCGTATTAAACAGCTTGTACGTATTCACAATATTTCTTTTATTGCTGTGTTTGAACCTATGCTTGCCCAGGACAAAGTTAACTTTATCACTCGTCGGTTGAAATTTCGGTTTAGCAGCTCAAACTCAACCAGTTCCATATGGGTTTTTGCTAAATCTTCTTTAACTTGCTCTATTGTCCAAGATTCAACCCAGCATCTCACTCTCCGTATTCAGCATTATAGCTGGTCTTTTACAGCTTTATTCTCTTGTGTCTATGCCAAATGCGATGCGGTGGATCGTCAGCAGCTTTGGACTGAATTAATTGATATTAGTTCTCATTACAGTGATACACCTTGGACTGTCGGAGGTGATTTCAATATTATAATGAGTCCTTCTGAAAAATCAGGTGGTAGTGGATGGGATAGAAATGGAGCTATGGACTTTCATGCATGCACTGCTGCTGCTGGATTAATGGATCTTGGATATTCTGGTCCAAAGTTCACTTGGTGGAATAAGAGAGAGGGCAACTCTACAATTCATCAACGTATTATTCGGGTGCTCTGTAACACTGCCTGGATGGACAAGTTTTCTGATTCTACAGTCATGCATCTAAATCGCACATGTTCTGATCACAGCCCTCTTCTCTTTAATTTTTCCAGCGGGCTGGGAACAAAAGCCTTGGCATTTCGATTCCTTAATGTTTGGACCTCTTACACTTCTTTTCTCGATGTGGTCCGAGTAGCATGGAACTCAAGCTCTGGTGGTCGTCCTATGTCTCTTTTTGCGGCCAAATTAAGAGCAACCAAACAAGCTCTCCGCAATTGGAATAAAGAAGTTTTTGGCAACATTTTTAATAGAGTCAAATTGGCAGAAGAGGATGTGTTAGAAAAGGAGTTATTGTTCGAACTTAATAATTTGGGGGATAATCGATCAGCTCTAATGTCTGCTCAAGCTACCTTAAAAAAGGCCCTAGCGACGGAGGAAGCCTTTTGGCGGCAAAAATCAAAAATCAAATGGTTTAAGGATGGAGATGGCAACACCAAATTATTTCACGCCTCGGTTCGTCAAGCTCAAAGGAAGCTTTATATTCATAATATTCGTAATTCGGAAGAGGTTTTACTTGACTGCGAAGCTAACATTAAGACAGGCATAGAGGAATACTTCCGAGATCAGCTTAAATCTGACTCTTCTCCTACCTCCATCAATCTTGATATGATTCCCTCTCTTATCTGCGACGACTAGAACCAAGATTTGATTGCTATGCCGTCTATTGAAGAGGTTTTTTTAGCAGTTTCAAATCTTAGTGGGGATAGTGCAGCTGGTCCGGATGGTTTTTCTGGCCATTTTTACACTCATTGCTGGGAAATTATCAAGGATGATCTTTACAAGGCAATTAGGGAATTTTTTTCTGGTTTTTCAATGCCTCGAGCATGGTCGAGCACTCGTATTGTCACTATTCCTAAGATTGACTCGCCTGAGTCGTTTAAAGATCTGCGGCCTATAAGTCTTTGCAACTTCTGCAACAAAATTCTCTCCAAAATTTTGGCATCCCGGCTTGCGAAAATTCTTCCCCACATTATCTCTCCGAACCAAAACGCGTTTACCAAAGGTAGGGTCATCTAAGATAATATCTTACTTGCTCAAGAAATGGTCACCTTTCTGGGAAAAAAGGTTAATGGCTCCAATATTGTTGTTAAGCTGGACATGGCAAAGGCTTTTGACAGGGTATCTTGGATTTTTCTCACTCAAGTTCTTCGCAAATTTGGATTTCATGAAGTTTTCATTGATCTTGTTTGGCGGTTGGTAGCTGAGAATTGGTTCTCGATTTTACTTAATGGTGAGTCAGTGGGTTTCTTTAATTCATCGAGAGGTCTTCGCCAAGGTGATCCATTATCGCCAAGTTTATTTATTATTGCTTCTGAAGTGCTAAGTCGCAGTCTAAACCAGTTGCATGCTCAGCATCCCAAAGTCAGCTACTCAACTATTAGTGGTTGTCCTATCATCTCTCATTTGGCGTTTGCAGATGACGTGATTATTTTTTGCAATGGTAGTCGAAGCTCCATTCAACGGCATGCTAATCTCCTAAGAGATTATGAATCTTTTTCAGGTTAGAGGGTTAATGTTCATAAAAGTAAAGTTTTCGTGGCTCCTTCCCTTTCTACTTCTAGGGCAGATCGTATTGCTATGGCCTGGGGCTATCAGTTGGTAACTCTTCCAATTACCTATCTCGGGTGTCCGATTTACTATGGCCGTAAACAGAAATCTATATTTGCCTCTCTGGTCCTCAAACTTCAATCTAAGGTGGCTTCTTGGATGGGTTCATTTCTTAATTCAGCGGGTAAAGTTACTCTGATTAATCATGTTCTTCATTCCATGACTGCTTACCTCTTGGCATCAATTGAACCTCCTGTATCGATTATTAATCTGTTGGAGCGGTCCTTTGCAAATTTCTTTAGGGGATCTTTTGAAGGCAGAATCAAATCTCATTGGGTTTCTTGGCGTACTTGTTGCAAGCCTAAATCTCAAGGTGGTCTTGGTATTTGCTCTGTCTACAACCTTACCCAAGCCTATTCGATTAAATTATGGTGGCGCTTCCGTACTCAACCCAATCTTTGGACCAACTTTCTGCGCGCTCGCTATTGCAATCTCTCCCATGACACGCAAGCGCCAGCGAGAGGCTCCCATATTTGGCATCGTTTAAAGAAGATTCAATCCATCGCAGAGCCTAATATCTCCTGGATTATTGGTAAAGGAAATTGTTCAATCTGGTTTGATTCTTGGGTTCCCGGCCAGCTTATTGCTAGACCCCCTGATTGTCATCTCCAGCAGGTGAAAGAATTATTTGATCCCTTGGGAAACTTACTCCCCACAGCCATGTCTATCCTACCTCCAGCTGCGGTCTCCATGATTCACTCTCAGTGCATCAGACCTTCTGACGAGCAGGACTCTCCAATCTGGACCACCACGACTTCAGGAAAATTCTCCATAGCTGCTGCCATTTCTCATATCGGTGCTGGAGCTGCGTCTTCTTTGTCCTCCAATTTCATGTGGCACAAGCTTCTCCCAACACATATAGGAATCTTTTTATGGAGATTATTTCGTAATGGTTTGCCTACGGATGAAGCTCTTGGCAAGAAAGGAATCCAGTTGGCCTCAAAATGCTGCTGCTGTGCTCAACCAGAATATGAATCTTCTCACCATCTTTTCATCGCCAGCGATCTAGCAAGAATTGCTTGGGATTACTTCCATATCTCTCAAGACCTTCCTGTGGCTGGCAACTCCATTCGTCAAAGATGCATGTCCGGTTGGTATTCCTCTAAGTCCATTGCTCACACTATTCTCCCTCCTATTATTCTTTGGAACATATGGAAATTTCGCAACTCTAAACTGTATGATGGCTTAGCTCAATCTCATCATGCTCTCATCTTTGCTATCGATCGAGATTTAACTTACTCTTTAAGAGCAGGCAACTATATTGGGGTGCGCACTTATAATGGAATTTCCTATTCTTTTGCCTTGAAGAAAACTGTTTCCATTAGAGCTGTTAGATGGGAGAAACCGATTGAAGGCACCCATAAGTTCAACACGGATGGAGCTAGTCGAGGAAACCCAGGTCCTAGCGGTGGTGGGGGTATTATCAGGGACTCATCTGGGAATATTATTTATGCTTTCTCTGCTTTCTATGGTTATGCTTCTAATTTTGAAGCCGAGATGAAAGCTCTTTTCCAAGGCACTTGTTGGATGTATGAGAAAGGCCTCCGAGACGCTATAATTGAACTGGATTCTAAATCAATCTGTCATTGGATCAATAATCGTCATGCTCCTCCGTGGAAATTGGCATACTATGTTCGTGCTATTTTGCGCATGAAGTCCGAGTTAAAATTTTCTTTTCGCCATTGCTTTAGGGAAGCTAACTTTGTAGCTGACGGCCTTGCCAATTTAGCGATTGACACTTGTTCGGATAAAGATTTCAATACCCTTGCTGATCTTCCTCGTTCCATTAAAGGTGAGATCAAGTTGGACTCTCAGTCAGTAGCGAGAATCCGTAGTTCCTAACTAGTGTGGTTGTTTTTTTTCTTTTTTCTTTTTTCTTAGTTGAATAGGATTTTCTCTCTGTATTTCCTTTTGATGTAAGGTTTGCTTAGTTGCTTTGAGTCTTCTCTCTGTATTTCCTTTTCGAGGTAAGGCTCCTCCGTCCTCCCTCTTATAAGGGCAAGGCTGGTTGTCCCCCTCAAGTTTGTATTTATTTTTCTATCAATAAAATTTAGCAGGGTGCCGCCCCTGTTTCCCTAAAAAAAAAAAAGATTTGTCCCAGAAAATTCAGCAATAAGGCCTAAAACAGTGACAATACTTGCTTCAAAAATTATGTATTTGGTTTCACAACATCATCCATTCTTTCCCCAATTATTCTCCCAACTCAAGTCAACAACTTAGTATGACATAATATCATTTGAAGCAACTAATTCTATATTTTTCAAGAAATTAACACAAAGATGAACAACTAACACATCCTACATGCTTTACTCTTCCATTTTAACTCATAAAACACACAAAACACTATAGTTACTTACCTCTTGATGAATTCAACCCAAGAAAACCAACATGCAATCAGTGGATAATGTTCCTCTAATTAAGACCTTCACAACGGTGAAGACGGATCATCAATTGGATGGTTGGATCATGCAGAGATGAAGAAACACACATTAATCTTACCTTTTTTTCACCTACTCTCTCTCAAGCTCTAATGGTGGAAGGAGATAGAATGGAGAGTGTGTTGGGGCCTCTCTTGTGGTCTAAGGGAGTAAAATGGCTGGTCAAATTCGTGGCCCACTTCATTCAAAGCAAATGGGTCAAATAGTCAACTTGTCTACTAATTAAAACATTGGTCAATTGTTAGCATAAAATTCTGTAATTTTGGGTCAACTTTAAAGACATGCCTAGGATGATTCACAAGTCCAAAAATTGTAAATAAGGTGTCTTTGGAAAGCTCTTTAAATCTAGTTTACACAAAATCAAACGGTTTTCAAATTCTAGTTTTCTACACCAATCTATGGACAAATTACTACAAGGTGTTCGGATGGGCAGAATTCTGAGTTTAAACATGTATCCATGCTTTTGTGTTTATCTTTTTCTATCTTAAGGTAAAAACAAAATGTTTACTAAGTATTCCCAAATAATCCTAACCCCCAATCAAGTTTAAAACATTTTGAAACTCAATCGAAACAACACATAACAAAGCTAGAAGTGCAATGCATTATAACAACGAATGTTTACAAGGATTAAATCAAACTTTTAAAGCATAACTAAGTTAACAACACGTGCAGCTATGAAGTGCAACAAAAAATCAAGGCATGAATCCATTAATATGTTATTCAAGTAAATATGACAAACAAGTCTAACATGATAACCACACATTAAGATGACGTATCATACAAAGAAGGACCCAAGGTATTGCAAATAGGGTCGGGGTCTTACATCCTCTTCCCCATAAAAGAATTCGTCCGCGAATTCATGGCGAGACTAAGTACCGTCTCTAGTCAAGTTCAAATCTATAGCACGTATCGTAGATTCGTGCTAACTCGTCTCTACGCTGAAATGAAACATGTTGGGTTATTCAATCAAAGGTAAACTTACTAACGGAACGTTCTCAACACTTTCAATCAAACACATCTATCATGTACATAGGGTTCTAAAGACAACCACCTCACTAAGCCATTCGGCACACACGCAAGGTGGCACGATCTATTCATATCATAAAAATCAATAAAACAAGACTAAATTAACGTTGTGTATCCTGTCTACAACATATACTAGACCACAATAATAACCAAATGCTCACCCACTAGGGTGACAATTATAACACCATAATCTTTAAGTTCGGGTAGATATACAACACATGTGACAACAAACAAGTCACAAATCGCTAATCATAAGCCTATCACTGTTCATCTTCAACCGAGCATGATGGCTTATACAAACATCGATACATATCAAACCATTTCATAAGAAGTGAAACACAATTCACACAAATGCACAAACATTTCTAAGTGCATCAATTCTGTTTACTTGTCCATTTCATTTGGTTATAAGGTTAGACAATTTCTATCTATTATTCTATCAACTTGGTCTCGACGAATATCTCTTGACAACCAAATCAGGGGCCCTTTTGATGTAGCTTCAAAAGCTTCCGTCGCAGGGCGTTTGGGACAGATGATTACAAATATGCCCTTAAGAATCGGTCTCATGCACATAAGTGTCAAATACAAGCTAATGTACTTAATTGTAACATATATCTCTAGTATATACAAGTTTCACATTCCATGATGTGATATGCAAGAATGAGGTGTCTAAATTAGCACGAACTCCTAATATCACACTATATGGACTCGTGACCCAAAATCTCGGGTCTTCCACATCTATCCTCTCTAACGATTAATATTCACAAGCCTAAGACGTTTCCTTGAAGCGTCCCAGCTATACATCTCTACGATTAACAAGACCACCTAAGTTAGTCAAATCATAATACTAAACCTTCTAAGAGACTTAAACTACTCGTCAATATTCTAGCGAGGACCTAAAGTGCACTCACTAATCTCCACAAGAGAAATAATGGACTACAAATCATTAGTCTCTGCTCCCGCGAGCGTAAGAATTCAACTAATCCAGTCCTACATGGACTATCTCCACAACTTACCAACATCCAAGATACAACCAAACATAAACACTCGATGTTAATCGCTCAACCCAATACCCAAATCACCTAAGCCGAGGATCATATCCTGGCGAATAGCTAACTTAAGCTCTGATACCAACTGTGACGACCCGGGTTTGAGATCCGATGTTGAACTCCAACTCGGTGCGCCAAACTAAAAGAAACAACAAAAGTCTACAGAAGTGAACAACCTACACAAGCTTAAAACCAAAACTATGCAGCGGAATACTAGATACAATGTGAGTTTCAACAACTCGAATAACAAAAAAACACAACTAAAATAAACCTTAACGGCCAAACATACGCCGGAGAACAATTCTAAGATAAACCCAACAATGAAAACCTCGACGGCTAAATACACAAGCCGGAGAAACAACAATACTAAAACACCACGAGTCAGTAATCTAAAATTAAAAAGTACAACGACCGGCACGACCTCACAAGTCGGCATCAAAATACAAACTTAAAGAATACAAATAATTCTACCCAACACACTAAGTTTACATAACTTAGTTGAACCCACGATCTTACATTACAAGAAATTATATGATATAACCATATAAATATACCTTACAAATCTCCAAGTCTCAAGTGCTCTCAGTACGCCGAAACTCATAACCTGCAAACTAAGGAAGTTGTTGGGTGAGTCTAAAAGACCCCGTAAGCCACTATAATGTATTGTGTGCTATGAGTATGAATGTAACAGTAAACCAAGGCTCTAATGCAACTACATGACATGACATAATGCTCAAGCGATAATAGTAACATGGTAATAACATTTATATACCACAACTGAACATGTAATGTCATCATTGATAAACAATTCACGTAAGTCATATAGCACGTTGATGTTCACATAAGTGCAACTTAAATGAACCACAACATAAAGGATATTATTTCTCTTTTTTCATCTTCGCGTTACTCCTGCAATACACAAAATCAACAAATAACCATATCTCGATACCCATAAATGCAGTATCAACGTCACCGGTATCACTCTTCGGTTATTGACGTCCCCAGTATCACTCATCGAGTTTCTGGAATTACTCTTCGGGTTACTTAGCAAACCAAAGTCATGCGTATTGCTACAACAATGGGGCTACTTCTCAACTGTGGCCAACAGAGAAAGGGTGTGTGAACTCCGGTGCGACGACTTATAGCGATTACAAAATGAATTCTAAAGACTATAGGTCGTCCCACCTCGAATAAATATAACAAATGCCAGCTGGACTCAATGCAATGCACAATTAGATATTTACTCGTCATTCTCAACAAATCATCATGTGTTCTATTGAATCACATGCCAAATCAGCTCAATATGCTTGTAAATACTAGACACACAATCAATCATAAAAGTAGGATGATTGTCCTACAATCAATCATCAAAGTAGGATGATTGTCCTATCTCATACTAGAACAATCACAACATGTCCGTAATCATTGAACATATAAACAAAACAAGACAATAGACAAAGTAGGCCTATTGTACAACTCATCAACCAATCAGTATCTGTGCTAGCTAGACACATACATAACCCCAACTTAAGGTAAGTCTACTCTTACTTACAACCATTAATTAAGGCCTAATAGTTACACTAAAGTAAGGATCTCTAAGTATCCTATCATCACACAATATCGTTCATCTCATGCGCATCATAATATATCACATATTGTTATCGTCGTATACTTCAACATATTCAACTTAACTCATAGTCAACTAATGTTTGACTAAGTCAACCAGGGTCAAAACTCTACTGAATCATAAACCTATCAATTCGTCATTCCACTTCACAGAAAATTATTATACGTTATGTAGGGAATTATATTACCCATTACTCAACTCCGTAGAGTCAATTATACTCATTAATAATTTAATCACATTATTCGACGTTTGTTCATTATGTCCTATTCGACTCCGCCAGAGTCAGGCATGACTAGTATATAGTTCGTATAGTGTTAGTATAAATATATTATCTCATATCGATTCCGCTAGAGTCAAAACTTATTTTTGAAACTTCAGGACGAACTACAGTATCGTCCCTAATTAACAACATTAATCATAATACCCATATTTGGTGTGTTTACCACCCATATAAATCTCGCAAGTTCATCACGAGTAACTTCTTACAAAATCCCAGTGAGTTACTAATACTCTATGAAGCCGTTTGGTAGTTAGAAATAAGGCCGGATAAGATTAATAAGCCGAATAGTCGGATGTTTGGTACATAATAAGCGGTAGGGACTAATAGCACGAGTTATTCGGATAAAGTCATTATCCCCTCACTAATAATACCAAGGGAGAGGGTAGTATTATTAGCGCCCTCACTAAAAAAAAATATGTCACTAATATTTTTAATTCAAAAACTACCCCCGATTTATAACTGAGGATTAATAGCGAGGACGCTAATAGCACCGGGATTAATAATATTGCTTATCCCTGCCAAACTACCAAACAAGCCCAATGTTTAACAATAACAACAATTGCAACTCAACGAGTCTCTAATTCTTGGATACTAATATCAATGATACTTATTCAGCAGTGCATAGTCGTACCGTTAAATTCACCAAATATTTTTAAAAAATCCAAATATTATAATTATTCCATATTTAAGAACTAGACATCTGGAACTATATTTTACCACTTTAAATTACCTCATTTGGACTTATATTCATTAAGAATCAGCCACTTAAAGTTAGATCTAATACCCAGAATTTCCAGCAACAGTTTACTCGGCGCAGCGATAAAACACAACCTAAACGAGGTACTTTTCGACCACTAAAATTTATGAAAATTTACAGGATGCTACATAACATATGAATGTAAAATATATCCATTCAGACAATTCCCATGGACGGATTTGTCCCAGAAAATTTAGCAATAAGGCCTAACACTACTAGAAACACGCTAATTACTGTCGAAAGATTTACTGTCAGAATTGTCCGATAGTATTTACTGTCGAATTTATTGAATTTACTGTCGGATTTCTGACAGTAATTTTAAATTATCTGGCAGATAATAATTACTTTCGGAATTTGTCCGACAGTAAATACACCGACAGTAATAGAGGAATATTCTTCGAATATTCCCTTTTCATCCGACAGTATTTACTGTCGGATTCATCCGACAGTAATACGGGAATATTCTTGAATATTCCCTTTGAAAGTCTCAGAAAATTGTGATCAGTATTACTGTCGGAGATCCGACAGTTTACTGTCGGACATTACTGTCGGAGCTCCGACAGTAATATTGAAATAAAACCCAAATCGAACAGCTTCTCCCCCCATTTCGCGAACAGTCTCTCTTCTCTCTCTCCCTCTAGATCTCAGAAACTCTCTCACCCTCCAGCCACCGCCACCACGCTGCTCCTCCGGTCACTGCCATCGCCACTCCACCGCCTCCGGCCACGAAAACGATCCCCTACCTCCACCATCGCCGCCCCCTCAAATCTCTCCCCCCTCTCTCTCTCCATCTCTGTCTACTACCGCCACCATCGCCTCCGCCACCTTCCTGCCGTAGGTAAGGTTTTATTTTTATTTTTATTTTTTTGATTTTATTTTTTGAGTAATGCTTTAATTTAATGTAATTTTTTTTTTGTTGTTTTCCATCACAGAATCACCGCCACCACTGCTTAGAAGGTTAGATTTATAACTTTTCTGTATTTTAATTTCTGTAATTTCTATATTTTAATTTCTGTATTTTAATTTCTGTAAATTCTGTGTAACTTTTCTGTATTTTATTTTTTGAGTAATTTCTGTATTTTAATTTCTGTAATTTTTTTATTCAGTTTTAGTAATTTTTATAATTTATAATTTTCTATTTTTGTAAATATGATGCAATTTTCTAAGTATTTGGTTGTATATGTGAATTTTTAGATATGTTATATTTGTAATATTTGTTAATCAGCTAGGTTTAATTAATTTTATAAAAATTTTAAAATTGGAGACATGTTATATTTGTAATTTTTTTTAATTTTGTTGTATTTTTTTCAATTAAATCTGTTTTATTTTTCTTTCAAATATGTGTCATATTTGTATGCTATTTGTAATTAATTGATGCATGTCTAAGTGTTATGTCATCATAAATATTTTTTTAAGTATTAGTTTTGAATATGCTATGTTGATATCAATTGTTGTATATCATGCTAAATATGCTTAATGGCCTCCTTACTACCTAGTTAGTTAGTGAGTTAGTTAGTTAAATCGACTTTGCTTGACTCTAGTTGATGTAGGGTTTAGGGTTTAGTAGAGATGTTAAACGGGCTATCCCTAGCGGTTTCGGGCTAGCTCTAGCGGGCCATGGCCCTAACGGGCTTCAGGCTAAACGGTTCAATATTTTTGGGCCACTGAAATTACGAACCTAACTCTAACCCTAGCGGGCTTCGGGCTAAACGGGCTACTAACGGCCCACGAATAAAAAAATTAGAAACATCACAACTCTTAAAAAAATTTGAACCCTAACCCTGTTTTTTCTGTTTAAACGATCCAACGCCATTAACACTAAACTCTCAATAATAGTTTAAGTGATTTCGTGTCCCATGATTTCAGCGTGTGTGTGTACATGTATGTCTATTCTAAACCCTAAACCATATCTAAACCCTAAACACTATCTAAATCGGTATCTATCATCATATTCTCGTCAACCCATCTCTAAAGCTGGGAGATCCTTCAATTGAAGTACCTCTTTCATTCGCCGTCGAGCAATTGCTTGATAAAATTATTGTACGTCGTCATTTATCTCTGCCGCCGAATTAAGATTATTTAAGAAGAGGAATTCTTGAAAGCATCCAAGGACAACGTAGTTTTTTAAAAGAGGAATTCTTTATGTCGTTGATAGCTGTCTGTCCTTTCATTGATGCCTACAAATATTGCTCGTGAAGAACTATCAGCACTTGAGAGTTTGCTCAAAAGGGTTGAAAACTATCCTTATGGTGGAGATGCTACTAAGTTTTGTTAAAGCTTAGTCTTAACTCCAATATAAGGATACTTTGCAATCCTTTTTGACCTCACTCCCAAGTGCTGATTACTCTTCTTCACGAGCAATATTTGTAGGCTTCAATGAAGGATGGACAGCTATCAACGATATCAAGAATTCCTCTTTTAAAAAACTACGTTGTCCTTGGATGCTTTCAAGAATTTCTCTTTTTAAATAATCTTAATTCGGCGGCAGAGATAAATGACGACGTACAATAATTTTATCAAGCAATTGCTCGACGGCGAATGAAAGAGGTACCTCAATTGAAGGATCTCCCAGCTTTAGAGATGGGTTGACAAGAATATGATGATAGATACCGATTTAGATAGTGTTTAGGGTTTAGATATGGTTTAGGGTTTAGAATAGACATACATGTACACACACATGCTGAAATAATGGGACACGAAATCACTTAAACTATTATTGAGAGTGATGAATTATGATTACTTAATAGTGTATTCGATCTCATACTAATCATTTGTTGCTTAATAGGAGTGATGTCGACTGATGATCGCAGTTAGATGTATAATCAGAGGTTGCCAAATCGTAATGGTATTACAGATGAGTTTATTAGAGGTTTGAAGAGTTTTATCAAATTTGCTCCAGCGAACCCCAAATACATGAGTGGTAACAACATTAGGTATCCATGTAATGGCTGCAAAAATTGAAAGTACTTCCCTTCGATGATTGTTGAGAAACACCTTCTCCAACACAGGTTTCAAGTTAGGTACAAGCGGTGGGTAGCTCACGGTGAGCAAATTAGAGTATTGATTAGGCCGGAAAGTAACCAGCAGAGGAATCCTGTACCTGAACCTGAACCAGTAAATACGAGTGTGAACGATGAACTAGTTCGTGGTATGAAAGATATGGTTAGGGATGTTGCTGGTGCTCATTTTGACTGGTCAGAGAACGCACGTAGAAGGAGCCAAATCCTACAGCTAATAAGTTCATTAATGCTATGGAGTTTGTAAGGGAGAAGCTGTATCTTGGCTCTGAGCAGACCGTTTTAGAGACTGTGGCTGAGTTCCTAAACATCAAGTCAGATTGCAATATTAGTCAATCTAGTTTCGATCGTCTCATGAAAGCACTGAAAAAAGCTTTGCCGAAAGGGAATAAGATGCCAGAGAACTTCTATCAGACAAAGAAGATGGTTGGGCATATTGGGTTGAAATATGAGAAGATTGATGCATGCAATAATGATTGCATGCTTTTCTACAAGGAAGATTCAAACTTGAAAGAATGTTCCGTGTATGGCCAGGATAGATATAAGCCGAAACGGAGGGGCAGTTCGAAATGCAAAAAGAATGAACCTTATAAGCAGTTGCGTTACCTGCCTTTGACTCTGAGATTGCAATGCCTCTACGCGTCTAAAGCTAATTCAAAAGCTATGCGTTGGCACAAGGAAAGCCCGCGCGAGGATGGCGTGTTGACTCATCCGTCAGACGGCTTGGCTTGGAAACAATTTGATGCAACCCATCCTAACTTTGCTGCCGAAGCTAGAAATATAAGGTTGTGCATATGCGCAGATGGTTTTACTCCTTTCGGGCCTGGGGCGAAGTCCTACTTTTGTTGGCTGGTTATAGCGACCGTCTACAATCTTCCACCGTGGTTGTGTATGAGTGATCCTTACATGTTCTTGTCACTCTTCATACCTGGACCGACTAGCCCTGGCAAGAATATTGATGTTTATGTCCGCCCTTTGATTAACGAGTTGAAAATGCTCTGGGAAGACAGAGTAGAAACATGGGATGCATTCAAAGAAAAAAATTTTAAAATGAAAGTTGCGTTGATGTAGACGGTAAATGACTTCCCTGCCTATGGGATGTTATCGGGTTGGAGCACACACGGGAAGCTTGCATGTCCTATTTGTATAGATGACACTAAGTTGTTCACACTCGAGCACTCTCGTAAACCTTGTTGATTTAATTGTCATCGTCAATTTCTACCAGATGACCACCCATTTAGATCACAGAAGCAGCAATTCACTAAGAATAGGGTTAAGCGTCATGAGGCGTCTAGACGTTTGAGCGGTAAAGCTGTTTATGAAAAGGTATCTAAACTACAGAAGACCAGGTGGGGGAAGATGTTTGCAAAGGATAAACTACGAGATTTTGGTGTAAAGCATAATTGGACTAAGAAGAGTATATTTTGGGAGTTGCAATATTGGAAAGATAATTTGATACGCCATAACCTTGACGTCATGCACATTGAGAAGAATGTGTTTGACAATATTTTTAACACCATTATGGATTGGAGGGCCACTACCAAGGACACACCCAAAGCCCGAATGAGCATGAAAGACATATATAAGCGGCCTGCCTTGGAGCTAAAAGAGGTCAATGGTAAAACAGTGAAACCTGTTGCTCCATACGTGCTAACCAAGGATCAAAGACTTCTAGTGTTGAAGTGGTTGAAGGGATTGAGGCTTCCAGACGGTTACGCTTCTAACATCGGAAATTGTGTAAGTGTAGATGAAGGAAAGGTTCATAGTTTGAAGAGTCATGATTGTCACGTGTTACTGAACAGGTTACTTCCTATTGCGCTTAGAGACTTATTGCCCGACAATATATGGATTGCGTTAACCGAGCTGAGTGAGTCATTCAAAGCATTATCATCTAGCACTCTGCGGGTTGATGACATGAGAAGACTCGAAGAAAGCATTTTCGTGACGATTTGCAAACTTGAGAAGATCTTTCTTCCGTCTTTTTTTTATTCTATGAAGCATTTACCGGTCCACTTGGCATATGAAGCTAGGGTTGGGGGTCCAGTTCAATAAAGATGGATGTATCCATTTGAGAGGTAATTACTCGTCTCATAATAATTGTTTTTCCTCTATAACATACTTAAAAGTCGGTTATAACTTGTGTAACATTTATTTATCCTGTCATGCATCTGCAATTAGGTATCTCGGTCATTTGAAAAGGAAGATGAGAAACAGGGCAAAGGTTGAGGCCTCAATATGCGAGGCTATTATTATAGAGGAAATTGTTGCCTTTGCCGCGCAATATTTTCATCCCGATATTGAATCGAGATTGACTAGGGTTGGGCACAATTATGATGGTGGAGAGCCCGATGCCAATGGAGACATCTCATTATTTAATGCTCCGGGTCGGCCACTCGGTAAACCTGTTAAGACTCGAATGCTAAGCAATAAGGAGTATGACGCTGCGAGACTCTATATACTCCTTAATTGTGCTGAGGTTGAGGAATATCTCAAGTAAGTTAATTATCAATTTCATTTAATTTTAGATAGTCGTTCGATTCAAATTAAAGTTGCAACATGCATAAATAACTCGTATAAACTCTAAACCTAATGCAGTATGTTCGAAGATCAAGCCGGAGATGATATATCTGACGAATTGCGAGAAATCAGGATAGAGAAAGAGTTTCTGTCGTGGTTACGCAAATATGTAAATATCATTTCCTGGCTCGATTTATATGTAGACATTTTATATATGCATCCAAACGGTATAATATCTCAATCATTTAAAAATGCCTATTATGAATTACTTTCTAGGTTTTGGAACATCCTAATGACCCAAAAGTCGCGAGATTATCTCATATATCTGTAAATCTGTTGATGAGAGTTACTTTATACAACAGATATTATGTGAATGACTATGTCTTCCATACTAAGGAATACGGGGAGGGAAAATAAACCGCTAACAGCGGTGTCAATCTTAAAGGCAACGTTGACTATTATGGTGTCCTTAAAGAAGTCATCGAGTTACGATATCTCGGGAGGAAAAATATAGTCATATTCAATTGTGAATGGCGAGACGCTGTATGAGGTATAAAAAAGCACGACTCGTTTGACCTAATCGATGTGAAGCAGACGTCTAGACATGCGGGTGATGATGTGTTCATCTTAACATCACAAGCACAACAAGTATACATGACACCATACCCTTATCAGCGAGCTGATGAGAGGGGATGGTGGGCTGTTTGGAAGACTAAGGCTAGAAGCACGATTGATATAACATATCGGTCTGACGACATAACTACAGAATCGTCATTAGAAGGATGTTATCAAGAAGATAAAATGCCCGTGCCTCCCATTGTATCTTCCGATAGTCATCCAATGGATGAAATGCCCGTGCCTCCCTTGGGCCTAGAAATAGTATTACCCGTTGATTTGCCACCTCCTTCCCCGTATGAAGACGAAGTCCTAATTTATTGAAGGTGATGCAGAAGAAGACGACGAGGTAACAGAAGATGAAGATGATTGGATGTCCGAGGATGACGATGAAGAAGAACTTGAGTTTTGTAGTAGCGACTCAAACGCTGAGACTGAAGAATCTGAGAATGAAGAAAATGAAGACACTGAGAATGAAGACTCTGAGTAGTCTTGTGTACCGTTTAGGTTCTTTTATTTTTTGTTTAAAATTAAATGTCATGTGTAGAACACTATTTGTATGTTACTTGTTAACATGAAGAAGATTTATTTTAATTTATGTTACGTATTTTAACTTAATTGCCATCTAAACTTAGCGTTAATTTTTATCATTAATATATTAATTATATTTTTATCATATATAGACATGTCAGGACGAGCTGGTAGAGGTAGGGGTCGGACTGGTAAGGTCCGACTTCTACCTACTTGCATTACAGGTACACAGCCACCTGTACCTACAGGAAGAGCTGAGTCTCACTTTTCTCAGCCTGAGGATGCGCCCGACTCTCCCCACGATCCGATCAGCGGGGTTGGGTCATCATCTACCCCAGAGGTTGTTGATAGAGATGGTAGGATTATCCTTACCATCTCCGGCCTTAAGCAGTAAGTAATAATTTTACAGTTTTGTTAAATTTTTTAATGCTTCCTTGGTTAAATGTTAATTACATATTTGTGTAATATATTTGTTTAATATATATTTGACAGGTTTGCAGGCGGGTATCCCGATCCTGCTCGCTTTATTGGACGCATCCTACGTGCGATGAGGCACGAGGAGTACTGGCCACAGTACTCTAACGTGCCTATGGAGGTCCGAGACTCCTGGTGGGATGATTTTAGGATAAGATAAAATATGTTAAAGTTTAATAATTTAATACTTTCTATCAAAGTTTATAATTAATATGTTTAAATTGGTCAAACTTGCAACGGACTTATTGTTGGCCTGAGCACTCTGACGCCGAGGCGTACGAGGCATTTAGGTTGTTGTGCGGTAAGAAGTACCACGACTGGATCTACGCCATGAAGAAGGCGTGGAATGAGAAGAGGGCGAGGGCTCCAGGTTTCATCGATGATGTCTGGCGCCAGTAAGTACATTATAATAAGTATACTTGATTTAATTTCATTCCTTAAATATATGTTATTTTGTATATATTGTATCTATAACAATTTTAACATTTTCGCAGGTTTACCTCGGCGTGGGATTCTGAGGAAGCTAGGGTTGTCGCCGAGCGACAAAGGCTGAACAGGCTGAGCTCAACGGGGAGGTGGGTGAAGCATACCTCGGGGTCGATCAACACCTCCGAGTACCACTTGCGCATGGTAAGGACTTTAATGTGTTGTATTGTAATTAATACATGCTTTAATTATTAATTCCTCAAAAGATATATAACATATTTTATTGTTTTACTTACAGTTTAAATTGATTTGTTGGGTAGCCATATGGATGCTATGAAATCCATGGCTGAAAGCAGGGCTCTGAGTGCAAATAAGTTATTTTAGAAGGGGTTTGAGTATAAATAGGCCTTTATTAATTTCTCAAAAGATATATAACATATTTTATTGTTTTACTTACAGTTTAAATTGATTTGTTAGGTAGCCATGTGGATGCTATGAAATCCATAGCTGAAAGCAGGGCTCTGAGTGTAAATAAGTTGTTTTAGAAGGGGTTTGAGTGTAAATAGACTATTTTATAACGATTTAAGTCTTAATCGGCTGTTTTAAAAGGGTTTGAGTGTAAATAGGCCTTTATTAATTCCTCAAAAGATATATAACATATTTTATTGTTTTACTTACAGTTTAAATTGATTTGTTGGGTAGCCATGTGGATGCTATGAAATCCATGACTGAAAGCAGGGCTCTGAGTGCAAATAAGTTATTTTAGAAGGGGTTTGAGTGTAAATAGACTATTTTATACCGATTCGAGTCTTAATTGACTGTTTTAGAAGGGGTTTGAGTGTAAATAGGCCTTTATTAATTCCTCAAAAGATATATAACATATTTTATTATTTTACTTACAATTTAAATTGATTTGTTAGGTAGCCATGTGGATGTTATAAAATCCATGACTGAAAGCAGGGTTCTGAGTGCAAATAAGTTATTTTAGAAGGGGTTTAAGTGTAAATAAACTATTTTATAACGATTTGAGTCTTAATTGGCTGCTTTAAAAAGGGTTTGAGTGTAAATAGACCTTTATTAATTCCTCAAAAGATATATAACATATTTTATTGTTTTACTTACAGTTTAAATTGATTTGTTGGGTAGCCATATGGATGCTATGAAATCCATGGCTGAAAGCAGGGCTCTGAGTACAAATAAGTTGTTTTAGAAGGGGTTTGAGTGTAAATAGACTGTTTTATAACGATTTGAGTCTTAATTGGCTGTTTTAGAAGGGTTTGAGTGTAAATAGGCCTTTATGAAAGGGTTTTAAGTTTAAATATGCTGCTTTAGAAGGGTTTGAGTGCAAATAGGTTATTTTAGAAGGCTCTGAGTGTAAATAAGTTGTTTTAGCAGGGTTATGAGCCTCAATAGGTTGTTTTAAGAGGGGTTTGAGTGTAAATAGACTGTTTTATAATAATTTGAGTCTTAATAGGCTGTTTTAGAAGGGTTTGAGTGTAAATAGGTCGTTATGAAAGGGTTTTGAGTTTAAATAGGCTGCTTTAGAAGGGTTTGAGTGCAAATAGGTTATTTTAGAAGGCTCTGAGTCTAAATAAGTTGTTTTAGCAGGGCTCTGAGTATAAATAAGTTATTTTAGAAGGTGTTTGAGTGTAAATAAACTGTTTTATAACGATTTGAGTCTTAATAGGTTGTTATGAGAAGGGATTGAGTTAAAATAGGCTATCTTAGTAGGGTTTGGGTATATATAGGCCGTTTTTATTGTTTTCTTATAAGTTGATCATGTTATACCTTAATATGTATTATTCGCTAATTTTAATTTATTATATTTGTAGAATCGATACTATGGTACCGAGATACCCTAAACTGATTTATTTGCTGCGACCCACACCACTCCTGCTCCTCCTGGTACTGATTTGCCGTTTGTCTTTGTCGATGAGACGGCAAAGAAAGCATTTGTAAGTATTACTTAAAATATTTTAATTTTATTTTGTTTATTAGTTAATTAAAATGTTAATATTAATGTTTTTATGTTTTTGTGACACAGAATGACTATAAGGCGAGTATGGACACGCAGGTTGCCGAGGGGCTTGTCCAGACGACCCCTTAGGTGTTAATGCCCTTTGTCGGTAACATTTGGCATTCGGTGACTGCGGAGTCACGGAAGAAGAGGGGAGATCGCCTCTACGGCTTTGGTGACCACGATGCCGCTGTGTTGAGACCAGGCGGATCGATTTTTTCCTCGGCGATCGCGTCTTCTGGTCCTCCACACCAGTCAGCTACTAAGCATGCCCTGATCGAGAAGACGCAGACTCTCGAGCAGCTGGTGCAGCAGCAGGCCGAGGAGGTGCAGCAGACGCGACAGCAGATGCAGCAGCAGACCGAGGAGGTGCAGCAGACGCGACAGCTAATGCAACAGCAGGCCGAGCAGCTAGAGCAGCTGCGATGACTGTTCATGGAACAGCAGCAACAGCAGCCTACTAGGTCTTCGATTGTCCGTAATTTATTTGACCCCCCTCCATAGTAGACACATTATTTTAGTACTGTAATATTTTTTAAATTGTATATGTATTAATTTTAATTTAAATTATGTTTTATTTGTTAATTATAGTTTATTGTTGCAGTGTTGTGTGTGTGTGATTGTGTATATATAATTATTATATCAAGTGAAAAAAAAAAACCAATTTCAAAATTTATTTTTTTTATTTTTATTTAAAATTACTGTCGGAGCTCCGACAGTAATTAAAATGTTTTTTAACATTACTGTCGGAGATCCGACATTAATTCCAAGTTAAAAATAATAACGGTGGACATTTTCTGTCGAATCTCCGTCACAAATTTAACGGTAATCCAACAGTAAACTAACGGAGTGTTAATGACCGTTAGTATATTACTGTCGGAGTAAAAATCCGAAAGTAATGGCTGACAGTAATTACTGTCGGATTTACTCCGACAGAAATTACTGTCGGATTATCCGATAGTAATTACTGTCGGATTACTGTTGGAGAGAAATCACCGTCGAAGCAGTTCCGATAGTAAATGTATAATTACTGTCAGAATTTTTCAATTACTGTCGGACTTCTCCGACAGTAATAACGTGTTTTCTAGTAGTGTAAAATAGTGACAATACTTGCTTCAAAAAGTATGTATTTGGTTTCGCAACATCATCCATTCTTTCGTCAATTATTCTCCCAACTCAAGTCAGCAACCTAGTATGACATAATATCATTTAAAGTAACTAATTTTATATTTTTCAAGAAATTAACACAGAGATGAACAACTAACACATCCTACATGCTTTACTCTTCCATTTCAACTCATAAAACACACAAAACACTATAGTTACTTACCTCTTGATGAATTCCATCCAAGAAAACCAACATGCAATCAGTGGATAATGTTCCTCTAGTCAAGACCTTCACAACGGTGAAGACGG
Organism: Platycodon grandiflorus; assembly: GCA_016624345.1. Taxonomy (NCBI): domain Eukaryota; kingdom Viridiplantae; phylum Streptophyta; class Magnoliopsida; order Asterales; family Campanulaceae; genus Platycodon; species Platycodon grandiflorus. Next base: position 6,129,126 of record CM028367.1, read on the forward strand.
ATCGTCAATCGGATGGTTGGATCATGTAGAGATGAAGAAACACACATTAATCTCACCTTTTCTTCACCTACTCTCTCTCAAGATCTAATGGTGGAAGGAGATAGAATGGAGAGTGTGTCGGGGCCTCTCTTGCGATCTAAGGGAGTAAAATGGCTGGTCAATTTCGTGGCCCACTTCAGTCAAAGCAAATGGGTCAAATAGTCAACTTGTCTACTAATTAAAACATTGGTCAATTGTTAGCATAAAATTCTGTAATTTTGGGTCAACTTTAAAGACATGCCTAGGATGATTCACAAGTCCAAAAAATTGCAAATATGGTGTCTTTGGAAAGCTCTTTAAGTCTAGTTTACATAAAATTAAATGGTTTGCAAATCTGAGTTTTCTACACCAATCTATGGCCAAATTACTACAAGGTGTTCGGATGGGCAGAATTTCGAGTTTAAGCATGTATCCATGCCTTTGTGTTTATCTTTTTCTATCTTAAGGTAAAAACAAAATGTTTACTATGTATTTCCAAATAATCCTAACCCCCAATCAAGTTTAAAACATTTTGAAACTCAACCGAAACAACACATAACAAAGCTAGAAGTGCAATGCACTATAACAAAGAATGTTTACAAGGATTAAATCACACTTTTAAAGCATAACTAAGTTAATAACACGTACAACTATGAAGTGCAACAAAAAATCAAGGCATGAATCCATTAATATGTTATTCAAGTAAATATGACAAACAAGTCTAACATGATAACCACACATTAAGATGCGTATCATACAAAGAAGGACCCAAGGTATTGCAAATAGGGTTGGGGTCTTACACAACTCATGGTGATCTTTTAGGTTCTTTGATTCCTTAGTATCAACTCAACACATATTCAAATCTCCGTTTATATAGCATAGAGTAATAATAGTGGACATCTCCAAATACTCATATAATATTGAGGAATCCTTCAACTCTTTGGTGTAGTTCCATTCACAACCATAACATGAACTCAAATACTCAACTTGATCATATGGCAATAGTATACTAACTTTCCGAACAGGAATGATAATAACAATCATATCAACACAACCCAAGCATATTCACCACAATGAAGAACATAATCACCTCATGATGATATACAACCAATGCATGGCATGCACACATTAACAATCTATATCATGTATCTTATAAATATCATGTATAGGCATATCCACAAAGCTGACATACAGCGTATAGTTACTAACTTGTATATCACAACTTCTTACACTTTCAAGCCATATAAAGGTAAGACAACACAACTACTATACAATATGTGATTACCTATTGGTCTATCACAAGTTTATCATACCAATAACAACATCTCAATCTCTTATTGGGGTATCTCCCTCAATCAAAAGATAAAACTTGGAAACAGATTACTCTCATTCCCAACCACACAATGCAACATATGAATGCATGAACATGAGCTACCATAATACGTTTACTCATAATAATATAGAAAGAATACCTCCTAACTCGGATGTAGACTCAGGAACTCCACGCTGGTTAAGCGCAGACTTACGACTCTGAGCCCTAGGTTTGCCATCTCTATCTCTCTTAGAGCCACTAGACTATCGACTAGTACTCCTAGACTGACTATTTCTCATCTTAGGACAATCCTTCCTAAGGTGATCTCCTCCACAAGCAAAGCACTTTCCTGCCTTACTTCAACAACCTTTTTCAGTGTGGCCAGTTCTCAAATAAAAGTTACACGTCATCGTGTCACCTCGTCGCCTCTGATTAGAAATAGTGGTATTATTTCGTACACTAGACTGTTGTTTTACTTGTCCATCTGTCTGGGGTTTTGCCTGTCTTTCTTTACGATTATTACTATCTTTAGTTCCTGTGGTTCCTTTACATCGGTGTTCCTCTATATCTCCCTCTATTGCATATGCACGATCCACAGCTCCTCGATAATCCATAAGCTGCAATGAGAGTAGCTTTTTTCGATATTCAGTCTTCAATCCTTTTATAAAATTCCGAGTCTTTCTAGGGTCGTCAGGGACTAAGTAAGTACAATAGCGTTCCAGTTCCGTGAACTTTGCTGAATACTGAGCTACGGTCATATTACCTTGTTCTAAAACAATGAATTTCATCTCTCTCTTTTCCCGAACTACTGTTGGGATGAACTGTGCCTTGAATTCCCTCAAAAAATTCACCCACACTCGAGGTATCCTCTGTTGTTCCTAGCTATTTCGCAATATCTGCCGCCAATGTTCAGCTGCACCTTTAAGTTTAAACACTGCTAAGGTAACTTTTTCTTCCGCAGTACAACCCAAAGCTACAAATATCTTCTCAATACTCTCTATCCATAACTCCGCTTTAGTAGCATCGGGTTCTCCATCAAAACTTCGAGGTTTCATTTTCAAGAACTTCTCAAGAATAGTTATATCGTTTACCTGTCTTATTCCTTGCTGTGGTACTTCAATATTATGCTGTGGTGCTATAATATCTGGCTGCGGTACTCTAGCCTCTAGTTGCAGTCCTATCCCCACATTACCTCTCTGTGATATCTCGGTCACCATTTACAACAGTCTTTGATACATATTATAGAGAACTTTGTTCTGATCATTCGAATTTGGTTCAAGAGGAATATTAGGATGACGATAGACATTCTCTTCTCTCTCGTCACCCTATCCAGAACTTGTACCAACCCTACTAGTACTCGCTCCGTGCCTAGTTTCCACCATCTTAAACCTACACACAACACTCGACGTTAAGATCTTAACAATAACACCATACCCACCTAGGCCATAGAACCTATCCTGGCGATAGCAAACTCTTGCTTTGATACCAACTGTGACGCCCCGACCCAGATTCCAACACGAAACCCCAAGGTCGGTGCGCCAAACGGACAAACACAAACTCAAACGAAAAGCACGTGCCGTAACCACCCGTACTTACAACAAAATCCAACGGATTAACCTGATAAAATAAAAATAAATCATCGGCGATACTACTGCCGGAACCCATCTAATAATAACCACGAGTCTACAACTCGGAAAAAAAACATAACAACATTAACATCATCGGCCAAAACATGCTGGAACAACCACTGGAATTAATAACCAACTGTACACAAGCACGACATACATGTCGCCTACCAAAAGAATAATACAATAACCAAGTATAATTCTACCCCAAAGTAAAATCTATATAACTTTACAAACCAACCGTCCTCACTAAAATAAAATACCACAACTATAACAAGCTCCACGAGCTACAAGGCCAAAAGACAACCAGCTAACTAACTGCGATCTCGCCGACCTCACCGGTGACTTCCTGTCTATCTCGGATCTAAGGAAAAATATATGAACAACAAACGTGGTGAGTCATAATGACACAGTAAGTTACTAAATGCAGCTACATGACATGGCATAATGCTCATTCATAAACTATAACATGGCATCATTTATAAGTATACCAAACTGTAAACATGTACCACATAATCATAGGCACATAAATATCAAATACCACATAGCACGGTGATGATCACATAAGTGCACGTAAATAACCACATTAAAAAGGATATGGTTGTTGTCTGTCTGACTGTGCTGCTGTCGCTTTACACATATCAACTATCTTTGCCGAACCGGATCTCGTGCTCGAATCATACTGAACACACTGTACAAACGGTCATTACATCTCACTATTCTACTTAGCGAGGAAAAATACCATCGTTACTTCTCACTTGATTACATAGTGAGGAAAATACTGTCGTTACTTCTCACCGTCTACTTAGTGAGGAAAATACTATTGGTTGCCATAGTTACGCGTATTGTTTATAACAATGGGACCACTTCCCACTAGGGCCAGTAGTGGGGACGAAAGGGAACCAATGAGGCGACCCATAGCAATTGCTTACCACGAAGGCTATGCGTCGTCGCATTGCCGACTCAAATCATGTATGTTAGCTGGACTTCCAAACAATGTACAAGTAGATATTTACTCGTAACATAACAACAACAACAAGGTTCAAAAGTAGTGAACCTTATCCCAACCAAGGAGGTCAATGATCCTACCTTAACACATTACTAAACACATTTTGTGAAGTAACAAATCAACATCTCAAAACCACATATTTAGTCTTAAATCACATAATCATACAAGCACATATTTACAAGTACTTCTCAAGAACTATTAGACCACATATTTTGTCTATAAACATCTACACATTGAGATACACATTTGATTCCCAACAAACGTACCTTAAGACTACTAATTTAGTCTAATTACAATCCCATATTGAGACTAATCAAATAGTTCTCAAGCACAAACACGCCAAGGATACTTATTTAGTTTATGAACATCAAGTGCGAAATACTACACTTACAACGACGATAGAATCATAACGGTACCATTCTTATAATCACAAGTGCCCTCAAGTATACTTATCCTAAATCATATAGTTGTAGTCCAACCCAAGATTAACGAACAATCGTTTATCACATCGAGACTATCGTACTAGTCTCTAACATTCTGTATTTTAATATACATACGTGTAAACAACTCTCGTGAGTTGCTAATTATATTAAACGAACATCCCAAACTACACAAGTTTGGATATACGGCTTGCTAAATTAATTAAACGCCATCTTACGCTTATAACCGGAGTCTTTATTTTACCAGTACCAAATAATCGGAGGGCTAAAATCTATAGCAAATGAACTCTAATTCGTGTAGGAATTTAACATGTCTTTCGATATTATTCTCTTCAAATATCAAATTTCTAAAGTCATTAACATACTTCTCAAAATTTGGGTATAATTGGCTTAGGTGAAATTTCACAATTTAAGTCTCATCTTGTTCTTTAGTTCAATTCCAAGGTTGATACTCCAACAAACATACATGCAACCCATTTCAAACCAAGAAAATATCATACTTATGGTTCTTACATATCAACATAGCAATTAAATGTCAAATTATCATCTTTAACAAGTCTAACTGTGTATTTATGAACTAACATGTAAGAAATCCTAAAGCATACAACAAGGGGGTTAGTAACTTACTTGAAATGAGAAATTAACCCAATGATACCACAATCAAAGCCTTCTAAGATGCCCCCCTATTCATCCCCATCACATGCATGGCCTTGGATCAAAGTTTGATTAGTTGGATTGAGAGAATAAGAATTACACACACTAACACACCTTCATCTCCTACACTAACTCTCAAGCTCCATGGATGATGAGAAATGAATTGAGAGAGTATTTTTGGTCTCCCAAGTGGTTTGGAGAGTGTTTTAGGCTGACTAAATGGTCTTGGGTTGTTTTAAGTGAAGTCAACCAAGGTTTAAGGTCAAAAGAGTCAAAATTGTAAAATTTGGAAGAGGCTTGTCTGTACAGAATGACCTAATTTTTAGTCAACTTCAAAGATATGCCTAGGATGATCTACAAGTCTAAAAATTACAAATAAGGTATGGTTGGAAATCTCTTTGAGTCTAGTTTACACAGATTCAAACAGTTCGTAAATCCGAGTTTTCTACATAAAGTTATCGGCAAATTACTACAGGTTGTTCGGATGAACAGAATCGATACAGGGTGATCGCTCTGCCCTATCCCAGGGCGATCATTTTGCCTTATGATGCGTAACAAACGCAGAAGTTGTTGTTTATGGAACTATGGTTGAAGATTATGGAAACAAAGGTAAAAATTGCAGTGAAAACAAAAGATAGAACACGGGTCACCGGTTAGGCTTCACTCACCTAACGTAAAGATCCCGTTTGGGTTCACCGGTTAGGCTTCACTCACCTAACGTAAAGAGCCCTTTGAATATTACCTCCTAAACCTAAGGAAATAATAGACAAAATAAGAACAAAACTTTGTTCTATGAATTTTTCCTTGAGAATTAAAACAATAATCTGAATTTTACATCTCTAAATCTATCCCTATTTATAGGTGTTTACAATTGCCTCCTAATCATTAAAGGAAAAGAAAACTACTCTTAATTGTACAAGCATTAGCAATACTATCCTTCCTAGGACTAGAAAATCAAACTTATACAATCTAGGAATCAAAACAACAGCAGGAAAGACGAACTCGACCAATCTGGTCACAGGGCGATCGCCCTCTCACGCCACAAAGCAATCGCTTTGTGGCCAGTAGCTTGGTCCGTGAAACTGCTTCAAAGGCGATCGCTCTCTCTTGGACTAGGCGATCGCTCTTCACCCAGAATGTTGCCAATGCCTTCTTTTTCCCAAATATCACCCCTCGTTGTGCACGTGACCTCCAAAGGCCTTCCAAACTCTTGAAACTTCCCTCCTTGCATCATCAAAGCCTCGAGAGACAATGTCAACCCATCATCACCCACTTGTAATGCATCCATGGCTTTGCTTGGGTTTTCGTGAAAGTTGTTACCTAATGCTCCCGCATCATCCTCCCCTTCTTGAGAAAGAATTGGCCTCAATTCTTCAAGCATTTTGTCTTCTAAGTACGGTGACAAATCTCCCACATTGAATGTAGAACTAATCGCGTATTCTTCGGGAAGGTCCAACTTGTAGGTACTATCACCAAATCTTTCTAGCACTTGAAAAGGTCCTTCGGCTCTTGGCATTAGCTTATGCTTCCTCTTGCTAGGAAATCGTTCCTTTCGTAAATGTATCCACACCAAATCTCCGGGTTGAAATTCCGGGTGTCTTCTACTCTTGTTGGCTCATTTCTTGTAAGCCTCATTCACTTTCTCAATCCTCGCACGAACTTGTTCATGGAATTGTTGTATATCCTTCATCTTGTTGAACACATTCGGTTGCTCTTTCCCTTTACATGTGGGAACCATATCTATTGGCAAACAAGGATTAACCCCATACACAACTTCAAATGGAGAATGTTTAGTTGCATATGTTGGTGTACGGTTGTAAGCAAATTCCGCATGAGCCAACTTCAAATCCCAATCTTTTTGGGTCTTTCCAACTAGTCCTCGTAATAGAACTCCAAGGGTCCTATTGGTCACTTCCGTTTGTCCATCCGTTTGCGGGTGATGAGATGTGCTAAACAACAATTTTGTTCCAATTATCCTCCAAAGAGATCTCCAAAAATGGCTAAGAAACTTGCTATCTCTATCACTCACAATTGTTTTTGGTACCCCATGCAAACGCACAATTTCCTTGAAGTATAAATCCGCAACTAGGGAAGCATCATCCGTTTTGTGACATGGCACGAAATGCGCCATTTTCGAGAATCGATCAACCACCACCATGATAGCATCCTTTCCTCTTTGTGTCCGCGGTAGAGCCACAATAAAATCCATTGATACATCGCTCCATGGTTGTTTCGGTACGGGCAAAGGCGTATATAATCCTTGATGGAATGTACTCTTCATCTTTTGACAAGTGGCACATCTAGAAATAATAGTTTGTACATCACCAAGCATCTTTGGCCAATAAAAATGTTCATGCAATAACTCCAACGTCTTGTTGATGCCAAAATGTCCCACTATTCCTCCGCCATCGTTTCTCGTACCAATAATTCTCTTATCGAACACTTGGGAATACACAGTTGATTGCCTTTGAACAAAAAGCCCTCTTGTAGCACAAAATTCCCATTCTTTCCTTTTTCACAATCGAGAACAATAGAGCCAAAATCTGGATCTTCCTTGTAGTATTCGCATACTAGTTTGAACCCTAGTAGCTTAGCATCCATCATGGTGAGCATAGAATATCTTCGAGATAATGCATCCGCTACCACATTGTTCTTTCCATCCTTATATCTTGAAGAAAAGTTGAAGGATTACAGAAATTCCACCCATTTTGCATGCCTCGGTTTTAACTTGTGTTGCCCATGAATGTACTTCAATGCCTCGTGATCGAAATGTAGGACGAAGTGATTCGGCCTTAGGTAATGACTCCAATGATCCAAAGCTCGAACCATCGCATAGAATTCTTTGTCATAAGTAGAATAGTTGAGTCTCGCACCTCCAAGCTTCTCACTAAAATAAGCAATGGGCCTTTTTCCTTGAGTCAACACAGCTCCTATACCCACTCCACTAGCATCACATTCAACTTCGAAAGGTTGTGAGAAATCGGGTAAGGCTAAAACCGGTGTTTTGCATAACTTCTCCTTAAGCTTTTCAAAAGCTTGTTGGGCCGCCGAAGTCCATTCAAATTTTCCTTTCTTCAAGGTCTCGGTCATGGGACTTGCAATAGTACTAAAGTCTTTAATGAAACGTCTATAGAAAGAAGCTAATCCATGAAATGAGCGTACCTCCGTAATAGTGGTTGGAATAGGCCAAGACTTGATTGCTTCAATCTTCGTTTTATCAACCGATACTCCTTCCTTTGACACCACATATCCAAGGAACGTCACACTTGGTTACATAAAAGAACACTTCTCAAGCTTTCCATAGAGCTTGTTTTTCCGCAAAGCTTGTAGTACCTCCTCAAGATGTCGCACATGTTCCTTCTCGCTTTTGCTATATACCAAAATATCGTCTAGATAGACGACTACAAATTTTCCCAAGAATGGTCTCAACACTTCATTCATTAACCTCATAAAAGTACTTGGGGCATTCGTGAGCCCGAATGGCATCACTTTCCACTCATATAATCCATGCTTTGTCTTGAACGTCGTTTTCCATTCATCTCCTTCGCGCATGCGAATTTGATGATAACCGCTCCTCAAATCGATCTTCGAGTAAAATATAGCACCATGTAGTTCATCAATCATGTCATCCAAGCGTGGCATTGGAAATCGGTATTTGATAGTGATATTATTGATTGCTCGACTATCCACGCACATCCGCCATGAACCATCTTTCTTGGGCACCAAAAGAGCCGGTACCGCACATGGACTCATACTTTCTTCCACATATCCCTTCGAGAGCAATTCCTCAATTTGTTTTTGAAGCTCCTTCGTTTCTTCCAGATTGCATCTATAAGCCGGTTTGTTGGGAAGTGGCATGCCGGGTATCAAGTCTATTTGGTGTTCAATTCCTTGCTTCGGTGGCAAACCTGGGGGTAGATCTTCGGGGAATACATCCTTAAACTTGTTGAGTAGGGGTTTCATTAAGGGGTGTAGTTCCTCCCCTTCTTGACTTTGGACCCCTTGAGGAATAACGAGAATTGCTTGGCCATCCTTGACGGCTTGTTCGGCTTCTCGTTCACTTGCCAATAGGTTTGTCTTTTGTGGGGGTTTTTTTATGGGAACTATTTTGGAGGGTGGCAAAGGATTTAACTTGAACTTCTTACCATCCTTTTTCACGACATAAGCATTTTCCCTTCCTTCATGTGTCACATATCGATCGTATTGCCAAGGTCGTCCCAAAAGTATATGGCACACATCCATTGGAACCACATCACAAAGTATCTCATCTTGATAATTTCCCATAGAAAAAGAGATTAAAGCTTGACGATTTACCTTCACTTCGGATCCATCGTTGAGCCAATGAAGCTTGTATGGACGAGAGTGGTTTGTGGTTGGGACCTTTAATTTGTCGATGAGAATATTCGAGATGGCATTCGCGCAACTTCCTCCATCGACCACTACATCACACACTTTTCCTTGCACAAGACACTTCGCATGAAAGATTTGTTCCCTTTGCTCCTCTTCCATAGCCGTTGGCTTCGCATGTAGAGATCTCCTCAAAACTAGTGTCTCCCCCTTGACGTCTTCGAAGTCAAATTCCTCTACCTCTTCCTCTTCAGATTCATCTTCTTGGTCTTGAGTTGCAAGTTCGTCTTCAATCTCTCGAATCTCGTGTATAGTCAAGACTCTTTTGGTGGGGCACTCGGATTGGTAATGACCATATCCTTGACATTTAAAACACTTGACATTATCCTTCCTCTTGATTGGTTTCTTCCCTTCGACCTTCTTACTTGTAGTACCCTTGTTGGACTTCTCCCCTTGATTATTGGGCTTTGGGTTGCTTGGTGCCGCGTTGCTTGTGGCCGAATTACTTGAAAAACCCTTCGAAAAAGTCATCTTATTTCCCACCCTTTTCTTCTTCACTTGTCTTTCACACTTGATTGAAACCTTGCAAATTTCTTCAAAAGTAAAGCATGGTTGTAGCTCTACTATGTTGGCTATCTCGACATCTAGCCCTCCCATAAATCTAGCAATCTTTTGTTCTTCATGCTCTTGCATATCACATATAATTGATAACTTCTCGAACTCTTCAACATATTGTGCAACGGTGGAACTTCCTTGCTTCAATTGTATGAGTTTTGAAAAATTATCTTGTCGATAAGTGCTAGGTAAGAACCTTCGGTCAAGATATTTCTTAAACTTATCCCAAGACTCGATCTTTGACTTCCCTTCACGCCTTCGTTGAGATTTTAAATTTTCATACCATATGGAAGCGTACCTTGTGAGCTTGAGAATAGCCACCTTGAACTTCTTTCGATCACTAAACTCCTTGTACTCAAAAATCCGCTCTGTTCTTCGGACCCAATCTAGATATCCTTCTGGATCCATAGCACCATCAAATTCCGGAATGTCGAGTTTCAAACCTCGATCGTCGTCCTCCCTAAGCCGTCCTTGAGGTTGCCTAGGCCTTGGGCGCCTCACTTCCTCCTCATCCGAGTTGGAATCTTCATCTTCAACACGGCCTTATGGTCTTTCTAGTAATTGCAAAACTCGATCAACTCGTTGTCGTAACTCTTGCATCTCGCGATCTCGTCGCAGGTTTTAAGCTTGTTCCAAGGTGATTCCGCGTGGGCATCCCGTCTCTTCCGCCATGATTGTTTACAAAGTTGGAATTTGTAAAGACCAAAGCTCTGATACCAATTTGATGCGTAACAAACACAGAAGTTGTTGTTTATGGAACTATGGTTGAAGATTATGGAAACAAAGGTAAAAATTGCAGCGAAAACAAAAGATAGAACATGGGTCACCGGTTAGGCTTCACTCACCTAACGTAAAGATCTCGTTTGGGTTCACCGGTTAGGCTTCACTCACCTAACGTAAAGAGCCCTTTGAATATTACCTCCTAAACCTAAGGAAATAATAGACAAAATAAGAACAAAACTTTGTTCTATGAATTTCTCCTTGAGAATTAAAACAATAATCTGAATTTTACATCTCTAAATCTATCCCTATTTATACGTGTTTACAATTGCCTCCTAATCATTAAAGGAAAAGAAAACTACCCCTAATTGTACAAGCATTAGCAATACTATCCTTCCTAGGACTAGAAAATCAAACCTATACAATCTAGGAATCAAAACAACAGCAGGAAAGACGAACTCGACCAATCTGGTCACAAGGCGATCGCCCTCTCACACCACAAAGTGATCGCTTTGTGGCCAGTAGCTTGGTCCGTGAAACTGCTTCAAAGGCGATCGCTCTCTCTTGGACTAGGCGATCGCTCTCCACCCAGAATGTTGCCAATGCCTTCTTTTTCCCAAATATCACCCCTCGTTGTGCACGTGACCTCCAAAGGCCTTCCAAACTCTTGAAACTTCCCTCCTTGCATCATCAAAGCCTCGAGAGACAATGTCAACCCATCATCACCCACTTGTAATTCATCCATGGCTTTTCTTGGGTCTTCGTGAAGGTTGTTACCTAATGCTCCCGCATCACCTTCTGATTGCAGGGTGATCGCTTTGATCTCCCCAGGGCGATCGCTTTGTGTCTAGACTCTCCAAACTCTCCGAAAATGCTCCGAAACGCTCCCGAAATGATTCTAAATGATCCCAAAGTGATCCTAACTTCCAACAAAGATTAAAACACACTTAAAATTCATTCAAAACACATGTACAGGCTTATAATGAAATGCATTCTTATTACGATTGATGAACAAGAATTAAATCACAACCGAAGCATTTTAATCTCATGAAATTAATGCGTGAATCAATCAACATGTTGTTTAATCAAGTCCAACTAATATTCTCAATGTGATAACAATACGATAAGATATACAAGTCATCCATATGAGGAACCAGGGTATTACATGTAGCTCAATTAGTACTCACACTCATATTTAAAGACCTTTGTGCCTTACCTAGAGGTCAGGGGTTCGAGTGTGAGGGAAGGCATGAAACCCATGACTAGGCATGGGAAGTTCTTGAGGTCTGGCTGCAATACTCGGATAGAGGTCGAGTCAGGTGTGACCTTGTATGTCACTAGCGAGGCTGGGACGAGGGTGCCCGGGTCGCTACAGCAACTCCCAGTAGTTTTTCAGAAAATTAGAGTTTTTACAAAAGTCCAGCAAAGGTCGCGCCTAAGCGCACATTTTGCGCACCCTAACGTGTAAGTCCACGCCCCAGCGCACCAAAAGTTGGGCCCTAGCGCACACTTCTCTGAAGTTTCAACATTTTTAGAATTTCAAAAATGTAAAAGTTCAGGGAGGAGCGCGCCTTAGCGCGCAAGAAGGCCGTGCCCTAGCGCGCTGTACAGAACCAGGAATTTGGAAAAATTTTCTAGTTGTTTTGAACATTGTTTTTATCTATTTCATTTATACTTCTTAGGAAACATGTTTGCAGACATGGAAGACTACTTAAGGCTTGATTTTTCATTTGTAAAATCATCTTTGATCATAATATAAACCGTGAATTTATTCCTGTCACTTTTTCGAGAGAATCGTGAGCCAATTGAGTTTCTTGGACTGGAAACTCAACACTTGAACTTATCAAACTTGAGGATCGCGGGTTTGTGGCATTCTGTAATTGGTGTTCTTAGACAATCGGGTCTAATTGAGCCTTCGAGTTGAACTTCTTCAATTCGATCTTGTCAGAATCACATCAAGCTACTTGGGAAGTCGAAGTTGAGATGCGTGAAAAGTACCCTCGTTTATTTGATGAACTTGGTAAGGAATTTAGGGACTAAATTCTTTTAAAGGGGAGAGGATGTAATACCCTAAGTTTTTCATATATTCAGTATGTTTACTTGATTGCATTGTTGCCATGATAGACATATGTATTAGGTTCATTTGGATAGCATGTTGAGTAATTTACACAATGATTTCATGTGTTTAGTATGCTAGACTTGTGATTTAATCATTCATACTTGTATTGCACAACATTCTAGCCTTGTTATATGTGGACTTGGATGAGTTTTGATGTGTTTTGGGACTTAGTTGAAGTTAGGATCAACTTGGGATGGCTAGGAATGCTTGGAGATCACTTTTAGACAGCTTGAAAACACTTTGGCCTAGTTCGTGGCCCAATGCGGCCACATTATGCGAGCTCGCACTCAACCTTAAATTCTCTGGATTTTATACGGCCGCCCTATGCATTCGCATAGATGCCCGACAGACTATTTGACTTTTCTTTTCTTTGACAATTTTGACCAGATGAAAGGCTCTCCTTGAGCCATGTCCCCTAAGCCTGAGACTAGACTTTTCCACCTCTTTAAACATCTTGAGAGACTTAGATAATCTCCATTTTCACTTCAATTCTTCCATGCAAGCTAGTGAGAGTGTGTGTAAAGAAGTGGTGAAACTAGTGTGTGTACTTTGATTTTAAAAGATTCAACCAACCAAATTGTGATCCAAGACTACCATTGTGTTGCTAAGGACTAGGACACCAACCTACAAGGCTTTGATTTCATCTTTGGTTTGCTTAAGTGCCTATTCTAAGTAAGTTACTAAATCCCCTATGTATGCTTAAGAATTGCTACATATTTGTCATCAATTGTACATGCATGACTTGTATACTTGGTATTTTCATGTCTAAATGATATGTTGAGATGTATAACATGTTCATGTGCTAAATGTTGGGTTTGGATGATGTTGCATGTTGAAATTAAGTACTCAACCATGGAATTGAACTTAAAAACAAGTTTAAGACTTTAAATGGGAGATTTTACATATAGCAAGTATACCCAAATTTTGAGAAGTGTAGTAATGACTCTAAGAAGTTCATTTTTAGTAAGAGTAACATTTACTGAACAACATGTTAAATTCCTATGAGATTTAAGGTTCATTTGATATGGATTTTGATCTTCCGAATATTTGGTACTGGTAAATTAGAGACTTGTAATTTAGCTCTAAAGTGGTTGTTTTAAGTTCTTCAACAATATGTTTGATGATAATTCTTGGTAGAATAATATAATCTACTTGACATCTATCAAGTTCACTACTTTTGAACTTGATGATTATTTGTATAAGATGAGAATTATACCAACTTGTGCATTGCATTGAGCCCTGTTGGCTTTGTTGACTAATCAAGGTTGGACGACCTATAGTCATTACAAATCAATGTTTGTGATCGCTATAAGTCGCCGTACCGGAGTTTACACACCCTCTTTTGTTGGCCACAGTTGAGAAGTAGCCCCATTGTTGTAGCAATAAGCATGACTTTGGTTCGCTAGGAAGTCTGACGAATTGTGTTGGAGAAAGATCGATACATCTCACACGAGTATCGGTACACGTTTGTTCTCTCGTGTATTGCAGGAGCAACGTGATGTTGGAAGAAAGAGAAATGATATTCTTTATAATGTGGTTTATTTACAAGCACTTATGTGAACATCAAGGTGCTATGTGACTTATGTAAATTGTATATCAATGATGATTACATACTCAGTTGTGATATATAAATTGTGTTATCTTGTTGTGATCACAACTTGAGCATTATGCCATGTCATGTAGTTGCATTTAGTAACTTATTGAGTTTCGACTCACCCCGTTTTATTGTTTATTTATTTTTTCTTAGATCCGAGCCAACCTAGCGGTTCCCGGTGAGGTCAGTGAGATCACAATTAGCTCAAAGGTTATATTTTGGTTTGTTGGCTCTTGGAGCTTGTTGTTGTTGTTTAGTAGTATTTCTTTTGGTGAGGACGATGGTTGTTTAAGGTTATGTAAACTTTGCTTGAGTAGTATTTGATCGTATTGTAAACTTTATATTCTTTTGGTAGCCAACATATGTATGTCGTGCTTGTGTATTTAACTTTGTAGTAATTTAGTTTCTTTCCCGAGCACGTTGTGGCTTGTGGTTTATGTTATTTCTCCGGCATGTTGTGGCCGTGGAGGTTGTTGTTGTTAGTTATTTCCCAAGTCTTAGACTTGTGGTTTTTGTTAGTTAGGTTCCGGCTGTAGTGTCGCCGAAGACTTGTTTAGTATTATATCAGGTTTTATCTACTGTGTTTTGTTATATGTACGGGTGGTTACGCCACGTGCTTTTCTTGTTGGTTTGTGTCGTTGTGTTGATTGACGACTCGACCTTGGGTTTCGTATAGAGATCCGAGTCGAGGCGTCACATCCCTGCTTAGTATTTATATGTTTTTACGATATATTCTCCTTAAGAACTGTATAGCTATCTTTTCAGACCACTCTTTGTGAAGAAAGCCTTTCACTATTACCCATATTTACTCTTACACTAAAGGGTTATAGTCAGGTTACACTCACACCCGACTATAACCCACTGGTGCGAGAGTAAATATGGGTTATAATGTAAGGCTTTCTTCATAGATCATGGTATAGGAAGGTAGCTATGGAGTTCTTAAAAAGAATATGTAGTAAGCACAATGGAAGAAGTTTAGTGCAAAAGATTCTCTAGAGAAATGAAAGGATTTACCTGCTTCGTATTTATAGAAAGATGGCCAAGTGAGAAAGTATATCGGAGGGGACAACCGGGGGCAGGTCATACAGTCAGCTTGTTTGTACTGTGTCAGGCGGCGGCCTCAGGTGCATAGAGGCACAGATGCATCGGGGTGTTTTCCCGTACAGTTGTCCCTTGTACATCATGTCAGAAGGTGGGTAAGTGGTGCAAATAATCGTGGTGTGTCACGAGCACGTCTCTGATCAACCAAGGCATGAGTCCACATGTCCAAGCTTGCCTCTTGGGTGGTCGGGGTGATGGCGACCTCAGGCGACTTGGGTCTTAGGTCGGATGATCGCCAGTCCTTAACTCGATCCTCAGCAGGAGCCTTGTCGCTTATTGAGGTCGACTTCTCGATAGGTCGACTATCCAAGCATGATTTCCTTATCGGATTTAAGCCATGTCACTATGCCACGTGGCATGGGTCCTGACCATGTAGGATGTCATGTGGGAAAAATTTCATAGGGTCCCATCTATATGATATATGCTCTTCCTTTAGTGTCTGCTAATTGCTACTAGCCTGTGTGTGGTTTCTTTCATACAAACTCCTTGTATATTGGTTGTTGCAAGTATATGTTAGTCCTATGATTTGACCCCCATCCCCCACCCCTTAAAGAAAAAGATAAAGAAAAAAGAATGAAATTATTATTTAAACCATCAAAATATAATGACATACGTACATATTCTACCATAGGGTAAAGAAAAGAGTGTACATGGGTGGAAGCTACTGGCTCAGTAACTAAACAGCTCGATGACTTTTTGCCCTTATTTCGGAGTAGGGTTACCTTTCGCCAATCGCCCCTGCCTACCCCTCCCTCGTCCGTCAGATCTCTTAGGCGCCAAACCCCTTCTCCTTCTTAAAAATCAAAACCCAACTGGTATGTAAAAAGCTCATTCCCACCTTTTTTTTTTTTTGTCTTCTCAATCGATCGTATCTTCTTTCCTGCACTTTATTATTTGTTTGGCTTTGTCAATTACTCCCAATTCAGCTTTTGGTTTGGTTATTCTGCTTTTGAATCTTCCAAATTGCTTCTATTTTCCTTCTGCGTTAGTTTGTTGCATTTTTTGATAAAATTCATTGATTTTATTTAAGAATTAAAAGTTTGTATTTTGTTTGTGATGATTGTGGAATGTGTTTCTGTCACATAATGATCATTTAAACCATTGATTTTTATTATTATTTCTACTTCGAAACCCAATTTAGTACGCGGGTTTCAAAAAAAAAAGTCACACTTTCCTTTTTGGGTTGCTCCGAAGAAAGCCACCATTTCTAAAAGGGTTAAATGCATCACTGATCTTTGTATTTTACAATTTTGTAGCATTAGTTCCTAATTTCAAAATGTAAAAAATTAGGTCCAAAATATACTTTTTTTGTACACCGGTCGTAGTCGTCCCTCCATTGGATGCTATTAGAATTTCGCCCGGTTAACTCACCACCATGTGCTGAGCACGTGAATTTTTTATTGGGCAAAAAAGTAACTTCAAATTCCAGGCTGCAGCTTCCACCATTTCCATGTTCAAAAGCTCGGCTGCTCCATTTTTACTTCGTCACCGGAGTAATACCACCTGCCCTACTCCTCCCTCCATCAAAGCCCATTTGTGACCCGAGACAAGACACTCTCTCTCTACGCCTCCCTCCATCAAAGACCCGAACGAAGCTCACCTCTTATTCGTCTCATTCCAATCCGGAGCCATTCCGAACCACAACACGAGACCTCTCTCTAGAAATCTCACCATACATACAACCAACTAGCAGCTGGAATCATCCAAAAGTTCACGAGAATTCTGAGATTTAAACAGAGCACCTCACTCGCTCGCTCACTCTCAATTCAATTTCATATCACTTCAATTTAATTCAATTACACCCGAACTCAAAGGCAGATTAATGCTTTGTTCGAAAAATTCGACAATCCGGATACTGGTCTACTTAACGCAACCTTGATGATGAATTTGAATGCTCGCAATTCGGATGAACCCACCAAGGTATATTTGGAATACAATTCTTTTCACCCCTATTTTCTGTTCAATTGGGTTTCTTTTTCCCCTTATATCGTACTGGGTATTAGTTTATGTCAGTGAAATGGGTGAATTTCGATCATTCTAATTTGGGTTTCTTGATAATTCTCGATTATGGATTCAATGAATTGATTAATTAGATTGTTTGCTTTGTCCTGGGTTCTGAGTTAAGATTGAATTTTTAGGGTAGATAACAATGGCATCTAAACACACCTCAACATCAAGGTCTTCCCAAACCCACCTCTATAGCAGGGTCTTCGTCAAATATTCGATCCCTTGAAACCCTAAATTTAAAATGGGTTTTCCTTATCTCGTACTGGGTTTCAAAAAATTTAAGGGTTTGTCACAAACCCATAATTGTTTGTCAAAATGTGTATGGCTATTGGGTTGATGGTCCTGTATATGAAATTGACTTAGGCGAGACTGATCGGAGCTTCAATTTACTGTCATGCCAACTTCACCAAGTACTTTACTCATGCATTCTAGTTTGACCAAGATTTTTCCAATGTTTTGAAGGGAAGCAGCCTTGTTATTTCAACATGGGTGTGATGGTGATGGATTTGGTAAGGTGTAGAGAGTGGATTTTAGAATGAGAATTGAAACATGGATGGAGAAGACGGTAAATTATTAAACTGAAAAGAGAGGAGAGAGGAAGAATACATATTTAAAAATTAAAAACTCACTTTACTTTTTTGCCCTCAAAAAATTCACGTGCACATCATATGATGAGTTAATGGCCGAAATTCTAACGGCATCCAACGGAGGGACCACTGGCGTATAAAAAAAGCATACTTTGGACCCAACTTTTCACTTTTTGAAATCAGGGACTAATGCTAGAAAGTTGTAACTACAAAGACCAGCAGTGCATTTAACCGTTTCTAAAATTTAAGCTTCAAGTCTTCTTGATTTTTCAAAAATAATTTTTTTTCCTTTCTTTTTGAAAGCAGTGTACGAGTTTAGTACAGTTTAAGTGAAATATAGAGAAGTAAAAGTACGACATTAAAAAGTTCGACTTTTCAAATGCGACTATGCTGTTTTCTTTTTATTTTGGAACAAAAGGAGTAGTTATTTGTCCAGGGTAATTAATAATGTTATCATTTAATTGTTTGAACCTGTTGGGGTATCATACCAGAACTTATTAGATTGACATCTCACCCTGAACTGAGCAATAGATAGAAAGAAAATGTAATATAGTCAATTTTCCACCTCTCTATCAATGAAAATGGTTGGTTACAGTTGCAGTTCGCGAGTTACTTATCCATAGAAATTAACACAATCTAAGAATGCTTACGAGTGTTGGTCCAAAATTTGCAAAATTCAAGGAGTGTTAGCCTCTACTAAGTTGAGGCACACCTGAAGCTTCCCCGTAAATGCCAAATAGCATGCACTATCCGGTGTGGGCGTTAGAGCATTGGGAGGACCTTCCCCTAGTATGACAGGACCACTGGGCTTCCACTTTGGAGGCCTTTCGGGGTGTTTTAATGAGTGATTTATGTCGAGATTGGAGGATGGTGCACCATTAAAATTGGTTCTTCCTTTGTTTCTTTTGTTTGTTTGCGTTTACGAGGAAAACTCTGTGGACGTCAACAACCAAGTTTGGTGATCAGGAAAGCTCTTCCACCTCTATGTCATTGAAATTCGGAGGATGTGCGAATCCCAAGAACCAGTTGTCTCATTTCTCATGGAAAGATAGAATAAGACACTTGTGAATAAACTCCCACGGGTTCGCATAGGTAAATCACGATCCTGCACTAGTGTTGTACCCTGCACAGCATAAGCGAAATGGCAAGAGGATGACCATTAAATTTTCCACTTAAGCCTAAACGCTTCCCTTCCCCATCATTAAATCAACGAAACACCAATTTACTAATCTTAGATCTTCTCAAGTCAAGTTGGACACAAGACCCTGTCTACCCTATGGCTCAAATCCGTAACCACCTCATTGGTCACCAGAGCCACAGCTTAATGATCCCTTACAAATCCGTTTTGTGTTTCAGAAATGGTCTCTCCCTAGACTAGGTTCAATCTCATGGATTACACTCATAATAATTTTGTAAACACTAGCGACCAAACTGATGGGCATGAATCCGTCACCCTTCGAGACTCATTCTTCTTAGGGATCAACAAGATAAAAGTCAAAAAATGAACTAACAAACTATACTTAAGCATAGAAACCTGAGAAGACACACGTCAGATCACTCTTAGCAACATATCCTCAACCAAGTCTATAAGAAAACAATAAACCTCCATTTCTTTGGAAGGTCTCCCCAATCAACTAGCTCTCTTCATTAACAAACAATTTCAGCAGCCCCTCAACTTATTATATAATGCCTAATTATAGCTTCAACTATCACTGATGATAGAACAAAGATAAGGCGACACAAATTTTGCAATCATAACAAGAATGATACAATCGTCTTGCATCATTTATACTGACATCTATATGTATGCTAAGCCTATCAAAACCTTGAAGATGCTTCGACTATATATTATGCTGTAGAATTTGTTGAAGTTAATGTAGTTTTTGAGGTTTGTGATGAGCCAACATCTGAAATTGCATTTATGGGGAAAACATTGTGGACTTCAGCAACCAAGTCTAATGATCACAAAAGATCTTCCACCTCTATGTCATTGAAATTTGGAGGAAGTTGAAATCCCAAGAACCTGTTGTCTCATCCCTCATAAAAAATAGAATAAGACACTGGTGAATAAACTCCACGAACTCGCATAAGTAAACCACGATCCTGCATTAGTGTCGTACCCTGCACAGCCTAAGCCAATTGGCAGGAGGATGACCCTTAAATTTTTCACTTAAGTCCAAACCCTTCCCTGTCCATCATTAAATCAAGGAAACACCAATTTACTAATCTTAGATCTTCTCAAGTCAAGTTGGACACTAGACCCTGCCTACCTCTATGGCTCAAATCCATAACCACCTCATTGGTCACCAGAGAACCACAGCATAATAACCCTTTACGAATGTGTTTTGTGTTTCAGAAATGGTATCACCCTAGAATAGGTTCAATCTCATGGAATACACATTCATAATAATCGCGTAAATACTAGTGGCCAAACTGATGGGCATGAAACTGTCAACCTTATGAGACTTATTCTTTTTAGGAATCAACAAGATTAAAGTCGAAAACGATCTAACAAACTGTTCTTAAGCATAGAAACCTGAGAAGACACACATCAGATTGCTCTGAACAACATATGCTCAACAAAACCTCCATTTCCTTGAAAGGTCTCCCCAGCCGACTAGCTCTCTTCTTAACAAACAATTTCTGCAGCCCCTCAACCTATTATATAATGCCTAATTATAGCTTCAACTATCATCACTGATGATAGGACAAAGATAAGGCGACACACATTTTTCAATCATAACAAGAACGATACAATCGGCTTTAATGCATTATGTATACTGGCATCTCTTTGTATGCTAAGCCTATCAAAATCTTCATGACACTTCCACTATATATTACGTTGTAGATTTTTTCGAACTTAATGTAGTTTTCGAGGTTTGTGATGAGCCAACATCTGAAATTTATGCACTGAGACAATAGGACTATGTTACTGGGTCTTATCTTTGGCCTTCTCGATGGAGTTATTAGATGACTTGCACTACACGTGAAAAGTATGCGATGGAACAGCAGATCTCGGTCACTGAATCTTATCTTTTCTTTTCTTGACGGACTTATTAGATGATGTGGTCTTTCTAGGCATGCCTTTTTTTCTTCCAGTTTCTGTCATGAAGCTTATTCTTCCTCTTTCTTATGGAATTCTCGCATACAAGCTTTATTACAGGCTCTAAAATAGATTTATGTGCTACAGATATATTGAATGGCTACAGATATAAGTTGGTATCTGATATGCTATGCCTAACTGGGAATGCATTAATAATTAATAGTGTTCTAAAAATCACTAGGTATGCCAAGGGGGCTTAGGCGGCCTAAGCCTTTAATATAACCTAATTAACAAGCATTAAACCTTTAAATATACTAAAATTAATGATCACATTACAAGATTAAAACCAACAATTCAATACCGTTCCAATTTTAAAAACAACACAACAATAGTCAATACACCTTGTTTTTATTTTTTATTTAAAAAAAGCCCAAAATGACGACGTTTTGGGCCATAGCTTAAATTTTTTTAAAAAAATTAGCGGACTGGGCGCCGCCGATTTTGCGCCTAAGTGATTTTTTTGACCAATTTGCTTAATTTCTCGTCGCTTGGGTGGTGCCTAGCACCTAGGCGGGCGTCTATGTCGAATTTTAGAACACTGATATTTAATGAAGTCTAAACATACTGCCTCATGTTGTTCTTCTGAGCCTTTTATTTTCACTAAACCTACTAACAAATAACTGAATCTCTAATGACTGGTATTTATGATTAAATAATTTTCTTGATGCAGATAGAAAATGATGGGTAGTCAAGTCCCTGCTAGTAATGATCGTTCAAGAACATATTGGACGCCTACAATGGAGCGATACTTTGTTGATCTTATGTTAGAGCATATGCATAGAGGTAATAGGACTGGACATACATTCAACAAACAAGCATGGATAGAAATGCTATCTGTCTTCAATGCAAAATTTGGATCCCAATATGATAAAGATGTTCTCAAGAGCCGTTATACAAATCTGTGGAAGCAATTTAATGATATTAAGAATTTGCTTGGCCAAGGTGGATTTTCTTGGGACGAATCTCGACAAATGGTGGTTGCTGATGATTATGTATGGGATAATTACATCAAGGTGCGTAGCTTCTCCATCAGCGCCCAAGATTTACTACCTTATTAAAATCTTCTGCTATTAACATAGAATGTGTGCAGGCTCACCCAGATGCTCGGCCATACAAGACTAAAGCGGTGCTGAACTTCAGTGATTTATGCTTGATATATGGGTATACAACTGCTGATGGAAGATACAGTCGTTCTAGCCATGATATAGATATTGATGATGAAGTCCAAGGAGTAAATTTTGGTATGCTTGTTTTTTCCCTTCTACAGACCTAAGTGAACCACTAACTTCCTTCTAACTTCAAAAAGAGCTGGTATGGAGATGCTAATCCACTTTAATGCACTATGCTTATTCACTAGGAGTAAGCATAAGCTGAAACTTCCAAGCTTTGTGCTTTTGGTTTTGCACCTGATCAAGGAAGTTTAGAGCAATTTATTCCAGTAGTCCTGGGGACTTATAAAAGATATGCCCTTGTATAATTTTGTATTGATATATGCATCATCATTTAAGGCAATAATATCAACCATACATGTTAAGCATGATTAGTTTTGTATCAAAGACTAAGCCTACCACACCTTCAAACTCTTTGCCTTTCTTGTACAACTTACCAGCTAACATAAATTGATCGAAGCATGCTACTCTTTTTTTTTTCCAAAGATATTTTTATCTTTTTACATTTTTTTTTTCTAAAGGTTGGAGGGGACATATACCTTACCCCAACCCATATCATTATTATTTTAAGGCCTTGAAATGCTACAATTAAGACTATATGGGCCTTTGATGTGGCTAGAACAAATTATATCTCTGCTGAGGCTTTGAACACCCGACCTCTCCATTGAGAGTAGTGAAGTACTCTTTTGGTGAGACTTGAACACTCGACGTCTTCGTTAAAAGAAGTGAGCAGTACTAAATGGTGCCTTTTGGTGAGGCTTGAACAACAACGGTGCCTCTAGTGAGGTTTGAACACCCGACTGTGCCTCTGGTGAAGCATGCTACTTAGTTGCAACTTTTGAGCATGATGTATTGTTTAAACTATTTTGGCCTTTCCAGTGAGAGATAAGCACCTGATGCTATCAACAATCATTATGTAATCAGCCTGCAGTCCTGATGATTTATATGAGAATGAACCTAATATCTTTTTCTTTCTATAGGTGATGGATTTGGAAGTGTAACTCCAAATACTGAGCGTTCCAGGACAGATTGGACAGCGGCCATGGACCAATATTTTATTGAGCTAATGCTGGACCAACAAGAAAAAGGCAATAAACTTGATAATACATATAGCAAACAGGCGTGGAATGATATGCTCTCCTCCTTTAATGCAAAATTTGGCCCACAACATACTAAAAGGGTCTTAAGACACCGTTACAAGAAGTTGTGCAAGTATTACAATGATATAGCTGTTCTGCTTAAACAAAATGGTTTCTCTTGGGATGAGAAGGAGCAAATGGTAGCAGCTGATGATGATGTTTGGCATGCTTACGTTAAGGTATGCTATGTTCTTCCAAAATTAATTAGATTCTGTTATTTTTTATTAGAAGATTATACATACTTGCAGGCACACCCGCATTGTCGATCATATAGAACGAAATCTTTGCCGAACTACAAACTTTTGGAATTGATATTTGGAAGTGTAATCAGCACTCAGAGTTTAAGTCCAGATAAGGACCTTGAAGATGTAGGAGTGAAGAGTGGTGCGTTCATGTACTTTTGTCCAACTGATTTTCTTTTGTTCTTTTATCGATCATCTTACTTTTACTAATAACAGTGGTCCAGTTATCATTTTATTTATCTGTCACTTGCTCTGTTCTCATGTAAATTCTGTGAGAACTGTAACTGAGTGGATATATGTCAGAAGTAAATGGACAATGCTTACCTAGATATACTCGCAGCATTGTTGTTAAATATTCTCTTGAATAAACAGTGGAATTGATTATTGAAATGAATGTCTTTGTGGACTCCAATTTCATGGCTTGTATCCATCTGTATGAAAGGCAGATCAATCTTAATTTGACTTCTTGCAAGGCCGTGTCTACATTCTTCTGTGCATCTCCTACTTGCTATTTGTTTCAATTTGTTGGTGTTTTCTGTTTTAGGACCCCTTAATTTTCTCCTTTGTGCCTCCTTTTCCTTTTAGCTCAATGTTCACTTTCCCGTTATCATATTTTTTCTATCCAGAAATTAAAATGGACTAAAATTAAGCAGTAGGGTTTCAACTCTTTTTCGTGCCTGACTTATGTGGACCTAACCTCAGTCAGCAGCAACTCCAGGAGACTGTTACCGAAGCATTGCTCAAGTCCTTTTCAATTATTAATAATAAAAACGCAGCACATGATGATTTTTGGAGCACAATAATGGATTCAAGTTGATTATTGAAAAACCTGTACACCTTGACGTTTGAAATCATTGATAGGATTGATTCTATAAGATGTATTTGAATCTCTTACTAGATCTTCATGATTGAAGAGATCGTCTTACTGTCAAAACGTTATTTGTAGGTAGCGAGCGTTCGAGAACATACTGGACACCACCCATGGACCGTTACCTGATCGATTTATTGCTTGAACAGGTGAATAGTGGAAATAGAATTGGGCAGACATTTGTTGCCCAGGCTTGGATTGACATGGTTACATCATTCAATGCAAACTTTAGATCTCACCATGATAAAGATGTTTTGAAGAATCGCTACAAGCATTTGAAGAGGCAGTATAATGATATCAAAACTCTTTTAGAGCAGAGTGGCTTTTCATGGGACGAAGAACGAGAAATGGTGGCAGCTGAAGATCATGTTTGGGATGCTTACATTGAGGTGCAGTTTTATCTACCTGGATCACATCACTGTATTTTAGTTCATCTTCCTCTTACCCAAAAATATGCAGGTACATCCTGATGCTCGATCATACAGAGTTAAAACTGTGCCAAGTTATCACAAGTTGTGTATTATATATGGACAAGGTAGTTCCGAGGGAAGATACAGTCGTTTGGCTCGCAACGTCCCGAATGCTGAAAGTCTTGGTTTAAGTATAGGTATGTCTTCTTCGAGAGTGAGAAATTTATTGGAGTATTTATACGATGCACAAAGACTCCAACTATGATCTGTAATCTTACTTGCCGTACCAGAAACGTAGTGAGCCATGTATCCTCTTGGACCAGAGTCTGATAACAGTTTCTTACCCAAAAAAGAAAAGCACAGGAAAAAAAATAAAAAAAGAACGAAAGAGAAAAACAAAACAAAAGGATAATGCTTCAAGCTGCTCCAAAATATGCTTTCTGATCGAGTATTCTGCGAAGTTTTCCTTTTCTCTTTCATTTTTGTCATCATGATTTCTCTGTTTCAGGCATGTTACTTTAACATTCACATGACTCAATCTAGCATTACATGTATTTGTAGGTGAAAAGAAGGATGACCAGCATACTGCTGATACAGGACCAAACAGTAATTGGACACCACAAATGGACGTTTGTTTTATTGAGCTTATGTTAATGCAGGTGCGAATTGGGAATAAGATTTGACATATTGACCAGATTTGGGAACAAAATTAATCATAATTTGACAATTGTTCTCTTGACCTTATGCTAGCGCAGGTGCAAAGTATGAATAAGATCGATCATGTATTTGATGATCAGATTTGGGCTGACATTACAAAATCATTCAATGAAAAATGTGGACAAAATTACGACAAATGTATTATACAAAATCGTTATACATACTTGATGAAACAGTACAATGATGTCAAGCGGCTTCTTAATCAGAATGGATTTGCATGGGATGACACTCGGCAGATAGTTGTTGCTGATGATGATGTGTGGGAAACTTATAGCAAGGTACTTTTCTTAATCATTTGCAGTTGCATATTCTTATTTATTCTTCTTGAGCATACTTCTTATTTACCTTTGACTATTGTTTTGATTTGAAGTTTATTTGCTAGAATTTTGTTTAAACGTTTAACAATCGATTGATTGTTAGGTGTTAGAAGGGTTATCTAGACTATTATTTTATGTTCTTTTGGTGTAAATTTGGGAATCCTATTTTTGAAATTTACTAATTTATATCCCCTCTGTTTTTAAAAAAGAGTCTATTACTCCTTTTTAGGCTATTTCAAAAAAGCATCCACTTTCTAATCTTTCCTTTCTGGGATGTCACTTTTACCATTTTACCCTTAATTTGCTTTTCACTTTAATTGATGGGTCCCACTCCCACATGGACATCTTTGAAAAATACACAACATACAGATATTTATAATAGAGTTAATTAGGTTTTCTTAATCTTTGTGTTGAGTCAAACAGAGCTTCTTTTAGTAACGGAGGGAGTAGTATATAAGAGGTTTACGGGATTCTAGTTCGTGATCGAAGCTGTGTCTGTGGTAAAAAAAAAAAAAAACAAAGGTCATGGGATTAATTCCTGGAAGCTACATTCTCCTGGCTTCGCCCGGTTCCATTGGCGGGCCCAAAGAAGTTTTATCCCCATAGGTTTCCAATGTGGCATGGTGTGGAAGGAGTTCCCCATTGGTTATCAAAAAGAAAATCGTATTATTTATATTTGTACAAATATTTTTGTTCAAATGATGCAGCCAGCAACATACTAGGCGATCCCAACATCATGCCAAAGTTGATATACCATAATATTTTCAAGGTCAAAATGCATTTTAGTGTCGCAAATGCCCACTAAATCCCACTTAGGGTCATATATTTCATTGCGTCCCAACTGAAGTCCTTACTTCTGGACTATTCAAGGACGTGGCCGTGAAGGACGTTAGAATCCCCAATGATTCTTGACATGTGTCTTGCACATGTTTTCTAATGCCGTTATTGTTAGCTTACTTCTGCACTTTAGTTGGGATGGAATGAAATATAGGAACCTAAGTGGGATTTAATATATATTTGAGGGCATCAGAATGCATTTTAGCCTATTTTGGAATGAGCACGATTTGATCTCGTTGACGGATTTTGGGGGAGTTCCCCATCAACCCCGTCCTGCGAAGTTCCTGTAACTATGAATCACCCGCCTTTAGGTTAACTTCTGTTGTTCAAAGCAATACAGCTTTCCCCATCATATTTCATGTTTTTACAAAAATATTATGCAATTTCCCCCCTCGAAATACAAATCCTATGTCCCCAAAGAAAATAAATTTGACAATATTCACCATTAATTTTCGATATTTTTGTGTAAAATACACTTTCAATCCTGATAACAAGGACATTACGTCAGGTCATACCGTTCTAGTTCAAGGACCAATGTTTCCAATAAAATACCTGATAGAACTAGGACTTGGGCAATAAAAGATAATGGGAATGTTAGTACTCCCTCCGGAAAAGAAAGTTTTGCTTTCCTCTTTAGTTTTTCCGGGAAAGAGAGGTATGTCTCCCTTTTGGATATGGTTCTTTTTAGCAGTCAATGTCGAAGGATAAATGATGTTGGTCTACTTTATAAAACTTTATCAATGACATAAATTAGGCCAAAGTATATATTGGTGCCCATAAGTATATACTAAAT
The DNA here is from genome assembly GCA_016624345.1 of Platycodon grandiflorus. NCBI lineage: Eukaryota > Viridiplantae > Streptophyta > Magnoliopsida > Asterales > Campanulaceae > Platycodon > Platycodon grandiflorus. Next base: position 6,156,869 of record CM028367.1, read on the forward strand.
CCAACATTCGACTTTTTAATTCGTCCCAACTAAAGTCCATATGTTCACTTTTGGCTTAAAGAAGTACCTGATTCTAAAGTCTGTCCAAAAACATTGACATGTGCCGTGCACTGCCAAAAAATGAAGGGTAAAACTGTCTTGTTTTAAAATGAAGGGCAAAACACCATAAAAATCCAACATGCTAATCTGCATCAAACCAAACTTAACCACAATTCATATTCAAACTTCACATTGCTGACCAAGGGAGAGAAGTCATTCTAAAGAGAAATTACATATGAAAAGGGAAATGAGAAATCATGCTGACCTGACTATGAGATAGCCACAGTTTCAGATTCCAAAGAAAGAAAACCAAAAATCCAATTTTACTCTTTTCCAACTCTTGATCAAGAATCCAATCCACAAGGCAATAGTTGTGGTATATTCCCAATGTATTTACTTATTTATTTTTGTGTAAGAGTATATTCCCATTTGAGCAACAATTTATCAAGAAACCTAAATTGAAAGAAGATAAAAAAGAATACCCGATTGGAGCACCTATAGTGACCAAATTCGATCTCATGGCATTGCAATATATCAACATATCAAGCTTGGACAGTGAATTAAAGATGTTGCCGTCGAATTGTAGCCGTAGAAGGGGGTGATTTCCGATGTTAAGAACTCTGCCACGTAAGAGGGTGCCTGGGCAGGTTAACTGCCGCTGAATTCTCTTGGTGTTACTATCGGCCAAAGTTGGATACCAATTTCACACAATTGCATTCATCATCAAAACAATTCACGATCAAAGCAAGATCGCAATATATTTGATTAACAAAAACCCTAACACTACAATTGCAATTGCATTTGCATTGACAACTCCCTTTCAGCACTTTCTGTTGCTTTCTGGGAAAAATTGTCGGCCGTTTCGTTTTTATTATTTGAGTCTTCCCCTCCCTTGACAGTAGTTGTTGGTTATATAACCCGGCCCCTGTCAAGGTATTCTCACTTGTGGGTTCTTAGAGAGAGAAAGATAAAACAGAGAAGTTCAGTGATGAGAATCAAGTTGATCAAGGTTTGGGCCAAGTTAATGATGTTCGTGAACCTTTGAACATATCCGGTGGACCAATGACTCGTGCACGTGCCAAAAGGATTCAAGAAACTTTGGTAACACTTGTGGAAGAGATTCAAGGCCAAAATGAAGCCAAGGTGGACTTGGGAACTCAAGGGAGGTTTGTTTGCATTTTAGAGGCCTTAACAACATCAACAAATCAACAAAATCAACTCTGTTCAGATGCAGCGGTCGCACAGAGCCTCACGCAGTCAGCTGGCAAGTGCAATTTTGCCTAGGAAGGGTCGCGTCAAACAGCCCATGTGGCCGCGCCGAAGCCAAATTTCTGTTTTTGTTTTTTGAGTCTTTTTGTAAAAGTTCAGCAATATTTGCGCCTTAGCGAGCCAGGTTGCGCGCCCTAGCGAGCCATTTTGTGACCTTTAGACTTTTTTGACCTTTTTTGGCTTTGAGTCTGTTTTTTTTCTGGGTTGTTGCTGTAGTATGTATGTTCAGACTTGGGAGGATATATAGGGCTTACAAAACACTTGTAAACAATCTTGGTTGAATCATATATGCTACATAGCAAATTGAGAGTTTATCTCTTGTTTTTATTTCTACAATTGAGTTGTGAGATTATTTTGGGTTTCTTGGACTGAAATCCGCCAAATTGAACTTATCAATCTTCGTGAGTCGGAGGATTGTGGCGTTTTGTGATTGTGGGTCGTTGGCAATCGCGTCGACGGTCCTCGTCACACTCCGATGTTCCTAATCATTGCGATTAGCGGTCGAGGGAGACTCTTTATCAAACTATCATTTCCGTTTCTTCGTTGGTAATTGCTGCGTTTTTTTCTTCGTTCAAATGTTCGAGTTCATATTTCGCGTTCTTCGTTGGGTCCGTAATCTTCGATCCGGTTTTGGAGCGAATTCACCCCAATCAATCGGGCGAATTCACATCATCTAGAGAGCCGAGAGAGAGAGGTCGACGTCTAGAGAGAGAGAGAGGTCCAGAGAGAGAGAGAGAGAGAGAGGCTTCACGAACGGTGGGTGCCGAAGGCATACCAAAGACGTTGCCGAGAGGTGAAGTGCCGAAGCTGACGAAATTGTTGAGGGAGGCTGTGATAGAGGAGCACCAATCACTAGGTTTTTTTAAATGAGGGTAGGCTTGGAAAGACTATTTTGCCCTTCATCTTTTGGCATGTGCATGGAACATGTCCATAAACGTTAAGTTTTTGGACTAACATTAGAATTGGGTACTTCTTTAAGCCAATAGCGAACATATGGACTTTAGTTAGGAAAAATCGGTACTAATGTGGGATTTGGTGTAGTGTTGGCACCAATTTATATTTTGGCCCATAAATTACATGGATCTACAATATTGACGAGGGTCATTCTAGTAAGTTAATGGATTGTCAAACATTTTCTTAATTTGCACAATAAGTCAAAGCGTACCTCTCTTGTTGGAATGGAGGGAGTAATTTCAAGTTGCACCTGATTCAGTTGAATGGTGCGGAGAAAATTGTGGAGAAAATTCCCAGGAAACAACAAACAACAGCTCAATACATCCACTCCCAAAAACCACCTCACACTCCTAAGTCTTTGAAATACACTCATGGTTCCCTTCAAGGAGGGTGCGACCATGGACTGGCACATGGCGTGTATGGGCCGAGTCCGGACAAATGTTTCGCACGTACAATTTGGCGGAGCTACATGGCCGCTCACTCGCAAACCGTAGCCCGCACCTCGGGAAACAAAGTGCAATGAGACAACCCCTGCGGACATATAATATGGTCTACGCCTGTTTGACATCACCGCAAGCCATGCAAATGCTACTTTCTGGAACACACTGGTGCAACTGACGTTCATTACCCTCCAAGTACCTAGGTAGGGGCAAGGCCAAGGTGGTTCTGACCGCGGGCCACCTACCATGTCTTTTGCACAAGACATGAGCCCCGCATTTAGGATCACCGAGGGTTTTGGATTGGAGGCTATTTAACCCATGCGGCCACCGTAAAGGAACCTGGTAATGGTTGTGAGCTAGGTAAAGATCAACTGTTGCATCCCAAAGATCTGCAGGAAGGAAACTTTGGTGAAAACTGCCTTGAAGACATTGCAAATAGGGTCATGTTCGGACAATATGAAAACCCTAAATATAGCAAGCAGCAAGTGAACAAGAATTGCAGAGTAGAAAAATGTGATCGTGGTGAATCTGAGGAAGTTAAAGTTGTTAATTCTGAACCTCTTAACAAAGCAAATGATGAAGGCTTTATCACTTGGGATTCTCCGAGATGAATGCCTGGAGGACGAGTGAGGTAACACCTTCTCTACATGGCTTTAAAGATGGTAAACATTTTGGCGCCTATCCACTGTTTGATGGACTTTTTTGATGGAAGTCTAGAGACTTCTTCCTTGGAGGTCAACAAATATGGTGTGGATTGGGAAGCAGCACAAGTGTTTGATGATTTCTCTCAAATATCTGATTTGGCATGAATATTCATAACTATCCTGACATATATGTTCAACCATCTACAAGAATTAATATTAAGTCGGTTGCTATTGAAAAAAAAATCAGCTTGTACTGTGATGAGAATAATTATGACCTTATTTGGGAATATTTTATGGAGGGCCAAACACTTAGCCAAGATAGGCTTGGCATGGTGGATTTGTTGGACATCTACTCTGAAGAGTACAATCATACGTGCTCGATGAAACACTTTTACCTTGGCTGCTTGGCCTATGGTTGAGGCAGAAGCTTCCATTCCATGCTCGAAGTGCACAAACATTCAACAACTTACTTTTGTTATATGTTATGGTTTTGCATAGAGGAAAAAAAAGGTTGGAAGGATTATCTAGATTATCAATAGGTCGTGAAAAATTAGCTGGTGGACTCAAGTTCTTCCCAGCCGGTGGGAATTGATAGAGCACAAAAAGATCAATGTTTATTGTAGAGGGTCCAATAATTAAATTGTATTAGTTTGCAGTTTTTGAGTGCTTAAACTTAATTTTTTTCGTTAGGGCTGTTTATAATAAGCTTGGAGTTGTTTTTGGAACTTTTAGACAAGTTAGGGGGTATTTTTGAAAGTTAAGGATTAGGGTTACAATAAGATTGACAAAATTAGGGTTTTATTGTCAGTTTTGAGAGTTCGTATCGATTTTTTTTTTTTTTTCTGTATTGTCCTCTGGTGGATTGATTCTCTTTTAGTTTTTGTTGCATTACAATAATAATACTTCAAACAGCCAAGAAACCACCAAAAGCACCTCTAAACTCCAATAAGAGAAATGACCTTTGGAATGGAAGCTGCAGGCTTCGGCGACCTTTCTGGGGAACTCCAGCAGCCTTCTGGCAAGATCTGGTGCCAAATCAGACAAGTTGCCTTCTCTGGGTGAATCTGCCTGTGGCCTCTGTTTGGTCAAAGAATGTGTGAATCTACGCTTTCTGTAGTTACCCATTCCACTTGCTAGGCACAAGTATGTGTGTGTGTGAATTTACAAGTTACATCAAGACCCCCAAACATTTAATAATATACTGTAAGACCCTCAAACATATCACATACTCTCAAGTCTTAACACTTTTTGACAAAGGTTACCGACTTTGTGGAAGTAACTTCCATGGGAGGGGATGGACTAATAAAGGAACTAAGCCATGACTGATCAAAATATTAACCTTGGTTTGCATTCACAAAAGTTCTCACTCCTAGATAAAGATGTAGGCTTTACAATTGCGTTTGTTGGAATTTCCTTTTTCAACTCCTCTTCTAGTTCACTTAAGGCCTCGATTAGTACACGGAATTAGAATCAATTCTTTGAAATTGGAATCAATTCTGCGGAATTGATTCCATGGAATTGATTAATAACGTTTGGTGGTGCAAGAATTATATTTGGAATAGGAATGAATTACTAAAATCTTGGTATTTGGATTTCTAATAGTTGGAATCCACGTAAAAGGACAATAATATCCTTCTATGAGGTCAAGTATTTGCTTTATATTTATAATGTTATTTGGTTTCAACTACTTTACGACCATTCCTTTTTACTTTTCATCGTCGTGATTGTTCTTTGGCTCTTTATAAGGCTTTCTAACTCTTCCCAACTAATTTAATTTATTAATAATAGTTTATAATTTATGATTGTAGTGTTAATTTTTACGTTTGAAGCATGTTTTGAAATTGATTAATCTTACAAGATTTAGCCTTAATACACCATAAGGAAATTTTCAAAGAATTGACATGCTTTGCATGACAATTACGCAAAAGAGAATGATAACGGTGATTAATCAGCTTGGAACTATAAATGAGAATAAAATAGTTATTATTTTAAATAAGTAATTATACGATTTTTTCTTGAATTGTTACAAATGTTTAAACTATTTATATATGAACTAGTTTCATTATAACATTAGTTTTTTATTTTAATTTAATAAATTTTTCTTGCTTTATTGATATTGGATAATTTAAAATTTTCACCGAAATTGAAAAAAAATGAAGAAAACTTGTTATTTTGTGGATCAGTAATAACCTTAACGTCTAATTTTTATCATGGAAGTCATTAACAAGTACTTGTCTACATTGGGGTAATGCTGTCAATTGACTTAATTTTATCTTTGCATTTCAAGTTGTTTTGTTTCTTACCAAACAATATAATAAAAATTTGTACTACATTAGTAATCGAATTCCTTTTGCTACCAAACACGTTTTAGGAATCATCTTTGCATCTGTTTCTGTGGTATCCCATTACTGGTAATTGATTCCATAGAATTGATTCCATTTCCGTGTACTAATCGAGGCCTAAGTACTACGGACTTGGAACATGACACTAAATCAGTGAACTGAACATATGCTTGCTCGTTGTTGATAATCAGGAGGAACAAAGTGGTGTTATTTATCAGCAGCTTTCATGTCTTCCCATCTGTTAATGTTAGCATAGTGAGTTTGTTTGTATTGAGTCCACCAAATAGGGGCAGCTCCCTTTGATTTGGCTTCGGCAATATAACTTTCTCTTATTAGTCAAGTTATACCAATGAAAGAACATCTCCAAATTACGCATCCAATCATGATAGACTTCTGGATTATGATCACCTTGAATATCAGCAATTTCTAGTTTAGCACTTCCATCCACATCAGTCAATCAAGGGTCAACTGGAGCTCGTGGCAAGGTTTGTGCTTGAGGAGTAGCGACCTCTAGATGAGGGGGAATATCGACACCCAAAGAAGAGTCCACATTCAATAAAGGATCTGTTGCCTTCATGGCTGCGAGGATTCTGTTCATAGTTGCGGTATTCTCCTCTATGGAAGCCCCCAACAAGCTTATTTCATTGGACACATTTATGTTTCTCGCCTTTTTCTTCATGAAACTTTTCAGCGTTTTGCCAACTTCTGTCGTATTCACAAGGTGGGAAAGACACTAAAGAAAGGAAGAATAATGGTAGATTGATTTCAGGAATTTTATATATACATATATATATATATATATTATTTTATTTATTTATTATTTTTTTTTGCACAGCCTTTGGACCGGCCAGTTCAGATGGTCGGTATTTATTTTTGGTTCGAGGAGGGGACTGGTTCACTTTAGGGCTTGGATGGGGTTACGGTTATAAAATATGGGTTGGGTTTAAAGGTTAAGCAGAACTAGGTCATGATTGATGCACGAGTTGAACCTAGGGTTGAGACGAAGGGTGGGGGACGTCGGTGAGGCAAGGGTCGAAGACAGGGAATGGTTATTAGGGCTCGAAAGGCGAGAGGTCACCTTGAGATCAAGTTTTCGAGTTTCTCAAAGGCACGAAGGCTATACAGTCGGTTGTCACGACCAACCTGCTGTGTTCGAGGTGCAACGAAGGATGAGGGTACACGACTAGGGTTTGGGGATTGCAACTGTGGTTTGTGTTTGTGGGTTGGGTCGCCACTAAGAGGGGCTGTTTTGGGTGGTTTGGGAAGTTAGGAGGGCTGTTAAGTCGGGAAGATGGGGTATTTGCACGAGAAAGAGAGAAACATAATTAAGAGCATGAAAAGGATTGCTGGTTCAGAGATACCGAAATTCGGCTCTGATACCAATTGATGTTGGAAGAGTTTAGAAAGATTGAGAATTAAGAGAACAAGAAGAAGTCGACAGAGTGAGGAGGACCAACGCACAAACAGCTTACAAGCTCAACTCAAATTACTAAACTTTGAACATGTTTGAAAAATTAATATATATAGGCTAAAGACTATTCTTCTAATAGTACGAGGACTAGGGCTAAAGCTAAACGAACGCTTAGGTAAACTAATTCTGGAATAATTTCAATTTTATAAATAATAAAACTAAACCTAATCTGCCAATGACACTTGTCAATAGACCAAAAGGCCTTGTTTGATGGTGCACGAACCTTGAGTTTGGGCTCAGGCTTCCAAGGTCAAATGAAGCTAGTTTGTCCTGAGGATGATTCTCTAGCCAATGACATGTGATAATACTTGTATACAGAATTCTTTGAAGAAGAACAAAAGGTTATTTTAATTATTGGATATTAATTGTAACAAAAGGTTTATCATTCTTGATTAATGTACGCATGAGAACACAATCTAAACTATCTGCCTATTGTTTAACAGATATTTGCTTGATTCTTCATGTATTGCTCTTTTTGTATGCTAGTGACCAACGTTCCATTTTGCAAGTAACTTGTATTTGATAATTAACAGGTAGAACCACATGCATATTCATACAGAGGTATAATCTTGGAACACTACAAGGATTTGTGCATGATCTTTGAAAGCAGAATGCTGGATGAAAGCATCAGTTGTCAGAAGACTCCAGGGACAAAATTTAACCCCACTTCTGTAGACATGGATATTGTTGAAGTTTGCAGAGATGTACAAGTCCCAGTTAGAGAAACTGAGGGCTTGTGCGAAAGGAGAAAACGGACTGCTGAGATAATGCCATCTGTCTCGGGACGATTTAGCAAAGTGCAGAAAAATGAGCAGGATGATATGCAAGAAGCTTTTATGGATATGGCGAATGTGGTGTCAAAGCTGGTAAATAAAACAGCAGACAAAAACTATATTGCAATAGAAAGAGCTGTCGATGCACTTCAGGCAATACCGGACATGGATGATGATCTCCTATTGGATGCTTGTGATCTCCTCGAAGATGAGAAAAAAGCGAAAACCTTTTTAGCATTGGATGTATCGTTGCGAAAGAAGTGGTTGCTAAGAAAACTTGGGCGCTGATAGTACAGTGAGGCTACCAACTAAGGGTGATATTTGGTGACTCGAACCCACGACCTATCGGTTATAGGTGAAGCGTCTTACCAACTAAGCTGCACTTACTTGTCTGATTCTAGATTTATATTAATTTTGATGTAAAAAGTTAATTTCTCCATAATTAGGTTTGTGAGTCTGTTTTGGCATGTTTTTCTTTTTGTGATTTTTATTAACACTTGAACTTTCTCGTGAATCACTTCATCGAAGCTTTTATTTTGTTTGTACCAAATCTTTCAGAGTGTCATACCACAATTGAAAAATGAGGTGCCAATGGCCAGTGGCGAAGCTAGGATTTGATCCTTAGGGGAGGTGAGTTAACTTAATTAAAAATGTAACATTCAATACTCAAGGGGCTTAAGTATGATAAGAATAGTAATAATGATATTTTAAAAGGGGTAAGTTACATACTGTTCAAAAGCTCAGGGGGGGTCATGGCCACCCTTGGCCTCCATGTGGCTTCGCCACTGCCAATGGCATTGCCTCGAATTCATTTTACTTCCAGCATCCAATGGCATTGCCTCGTATTCATTTTACTTCTTGCATTTCACTCGAGGATTTTCTAATTTGACTTTGAAGGGTCAAATTAGAAAATATATGAGTTTGAATTGTCGAGTTAGAAAATCTTTAATAGCAATAGTATGTTTTGGATAGCATAGTACTCTCTCTGTCCCGTAATAAGTGTTGTTTGTTGATTTTATACAAGATTTATGATAGTTTTTGACTCGATGTAATTTTACTTTAATGTCCTCAAAAAAAAAATTTGTTTCGAGTGTTGTCGAATAAATGAGATTCATTGTTTTTTATTGTCTCATAAATAAGAAGGCTTTTATAGACAATTGTTTCAGAAAAACTTCCTAAATAAGAGAATGAGACTTATTTTGAAACGGAAAGAGTGACAAAATTAGGAAAAAAATCATAGAAGTTTCGGGAATAAATCGTATTTTTTTCTTCCTAAAACCACAAGAAGAGATAATAGTGGATGTTTGAATCTATTTTGAATCCTTGCGGGAACTCGTGTATTTTCCGGTAAATTGCCAAAAGTTGGTCATCATATTTGAAGGTAAACTTCAAAAAAATTCCTAATACTCCTTCAGTCCCAAAAAAAATTCTATTTTACAAGTCAAATTTTTTAAGATTATAACTTTACTTGTTTGTATCAAACTCTCAATTTGTGCCCTATTAAGAGCCAATTTGTTCGTGCGTTTTGGCCAAAATGCAAGGTTAAAACGTAGCTTATTCCTTAACTTAGCGTTTCAATGGAGTGTTTTAAAACATTCCGTTTGTAAAACACAGTAGCGTTTTAAAACGCTCCTGAAAATTGGTTTTCCTATATTACCCACGGCGAGTATAAAAAGCCCTAAACTTTTCTCTCTCCTTCCTTGCGTCGTGTGACTTCTCTCCTGTGCAAGTCATGCGGCTCCTCTGTTCTCTCTCCATTGTTGTGCGGGGATAAGCTCTAAACGTTAAACGAAGCTTCCCTTCATTTACCGCCTATCAATTTCTCTACTACCAGGTTCGAATTTTTGCTTAAATTATCAATCAATGTCATTCTTGCTTGTAATCGATTATGTGAATTTATTAGCTACAAGAATCTTGTGAATTCAATTTTATGTATACTTGCCTCAATTTTCTGTTTGTTTTCCTTACAATTTTCACTTAAATTTGATATATTGCTCCGATTCATTAATTGGTTTTGAAGATTTTCTGGGCTTTCTATTAAAAAATAATATTGTTGATTATGAATTTATGATTTTGCTCCCATGTAAGTTCTCAATTTTGCTCTAGTAAGTACAGCAATATATTGCTTATTTTGAGATCTCTATGGATAATTCTTAGTCGTGAGTCCTGATGAAGATATAGAAGTCCCCTACCAATCCCTTGAATAATTTGGAATCGCTTTGGCCAATCAAGTAACTTGCTCTTGCACTCATCTGCAAGGAAAATCTGTATGAACAATGGAGAATAGCTTGTTGGAGTAGCGACCGTGCTTTTAGATTAACGCATTTTTTAATTTTATTTTCAACAGCAAAATTATATTAATTTTATTACAAAGAAACACCCAGCAGCGCTAACAATCCAAGAACTGCTATAAGCCAACTAGCTATAAGCCTAGAAAACACTAACAGAGACCACCAAATTGATCTAAAGGGTAACAAGCATGTCTATCAACAAAGCTGATGCCAACTTATGCGTCAAATTCTAACCCCATCCTTCTGTTCTGCAAACACCTTCACACTTCCTACATACAACCATGGCTAAGGCATCCTTCCTCACTTGCTTTGAGTTTTTTTTCATTCTCTTCAATGGCTGCATGCATTGGTCTTCAGCAACACAAGCAACAAAGCAAGTGACAAACACACAGGATCAATATATATGCCCTTAAATCCACTGATGGAGTCCATGCTACAATGGAGCTAGAATGCTGAATGCTATGGTAAAACCAGATTTCTAGAGAAGACACATAGAGGTTAAATACATTAGAATGCAGAATGCTATGGTACCAAATAAAGCATGTTCAAGGGAATTATTTTCCATGTACTCATAGACAAGTAGGCGTTGACAGCTATTGCAGTGATTTACAAACTCGCGAATTAGCCGAAAAGAAGCATTGAGGATAAAATCTATTGCAGTGCCATTAGACAGTAGGCCTTGCATTCAAGTAAAACTATTACTCCTATCTTTCAAGTGAACTGAGGAATTGTTAGTTTGTACAGTTTCTGCAAAAAAAAAAAAAAAAAAAAGTACTAAGCTTGCTACAGCTACTGAGTATATTAGCAATTACCTCCCAGAGGTTACTAAGGATATTGTGTTGTCCGTTGTCTTGATTCTTCAACAAAATGGAAGCCAATGTATGACAAAAGGGGTTCTGATATCGCTGTTAGCCTGACGTGACAGCCACATCATAAAAAAATTAGTAGTTGAAAAATCAGTCCTCAGCATAGACAGGCTGTATATTGGACAACCAATTGCAAAGAAGCGGCTTTAGAAAATACCGTTTGGAGCACAATAGGATCATTTTCCTCTAACTAGGCTAACCTTCGTCCACTGGCTTGGATTAGCCATAGCAATTGCTACAGCACATGTTGATGAGAAAGGTGCTGACTTTAAATACACAAACAAATAGCGAGTGTTGTCACACTTTCCTCTAGTGTGAGGGAGGTGTAACTTCTTTTGCAGGAATTCTTGGAGAAATGGGGTGTGTGTGTGTGCGCGCGCTTGTATAATTTGGATCGGATGTAAGAGATACTAGTAGTTTTTTTGGTTTGGATGCACATTAGTAGAGTGCAAAGGCAGAATAATGCACATTAGTAGAGTCCAAAGTGCTAGTAAACCTTCTTCATTAGCTATAGTAGCGACTGTGCCTAGCAGACCACTGTACTTAGATACACAGCTGCACATGAACAAAGCACCTTAACGATACCAATTCAAAAAACTTTTACCTTCCAGTTGCGATATGAAGAGTTTGACAAATTTGTTTATAAAATAGAAAAGACAGGTTGTGGTGATCTAGTATATTATAAGCTTTTCTTCATGGACTCCTTGAGTTTCAATTGTACTAGTGAAATTAGTATTAAACATATTTGATGCTTGTTTTGTTAGCGAGCGTAATATAAATAATTAATTGGGATTGTGATAGATGGCACCTAAAGGTAAAGCGAAAAGGGTTCAAAAGAACCAAGATAATAGGGAGGTTGTTTGTGAAGTTGATGGGGGTGACAATTTTGAGAGGGCCAATCGGGATAGTGAATCCCATGCTATTTTTGTGAAACTTTGTGTAGATGAGAAAAGGAAGGGAACATGCCAACTACCCATTTCAATGTTCAAGGCTGGGAAACTATTTGCAAGCGTTTTGTTCAAGAAACTAAAAAATCATATACTCGAGGGAAACATAAAAATCACTGGGACAACATGAAAAAAGAATGGCAGGCGTGGATCTTTTTGAAACAAAAAACAAGTGGCCTTGGTTGGGATCCTCAAAAGAAAACACAGGCGACATCTAAGGCATAGTGGAATGAAATGGCTCAAGTACATTTTTTCAAAAAAATTTTTTGTGCCTAATTAATGATTGGATTTGTTTTAAGTTGTTATTGTTTCTAATGTTAATGATTGATTTTGTAGGTAAATAAGCAGGTATTAAAGTTTAAAAATAAAGGTTTAGAGCATGAAGATGAGTATGAAGAATTATTTTCACGGGTCACAGCAACAGGGTTTAATGCGTGGATGCGTAGTCAAGGTTTAGAACATGAAGATGATGAGTATGTACCACAACCTCTAGATCAGACTAGTGGCTACAATGACATTGCAACTGAGGAAAATATAAGGGAGGAGGATGAGGATGATAGTTGTGAAGAAATATGGTCACTTGCAAATGATTTACCACATGAAGATTTACCAGTTGCTAATATGACACCTGTTACAATCAGTGGTAAGCGTAAGAAAAATGCAACAAATGAGGGACAAAGTTATGGATCGATGCGTAAAGGTAAGAGGTTTTCTGGTGCTGATAAAATTACTGATGCACTTGATCGTATGGTGAGTCATATGGAACGCTGAGCCGATTCTACATTGTCTATCATAAGTGGTAGTAGTGTGAAAGAGACTCTTAAGATTTTGAATCAAGTACCTGGTGTGACTATAGGGAGCCCTTTATACCATTTGGCTTGTAGATTATTTGCCAAACCATATAATAGAGAGTTGTTTATTCAATTTGAGGACAACGACCTAAGACTTAGCTAGTTAAAGGAAATGGAACTAAGGGAGCCACCGGCCTACCCTCCGCAACAGCAATTTGCTCAGTTAACCGGTAGATTCTCTCAGTTACTTGCTCAGCCCTCTAGTGGATTTTCTCTGTAGTTTGGTCAACCCTCAAGTGGATTCTCTCAGCAAGTTGTGTAGTTTGCTCAACCCCCTAATGGATTCTCTCAATTTGTTGGTGGATTATCTCAACTTGTTACTACTCAGCCCCTTGGTGGATTCTCTCAGCTGTTAGCTCAGCCATCCTCTGGTGTCATTGCTAACCAGTTGTCTGTTGTCTTATCTCCACATTCCACTATAGATCCTTAGGATAATTTTTTTAAAACACTAAATGATATTTGTTTTGTTGGATGGTATTTTGTATGTGTTAACATATTAGGTTGTTAAGTTGATGATACATTTGATTTCTTTTTTATTGATTTTTATGAACGATGAATTTTGTGCTACTTTATTGTTTAAAATAAACTTTTATTTTGTTTAAGTAAAATGTGACCTAACTTGGCCAAGATTTATTTATTTACAAGTTGACGATTTTTTTTCTTTATCCTACAGTGTAATGGATGATGATGAGTTTGATTATTGGGTTAAGTTGGTGGAGGAATTGGAAAAACAAAATGATGGAGACGATTGAAGATATGAAAATACTCAAGGTTGCTGAAGGTATCGCAAATTATTTTATCAAGCAATTGCATAAAGAGCCCTCTAGGAGTTCATCCAAAAGTGGCCAAGATTGGGTGAATGAAAAACTTGGTGGTAATGCTAGAGTGTGTTAAGAAAACTTACGTATGTTGCCTCATGTTTTTGAAAATTTGTGCAATATCTTAGAGACTACGTATGATTTAAAACCCACTAGTCATTCAACTACGAAGGAAAGAGTTGCCATTTTTATGTACATCGTGGGACAAGGGGCAACAAATAGACAAATTCAAGATATATTTCAGCGATCAGGTTGGACAATTGTCAAACATTTCTATGATGTCCTTAATGCTACCATAAGGATGTTGGTTGATTACATTAAACCGAGTGAAGAATTAGGTGTTCGAGCTCATCCACACATAGGTAGAAATCCCAAATATAAATTCTTTGAGGTAATGAATGTTAATTTTCTTATAAATGTAATTATTCTAAAATATTCAAAGTACTTAAAATATTTTATTGTACAGAATTGTATAGGTGCAATTGATGGAACTCATGTGCGTGCTGTACCACCAAAAGAAAACGTAGCTGCTTACGTAGGAAGAAAAGGGTATGCCACACAAAATATTTTGGCGATCTGCAATTTTGATATGTGCTTCACATATGTATGGGCTGGCTGGGAAAGGATCGCACATGATTCTCGTATCTTTGAGCTTGCTAGAGCAAGAAAAGAACTAAAGTTCCCTACTCCACCTGATGGTATTTTATCATTTCTACAATTTTCGTTACTTGCAAGTTTTTAAGTAAATACTGATAATGAGTGCTAAATTTGTAGGAAAATATTACCTTGTCGATAGTGGATATCCAAATACAAAAGGTTTTCTTGCACCTTATAAAAATGTGGATATCACCTACCTGACTTTCAAAGGGGTTCAAGAGCATCTCAACGTCCGAGGAATAGGAAAGAAAGGTTTAACAAAGCACACTCCTCTTTGAGAAGTGTTATTGAAAGGTCTTTTGGCGTTTGGAAGGCAAGATTTAAAATTTTAAGGGTCATGCCAGCATTCCCTTTCAAGACACAAGTGCTAATTGTGGTTGCAACCATGACAATACACTTCATTTGACGTGAAGCCAAACTTGATGATGAGATGTTTCGTCTCTATGAAAACCTGAAAGATTGTCCACGCGATGATAGTGATGATGAGCTAGATGTAAATCATAACTCAGACGGAGAGCCTGAAGTCCCTGAATCAAGCAACCGTAGGGAAGAACATCATATGATGGATGTTTTTCGATGCAGCTTGTTAGAATCTATTTGACATAGTTCTCATTGGACTTGATTTGAGATAGTGTAACTATGTGAGTTAATTTGGATAACTCTTGTTTGGTTTGATCTTATTTATTTTATTTTAAATATTTTATTTTGGTCTAGATAAGTATGTTTAAAATATTTATTTTGAAATTCTATAAAAAAAATTATACTCCCTCCGTCCCTAAATTATTGTCTTCTTTTCCTTTTTTGTCCGTCCCAAAATAATTGTCTTGTTTGAAACATTCCTTTTTAGAACATCACTTTTACTATTTTACCCTTACTTTTTCTTCCTACTTTAATTATGGGCCACATACACATGGGTATTAAAGGAAACAACACACTTTTTCAATACTATTCCAATATTAATAATCAAGTCAATTGAATTTTCTTAATCTGTGTGCCGGGTTAACCCAGACAATAATTTAGGGACGGAGGGAGTACTTGATATTTTTAATTTAAATTTAATTTTACTTAAGAAGTACTTCTATTCCTATATATTTAAAGCTATATGTATTAAATTAGAAGCAAGACATATTGTTTATAAAAGGGTAAAATTTTCATTCTGACAACTACTCAGTTTTTGAAAATATTATTTTGAAATGGTATCCCAAACGCATTTATAAGAAAAAATGATGCATTTTGAAAACGCTACGTTTTAAAAACGCTGCCTTTTAAAAAAGCGGCGTTTTGAAAACGTTGCACTAAATGGGCTCTAACTTTGTTTTTAATTTTAATGACCCTTCCATCTATGTCATCCGAAATGAAGGGTAAAATAGAACATACCGGCCCAACATAGTACTCCCTTTGTTCCAGGCAAAGAGTCCACTATACTATTTTAGGATATTTCACTTAAAGAGTCCACTTTTAAAAATATTATGCTTACAATTTTCATAATCTTTCATTTTTATCCTCCACTTGTGTTGTAATAATTTTGGTTTATAACCAAATCCAATGATACTAATATATCCCTTAATAATTAAACTTTTCAAACGTGAACTCTTTGGGTGGAACGAAGGGAGTAACTTTCATTCAACATGGGACCCTTCCATCCATGTTCGTTACTTTTTCCATCCAAAATGAAGGGTAAAATAGAAAATAGAGGCACAACCTAGTAAATTTCATTTCAACATGGTAATACTAACTTTCTTTTTAGTTTTAATGGCCCTTTTATCCATTTTTAATTAGTTTGGTTAATATTATTTTAAATAATATGAAAATTAAATCATAAACTATATCAATGTTTTAACTTATCTGAACGATGAACATTTTGAAATAGAAAAAGATAAATATTTTGTTTTATATTTAGATTAATGTAAAAATTTAATTCATATAAATTAAGATTAATATTCAATAAAGGATGTTTTTAAATATGGTCATGTGAGCAACATATGCAAAATTGGATGGAAAATTTTAGAGATGTTAAACGGGCTAGCCCTAGTGGTTTCGGGCTAGCCCTAACGGGTTGTGGCCCTAACGGGCCGCAGGCTAAACAGTCCAATTTTTTCGGGCCACTAATATTGCAGACCTAACCCTAACCCTAGCGGGTTTCGGGCTAAATGGGCCACTATCGGGCCACAATTAAAGATATAATATAACAATATTTTGCAATAGTGAATCGATAAATCATTCATAACTTTGATAGTTTCTTATGTTTTTTTCAAAAGAAATATAAACTAGACATTTTTTTACATCGATGTCTTATAATTTCCAACTTGTTATTTTCAAAATAAATAATGTAATAGCTCTACTTAGTAGTTCTTTCCAACATTTTTGTTTATATTTCAGTATTTATTCACAAGTATACAAAGAAGACCTGTAGTGCAAAGGATAAATATGTTTGACTTTGGATTAAAGGTTGTTGGTTTTATTCTCATAGTGGTTGTTTTACGTATCTCCTAAATTTTTTACGACCTAATTAATATTACGCGGGTTGGCGGGCCAACCCTGAAACCTGGCGGGCCAGCCCTAATGAGTCGCGGGTTAAACGGGCCGACCCTAAAAAGCCCTGATTTTAAACGGGCCAAAAATATTGAGCCCTAACTCTGTTTTTTTTGGTTTAAACGGGCCAATCCTACGGACTGTGGCCCTTTTAACATCTCTAAAAAATTTTAAGCTAGTGGAAGAAAGGGCTCATTAAAGTTGAAATGATAGTTACTAGGGCCAGATCGAGGAAAAATTGTCAATTTTGCCATTGTACTTTTACTAATCTTTATATTTTGCAACTGTACTATTTTTGAGACAAAATTGACATTATAGTTTGAAAAGGAGATGCAATTTTGCCATTATCACTAACTGTCATCCAATTTCTAACATAATTATTTTCAATCGCCTCCCCTAAGGTTTTTCAAAATGTTGGGAGAACATTAATGATAATTGGTATTAAAAAATAGTTGGTATTTTGGTTCTTAAATTATTTTGTTTCTTCTGAGTGTAGAAAAAGAATATATTGTATGAACAAAAAAAGAAACAACGAAGAACTAATGAAACATAAACATATAATAAAAAACAAGAAGGGAAAGATATATCGTCTAAATAGAAAAATAAGAGAAAAATATTTAAATCAATTACTCAATATATTTTGTCTTAAATATAGTTAATTTATGGAATCTAGTCAGCAACACTCATTTATTGAATATAATTAATTTTTATAAAGAGAATTGACTAGAAAACTGTAAACTTATTTTTGTATTAATTTTTCTTGAAGTTTTTTTTTAAATTCGAATTATATAAGATTACAAGAAAAATAAAAGTTTTAATATAATATTTTATTATCAAAATGAAAATTATGCCATGTTAATATTTTTTTATGAATAACTATCTTTTTATAAGAATTATTTTTTTCACAATGTTTTATTTTTAATTTTTGATTTAATAATTTATATATTAGTATTACTTTAAAGTAAAAGCAGCTCAGAAATTTTTGTTTAAAAATTGACATCCGTCAATAACCTTAACTCACTTCACATAATTTTGAACTCATCTATCGTTAACGATATTCCAACCTATTTATAAAATTATAGGGGGTAATTGAAAATTTGTAATTATTTTTGGTAAGAATTGGATGAAAGTTAGGGATAATAGCAAAATTACAACCTTTTTTTTAAAGTACAATGATAATTTTGCTCCAAAAAAAGTACAATAACTAAATTCAGAAGTTGTTCAAAGTACAGTGGCGAAATTGATGATTTTTCCGCCCGATTGACATGAAAGTTATTCGGTTATCTTTGTTTTGTCTATTTTACTCTTCAATTCGGTAAAAAGTAACGAATATGGATAGAAGGGACTCATTCAAGTTGAAAACTAAATTACTACGGCCGAGTTGACATTTTAGAAAGATTTAAGGCCTCATAGAAATTTGAGAAAACTTATTAGAGTAAAAACGTAATTACCCCTTGTAAACCTAGACTAAAATTAGGGAATTATCATTTATTATTTTGGTTTAGTAAATTTTAAGAAATGTAAAATACTATAGGGAGAGGCTATTTCCACTACAATTTTTGCTAATTCACTATACTATTAATTATTATATTAAACAAATACATATTTGGACAAAACTACCCTTTAATTAATTACTTGTCATTTGAAGATGAGTAATATATTTGGTATTTCCAAATTACCTTTTAATTCCTAACATATCAACACACAAGGTAATTTTGCTTTTTCTATTTATATTTATTTTAATAAATATGTTTCCTCAATTATGCTCATGACTCGTTTCCATATTTCATTATAAAAAAAAGGGAGAGACTATTTCGACTATATTTTTTACTTATCCACTACATCAATAATTATTACTTTAAACAAATACAATTTTGAACAAAATTACTTCTCATATTAAGTTGTCTAACAAAATTACTTTTCTAATTACCTTCTAACATTATTCTCTAATTCAAATATCAATAAACAATATAGTTATTTTTTATTTTCACTTTAAAAAATATGCTTAATCAATTAAATTTATGATTGAAGTTATGTTGCATAATAAATAAATTAATATAATAAGGATATTTTTAGTCTACCAAACTTTGAGAAAATTTGTGATGTATGACTATTGAAAGAAATAAATTAATATAATAAGGACATTTTTAGTCTACGAAAGTTTGAGAAAATTTGTGATCTATGATTATTGAAATAGAAAATTAATAGTTAGATTTAAGAGATATAATTTTAAAAATTTAATCCAATGGTAAAACCAAAGTGTGATATAGTATCATAAGATCTTAGTATCTTTTCTGAACGGTGATAGTGTCGCAGGGCCAGATGGCTTCTCTGGAAAATTTTATTCTTCGTGTTGGGATATTATTGGTCAAGATCTTCACGCAGCTGTTTTAGAATTCTTTGCTGGGTTTGATATGCCAAGATCTTGGACTAGTACTCTGTTAGCTACAATTCTTAAAGTTGAGAATCCCAGCTCTTTCCGCGACCTGCGCCCTATAAGCCTCTGCAACTTTTGGAATAAAATCATTTCGAAATTATTGGGTCCATACTCTATTATTCTCCTCAATATTATTTCGCACAATCAGAGTGCTTCACTAAAGGCCGGGTCATCCATGACAACGTTTTACTTGCCCAAGAATTGATGAGTCATGTGGGAAAGAAAGTGAATGGCTCCAACATTGTCATCAAACTTGATATGGCCAAAGCCTTCGACTAGATATCTTGGGTCTTTCTTACTCAAGTTCTCCGAAAGTTTGGTTTCCATAAAGTCCTTATTGACCTTATTTGGAGGATTATCTCTAATAATTGGTTTTCAGTTCTATTAAATGGGCAGCCTATGGGGTTTTTTCAGTCTTCTAGAGGGCTGCGTCAAGGCAACCCGTTATCTCCAAGTCTCTTTATTATAGCTAACGAAGTTCTCAGTCGTTGCCTTAATGAACTCCACCTTCTTCAGCCTTCAGTCAGATTCTCTACGGTTAGTGGCTGTCCTGTTATCTCCCACTTGGCGTTTGCGGATGTCATCATTATTTTCTGCAATGGGAGCCAACGTTCTATTGGTAAGCATAAGGACTTACTGAATTCCTATGAAAGGATTTCTGGACAGTTAATTAATGTCGGAAAGAGTTCATTCTATGTTGCTCCCTCCTTAGCTACTTCTCGTGTTAACTCAATCTCCAATCCTCTAGGATTTAACACCGTTGAATTTCCCATCAGATATCTGGGTTGCCCTTTATACTTTGGTCTTATGACTAAAGCTCTTTTTGATCCTTTGGTGCTAAAACTTAAGAATAAAATCAGTACTTGGCTTAGAAAGTTTTTTAACCCAGCTGGGCGAGTCACTCTTATAAACCATGTGCCTCTATGGCCTCTTATCAACTTGCCTCGCTCAATCCTCCAGTAGCAGTGATAAAACTTATTAACTCGCTCTTCTCCAATTTTTTCTGGGGCAACTTCGAAGGAAAGAACAAAGCTCACTGGATTTCCTGGGGGAATTACTGTCGACCTACATCGAAAGGAGGGGTGGGCATTTTGTCTATTGCTGACCTGAATAAAGCTTTCTCCATAAAGCTTTGGTGGCAATTTCGAACTCAAAATAGCCTGTGGGCTGAGTTCTTGTAGGCCAAATACTACTCTAATGCCCATCCAGTCACAGTTCACTCTCAGGGCTCTCATGTGTGGATGTGTTTACTAGCTGCTCGAGATCTCACTGAGCCCAACATCAAATGGGTTATTGGGCGCAGTGCTTGTTCAATTTGGTTTGATAATTGGCTGGGCGCGAGGATAATATACCTAAGCCTGAGGACACTAATGTCAGCTCTCTTATTTCGGTTAAGGACCTCTTTCAAGGTCAAGACTCTATTTCTTTGGTGGATCATTGGGTTCTTTTTTCTTTTCAAATTGAGAATATCAAAAAGCTTAATATTGCTTTTGAGATATCTCCTCAGGTGTTTGGAATCATTTTCATAATATCTTTGGGCTTCGCATTCGCTCTTACTCCATCAATCAGCGCTGTTTTGAATAGTGGTTGGGCTCTAATTCCATCATCTATGCTTTGCTGCCGGCTTTAGAAATAAAGCTATCTTTGAAAGTATCTCGTTGTCAGTTCGTTCCATTATTGCTGCTGTGTATGGGGATCTCCATAATTGTCTCTCGGTTGCTGGCTTATATGGCTAGAATCTACATAATGGCCAATTTCTATCCTATGCTCGAAAGAAAAAAGTTAGAATCCGGTCTGTTAGTTGGGAAAAGCCTCCTACTGGTTTTGTCAAACTTAACACAGATGGAGCCAGCCGTGGAAATTCAGGCTTGAGCGGTAGGGGTAGGGTGATCCGTGATCACCACGGCAATCTCCTATATGGTTTCTCTTGCTTCTACGGTGAAACCACTAACACTATGGATGAGATGCATACATTATTCCATGGAGTGAAGTAGTTATATTCTAATGGGCAGCGGAGAGCCATTATTGAGATAGACTCTTAATTTATTTGTGAATGTTTTACCAAAGGGAAATCTCCTCCCTGGAAATGCATCTACCTATTTTGCGCAATTTTAGCCATGCAACGTGAAAGTCAATTCACGTTCCGTCATTGATTTTGTGAGGCCAACTCGATGGGGGATGGTCTTGCTAACCATGCATGTGGGTCCCTCTCCGATTCTGGTTTTACCTCAATGGTTGATCTTCCCTTCGATGTTCGGGGTCGTCTTCTGCTGGATGTTCAAGCTATTCCTCATGTTAGGATTTTTTAGTGCCTTTTTCTTTTCTGTCTTAATGTATTTTGCTTTTGGGAGTTTGCTTCCTTTAGTTCGTTTAAGCCCTTTGTTATTACTCGTGGTTAGGCTTCATTGTCCCCCCTTCTCCCAAGGTAAGGCTTGGTTGCCCCCTGTGACGCCCCGACCCAGATTTTCATACAAAATTTCAAGTTGGATTGCCAAAACAACATAACAAGACTTAGCATAAAAGATAAATTCCTGATTAAACAATAATAAACAAGTCTTCGGCGATACTACTGCCGGAACACCAACTAATAACAACCTCGAGTCCATAACTCGGGAGAAGAAATAACAACAATTTTAAGATCATCGACCACAACATGCTGGAACAAAAAAATAAACCACGAGTCACAACATGCTCGGAAATACAACTGGAATAATAACCAACTGTACACAAGCGCGACATCTATGTCGGCTACCAAAAGAATAATACAAAACCAAGTATGATTCTACCCAAAAGTAAAGTCTATATAACTTTACATAACCATCGTATCTCACCAAAAGAAAATGCTACAACAACTGTACAAACCAAGTACAACCACGAAGACAACCTGCTATCTAATCGCATCCTCACCGACCTCACCGAGAGTTGCCTGGCTGGTTCGGATCTAAGGAAAACATTAAGCACAACGGGGTGAGTCGAAACTCAATAAGTTACTAAATGCAGCTATATATCATGGCATAATGCTCAACTGTAATCGTAACAAAGTGATAGCATTTCTATACATCACAACACAACATGAAATATCATCCATGATATACAACTCATGTTAAACACATAGCACTTTGATGTTCACATAATTGCTTGTAAATAAATCATATAATAAAGGATATATTTCTTTTTATCTGTCTTTGCGTTGCTCCTGCAATACACAAAATAACCAACGTGTATCGATACTCATCTAAGATATATCGACATCCTGGAACCTGCCAGGTCTCCCCGATAATCTATCGGATCTTAGTAATCAAAGTCACGCGTATTGCAACGACAGTGGGGCTACCTCCCACCTGTGGCCATCAGATGAGATGTGTGTGAACTCTGGTACGGTGCTTATAGAGATTCCAAACATTGATTTGTGTAGGCTATATGTTGTCCCACCTTGACTCGTTAACAAATGCCAGCTGGACTCAATGCAATGCACAAAATGGTATTTACTCATAAACAACTTACCATAAAAAGGTTAATAGGTTAGTAAAATAAAATAGGACTCAATACCTAAAATAAAGACTTACCATATATCTAGGATTCCTACTTATTATACAACTAGGTCAGCCGTGATATTCACAAGGCGAAGACGGCTTAATAAAGTTTACAACAACAACAACAAGAAACCCTAGAATCTAAACAATTCATAAAACCCTAATAACTTTAATCTTCCAAAACAGGGATAATTATGTTTTTGACCAACGTACTACGGTTGGGGAGCAGAATTGACAATTGTACTCTCAAAGACCTACTTTTGCCCTATGTACTTGCATAAGTTGGAAACAATTGACACACCCATTATCTGCCCATCCAAAAACTTGACGGCTGTTTGACGGCCATCTAAAAATTTGACGGCCAAATATACTTTTGAATTATAAATAACGGTATTAAATACAATCAAACCAGACCCACACCCATCTCTCTCCATTGCACCTATTGCTTCAATCGCAAAAGCTTTGATAACAATGTTATAGGACACAGTGTCCGGCTTAATAGACAATTTCGCTGGCAACTCTCGAAAGATATCTATTAGCTTTTTATATTTTTGTAAGGAAATGCATGCTGTAAGGAGGGCATTGAATGATAAGATAGTGCGATCACAATTTAGCTGGGGCATTTCTTCGAACAACTTGTGGGCATGTTCGAACATTCTGGATCTTCCATATAAAGTGATGAGCCTTACAACGAACGATTCTTTGATCATGGCCTTTTCAAACTTTTTTTGGTGTTCGAGGATATCTTTGATGTAAGAGTACTTTCCGGCAGCGAAGAGGCGGCGAATGATGGTAGTGTAAGGGCGGCTCTGGACACGGAAATTTTTGGATTCGCTGTTTTTCTTGAATCTGGCAACTAATATTTGGAATTTGTCTAGATGAGAAGAGAAGGTTCGTGGGAGTTTGATGGTTTTGGTTGGTTTCTTGGGTTTTGAGACTGTGGTGGTTGATTTCTTGGGTTTTGAGACTGTGGTGGTGGTGGAGGGTTTGGGTGTACTGTCGGGTTTCAAAATGCATGTCCCTGGTGGTGGCCTTAGCAGCGGTGGCGGCTGCGGCGGCACTGGAAGGTTTGCTGGTGAAGATCTCTTGGAGACTACGGAAGACAGAAGAAGACATTTGATTGTGTTAGGTTTTTGGTGAATCGATCAACAAGGGTTTTATGAGGGTTTTCGTGGAAGTTTTTGGATGGCCGTCAGACGGCCGTCAAGTTTTTGGATGGGCAGATAACGGGTGTGTCAATTGTTTCCAACTTATGCAAGTGCATAGGGCAAATGTGGGTCTTTGAGAGTACGATTGTCAATTCTGCTCCCCGACCATAGTACGTTGGTCAAAAACATAATTATCACTCCAAAATAATCTTTTCCATAAATAATTAATTCCTACACAATTTCATAAATACTAAAATAGTATAATCTCCCATAACTATCCTTTCTTCAAAAGGATTAAAACACATGAATAAATAATTAACAATTAGTAAAACCAAGAAAGGCAAAACCAATTAATTAATTAAACTAAATAACAATTCAAAATATTATAATCTCAATAAATCAATCTCCAACACCGAACATATTACGAGCTGATTAGGAACAATTGAACAAAGCTTGTGAACAAACGAGCCGAACCTTGACTGGCTCGAGAATTTGACAAGCAAGACTTAATGTTCGTGCTCAACTCGATCAATCACTCGAGTTTGATCGAACTCGAGCTTTCATGAGCCAAACGACCAGGAGCTCGGTTCGCAAAACAACCCTTTGTTTAACGCATTAGTGAGCCAATTCTGTTTAGTTTTTTGAATTAATTAAAGAAAAAATATCAAACATGTGAACAATTTTGCTTGTTGTCCCGATACGTTTTTGATCCTTTTTTGATCTTTTCAAAATAATATGGAATTCAAAAGAAAATTTTGTAATATTATAATCCTTAAACCCTAGATTTTAAACTTTAAAATTATCACAATAGCATACAAATAATCGTAAGTAAAATACCTGAAGACATGATTTTTGATGTAGATCCGAAATCTGCTGTATAATAGCCAAAGAAGACAGAATACGATTTCTCCCTTTTGGCCCAAAATCCTAATGAGTTGATTTTCGTAATAGATGAATACGATGAGTATTGCATCTCTTTATATAGGTAAAGGGAGGACCAGATTCCTATTAGGATTAGAATTTAATTTCAACCGTCCATCAAGGTAGAGTTTAATTAGGAAACTAACTCCTTTTACAAACCAATATTTAATATGATTTAGTAATCCTAAATCAATCGTGATTGGCATGTTGTCAAACCTCCAAATATAAAATTTTCGTACTTTAAAATATGAGTATAGTAGCTAGTAGGGATCGTATCCGCAGGGACTGGGGAACAATTTCTATTGAGAAAATAGCAAAAAGAAAAGAGAGAAAATTTAGGGTTTTTTTTTTTTTGGTTTTGATTTAATAAATAACTAAATTCTAACTAATTAAACGAGTTAAATAAAATTATTAAAGAAAAGAAATTAATCACTAGACTAATCAAATTAGGAGAATAACAATATGAGAAAAATTCCGATTCAAGGGTTGTGACATTCAATCAAGCATTCAACCAAAGATTTACCAGGATAGCCGTGACAAATCTTGTGTTCCCCTATTTTAATTGACCAAACCTAGCATCTAGTCAATCTTACCATTAATCAATTGGGCACGATAGCGTTTCATACCAATCAATGATAGCATAAAGTTCTATGGAAACGGTTGAATCCAATTTCAAATAATCAAGATAGCCATAACTATCAAAATTAGGATTGTAGATTCATTTAGGCCAAATAAATCATGATAGCACAACAAATTCAACCTATTGCTCTAAGGGTCCATTCATTCGTGACAATTACGGATCATCGAAATCATGGATAGCGGTAGGAAATTATCAATTAAACTGATTTGTCAGGTCAACCGACTAACAATTCCCATAAAAATTAAGATGAATCTACAATTACTTGAATGAAACAAGAGCAATTCAACACATAGCCTCACAATAACATAATCGAATTAAAAAGACCCTTGAATCAGAAAAAAAAAAAAAACCTTAGCCACACATGCTTGAAGTCATCATCATCTTCATAAAAATATCTTCAATTGTTGATGAAGAAGAAAAGAAAAATTGCCAAAAGAGAGTGTGGAGAGAGGAGAGGAAGTGGCGTGTTCTTGGAGGAGAATGAACGTTTTTTTGGTTGGGGAGAGAGAGGGTGAATGTGAGTTACTAATCTAAATAAAACTCCTCCCTCCACTAACTCTTCAAATACCCACTTAAAAAAAAATTGAGAAATGGAAAATAAAAAAAAAATTGTTTTCCTTCTAAAATAAGAGATGTGTCTTTATGGGCCTCTTCTCCATGTTTGGACCCCTTTTGTCATCAAGCCCATCACTCTTCCTTTACTCTTCGGTCCACTTATGTCATGTCTTAACAATTTAGCCCAAAAAAACCATCTTTTAACTCAATTCGCTCCATGTTCAAATAATTCATCCCCTACATCAAAAGATATAAAAATGGATCAATTAAGTGCAATAATCATTCAAAAATGGGGAGAATATGAACATAAAATGTGGACTAATGAAGACACATAAGTGATTCTCACTATTAACCACATATGAAATTTTTTTAACCTGCAAGAAATAAATCTTACAAATTTTCCTCGCCAAATAATGAACGAATTTTAAGTTTTTTACTACGATGGATACTAATGGCAAAGGCGCTACCTTGGGCAGTAGGCTCGACTCTTGAGCCAAGCTTGTGGGCTTTGGGGGGAGGAACATATCAAATTGGTACTAAGATGCGTAGGTTTAAGATCGACTGTTATGCTTTGCCCTAGGGTTAGATTGTGGGGTGGGATTTGGCTTGAGCTTTAAGTGTGGGCGTAAGTTTTTGGGCTTAGACTTAAGCGTAAGGGCTTGGCATGGTCTAGGCATAGGAGTTTGGGACATTTTAAAAAAAGGGCAAAATTTGGGCTGGTCCCTTTTAGACAATTTTTATTCGCTAAAGTCCATTGTAATTGTTTTCAATTGGAAAATGACACTTTTGTTGCGAAATATCATATATGCCCTTTAAAAACACGAAACAGTGTATACTATGCATCGTAAAAACAAAAAATGATGCATCGCAACACAACATGATGCACATAAAAATACGGAATGGCAAACTGTGCATCACAAAACAAAAAAAATTGGTGTATCGCAACACAAGACGATGCACATATTTTTACGATGCACAAAATTTTGTCCATCGCAACACAAGACAATGCACAAATTTTACTTTAAGTTTTACGCACAAATCAACCACCTAGAAAAAGAAGAAGTAGAAGAAGTGTGAAACGCAATGGCAAGAGCAGACAAGGGTGAGATAAGAAGAAAATGCTTCCTCTTTACCAAGCTTGAAGCCACATCCTCAGTGATAGCAGAATTGGGACTTTCGCCCCATAGAGAAGAAAAAGCCAAATCCCTGGTATAATGTCCCGGACACGTAACTGGGACAAGAAAGTCAACCCTCCACTCGTTAGAAGAAGGTAGAGGGGCAGGGGAAGACAAAGATGTTGAAACAAAATATGCTTTTTTGAAAAAGGAAGTTAGTCCAGATAGGGCATTAGTTAGGAAGCCAGGCTAGTTCTACTTAGGATTGGCAGAATAGAATCAATGTGAGGTGTCCATGATGCTCATCCTTTTCACAGGAAGTTGAGAAAGAGAATAAAGATGCCTTCAACCGATTTGAAGGAGCTTACCAAGAGAGGGAGCCAAGGAAGTTGAGAGGATAATGATATAAATTAGGTTTCTTGGGAAGTGAAGGGGGTGGTTATAGTGTTGGAGAGATGAATTGGGTTTCTTAAGAAGTTGGAGAGATGAATTGTGATTGACGATGCACATTCAAACTAAATGACGATGCACAAAATACACTTAAAAATGTTATATGTTGTTACGGGGGCAGTTTTGGAATAAATAGCCAATTTATCACTTAATGAGGGACTTATGCGGTTGAAAACAAATATCATGTCCTTTAGCGGTTGAATATTCTCTAAAGAGGACTGGACTGCAATTTTTCGTAAAAAAAAGGGAAAAATTTGGGCCAGTCCCCTTTAGACAATTTTCAACCGCTTAAGTCCACAATAATTGTTTTCAACCAAAAAAAGACACTTTTATTGTAAAATGTCATCTATGCCCTTTAAAAATACGGAGCGCTGCACGCTATACATCGTAAAACAAAAAACTATGCATTGCAACACAACACGATGCACATAAAAACACAGAACGACACGTCGTACATCGCAAAACAAAAAACGATGCATCATAACACAACACGATGCACAAATTACCTTTTTCACTTGCGATGCATAAAACGTTGTGTATTGCGATGCACAAAAATTAAATTACAATGTATTATTTTTGTGCATCATGATGCACAAAATCTCCTTTTCACTTACGAAATGTCATATATGCCCTTCCTTCTAACACGTACGCATTGCATCGACTTTCTAACTACAAAAACAAACGAACCCTCTTCACTTCAAAATACACAGCAAAAAAAACCTTCTTCACTTCAAACAGAGCAAAAAATATTAAAACCCTTTGGAAATTTCGCAAAAACTTTTGAAAACATTATTATGAGTCACTATCAAACAGAGCAAAAAATATCTTTTCAATTATAAAAGAGCACCGGGAAGAAGGCAACAACTACCAGAACCAATCAAAATAAAGTATCAGATTAGTATTGTTGAATACATTTTAGAGTTTCAAAAATAGAGCATAAAATGTCATGAATATCGTTTGTAGGGTTTCAAATTTTATGCATCGTATTGTAAACTTTTATTGTTTTTGATGCATCCCGATGCATTATTTGATGAATGACGTTACTGAAACCGTTAATACACTGTTTTGTTTGGATTCAAAATTTGTGCATCGCGATAAAAAATCTTGTTCATCCCGATGCACATGTGCATCGTGATGCACAAAAGTACCGATGAACAATCTATGCATCGCGATGAATAACATGTGCATCGTGTTTTACTTCTTTATTGTAATTTTTTTAGTTGTGTGACTGTAACCACAAATATACGTGTTATGCAGGTATGAGGACTAGAACAGTATATAGGTCAAGTATGCAGTCGCTAATTGACCAAATAAAAAGTATTACTTTAAGGGAAGACCATCTAACAGTGTTGAAAAAGAAATCATTCGGGTACATAATAGTGAGCATCCTGGGCAAAAACGTACTCCGTAATCATTGTAAGAAGGATGACACAATAATAAGGAGTATTGCCAAGTGCTACATTAAAGGACGTGGGTCCTTGCAAATCGTTGGACAAATATTAAAGCTTAGGGCAAAAGATGCCAAGCTTATTTTTGGAATCAAGGATGATGCGGAGGAAATCAACATCTCCTTTTACAAATTGGAGTGCACCGATTTCCTTGAAAGGTGCTTCCTTGAGAAGATGTCTAAACAAACAAAAGACATCCAGCCAAAGCCAAAAATGATCCTTGATAAAATCAAGGAGAGGATAGACAATGTCTAACAAATCGATGTCAGCTGCGTGGCTGAGTTGACGACATTGCTTGTCCTCGTGACGTTACTGGTGGCGACCAAGACCTCCTATATACCTTAGGCGAACATGTACCTTGTCTCCGACATGAAAAAAATGTTAAACTACAATTGGTCAAAACAAGTAGTTGATATGCTATTGGAGAGCATGGAAAAAACAATTGATCAATGCATTGAATGATGTGTGCTGCTGCTCAAGGTAAATTTAAGTTCATTTGATTTTATTATGTGTAATTTCTGTGTATAATGCATGTAGATTTGGTCATATTAACTGTAATAATCGAGCATCTTATTAGCATATTAATCATATAATTATGTGCATGCGTTGTTAATGTAATTATTGTGGTTCATGGTGTTGATTTGATGAGTCGTAAACTCATTTCGTGTTTCGGTATGTTACTTTCTTGCATTGTTTCGTAGCGTAAATTGATCTGAAATGAAAGAGATGAACCATGATACTTTATACCTATATATACATGATGTTATAGAGGTTTCATGTTGTTAAATCAGACTTTGAAAAAGTAGTCTACGTTGTGTTAATTGAAAGTTACAAAATGAAAAAGTTATCGACATTGTGTTCGGTTTCGTGAACTTTCTCGTGACTTTAAATCGATCCAAGATTGATATCGCACCCTTGGGGACATTCTTTGATGTGTTATAAGTGTTGTACAATCATACCTAGGGGTGCCCGAGCATTAGAATCGAGAAAATGGAGTGAAACGAGAAAATCGTGCAGGCTGTGAACAGTAGGTGCGAGCGCGCCTACCTTCTAATGCGGCCGCACCGCTCTCGGCCCAGAAGTGTGCCAGCTCGATTTTGGACTGTTTTTAAGCTGCCACCTCCTCCTAAACTCTCCCTAATCTGTCCTAGTTCGTGGGTAAAGCATGGGAGACCATTTCCCAGCTCATTAGAACACAAAATACTCCATTTTCCCTCCCAAATCATCCCAAAATTCAGCATATTGAGCTAGGGTTTGTAGCAAGAGTTCTTGTTTCTTCTTCCATGGAAGCACTTAGGGGTTGGACAAAGTGGGTCTTGGCTGTTTTAAACACTGGATTTTAGTAGAGAACCAAAGGTTTAAACTCTATTTTGGCAAGGGACTATTAACTTGTTCATGTGTAGTGTTTACTTGGTTAATTTCGGCTATAGTCATTGTGGTTGTGTTACTATGTTGAACTTGCTAAATTTTAGCCATTGTTTGATGTTTATTAGACTGAAATGAATATGGGTATGTGTTAAATAAGTGTATTGATGTTTATATGATCCTTGAAATTGTTGTAATTCGATCATATACGTGAATTGGTGAAACCGATAAGAAATCGACTTGAATAAAGTATGTGACATGGCTGTGATTTAGGGTTTATGACTTGTTATTGTATGATTTGAGATGGTTAAAGTGTTCAATATGTTGATTTGTGAATATAGAACTCGAATTGATCCTTGGAGGATAACCGAAATGCCGAATTTGTAACCAAATATGGAATAAAGTGTGAACGTGAACTTGACTAACTGGATGTGCACATTCGAATACTAACTTTCCGGGGGTTCTAGTTGACTACCGGCTATCACGGGGCAGAGTGCAGTAATAGTCGGGTTGTGGCGACCTTGATCCGGCCTGTCTCCCTATTTCTGGCCAAAGTAGGGTTTACACCACGTAGATTGTTGGACAAGAGTGGTGTTGTCACATGGATGCCAAGGTTGTAGGGACTTGGGGCATGTTGACTTGTTCCGCGGGATATTTGATATACGAATTACATAATTACAATGATTTGATTTAAACTTTAAAGCTGAATGGTGTATAAGGGGTGCCGGTAAGTCGGAGGTGTACCTCGACTCTTATATCCTGATACGTGATCTTTACTTGTTAAATACGTGATATGAACTGTTGTTGGCTCATTACTTTGTAGGTTGGTCATTATTTCCAACTGGTATGGGACAGTTGGCAATCGTGATCCTTCTTACGCCGGTAATGGGACTTGGTGGATGATTGATTATGTTGAATATTTGTGACTTGCTTGGTTATAACTTATGCTGATTACATGCTGCTTGTGTTAGCATCTATTACTGTTGCATACATGCATAAGTTTAGTGGAATCTTACTGGGTCATAGGTGACTTACCCTTTCATTATTGTTTTTCCTTAGATCGGAGCGAGAAAAAGGGTTCATGTGCGTGAGGCTGTGCAGCTCGCCGCGAGATTAGAAGGTTGTTATTCTTTTGGGGTAGACTTCATTGTGTATATGTTAGACAGTGGTTATTATACTGTCTAGGTTTTAAACACTGTTTCTGTTGTATTGTATATAAAGGCTGGATGCCTTCTATGTTGGTCTGTATATCGGTTGGTTGAGTTGTAAAGACTCAGTTGTATATTTTCAGTTTATGAGGTTGGATGGCTTATCGCAATACTTTTATTTCCGCTGTTATATTGTTTATCAGGTGGTTATTTTGATTATGTTAAGCCGGGTCATGCCCGAATTTAGGCTACGTGTAGTGGCTTGAATTGGGGTGTGACATTAACAGCGTTCAATTTATGTATGCAGTACTGGTTATGCGAGCAGAGCGACATTGTGCTCCTGACATGATAAAAATATATCCCAAGATTTGTCAAATGGGATTTGACGGTGCTGTCAAGAGAAATCGGTGAAACAAATTTCATGGCGATCATGAACAACCAGGTGAGTGGTTATATAAAAAAATGGCACATCTGTTTTGCTAAATGGGAAGGTTATTGCATATGCCTCGAAGAAGTTAAAGGATGCAGAACAGAATTATCCTACCCATGATCTAAAATTGGCTGCGATTATGTTTGCGTTACACAAATGGAAGCATTATCTCTACGGGGCAAAATTTGAAATCTTCAAGGATCACAAAAGTTTGAAGTATCTTTTCTCCCAAAAGGAGTTAAACATGAGACAGCGCCGATGGATTGAAAAATTAAAGGATCACAATTGTACGATTCTTTATCACCCGGGGAAAGCAAACGTAGTCGCGGATGCGTTGAGTAGGAAAGTGTATATGTCGTGTATGATGGTTCATGAGTGGAAGACGTTAGAGGACTTGAGGGATTTGAGTCCTAGTGAGATGGAGCATGGTGTAATTTTTACGAATGTTCAGGCTACTCCAATTTTGTTGCAACAGATTAAAGAAGCTCAGATTTGTGATTCGGAGTTGGAAAAATTAATTGGTCACTTGAATGAAGGCAAGACATTTGACTTTACGATGAATAAGGATGGTATCTTAACTTTTCAAGGGAGAGTTTGTGTTCCATCAAATGAGATTGTGAAACGGCAAGTACTTGATGAAGCTCATAAGGCTATGGATACCATACATCCGGGAAGCACGAAAATGTATAGAGATTTGAAGAAACAGTTTTGGTGGAATGGTATGAAACGAGAGATAGCGGAGTATGTATCTTGGTGTTTGAGATGTCAACGAGTGAAAGTCGAGCATCAAAGACCCGCATGGTTATTACAACCATTGGAGATTCCAGAATGAAAGTGGGAACATATTACAATGGATTTTGTGACAGGGTTGCCGCATACTCGTCGTGGCTTTGACACTGTTTGGGTTGTTGTGGATATGTTAACGAAATCAACTCACTTCATACCTATTGCGATGACATATTCATTGAGTCAGTTGGCAGCATTGTATGTTCAAGAGATCGTAAGGTTACATGGAGTTCCAGTTAGTATTGTGTCAGATCGTGACCCGAGTTTCACCTCGTGATTTTGGGGAGCGTTGCAAGAGGCTATGAGAACGAAGTTAAATTTTAGCATGGCTTTTCACCCTCAGTCAGACGGGCAATCTAAAAGGTTAATTCAAGTACTCGAGGATATGTTACGTGCGTGTGTAGTGGATTTTAAGGGAAGTTGGGATTCACATTTACCTTTAACGGAGTTTGCTTACAATAACAACTTCAAAGCATGTATCAAGATGGCACCGTACGAAGCACTATATGGGCGAAAATGTAGATCGCCGATTTGTTGGGATGGAAGTCGGTGAGGCTAAAATTTGGGGTTCAGAGTTAGTACAATAGTCGGTCGAAAGTGTGAGGATAATTCGGAATAGATTACTTACCGCTTAAAGCTGACAGAAAAGTTATGCTGATAATCGAAGACGGGATCTTGAGTTCCAAGTGGGTGATTATGTATTCCTTAAAGTATTGCCGCGTAGGGGTACTAAGAGGTTTGGGAAGAAAGGTAAACTATCACCTATCACCTCGACATAGGGCCTTTTGAGATACTTGAGAGAGTTGGCACATTAGCTTATCGGCTGGCCTTACTACCATCCTTGTCGGAAATTCATAACGTATTCCATGTTTCGATGCTTCGAAAGTATATGAGAGATGAGTCACATGTATTGGGATATGAGGAGCTCACGTTTGAACCTGACTTGTCATATGTAGAACAACCGGTGAGGATCCTTGACACGAAAGAACAAGTGTTACGAATCAAACGGATTTCGCTTGTAAAGGTGTTATGGAAGAATCATGAGATTGAGGAAGCTACGTGGGAAACTGAGGTTGAGATGCGGGGGTTGTACCCACATCTATTCGACGAATTTGGTAAGGAATTTAGGGGCTAAATTCTTTTAAGGGGGAGAGGATGTAATGTCCCGGACTTGATTCTGACCGAGGTGCTTATTTTGTTGCATGTTAACATGTCATTACAAGTGTTTAAATTTTACTTGAATATCATGTTAGACTAATCATGTTTTAGTTCTTGTTACATTTTCTAGTTTATGCATTACACACCTTATAATGCATTGATAAAATGATTACTGTGAATTATGGTATTTGTTAGATGTGTTATAAGTGTTGTGTAATCAACCTAGGAATGGCCAAGTAATCAAACCTAGGAAATATAGTGAAATAGAAGTGTCTGGAATGTTAAAAACATGGCACGACCATGCGCCTATTCATGGCACGGCTGTGCGAGAGCCAACAGAAAGTTAAGTTTTAGGCTGTGACGTTTGGCACGGCCGTCCGAGAGTGATCAGAAAGTCCAGAATTTAGCTCTGTGAGTGGCACGACCGTGCATACGTTTTTGGCACGGCCGTGCGAGGCTGGGCAGAAACTTCAAATTTGGCCGTGTAAGTTGGCACGGCCGTGCGAGCGTACGGACAGACAATGGGCAGTTTTTGCAATTTTGATGTTTTTGACTTGGTTGACTCAACTTAAAACGTGCTTGGACTTGTTGACCAGCCATTTTCTCTCCTTCAACCACTAAGGAGACATACAAAAACATCACCTCTTCATTTGTCATCCATGGTAGTTTGAGTTGTGTGGGAGACAAAGGTGAGAATAGTGTGTGTGCCTCACATCTCATCATCCAACCATTGAAACTTTGATCCAAGACCTTGCATGTGTTGTGGCTGGTTAGGGGAGCAACCTTAGAGTCTTTGTTGGTAAATTGGGTGGCTTGATTGTCTACTTTGAAGGTAAGTTACTAAACCCTCTATGTATGCTTAGGAATTGTTACATGTATGAATGTTTGTAAACATGCATGACTTGTATTGTTGTTGAATTCATGTATAAAGGTTATGTTGATGAGAATTATATGTTATTATGTGAAAGACTTGGTTTAGTGGGTTTAAATTGTGTAGAGATTGATAATCACCAAGGTAGTGAACTAAAGAACATGTTATAGACCTTAAATGGTGAAAATTGCATATAGCAATTTTACCCAATTTTATTAACTTAA
The DNA here is from genome assembly GCA_016624345.1 of Platycodon grandiflorus. NCBI lineage: Eukaryota > Viridiplantae > Streptophyta > Magnoliopsida > Asterales > Campanulaceae > Platycodon > Platycodon grandiflorus. The sequence goes on from CM028367.1 coordinate 6,191,992, forward strand.
GAAATGACACCAAAAGTGGATTTTTGGGAAGATTATAATTCTCTGAACCATTAATTAAATTACTACGAAAATTAGAGTTCAATTGGTATGGATTTCGGTCCTCCGAATATTTGATACTAGTATGTTAGAGACTTGTAAATTAGCTCTAAGTTTGTGTTTTAGGACTCTGAACAATATGTTTGATGATTATATGTTGTAGAATAATATAATCTACATGGTATTTGTCAAGTTCACTACTTTTGAACTTGACGGTTATTTGCATAAGTTGAGTAAGATTACCTACTTGTGTGTTGTGTAAGTCCAGCTGGCGTCGTCGTTGTCTATGTCATGGTGGGACGACCTATCGTCTTCACAAATCAATGTTTGTGATCACTATAAGTCGCCGTACCGGAGTTCACATACCCTCTTCTGTTGGCCACAGTTGAGAAGTAGCCCCACTGTTGTAGCAATACGCATGACTTTGGCTTGCTAGTTGAACCCGATGGGATTAGTCGGGGACGTCGATACTACGTACACGGGTATCGAGGCACTATTGGTTGTTTGTGTATTGCAGGAGCTACACAAGGTTGAAGAAAGAAATATGATACCCTTCTATAATGTGGTTTATTTATGAGCACTTATGTGTTAACCAAAGTGCTATGTGAGTTGAATGATTCGTATATCAAGTATGATGATATATGTTTAATTGTGGTATATAAATGTAAATGTCATGTTATGTTTATTGCCTGAGCATCATGCCATGCCATGTAGTTGCATTTAGTAACTTACTGTGTCATTATGACTCACCCCGTTATGTGTTTAATTGTTTTTCTTAGATCCGAACCAGCCCGGAAGTTCATGGTGAGGTCAAGTAGGGTTCGCGCTAGCTTGCAAGTCGTTGCGTTTGGTGGCTCAAGAATCTTATTCCTAGATAGTTATTTTCTTTTGGTAAGGACGAATGGTTGTGAAGTTATGTAAACGTGCTTTTCTTATTTGGTTGTGTCGTTGTCTTGTTTTGGCAACCTGACCTTGGGATTTCGTATAGAGATCTGGGTCGGGGCGTCACAAATCCAAACCATTATCTCCACCTCCCTCTTCACCTAACCCTAAGAAAAAACCTGTAAAATCCAAGAAGGTTACTGAAAGAGATACATCTACCTTTCAACCAGCTAATCTTCAATCCACCAGTCAACCTTCAACCCAACCACCAAAACCCATCTCCAAAACAGCAAAGCCCAAAATCAAACAGACTCTTCTATCTATGGACGGATCTTTTGGCCTTCCCAAAACCACATCAACTTCAATTCCTTCAACGCCAAACATTCCTACTTCAGATAACCCTCAACTTGTTCCAACCTATTCAACTCCCTCAAAGTCAAGGCATGGCAAACGTATTAAGAAAAGTGCCAAAAAGGTCAAGTTTGTGCCCTCTGCCGATCCAACATCTTCACCTCCTTCTTCCCCTATTCAACCTGAACCTGCTCAACCTACTCCAACTATCATTCCCACAATGATACCCTCTGACTCAGATGAATTCCAAGACATACCTGATCCTCAACCTCTCATTCGTTCTAAACGTCCTCTAGCCTCTTCCTCTGATCAACCTACACCTAAACGAACCAAGTTAAACCCTTACAGCCATTTTCACCCGAAAGTGCAAGAACTGCTATTATTTAAAGATAGCCGACCTAAGCCAAACCCTGCCGACATTGACCCTTTCCTCTCCACTCTGGACTATCCCAAACGTATTCCTTGCTAGCCAATGTCTGCTGGGGAAATCCTTATCTAGTGGGGTGCCTTCTATGACCCTCTGCCTCCTTCCTGGTCCCAGCAATTCTTCTCTCACAACTCTGCTGTACAAGATCTTATGATCTTCAAATAGTGGACTGCTATTCACAGGGATCTAGGACTTCCTCCTCCAACCAAATCAAACATCTCCTCATTTCTTTCTCTTCCAAAACCCCCTGTCTATACCATTATCAGCCATCCTTCCATTTTTACTAAGCCTTTGGTCTGCGACTTCTTTGACATAGTTGCCACCTATATTGGCTTTAACCCTCGTTTTTCTATCCTCTTTTGATCTATTTGTATACCCATTCCATTCTCCTTACCCATTTTTATTCATCCTCAATCCTATGAAGCCTACATTGAAAAACTTTTCCCTGTACCTCGAATCTGGCTCTATCTGCCTGGTACTTTACCTCCCAAGCCAACCCATTTTCAACCCATCACCAGCCATTCATCTACCAGCCCGCCTCAATCATTCGCCAGACATTTCAAACCATCTTCTCACCAAACCATATCTTCCTCCAGCTGTTCTCCATCTCCTGCTAGCCATCCTATTCCACCTACCTCTTTCGGTCCTGCCTCTATAGAGGAAATTATGAAGAATTTTGACACCATCTGCCCCTTTCGGTCCTGCTATCCATGATTGAGACATTCGACATTGGCCTTCAAGGAGTACTTAAAACCCAACGCAATGCGAATCGCTCTGTCCATTCCTCTGTTCGTGCTACACGAACACTCCTCGGTAAGTACTACACTCATACTTTCAAAGAGCTACGCAACTCTATCCAGTGTCTTACCAACATGGATGCCTCGCTTGCGTCCATGAAGGAGGAGATGAGTCGATTGCACAATGATCAGCTGACCAGTCTGCTTAAAAAGAAAGCCATGTTACGACTCAAGGACAAAAATCTCTCCTCAGAACTGGAAACTATCAAAGATGAACTAGGAGAAGCCAAAGCTGAAAAAGACTCAAAACTGAAAACTGTCAAAGATGAACTGGAAACTGTCAAAGATGAACTAGGAGAAGCCAAAACTGAAATTGCTAGACTCAAAGCGGCTGATAGCTCCAGACAGAGCTAATAGAACAAGGACAAGTATCAATGTAAATGGTATATCCATCTCTGTCTCTTTGTTCATTATCTTTTGAAAAATCTTTGATTTAAACTTCTTGTTTAATGAACAATGACTATCGTTTTAACCTTTTCATGCTTTATGATTAATTAATTATCTTGCTTGCATGAAATTTAAACCACTGGTTTAAAGACATATCCTATAAAGAACTTTATTAGTTTGTCTTTAAAACACAGTTTATTACAAGTGTTCTTATGCCTAAATTCTTTATCTGTAAACACTTTGTAAATTTGAATACACTGATCTCTTTGTAAGTCTATATAGGACATGCTCACTTAATATATTATCTTTAAAGCATGTTATTACTAGAATTGAACATGGTCAGCTTCCATTTCTATTGATAAGGTCATGGACTCAAGCAAAATAGGAGGATATTGTTCTATTTTATAGATTTCCTTGGATCCATAACTTAAGTCTAAGCCAAGGTGACTAATGGGCCTACGTATTTGTTAGAGTGGCAACTTGTACTTAGACAAGTGTGCTTGTAATAGCTTAGGATTGCTCTATGTTCTTATCCTAGTCTTCAGAAGATAGCCTATTATTTATTGGACATGATTAGATCAGCTATCTTCTTATTAGCCGAGTTTCCCAAGTCATCGGACAAGTTCATTCCAACAAAGCTTCATCAGCAGTATTGAAGACCTAAAGATCGTCGGATCTAGACTTGACTGGTGACATGCCTCAAAACTATCTGCAGTGTTTCTTGTCGACGTTGATACAACGATAACCTGCAAAGATCATTTAATGGTTCATACCATATTAGACATTCATCTCAGAAAAGGACATTCTGTCTGCAACTTATGTTTACCTATTTTTGGTAAAATGACAGAATCCAGTCTGAATTTTGCAAAACCACCTATCAGAGTTCAACAACAAGATTAGAGCATTAAATGCATCTAAATTCAAAATTCTCCAAGGTTGAAGATCTCCAACGACTACCTAAATCTCCCTGAGTATAAATAGAAGACTCCATGACAGCATTGAAGACAACTGACCATCAATCGAACAAACCTCCATTAACACTCTGAAAATCCTCATTTTCGACAGCTAGTTCATTAAAAAGCTTCAAAGCTAAATCTGCAACAACATTTTTTGAAGAGAACCATACTTAGACGAAAACTCATTATTTCTCTTCACTGATTGCAATCCCTAGCATTCAAAGCACACGAGAATTATATCTTTGTAGATATTAATTCTCCCGCAAACACTTGGTCAACTATTTTATGTACACGAACCATTAGTGATCTATCTTGTAAGGATTCTAGTGGAAAACTTAGTACACGTTTTTCAAATCCAAAGTTGACCACTTTGGTTGTGGACGTAGCACTTATTTATAAGTGTGAACCATATTAAATCTCTTGTCTATATCTTTTATATGCTTGTGATTTGCTATTGATTATTAATTTCCAGAATTCCAACAGTTTTGAGAACAACTGATCTTGTCCTATCAAGATCAGCCATCTTGAACTTGTCCTATACTTTTACTCAATTTCGCTGCAAAACTTCTTTCTAAACTTAAGTGAAGTAACTTATAAAACAATTTTTCAAAAATTGGACATAGGCTATTCAACCCCCCCTTCAAGCCTATTTGAGCACCTTGAGACCTAACAGTTATCTTTTCCTTTTTTATACTTGATTACATATGGGAACCCATCAATGAATTCGACCCACTTGGCATGCCTTTTACTCAACTTATTTTGGCCCTTCAAGTATTTCAAAGATTCATGGTCGGTGTGAATTATGAATTCTTTGGGCGAAAGGTAATATTGACAAGTTTCAAGTGCCCTAACTAATGCATACAACTCCTTATCATATGTGGGATAATTCAGTTGTTCACTTTTCAACTTTTCACTAAAATAAGCAATAGGTTTTCCATTTTGTAACAAAACAGCCCATATACCTATTCCGGATGCGTCACACTCAAGTTCAAAGGCACAATCAAAATTAGGCAAAGCAAGGATTGTTGCACTACTCAATTTTTCTTTGAGAAGATCAAAAGCTTGTTGTTGTTTTTCTCCCCATTGAAATCTTACTTCTTTCTTGACCAATTCATTTAATGGTGCGGTTATGCTACTAAAGTCCTTTACAAAACGACGATAAAAGCTAGCTAGACCATGAAAACTACGTATTTCGGTCACACTTCTTGGGGTTGGCCACTCTTGAATGGCCTTGATCTTCTCATTGTCGACCTCAATTCCATTAGCACTTACAATGAAACCAAGGAACTCAATCTTTTCCATGCAAAAAGAACACTTTTTCAGATTAGCATGCAAGGATTCTTTTTTCAAAGTTTTCAATACAAGGCTTAAATGGACTAAGTGTTCCTCCATGCTATGACTATAAATCAAGATATCGTCAAAATACACCACTACGAATTTATTAATGAACTCACGCAACACATGATTCATCAACCTCATGAAGGTACTAGGTGCATTTGTAAGACCAAAAGGCATAACTAACCACTCATATAAACCAAACTTAGTTTTAAAAGCAATTTTCCATTCGTCACCCTCTTTATTCCTAATTTGATGGTATCTATTTTTAAGGTCAATTTTTTTGAAGATTATGGCATCATGCAACATGTCAAGCATATCATCTAACCTAGGAATAGGATAGCGATACTTTATCGTTATTTTGTTTATAGCACGACAATCGGTGCACATCCTCCACTCCCCATTCTTCTTGGGTACCACAATGACGGACACCGCACAAGGGCTCATGCTTTCTCGAACCTTTCCTTTCGACATCAAATCCTCAACTTGTTTTTGAATTTTTTGAGTTTCTTGAGGGTTGGCTCTATAGGCCGGTCGATTTGGAATGACCGCACCGGGTATAAAGTCAATTTGATGTTCAATTCCTCTAAGTGGTGGGAGACCACTTGGTTCATCTTGAGGAAATACTTCTTCAAATTCCCGCAACAAAGGAACAACAACACTTGGAAGAGAAGGGGTTACATCATTAGTGTTAAAAAGTGATTCTTTGTAGATTAAAAACAATCACCTCTCGCCTTCTTCCAACGCCCTCTTGAGCTCACCACACTTTGCATAAAAGCTCTCCTTTTTTCCCTCCTCTCATTTTTTTCACTCAACTCTAATTTTTCACTCTTTTTCTTTTCTTTCCCACTCTCCTTTTTCCTCTCGGCCTCCTTCTCTCTCAATCTCTCCTTTTTTACTCTCTTTCTCTTCCTCACTTTTCTTTCTTAACTCACTCATTCTTATTTGATCTTCCCTCACCTTTTGTGGAGATAAGGGAGCAAGAGTAACAGTTTTTGCACCATACTTGAAAGAATATTTGTTGGAGTATCAATCAAAAGTAACCTTTCGGTCAAACTGCCATGGCCTACCTAACAAGAGATGACTAGCTTGCATAGGTACAACATCACACAATACTTCATCCTTGTACCCTCCAATAGAGAAATTAACCATTACTTGTCTAGTTACCCTCAACTCACCACAATCACTAAGCGATTGCAATTTTTAGGGATTGGGGTGTTTAAAAGTAGTTAAATTTAGTTTCTCTACCATCTACGTGTTAGCCACATTGATACAACTACCACCATCAATAATCATCATGCATACTCTCCCATTCACCGAGCATCTAGTGTGAAAAATAATCTCTCTTTGCAATGTATCATCATTTACCACTACATGGGTATTAAGAGAACGTTTTACTACCAATGCATATCCTTCTTCGGCATCCAATTTTATGTCACCATCATCATCATCTTTTTCACTTTCGGAAGAAACTTCCCCATCATTATGAATAATCATCACCCTCTTGTTCGGACACTTATTAGCTTTATGCCCCAAACCTTGGCACTTGAAGCAGTTTATAGTACGAGAAGGTGTAGAAGTAGAAGAAGAACTTTTATTTTTGTCCTCATCCTTAGATTTTGGAACATTACCTTGGAACTTGGAAGGTGCAAAAGTGCTTGTCATTGAATTGTCTCCTTTGAGTTTGCTTTGGGTTGGATAATTGGAAGCATAATTTTTGGTGTAGGAAGTTGTCTTCTTCTTGAGTTATCTTTCTATCTTTATGGCCATGTGGACCATCTCTTCCAACTCCATGTAATGCTGCAAATCAACCATGTTAGCAATTTCTCTATTAAGACCATTCAAAAATCGAGCCATGACAGTCTCCTCATCTTCTTGAATATTAGCTCGAATCATGTAAATCTCCATCTCCTTATGGTACTCATCAATAGATTTCGTTCCTTGTGTCAAAACTTGGAGTTTTTGACAAGTCTCCCTATAGAAGTAATTAGGAACAAATCGTTTTCTCATGGGCTTTCATCTCACCCCATGTATCAACCTCTCTCTCACGGTTCCTCCTCCTAGAACTCACCAATTGATCCCACCAAATAAGAGTATAATCGGTGAATTAAATTGCGGCCATCCTCACCTTATTTCTTTCGGTGTAATTATTACAGTCAAAAATCATCTCCACTCTTTTTTCCCATTCTAGGTAACCTTCGAGGTCACTCTTCCATTAAAAAGAAGGGATTTACAATTTAATGGTTCCCACCCCCTATTCTCTTCTCTAAGTTCCCTCCTAGGTAACCTCCTTGGGGGTTCATCTTCCTCCTCCCATTCATCATCCCTCATGGGTGGTCTATTCCTACCCATTCTCACATTTTCATTAGGTGGTGGTTCTTGACAAACACGTTCCATCCTATCTATCCTATCATTCACTTGTCTAATCTCCTCCCTCATCATCCTCCTCATCTCACCCAACAAATCTGCCATCGACATGTTATTGGGTATTTCCTCCTCCTCTATAATATTTTTTTCTTTATCTTGATTCATGATTTTAGAAGGCCTCACACACTCCCTTACGTGTATCCCTCAAAATATGACACTTGTGTATCACTCAAACTTTGACTTTTACCTCCCCTCTTATGTGCTTATCACTCTTGTCTTTTTCCACTCAAAACTCTTGATGAAAACAAGTAGAGTTAGAACAAAGAAATTTTGGAAGTAAAGTTTTGAAACTCTAAAACTCGTAGAAATTAATTAAAACAAAGAATTAAGAGTTTTATAGAAAAGATGGTTTATAGAAAAGAAGAAAGAAGATTCGATTTTTTTATTTTCGAATCAAAGATGGAGAGAATTTTGTTTGAGAAGAAAGAACTTTCTAGCACACGGCCCAAGCTCCTTTCGCTTTCTTTGATTTTTTCTTTTGTACTAGTTTGGCCGAATTATCAATGGAAAATTCTGCCCTTTTTTTTTTTTTTGTATATTAGCCTGCTTTGGGTCGGCTTTGAGCAAGGAATTCAAGAAAAATTATGTGGCACGAGATATAGATAGATACGATAGTGTATAGAATATGGAATGAAGAATTTAAGGATAAGATAATAAAATAGGGATAGAAAGATTGTTACCAATAGCCTTTGCTCTGATACCAATTGATGTGATTCCCAACGAGACTCACAAGTTATAACGAACTTGGAACCATACTTTCGGAATAACCTCGCGGAAACGTATGCCGAGGACTTGAATAACAATCAAAAAGGAAGATCGCAACCCTTAGTTTCGTAATGAACTTAGAACCTTGATCGATTTGAAACCCTTAATTATGGATTAATTAAGAACCACAAATTAGAATGTAACACAAACTTAATCCAAAGATTGCAAAATACTAACAAAACTATGTTTGTCAAGAAATAGTTCTAAACTCACAATTTAATTAATACCAAAAGAGGTATAAGCAGTTAGTCTCTCTAAAATCTCTCTCTAAAATTTCTCTCTCGCTACTGTCGCCCTAGCTAGGGCTGCCGGTTGTCCATGGCGGCTGCCATGGCAGCTCCACCCCCTCCCCCTCTACCAAACCCTACACAACCGCCCTCCCCAACTATTAAAAAATCCTTTGCTACGGTATTGTCCTCCTCTGATGCAGCATCATCCTCAATTCCTATACTGCCACCTTCCTCCTTTAAGGGTGAACCGGCAATAAAATTCTCCACTGAACAGATTGAAGTCTTGGCATCTCCTTTCAAACACACTCTCATTGGTAAGTTCTCCCACGGTCGTCCTTCGATGGAAGAAACGCGTAAAGCTTTTCACACGTTTGGACTTAAAGCAGATTTTTCGATAGGACATATTGATGCAAAGCATATCCTAATACGTATTAATCATGAAGCGGATTACCAACGCCTTTGGATTAAAGACCAATGGTATTTGGGCAAATATCCAATGCGCATATTCAAGTGGTCTCCAGATTTTCGTCCCAAGGTAGAAAGTCCCATTGCTCCGGTATGGATCTCTTTGCCTGAATTACCTATCCACTTCTTTCATAAGTCTTCTCTATTCTCTATTGCTAGACTACTGGGAACTCCCCTCATGATTGATTAGGCCACGACTAACCTATCATGACATAGTGTTGCTCGTATATGTGCTGAGATCGATCTCACTTTGGTGCTTCCGAGTAGGGTTTGGATTGATTGTGGATCTAAATACTCAGGCTTTTGGCAACCCATTCACGCTGAGCGTCTTCCTCAATATTGTACTTGTTAGGAATATGCCTGTAAATCAGCTGATATATATGTATGCATATTCCAACACAGTGATTTGCTTGTTCCCATTACAACGCATGTTTCACAAGTGGCTAAAAGGGCTGCGTACCGGTTAGTGTGGCAACTTGTTGAAACAATGCATAGGTCACTAGACTAGGAAGTCTTTGTACATATCCGAGTCTTTGTCCTACCAGAATGATGACAAACCCTCATATGAATTGAGCTCTTCAAATTGCCAGCTGACGTGACCATCGGCAGATGTCTCACTAGCAGACATTCCCCTTTAGCTATGACTGCCTAATAGCCATCTCTACATCAGCAGTTCTACATCGGCAGATCCCTGTATTCGCCAAAGCACTTCATCAGAACAACTGCAGAGAAGCTATTTATTCAAGAGGAACATCGTGACCATCGCGGTTTCTACATCGCGGTTCTATAATGGCGGATCTCGAATCGGCCAAATCCTCATCGAACAAGCTGAGAAGTAAGATCACGAGAAACATCGGTCGTTACTCAAACGCACTACAAGTCAAAATAGATCCGTTGTAAGATCTGTCTGACAAGTCCAAGATACGCATCGATGTCTGCACCTTCACGTTTATCCAATAGACATTTCCTCTTCAGAACAATGTTCGCGGTCTTCAAAGCTTCATTTCCAGAAAAGGCCAAGCATAGGACGCTGCACTCCAGTCAAAGCTATGATACGTCCAAATCAGTCAGACTGCATCCAGGCCAAGCTCGACACGTCCAACTCTGTCCAGCCTGTGTCACGGACCATCTTCAAAGCTCAAACCTAACTGAAGGTCTTTGCCCAACAAATCCAAAAATGTACTCTGCTACATCACGAGATTCAGATCTCCAACGGGCTTAAAACCTATTCAATACACCAACGGTCACCTCTTCTTCTCCAGCTATATAAGAAGACTCTCATTCTCATTTCCAGATAGCACAAGCACAAGGAAGAAAGAGCAAGCAGTGTATGCTTATGCTTATGCTTGAAAAAGGTTGTGGTATTGATCTTCATTTCTTCAATCCAGAACCACTCCTACAGAGTGAGAAATCACAAGTGTAAGAACAAACACTTTGTGAGAGAGAGAGAAGAAAATCCAAAGGCGAGAAGCTGCTTGATCAACAACCTTGTTGTTGATTTGAGTTCTTCTTCCTTCGAAGAACTCGGTCTCTTCGATGGCCTCAACTTCATCATAAAGAGACCAAGTATCTTATAGATCGTTGAAGCCGGATCAAGCTTGAAGATGTCCGATGAAGAGCCGAACTTACATGTCCAGTTGCATTCATATCGGCGGACTTATACTACATTATAAGTGTGCCGATTGTGCAATAAGTTGTCATCATTGTTGGTCGAGTGCTTAGCACTCGGTTGTTCAAATACATGCTATTTGAACAACTCCTAATATTCTCTTCTCACAACAAATATATCAAGTTGAAACTACGGAAGATAACTTAATAAATATTAAGTACATCTTCTAATGTATTTTCGATATATTTGATTTCGCTTTCTTCATTTCTCCTTCTTTTTCCTAGGAAGATTGCTAGGATAGAGAGTCTAGGTTGATGTACTAAGCATGTTTGCCCTTGAGCAAACCTCTGCTGAATTTTAATATATATATATATGTTTGTTACATTCGCCTTGATTTCTCTTTCTTGTATAATTTGTCTTATCATGTGCAATCTGTTTAAGGAAAGTAAATGATGCATCTAATACAGATTTTAGTCAACTGTTAAGCTCTCTTTCATATTAAATCTTTACGATTACTTTAATCTAAATTGTTTGACTTATCTTTGTTTGTTCTTCATTTGCTAAATCTTATTTTCATCGGCTAAGTTCAACATATATCTTCCAACCGCATGTTTCATATCTCGATTCGGGATGTCCATGATCTACATCTGCTGATCTAGGATGTCCGATGTTTCTAACTTTGGCTAAGCAGTTAAGATAAGGAAGATGATCAACCTGTATTAATCATTTCATCTATTCTTCAGATTATTTGTAAAAATTGGATGAAATTTTTAATACATCATGTATAGGCTATTCACCCCCCCTCTAGCCTATACACTGAGCAACCCTTGGACCCAACAACTGGTATCAGAGCTTGTACTCTGTAAACCTTATTCCAGGCTTAACAACCTGAGAGTTTAGATCCTGCTGCTCAGAATTAGATGCATAGTCAAAAAGAGTCTTTTTCAAAATCTTGTATCTACAAAAACCTTTTTGACTGAGAAACCAGGAAGCCTTTTGAAAACCCTCTCTAAATTAAAATAAATTTTGTTTTCAAAAACGTGTGAGAAAGAATATGGTGATGACTATGTGATCACTATAAGAAAATCTATCATATATCAGAATTACATTGATATCATGAAGAGAAGTACTATAGTGGAGATTGACTTGCTAAGGATTATGCATGTTTCATAAATCTATCCTTAAACCTTGGTATCTTCCTTAGCAAATGGGTTAAACTCATACTTGATAGATGAATTACTTAGATTCACTTCCAAAAATATGCTCTCTTGACATAAGGCTAACGATTGCTCCAATCCAACACCTTCTCAAGAAAACTTTTTATAAAAGTTTAGAGCAAATGAAATAAGAAGAGTTTCAAAGGAAATTCAAAGGAAATCAAAGATATGTCATCTCCAAAATCACTGAGATTGTAAGTTCTTGGCCTAAGGACATCAATGATGAATTTGTCTTCCTTCAATGAAAAGCCTCAGCCTGGCAAGAATACACTCAAAGAACCTATGCTCAATATTAGAACTGGTGCTTCAACAACTATGAGCAGACGCGTTCAAAGAGTTTAATGAGGAAGTAACCCCAGCTCCTAATCTCTTAACACTTTGGGTTACACTTATAAGCTGTATTTTGAATAATTATTCTTTTGTCATGCTTATTAAGTCTCATTTGTATTATTGGATTACTAAAGCTACTTTTAGCTCATAAATGTTGCTAATTTTCTCTATGAGTACTTTAGGCAGGAACTCATATGACAGAAAAGGTCAAACATGAAACATCACTCTCCATCGGCAGATAGTAACATGGCTGCTGATTCATGAAGGACTGCTAATCGCTCATGAGAATTCACTCACGTCCTTCAACTCACTCAAGGTCCAATCCTCACCTGCTGGACTTTAGAACCACTATGTGAAAAATCTGCTGATAAGTCCAAAGAAGTTGAAGAAGACCTTCTCGCATGCATACACACAACAGGTTAGCTACTTGCTTTCTAATGACCTGTGCTCATGTCTGCTGAATTGATATGCTCATACATATTATCAGACATAATGCATAATGACCTGTCATACTGCACTGTTATTAATATATATGTATTAAATGTATGACTTGTTTTATGCAAATGGTTTTTCAAAAACTAATCGGCATTTTCTTATCGGTGATTTCAAATGTTTTTCTAAAAACCTGCGGTTGGTGAATTTCTATATCGCAACCAACACTTCATAAGCTCAGTTTTATGTGCTGACTTATAGGAGTAAAAACCCTTTAATGACCTACTCTCTCAAGTCTATTAAAGGTGGAGGCACACTTTTCGAAGTTTGACTGCTTCGATTAAAGTTAAGAATATTTTCAAAATCTTGGTAAACGACAAGACAGTCAACATCAATCCTTTCCAAGAATCTTGAGAATATCTAGACTTCACAGCCTATCCCTGCCAAGGCGTGATCAGAAGGACAAATCAACAGTAAAGCTCCATTATTGAGTATCCTTCAGTCTAACCTCCTTGAGTATAAGTAGAGATCCTTCTTCATTAAATCTCTACTATGACTCACAAACTGCCTATAGATTACGCTAGACACAAATCGATGATTCACAATCTCACAAATGTTACTAAATCCAAGTCCTAAGATTGGATCAAGTCAATTCCTCAACAACTGGGTATGATTCCTTCATATTCATTCAGAGTTGTTTCGATTTTATTTCTGTTACTTCACAAGAGCTGATCTAAATTTCTCTCAAAAATATATTTTCAATATCATTCATAAGCTGTGAAAATCATTTTCTAAAATCCTTTCTTATTCACAGTTACCAAACATGAGAGAAATTGCATCAAGTCTTGTATACCAGAAATCATTAATTATGGTTCCACAATCTTGTTGAGAAAACAATTGATAAAGAAATCTTCTTTTGTCTCGTCTGATAATCATAGAAGTTTGCTGTCAAGCATGATTTATATGTTGCAAACCTTGGTTGTTAGAACACTTAAGAACATTCTTAGTCAATTAGTTTAAAAGGTAAGATAGAAAGCCATCAATTAATGCCAGCAAAAGTGATTTCATTCTCTTTTCTAACTTTTAGCTATCAATCTCATTGATACTCTAAAATGTCTACAGATGAATCACTGGGAAAATCAATTAGCACATACTCATTCCACTTTTGGAAGTCTGCTTGCATACGTGAACTTCACAGAAAAGATCCCAGAAAAGAAGTATCAAATGTATGGAAAACATTTGATATATTGCCATGTGCAACAAGTCTTCTGGTTATATGTAGGTATGCCGACCATCACCTCAAAGATGGCCGATGCAGATAATTCAGTTCTGCTGAATTAAGTAGCTAATATGGAATTGACAAAGATGATGAACTGCTAACAACGACCATAAGTCCCTGTGAATATCAAAGGGGATTCATGGGCCAAGCAGTACATCTTTGACGGCCATTACCCTTCGGTGCTCTCATAATGACCCGAAGAAGTGAAGATGTTCTGCCTCCCCCGAGAGTTGGAGGAAATCAAAAAGAACACGGCCATCTTATCATCCAACTCCTTCTAAGTCCTTGACTAATGACTCCTCATCTAATGTCTAGGATTAGAACTTCAAGGACTCAAACTTGTAACATGAATTTCTTTCTGTAAATTGAATCATTATGTATCTTTCTCATGTAATCTGCAGTTTAGTCAAATTTCCAGTTGTATTGTTCTTGTAATCAGCTGATCCTTACAACATACTGTGTAAAACTACTTGGATTATTGAATACAAGTTCAGCAACTTTATCTCATGCTTATCTACTTGTCTGCATTCCTTTGATAGCATGAATTGACGTGTCTCAAGTGTGTTGATCAAACTTATTATTCTTTATGATCTCCATTCTCCTCTGGTGATTAAAAGAATTGTCCTTAATGATCTGGTCACTCTGCCGAGACACAAACTCTGCTGACACCCCATCAGCAAACCATTCTTGAACAACTGCTATATCGAGTTATGGTGTCTCACTACTGCTTAACTCTCATCCTTAGACTCCCTGATAATTGCCTTTCTGAATTAAATCATTTCACAATGATTAAATTCAAGTTCTGCCAAAACCTCAAGCCTCTCAACAAAAGGCAGACTGCAGTTTCATGACCCTCATGTCAACCTATCAAGGAATCTGCTATTACTCAATCTCTATCCTTCATGCTTAAAAGATCAAGATTACTAGTAAATCTGCTTTGAACAAAGGTGTCTGCCAAATCAAATCTTTCAAGACAATTCAACAGCACTTTGTGTTCTTGGTTATGACTACTACAAAATCTTGTGTACCTTATGAGATTGTAGTTATAAAGGCTTGATTAGTTGTTCCCATTATAATGGCTCAACAGCTAATTGGTATACAGATTGAATTCAAAACACTCTGCTACACCTTATCAGGTGATTCTTTGTCAAAAGGATATAGTTAAAAATCTCTAGTAACTCGACCTATCCTCAAGATGGTTAGACATTCAAGAATTCTTAGGAAGACTAATGTTTTCAAATATTAAGTTTTTCCTCAGGAGTGAACATCCGATATAACCCCTGCTGTATATAGGCTACGTCTCACTCTCTTCAGAACAAGTCTAGTCTGCAGATCTCTTTCCTCGCTATAGAATGCCCAGATCTGTTGGAAAGAAAGAAGAACGGACATCACTTCAGGTACATATTCAAAATCTCACTTACTTGATCTATTTAATATTCTAACTAAGCTGTATTAATCTTAAATAGATTGATGTCCATTATAAATAGAGTTTATCAACTGGTATCAGCTGTTCTTACCTTAGCTGATATTAAACACACTGCCAATAATGGATACATCAATTGTTATCAGCAGTTCCTACTTTAGCAAATACCAAATTCACCCTGCTGATAGTATCCACATTCATTAAAAGACTCATCAAATCCCTCAAAATCTCTCTGGGAAACAATCTCTTAAGACACACTTATGTGTCATGTACAACTGTGTCATATGGCTTGGACAAGTTATTTTGTCCCCAACTCATCCTTAAACAACCAAAGCTGTTCTATTTCAGATTAATTTACTCAAACTATTCATTTGAAGTAAAATAACAGCTCATATTATCTCTCGAAGAGCCTATATCATTGTCTTAAACACTCAGCAGTTGTACCCATTAATACCACAATAAAGGCAATCAAATTCATCTGATCATATACTAATTTTAAACTTCTTGTTTAAAAATAATATGAGTATACATGTCTTCTAGACTGCCTAGGTATTAGCCATAATTACACTAAGCATGATGACATAATCCCAAATCAGAATATCATTACTATGTCATTAAATGCACTCACTTCTTTAAGCCCCCAAAATGTCTTTTCCCATTCCTCTAATCAAGAAACCTCTTCATCTTCTCAAAAATTCAAAAAGTTGTATAAAATTGGTATCAGTCTCCAACAACAGCGCCTGACTTCTGAATACCTCAAAATTTCTCCACCATTACAGTCATCTGCATCATGTGTTCACCAAATCTGCCTAGTCCTCCTCATCGACCCATTTCCCACACTGAATGGCGTCAACGGATGATGATCCTTCTCGCTCCTCCTCCTCCAATGATTCAACGACCTCGTCGAATCTCTCGTCGTGTAAGGAATCGTCTTCGAGACCCCAGGAACAGTGTATCCAATTTCATCCCTTGGATTCCCACAAGAGACATTACCGCTACTACTGCACATGCTCCCATCGCCTCAAATGCTCACCTCGAGCAACCCTCATCTCAGGAGGAGCTTCAGCCAGCAAACGCCCATTCTGCGTCAAATCCAGCGATCAATGTTCCCTCCGACTAAAATCAGCAGACCCTCATCCTCTAACTTCACTTCATTAGGATGACTAGCTAGGTCTCTGTTTTATCAAACTAATTTTCTTTTGCTATATTATGATAAATGTGTAATGCTTTGTGTATGTCTGTTTATCTACATTTGTCACTTTCTTTTGAGTTAAGTATTCAAAATTTGTCCTGATGCATACTCGTTCATGCCTACAGTTCACTTTCTTGATGAAATTCAGCAATACCTCTTAAGCAGATCTTATATGTCATCTTTAGATGTATATCCCATGCATCCAATAAAAGTCAGTATAAGGCTCAACTATACTTTCCTGTTTTAACTAGATATACCTTAAGGAGGAGACTATTTTGAATGCTTCACTACTTAACAGCTTATCCTATTTGTCCCTCCTATTACAGAATAATTGTCCCACTACATTCTTGTAAGATCTCCTTACAAGCAATGGAACACAATTCCTCACCTCGATATCCTATTATTTTTATGTATGTCTTATACATGAAAATTGTGCATTATAAGTTATCTGCACACTGAGAAAGAAATTAAATCTGATTAATGACTTGCTACATCTCAAGCTTTTTGATTCACATATCATGTCTCAAAGAAACTGCCAATATGACAAGTGACAGTACTTCCTCGCAACTGTCTATATCCTTGGCAGAATTGCTATAAGCTAATCAAATGAGCATTTCTGTCAAGACGACATAAAGGAACGACCTTCTTTCTCGTTATCTGTAGCAATATTCAATACTCACTACCCTTTATTCAAACTTGTGGCCATTAAGGAGGAGAGATTGTGAAGTAGCAATGTGTGAAGTAGTAATGGCCCCAAGTAATTGAAGTAGTAATTGAAGTAGTAATTGAAGTAACAGTTGAAGTAATATAATAGCAATTGAAGTAGTAATGGCCCCAAGTAATTGTGAAGTAGTAATGACCTCAACTAGTAAGGAGGAGACAACTAGTAAGGAGGAGAGATTGTGTAACTACCTATACAGCAAAATACTATATGACTATTATAGTACGCTGACTATTATAAAACTCTATTGTGAAGTAGCAATGTGTGAAGTAGTAATGGCCCCAAGTAATTGAAGTAGTAATTGAAGTAACAATTGAAGTAATATAATAGCAATTGAAGTAGTAATGGCCCCAAGTAATTGTGAAGTAGTAATGACCTCAACTAGTAAGGAGGAGACAACTAGTAAGGAGGAGAGATTGTGTAACTACCTATACAGCAAAATACTATATGACTATTATAGTACGCTGACTATTATAAAACTCTACCTATCCTTCACAAACTTTTAAAATCATCAGATTAAAATCATCAGATGAAGATGCTTAATCAATTCGATTAAGAACAACATGAACAGTATACTTATACTTTCTACTTCTTGCTTGAGCAACATTCTTCAGATCATCCAATGCAAGAATCACACTCTTAAGGCAATATTATCATTTGCCTAACAACCATTTCAGTTATTGCTTCGTATTCTTTTCTTCATTTATTGAGTCTGTAAATACTTAGCAATAGGTGACTATACATACGCTATCGCTTGTAAGTTCAACCTAGGGCATGCCTTGATATAAAATGAATATTCAGTAGTGGCATGTTATTACTAAGGATTGAACAACTGCTTCAAAGAGCTATATGTATAAGTCAAATTGTAGTAATGGTCCCAAGCAAATAGGAGGAGATTGTTAGGAATATGCCTGTAAATCAGCTGATATATATGTATGCATATTCCAACACAGTGATTTGCTTGTTCCCATTACAACGCATGTTTCACAAGTGGCTAAAAGGGCTGCGTACCGGTTAGTGTGGCAACTTGTTGAAACAATGCATAGGTCACTAGACTAGGAAGTCTTTGTACATATCCGAGTCTTTGTCCTACCAGAATGATGACAAACCCTCATATGAATTGAGCTCTTCAAATTGCCAGCTGACGTGACCATCGGCAGATGTCTCACTAGAGACATTCCCTTTAGCTATGAGCCTAATAGCCATCTCTACATCGGTTCTACATCGGCGGATCCTGTATTCGCCAAAGCACTTCATCGAACAAGCTGCAGAGAAGCTATTTATTCAAGAGGAACATCGTGACCATCGGTTTCTACATCGCGGTTCTATAATGGCGGATCTCGAATCGGCCAAATCCTCATCGAACAACTGCCGAGCCGTAAGATCACGAGAAACATCGGTCGTTACTCAAACGCACTACAAGTCAAAATAGATCCGTTGTAAGATCTGTCTGACAAGTCCAAGATACGCATCGATGTCTGCACCTTCACGTTTATCCAATAGACATTTCCTCTTCAGAACAGTGTTCGCGGTCTTCAAAGCTTCATTTCCAGAAAAGGCCAAGCACAGGACGCTGCACTCCAGTCAAAGCTATGATACGTCCAAATTAGTCAGACTGCATCCAGGCCAAGCTCGACACGTCCAACTCTGTCCAGCCTGTGTCACGGACCATCTTCAAAGCTTAAACCTAACTGAAGGTCTTTGCCCAACAAATCCAAAAATGTACTCTGCTACATCACGAGATTCAGATCTCCAACGGGCTTAAAACCTATTCAATACACCAACGGTCACCTCTTCTTCTCCAGCTATATAAGAAGACTCTCATTCTCATTTCCAAAAAGAACAAGCACAAGGAAGAAAGAGCAAGCAGTGTATACTTATGCTTGAAAAAGGTTGTGGTATTGATCTTCATTTCTTCAATCCAGAACCACTCCTTCAGAGTGAGAAATCACAAGTGTAAGAACAAACACTTTGTGAGAGAGAGAGAGAAGAAAATCCAAAGGCTGAGAAGCTCTGCTTGATCAACAACCTTGTTGTTGATTTGAGTTCTTCTTCCTTCGAAGAACTCAGTCTCTTCAGTGGCCTCAACTTCATCATCCAGTAAAGAGACCAAGTATCTTATAGATCGTTGAAGCCAGATCAAGCTTGAAGATGTCCGATGAAGAGCCAGAACTTACATGTCCAGATTGCATTCATATCGGCAGACTTATACTACATTATAAGCTGTGCCGATTGTGCAATAAGTTGTCATCATTGTTGGTCGAGTGCTTAGCACTCAGTTGTTCAAATACATGCTATTTGAACAACTCCTAATATTCTCTTCTCACAACAAATATATCAAGTTGAAACTACAGGAAGATAACTTAATAAATATTAAGTACATCTTCTAATGTATTTTCGATATATTTGATTTCGCTTTCTTCATTTCTCCTTCTTTTTCCTAGGAAGATTGCTAGGATAGAGAGTCTAGGTTGATGTACTAAGCATGTTTGCCCTTGAGCAAACCTCTGCTGAATTTTAATATGATATATATATATGTTTGTTACATTCAGCCTTGATCTCTCTTTCTTGTATAATTTGTCTTATCATGTGCAATCTGTTTAAGGAAAGTAAAAGATGCATCTAATACAGATTTTAGTCAACTGTTAAGCTCTCTTTCATATTAAATCTTTACAGTTACTTTAATCTAAATTGTTTGACTTATGCTGTTTGTTCTTCCGCTGCTAAATCTTATTTTCATCAGCTAAGTTCAACATATATCTTCCAACTGCATGTTTCATATCTGCTGATTCAGGATGTCCATGATCTACATCTGCTGATCTAGGATGTCCGATGTTTCTAACTTTGGCTAAGCAGTTAAGATAAGGAAGATGATCAACCTGTATTAATCATTTCATCTATTCTTCAGATTATTTGTAAAAATTGGATGAAATTTTTAATACATCATGTATAGGCTATTCACCCCCCCTCTAGCCTATACACTGAGCAACCCTTGGACCCAACAGTACTCATTGCTCTTGCCAAGGCCATTCTATATCTAATTGCAAAATCAAGTTTCCTTCTCAATCTGGGACTAATGCGAAGGCTGGTACATCTACTTTGGATAAAGGTAAAAATAAGATTATGGAATGGGTGAGGAAGCAATCTCAGAATCTTACTTTGGCGGAAAACGATGAGCCTTTGACAGATAATAATATTGGGATTGATCAAAAAAATAATCCAGCATCCGGTAAGGGCAAAAGTGCCATGATTGACACTTTTGAATTTCCTACTATTCCCCATGCAAACCTGTCTCCTTTGCATGCTGATGGTGAGAACGCAACTTCTGATCAGTCTCCTACTCAACCTATCCCAACCATTCCTAACATTGCAGTGGAGTCAAGCCCCCCAACAACACTCAAGTTTTTGAACTTAATATTAATGGTCCAATGCATCACAATATTAATGGTCCTATGCATACTATTGATATTTCTTTGCAGGATCAATTTTTTGAACAGAATACCTCTGTTGAACAGGCAGAAGATAATCTTATTTTATCCAATCGATTTTCCTTGCTTGATGAGGAAGAAGACGTTCTTATGCATGAAACCAATGCCCAAGCTATTAATGATGATCCAGTTTATATGCATGCGGTGACTACTACTTTTGAGAAGCAGGGTATTGCGGATACCAGACAAATTCATGACAGATTTGATGTAGATGAAGCTGATCATTATACTGAGGAAGAGGATATCTTGGTTGTGGTGAACGCCCTAAATCTGGACTCTTCTGTCCCTCACTCTGCTGGCCAACATAAAACACGTTTTTCTCCTATCATGACAAGGTCTAAGGCTCACGCTTCCTCTTCTCTTTCTCATGACTGTTAAAGCTCTTTTTTGGAATATTCGCGGGGTTGGTAATGACTCCTCTGTTGGCCGATTGAAGCAGCTAATCAAGCTCCACAAAATTACTTTCCTTGCTATTTTTGAACCCATGATTGCCGCGGATCAAGTTTTGCGTATAGCGCGAAGGTTACGTTTCAATTTTTGTCATTCTAATCCTTGCAGTTCGATTTGGTTATTTGTTAAATCTGCTTTCACTTGCCATGTTCTAGTTGATGGTTTTCAGCATGTTACAGCCCAGGTCAAGCATTTTTCTTGGCCCGCTCCGGTTCATGTTACGAGTGTCTATGCGAGCTGTACTGCTCTTGACAGACAAGATTTATGGACTGCTCTGATCGATTTTGGTTCAGCGTTTGATACTGTCCCATGGTTGATTAGCGGTGATTTCAATATTATTCTATCGCCTGAAGAAAAAATTGGTGGTATGGGCTGGGATCGTAATGGGGCGTTGGATTTTCACTCTTGCATTGCCGCTTTGGGTCTTATTGATGTTGGCTTCTCAGGCAGTAAATTTACGTGGTGGAACTCTCGAGGAGGTCAAGAATCTATCT
This sequence comes from Platycodon grandiflorus, assembly GCA_016624345.1. Lineage (NCBI taxonomy): Eukaryota > Viridiplantae > Streptophyta > Magnoliopsida > Asterales > Campanulaceae > Platycodon > Platycodon grandiflorus. Next base: position 6,213,685 of record CM028367.1, read on the forward strand.
TGCAAAGGATTGATAGAGCTTTATGTAATCTTCCTTAGCAGAACACTTTCTCAGTTACTTCAGTAGACCATTTATCTCGGACTTGTTCAGACCACTCTCCTTTACTTGTTCAAATTAACAAAGATCGGACAGCGCACCCCTCCACTTTTCGATTTCTGAATGTATGGACTACGCATCATTCTTTTACGCCTCTTATTCGGGAGACATGGCAGACGCCAATTGAAGGTAGACCGATGGTTAGTTTTACGAAAAAATTAAACAATGTTCGTCGTGCCCTTACTTCGTGGAACCGCACTGTCTTTGGTAATATTTTTCAGCACCTTCAACGCGCTGAAGATGATGTGAAAGATTGTGAACTTCTATATGAGATTAATCCCTCCCCTGAGAACTGCTCAGCTATGTCTTTGGCTCAGGCATCTCTTCGGCATCATCTTAAATTAGAAGAAAATTATTGGAAACAAAAGGCTAGAATCAAATGGCTCCGAGAGGGGGACGGTAATACTAAGTTATTTCACGCTTCAGTTCAGCAAGTTCGGCGTAAACTACATATTCACTCCATTCAAGATGCGCAAGGGATTTTAATTAATTCCCCTAACGTCATTAAACAGCAAGCTGTTGCCCATTTCCAATTGCAACTTCAAGCAGTTCCCACGGTAGACAATGATCTTTTAGATATTATCCCCTCCTTGGTTACTAATGAGATGAATGATGATCTTTCTAGGTCCCCATCTTTAGAGGAAGTTAAAGCCGTTGTTTTTTCTATGGATGGTGATAGTGCTGCTGGCCCAGATGGATTCACTGGTATTTTTTACTCTTCCTGTTGGGATATCATCAGTCAAGACTTTTATTCTGCCATCTTGGATTTCTTTTGTCGTTTTTCTTTGCCCAGGAGTTGGTCTAGCACTACGATTGTTATGATCCCAAAGAATGATAATCCCTTGAGCTTCAGTGACTTTCGCCCTATCAGTCTATGCAACTTCTGCAATAAGGTTATTTCGAAGATTCTGTCTACTCGTATGGCTTCTATTTTACCGGTTATTATTTCAGAAAATCAGAGTGGTTTTGTCAAAGGTCGTCTCATTCAGGATAATATTCTTCTTGCTCAAGAGCTTATGTCGCATCTAGAAAAAAAAGTTACGGGTTCTAATATTGTGATTAAATTGGATATGGCGAAAGCTTTTGACCGAGTATCGTGGTTCTTTCTTATCAAAGTGCTTCGTCAGTTTGGTTTTTGTGAAATCTTTATTGACATGATTTGGCGCATCATCTCGAATAACTGGTTCTCTGTGCTTGTCAATGGTTCTCCATCGGGGTTTTTTAACTCCTCTCGTGGCCTTAGACAAGGTGATCCTTTATCTCCGGGATTATTCATTATTGCTGCTGAGGTCCTCAGTTGAAATCTTACTGCTCTCCACTCATGCCACTCTAGCACGGCTTTCTCCTCAGTTAGTGGATGCCCTATAATATCTCATTTGGCTTTCGCAGATGATATTATCATTTTTTGTAATGGCAGTCGTCGCTCTCTTACTTATCATAAGGATATTTTGATTAAGTATGAAGCTTGCTCGGGTCAAAGCATCAACGCTTCTAAAAGTAGCTTTTCAGCTTCTTCCAAGATGGACGTTTCGAGACTTAATCTTATCTCTTCTCATTTGGGATTTCCTTATAAGGGCCTTCCTATTATTTATTTAGGTTGTCCTCTTTTTGTGGGAAGGAAACTTATTCGATATTTTGACCCGCTTCTTCTTAAGATCCGAGATCGGATTAGTACTTGGATGGGAAACTTTCTTTCTCCAGCTGGTCGTATCACTTTGATAAAACATGTTCTCCATTCCATTACCACGTACCAGCTTACTGCTCTTGCTCCGCCTAAATCTGTTCTCAAAAACTTGGAAAGGATTTTTTCAAATTTTTTGGGGTCAAATGGAAGGCAGATTAAAGGCTCATTGGATTTCTTGGTCAAAATGTTGTCTGCCAGTTCTGGAGGGGGAATTGGTATTCGATCTATGATCGATTTATCTAAGGCTTATTCTGCAAGTGCTTGGTGGCGTTTTAGAACCCAAAATTCTCTATGGGCTAACTTTATGAAAGCTAAATACTGCTCTAGGCTTCACCCTTGTCTTGCAAATCAAAGAGGATCTATCTCTTGGAACCGTATGCTTCAAGTTCGGCCTCTTGTAGAAAGACATCTTCGGTGGCTTGTTGGCAAAGATTTGTGCTCTCCTTGGTATGATAGTTGGCTTGAAAATGGATTACTTGATAAGCCTATCGACTGTGACATTGATTCTATAAAGGATCTCTTTGACTCTTCTTCAAATCTTACTGCCACTGCTTTGCAAATCCTTCCTGCTGCTTCTGTTGATCGAGTTAAAGATGGCAACATTTTTCTGTCCAATACTCCGGATCAACCTTGTTGGACTGCTGTCTCTAATGGCCACTTCTCGGTCTCTTCCGCCTGGGACTTCTTACGTGACTCCCAGCCTCAGCTTTTGTCCGCTAAATACATTTGGTATACTTGTATCCCGAGGCACATTAGTGTTTTTTTATGGCGGCTATTCAGGCATAGTCTCCCTATTGATGAAGCAATTATTCGTAGAGGTATCCAACTCGCCTCTATATGCTGCTGCTGTGAATCGGGATTCTCGGAAACATTTCACCATGTTTTCTTATCTAGCCCGGTGGCTGTTGCGGTTTGGCAGCATTTTGGCTCAACTTTTGTCATCTTTATTCGTTCTTTATCTATTTCTCAAGCTTGTTTGGCTTGGTGGATTTCCCCAAAAGCCTCCCCTAGTCATATTGCTGTCCCGGCGTTGATCCTTTGGCATTTTTGGAAGAATAGAAATGGATGGTTTTTCGAAGGACGTCGGCTTTCCAGCATTCAAATTATTCAGGCAATTTCTAATGATCTTTCTCATATTATTAATGCTTTGCGGTTACCTATCATTCGAGATCGTGCGATCAAGTATGTGGCTTGGTCTAAACCTCCTCCAAATTTTCTCAAGCTCAATACTGACGGAGCTTCTAAAGGGAATCCTGGTCCTAGTGGAGAAGGGGGTATTGTTAGAAATTCCGATGGGCATTTGGTTCATGCTTTTGCCTCTTCTTATGGTATCTCTTCAAATTCTGTTGCTGAAGCTAAAGCTCTTTGGCTGCGTGATCATGGTTATTATGATGCTATTATTGAAATGGATTCCAAGATTCTTTTTGACTATATCTCTTCCGAATCCTCTCCTCCGTGGTCTTGTTGGAGTATTATTCAATGGATCTTTGCTATCAAGAGGTCTATGCAATTTCAATTTCGTCATTGCTACAGGGAAGCTAATAGTGTTGCTGATAAAGTTCCTAATTTGGGCTGTCTTGAGAAGATTGATTTTCAATTTTCTTCTTCTCGTAACCTTCCTTCTATTATTAGAGGTCATATCTTGCTGGATATTCAGGGAACTCCTTATATTCGCCGTCGTTAGTGCTTGATCGACTTTTAGCTCTGTTTTTTTTTATTTTTCTTATCATGTATTTGCTTTTCGAGGTCAGGCTCCTTTGTCCTCCATTTCTTATAAGGCAAGGCTGGTTGTCCCCCTCAAGTTTGTACTTTCTTTTCTATTTAATAAAATTTAGCAGGGTGCCGTCCCTGTTTCCCTAAAAAAAAAAATAATAATAATAATACCAAAATCTGTGTTTACAATGAAAGAAAGGATGCCTTTATATAGGCTTTAGGAAAACAAAGCTAATCTAATTAGGAAACCTTAAACTACTAAAAGTCTAATAAACACTTGATAGAATCTTAATAGAATCCTCTAGGAATAGAATACCAACTAATCTAAAACACATAAAACCATAAAATACCAGAATTCCCGTCAAGCAGTGCATCCTCGTCCTCACTGGTTACAGGGTTATCGCCCTGTCCCTTTGAGGCAGAAACCAAAGCGATTGCTCCTTTTCGTAGCAAAGCGGTCGCCTTCTGGACAGAAACTAGGGCGATCGCTTTATACCTTATCAAGGCGATCGCTTGGGAGATAGAATGTGGTTTTCGACTTTCTTCAAGCATCACTCACGGTCTTGACCCCTTGGATCATGTTTACCATCTTGGGCTCTTCAACCATCTTCAATTGGCCTTGGTCTTGGACTTGTACTTGTGAAACAAGATTTGCTAAGGCTTCATTAATTCATTTAGCTTTTGACCTTGTAATTGCCCCATCCTTGATAACCAACGGATCATTGTTGACACTACTTGGTGGTGGTCCTCCATCAGAAACATACATATATAAACAGAAAAAAAGAAACATATATTTTTATACAAAATTTTAAAAAATACATAAATTAAATACAAAATAAAAAATTTGAAAAAATACATACCTAGGGAGAGAGAGAGAGAGAGGGTGGTGGCTGGCGGTGGCCCAAGGAGAGAGAGAGAGAGAGAATGGAGATGACGGTGGCGGCTGACGGTGGCGCGGTGGGGGTAGTGGAGGGAGGGAGAGAGAGAGAGAGAGAGAGAGAGAGAGAGAGAGAGAGAGAGAGAGAGAGCCTTTGTTCAATTTAGGGATTTTAGTTTAAGTTACTGTCGGAGATCCGTCAGTAAATCTCACTTAAATTACTATCAGAGATAACTACTGCCGAAATATCCAACAGTAATATTGACAACCAATTTTCTGACGTTGAAAAGGGAATATTCGAAGGATATTCGTGTATTACTGTTAGAATAATTACTGTCAGACTCTTCCGACAGTAATTACTGTCAGATAAAAAGGATATATTCATAGAATATTCCTGAATTACTGTCGGAATAATTGCTGTCGAATTTATTCCGACAGTAATTATTATGCCTCCAAAAAATGAAAATTACTGTCGGATGTACGATAGTAATTTGAGACACTCCGTTAGTAATTACTGACGGAAGTAATTTGACTGTAATTACTTCGACAGTAATTAACGTGTTTCTAGTAGTGTCACTTCACTGGGATTGAATTGGTTATGTTTTAAGACAAAAAGTCTAAGGGCATGACACGCTCGCGCCCCAGATGAGAGGCGACCACGCCTTCGACAAAATTAGAGGACAACATCTTGAAGTTGGCATGCTCGCGCCACTTCCTTGCGTGACCGCGCGAAACCTGCTCTGTTTTGACGAATTTCGTAATATCTCGGGTTTTAACACTTTTAAATGGTTTAAAATGCTCAAACAAGCCGAGAATTGGACCAATACACTTACCCCCTACGATTAAAAGAGAGAAGACATCATCTTTCTCTCCATTCCCTTCCCAATTCAATCGTGCGTTGGAGAGAGAGAATAAAGAGTCTAGAGAGAGTACAGAGAGAAACTCCAATTTCTTGAGCTTCCGGAGTCCGATCGACGATCCGACTTCACCAAAGCGTAGATGACGATGAAGGGATCACTCCTAGCCGAGAAATTTCCAAGATCCATTAGTGAATTGTGGGTCTCCACCTTCAACCCATATTTTAGAGAGAGGAAGTGGATCCGAGAGAGAAAAGCTTAAATCAGACTAGGATCGAGCTTGGGATCAATGTTTTGACTTTGTAGCAGCATAGAGATCATCGAAGAGAGTATTTTCACGTGAACCCACTTCGATTCATTGGAGTATTTGCGGTAGATGATAAGCTACTAACCCCATTTCTTTCTCGTTTTAGCTTGAAAGCGTGCTAGATCATCTTATCCATGTTGAACATGCTATGATTGGTGTTTCTATCATTATTAAATGATATTATGTGTGGGAATCTATGTGTTTGTGGTTAGGGTTTGATAATATGATGTTGGTTATGGTTAGGGCTTTGGTATAAATTTTTGTTAACTTGGAATTAGGTAAGGCTTGTAACTCGGGTGTAAATCTCGAGTAATAATGACAATAAGCTAATTATGAAACATAGCATAAAGACTCAACGAAGTCAAATTAAAGAGGAATAACGTACTTTAAGTAGCGTGTTCAAATCTTACGACGTTTAGAACTAATTCAGTCATGATTAGGAGACCCCGAGTAATTGCGATAAGTGTACACTTGCAACACTTAATACCTAGAGACTTCAATTGTAATCGTACGTGATGCTTAGCTAACTTAGCAAGCCATATAACCGAGCTCTACGTAGTTTAGGAAATCATTGAATAGGATTATCAACTCACGAGAGTTGTCTTCACGCATGCACGTTAAGGCACGAAAACGTTAAAGACTAGTATTGCAGTCTCGATGAGACAAGCGATTATTTGATAATCTTGGATTGGACTACTAATTTATGTGATTTAGAACTAGTGTACTTGAGGTCACTTGCGAGCATGTACTAAATTTTTAGTTCTAATGTGTTTGTGATTGAGGATCAAAGGTGTGCATCAAGTCGTGATTATTTGTAGACTAAATGGGAAATCATAAAGTCTAATGGAATTACATGCAAATACGTGCTTTTTATAATTGGGTGGATAAGGACTAAGGATGTAGTCTTAAGGGTTTGTGATTATAGGTTTAATATGTAACCTAGATGTGTTGGTAATTATAGACTAATGATATTGTTTTGATATGCTTGGGTTTGTAGACTAAAAGTGTAGTCTCAATGTGTTTGCAATGTTAGAATAAATACATAATTTTAAAGAGATTAACTTACTTGGAATGATGTGCCACACAATGATTGTAAATCAGGGAGTAAGTAGATAGTCTTCATGTGTGGTTGAAGTACTAGCAAATATGCGTTTGGTATTGATAATGTTGGTTAGGGACTAAATATATACGTGAAGTGATTATTACGAGTTATTGCATTTGTTTCTACACACACCCCTCACTGCTGGTCACAGTTGAGACGTAGCCCCACTGTTGTAGCAATACTCATGACTTTGGTTAGCTATTAAACCCGAGTGGATTTTCTTGGGGACGTCGATACATCCTTAATGAGTATTGAGGCAAGTATGGTTATACTTTGTGTATTGCAAGAGCAGCACAGAGATATGGCATTTTTAGTTTATTTTGCTGGAGCAATATTATGGGGTTCTCATGTGTATTGTAAGAGCAAAATATATATGTGTATATATATGTATATATTGTCATTCTAAAGTAAATTGCAGTAGCAATGCAACATTTCCAAGTGGAACTCACAACTATTGAAAGGTGTTTTTAAGTGGCATAATTGTGGTTACCCTTATGCTACAAGGTTGTAAGATGATGTTGATGTGCCGAACGCTTGTATGGTACACGTTTTACAGCTTTGGTATACTTAATCATAGATACCAAGATTATACTAGAACTGGATGGATATAATTATATTCCATATTGTGTATTTGTAGCTTGCTGAGTCTTTATGACACACCCCATTATTGTTTATTGTTTCCCTTAGGTGCAGTCAGCCAGGGAATTCTCGATGAGGCTGGGTGAGTTTGTGTGATAGCTCGTAGGTGGTTCCTTTGAGTAGTAGCTCTTCAGAGCCTATTTATAGTTGGGTTTCATAGTTTAGTGAGGACGATGGTTGATGAAAAGTTATGTAACCTTTTTTATTGTTGTATTCTTCTGGAGCCGACACGTGATGTCAAGCCTATGTATATAGTTCTATTTTACCTTTCTATTATTTTCCCGTGTAATGCTTTAACTCGTGGTTTGTAGTTCTTTCTCTGACATGTATTAGCCGTTGAGGTTGTTGTTGTTGTTGTTGTTTTACCTGAGTTGTAGACTCGCGCTTTTTAGTTGGGTTCCGACAGTAGGTTCGCCAATGACTTGTTTTGTTTTTGGCACTTTTGTGGTTGTTGGTGGTTAGTTCTACGCACGTGTTGTTATGGTACGTGCGTCATAGATTTGTATTTGCATTATAGGCTACATTGGCGCACCGACCTTGGGATTTCGTGTTGGGGGTCGGGGCATCACAATATCCCGTCCTTTGAATCTTTACTCCTCTCCCTCTGCCTAGGTCGGTGATCACGGCCGTCGACCTTACAGCGTTTGTCGGATGAAGCTTCGATGCTCGAAGTACTACATTGCGGGGATTTGCGCTTTAACTTGGGACTATGAGATGTTTCTCGTTTCTTAGATCGGGCTTCACTGAGCTCTATCCTGGAAGACTTGTACAACCTGGCCGAACTGGGAGTTTTGACTCTGGTTCCCAGTATAGTGTGTACACTTCACCTTGGTCACTCATCCGCCACTAGTTTTCCAAGTCGTTCTTTGATAATGGGCCTTGGGCTATCTTCGACCCTTCGTCCAAACTGGTTCTTAGTGCTTATCCCTGGGACATCCACTCGCGACCCTCCACAGTGGCTGTCTGCCCGCGAGCTCCTGCCCTCCCTCCTATCAGATCGACCATCATGGTGGTCATCTTGATGAGCACGAAGGTCTGGAGTTGGTATTTCGGGCGCCTGGACTGCGAGCTTGCGAGACAGATCGTACTCGCGCACCTTCAATTTCCTCTGCTTTTTCAAGAAATCCTCTTCGCGGCGAATAAGTTCCAGCTCAGCGCGTTCTCTTTCGTGCTGTGTATGAGGTTGCCTTTCTCCTAACACTTGAAGCTCATCCTTCTCACAAGTGTATTCACCCTCCGAGTTGGTAGAGGGCGTTGCTGTCTATCCGTCCTGCTTCGACCTAATCGTCCCATTCTCTTTCAGGGCTTGCCGCTTTCCCATCATTCTTTTCTTCATTGCCCTGGCCAATTTCTTGGCTCGAGTGTTTTCATGAATTGGGAGACCTACAGAAGCCACCACAGGCGAAACTCCAGGGGCTTGCTCAGGGGGCTGGCCAAAGGGTGGCATAGCCGTAGCCATTGCTGAGGTTGTCGCTGGAGGTGCCTGTTTGGATACTTGCTTTGAGGTTGTCATGGTTGATCATAGTAAAAACTTCAAAGAAAACTTTGATAGTCCCGGCAACGGAACCAAACTAATCACACCAAAAAGTGTTGTGACCACGTCAATTCCACGTAAGAACTAAATGTGTAGTCTAGTAGGATTTCGGATTGATGTTGCTGAGGTTGTTCTTGAAGAAAAAGCATATAATGGCCTGTAATCAACAGAAAGCACCGTTAAGGAGGCTGGGATGTCCCAGCAATAACCCTCCGGTGTGAGAATTAGCAATACTTCAGAGAGAGAATAATGCTCAATAGAGTATAGCTTTGGATATAATTTGCACGTACCTTTTGATGTTTCTAGTGCTACTATTTATAAGGGAACAATTTGTAGCCCTAGATAGTTTCGGATTCAGAAGATGGGATGAGATCCCGTAACTTTCGGGAATTTTCGAATTCTTAATATTTCTCTCTCTAAAAATTCTCTCTCTAAAAATTCTCTCTCTCTCGGCCTAGGGTTTCATTGCGCCCTAGGGTTTGCATGGCGGTAGCTATGGCTGCTCAGCCATCTCCACCGGATCTTCCAGCCCCTCCGGATCCTTCCTCTTCCACTCCTAAAACCTTTGCTGCTGTGCTATCATCTTCCAACTCAAATCAAAACTCTACAATATCCATCATTCCTCCTTCCACTTACAAAGGTGAACCCGCTCTAAAACTTTCTCCTGACACCATTGCCACCCTTGTCAAGCCATTTCATCACACTTTGGTAGGGAAGTTCTCCCATGGTAGACCTTCAATGGAGGCCACACGCAAATCCTTTCACACATTCGGTCTTAAAGCAGCCTTTACAATTGGCCATCTTGACGCGAAACATGTCCTCATTCAAGTTAATCACGATGACGATTATCAACGTTTATGGATCAAAGACCAATGGTATCTCGGTAAGTACCCTATGCGCGTATTTAAATGGACTCCAGACTTCCGTCCAGATGTCGAAAGCTCTATTGTTCCGGTATGGATTTCTCTTCCTGGATTACCTATTCATCTTTTTAATAAGACAGCTTTATTCTCTATTGTTTGGGAGGCCACTTATGCTTGACCAACCCACCACTCATCTTACAAGACCTAGCGTTGCTCGAATATGTGTGGAAATAGATCTTACGAAACCTATTCCAAATAGAATTTGGATTGATTGTGGTAATGTTTATCCAAGTTTCTGGCAACCCCTGGAGGCTGAGAATCTGCCTCAGTATTGTGGCCATTGCCTTCGCCAAGGCCATATTGAGTTCAATTGTAAGATTAAGAATTCTTCTATTTTGGTCCGTGACAAACCTAGTGATCAAGTTTTAAAGCAAACCACTCGATGGACTCCTAAAAAAACTGTGATTGACAATCATTCTGGAATTGAGAAACAAACAGAATTTGATATTGGACCTGCTAAACAACCCACGCATAATTTGTCTAATACAACTCCTATTATAGTTTCTGGAAGTGCACACAAAATAATTAACACTACTCAAGTTCAGAAAGATCTCTCGAATGAAGTAAATCACGTTAATCATATAGTTACTGATTTGGTTGACACAAATCCTAACAATCGATTGGTAATCCTCATAATGCAAATTCGCTATTATACACTCCAATATTCGATTAGTGACACTCACAATACTAATTATGCTATTATAAATTCTACTTCTAATAATGAGCTGCTGCATAATAGTCCAGGAGTTGTTAATGATGTTATTTCAGAAGCTTTGGATGGTCTTCCTGATTCTGGAATTATTCATAAGAATGATCTCACTGGGACTTTGAATGAGACATATGATCCGGTTGTGAATAATATTATTGTTGACTGTGATTTGGATAATGTTGAGTCCCCCAACAGATTCGCAGCTCTTCTTGATGATAAGGATACAGATAATGCTAGTGATTCGGATGAAGAAGTTGCTGTTGATCTTCCTGATTCTACTGTCCAGATTATGAACAATCTCAATCTGGACTCCTCGATATCTCTGGCTCACTGTAAGCCTAAACGTTCTATCCCTCCCTCCAACATCACAACAAGGTCTAAGGCTCTGACTCAATATCCCAACTCTCATGTCTGTTAACTTCATGTTTTGGAATATTAGAGGCATCAGTAATGATTCTTCTGTTGGTCGATTAAAACGCATTATTAAACTGCATAACATTTCACTTTTTTCTATGTTTGAGCCTATGGTTGATGCAGGTCATCTTTTACGTATTGCCAAGCGTCTTAAATTCAGACTTTGCTTTTCTAATTCCCGTTCTATTTGGATATTTATCAAAGCCTCCTATACATGCTCCGTTCTACATGATACAAGCCAACATCTCACCGTCCAAGTGAAGCACTTCAAATGGTCCAATCCTGTCAACATTACATGTGTTTATGCTAGTGTGATAATATGGAGAGACGAATTTATGGTCGATCTTGTGGACATGGGATTGGCTTTCGTTCCTCTCCTTGGATTGTTGGGGGGGACTTTAATATTATTCTCTCTCCAGATGAAAAGCTAGGAGGTCAAGGATGGGATCGAAATGGAGCTTTGGATTTTCACTCCTGTATTTCAGCTTCAGGTCTGATAGATATGGGTTTTTCCGGAAGTCATTTCACTTGGTGGAACTCTCGAGCTGGCAATGCTTCCATATTCCAGCGCCTAGATCGCATTCTCTGCAATTCCGCCTGGCAACAGTTTTTTCATGACACTTCTGTTCGTCATTTAAGTCGAACGTGTTCGGATCATGCCCCCTTGTTGATCAACATTACAAAGGATATTGCCTCTCATCCCTCCATCTTCAGATTTCTGAATATTTGGACATCTCACAGCTCTTTTTTGCCTCTCATTGAAGCAGCGGCAGCAGCCTGTTCAAGGTCGTCCAATGTATATCTTTGCTAAAAACTTGCCGCTTGGTGAAAGAATTACGGAAGTGGAATAAAGACACCTTTGGAAATATTTTCTCTCATGTCCAAAGATGTCAAGACGAGGTTCAGCGCCTTGAATTTCTTTTTGAAGCTTCGGGTTCGGACGATGATAGAGCAGCCATGAATCTAGCTCATGCCAATCTTCGGAAAACTCTTAAAATGGAGGAGAATTTCTGGCGTCAAAAAGTGAAAATTAAGTGGCTTAAAGGAGGCGAAGGTAACACAAAATTATTTCATGCTTCCGTTAAACAATCTCGCCGCCAACTTCATGTTCATTCTATTAGAGGATCGACGATCAAGAGATCACGATGAAGCCGATATAAAAGCTCAAGCTATCTTGCATTTCCAAAATTACCTCCAGGCTGAACCTATAGTAGATAATGATACTTTTATCTCTATCATCCCGCACCTTGTTACAGATGATATGAACTCTTTGCTTACGGCCATTCCTACTATGGAGGAAGTTAAAAACATTATTTTTTCTATGGATGGTGATAGTGCAGCTGGTCCAGACGGTTTTTCGGGAAAGTTCTTCACCTGTTGCTGGAATATCATTGGGTTGGATCTCTATAATGCTATCTTGGACTTCTTTTCTGGTTTTCCTATTCCAAAAGTTGGAGCAAGACTTTCTTGTTACTATTCCGAAGACTGATCATCCGGAATCTTTCAGTGATTTTCGTCCAATTAGCCTATGCAATTTCAACAACAAGGTCATTTCTAAAATTTTATCTGCTCGGCTAGCTCAGGTTTTGCCTGTTATCATCTCATCAAATCAAAGTGGCTTTGTTAAGGGTCGCCTCATACAGGATAATATTCTTCTAGCTCAAGAGTTGATGTCTCATCTTGGTAAGAAAATTTCTGGATCCAATATTGTCATGAAGCTGGATATGGCCAAAGCTTTTGATAGAGTTTCTTGGTTCTATCTTATTAAAGTTTTAAGGAGGTTTGGTTTTGTGAAGTTTTCATAGACATGATCTGGCGGCTGATTTCTGACAACTGGTTCTCTGTGTTAGTTAATGGTTCTCCCTCCGATTTTTTCCATTCTACTAGAGGCCTTCGTCAAGGTGATCCGTTATCTCCTGCCTTGTTTATTATTGCTGCGGAGGTTCTTAGTCGTAATCTGAATGATCTTCATTCTTCACACCCTCATGTGGCTTTTTCATCGGTTAGTGGTTGTCCTATTATTTCTCACTTAGCTTTTGCCGATGATATTATTATCTTCTGTAACGGCAGTCAGCAGTCTCTCTCCAAACATAAAAGGCTTCTATCTCAGTATGAATTGTGTTCGGGCCAAAAAATCAATGAAGGTAAGAGCAGTTTTACAGTTTCTTCCAGATTGCCTGCTGATCGGATTGACTTGATTTCTTCTTCTCTGGGCTATGTCAAGAAAGATTTCCCTTTGGTTTATCTTGGTTGTCCTTTGTTTTGTGGCCGCAAACTTAAAAAATATTTTGACCCATTGATCCTTAAATTACGATCGCGTATTTCTACATGGATTGGGAACTTTCTCTCTATGGCTGGGAGGATCACTCTTATAAATCATGTTCTTCATTCTATTACAGCCTATCAATTGGCGGCTTTAGATCCTCCTAAAGGAGTTCTTCAGTCTGTTGAAAAGCTTTTAGCAAATTTCTTTTGGGGGCAGATTGAAGGGAAACAAAAATCCCATTGGATTGCCTGGCAAAAATGTTGTTCTCCCACATCTGAAGGTGGGATTGGTATTCGCTCTCTTGGGGATATTGCTCGAGCTTATTCAGCTAGCATTTGGTGGCGATTTCGAACTCAACATTCTCTTTGGGCTACCTTTCTCAGAGCTAAATATTGCCCTCGGATTCATCCTGTTCAGGCCATCTCTAAGGGATCTCATATCTGGCAACGTATGCTAGCTATTCGGCCCTTTGTTGAAAGAAATCTGTTTTGGCTTGTGGGGCGTGGCCATTGCTCACCTTGGTTTGATAGATGGCTCGTTGGAGATCTTATTACTAAGCCTCATAATCGAATGTGGTTACGCGAGAGTTGTTCTCGATTCATCCGAATTAATTCCCGAGGTGTCTTTGCCGCTTTCTTCTCACGATATTTATCGTATTCGGGAGCATGAAATCCGCTTTAATGATATTGATGATTCTCCTTCTGGACTCTTTCTCCCAATGGTCGGTTTTCTATTACCTCTGCTTGGCAATCTATGCGCTCTTCTAGCCCGAGCATTCTATCTACGAAGTTCTATTGGCATCGTAATGTTCCGAGACATATTAGTATTTTCATATGGCGCCTATTACAAAACAGACTGCCCATTCATGAAGGCCTCATCAAAAAGGGTTTATATTTGGTCTCTAATTGTTACTGCTGCGATTCCGGAAACATTGAGACTTTTAATCATGTTTTCCTCTCTAGCCCAACGGCAAAGAATGTTTGGTCTCACTTTTATAGTAAGCACCAGGTGACTCCATGCTTCTTCTCCATTCATCAAAGCTGTTTATCTTGGTGGCTTCATCACAGGCAATCCTTGGCTCATATTCTTATTCCATGTCTAATCCTTTGGCATCTCTGGAAGAACCGAAATTCTCTTCTATATGATGGGATTGGTAAATCTCCTACTGCTTTAGTGTCTGCTATTCAAATTGATTTGGATTCTATTATCACTGCTCGCTCTATTTCTAGACCCTCTCTCCCTTTCAAAGTTACTTTAGTTCGTTGGATTAACCCTCCTGCTCCTTTGTATAAGCTAAACTCGGCTGGAAGAGGTTCCTCTTGGGGTAATTCTGGTCATAGTGGCGGAGGAGGCATTATTCGTAACTCAACAGGAGATTTTATTTATGCTTATTCTTCTTTTTATGCTTCCAATTCTACTATGGTTGCGGAAGCAAAAGCCATCCTTCACGGAGTTCGATGGCTTCAAGCTTCAGGTTTTTATGGTGCTATTATTGAGTTGAATTCTAAAGTGCTTGTGGACTGCCTTCTGCATGGTCATAAGCCTCCTTGGCAGTGTGGGTATACTATTCTAAATACTTTGAGCATTATTAAAGATATGCATTTTCAGATTGTTCATTGTTACAAACAAGTGAATACTGTTGCGGATCTTCTTGCCAATTTGGGCTGTGAGTCTTCCACTTCTTCAGTCTATGCTTATGCTCGAGAGCTTCCTCCTCGTGTTCGTGGAGCTTTTCTCCTAGACAAGGCTAACACTCCTTATTTTAGAAGTTCTAGATAGTTTTCTCTTTGATTTGTCTTTTATTTCTTGCATTTTTATTATGTACTCTCTTTTTCGAGGTTAGGCTCCTTTGTCCTCCCATTTATAAGGGCAAGGCTGGTTGTCCCCCTCAAGTTTGTACTATTTTTATTTTAATAAAATCTAGCAGGGTGCCGCCCCTGTTTCCCTAAAAAAAAAAAAAAAAAAAAAGATCCCGTAACTTTCGAATCAAGGTAGCATGTCCGCCAAGGACTGTTGTGAAGATTGAGTTGTAGTGGGATTATACATAGTTACAGATAATTCCAGGATGGACTCTTCCTTTGTGACGTGCACGAGGTGTAGAGGAATAGTCGACGATGCCTATGAGCTACTCAAGTGGTTGGCCTAGGATCTACCTAGGTTGCACTATTACGTTGACGAGGAGTTTGGCGAGTCTGACTTATAGACCCATAGAGTTTGAAGGCAATCTAGTGGATCATGGTCCCCAAGTCGTCCAGGTCGAGCTTGTAGACATTTGTTTCCAGCTCGCTTCATGGGTCACCTCGGAGTCATTCGCCTGGCTTGCCTTGTGTCACGATGTCTGCACGTGTGATGGTTTTTGCTTAGGCCATTCAAATTATATACTTGCGTCCTTGTATTCCGTCATAGTGAAATCGTTATCTTTCAACCAATATATTTTTTGCTTTTAGTGAATTTAGTTTGAGTTTTTATTTAGTGAACAAGGAGTAAACAATATTTGAGTAAAATTTTGGTACGCTTTCATTACATATTTTATTTTTTTAATATTATTTTATATGAGTGGCTTGAAATCTTGTTCGATTTGATATCTAATGCAAAGAAAAGGCTTAAACATTGTTTTCTTTTTAGATATTATGTATATTCTAAAGTTTATAGACATGGTTTTTGATTTTTTGATACTAAATTGATTGGGTTGTATCGAGCCAATTGATTGGCTGATAAATAAAACAGATTTAAAAGAAATCACTACACTTTGTTAAGATTAGAAAAACACATGACAACATGACAGATCAATTACTATCATATTGAATACATATACTAACTCAGATTTTAAATACTTTCATTGAGGATAAAAACTCGGTCTACTATACAAATCATACAAAGAGCTAATCATAAACTAGTGTGTAACCCGTGCTCTGCACGGGTAGTGTTTTTTTTTTCTTTTCTCTCTTACTAATTTGATTAAATATAGAACATACTTATTTTATAAAACTTATTATATTATATTATTTATATATATATATACATATATATATATATATATATATATATATATATAAGTTGAAACATGAGATGGTATTGCAATGTCATTTAATAAGAAATTGAATTGCAAATTGGTAAAATGATGGTTAATTAAGAAAGTAATTAACATATTCACTTTATTACATAAATAAAATGTACATTTAGAATTCTAATGGTTTCCTCTTAAAGGGTAAATATTCAACACCCAAATCTCAAGATGAAGTATTAGTGATCATGGTGGTTATCTCTACAACATGATTTTTATAACGATTTTTTTATTTGCAATCTTTCCTTTCCATGTATTTTATTTGTTTTTCCAAACAAAATGTCTTTGTGCACAATCTATTTTTTCCTTTTATGCATTTCATGAGCTTCGTTAAACCAAACAAATTGTATTGAGAGTTTAAATTGACTAAATATGTCTATTATCATTTACTAAATTTTCTCTACTAAATTATTCACTTTTAAGACCAATAAATTTAAAAATTATCTACTATTATGAATATTTTATGTTAGAAATCAAACTATTATTTATAGGTCAGTAGAAACTCTTTTTTCATTTGATATAAGTTTTTGAGGAATTGGAACTGATACTTTCAACTAAATCGACATGAAATAATTATCTTAGTTGACTCCAAACTCCAAAGTACTTAAGATTATATCCATAGGTTGGTTCCATTTTAGGGATTCAGACTACGGACAAATAAAATAAAATAAAATAAAAAAAGAGAAATGAAATAATTTATAATAAAAATATTATCAATTGGTCATTTTCTTTTTATCGGTAAAGATATTATAGAGTACAAAACTATATCTGTCGCGACCCGACCCAAGATTCGATGTGAATCCCGTTCGGACCGCGAGACGACGCGGGAAACACGAAAGTAGCATCTTAAAAATTCCTTTTTAAAGAATGCAAAGTCATGTGAAAACCCTGTAATGCACGTGCAGTTTTCTTTAAACAACAAAATCTTTTAAACAATACTAAACCTCAACGGCGTAACATGCCGGAGAGAACAACACGTTAGCTAGCAACAACAAACTCGAGCTAACATGCTCGGTACATGTATAAACCATATCAGAGTACGCGGAATTAAAGTTAACAAATATGTACAACAACACGGCAACCATGCCGGTACAACAAAAGAATATATCAAATAACAGTCAAGACAACTACCCAACAAATACATTGTTTAAATAACAAGTACTCCCTTGGCCTCACCAAAAGAAAATACTTAGGCACAAGGTACACTACCAAAAGATGACGTCCCAACGGAACTGAACTCGAACACTAGGGATTCCTCGCCGGCGCTTGATCTAAGGAAAACAAATAAACACAAACGGGGTGAGTTGAAAACTCAATAAGCTACTAATGCAACAATATGGCATGCTAGATGCAAGACAATAAATATAACAAGTATTCATGTCATCACGATACCATTTCAATACTAAACAGAAGTAACAAGTATTGCACATAGCCAAACAACCCCATACTACACGAGAGGCTCGACGATCGCCAACCGTCCCATACCGGTTGGAAACCATGACCAACATTCGTTCATATAGGAAGAACATAAGAGCTATAAGTAAACACATTAAAAGGGATACGGCGTCGAGGTACACCTCCGACCAAACCAATACTTCCAACCAACCAACCAATAATATACCAAATGTAGAGCCGTTGTTGACGTGCTCGAACAAGAAAACCGATAACAAAACACATTGTGAACCATCTTCTGTATTCACGTCAACGGGTGATCTCGGTCCCTACAACCCAAGAATCAACCACGGATATAGCTTACCATGGTTGCGTTTATTCCGTACAAAAAATGGCGCTATACCCCTACCGTGGCCAACGGTAGGGCGAGGCCCGATGTATTGGCCTTCGACTATTACGTAGCCCTAGCTCCCGCAATAATCGAGCGTCAATACACTGCCAACAAATATGCCATGGACTTAACTAAATGCACAAGTAGATGTTTACTCGACATTTAAATATAAAAAGTCATACTCCAAAGTAGGGAGTATACCACAACAATAACATTTGACAATGATATGAATGTCACAAGTGAGTTATAATAATCTCACACCACAAATAACCAACTTACAATAATTACGACAATTTACGTAATATCAGACACACAATCGGTGTAATCAAATTTTCAATCGAATCTCTCGAATCATCCAAGAATTCCCAAATCACACACGTGGTCTCATAAGTTATGAAATCCTAACGAACTCCGTTAGAGTCATTTTTGGTTTCTAATGAGTTCGAGTTTACGCGAATTAATCATACCGTAAACTTAACAATTACTAATCATATTTCACATTTCTAACATGTAAACATGAGTCTCCAAACACAACCAAAAAGTCAACCACAAATTTGAAAAGTCAACATAGTCAAACATACTCAAAATTGATGATTTCTAACATATATCACCAACTAACAAGTCTAACATGAATAACAACTCATAATTGAGGAAGAACAAGGGATAGTAGCTTACCTCAACAAGATAATCTACCCAATGAATTCACAATCCAAGCTTAGCAATGGATTCCCCAAGTCTTTAGCAACCTAGTTATAGTGTTGCATGTAGGATTCTATGGTTGGATAGGGAAGACAAGGCATACACACACTAATCTCACTCTATTTCTCTCACACAAACTTTCTTACACACCATGGATGAAATGTAGGGAGAGATGGTGTTTGTGTGTGTGTTTCCTTAGTGTTTTAGGTGTGAAAATGAGCTGGTCAAAGGCCTAGGTACGTTTAAGTTGGTCAAGGGGTAAAACTGTCAAGTTTTACAAACTAGAAAAACAGGGGCAACAATCTAGAAGCGGCGCGGCCGCCTAGACGCCCGCCTAGGCGCTAGCGCTTCCTCCAGTTTCTCCAATCTCAACTTTTTGTCAAATGAGCGCTCGCCCAGGCGCTCGCCCATTCTCCAGTGCACCCTAAATCATGAAATATGGTCTAGAAAAGTCCCAAAATGATGCCCAAAGGTTCCACGATGGTTCTAACACTTAAGTGAAGTTAAAACACTAAGCAAAGGCCTCCGAAAAGTCCCAAAACCAAAGTAAACAAGTAACATACCAAATCAAATGCAATGATAATGAAACTTCTAACACATATTCATACACTTGAAAAGTGTATAATGACGATGTTAATATAAAAGACGTAACATAGAATGAATGCAAATGATGTAAATGATGCAAATGGCGCGGGCGTTACAATATCACATAGAAGTTGCCAATAAATAACAATTTTTTTTAATAATATTATAGAGCACAAGACTATATTACATTGATGTTGCAATAAATATGAAAAAAAAAACACCTAAAAATTTATTTGATCCCACCTTCAAAATTGCTTAAAAATAGAACTCCCAACTTTATTAAAATTAAAAGCATCAACCCGCGCTCATTAATCATCATGTGTGCGCCAAAGGTAGAGATCCATCCGTTCGATTCCTTCCAAATTTTGCATCTTTTTTTGGACAATTCTTTGACAATCAACTTTCACAATATCTCTCAAATCAATTAATCTGTAACGAATGAAATAAAAATTAGGGTAAAAAATCATCATCTTGTTTTTGACTTATCCATCTCAAAATGGATCAAATCATAGTAATTTTTTGTTTTGTAATAGCATAGGCCAGTAAATAAAAGCTACTAATCCCCTCCGTCTAATCAAATTTCTTATGGATAAGGACAAAGATTGAAGAGAGAGCGAGAAGGTGAAAACACCTATGCGACAATAATTTTCGAGCTTTGAAAGCCGATATCATATGAATACCACCCATGCACTTATCACCCTCAAACATAAATGAAGGCATTATAGGCAATTCAAAAGTGACAACTTTCTTACGACAATCAACTATCGCATGATGAGTGTGTAACCAATCCATACCCAATATAACATTAAAATCACGGATGGACAAAACTACCAAATCTTCATGTAAAATATGACCATTAATAACAACTTCACATGCACGATAAATATCAGAAGCAACTAGGCACTCTCCCATCGGAGTAGACACCTCCAACACATAAGACAATAATTCAGGCATAGAATGCAAATGGCATGCAAAGTGTGATGCAATGTATGAATGCGATGACCCTGGATCTATAAGCACTTGGGCTCGCTCTCTCGAGACAAACAATGTACCTCCTATAACGTTGGGAGAGTCAGGACCACCCCTCTGGTCTAAAGCGAAGAATCGACCCTGAACTCTCGATCGACCGTCATTGTTCCTTTTTACCCCCACATTCTGTTGTGCACCACCCGGTTGTACTCCTCTGTTCCTCGGACAATCCTTTTGGAAGTGAGTGCCGTCACCACATAGTAAACATTTTCCTTGTTTCAACCAACACCTATCTTCTATATGCCCAGTCTTTTTACAGAAATTACAAACAAACCTCGTGTCCCTTTGGCCACGTTCACCGCTTCCCTGGTTCCTTTGTTGTGAAACTGACATCCCTGAAGATTTGAACTGTTCCCCTTGATAGTAGTTCCACTTGTACCCTACCTCTTCCATTGTGTCCACAATCCTTGCTGATAACCACTTGTGTTACTCATTTTACCTCGGTGTTCCTTAATGTCGTGCTCGATTTTGTATGCTTTATCCACTGCGTTCTGATAACTTGGTAAGTCCATTGGTAATAGTTGCTTAAGGTACTCGATCCTCAGGCCTTTTACAAAACGGTACACTTTCTTTTCTTCGGTTGGAACCAAATGAGCACAATACCTTGCTAATGCCGTGAACTTAGCAGAATACTGAGCTACAGATAAAGTCCCTTACACCAAACTGAGGAATTCCACTTCTTTCTTTGCTTGCACCACATCTGGAATGAAGTGGTTTCTGAACTGTCTTAAGAAAACCTCCCATGTACATACTACCTGTTCCTGAATCCAACTAGCTTCCAACACTTTCGACCAACGTACTGCTATGTCTTCCAAGATGAATGTTGTAAACCCGACTTTATCTTCATCGGTACACTCAATTGTTACAAAAATCTTCTCAAGCGATTCAATCCATTTCTCCGCTTTCATTGGGTCTAGTTCACCATCATAACTACGCAGCTTCATTTTCAAGAATCTCCCAAGCCTACGATCATAGTCCCTGTTGCCTCCAACTAGTTGAGCCATTCTGTTTCCTCCTGCTTGTCCTATACTTGCCATGGTCGATCGTTGCAATTCCATGTTCTGCCTATTCATTTCCATCTTCGATTACATTAATCCTTGCATCACATTCACAATTCCCTCGTTCTGATTTATTGGTATTTCCGGCTGAACATTCAGCTGTCCCGTTGGTTGAACTCTAGGCTGGGTAGGTAGTGGAACGTTACCCTGTTCACCAAAAGCATTCTCGGCCCCACTCGAGCCAGCCTCCTCAGTACTAGTACCATGACGTGTCTTAACCATAATTAAAAACCTGCAACAAACACTCGACGTTAACGACTTAAACACACAACCAACCCTCCTAAGCTAAAGATTCTATCCCGACTAGCTAACTTATGCTCTGATACTGTGACGCCCCGACCCGAATCTCTATACGAAATCCCAAGGTCGGGTCGCCAAAACAACAACACAACACAACCGAATAAGAAAAGCACGTGGCGTAACCACTCGTACTTACGAAAAAACACAACTGATAACCTGATTTAATATAACATGCCTTCGGCGAAACTACAGCCTAAACCCAACAACTAAAACCACAAGTCTGAAACTCAGGAAATAAATAACTATAACAATAACAACATCGGCCACAACATGCCGGAACAAAACACAAACACGAGCAACAAAATGCTCGGTAGAGAAACTGTTTTAACAATGAAACTATACAAGAGCACGACATACATATGTCGGGTACCAAAAGAATACACAATCAACACCAAAGTACTACCCTTAGTAAAGTTTACATAACTTCACCACCATTCTTCCTTACCAAAGAAAACAACTATCTAGGGATGAAATCCTTGAGCTACCACACGTGGACAACTGGCAAGCTAACGTGAACTCCCAGGCTGGCTTGGATCTAAGGAAAATAAATAAACACATAACGGGGTGAGTCATAATGACACAGTAAGTTACTAAATGCAACTACGTGGCATGGCATGATGCTCAAGCAATAAACATAACATGGCATTAACATCTATATACCACAACTCAACATATATCATCATACATGATCTACAAATCATTCAACTCATATAGCACTTTGGTTAACACATAAGTGCTCTTAAATAAACCACATTATAGAAGGATATCACATCTCTTTCTTCAACCTTGTGTAGCTCCTGCAATACACAAACAACCAATAGTTCCTCGATACTCATGTACGTTGTATCGACGTCCCCGACTAATCCCATCGGGTTCAACTAGCAAGCCAAAGTCATGCGCATTGCTACAACAGTGGAGCTACTTCTCAACTGTGGCCAACAGAAGAGGGTGTGTGAACTCCGGTAGGGCGACTTATAGCGATCACAAACTTTAATTTGTGAAGGCGATAGGTCGTCCTACCATGACATGAACAACGACGACCCAGTTGGACTTACACAACACACAAGTAGGTAACCTTACTCAACTTATACAAATAACCGTCAAGTTCAAAAATAGTGAACTTGACAAATACCACGTAGATTATATTTTTCTACAACATATAATCATTAAACATATTGTTCAAAGTTCTTAAAACACAACTTTACAAGTCTATAACATACCAGTATCAAATACTCGGAGGACCAAATTCCATACCAATTGAACTCTAATTTTTGTAGTAATTTAACTAGTGATTCGGAGAATTATAATCTTCCCAAAAATCCAATTTTGGTGTCAATTCATTATGTTCATAAAATTTGGGTATAATTGCTATATGCAAATTTTCACCATTTGAAGTCTCTAACATGTTCTTTAGTTTACTCCCATGGTTGAGCTCTTAAATTCAACATGCAACATCATCTAAATTCAAAACTTAACATATAGACATGTTATACATCTCCCCATATCATTTAAACATGAAAATACCATGTATTCAAGTCATGCATGTAAGATTAAGAACAAGTATGCAATAGTTTCTAAGCATACAAAAGGGGGGTTAGTAACTTACATGGAAGATGGAAATCAAACCAATGAAATGCAAATTAAAGCCTTCTAAATTGGTCTCCAAGTCACCCTCTACACTTTGATGGTCTTGGATCAAAATTTGGATGGTTAAAAGAGGAGATATGAAGCACACACACTAATCACACCTATGTCTCCCACACAAGCTCTATAAATTACCATGGAAGGTGATATGAGAAAAATGAAGTGTTTTTGGTTTCTCACAAGGGTGGAGAGTATCTAAGCTGGTCAACAAGTCAAACTCAAGTACACATCTCAGCCATAGGATGAATATTTAAGGGTCAAACAACTTAAAAATTCAGTCAACAAAATTGCAGAATACGACCTTATGCGGCCGTACCATGCGGTCGCATAGGCTCTATGCGGGCGCCTTGAGCAGCCGCTTGGATTCCAGAATGTTTGTGCGTTCCAAAGGGTTAGCATCATGTGGGCACAAAGGCTGTCATGCGGGCGCCTCATGCGGCCGCTTAGGATGTTATGCGGGCGCTTCATGCGGCCGCATAGAAACCAGAATGTTAGGGTTTTGGGCAAGCTCGCATTATGCGGCTGCATAGAGGCTGGTTCAAGTCAAAAAGGCTTCTAAACACATCAAAATGATCCTAAAATATACCCAAGTCACCCTAATGTGATATCAACTTCAAATCAAGTTTGAAACACTTCCAAAACTCATTCTAAACAACATGCAACATTTTCAATAATAATCACCTCACACTCATGAATAATCACAAGGGCTTGTACTAAGCTAAGGCATTAACATGTATACCATTCTAGTACTATTAGATGTATAAGAACTAAGGCAAGACCATATTGAACATGTGACTCAAGCAATTAAACACATGTGATTAACATAAGTAACACAAAACAAGGTAAGCATCTAAAGCATAACCAATTCAGGGTATTACAGATACCAATTGTCGCGACCCCACCTGAAATCCGATGTGGAATCTCGTTCGGTGCGCGATGACGAGAACATGAAAATAGCATTTCAAAAATTCCTTTTAAAATAAAATCCAAAGTCATGTGAAAACCCTGTAATGCACGTGCAAGTTTAATTTCAACAACAAGATCTTTAAAACAAATAAAACCTCAACGGCGAAACAACAAGCCGGAGAAACAACACATTAGCTAACCACAAATACCACGAGCTAACAAGCTCGGTAAATACATAAACTATTTCAGAGTGTGCGGAAAGTAAAAATTAATATTTACAAAAGCACGGCAACCATGCCGGCACAACAAAAGAATATAACAAGTATCAAGCAAGACCACTACCCAACAATACATCGTTTATATAACATGTACACCCTCGGCCTCACCAAAAAAAAAATATAAGGCACAAGTTGCAACTACCCAAAAGTACGGATAACCAACTGGAACTGAACACGAGGAAACTACGGATTCCTCGCCGACCCTTGATCTAAGGAAAACAAATAAACACGGAACGGGGTGAGTCGAAACTCAATAAGCTACTAATGCAGCAATATGGCATGCTAGATGCAAGACAATAATAATAACAAGTATTCATGATATTGCAACATAGATCCTTTGCAAGACAAGTGTAAACAAGTACAACACGTAACCAAACAACCCCATACTACACGAGAGGCTCAACGATTGATGCGCATAAAATGCAACTCAGGCAAGAATACCCGGTCGTATCAAGTAATAAAGTCTGCAAGCACAAGTATCGATCCCACAGAGATAGTGCTAGAAATAAATTCTAAGTACTAAAATTGGGCACACCTAACTTTATCTAAGCGAACGAAAATAAAATTTGAAATAAAAAGAAAATAAAGAAAAAGAAAGCAAGAAAGTAAATTAAATTAATGCGGCAACAATGATACAGCGGCAGCATCAAATCAAGGTTAAAATGATAGGATTGTGATATTTCTAGTCTAGTCAATGTCTAATTTAACCCTCTCTCTACTTTTCTTTAACTCAAGTCTTGGTAGTCGGGCGCACGTTGATAATATTCGCTACGGGCTCTCGTATCTTATAGCAAGTCTAGCTACAAATCCCCACTACGGGCTCTCGCATCTTATAGCAAGGAAAGAATAGCTACATTATCGCTCAAGCACCCCATGACTATCTAAGAACGCTCGTTACCTCTCGGTCTAGCGTCACAAAGACAATTATTGTGATTTTAAGAATTATAGGACGGGCTCTCGCATCTTACCCTATAATTCTAGTGATCATCTAATGGTTCGCGACTCCATTAAAAGCATTAAGATCACACAATAATAACCAAGATAATGGGTAATACTTTGTAGAGAGATATTCTCTCTATTTTTCTACAAATCATGCCGGTAGCCGGGACATCGAAAGTGGTTAAAAACCCTAATTTCCTACCTCTCGGTGGAGTGATCGCTTTACAAAACAAGTACTCACATGGCTATCGGTGTTTTCCAGGCACCAACTACTAATTTGTTCGGTCCGAAATGCAAGGTAGCTCTCGCGGATCCAAACATTTCTAAAATCATTTAATTAGTGGCCAATTAATTAAAAGCATTAAGCCCACAAATTAATAACCTAGCATGCTTGTGTACTAAATAGAGAGAGAGATTAAATTAAAACACTACAACGACATAGAAAAAATAATTACTTTTCATAAATCATTTAAGCACAAACCAATTCCACAATTACAAAATTATTCAACCCAAGAAAATATCTAAAATATAAATAGGAAGAATTTTAACCGACAAAGCCGCGAGCAATGCCGAGATCCGAGGTTGAAATCATTTGTAGAAGCTTCGTTGGCCCTTGATTTGAAGCTCCAAACCTTCAAAGTTGATCAAGCTTTAATGGAGTGGAGAGAATTTTGGGGGAGAGGGGCTGGCTGGGGCTTTCTGATGTGTTTTTGGGGCTGTTGGAGTGTATAAAAATTAAGGGCAAGGAGTATTTGGGAAGCCAAAGGGCAAAATGGGCATGAAATAGGAGTTTTAGGGGCAAAAGAGACAAAACGGAGAGAAGAATGGGCTGGAAGCAGCAGACACGTGGCGGCGTGGGAGGCGGACAGCACATTAATGATTAATTTCTCATTTTGCTCCGGTGCCCCTTAGTTTCAGAATCTGTCTCCCTAAGTCCTTCCCCCTCCAGGCTTCGCATTTTAGTCCTCCGTTAGCTCCGTTAGCACGTTTTGCCTTGGCTAACTTGATGGACTTTAACGAAATAAATTATAGCTCAACCTTGAAGCCCGAAATTGCCTCTAATTTTGTGCTAAAATCCTTGAAAACTCGTAAATACCTTGGAAACCTACAATGAAGCACAAATACACAAATAATAATATTTCCAAGAATATTTAACATAAAAGTAGCACAAAATAAAAGGAAATTAAAGGGAAAATTAGCAGAAATCTTGAGCTCATCACACCCCCAAACTTAAGCTTTGATCGTCCCGAACAAAGAAATAAAACATTTAGAATGAGCTCAAGGACTTAACAGTGGAACACGGCGCTCGCTCAAGATCACATGCACATTACCATCAAAGAAATCAAACCCAAGATTATAAACATGCATAATTGAGGTACGGTGTGATTTAAATGCTAGCTAGGTTTTTCCTCAAACAATTTGCCCACGTTACAAAACATATGCCCATCAATAAATAGCTTAGCTCTAGCAAAGATTGAACGGTCAATGAAATATCACGCATGAGCAATCAAACCGAAAGAGTTTTATGTTCACAAGGCTAAGACTCGCATGGCATGACAATATCAATAGGACTTTATTAAGCTTGTAATGTTAGGCCAAGGTTTGGGCTACAAATGAAGGATAGGATAACAAGTCAAGAGAGCAAAGAATTTGAAGTCTTCACACAATAACTTGCTTCATGAAAGCACCACTCTTCAAATTACCACAAACTCACTTCAACAACCCCTTAAACTTTAAACATTGGGTTGAATAAAGTGTATCAATACCATAACAATTGAGCTCCACCCTTATGTCTCCTTGAGAAATTGAAGAACAATGGCATTTTCTTTTTATTGCCACCCTTTGACTTTTCTTTTGATTTTTCTTTACATTTTCTTTTACTTGCCAAGGGGGCTCTTTTACCACCAATCAACACTTTTCAAACACCAATATTATCTGCAATTAAGCACAATACATCCATGAAGCAACACTTCCCAACAAGAATTCATAAATAAAACAATTCATTCTAAATCATGCTCTCTTGAAGGGTGCCGGCAAAAGTGTATAGGCTCATGGGATAGGATGATGTGGGTATAAGAAAAAGAAGTCGAATGGGGGTCATTGTGTGCTCTAGGCACACGCCATTCTATAAATAAGCTCAAAAGGGACTCAAGGGATTAATGTAAAATGGGTAGGATAATATGGCACAAACGATCAAAAGATGGCCTATATCATGCTCTTGTCATGCACACAAGTCCAAACCAAGCTACTTTAATTAACAATTTTCAAGATCATCTCACGGTCATCAAAACTCAAGAATATGATACTCATCCGACATGCACTATCAAAGCTAGAGCATAGCATAACAATTCAACTCGAAATCCAAACATGAGCATTATTGATCATGAATGAGGTGGAGATAGCATAAAAAGCACACACATATCCTCAACTATGCATATAATAAACTCAAAAATGAATCCAAGAAAATAATGCACACATAACTCTAACAAGCGCCCAAAATTCAAAGCATTAAAAATAATGGAGAATTATCAAGCTCAAGACTTTCAGAATTTTCAAAGCTAAACAATCCAATCCCAACCCCCAAACTTAAAGTAAACGGAGAAGGGAAGGAAATAAAACTCCCTCAAAGTTGATTTCTAATGAAGTCCGGGCCCGAAAATAGGCTTACTCCAAAGATTTCCTCAAGCAAACCCCGACTCTGAATGCGCTCAACCCCTGTATCAAATCAAGCTCAAAAGAAAAAGGCATGAAAGCAATTATGGAAATAAATATTTACAAAATAAAAAGAAAATATTTTTGTGTGGGGACACTATATACACCTCCCTACAAACCCACAAAACTCGGGAAGGCTTCGAAAAGCGACACAAGCATATAAATACAAAAGCAAGTAAACTAAAAAAAATGCTCAAATTACAATTAACTTCGCTTAGTATCGATATTAACATATAGGAGTGAAAATTAAATCATTCTCCGGCAACGGCGCCAAAAACTTGATGTGCATAAAATGCAACTCAGGCAAGAATACCCGGTCGTATCAAGTAATAAAGTGTGCAAGCACAAGTATCGATCCCACAGAGATAGTGCTAGAAATAAATCCTAAGTACTAAAATTGGGCACACCTAACTTTATCTAAGCGAACGAAAATAAAATTTGAAATAAAAAGAAAATAAAGAAAAAGAAAGCAAGAAAGTAAATTAAATTAATGCGGCAACAATGATACGGCGGCAGCATCAAATCAAGGTTAAAATGATAGGATTGTGATATTTCTAGTCTAGTCAATGTCTAATTTAACTCTCTCTCTACTTTTCTTTAACTCAAGTCTTGGTAGTCGGGCGCACGTTGATAATATTCGCTACGGGCTCTCGCATCTTATAGCAAGTCTAGCTACCAATCCCCACTACGGGCTCTCGCATCTTATAGCAAGGAAAGAATAGCTGCATTATCGCTCAAGCACCCCATGACTATCTAAGAACGCTCGTTACCTCTCGGTCTGGCGTCACAAAGACAATTATTGTGATTTTCAGAATTATAGGACGGGCTCTCGCATCTTACCCTATAATTCTAGTGATCATCTAATGGTTCGCGACTCCATTAAAAGCATTAAGATCACACAATAATAACCAAGATAATGGGTAATACTTTGTAGAGAGATATTCTCTCTATTTTTCTACAAATCATGCCGGTAGCCGGGACATCGAAAGTGGTTAAAAACCCTAATTTCCTACCTCTCGGTGGAGTGATCGCTTCACAAAACAAGTACTCCCATGGCTATCGGTGTTTTCCAGGCACCAACTACTAATTTGTTCGGTCCGAAATGCAAGGTAGCTCTTGCGGATCCAAACATTTCTAAAATCATTTAATTAGTGGCCAATTAATTAAAAGCATTAAGCCCACAATTAATAACCTAGCATGCTTGTGTACTAAATAGAGAGAGAGATTAAATTAAAACACTACAACGACATAGAAAAAATAATTACTTTTCATAAATCATTTAAGCACAAACCAATTCCACAATTACAAAATTATTCAACCCAAGAAAATATCTAAAATATAAATAGGAAGAATTTTAACCGACAAAGCCGCGAGCAATGCCGAGATCCGAGGTTGAAATCATTTGTAGAAGCTTCGTTGGCCCTTGATTTGAAGCTCCAAACCTTCAAAGTTGATCAAGCTTTAATGGAGTGGAGAGAATTTTGGGGGAGAGGGGCTGCTGCCCATTTGGGGCTTACAGCCCCGCCTAGGGATTTCTGATGTGTTTTTGGGGCTGTTGGAGTGTATAAAAATTAAGGGCAAGGAGTATTTGGGAAGCCAAGGGCAAAATGGGCATGAAATAGGAGTTTTAGGGGCAAAAGAGACAAAACGGAGAGAAGAAGGGGCTGGAAGGAGCAGACACGTGGCGGCGTGGGAGGCGGACAGCACATTAATGAGAAATTTCTCATTTTGCTCCGATGCCCCTTAGTTTCAGAATCTGTCTCCCTAAGTCCTTCCCCCTCCAGGCTTCGCATTTTAGTCCTCCGTTAGCACGTTTTGCCTTGGCTAACTTGATGGACTTTAACGAAATAAATTATAGCTCAACCTTGAAGCCCGAAATTGCCTCTAATTTTGTGCTAAAATCCTTGAAAACTCGTAAATACCTTGGAAATCTACAATGAAGCACAAATACACAAATAATAATATTTCCAAGAATATTTAACATAAAAGTAGCACAAAATAAAAGGAAATTAAAGGGAAAATTAGCGGAAATCTTGAGCTCATCAACGATCGCTAACCATCCCATACCGATTGGAAACCATGACCAACATTCGCTTATATAGGAAGCACACAAGAGCAATAAGTAAACATGTTACAAAGGATACGGTGTCGAGGTACACCTCCGACCAAACCAATACTTCCAACCAACCAACCAATATAATACCAAATATCGAAGTCGTTGTTGACGTGCTCGATCAATAAACCAAATCCTGAATTCGAAGCCGTTGTTGACGTGCTCGAACCATAAACAAAACCATGAGTTCTAAATAAAGAACCTGTGAACCATTTTATTTGTATTCACAACACCGGGCGTCCCCGGTCCCTACAATCCGGTAAAATCACCACAGTAACAGCTTACCAAAGTCGTGGCTGTACCATACAACACTTGGCGCTATTCCCCTACCGTGGCCAACGGTAGAACGAGGCCCAATGTATTGGCCATCGACTATTACGTAGCCCCGGCTCCCGCAATAATCGAGCGTCAATACACCGCCAAAACAAATATGCCATGGACTTAACTAAATGCTCAAGTAGAATATTTACTCTACATTTAAAATAAAAGGTCATACTCCAAAGTAAGGAGTATACCACAATAACAACATTCAATAACAATACGAATGTCTCAAGTGAGTTATAAAAATCCCACCACAACAAATTCACCAGCAAATGAAAATTACGACAATTAACGTAATATTATCACACACAACCAGTGTAACCAAATTCCCAAACGAATTACTCGAATCATCCAATAAATCCAAAATCACACACGTGGTCTCATAAATTATGAAATCCTAACGAACTCTATTAGAGTCATTTTTAGTTTTTAATGAGTTTGAGTTTACGCGAATCAACTATACCGCAAACTTAACAATTGATAATCATACATTGTATTTCTAACATGTAGAAACTAGTCTCCAAACACATTCAAAAAGTCAACCACGAATTTATCAAGTCAACATGGTCAAACATACTCAAAGATGGTGATTTTAACATGGTTTCATCAATTAACAAGTCTAGGATGATAATCAATACATAATTGGGGAAAAAAGGGGTAGTAGCTAACCTCTTTGAAGATTTAAGCTAAGGAAAACTACATGAAAGCCAAGGGATGACTTCCCCTGTGACGCCCCAACCTGGATCTCTATACGAAATCCCAAGGTCGGGTCGCCAAACAACGACACGACACAACCAAATAAGAAAAGCACGTGGTGTAACCACCCGTACTTACAACAAAACGCAACTGATAACCCTGATTAAATGAAAACAAATCTTCGGCGAAACTACAGCCGGAACCCAACAACTAAGATCACAACAACAACAACAACATCGGCCACAACATGCCGGAATAGCAAACATAACCCACGAGCTACAACTTGCTCGGAAAATAAACTATTTTAACAACAAAACTATACAAGAGCACGACAAACATATGTCGGCCACCAAAAGAATATACAAACAACACCAAAGTACTACCCTTAGTAAAGTTTACATAACTTCACAACCATTCATCCTTACCAAAAGAAAACAACTATCTAGGAATGAGATCCTCGAGCTACCAAACGTGGACAACCTACAAGCTAACGTGAACCCTTCTCGATCTCACCGAGAACTTTCGGGCTAGCTTGAATCTAAGGAAAACAAATAAACACATAACGGGGTGAGTCATAATGACAAAGTAAGTTACTAAATGCAACTACATGGCATGACATGATGCTCAAGCAATAAACATAACATGGAATTAACATTTATATACCACAATCAATATATATCATCATACTTGATATGCACATCATTTCACTCACATAGCACTTTGGTTAACACATAAGTGCTTATAAATAAACAATGTTATAGAAGGATATCATATCTCTTTCTTCAACCTTGTGTAGCTCCTGCAATACACAAACAACCAATAGTGCCTCGATACCTATGTACGTAGTATCAACGTCCCCGACACAATCCGGTCTGGTTCAACCTAGTAAGCCAAAGTCAATCGTATTGCTACAACAGTGGGGCTACTTGTAACGCCCGCCTCATTTGCATTATTATATCACATATAATTTCACGTATATTTCGCATGTCTCATCTCATCATTTGCATCATTTCATCATGAATGATTCCATGTGTTTCGTATGTTATATTATTGCTTAATTCTCATAAATTATCGTACTTAAGACATGTTACAAGTGAGGCGTTATCGAACCTAGGATGTGAGGGGCTAAACGGCTGTGTTTGAGCACACAAGCCTTGGCACGACCGTGCAGCCATGTTGGCACGGCCGTGCAAGGCATTCCAGTAGGGTCAGTGTCGCGATATGAGGTTGGCAGAACCGTGCAGCCATGTTGGCACGGCCGTGCGAGAGATTCCAGAAGCCCAGACCTTGCTATTTAGGGTTGGCACGACCGTGCAGTCTTGTTGGCACGGCCGTGCGAGGTTGGCACGACTGTGCAGCTTATTTAGCACGGCCGTGCGAAGCGCGAACAGCTCAAATTAAGTGGCCCTCATTGTGACACGTCATCAGCCCAAAAACTCACCCTCTCTCAGCCACTTAAATGAACAAAAAGAGTGTTTAACACTCTCATTTTCTTCCATTTACCATAGAGCCTTGAGAGAGAGTAGGGAGAGAGTATAGAGTGAGAAAGTGAGGATTCCTTGAGATTGCGAGGAAGTCTCGACGATCCGAGCACGCCGTTGCGAAGGTCTCGACTAGAGGAAGCTTTTCCACCGATTAACTTTTCGTTTTCTTCACTTTTTCCGATGAGAGGTAAGCTACTACCCCCTCTTCTTCTCATTTTATGTCTCGTATGACATCCTAGACTTCTATTATGCAAAGTTACCATGCTAGATACGTGAATATGTGATTTTGCTATGAAATGTGGTTGTGGGCTTGTAAATATTGCTATAGCTTGTAATATGGTGTTGGGAACTCGAAATTTGGCGATAATGTGTTAGGATTAAAATGCAAGATCCCTTTCGTAACTCGACGTCATTAGTAACCTAAAATGACTCTAGCGGAGTCGGTTAGGGTTGGATAATTAATGCGACCACGTGTGTGATTTGTGAGCCCTTTGGATGCTCGAGAGGCCCGTTGGGGGATTGGTTACGCAATACAAGTATATTGGTATTGTGTTAAATTTGATATTGGTGTTGTATAGCTATGTGTAGTTAAACTATTGGCATACCGTAGCATGATTATTGTTGTGGTCGTTATACTCCCTACTTTGGAGTATAATGCTTTTATTTAATGTTAAGTAAACATCTACTTGAACATTTGGTTGATTGATTTAATGTGTCGAGTAAACACCTACTTGAGCATTTGTTAAGTCCATGGCATATTTGTTGAAGGTGTATTGACGCTCGGTTATTGCGTGAGCCGGGGCTACGTTATAGCCGAAGGCCAATACACTGGGCCTCGCCCTACCGTTGGCCACGGTAGGGGTTATAGCGCTATGTGTTGTACGGAATAAACGCGACCTTGGTAAGCTGTACCGTGATTATTTCTCGGGTCGTGGGGATCGAGTCTTCACGTCGACGTGAATACAGAAAACGGTTCACTTTGGTTTTGGTTATTGGTTCGATGATCGGGTACGACATCAACGGTTTCTACATTGGTATTATTGGTTGGTTGGTTGGAAGTTGGTATGTCGGAGGTGTACCTCGACGGTATCCTTTTATATGTGTTTATATATTGCACATACGTGAGATGTATGCTACGTGACTTGTGTCATGAGTTACTTGATTTGATGATGATTGAGAATCGCTATATTATGCTAACCATGTTATATGAAATTTTTATTACTGTTTGCATCTCGCATGCCATATTGTTGCATTAGTAGCTTATTGAGTTTTATAACTCACCCCATCCATTGTTTATTGTTTTCCTTAGATCCCGAGCCTGCAAGAAACCCTCAGTGACCGTTCGTCGCCCGGTGTATTTGTCAGTCCGTCTTTTGGTAGTGCTCCTTGAGCCCTTGTATTTTCTTTTGGTGAGGCCGAGGGTACATTTGTTATTTAAACATTGTAAAGTTGGGTAGAAGTCCCGTACTTGTTGTTTCATTCATATTCTTTTGTAGATGCCGACATGGTTGTCAGGCTTTTGTAAATGTTACTTACTTTCATATTCCGCGCACTCTGATAATGTTACTTGTTTAGCCCGAGCTTCGTAGCTCGTGGATCTGTTGGTTATATCATGTGTTCCTTTCCGGCTTTTGTGTGGCCGCGATGTGATGTTTTGGTTTTTAAAATAAACATACATTTGCATTACAGGGTTTTTGCACGAAAAGCGATTTTTGAATTGTGCATTTTGTGTCCCGTCTCGCGAACCGGACGAGATTCCACGTAGGATCTCGGGTCGGGTCGTGACAGTTGGTATCAGAGCATAAGTTAGCTCGCTGGGATTTGGTATCCTTGGCTTAGGCGGGGGTTGGTTGAGTGTTTGAGTCGTTAACGACGAGTGTTTGTTGCAAGTGAACAATCATGGTCGAAACACGAAATGGAACTGGTACTAGCAGGGCTGGGGAAGCCGAGAGAGAAACCCGTCGTACCGGGCCATCTAACCCATCTCTTAACCAAGCTACCGGGCAGTCATCAGAGGGTCATATAAATCAGAATGAAGCCTTCATGCACACCATGCAGGGGTTTATGCAGACGATGATGGAAATGAACCGACAGACCATGGACATGAATCGACAGGCCATGGATGGACAGGGTCAAGTGGGTGGTCAAAGAGTAGTGCAACCGGCCGGGGGAGTCGGGGACAATGACCGTCGATTAGAGAGGTTCTTGAAGATGAAACCAAGGAGCTTCAATGGTGAACCGGATCTGGAGAAAGCCGAGAGATGGATTGAGTCGACGGAGAAGATCTTTGCAGCGTTGGGATGTATGGATGAGGAGAAAATCAAGTTCGCCACATTCAAGCTAGAGGATGCAGCTGAACATTGGTGGAAGGTTTTGGAAGCTAGCTGGGTACAAGACCAGGCAGTGAGGACGTGGGAGCTCTTCTTACAGCGGTTTCAGAATCAGTTCGTTCCGGATGTGATACAAGCAAGGAAGGAAGTGGAGTTTCTTATCCTAGAGCAGGGGAGTCTATCGATAGCTTAGTATTCTGCCAAATTTACTGAGTTATCTCGATATTGCACACATCTACTACCGACGGAGGAGAAGAAGGTTTACCGGTTTGTGAAGGGGTTGAGGACTGAATATCGAAAGCAACTCATACCACTTGAGTTGACGAGGTACCAGAGGCCAGTGGACAAAGCCTACAGAATCGAGCACGACATTGAGGAACACCGTACTAAATCGGGGAACACCAGTGGGAATCAACGGGGAAATACTAGTGGGACTCAACAATCAGGACAGTCAAGGTGGAGGAATCAGAATAACCGTGGGACTGGCAACAAAGAGGGAAATGATAACCGTCGGGGAGGACAAAATCAGCAGAGGACAGGGAATCAGGGAAACACCGCACAGGGGCAGCGGGCCCAGGGGATGACATGTAATTTCTGTTTGAGGACCGGTCATACGGAGGATAGGTGCTGGAAGAAACAGGGGAAGTGTGTCCTCTGTGGTGACGGCACGCACTTTCAGAGGGATTGACCAAGGAATAAAGGGGTCCAACTGGGGGTGCGCAGCTGAATGCAGGCGTCAAGAGGGACAACGAGGGTCGTCCTAGAGTCTAGGGTCGGGTCTTCGCCCTATACCAAAATAGAGTGCCCGAAGCCAACAACGTCATAGGAGGTACCCTATTTGTCTCTAGTGTTAAAGCCCGAGTACTCATAGATCCAGGGTCATCGCATTCATACATCGCATCACATTTTGCCTGTCATTTGCATACCATGCCTGAATCATTGCCGTATGTGCTAGAGGTGTCTACTCCGATGGGAGAGTGCCAAGTAGCTTCGGATGTTTACCGTAATTGTGATGTGATTGTTGATGATCATCTTTTGCCTGCGAATTTGGTTGTTTTACCCATACGGGATTTTGATGTGATTTTGGGGATGGATTGGTTGCATGCACACCATGCCGTTGTTGACTGTCGTAAGAAGTTTGTTACATTTGATATGCCAAATATGTCATCTTTTGCGTTTGTTGGTGATAAGTGTATGGGTGGTGTTCGCCTTATTTCGGCTTTGAAAGCCCGTAAGTTATTATCATGTGGTTGTTCGGGGTACTTGGCTTGTGTGGTAGATAAATCAAAAAGGGTGGTTATGTTGGATGATGTTGCAGTTGTGCGTGAATTTCCGGATGTCTTTTCTGATGATTATGAACTGCCTCCTGATAGAGAATTGGAATTTTGTATTGAGTTGTTGCCGGGTACCGCGCCGATATCAAAAGCACCGTATCGCATGGCGCCGGCCGAGTTAAAGGAATTAAAGATTTAGTTGCAAGAGTTACTTGATCGGGGTTTCATTAAACCGAGTGTATCGCCTTGGGGTGCACCGGTGTTGTTTGTGAGGAAGAAGGATGGTTCATTGAGGTTATGTATCGACTACCGGGAGTTGAATCAAGTTACGATTAAGAATAAATACCCTCTCCCACATATTGATGACTTGTTTGATCAGCTTTGAGGTTCCGTAGTGTACTCTAAGCTCGACCTTAGAAGTGGTTACCACCAGTTGAAGGTTCGGAAGGAGGACATTCCTAAGACGGCATTTAGGACTAGATACGGGCATTTTGAGTTTGTGGTTATGCCCTTTGGGTTGACTAATGCACCCACGGTGTTTATGGATTTGATGAATAGGGTGTTCTTGCCGTATCTTGATTGTTTTGTGGTTGTTTTCATTGACGACATTTTGGTGTACTCGAAGTCTCGAGAAGAGCACGAGAAACACTT
This sequence comes from Platycodon grandiflorus, assembly GCA_016624345.1. NCBI lineage: Eukaryota > Viridiplantae > Streptophyta > Magnoliopsida > Asterales > Campanulaceae > Platycodon > Platycodon grandiflorus. The sequence continues at coordinate 6,250,672 of CM028367.1, forward strand.
GAGGATTGTATTGACGGTTTTGAGGGAAAAAAAATTGTATGCTAAGTTTAGTAAGTGTGCCTTTTGGTTGGAGGAGGTGACATTTTTGGGTCATGTAGTTTCAGGCAAGGGGATTTCAGTTGATCCGACAAAAATTGAGGCCGTGGTAAGTTGGAAGAGACCCAAGACGGTGACGGAGATTCGGAGTTTCTTGGGACTAGCGGGTTATTATCGGAGGTTTATAGAGGGATTCTCTAAGATTGCAACCCCGTTGACGACCTTGACTCAGAAAAATAAGCCGTTTGTGTGGAATGATAAGTGTGAGGCGAGTTTTCGGGAATTGAAGGAAAAGTTGACTACGGCTCCTATTTTAGCATTGCCGAATGGACATGATGGGTTTGTGATTTATAGCGATGCCTCGAAAGAAGGTTTGGGTTGTGTCTTGATGCAGAATGGAAGGGTCATTGCGTATGCTTCACGGAAGTTGACTCAGTATGAACAGAACTACCCGACACACGATCTCGAGTTGGCTGCGATTATTTTTGCTCTTCATAAATGGAAGCATTATTTGTATGGGGCTAAGTTTGAGGTGTTCACTGATCATAAGAGCCTTAAGTACTTATTTTCGCAAAAGGAGTTGAATAATCGGCAGTGTAGGTGGATGGAAAGGTTGAAAGACCATGACTGTACTATTTTATATCACTCGGGAAAAGCCAATGTGGTAGCGGATGCGCTAAGTAGGAAAGCGTATGTTTCTTGTTTGATGACTAAGGAATGGAAGATGCTTGAGGACATTCGTGATTGGGGTCCTAGTGAATCCAGCCATGGGGTGATTTTTGCTAATATTCGGGCTACTCCGGTGTTGTTCCAACGGATTAAGGAGACTCAAGAGAGTGATCCGGAGTTGAAGAAATTGATCGATGAGTTAGGTGAGGGTAAGACCCCGGATTTTGCTAAGAATAGTGATGGTATTTTGACATTTCAGGGTAGAGTTTGTGTACCGGCGATTGAGGAAGTGAAACGACAGGTGTTAGATGAAGCCCATAAGTCTAAATACACAATTCACCCTGGGAGTACCAAAATGTATCGGGATTTGAAGAAGAATTTTTGGTGGAATGGAATGAAGAAGGAAATCGCCGAGTTTGTGTCGAAATGTTTGACTTGCCAACGGATTAAAGTAGAACATCAGAGGCCAGCTGGACTGTTGCAACCTTTAGAGATTCCGGAATGGAAATGGGAGAATATCGCAATGGATTTTGTGACAGGGTTACCGAGGACTCGACGAGGTCATGATGCGGTTTGGGTTATTGTCGATAGATTGACTAAGTCGGCCCATTTCCTTCCCGTTGCGGTTACGGATTCTTTGGAGAAGCTTGCTTCATTGTATATTCAGGAGATTGTGAGATTGCATGGGGTGCCAGTGAGCATTGTATCGGACAGGGATCCGCGGTTTACTTCTCGGTTTTGGCAGTCACTTCAGAATGCTTTGGGGACGAAGTTGAATTTGAGTACAGCATTTCACCCGCAAACCGATGGACAGTCCGAGAGAACAATTCAAATACTTGAGGATATGTTGAGGGCTTGCTCAATGGATTTTAAGGGAACTTGGGATTCGCATGTGCCATTGATCGAGTTCGCCTACAATAACAGTTATCAGTCGAGTATTGAGATGGCTCCGTATGAGGCACTTTATGGTAGGAAGTGTCGTTCTCCGATTTGTTGGGATGAGGTCGGTGAAGCAAAGTTGTGGGGTCCAAAAATGGTGCATGAATCGGCGGAAAGTGTAAAGGTTATTCGGGAAAGATTAAAAACGGCCCAGAGTAGACAAAAGAGTTATGCCGACAATAGACGTAGGGATCTTGAATTTGAGGTCGGTGATCATGTGTTTTTGAAGGTTTCACCTCGGATTGGGGTTAAGAGGTTTGGTAAGAATGGAAAATTGGCCCCGAGGTATATTGGACCGTTTGAGATCTTGGAAAGGGTTGAAAAGTTGGCGTATAGACTTGCCTTACCGCCATCGATGTCAGGTATTCATGAGGTATTCCACGTGTCAATGTTGAGGAAGTATTTGACGGATGCCTCACATGTGTTGGAGTATGAACCGGTGGATTTAACGCCCGACCTTTCATATTGCGAGCAACCTGTAAGGATTTTGGATACAAAGGAGCAAGTATTAAGGACGAAGACGATACCCCTCGTGAAATTGTTATGGAGGAATCACAATATCGAGGAGGCCACTTGGGAGACCGAGCAGGAGATGCGTGAGAAATATCCCGCATTGTTCGATGGAGTCGGTAAGTAAATTCACGGACGAATTTATTCTAAGGGGGTGAGAATGTAACGCCCGCCTCATTTGCATTATTATATCACATATAATTTCACGTATATTTCGCATGTCTCATCTCATCATTTGCATCATTTCATCATGAATGATTCCATGTGTTTCGTATGTTATATTATTGCTTAATTCTCATAAATTATCGTACTTAAGACATGTTACAAGTGAGGCGTGATCGAACCTAGGATGAGAGGGGCTAAACGGCTGTGTTTGAGCACACAAGCCTTGGCACGACCGTGCAGCCATGTTGGCAAGGCCGTGCAAGGCATTCCAGTAGGGTCAGTGTCGCGATATGAGGTTGGCACGACCGTGCAGCCATGTTGGCACGGCCGTGCGAGAGATTCCAGAAGCCCAGACCTTGCTATTTAGGGTTGGCACGACCGTGCAGTCTTGTTGGCACGACCGTGCGAGGTTGGCACGACTGTGCAGCTTATTTAGCACGGCCGTGCGAAGCGCGAACAGCTCAAATTAAGTGGCCCTCATTGTGACACGTCATCAGCCCAAAAACTCACCCTCTCTCAGCCACTTAAATGAACAAAAAGAGAGTTTAACATTCTCATTTTCTTCCATTTACCATAGAGCCTTGAGAGAGAGTAGGGAGGAGTTTAGAGTGAGAAAGTGAGGATTCCTTGAGATTGCGAGGGAGTCTCGACGATCCGAGCACGCCGTTGCGAAGGTCTCGACTAGAGGAAGCTTTTCCACCGATTAACTTTTCGTTTTCTTCACTTTTTCTGATGAGAGGTAAGCTACTACCCCCTCTTCTTCTCATTTTATGTCTCGTATGACATCCTAGACTTCTATTATGTGAAGTTACCATGCTAGATACGTGAATATGTGATTTTGCTATGAAATGTGGTTGTGGGCTTGTAAATATTGTTATAGCTTGTAATATGGTGTTGGGAACTCGAAATTTGGCGATAATGTGTTAGGATTAAAGTGCAAGATCACTTTCGTAACTCGACATCATTAGTAACCTAAAATGACTCTAACGGAGTCGGTTAGGGTTGGATAATTAATGCGACCACGTGTGCGATTTGTGAGCCCTTTGGATGCTCGAGAGGCCCGTTGGGGGATTGGTTACGCGATACAAGTATATTGGTATTGTGTTAAATTTGATATTGGTGTTGTATAGCTATGTGTAGTTAAACTATTGGCATACCGTAGCATGATTATTGTTGTGGTCGTTATACTCCCTACTTTGGAGTATAATGCTTTTATTTAATATTAAGTAAACATCTACTTGAACATTTGGTTGATTGATTTAATGTGTCGAGTAAACACCTACTTGAGCATTTGTTAAGTCCATGGCATATTTGTTGGAGGTGTATTGACGCTCGGTTATTGCGTGAGCCGGGGCTACGTAATAGCCGAAGGCCAATACACTGGGCCTCGCCCTACCGTTGGCCACGGTAGGGGTTATAGCGCTAAGTGTTGTACGGAATAAACGCGACCTTGGTAAGCTATACCGTGATTGTTTCTCGGGTCGTGGGGACCGAGTCTTCACGTCGACGTGAATACGGAAAACGGTTCACTTTGGTTTTGGTTATTGGTTCGATGATCGGGTACGACATCAACGGTTTCTACATTGGTATTATTGGTTGGTTGGTTGGAAGTTGGTATGTCGGAGGTGTACCTCGACGGTATCCTTTTATATGTGTTTATATATTGCACCTACGTGAGATGTATGCTACGTGACTTGTGTCATGAGTTACTTGATTTGATGATGATTGAGAATCGCTATATTATGCTAACCATGTTATATGAAATTCTTATTACTGTTTGCATCTCGCATGCCATATTGTTGCATTAGTAGCTTATTGAGTTTTATAACTCACCCCGTCCATTGTTTATTGTTTTCCTTAGATCCCGAGCCTGCAAGAAACCCTCAATGACCGTTCGTCGCCCGGTGTATTCGTCAGTCCGTCTTTTGGTAGTGCTCCTTGAGCCCTTGTATTTTCTTTTGGTGAGGCCGAGGGTACATTTGTTATTTAAACATTGTAAAGTTGGGTAGAAGTCCCGTACTTGTTGTTTCATTCATATTCTTTTATAGATGCCGACATGGTTGTCAGGCTTTTGTAAATGTTACTTATTTTCATATTCCGCACACTCTGATAATGTTACTTGTTTAGCCCGAGCTTCGTAGCGCGTGGATCTGTTGGTTATATCATGTGTTCCTTTCCGGCTTTTGTGTGGCCGCGATGTGATGTTTTGGTTTTTAAAATAAACATACATTTGCATTACAAGGTTTTTGCACGAAAAGCAATTTTTAAATTGTGCATTTTGTGTCCCGTCTCGCGAACCGGACGAGATTCCACGTAGGATCTCGGGTCGGGTCGTGACACTACTTCTCAACTGTGGCCAACAGAAGAGGGGTGTGTGAACTCCGGTACGACGACTTGTAGCGATCACAAACGTTAGTTTGTCAAGACTATAAGTCGTCCTACCATAACATTAGTAACGACGACGCCAGCTGGACTTACACAACATACAAGTAAGTACTCTTACTCAACTTATGTAAATAACCGTCAAGTTCAAAAGTAGTGAACTTGACAAACATCACGTAGATTATATTTTTCTACAACATATAATCATCAAACATATTGTTCAAAGTCTTAAAACAAAACTTTAGAGCTAATTTACAAGTCTCTAACATACCAGTATCAAATACTCGGAGGACCAAATTCCATACCAATTGAACTATAATATTTGTAGTAATTTAACTAGTGATTCGGAGAATTATAATCTTCCCAAAAATCCACTTTTGGTGTCAATTCTTTAAGCTCATAAAATTTGGGTATAATTGCTATATGCAATTTTCACCATTTAAAGTCTATAACATGTTCTTTAGTTCACTACTTTGGTGATTATCAATCTCTACATAATTTAAACCAACTAAACCATGTCTTTCACATAATAACATGTAATTCTCATCAACATAACCTTTCAATATGAATTCAACAACAATACAAGTCATGCATGTTTTCAACATTCATACATGTAAGAATTCCTAAGCATACATAGGGGGTTTAGTAACTTACCTTAAATAGAGGTATCATACCAATGAATTCAAAATCAAAGCTTGGTAATGAAGTCCCCTAGTCCTTAGCAACCCTTTGGTGGTCTTGCATGGAAGATTCAATGGTTGGATTGAGAGGACAATACAGACACACACTAATCTCACCTTTTGTCTCTCACACTAACACACTAGCTACCATGGATGAACTAAGAGAAGAAGTGAGGTGTTTCTAAGTCTCCTTAGGGGTTTAGGGAGAGTATTAGGCTGGTCAAAGGGTCCTTAGTTCGTTTAAGTTGGGTCAAGGAGTGAAATGGTCTAATTTTGAAAAAATCAAAAAAAGAGAGTTTAAACATTCTGGACACGGGGCGGCCGCCTAGGCCCCCGCACAGCTACCAGAATTCACAAACTCAACATTCTGTCTTTTGAGCGCTCGCCCTTGCTCTAGTGTGCCAAAATTCACGAAATGTGCTTTAAAAAAGCCCCAAAATGATGTCCAATAGTCCCAAGATGGTTCTAAAACACTAAATAAAGGTCTCTGAAAAGTTCTAAAACCCATGCTAGACAAGAAACACACAAGTAACATGGAAATTTACAAGAATTATAATAAATAATGCATTGCAAAATAGATATAACATAGATTAGGATTTGTATCAAAAATCAAGGCATGGCTAATCTAACATGTTATTCAAGCAATTAGACACATATAAAACATATAGCATTCAGGGTATTACACTCTCTCCTCCTTAAAAGAATTTAGCCCCTAAATTCCTTACCATGTCCGTCGAATAAATGAGGGTATTTTCCCCGCATTTCTGCCTCGGTTTCCCACGTAGCTTCCTCAATCTCGTGATTCTTCCATAACACCTTTACAAGTGGAATCTGTTTGGTTCGTGATACTTGTTCTTTTGTGTTAAGGATCCTCACCGGTTGTTCTACATATGACAAGTCAGGCTCAAACGTGATCTCCTCATATCCCAATACATGTGACTCATCTCTCATATACCTTCAAAGCATCGACACATGGAATACATTATGAATTTTTGACAAAGATGGTGGTAAGGCCAGTCGATAAGCTAATGTGCCAACTCTCTCAAGTATCTCAAAAGGCCCTATGTATCGAGGTGATAGTTTATCTTTCTTCCCAAACCTCTTAGTACCCCTATGCGGCGATACTTTAAGGAATATATAATCACCCACTTGGAACTCAAAATCCCGTCTTCGGTTATCCGCATAACTTTTCTGTCGGCTTTGAGCGGTAAGTAATCTATCCCGGATTATCCTTACACTTTCAACCAACTGTTGTACCAATTATGAACCCCAAATTTTAGCCTCACCGACTTTATCCCAACAAATCGGCAATCTACATTTCCGCCCATATAATGCTTCGTATGGTGCCATCTCGATACTTGCTTGAAAGCTGTTATTGTAAGCAAACTCCGCTAAAGGTAAGTGTGAATCCCAACTTCCCTTAAAATCTACTACACACGCACGTAGCATATCCTCGAGTACTTGAATTAACCTTTCCAATTGCCCATCCGATTGAGGGTGAAAAACTGTGCTAAAGTTTAACTTCGTTCCCATAGCCTCTTGCAATGCTCCCCAAAATCTCGAGGTGAACCTCGGGTCACGATCTGACACGATACTAACCAGAACTCCATGTAACCTTACAATCTCTTGAACATACAATGCTGCCAACTGATTCAATGAATATGTCACCGCAATAGGTATGAAGCGAGCTGATTTCATTAACCTATCCAAAATAACCCAAACACCGTCAAAACCACGACGAGTATGCGGCAATCCTATCACGAAATCCATCGTAATATGTTCCTACTTCCATTCCGAAATCTCCAATGGTTGTAATAACCCTGCAGGTCTTTGATGTTCAGCTTTCACTTGTTGACATGTCAAACACCTAGATACATATTCTGCTATCTCTCGTTTCATGTCATTCCATCAAAACTGTTTCTTCAAATCCCTATACATTTTCGTGCTTCCCGGATGTATGGTATACTTAGTCTTGTGAGCTTCATCAAGTACTTGCCGTTTCACAATCTCATTCGATGGAACACAAACTCTCCCTTGAAAGGTCAAGATACCATCCTTATTCATCGCAAAGTCAAGTGTCTTGCCTTCGTTCAACTAACCAATCAACTTCTCAAACTCCGGATCACTAACCTGAGCTTCCTTAATCCGTTGCAATAAAACTGGAGTAGCTCGGACATTCGCAAAAATTACACCACGCTCCGTCTCACTAGGACTCCAATCCCTCAAGTCCTGTAATGTCTTCCACTCATGATCGTAGTCTTTCTATCTTTGGTAGTAGAGCCCGAGTTCTTATAGACCCTGGCCCATCGCATTCATATGTTGTATCCCATTTTGTGAACAACTTGTGTGTGTTACCCCAGTCATTATCTTTTGTGCTTGAGGTGTCTACCTCGTTGGGGGAGCATATGTTGGCTTCGGATGTGTACCGAGCTTGTGATGTACATGTAGGTGATCACACTTTGCATGCTGATTTAGTAGTGTTACCCATACGTGATTTTGATGTGATACTTGGCATGGATTGGTTGTGTGCGTATCATGCTTTAGTAGATTGTCATAGAAAGAAAGTTAATTTTTTTATGCCGGGTGTACCTGAATTTGTGTTTGTGGGTGATGCTGTTAAGAGTGGTTTGCATATTATCTCTGGTTTGAAAGCTAGGAAATTATTATCGCATGGTTGCGCGGGTTATTTGGCATGTGTAGTTGACAAAGGTATTGCTACTCCTGTGTTAGAAGAAGTTCCTGTAGTTTTTGAATTCTCTGATGTATTCTCTACCGATTACAATTTGCCTCCTGATAGAGAAGTTAAGGTTTGTATTGAATTATTGCCGGGAACTACTCCAATTTCTAAAGCTCCGTATAGGATGGCACCAGCGGAGTTGAAAGAGTTGAAAGAACAGTTGTAAGAATTGCTTGATAGGGAGTTTATTAGACCAAGTGAATCACCATGGGGTGGTACCTTGAGGTTGTGTATCGATTACAGGCAATTGAATCAAGTAACAATCAAGAACAAGTATCCTCTACCACACATTGATGATTTGTTCGATCAGTTGCAGGGGTCGGTATTGTATTCCAAACTAGACTTGAGAAGTGGTTACCACCAGTTGAAGGTGTGAGCTGAAGATGTTCCTAAGACAGCATTTCACACGAGGTATGGTCATTATGAGTTTGTTGTTATGCCATTCAGGTTGACGAATGCACCAGCAGTATTCATGGACTTGATGAATCGGGTATTCCATGAGTATTTGGATTGTTTTGTAGTAGTATTCATCGACGACATTCTTGTGTATTCTAAATCTCGGTAAGAACATGCGCAACATTTGAGGTTGGTACTATCAGTCCTTCGGGAGAAGAAGTTATTTGCCAAATTTAGTAAATGTGCTTTCTGGCTCGAAGAGGTATCTTTTCTGGGGCATGTCGTTTCGAAGGATGGGATAGCAGTGGATCCGTTAAAGGTAGAAGCAGTAACGAATTGGAAGAGACCAACTTCAGTGACAGAAATCCGAAGTTTCTTGGGCTTTGCAGGTTACTATCGGAGATTTAATGAGGGGTTTTTAAAGATTGCTACTCCTATGACGAACTTAACAAAGAAGACAACACCGTTTGTATGGGATGATAAATGCGAGAACAGTTTCCAAGAGTTGAAGCGACGATTGAAAACAGCTCCTATATTGGCATTACCTTGTGGTGGGGACAACCTCATGATTCACAGCGATGCATCCAAGGAAGGTTTGGGATGTGTGCTTATGCAAAATGGGAAGGTTATTGCATATGCTTCGAGGAAGTTAAAGGATGCGGAACGAAATTATCCTACCTATGACCTGGAATTGGCGGCAATTATGCTTGCGTTAAACAAATGGAAGCATTATCTTTACGGGGTAAAATTTGAGGTCTTCACGGATCGTAAGAGTCTAAAATACCTTTTCTCACAAAAGGAGTTAAACATGAGACAGCGCCGATGGATGGAAAAGCTAAAGGACCACAATTGTACGATTCTTTACCACCCGGGAAAAGCGAACGTAGTCGCGGATGCTTTGTGTAGGAAGGTGTATATGTCGTGCATGATGGTTCATGCCTCCTATAACCGACATAGACTCCGGTACTCTGCGCTGATCAAGCACAAACACACGGCCCTGAACCTTAGGCCTACCCTCGCTATCTCTCTTCGTACCGCTAGATTGTACACTTGTGCTCCCAGCTTGACTATTCTTCAACTTAGGACAATTCCTCTTTATATGACCAATTTCCCCACAATTGTAACATTGCCCAGCTACTTTATTCCAACACTTATCTTCTGAGTGTCCCGGTCTTGAACAAATACTACATAACGGTGGATTACCTTACCGACTCTGAAAAGATGTAGTAATGTTACTTCTCCCACTAGACTGTTGCCCTTGTTACCCATCGGACTGTGCTCTCCTCTGATTCCCCCTGCGATTGTTACTGTTACCACCACTATATCGGTTACCCGAACTCTGTCCCCGTCCTTGATTCTGTGATGATTGCTGAAAGTTGTTTAAATTTTTCCCCCGATGTTCCTCTATATCGCCTTCTATCCCATAAGCCCGATCCACAGCACTCCTATAATCAGCAAGCTGTAAAGATAACAACTATTTCCTGTACTCTGTTTTTAAGCCTTTAACGAATTTCTGTGCCTTTTTCGCCTCAGTAGGGACCAAGTGACTACAATAACGAGCCAATTCTGTGAACTTGGCCGAATACTGTGCCACTGTCATGCTGCCTTGCTCTAGATCGTAGAATTCCCTTTCTCTTCTTTCACGAACTACCTCCGAAACATATTGTGCTTTAAATTCCCTCAAGAAGTTGGGCCAACTGTAAGGTTCTCCCTACAAGTTCCAGCTTCCCTGTAGTACCTTCCACCAATGCTCAGTCGCTCCCTCTAGTTTAAACACAGCTAGGGTAACCTTTTCATCATCATTGCAACCCAAAGCTGCAAGTATTTTGATTATGTGCTCAATCCACAATTCAGCCTTCGTGGCATCCGGCTCTCCAAGAAAGACACGTGGTTTCATCTTTAAGAAACGTTCCAGAGTAGTAGTGTGATTTCTAGGCCTCACCTCAGGTTGTGGTAATTCAACTTCCGGTTGTAGAGCGTCTTCTTCCGGTGTAGTTGCTGCTCCCCCATTAATACGCTCAGTCATTTGGTTCATCAATTCCATCATCCTTTCCATCATAACTGTCATATTTTCATTTTGATTCTCCTGGTTCGGTTCAGGAGGGACATTAGGCGGACGATTCACATCCTCATCTCTACCGTCATTCCCACCGGCACTCGTACCAACCCGACTAGTGCTCGCTCCGAGCCTAGTCCACACCATTTTAACCTACACACAACACTCGATGTTAAAATCTCAATAATATAAACCATACCCACCTAGGCCATGGAACCTATCCTGGCGAATAGCTAACATAAGCTCTGATACCAACTGTGACGCCCCGACCCGGATCTCTATACGAAATCCCATGGTCGGGTCGCCAAACAACGACACAACACAACCAAATAAGAAAAGCACGTGCGTAACCACCTGTACTTATGACAAAACACAACTGATAAACCAGATTAAATGAAAACAATTCTTCGGCGAAACTACAGCCGGAACCCAACATCTAAGATCACAACAACAACAACAACATCAGCCACAACATGCCGGAATAGCAAACATAACCCACGAGCTACAACTTGCTCGGGAAAGAAACTATTTTAACAACAAAACTATACAAGAGCACGACATACATATGTCGGCCACCAAAAGAATATACAAACAACACCAAAGTACTACCCTTAGTAAAGTTTACATAACTTTACAACCATTTGTCCTTACCAAAAGAAAACAACTATCTAGGCATGAGATCCTCGATCTACCAAACTTGGACAACCTGCAAGCTAACGTGAACCCTTCTCGATCTCACCGTGAACTTCCGGGCTATCTTGGATCTAAGGAAAACAAATAAACACATAACGGGGTGAGTCATAATGACACAGTAATTTACTAAATGCAACTACATGGCACGGCATGATGCTCAAGCAATAAACATAACATGGCATTAACATTTATATATGACAATCAACATATATCATCATACTTGATATGCACATCATTTCACTCACATAGCACTTTGGTTAACACATAAGTGCTTATAAATAAACCACGTTATAGAAGGATATCATATCTCTTTCTTCAACCTTGTGTAGCTCCTGCAATACACAAACAACCAATAGTGCCTCGATACCTGTGTACGTAGTATCGACGTCCCCGACACAATCTCGTCGGGTTCAACCTAGCAAGCCAAAGTCATGTGTATTGCTACAACAGTGGGGCTACTTCTCAAATGTGGCCAATAGAAGAGGGGTATGTGAACTCCAGTACGGCGAATTGTAGCGATCACAAACGTTAGTTTGTCAAGACTATAAGTCGTCCCACCATAACATTAGTAACGACGACGCCAGCTGGACATACACAACATACAAGTAGGTACTCTTACTCAACTTATGTAAATAACCGTCAAGTTCAAAAGTAATGCACTTGACAAACATCACGTAGATTATATTTTTCTACAACATATAATCATCAAACATATTGTTCAAAGTCTTAAAACACAACTTTAGAGCTAATTTACAAGTCTCTAACATACCAGTATCAAATACTCGGAGGACCAAATTCCATACCAATTGAACTCTAATTTTTGTAGTAATTTAACTAGTGATTCGGAGAATTATAATCTTCCCAAAAATCCACTTTTGGTGTCAATTCTTTAAGTTCATAAAATTTGGGTATAATTGCTATATGCAATTTTCACCATTTAAAGTCTCTAACATGTTCTTTAGTTCACTACTTTGGTGATTATCAATCTCTATATAATTTAAACCAACTAAACCATGTCTTTCACATAATAACATGTAATTCCCATCAACATAACCTTTCAACATGAATTCAACAACAATACAAGTCATGCATGTTTACAACATTCATACATGTAAGAATTCCTAAGCATACATAGGGGGTTTAGTAACTTACCTTAAATAGAGGTATCACACCAATGAATTCAAAATCAAAGCTTGGTAATGAAGTCCCCTAGTCCTTAGCAACCCTTTGGTGGTCTTGCATGGAAGATTCAATGGTTGGATTGAGAGGACAAGACACACACACACTAATCTCACCTTGTGTCTCTCACACTAACACTCAAGCTACCATGGATGAACAAACAGAAGAAGTGAGGTGTTTCTAAGTCTCCTTAGGGGTTTAGGGAGAGTATTAGGCTGGTCAAAGAGTCCTTGGTTCGTTTAAGTTGGGTCAAGTGGTGAAATGGTCCAATTTTGAAAAATCAAGAAAACAGAGTTTAAACATTCTGGACACGGGGCGACCGCCTAGGCGCCCACGCAGCTTCCAGAATTCACAAACTCAACATTCTGTCTTTTGAGCACTCGCCCTTGCTCTAGTGTTCCCAAATTCACGAAATGTGCTCTAGAAAAGCCCCAAAATGATGTCCAATAGTCCCAAGATGGTTCTAACACTTAGGTGAAGTTAAAACACTAAATAAAGGTCTCCGAAAAGTTCTAAAACCCATGCTAGACAAGCAACACATAAGTAACATGGAAATTTACAAGAATTATAATAAAAAATGCATTGCAAAATAGATATAACATAGATTAGGATTTGTATCAAGAATCAAGGCATGGCTAATCTAACATGTTATTCAAGCAATTAGACACATATAAAGCATATAGCATTCAGGGTATTACATCCCCTAGCCAAGAGCTTCACAACTATGGTGTTGGATTGTCAAATGGCCTCCAAGAGATCAAGATTCAAGACTTTATTTCTCTAAACTCTTCACACACTCTCTCAAATATCCCAAGGTGAAAGATGAAGTTATGAAGTGACTTAAAGGGTCTGATCTTTGAAGCCTAGATCGTGGTTTAATCTCAGCCCTTGGATGAAGATTAAATGCTCAAACAACTTAAAAGTTCGTCAAACAAAATAACAGAGTACGACCTTATGTGACTGCACTATGCGGACGCATAGCTTCTATGCGAGCTCCTAAAGCGGCCGCATGGATTCCAGAAACCTTGTGATTCTAAGCGAGCTAGCACAATGCGGTCGTATAACTCCTATGCGATCACCTAAGGCGGCCTCATAGAATCCAGAAAGTTGGGGTTTTGGGCAAGCTCGCACAATGCGGCTGCATAGGGGCTAGTCCAGGACAAAAAGGCTTCCAAACACTTCAAAGTGATTTAAAACATTCCCAAGTCACCCTAAGGTGATACCAACCTCTAATTAAGTCCAAAACACAAATAGAAACTCTATCATATTGTCATACAACAAGGCTACAAACACAACCCAAATCAAGTACAAGTGAATACCAAGATTCAAACACATAACAATGCTCATGAGAAGTAAACATTCTACTCAAATGCAAGCATAATCCAATAAAGGTATTCATGAAATGACAATGTCACAAATAAGGCATATACATCAAGTGTATGCAAATAATACTATATACATATATATATATATATATATATATAGTGTGTGTGTGTGAGAAAGAGAGAGAAAGAGATTTTCCTATAAAAAATCACCTCTTGCAAAAAAATAGATCAACTACTCAATCCCCTCATTTAGCTTATGATGAAGGAAAAAAAAAAAGAACTTGATCATTCCCCTATTTAAATATCATCAATGATTTTAAGAAGATCATCATCTCATGCTTTAAAGCTGAAGCAACACAGTTCTCAAGATCTCACCTTCATAATTTTTTCTCGTATGAATCCACCACTGTAGTATGTTTGAACATTAGCTTTTTTTTCAATTCTCTCTCCTTGGCAGTCAGCTCTTGTACATACAAAAACAACATATAAACATTTAGATCATATCATAAGGGAAAAGAAACCATTGTCCTATATGGGAGGAAATAATGCATGAATTGAAACAATTGCACAGAGAACATAAAACGCACAGATCAAACGTGAAAGAATGATCTGACTTGTAAAATGTGAACGGAACATGCAATTGATGAATATTTATTGAAAAAAGAAAAAAAAATTCACAATCAAATGAAAAAGGTAAGAATAAACTTGCATAATGTCTCTTAAATGACCACGACCCCTTACATGCATAATGCAACCTAAATACATCAACGCATGACTTTTCACCTCCTCCTTCGATCATTAACTATTAGATTATCTATTGTATGTAGAAGTGGTCTATTAAAAGGAGTAATATATGTAGTATTCTGAATAAATATAAAAAATATAAATGGTTGAGTTGGTTTAAGATGTATTTTCTTATTTAAAAGGGTGTGGGTTCAAGTCTCATTGACAACGTCACTTTGTTTTATTTTCTAGCTTTTTCATTTCCTTGTCAATAGTTAAAGTTCTTCTACCAATGTACTAGTTATAAAGCTCATTCAATGCACGGGTGCAATTTAACTTTTGTGTTTAATTGATACACTTTAGAAATATTTTTGAAAAAAATTATCATTATTGAATATAAAAGTTTGTTGACTTAATGTCTGACAAAAATTAAGTGTTGTCAATATATGCAAATTGGCAATCATTTATTATAATATTTTCGTTTTAAAATATGTATTTTTTATTGGTGGTCAATACAATTATGTTTGTTTCTAAACATTTTTTAATTTTTTAAGTATCCTTTAATGATATCATATTATTGGGTTTATTTATCTCTTTTTCATCTTCCACTTAGTAAAGATATTTTAGACAAATATTTGAAAAAATTTACAAAATTAAAAATAAAATATTTACTTTGGGACATATTGAAGAAATATAATATTTTTCTAAACAAATGAGAATCGTTTAAGGATTGAATATAATTATATTTTTGAAATAATTTTTGGAGATCATTTAATGATTAGAAAATGTTTAGTTGGATTGTTAGGAATATGCCCGTAAATCGATATATATGTATGCATATTCCAACACAGTGATTTGCTTGTTCCCATTACAACGCATGTTTCACAAGTGGCTAAAAGGGCTGCGCACGGTTAGTGTGGCAGCTTGTTGAAACAATGCATAGGTCATTAGACTAGGAAGTCTCGTACATATCCGAGTCTTTGTCCTACCGAATGATGACAAACCTTCATATGAATCAAGCTCTTCTAAATACCGGTGACGTGACTATCGGCATGTCTCACTAGCGACATTTCCCTTCGGCCTATGACCGTCTAAATAGCCATCTCTACATCGCCAGTTCTATATCGGCAGATTCTCGTATCCGCCAAAGCACTTCATCAGAGCAACTGCAGAGAAGCTATTTATTCAAGAGGAACATCGTGACCATCAGCGGTTTCTACATCAGCAGTTCTATAATGGCAGATCTCAGAATCGGCCATATCCCTCATCAGAACAACTGCCGAGAAACTGTAAGATCACGAGATACATCGGTCGTTACTCAACGCACTTCAAGCCAAAATAGATCCGTTACAAGATCTGTCTGACAAATCCAAGATACGCATCGATGTCTACACCTTCACGTTTATCCAATAGACATTTCCTCTTTTGAACAGTGTTCGCGGTCTTCAAAGCTTCATTTCGAAAAGGCCAAGCACGGACGCCGCACTACATCAAAGCAATGATACGTCCACATCAATCAACTGCATCCAGGCTAAGCTCGACACGTCCATCTATGTCCAGCCTGTGTCACAGATCATCTTCAAGACTCAAACCTAACTGAAGGTCTTTGCCCAACAAATCCAAAAATGTACTCTGCTGCATTATGAGATTCAGATCACCAACGGGCATAAACCTACTCAATACACCAACGGTCATCTCTTCTTCTCCAGCTATATAAGAAGACTCTCATTCTCATTTCCAAGAGAACAAGTGCACAAGGGAGAGAGCACAAGCACTAGAACACACAAACTGTGTATGCTTATGCTTGAGAAAGGTTGTGGTATTGATCTTCATTTCTTCAATCCAACCACTCCTTGAGTGAGAAATCACAAGTGTAAGGACAAACACTTTGTGAGAGAGAGAGAAGAAAATCCAAAAGCGAGAAGCGCTTGATCAACAACCTTGTTGTTGATTTGAGTTCTTCTTCCTTCGAAGAACTCGCTTCAAGGCCTCAACTTCATCATCCAAGAAAGAGACCAAGTATCTTACGATCGAAGCCGATCAAGCTTGAAGATGTCCGATGAAGAGCCGAACTTACATGTCCAGATTGCATTCATATCGGCACTTATACTACATTATAAGTCTGGCCGATTGTGCAATAAGTTGTCATCATTGTTGGTCGAGTGCTTAGCACTCGTTGTTCAAATATATGCTATTTGAACAACTCCTAATATTCTCTTCTCACATCACTCTAACACTAGCACTTTCCTTCACTAACCTCCAAGGTTGTTAGGACTGCTAGGATTAGAGTTCTTACATGAGTCTTCGGGTATTCCATTTCACTTTCCTTCTTCCCCCGAAAGATTGCTAGGTTAGAGAGTCTAGGTTGATGTACTAAGCATGTTTGCCTTTGAGCAAACCTCTCGCTGAATTTTAATATAATATATATAATTGTTACATTCAGCCTTGATTTCTCTTTCGTGTATAATTAGCTTTATCATGTGCAACTGTTTAAGGAAAGTAAATGATGCATCTAATACAGATTATAGTCAACTGTCAAGTTCTCTTTCATATCAAATCTTTACATTTTTAATCTAAATTGTTAAACTTATGTCGTTTATTCTTCCGCCGCTCAAACTCATTTCCATCGCCTAAGTTCAACATATATCTTCCAACTGCATGTTTCATATCTGCTGATTCAGAATGTCCATGATCTACATCTGCTGATCTAGGATGTCCTTCGGCTAAGCAGTTACGATAAGGAAGATGATAAACTTGTATTAATCATTTCATCTACTCCACAATTTTTAAATGTTAAAAATTGGATGAAATTTTTATTACATAGAGTATAGGCTATTCACCCCCCCCTCTAGCCTATACACTGAGCAACCCTCGGACCTAACAATTGGTATCAGAGCTAGTACTCTGTAAACCTTATTTCAGGCTTAATAACCTGAGAGTTTAGATCCCGTGCTCGATTAGATGCATAGTCAAAAGAGTCTTTTCAAAATCTTTTATCCACAAAAACCTCTTGACCGAGAATCCGAAAGCCTTTTGAAAACCTTCTTCAAATCAAAATAAATTTTGTTTTCAAAAATGTGTGAGAAAGAGTATTGTGATGACAATGTGTTCACTATAAGAAAATTTATCATATATCAGAATTACATTGATATTGTGAAAAGAAGTATTATAGTGGAGGTTGACTTGCTAAGGATTATGCATGTTTCATAAATCTGTTCTTAAATCTTGGTATCTTCTTTGGCAAATGGGTTAAACTCATATTTGATGGATGAATAACTTAGAATCCCTTCCAAAAACATGCTCTCTTGACATAAGGCTAACGATTGTTCCAATCCAACACCTTCTCAAGAAAACTTTTTATAAAAGTTTAGAGCGAGGAAATAAGAAGAGTTTCAAAGGAAATTCAAAAGAAATCAAAGATATGTCATCTTCAAAATCACTGAGATTGTAAGTTCTTGGCCTAAGGACATCAATGATGAGTTTGTCTTTCTTCAATGAAAAGCCTTAGCCGAGCAAGAATACACTCAAAGAACCTATGCTCGATTAGAACCGGTGCTTCAACGACTATGAGCGACGCGTTCAAAGAGTTCAATGAGGAAGTAACCCACTCCTAATTTCTTAACACTTTGGGTTACACTTATAAGCTGTATTTTGAATAATTATTCTTTTGTCATGCTTATTAAGTCTCATTTGTATTATTGGATTACTAGAGCTATCTTTAGCTCATAAATGTTGCTAATTTTCTCTATGAGTACTTTGGGCAGGAACTCATATGAAAGAAAAGGTCAATCATGCAACACCTCTCTCCATCGGCAGATAGTAACATGGCGCGATATATGAAGGATCGCGATCACTCATGAGAATTCACTCATGTCCTTCACTCACTCAAGGTCAAAATCTTCACCGCTGGACTTTACAACAAGAAAGTGAAAAATCTGATAAGTCCAAAGGAGTTGATAAAGACCCTCTCATGCCTATCCAAAACAGTTAGCTATTTGCTTTCTAATGACTGTGCTCATGTCATGAACTAATATGCTCATACATATCATCGGACAACAATGCATAATAACTTCATACGCACTTTTAGTAATATACATTGATTGTATGATTTGTTTTATGCAAATGGTTTTCAAAAACAAATCGGCATTTTCCTATCATTTGTTTCAAATGTTTTAAACCCCGTAGTTGGTGAATTTCTACATCTCGCCAACCAACACTTCATAAGCTCGGTTTATGTGCTGACTTATAGGAGTAAAAATCCTTTAATGACCTACTCTCTCAAGTCAATTAAAGGTGGAGGCACACTTTTGAAGTTTGATCGCTTCGATTAAAGTTAAGACTATTTTCAAAATCTTGGAAAACGACAAGACAGTCAACATCAATCCTTACCAAGAATCTTGAAAATATCTAGACTTCATAACTATCCTGCCATGGCGTGATCGGAAGGACAACTCAACAGAATGCTTCATTATTGAGTATCCTTCGCCTAACCTCCGTGAGTATAAGTAGAGCTCCTTCTTCATTCAAATCTCTACTATGACAAAACTCACAAGCCTATAGATTACACTTGTCGCGACCCGCACCCGGACTCCTACGTGGAATCCCGAGTCGGACCGCGAGGGACTCATGAAATACGCATAATAAAATTCCATGTGCAAAAGATGCAAGTATAAAGCATATGCACAAAAACCGTAATGCACGTGCGATACTTTTCTTTGAAAACCATGTCAACACATCATCGGCATTAATAACAAGCCGGAAACGAACGATTTAAAACTTGGTTTGAATTTAAAATCAAACATATATCATAAACCTCCACGAGCAACAAGCTCGGAGAACCATAACCACTACAAATCGAGTATGCGGAAGTAACGAATGTTAATAAATACATCACGCACGACAACCGTGTCGGCACATACAAAAGAATATTACAGTTATAAAGACCACACACTACCCAACATTACAAAGTTTAGGTAACATTGTATTCCCTCGGCCTCACCAAAATAAACACCAAGCCCAAAAGAACAACTGCGTAAAACGCCGAGACGAAGCCAAGACTCAACTAAGGGTTCCTCGCCGGACCGTGATCTAAGGAAAACAAATAAACATTGAACGGGTGAGTTTAAAACTCAATAAGCTACTAATGCAACAATATGTCATACGAGATGCAAGACAATAATAAGAACAAGTAATACAGGCTATAACAAGATTACATCAATCTTCATGCATAGCAATATAAGCATCTCATAACAACACGTTACCCTACACTACACGAGAGGCTCAACGATCGCCAACCGACCCATACCAGTTGGAAACCATGACCAACATTCGCATATGTAGGAACCATATAAGTGCGATAAGTAAACACATTCTAAAAGGATACGGTATTGAGGTACACCTCCAATATACCCAATACCTCCAACCAACCAACATATAATATACCAATGTAGGAGCCGTTGTTGACGTGCTCGATCGACGAATCAAAACCGTTAACCAATACTCAATAACCAATACTGTGAACCATTTTCGTATTCACGTCGACGGGTGATCTTAGTCCCTACAACCCAAGAATCAACCACGGAATAGCTTACCAAGGTTGCGTTTATTCCATACAACAAATGGCGCTATGCCCCTACCGCGGCCAACGGTAAGGCGAGGCCCGTGTATTGGCCTTCAATTATTACGTAGCCCCGGCTCCCGCAATCGAGCGTCAATACACCGCCAACAAATAATCCATGGACATAACAAATGTACAAGTAGATGTTTACTTGACATTCTCAACAACAATTCAAACTCCCAAAATGTGGAGCACAACAACATTTAACATAATTGTCTCAAGTAGGTCATAATAATCCTACTCACATAATCAATCATCTCATAGTATTTACGAGAATTAAACAACAACATCATGCATAATTTCGGGTAACTAATTTTCCCGACAAACTCTCGTATCACAACGAAATCCCCAAGTCACACACGTGGTCTCATCAATTATGGAAACCTATTTGACTCCGTTAGAGTCTTTATTTGTTTCTAATGAGTTCGAATCGAAGAGAAGCCATTATACTTCAATATTAACAAATGATACCATTTCTATGTGTATCAACCAAGACAAAACAAGTCTTTTAACATGCAAAATATGTCATCCACGAATTTCACAAGGCTCAACAATAAAACATACTCTAACATGTTGATTTCAACATATAAATGCCATTTTGCAAGGCTAAGATGTCATACAAGACATAATTAGAGAAGGAGAGGGGTAGTAGCTTACCTCTTGAAGAATTCAACCAAGAAAACTCTAGAAAGCAACATGCAACTCAAGGATGTGTTCTCCTAGTTGGTAGCTCCACAATGGTGAAATCGGATTGTGATTTGGACAAGAATTGAGCAAACTAGCTCACTTTCTCTCTCAAGAACTCTCTCAAGCTTCTCTCTAAGTTTGCTGGTGTAAAAGGGTTGAAATGAGAGTGTTCTATACTCTCCCATGGTGTTATAAGGGTCAAGGAGGTCTGTTATAAGTGGTGGGGACGTGGCTCACTCTAGGCCAAGAACCGGGAGTCAATCTGGTCAAATAGAGTAAGTTCGTAATACTGTCACAGGCGCGCAGCAAAATCAACATTCGCATGAAGCGATCGCTTTGAGTCGGGACAAGGCGATCGCTTTGGTACAGGCGATCGCTTTGTGGAATACAGGCGATCGCTTTGTCTCCGATTCAAACTACAACTTTCGCTTAGAGAGCGATCGCCTAGGAAGGGACAGGCGATCGCTTTGTGTCCGAACCATGGTACGACTTATCGCCTAGAGGGCGATCGCCTAGGAAGGGGACAGGCGATCGCTTTGTGCCCCAGTAAGTCTCAAACTGTTATAAAACTCTCCCAAAGTGGTTCTCAACAACCCAAAATGTTTCTAAGTCCAAAATGAGATCAAAATACTCATTAAAAGTTCTCAAAAAGTCTGGAACAAAGCTAGGATTACAACACAAGTTTAACACAATAATCAACATGTATCCAACAATAATTCCAAGGTATATAAAAATGCATGTAACCAATACGAGCAAGAATATGTTCAAGAAATATGCACAACATCACATGAATTTGATAAGGAGAATGATCATGCAAGTGATGCAAACGATACGGGTGTTACATTCTCACCCCCTTAGAATAAATTCGCCCGCGAATTTACTTACCAATCTCCTTGAACAAAGATGGATACTTCTCACGCATCTCTTGTTCCAATTCCCATGTGGCTTCCTCAATGTTGTGACTTCTCCACAAAACCTTCACAAGATGGATAGTCTTGGTCCTTAAGACATGTTCTTTTGTGTCAAGTATCCTCACGGGTTCTTCAACGTAGGAGAGATCGGTCGACAAATCTACCGGTTCATACTCCAAAATGTGCGATGCGTCCGACAAATATTTCCTCAACATAGAGACATGAAACACGGCATGAATACCCGACATCCAAGGTGGCAATGCAAGCCTATACGCTAATTTCCCAATTCTTTCCAAAATCTCAAAAGGTCCAATAAACCTCGGCGTCAATTTTCCTTTCTTCCCAAATCTTTTAACCCCAATCCGAGGCGACACCTTCAAGAACACACGATCACCAACCTCAAACTCAAGGTCTCGTCGCCTATTATCCGCGTAGCTCTTCCGTCTACTTTGGGCTGTCCTTAACCTCTCCCGAATAATTTTCACATTCTCGGCCGACTCGCGAACCATATCGGGTCCCCACAACCTCGCTTCTCCAACTTCGTCCCAACAGATCGGGAACGACACCTCCTTCCATAGAGTGCCTCATAAGGTGCCATACCAATGCTCGAATGGTAACCGTTGTTGTAGGCAAACTCTATCAACGGTACATGTGAATCCCAATTGCCTTTAAAGTCCATAGAACAAGCCCTTAACATGTCCTCAAGCGTTTGAATAGTTCTCTCGACCGACCATCCGTCCGTGGGTGAAATCTGTACTAAGTGTTAACCTCGAACCCAATGCATTCGGAGCGTCCAAAAACCGTGATGTAAATCGAGGATCTCTATCCGACACAATGCTAACAGAACCCCATGAAGCCTTACAATTTCTTGGATATACAAAGTAGCAAGTCTCTCCATAGAATAAGTCATCGCCATTGGGAGAAAATGGGCTGACTTGGTCAATCGATCAACAATAACCCAAACGAATCATGACCTTGTCGAGTCCGTGGTAACCCGGTCACAAAATCCATGGCGATGTTCTCCCATTTCCATTCCGGAATCTCCAACGGTTGCAACAATCCCGCTGGTCGTTGATGCTCCGCCTTTACCCTTTGGCAAGTCAAACACCTCGAAACGAATTCAGCTATCTCTCTCTTCATTCCATTCCACCAAAAGTTCTTCTTTAAGTCCCTATACATCTTTGTACTCCCGGGATGAATAGTATACCTAGACTTATGTGCCTCATCCAAAACTTGTCGTTTAACATCCTCAATATCCGGCACACAAACTCTTCCTCGAAACAAAAGAACACCATCACTATTCCGAGAAAAATCCACCGCCTTATCCCCATCTAAACCCTCAATCGCCTTTCAAATCCGGATCACTCTCTTGAGTCTCTTTAATTCGCGAAGTAAAATCGGAGTAGCTCGAATATTGGCAAATATCACCCCATGGCTAGACATACAAGGACCCCAATCCCGAACATCCTCAAGCATTCTCCATTCCCGGGCCATCAAACAAGAAACATAAGCCTTCCTACTAAGAGCATCGGCCACCACATTGGCCTTCCCGGATGGTATAAAATGGTGCAATCATGGTCCTTTAACCTTTCCATCCATCTCCTTTGCCTATTATTCAACTCCTTTTGAGAAAACAAATACTTAAGGCTCTTATGATCAGTATATACCTCAAATTTGGCCCCATAGAGATAATGCTTCCACTTGTGAAGTGCAAAATGATCGCCGCTAACTCCATGTCATGAGTCGGATAGTTTTGTTCACACCGAGTCAATTTTCGAGAAGCATAAGCTATAACCCTTCCGTTCGCATCAACACACATCCCAAACCTTCCTTTGAAGCATCACCGTATATAAGCAACCCATCATGACCGTTCGGCAAGGCTAAAACTGCAATAGTCAATTTCTTCTTCAATTCTTGGAAGCTCACTTCACATTTATCGTTCCAAACAAAAGCCTTATTCTTTTGTGTCAATGAAGTCAACGGGGTTGCAATCTTAGAAAACCCTTCTATGAACCTCCGATAGTACCCCGCTAAACCCAAAAGCTACGAACTTCCGTTACGGCGGTCTCTTCCAACTCACAACCGCTTCGATCTTAGCCGGGTCAACCGCTATACCATCCTTTGACACAATGTGGCCCAAAAGCCACTTCCTCAAGCCAAAAGGCACACTTGCTAAACTTAGCAAATAGCTTCTTTTCTCTTAGCACCGTCAAAACTAACCTCAAGTGATTTTCATGCTCTTCCGGGACTTAGAATAAACCAAAATGTCATCAATAAACACGACCACAAAGCAATCAAGATAGGGCAGGAATACTCTATTCATCAAATCCATAAACACACTGGAGCGTTGGTTAATCCAAAAGGCATGACCACAAATTCAAAGTGCCCGTAACGAGTCCGAAAAGCCGTTTTAGGAATATCCTCCGCTCGAACCTTCAACGATGGTAACCGCTCCTAAGATCAAACTTAGAATACACTACGGAACCTTGGAGTTGATCAAACAAATCATCAATATGCGGAAGAGGATACTTATTCTTAATGGTCACTTGATTCAATTCCCTATAATCAATGCATAACCTCAAAGATCCGTCCTTCTTTCTCACAAACAACACCGTGCACCCCACGGCGATACACTCGGTTTAATAAAACCTCGATCAAGTAACTCTTCCAATTGTACCTTCAACTCTTTCAATTCAGCCGGTGCCATACGATAAGGTGCCTTTGAGATCGGTGTAGTCCCCGGTAACAATTCAATACAAAACTCCAACTCCCGGTCCGAGGCAAATCATAATCACCGCAAATACATCCGGAATTCACGAACAATAGGAACATCCTCCAACACAACACCCTTTTGCGATCTATCCACAACACACGCCAAATACCCCGAACATCCATGAGACAACAACTTTCGAGCCTTCAAAGCCGAAATGAGCTGAATTCCACCCATTATCTTATCACCCAAAAATACAAATGAAGGAACATTTGGCAATTCAAAAGTAACCAACTTCCTACGACAATCAACAATAGCATGATGAGCATGTAGCCAATCCATCCCCGAATAACATCGAAATCCCGAATGGGCAATATAACCAAATCCGCAGTAAGTGATGGTCATCAACAACCACATCACAAGCACGATACACATCCAATGCAACATGGCACTCCCCCAACGGGGTAGACACCTCCAACACATACGGTAACAATTCAGGTATAGCATGCAAATGATGAGCAAAATGTGATGCAATATAAGAATGAGATGACCCGGGTCTATTAACACTCGGGCTTTCTCACTAGAGATGGCTAAAGTACCTCCTATGACATTAGGGGCCTCGGGACTCCCTTTTGGTCTAAGGCAAAGACTCTACCTTGCACTCTAGGGCGACCCTCGTTATCTCTTTTAACCCCGGCATTTTGTTGCACACCTCCTGGTTGTGTCCCCTTGTTCTTAGGACAATTCCGTTGAAAGTGTGTGCCATCACCACACACCAAACACTTCCCATTCTTCAACCAACACTTGTCTTCATTATGCCCACTCTTCTTACAAAACCCACAAGTAACTCTAGCATCACGTCCACGACCCGTATTTCCTTGATTCCCGCTTGTTGTCGAAATTGTCCTCCTTGTCGATTGGTGTTGCTCCCCCTATTGGTCCCACTTGAGCTTGATCTCTTCCATTGCGACTGCGATGCCTGCGAGTTCCCACTTGTACTACCCAGCTTGCCTCGGTGCTCCTCTATATCATGCTCGATCTTATATGCCTTGTCCACGCACTTTGATAACTCGGCAACTCAAGTGGCAAGAGTTGCTTACGGTATTCTGTCCTCAATCCTTTCACAAAGCGGTAAATTTTCTTCTCCGTTGTTGGGATCAAGTGCACACAATACCTCGCCAACTCGGTATACTTGGCGAGTCGAGCCACCGTCATCGTCCCCGATCAAGACTAAGAAATTCGACCTCCTTCTTGGCTCGAACCACATCCGAACAAAGTGATTCCTAAACTCCCTCAAAAACAATTCCCATGTGCGATCTACTCTATCCCGCACCCAACTTGCCTCTAGCACCTTCCACCGGTGTTCTGCTGCATCCTCTAATTTGAACGCCGCAAACTTGACTTTGTCTTCCTCGGTGCACTCAATTGCCACAAAAATCTTCTCCAAGGACTCAATCCACCTTTCGCCTTCATTGGGTCCGGCTCCCCATCATAATGCGAGGTTTCATCTTCAAGAACCTCCCCAACCTACGATCATATTCTCCATTTCCCCAACTGGTTGATCCCCTCGGTTCCCCTAGCTTGCCCCCGTCCCGCCATTGCTCTGTGCAAATCTAGAGTTTGTCGGTTCATTTCCATCATTGTCTCGCATAAACCCTGCATAGTTTGCATAAAAGCCTCGCCGGATTCACAGTGCCTCGGGTGGTGCATTGTTGCCCGGCCGCCGAACTCCCGTTGATTAGGAGGTGGTCTAGGTGGTGAAGCATGGCTTTCAGCCAAAGCAGATTCCCAACATGACTTGTGCTAACCCCATCCGTGTTGGTACCATGACGTGTCTCTACCATTGTGAAATACCGCAACAAACACTCGACGTTAACGACTCAAACACACAACCCACCCTCCTAAACCAAGAATCCATTCCAGGTTATCTAACTTATGCTCGATACCAACCCCGCGACCCGCACCCGACTCCTACGTGGAATCCCGAGTCGGACCGCGAGCGGGACTCATGAAATACGCATAATAAAAATTCCATGTGCAAAAGATGCAAGTATAAAGCATATGCACAAAACCCGTAATGCACGTGCGATACTTTTCTTTGAAAACCATGTCAACACATCATCGGCATTAATAACAAGCCGAAACGAACGATTTAAAACTTGGTTTGAATTTAAAATCAAACATATATCATAAACCTCCACGAGCAACAAGCTCGGAGAACCATAACCACTACAAATCGAGTATGCGGAAGTAACGAATGTTAATAAATACATCACGCACGACAACCGTGTCGGCACATACAAAAGAATATTACAGTTATAAAGACCACACACTACCCAACATTACAAAGTTTAGGTAACATTGTATTCCTCGGCCTCACCAAAATAAACACCAAGCCCAAAAGAACAACCTGCGAAAACGCCGAGACGAAGCCAAGACTCAACTAAGGGTTCCTCGCCGGACCGTGATCTAAGGAAAACAAATAAACATTGAACGGGGTGAGTTTAAAACTCAATAAGCTACTAATGCAACAATATGTCATACGAGATGCAAGACAATAATAAGAACAAGTAATACAGGCTATAACAAGATTACATCAATCTTCATGCATAGCAATATAAGCATCTCATAACAACACGTTACCCTACACTACACGAGAGGCTCAACGATCGCCAACCGACCCATACCAGTTGGAAACCATGACCAACATTCGCATATGTAGGAACCATATAAGTGCGATAAGTAAACACATTCTAAAAGGATACGGTATTGAGGTACACCTCCAATATACCCAATACCTCCAACCAACCAACATATAATATACCAATGTAGGAGCCGTTGTTGACGTGCTCGATCGACGAATCAAAACCGTTAACCAATACTCAATAACCAATACCGTGTGAACCATTTTCGTATTCACGTCGACGGGTGATCTTAGTCCCTACAACCCAAGAATCAACCACGGAATAGCTTACCAAGGTTGCGTTTATTCCATACAACAAATGGCGCTATGCCCCTACCGCGGCCAACGGTAGGCGAGGCCCGTGTATTGGCCTTCAATTATTACGTAGCCCCGGCTCCCGCAATAATCGAGCGTCAATACACCGCCAACAAATAATCCATGGACATAACAAATGTACAAGTAGATGTTTACTTGACATTCTCAACAACAATTCAAACTCCCAAAATGTGGAGCACAACAACATTTAACATAATTGTCTCAAGTAGGTCATAATAATCCTACTCACATAATCAATCATCTCATAGTATTTACGAGAATTAAACAACAACATCATGCATAATTTCGGGTAACTAATTTTCCCGACAAACTCTCGTATCACAACGAAATCCCCAAGTCACACACGTGGTCTCATCAATTATGGAAACCTATTTGACTCCGTTAGAGTCTTTATTTGTTTCTAATGAGTTCGAATCGAAGAGAAGCCATTATACTTCAATATTAACAAATGATACCATTTCTATGTGTATCAACCAAGACAAAACAAGTCTTTTAACATGCAAAATATGTCATCCACGAATTTCACAAGGCTCAACAATAAAACATACTCTAACATGTTGATTTCAACATATAAATGCCATTTTGCAAGGCTAAGATGTCATACAAGACATAATTAGAGAAGGAGAGGGGTAGTAGCTTACCTCTTGAAGAATTCAACCAAGAAAATCTCTAGAAACCCACATGCAACCAAGGATGTGTTCTCCTAGTCCATAGCTCCACAATGGTGAAGTTGGATTGTGATTTGGACAAGAATTGAGCAAACTAGCTCACTTTCTCTCTCAAGAACTCTCTCAAGCTTCTCTCTAAGTTTGCTGGTGTAAAGGGTTGAAATGAGAGTGTTCTATACTCTCCCATGGTGTTATAAGGGTCAAGGAGGTCTGTTTAAGTGGTGGGGACGTGGCTCACTCTAGGCCAAGAACTGGAGTCAAAGCCGGTCAAATAGAGTAAGTTCGTAATGTCCACAGGCGCGCAGCAAAATCAACATTCGCCTATGAAGCGATCGCTTTGAGTCGGGACAAGGCGATCGCTTTGGTACAGGCGATCGCTTTGTGGAATACAGGCGATCGCTTTGTCTCCGATTCAAACTACAACTTTCGCTAGAGAGCGATCGCCTAGGAAGGGGACAGGCGATCGCTTTGTGTCCAACCATGGTACGACTTACGCCTAGAGGGCGATCGCCTAGGAAGGGGACAGGCGATCGCTTTGTGCCCGAAGTCTCAAACTGTTATAAAACTCTCCCAAAGTGGTTCTCAACAACCCAAAATGTTTCTAAGTCCAAAATGAGATCAAAATACTCATTAAAAGTTCTCAAAAGTCCGGAACAAAGCTAGGATTACAACACAAGTTTAACACAATAATCAACATGTATCCAACAATAATTCCAAGGTATATAAAAATGCATGTAACCAATACGAGCAAGAATATGTTCAAGAAATATGCACAACATCACATGAATTTGATAAGGAGAATGATCATGCAAGTGATGCAAACGATACGGGTGTTACATTCTCACCCCCTTAGAATAAATTCGCCCGCGAATTTACTTACCAATCTCCTTGAACAAAGATGGATACTTCTCACGCATCTCTTGCTCCAATTCCCATGTGGCTTCCTCAATGTTGTGACTTCTCCACAAAACCTTCACAAGATGGATAGTCTTGGTCCTTAAGACATGTTCTTTTGTGTCAAGTATCCTCACAGGTTCTTCAACGTAGGAGAGATCGGTCGACAAATCTACCGGTTCATACTCCAAAATGTGCGATGCGTCCGACAAATATTTCCTCAACATAGAGACATGAAACACGGCATGAATACCCGACATCCAAGGTGGCAATGCAAGCCTATACGCTAATTTCCCAACTCTTTCCAAAATCTCAAAAGGTCCAATAAACCTCGGCGTCAATTTTCCTTTCTTCCCAAATCTTTTAACCCCAATCCGAGGCGACACCTTCAAGAACACACGATCACCAACCTCAAACTCAAGGTCTCGTCGCCTATTATCCGCGTAGCTCTTCCGTCTACTTTGGGCTGTCCTTAACCTCTCCCGAATAATCTTCACATTCTCGGCCGACTCGCGAACCATATCGGGTCCCCACAACCTCGCTTCTCCAACTTCCCCAACAGATCGGGAACGACACCTCCTTCCATAGAGTGCCTCATAAGGTGCCATACCAATGCTCGAATGGTAACCGTTGTTGTAGGCAAACTCTATCAACGGTACATGTGAATCCCAATTGCCTTTAAAGTCCATAGAACAAGCCCTTAACATGTCCTCAAGCGTTTGAATAGTTCTCTCGGATGACCATCTGTCCGTGGGTGAAATCTTTGTACTAAGTGTTAACCTCGAACCCAATGCATTCGGAGCGTCGCAAAACCGTGATGTAAATCGAGGATCTCTATCCGACACAATGCTAACAGAACCCCATGAAGCCTTACAATTTCTTGGATATACAAAGTAGCAAGTCTCTCCATAGAATAAGTCATCGCCATTGGGAGAAAATGGGCTGACTTGGTCAATCGATCAACAATAACCCAAACGAATCATGACCTTGTCGAGTCCGTGGTAACCCGGTCACAAAATCCATGGCGATGTTCTCCCATTTCCATTCCGGAATCTCCAACGGTTGCAACAATCCCGCTGGTCGTTGATGCTCCGCCTTAACCCTTTGGCAAGTCAAACACCTCGAAACAAATTCAGCTATCTCTCTCTTCATTCCATTCCACCAAAAGTTCTTCTTTAAGTCCCTATACATCTTTGTACTCCGGGATGAATAGTATACCTAGACTTATGTGCCTCATCCAAAACTTGTCGTTTAACATCCTCAATATCCGGCACACAAACTCTTCCTCGAAACAAAAGAACACCATCACTATTCCGAGAAAAATCCACCGCCTTATCCCCATCTAAACCCTCAATCGCTTTTCAAATCCGGATCACTCTCTTGAGTCTCTTTAATTAAGTAAAATCGGAGTAGCTCGAATATTGGCAAATATCACCCCATGGCTAGACATACAAGGACCCCAATCCCGAACATCCTCAAGCATTCTCCATTCCCGGCCATCAAACAAGAAACATAAGCCTTCCTACTAAGAGCATCGGCCACCACATTGGCCTTCCCGGATGGTATAAAATGGTGCAATCATGGTCCTTTAACCTTTCCATCCATCTCCTTTGCCTATTATTCAACTCCTTTTGAGAAAACAAATACTTAAGGCTCTTATGATCGTATATACCTCAAATTTGGCCCCATAGAGATAATGCTTCCACTTGTGAAGTGCAAAAATGATCGCTGCTAACTCCATGTCATGAGTCGGATAGTTTTGTTCACACGGAGTCAGTTTTCGAGAAGCATAAGCTATAACCCTTCCGTTCTGCATCAACACACATCCCAAACCTTCCTTTGAAGCATCACTGTATATAAGCAACCCATCATGACCGTTCGGCAAGGCTAAAACTGGTGCAGTAGTCAATTTCTTCTTCAATTCTTGGAAGCTCACTTCACATTTATCGTTCCAAACAAAAGCCTTATTCTTTTGTGTCAATGAAGTCAACGGGGTTGCAATCTTAGAAAACCCTTCTATGAACCTCCGATAGTACCCCGCTAAACCCAAAAGCTACGAACTTCCGTTACGCGGGTCTCTTCCAACTCACAACGCTTCGATCTTAGCGGGTCAACCGCTATACCATCCTTTGACACAATGTGGCCCAGAAAAGCCACTTCCTCAAGCCAAAAGGCACACTTGCTAAACTTAGCAAATAGCTTCTTTTCTCTTAGCACCGTCAAAACTAACCTCAAGTGATTTTCATGCTCTTCCCGGGACTTAGAATAAACCAAAATGTCATCAATAAACACGACCACAAAGCAATCAAGATAGGGCAGGAATACTCTATTCATCAAATCCATAAACACAGCTGGAGCGTTGGTTAATCCAAAAGGCATGACCACAAATTCAAAGTGCCCGTAACGAGTCCGAAAAGCTGTTTTAGGAATATCCTCCGCTCGAACCTTCAACTGATGGTAACCGCTCCTAAGATCAAACTTAGAATACACTACGGAACCTTGGAGTTGATCAAACAAATCATCAATATGCGGAAGAGGATACTTATTCTTAATGGTCACTTGATTCAATTCCCTATAATCAATGCATAACCTCAAGGATCCGTCCTTCTTTCTCACAAACAACACCGGTGCACCCCACGGCGATACACTCGGTTTAATAAAACCTCGATCAAGTAACTCTTCCAATTGTACCTTCAACTCTTTCAATTCAGCTGGTGCCATACGATAAGGTGCCTTTGAGATCGGTGTAGTCCCTGGTAACAATTCAATACAAAACTCCAACTCCCGGTCCGGAGGCAAATCATAATCAGCTGCAAATACATCCGGGAATTCACGAACAATAGGAACATCCTCCAACACAACACCCTTTTGCGATCTATCCACAACACACGCCAAATACCCCGAACATCCATGAGACAACAACTTTCGAGCCTTCAAAGCCGAAATGAGCTGAATTCCACCCATTATCTTATCACCCAAAAATACAAATGAAGGAACATTTGGCAATTCAAAAGTAACCAACTTCCTACGACAATCAACAATAGCATGATGAGCATGTAGCCAATCCATCCCCAGAATAACATCGAAATCCCGAATGGGCAATATAACCAAATCCGCAGGTAAGTGATGGTCATCAACAACCACATCACAAGCACGATACACATCCAATGCAACATGGCACTCCCCCAACGGGGTAGACACCTCCAACACATACGGTAACAATTCAGGTATAGCATGCAAATGATGAGCAAAATGTGATGCAATATAAGAATGAGATGACCCCTCTATTAACACTCGGGCTTTCTCACTAGAGATGGCTAAAGTACCTCCTATGACATTAGGGGCCTCGGGGACTCCCTTTTGGTCTAAGGCAAAGACTCTACCTTGCACTCTAGGGCGACCCTCGTTATCTCTTTTAACCCCGGCATTTTGTTGCACACCTCCTGGTTGTGTCCCCTTGTTCTTAGGACAATTCTTGAAAGTGTGTGCCATCACCACACACCAAACACTTCCCATTCTTCAACCAACACTTGTCTTCATTATGCCCACTCTTCTTACAAAACCCACAAGTAACTCTAGCATCACGCTGTCCACGACCCGTATTTCCTTGATTCCCGCTTGTTGTCGAAATTGTCCTCCTTGTCGATTGGTGTTGCTCCCTATTGGTCCCACTTGAGCTTGATCTCTTCCATTGCGTGCGATGCTGCGAGTTCCCACTTGTACTACCCAGCTTGCCTCGGTGCTCTTCTATATCATGCTCGATCTTATATGCCTTGTTGCACTTTGATAACTCGGCAACTCAAGTGGCAAGAGTTGCTTACGGTATTCTGTCCTCAATCCTTTCACAAAGCGGTAAATTTTCTTCTCCGTTGTTGGGATCAAGTGCACACAATACCTCGCCAACTCGGTATACTTGGCGAGATCTTGAGCCACCGTCATCGTCCCCGATCAAGACTAAGAAATTCGACCTCCTTCTTGGCTCGAACCACATCCGGAACAAAGTGATTCCTAAACTCCCTCAAAAACAATTCCCATGTGCGATCTACTCTATCCTGCACCCAACTTGCCTCTAGCACCTTCCACCGGTGTTCTGCTGCATCCTCTAATTTGAACGCCGCAAACTTGACTTTGTCTTCCTCGGTGCACTCAATTGCCACAAAAATCTTCTCCAAGGACTCAATCCACCTTTCGCCTTCATTGGGCGGCTCCCCATCATAACTGCGAGGTTTCATCTTCAAGAACCTCCCCAACCTACGATCATATTCTCCATTTCCCCAGTGGTTGATCCCTCGGTTCCCCTAGCTTGCCCCTGTCCCGCCATTGCCTGTGCAAATCTAGAGTTTGTCGGTTCATTTCCATCATTGTCTGCATAAACCCCGCATAGTTTGCATAAAAGCCTCGGTCGGATTCACAGTGCCTCGGGTGGTGCATTCCCCCTTGTCGAACTCCCGGTTGATTAGGAGGTGGTCTAGGTGGTGAAGCATGGCTTTCACCGGCGGATTCCCAACATGACTTGTGCTAACCCCATCCGTATTGGTACCATGACGTGTCTCTACCATTGTGAAATACCGCAACAAACACTCGACGTTAACGACTCAAACACACAACCCACCCTCCTAAACCAAGAATCCATTCCGGGTTATCTAACTTATGCTCGATACCAAGCCCGCGACCCGCACCCGGACTCCTACGTGGAATCCCGAGTCGGACCGCGGCGGGACTCATGAAATACGCATAATAAAAATTCCATGTGCAAAAGATGCAAGTATAAAGCATATGCACAAAACTGTAATGCACGTGCGATACTTTTCTTTGAAAACCATGTCAACACATCATCGGCATTAATAACAAGCGGAAGCGAACGATTTAAAACTTGGTTTGAATTTAAAATCAAACATATATCATAAACCTCCACGAGCAACAAGCTCGGAGAACCATAACCACTACAAATCGAGTATGCGGAAGTAACGAATGTTAATAAATACATCACGCACGACAACCGTGTCGGCACATACAAAAGAATATTACGGTTATAAAGACCACACACTACCCAACATTACAAAGTTTAGGTAACATTGTATTCCCTCGGCCTCACCAAAATAAACACCAAGCCCAAAAGAACAACACGAAAACGCCGAGACGAAGCCAAGACTCAACTAAGGGTTCCTCGCCGGACCGTGATCTAAGGAAAACAAATAAACATTGAACGGGGTGAGTTTAAAACTCAATAAGCTACTAATGCAACAATATGTCATACGAGATGCAAGACAATAATAAGAACAAGTAATACAGGCTATAACAAGATTACATCAATCTTCATGCATAGCAATATAAGCATCTCATAACAACACGTTACCCTACACTACACGAGAGGCTCAACGATCGCCAACCGACCCATACCAGTTGGAAACCATGACCAACATTCGCATATGTAGGAACCATATAAGTGCGATAAGTAAACACATTCTAAAAGGATACGGTATTGAGGTACACCTCCAATATACCCAATACCTCCAACCAACCAACATATAATATACCAATGTAGGAGCCGTTGTTGACGTGCTCGATCGACGAATCAAAACCGTTAACCAATACTCAATAACCAATACGTGTGAACCATTTTACGTATTCACGTCGACGGGTGATCTTAGTCCCTACAACCCAAGAATCAACCACGGAATAGCTTACCAAGGTTGCGTTTATTCCATACAACAAATGGCGCTATGCCCCTACCGCGGCCAACGGTAAGGCGAGGCCCGGTGTATTGGCCTTCAATTATTACGTAGCCCCGGCTCCCGCAATAATCGAGCGTCAATACACCGCCAACAAATAATCCATGGACATAACAAATGTACAAGTAGATGTTTACTTGACATTCTCAACAACAATTCAAACTCCCAAAATGTGGAGCACAACAACATTTAACATAATTGTCTCAAGTAGGTCATAATAATCCTACTCACATAATCAATCATCTCATAGTATTTACGAGAATTAAACAACAACATCATGCATAATTTCGGGTAACTAATTTTCCCGACAAACTCTCGTATCACAACGAAATCCCCAAGTCACACACGTGGTCTCATCAATTATGGAAACCTATTTGACTCCGTTAGAGTCTTTATTTGTTTCTAATGAGTTCGAATCGAAGAGAAGCCATTATACTTCAATATTAACAAATGATACCATTTCTATGTGTATCAACCAAGACAAAACAAGTCTTTTAACATGCAAAATATGTCATCCACGAATTTCACAAGGCTCAACAATAAAACATACTCTAACATGTTGATTTCAACATATAAATGCCATTTTGCAAGGCTAAGATGTCATACAAGACATAATTAGAGAGGGAGAGGGTAGTAGCTTACCTCTTGAAGAATTCAACCAAGAGAAACTCTAGATGAGCAACATGCAACTCAAGGGATGTACTCTCCTAGTCCACAGCTACACAACGGTGAAATCGGATTGTGATTTGGACAAGAATTGAGCAAACTAGCTCACTTTCTCTCTCAAGAACTCTCTCAAGCTTCTCTCTAAGTTTCTGGTGTAAAGGGTTGAAATGAGAGTGTTCTATACTCTCCCATGGTGTTATAAGGGTCAAGGAGGTCTGTTATAAGTGTGGGGACGTGGCTCACTCTAGGCCAAGAACGGGAGTCAATCTGGTCAAATAGGAGTAAGTTCGTAACACACGGGCGCGCGAGCAAAATCAACATTCGCCTATGAAGCGATCGCTTTGAGTCGGGACAAGGCGATCGCTTTGGTACAGGCGATCGCTTTGTGGAATACGGGCGATCGCTTTGTCTCCGATTCAAACTACAACTTTCGCTTAGAGAGCGATCGCCTAGGAAGGGACGGGCGATCGCTTTGTGTCCGAACCATGGTATGACTCATCGCCTCGAGGCGATCGCCTAGGAAGGGGACGGGCGATCGCTTTGTGCCCAAGTCTCAAACTGTTATAAAACTCTCCCAAAGTGGTTCTCAACAACCCAAAATGTTTCTAAGTCCAAAATGAGATCAAAATACTCATTAAAAGTTCTCAAAAAGTCTGGAACAAAGCTAGGATTACAACACAAGTTTAACACAATAATCAACATGTATCCAACAATAATTCCAAGGTATATAAAAATGCATATAACCAATACGAGCAAGAATATGTTCAAGAAATATGCACAACATCACATGAACTTGATAAGGAGAATGATCATGCAAGTGATGCAAACGATACGGGTGTTACAACACTAGTTACAAATCGATGATTCAAAATCTCACAAATGTTACTAAATCCAAGTCCTAAGATTGGATCAAGACAATTCCTTAACAACAGGGTATGATTCCTTCATATTCATTCAATGTTGTTTCGATTTTATTTCTGTCACTTCACAAGAGTTGATCTAAATTTCTCTCAATAATGTATTTCCAAAAATCATTCATAAACTGTGAAAATTATTTCCAAAATCTTTTTCAATACACAGTTTACAAACATGAGAGAAATTGCATCAAGTCTTGTGTGCCAGAAATCATTAATTATGGTTCCAAAATCTTGTTGAGAAAACAATTGATAAAGAGATCTTCTTTTGTCTCGTCCGATAATCATAGAAGTTTGCCATCAAGCATAATTTATATGCTGCAAAACATGATTGTCAGAACACTTAAGAACTCTTTTAGTCAATTAGTTTTAAAAGTAAGATTGAAAACCATCAATTAATGCCAGCAAAAGTGATTTCATTCTCTCTTCTAACTTTTAGCTATCAATCTCGTTGATACTCCAAAATGTCTACAGATGAATCACTGGGAAAATCAATTAGCACATACTCATTCCACTTTTGGAAGTCTGCTTGCATACTTGAACTTCACAGAAAAGATCCCAGAAAAGAAATGTCAAATGTTTGGAAAACATTTAACATATTGCCATGTGCAACAAGTCTTCTGGTTATATGTAGGTATGCCGACCATCACCTCAAAGATGGCCGATGCAGATAATTCAGTTCTGAATTAAGTAGCTAATATGGAATTGATGAGGATGAT
This sequence comes from Platycodon grandiflorus, assembly GCA_016624345.1. NCBI lineage: Eukaryota > Viridiplantae > Streptophyta > Magnoliopsida > Asterales > Campanulaceae > Platycodon > Platycodon grandiflorus. Next base: position 6,287,699 of record CM028367.1, read on the forward strand.
GAACGCTAACGCGCCACCAATTCCTCATCTATCAAAGGGGATTCATGGGCCAAGCAGTACATCTTTGACGGCCATCACCCTTCGGTGCTCTCATAATGACCCGAAGAAGTGAAGATGTTCTGCCTCCCCCGAGAGTTGGAGGAGATCAAAAAGAACACGGCCATCTTCCTATCATCCAACTCCTTCTAAATCCTTGACTGATGACTCCTCATCTAATGTCTAGGATTAGGACCTATAGGACACAAATTTGTAACATGTATTTCTTTCTGTAAATTGAATCATTATGTATCTTTCTCATGTAATCGGCAGTTCAGTCAAAAATCCAGTTGTATTGTTCTTGTAATCAGCTGATCCTTGCATCACACCGTGTAAAACTACTTGGATTATTGAATACAAGCTCTGCAACTTTTTCTCATGCTTATCTACTTGTCTGCATTCCTTTGATAGCATGAACTAATGTGTTAAGTGTGTTGATCAAACTTATTATTCTTTATTATCTCCATTTTATTCTGGTGATTAAAAGATTTGTTCTTAATGAAATGATCACTCTACCGAGACACAAACTCTGCTGACATCCCATCAGCAAACCTTTCTTGAACAATCTGCTACATCAAGTTATGGTCTTCTACTACTGCTTAACTTTCATCCTTAGACACCATGATAATTGCCTTTCAGAATTTAATCTTTTCACAAGGAGTAAATTCAAGTTCTGCCAAAATCTATAGTCTCTTAACAAATAGGCAGACTGCAGTATTCATGACCTTCATGTCAACCTATCAATGAATCTGCTATTACTCAATCTCTATCCTTCATGATTAAAAGGTCAAGATTATTAGTAAATCTGCTTTGAACAACAGTGTCTGCTAAATTGAACATTTCAAGACAATCAACAGCACCTAGTGTTCTTAGTTACGACAACTACAAAATCTTGTGTACCTTATGAGATTGCGGTTATAAAGGCTTGATTAGTTGTTCTCATTATAATGGCTCAACAGCTAATTGGTATACAGATTGAATTCCAAAACACTCTGCTACACCTTATCATGTGATTCTTTGTTAAAAAGGATGTAGTTAAAAATCTCTAGTAACTCGACCTATCCTCAAGATAATCAGACATTCAAGAAATCTTGGGAAGACTAATATTTTCAAATATTAAGTCCTTCCTCAGGAGTGAACAGCCGATATGACCCTGCGTATATAGGCTACGTCTCACTCTTTTGAACAAGTCTAGTCTGCAGATCTCTTCCCTTGCCATAGAATGCCTAGATCTGCTGAATAGAAAGAAGAACGGACATCACTTCAGGTACACATGTAACATCTCACTTGATCTATTTAATATTCTTACTAAGCTTTATTAATCTTAAATAGATTGATGTCCATTATAAATAGAGTCTATTCAATTGATATCAGCTGTCCTTACCTTAGCTGATATTAATCACACTACCAATAATAGACATAACAATTGATATCAGCAGTTCCCACTTTAGCAAATACCAAATACAACCTGCTGATAGTGTCTTCATTCATTAAAAGACTCTTCAAATCTCTCAAAATTGGTATCAAACTTCAAGATTGATATCAGACAATCTTAAGACACACTTCTCTAAAAACTTCCACATATGTGTCATGTACAACTGTGCCATATGGATTGGTCAAGTTATTTTGTCCCCAATTCGTTCTTAAACAACCAATGCTGTTCTATTTTTACTCAAACAACTCGCTTGAAGTAAAATAACAGTTCATATTATTTCTAAAGGCAGTTGTACCCATTAATACCACAATAAAGGCAATTAAATTAATCTGATTATATTTTTAAACTTTCTGTTTGAAAATAATATTAATATCCTCTAGACTGCCTATGTACTAGCCATAATTACATTAAGCATGATGACATAATCCCAAATCAGACTATCATTACTATGTCATTAAATGCACTCACTTCTTTAAGCCCCCAAAATGTCTTTTCCCATTCCTCTAATCAAGAAACCCTTTCATCTTCTCAAAAATTCAAAAAGTTGTATAAAATTGGTATCAGTCTCCAAAAACAACAAACTGACTTCTGCGTACCTCAAAAATTTCTCCACAAATAGAGTCAGTTGCATCATGTGTTCACCAAATCTGCCTAGTCCTCCTCATCGACCCATCTCCCACACTGAATGGCGTCATCGAATGATGGTCCTTCTTGCCGCTCCTCTTCCGCAAGTGATTCAACGACCTCGTCGAATCTCTCGTCGTGTAAGGAATCGTCTTCGAGACCCCAGGAACAGTGTATCCAATTTCATCCCCTGGATTCCCACAAGAGACAATACCGCTACTACTGCTCCTGCTCCCATCGCCTCAAATGCTCACCTCGAGCAACCCTCATCTCAGGAGGAGCTTCAACCAGCAAACGCTCATTCTACGTCAAATTCAGCGGTCAATGTTCCCTTCGATTAGAATCAGCAGACCTTCATCCTTTAACTCTACCTCATTAGGATGACTAGCTAGGTCTCTGTTTTATCAAACTAATCTTCTTTTGCTATATTAATGATAAATATGCAATGTATTTTATGTACGCCTGTTGATGTACATCTGCTACTTTCTTATGAGTTATGTATTCACAATTTATCCTGGTGCATACTCATTTATGCCTGCAGTTTACTTTCTTGGTGAACTTCAGCAATACCTCGTAGGCAGACCTTACACCTCATGTTTTAGATGTATATCTCATGCATCCAACAACAGTCAACATAAGACTCAGCCATACTTGCCTGCTTTGACTTGATATACCTTAAGGAGGAGACTATTTTGAATGCTTTACTACTCACCAATTGGTATCACTAATTAAACAGCTTACCCTATTTTGCCTCTCCTATTCCAAAATAAAGCGTATCACACTACATTCTTGTAAAATCTTCTTACAAGCAATGGAAACACAATTTCTAACCTCGATATCCTATTATGTATGTCTCATACATGAAAGTTGTGTATCATAAGCTATCTGCACACTAAGAATCAGAAATATGACAAGTAACTATTTACTCGATACGGCCTATATTCTCTGCAGAATTATATCCAGCAAATCACTTCGGCAGTTCTAAAAAGACAGCATTTACCAAGACCAAACTTCCTTCCCTCTACCTGTCAAAATTCATACCTTATGAATTACCATAAGCATGTTCTCTCTCATATTTAGTTTCTAATACTCCATAATTCAATTGATAACTCTCAATCTAACTTTAACTTGTGGCCATTAAGGAGGAGAGATAGTGAAGTAATGGCCCCAAGTAATTGTGAAGTAGTAATGTGTGAAGTAGTAATAACCCCAACTAGTAAAGAGGAGAGAACTAGTAAGGAGGAAAGGAGAGAAGTAATTGTAGGCCCCAAGTAATTATAATTATAGTAAGATTGACACTATTCAGAACACTATTCATTAAGGAGGAAAGATTGTAATGGCCCCAAGTGTGAAGTAGTAAGGAGGAGAGATAGACAATTAGTAAGATTGAAAGATAAACAAATATTAAGGAGGAGATTGAAGGAAAGGAGAGATTGTGAAAATTGCAAATAATCAATGAACCATTAAGGAGGAGAGACTGAAGAAGTAATGGCCCCAAGTGATTATAAAGGAAGTTAGGCCTTAAGAAATTATAGTAGGATTAACACTATTGAGAACAATATTCTGAAGGAGGAGAGATTATGAAGTTGTAATGTCCTCCCGAAAAGTGTGAACTTATAAGGAGGAGAGATAAACAAATATTAAGGAGGAAAGATAAACAAATATTGAGGAGAGATAGACAACTTGTAGAATTGTAAGGTTGTGTATCTACCCATACAAAAATACTATATGACTATTATAATAACTAGATGAAGATGCTTAATCAATTCGATTAAGAACTAGATAAAAAGTTACTTATACTTTCTACTTCTTGCTTGAGCAACATTCTTGAATCATCCGATGCAAGAAACACACTCTTAAGGCAATATTATCATTTGCCTAAACAATCATTTCGTTATTGCTTCGTATTTGTTCTTTCAATTATTGAGTCTAAATACTTAGCAATAGGTGACTATACATACGCTATCGCTTGTAAGTTCAACCTAGGGCATGCCTTGATATAAACCGGTAGTGGCATGTTATTACTAAGGATTGAACAACCGCTTTAAAGAGTTATATGTATAAGTCAATTGTAGTAATGGTCCCAAGCAAATAGGAGGAGATTGTTAGGAATATGCCCGTAAATCACCGATATATATGTATGCATATTCCAACACGGTGATTTGCTTGTTCCCATTACAACGCATGTTTCACAAGTGGCTAAAAGGGCTGCGTGCCGGTTAGTGTGGCAGCTTGTTGAAACAATGCATAGGTCATTAGACTAGGAAGTCTTTGTACATATCCGAGTCTTTGTCCTACCGAATGATGACAAACCTTCATATGAATCAAGCTCTTCTAAATACCGGTGACGTGACTATCGGCAGATGTCTCACTAGCGACATTTCCCTTCATATGCTAAATAGCCATCTCTACATCGCGGTTCTATATCGGCAGATTCTCGTATCCGCCAAAGCACTTCATCGAGCAACCTGCAGAAGCTATTTATTCAAGAGGAACATCGTGACCATCGCGGTTTCTACATCGGCGGTTCTATAATGGCGGATCTCGAATCGGCCATATCCTCATCGAACAACCGCCGAGAAACCGTAAGATCACGAGATACATCGGTCGTTACTCAACGCACTTCAAGCCAAAATAGATCCGTTACAAGATCGTCGACAAATCCAAGATACGCATCGATGTCTACACCTTCACGTTTATCCAATAGACATTTCCTCTTTTGAACAGTGTTCGCGGTCTTCAAAGCTTCATTTCCAGAAAAGGCCAAGCACAGGACGCTGCACTACAGTCAAAGCAATGATACGTCCACATCAATCAACGCATCCAGGCTAAGCTCGACACGTCCATCTATGTCCGGCTGTGTCACGATCATCTTCAAGACTCAAACCTAACGAAGGTCTTTGCCCAACAAATCCAAAAATGTACTGCATTATGAGATTCGATCACCAACGGGCATAAACCTACTCAATACACCAACGGTCATCTCTTCTTCTCCGGCTATATAAGAAGACTCTCATTCTCATTTCCAAGAGAACAAGTGCACAAGGGAGAGAGCACAAGCACTAGAACACACAAGCGTGTATGCTTATGCTTGAAAAAGGTTGTGGTATTGATCTTCATTTCTTCAATCCGAACCACTCCTTGAGTGAGAAATCACAAGTGTAAGAACAAACACTTTGTGAGAGAGAGAGAAGAAAATCCAAAAGCCGAGAAGCTCGCTTGATCAACAACCTTGTTGTTGATTTGAGTTCTTCTTCCTTCGAAGAACTCGGTCTTCGATGGCCTCAACTTCATCATCCAAAAGAGACCAAGTATCTTACGATCGTTGAAGCCGATCAAGCTTGAAGATGTCCGATGAAGAGCCGAACTTACATGTCCAGTTGCATTCATATCGGCAGACTTATACTACATTATAAGTCGTGCCGATTGTGCAATAAGTTGTCATCATTGTTGGTCGAGTGCTTAGCACTCGGTTGTTCAAATATATGCTATTTGAACAACTCCTAATATTCTCTTCTCACATCACTCTAACACTAGCACTTTCCTTCACTAACCTCCAAGGTTGTTAGGAAGCTGCTAGGATTAGAGTTCTTACATGAGTCTTCGGGTATTCCATTTCACTTTCCTTCTTCCCCGGAAAGATTGCTAGGTTAGAGAGTCTAGGTTGATGTACTAAGCATGTTTGCCTTTGAGCAAACCTCTGAATTTTAATATAATATATATAATTGTTACATTCAGCCTTGATTTCTCTTTCGTGTATAATTAGCTTTATCATGTGCAATCTGTTTAAGGAAAGTAAATGATGCATCTAATACTGATTATAGTCAACTGTCAAGTTCTCTTTCATATCAAATCTTTACGATTACTTTAATCTAAATTGTTAAACTTATCTTTGTTTATTCTTCTGTTGCTCAAACTCATTTCCATCGCCTAAGTTCAACATATATCTTCCAACTGCATGTTTCATATCTGCTGATTCAGAATGTCCATGATCTACATCTGCTGATCTAGGATGTCCTTCGGCTAAGCAGTTACGATAAGGAAGATGATAAACTTGTATTAATCATTTCATCTACTCCACAATTTTTAAATGTTAAAAATTGGATGAAATTTTTATTACATAGAGTATAGGCTATTCACCCCCCCCCCTCTAGCCTATACACTGAGCAACCCTCGGACCTAACATGGATACTATATTTACATATTTTTTATACACTATCAGTTTGAAAAATAAATTTACACAAATATCAAAAAAAACATAAGCATCAATTTTGAATAAATAATCTAAAATTTTGTTGATATAGATTACATATTATATATATATTATTTTAGGACGTCTTAAATAAGAATATGAGACCCAATTTGACGTGGAGAGAGTATCATTTATAAAAATAAAATCTAGTTGGTTTATATTATAAAATAATTTATAGAATAATATAATATGTTTTTAAAATCTTTACATATAATATAATTGGTTGAATTGGTTTAAGGTGTATATTCATATTTAAAAGGGTGTGGGTTTAAATCTCATTGACAATATTATTTTATTTCTTAAAGTTCTTCTCCTATTAGTATTACCTAATAGTAATATCTACTATTAGTATTACCTAATAGTAATACCTATTGTAAAATCTACTATTATTAGGTATTGTTATTAGCTAATGACTTAGAAATGAAATTTCACTTCAAAAGTCATGCTTACTTGGAGGTTTGAGAATCAAAAGAACCAGAAGTTAGATGAGGTGGCACACTTAGAGGCATCCTCACCAACTTTAAATATATATATATATATATATATATATATATATATGATTAGAAAAAGTCATTCATGTGTCATACTATGATTGAACATTTACATACTTTGTACACTTGGACCGAACGAATAAGTTTTTCACATTCATTAATCACTAATGTATTTTATGATACTTGTATACTTGCTTTATTCCACCTAAAAAGTACACGTCTGAAATATCTATGAATCAAGTGATATTTCAGTAGCATTGAAGTTAAAAAGTTATGCAGAATGTATGCATAATTTTTGTTAAAAGACTTTTTAAATAAAATATTTTAAAATATTATTGAGGACTCTTTGCCTGGAACGGAGGGAGTAAAATTTAATTGGAAGCATTTATTTCTGCCCCTAAATATACTTTTTCAACCCTCTAATCAAATGACAATCTATAATTATTTTATCTTTGGACATAATTGCCCTTCCTGGTTCCAAGTATAACAAAATCTTGTTTTTGAAAATTAAAGCAACAAATATTCAAGGGATGTGCTAAATACAATACACCAAAAGCACTAAATACAACACCCCCGGTGAATTTACTATTTTGCCCATGTTATAAATGAAAAAAAAATTTAAAAACTGAAAAATTTGACAAGGCTGCCACCCCTAGGTAGTCATATTCCAGACATCCACCTAGACTAGACAGCCATTCATTATTTCGTCAGTTGTTTTTTTTTACACTTTCAACCTCTAAAGTTAACAATTCCGTTAAAAAGTTAACGGATACGTTAAAATTTTAATGAAAAATGGAGAAGAGCTGCCACCCTTGGCGGCCATCATAAAAAGAGCTGCCACCCCTAGGCGGCCATCATAGAAAGAGCCGCCACCCCTAGGTGGCCATCATAGAAAGAGTTACCACCCCTAGGCGGCCATCCCAAATTCCACCCCTAGGGGGTTTGTTTGCGCTAAATACAAAGTTGAGGAGATTTTGGTGTAAATACTCATTACATCAAAAGAGGGGCAAAACAGTATTTTTTCAATGATAATGTATTTAAAACTTTTGGGATGTTGTATTTAGCATCTATAATATTATAAAGTGATGGAGGACCACTAAGCATCATTAACAAGAATGATCCATTGAAGCTAGAATATGAGCCATAACAAAGTCAAGAACTAAAAGGATGAACCAAGCTTTAGCAAGCCTTATTTTTGTAAGTCCAAGATCAAGCCCAAGCATGGAAGAAGACAATTGAAGAGCCCAAATGTATGCATACACGTCAAGCCCAAGAAAGGGAGTCTTTCTAGGAGGTTTGTTGCTGCCTAAAGACAAGGAGCTAAAACGTGTTTTCTAAAGTGTGTTCACACCTTGAAGCCGTGTTCCTAGTGTGAACACAAGGAGCTAAAACGTGTTTTTTAAGGTGTTCACACCTTGAAGTCGTGTTCTTACTAGGAAGCCAAGCAAAAATGTGTCAAGTGTGAACACAAGGAAGAAACTGTGTTTTACTTTAAGGAAAACCGTGTTTTACTTCAAGGAAACTTCTTGGCTGTGTTTTACAAAGAGGAAAACGTGTGAAACTTCTTGGCTGTGTTTTTACAAACCCTATTTTTCCTTATTACATCTTTTACTAGGAAAGTTACTATGTTTTATGTTTCCTTGTTAATTAGGAGTCTTATTTTTAGACAGATTTTTACTCCTTTTCTAGATAGAATTTGGTAGTTAATTATTTACCTAGAATAATAAGGATTTTTTGTCCTAAACCCTATATAAAGGGTCGTCTCTTAGCATTGTAAAGGCGGATGATTTTTGGTTGAATTACTGTGAGTTATTAACTCTTTTTGACAAACTAAGTTTTGTTAGAACTTTGTAAACTTTGAATTGAGTTTGTGTTTACTTTTAATTCGTGGTTCTTAATGAAACATAATTAAGGGTTTTGAATATACCAAGGTTCTTAGTTCATTGCGAATTAAGGGTTGCGGTTTCCTTTGATTATTATTCAAGTCCTATGCGTACGTTTTCTACGAAGTCATTCTTCAAAACGTGATTCCAAGTTTATATAACTTGTAGATCTCGTTGAAAATCACATCAAATAGCCTTTGAAATCTGAGTGCCAAAATCCATCTTCATCTTCCACTCGGCCCCCTAAATGCTCCCATCTCTCAAGTCGGAGTCAGAATGTGGGGGCTTAAAGTGGTGTGGCTCTATTATAGGGGAGTTGTTTTTCCATGATTATCAAAAACAAAAGCACAATAATTAAAAAATGGAAATAGGTGACATTATCATTATAGAATGAAGAAATAGGTGACATTATCATTATAGAATGAAATACTCCCACCGTCCTTAAATTATTGTCTTATTTTTTCTTTTTGTTTGTCCTAAAATAATTATTTTATTTCAAAGTTTCCATTTTAGGACAGCAATTTTATCATTTTACCCTTACTTTTTCTATCTACTTTAATTATGGGTCATATGCACATGGACAATAAAGAAAACTAAACACTTTACTAATATTAATAATCAAATCAATTATTTTTTTTTAATTAATATGCCGAATCAAACCAGATAATAATTTATGGACGAGAGAATACTACTTATCTTTCTTTTTTTTTTTTTTTAAAAAAAAAGAAGCTATTAATGCCCGTTGAGTCGTTGATCACGTAATACCGTAATAATGATTTACTCCCTCCGTTTTAGGCAAAGAGTCCACGATACTAATTTAGGATGTTCCACTTAAAGAGTTCACTTTAAAAAATTATGCATACAATTCCATAACACTTTCAACTTTACCCTCCACATGTAAACAAACAAATTAACTATGCTAAAATATTTTTGTAATTATGACCAACTCCAATACTATTTATATAATCTTTAATTATTAGACTTTTCAACCGTGGACTCTTTGAGTGGAACGGAGGGAGTATTTCTTTATTATTTGCAGCATCATATTTATAGAGAATAGCAAAACGGATGATAATAAAGATGAAAATGGCAGAACCAGTCAACCTCTTCAAAGAAATCAAACTACGTCAACAACAATCTCGCGATGGAATCGTCTTCCCCATAATCTTGACCCCAACCCCCAGTAATTCCGACATCCTCTCTTCATTTACGGAGGCTATCAAGTCCCAAAAGCCATGGCTGGAATCTTTTCTACGCAGAAGTGGGGCCATTCTCTTCCGAGGCTTCCCTGTTACCTCTCCTTCCGACTTCAACGACGTTGTTGAGGCTTTCGGCTTCCCGGAGATGTTGTACGCCGGCGGCCGTGCATCCCGGACCCACGTTTTTGGCAGGGTTTACACCGCAAATGAAGCTCCTCCTCATCAGAACATTCCTTTCCATCACGAAATGGCTTACGTACTTATCATCCATTACTTTGATTGATAAAATAGATGATTAATTTACTGATTGCAGTAATTTTAATACTTATTCCTTTTTTATTGAAATTCTCCAATTTCTTTGAGTAGATCTGCAATCTGTGATATCATGCATTGGGTTTAAATGAATCTAAGATGAACCTCGCAACCCCCAAACAATGCCTTACATATTGCTGTGCGCCTAAACTATTGGGTCAATTTTGTGTTCTGAAATTTTCATTTAAACTGTTACCAGCCATGGGTGTTTGATGAAACCTAAATCTGAATTTGGAACTCACTCACCAGGTCTCTCTAACAGGTACCTGAGTTTCCCTTCAAATTGTTCTTCTTCTGTGAAGTAGAACCACAATGTGGGGGTGAGACTCCTGTAGTTCTGAGCCATATCATATACGAAAGGATCAAAGAGAGACACCCAGAATTTGTTTCCCAGTTGGAAGAGCATGGCCTGATCTATACAAAAATAATGGGGGAAAAGGACGATCCTACTTCGCCTATTGGCAGAGGTTGGCAGTCAGCATTCTCAACAAAAGACAAGAGCGTAGCCGAAGAAAGGTAATTTGTTGGTTTACTTTTGAAATTTAGTAGTAGTTGTTCCTAGCACCAAAGCTATTATGCACTGAAGGAGCATTACATCTAGTGATATATTGATTGATCGTTGTACTTGTAGTACCCCAAATCGACAGTTTACTTGTTATTGAATTTAAACAAAGGCAAACTCTACGATTGGTCCCTGTACTTTTAATCCTTTTTGCAATTGGTCTTTTCAAAACCTAAATGGTCCCTGTAAATAATCAATTTTTGGAATTGGTCCTTCCATCCAATTTCATCAATGTTTTTACCGTTAAGTTTGAACATGTGTCTCGCATGTGTATTTTTTCAAGGGTATTATAGTCATTTCCATTTAAAAAATATATGGATCAATGTAAAAAAAAATTAAAAGTAAAAAAAAAAAGAAACTAATATTTTTTAAAAAAATTTTTTTTTAGAAAAAATCTAAATATTTTATAAATAAATATATCAAGAATAATCATTAGTAGATTTCTTTTTAGTAGATTTTAAAATTTTCGACTCTAATTCCTTCTTAATTTTTTAGTAGATTTCTAAGGATTATTCTTGATATATTTATTTATAAAATACTTATATTTTTTCTTAAATTATATTTTAAAAAACATTAGTTTCTTTTTTTTTTACTTTTTAATTTTTTTTTTCAAATGGTCCCTGTACTTTTTAAAAGAAAATGACTATTTTACCCTTGAGCAAAATCACGTGAGAGAGACATATGAACATTTAACGGCAAAAAATTAACGGAATTGGATGGAATGACCAATTGTAAAAAATTAAAAAGTACAAGGATTTAATTTTTTTGAATTTCGTACGGGACCAATCGCAAATAACCCAAAAGTTCAGGGACCATTTGTGGAGTTTCCCTTTAAAGAAAGACAATCCAATAAATTCATCTCACGTTTTGATACAGTGACGTGTTGGTGTAGTGCCATTTCGAAACTGGATGAGTCTTGCGACAAACAATATAAATGAAAACTTGCTAAGATATGGCATTACTCTTTGAAACTTAGTAGTAATGTAAAGGGATAGCTCGCTACTGTATTTCACAGGGCTGCTAAGTTGGGTATGAGGATGGAATGGATGGGTGATGCTGTAAAGGTGATTATGGGTCCAATCCCAGCAATCAGGTATGACGATGCAAGGCAACGCAAGATTTGGTTCAATAGCATGTTGGTTTCTTACAGATTTCCGGAGGACACGAAAAGTAATAATGATATTGTGCCGGTCACATTCGGCAATGGTTTTCCATTGCCAGCTCATGTCATGCGCGACATTATCAAAATCTTAGATGACGAGTGTGTTGCGATACCTTGGCAGAAAGGTGACGTTATGCTACTTGACAATTTGGCTGTTCTTCATTCCCGAAGACCATTGATCAAGCCACCTCGTCGTGTACTAGCTTCTCTTTGCAAATGAAAAGAGGTCAATCTTCTTTTCAAGCCCCCTGGTTCCTTATTGTATGATTCAAATAACCAAAGGAAGTAGGGTTTAGTATCAAGAATTGTGATCTATTACTGATGTTTGTCTTGTATCAATATAGATGCGTTGAAATGTTTTATGTTGTCTGTCCCGATCAAAGAATCCATATTTAAAAAGTCTAGTTATTAAGGAGCTGAAATTGATTTGGCACCATCAAGAATACACCAAATCCCATGTATAACGGTATAAGGTTTTTGGCTATTTAAGTATCCGACCATACAGCTATTTGAATTCTTTCTCATCATGTAGCAAACACTGGACCAACCTGGAACGACAAATGGGATAAAGAGCGTGATCAACTAGGGTTAGGGCTCAACAATTCAAGTATAATTCTCATCATGCATATCATTGGGATGTAACACTGTTAGATCCATATTGATATGCTCAGAATATAGGCTAGAGGGGGAGGGGGTGAATAGCCTATGTTACCATCATTTAAAATTTCATCCTAAATTGAAATACATTAAAGAACAAAGATGAAAGTCAACTTTCTATAGAAGCGACATGGCTGATGAGATCAGCTGATATGCTTCGGAAGACATAATCTACTCTGTCTCAGTAGACATGAAAGACTGCTTGAAAGTTGAGAATATTACATTTGCTGAAGTATAAGAGTTATGCAACGAAAAGATTAACAACAAATGTAATACTTGAAGATCAAATTGGCTGAACATGAAAAAATACAAATACAGTGTTAATAATAAATTTGAATCTTCATAAGATGCAGTTATTCCATTCCATAAAACAGATTGCTCAACATATAAAACATATATTGATGGAAAGATAAGTAAAAGCTGAATATAGTAAGATATATTTTATATTAAAATTCAGCAAAGGATTACTCAAAGGTAAACATGCTTAGTACATCAACCTAGACTCTCTAATCCTAGCAAAAGGAAGTGAGATGCCAAGAAGACTTATTACTAAACCTCAACCTTTGACTCTCACCAAGTACCTTAGGGAGAGGCAGATGACAGTGCCAAGGTGAGGGGGAAATGAGAAGAGAATATTATGGATTGTTCAAATAGCAAGTATTTGAACAACCGAGTGCAAAGCACTTGACCAATTATGATGACACATTATTGTACAACCGACAACTCTTATAATGAAATGTAAGTCTGCTAGTATGAATGCTATTAGGATTATTAGGTCAAGGTCTTCATCGGACATCTTCAAGGAAGTTCAGTCTTCAACAGACGGCTGGAAGCTTAGTCTCTAGCTATGGGTATAAAGAATAGCTACTGAAGAGACTGAATCTTTCGAAGGAGGAAAATACTCAAATCAAGAAAGGGGTTCTTGATTAAGCTAAGACTTCTCGCCTTTGTGAATTTCATATCACTTTCCCAGAAAGTGTTTGTTCTTACACTTATGTTTTTTTCACTCTTTGAAATCTCAAAAACACTTTTGCGCTCACCTCTTGATTAAAGGGGGATGAGAGGTCTCTTTTATAGGCTGAGAACAGAAGAAATCCATTTTAACTAAGTTAATTTTTGCCCGTTTGAATGTTCGTTCTTCAATGGATCATAGTACCTTATAAGAACTGTTGGGTAAAAATCTTTATGAAGATTGTGTCTTGAAATGTTTCCGTGAATCATGCTGAGAGTCGATGGGACTTGACATGCAGACCTGGGATGAAGTGCACTGTGATTGGTCTCTTATAAAATGCGTCTTGAAGATTGGGACCAAGCACGGAAGAGGAAATATTTAAAGGATAATCGTCAGGGTTCAGACATTGAGGCGTATCTTTAAGCTGTCAGGGAGATCTGTAGAGAATCTTTTGCAAATCTTTGTGAATGTTATTGCTTGGAGAACGACCGATGTTCCTCTTTTAACTTAGTAGCACTCTTGCAGTGGTCTTGAAAGGAACATGGCTGATATAAGAGTATTGACTGCTGGACTGATGCCTGCTGGGAGAACATCTGCTAGAGAGACATTCTACTGGTAAGACAACGGCTGATGAGATAACTACTAGTGAGATATCTGCTAGCACTTGTTGAGTTAATCCATATGTGAAATCATCATTTGGTAGGATAAAAGACTCAGACATGTTCAGAGACTTCTTAGTCTAAATGACCTATGCAATATTCAACAAAGTTGCCATGCTAACCGGTACGCAACCCTTTTAACCACTCGTTGAATATGCATTGTAATGGGAACAAGCAAATCACTGTGTTGGAATATACAAACATATATATCAACTATTTTTCAGGCATATTCCTAACAATCTCCTCGTTTTTGTTTGGGACCATTACAACATTTGACATATACTTAGCAGATGTTCAATCCTTAGTAATAACATGCCTTTTAATGAATGGTCTTTTTATCTCAAGGCATGCCCTAAGTTGAACTTATAAGCGGTAGCATATGTATAGTCACCTATTGCTAAGTATTACAGACTCTATAAATAAAAGTGCAAATACGCAGCAATAGAGAAAACAATTTTTGATAATTATGAGATATAATTGATGAGCAGATCAAAATGAACTATTTTTGAAAGAATGTGTCTTTCTTGTTTAGAGATTTTACAAGAAAGTAGTTGAACATCAACTTTCGAAAGAATTAACAATTTTAAGACACGTTGTTTGAAAATGTGTGTCTTTTTTGTTTCGAGATTTCATAAGAAAGTAATTTAACAACAACTTTTAAAATGAATAAATAATTGTAAGACATGCTGTTTGAAAATTTTCTTCTGATGTAAATATTTCCTTAGAGGTGACTTCTAATACTCAACTAGATTGATTGAGTATCTGAGCAGAATAAAGTGTTTTCTTAATGAAGGTTGATACTTTCCTGAAGAAGAGAGAAGGTCAACAAAGTTTTAAAAGATTTATTTATTAAGTGAGCCATGAAGCCACAAAGGCACAGATAAGTCACAAAGACTTATATCTAATAAAGGGTGAGCTAATACTTTCTATTTTCTCCTTGTCTTGCTATTAATGCATGTGTCACAGCTCTCTTTACTCTAATGGAGAGCTTTACACTATTAAGTAGGACTTTCTCCTCCTTAATTGGTGCGTCTCGTCTCTATATGTGTCACTACATCTCCTCCTTAAAGGTATATGTAGATTGTGTCACATTATATCTCCTCTTGAATGATATACAATATGTTGTGTAACACACTATATGCCTCTATGTGTGTATATATATATATATATATATATATATATATATCCTCCTTAATGGTCACAAGGCATGAAGGGGAGTACAAGGCATGAAGAGGAATGAGTTGAGAGAGGGATGTGTTGTACGTCTCCTCCTAAATTTGCATTGGAGAGCAATGTAAATGCAGGTGTAGTGAGAGCCGAATCTGTAAACTTAAAGGTAAGTCAACAGATCTAGAGACGTTGATAATAGAGAGAATAAAGATAACTATTTACCTTGTTCTTCTCAAAGAGTACCTTAAGTTTAATCAAACAATAAGGATTAGAATTGGCGGACGATAAGGTTTGGCTGAGAATTGAGTATGGCTTAGTTTGGATATGGCTGAGGTTGGAGGTTGATAATAGATTATTGATACATACTTATGGATTCTAAATATTTAGACCAATGTATCAATTTTAAAGAGGGTTTTCTTTTGGACCGTTCAGGAGATTAACTTTCTCTACTTAAAATTGTTAGGTCCATGAAATAGGATGCTATTAACAGCGTTGGAGAGAATTTGGATAGCTAGTTTAAGGATGGCTGGTGTATGAATGACTGGTATATGGATAGCTGGTGTATAAAATGGCTGGTGTATGGTTGATACCAATTGTTATAGATAGTGTATGGATAGTTGGTGTCTATTTTTGTAGTCCTTTAGTTGAAAATAATGGTTTGAGGACTAAGGGAAGATGGGAAGAAGTGAGGAACGAATGACGGCTAGAGGGGAAATGTGAAGTATTTCTATCTGAGTTTCCTTTGATTATGAGAAATATTAGTAGGTTCCTCCTCAGCATGTTCCTTAACAACAATTGTTGTTGCATGAATTGATTTGTCCATATTGTTAGGACCATAATCTTAGGATTTCAGCGCTACCATCTTTCCCAAAAAGGTATAACTCGGTGTAGGTTTGAGTAGGTTTAGCTAAAGAGATTTCAGCAAAGATTAAGGTCTGCTGAGGTGAGGGAAAAAGATTTGTTGAAGAGAGGGTTTTTTTGGCTAAGATTAGGATTTGGCTGGAAATATTTTTGCAAAGACATACATGATGGTTAGCCAGGAATAAGAATACACGATTCAGTTTAGGGCTAGAACTTCAGTAGACTCTCCTCCTGATTTGAAGAAGGGGAGACTAGGTCATGTAGTGTCTCTTCCTGGTCAGTAGTTTTTCGAATGAGCTGAACCAGATATTTCTCCTTAAATTTTGCACATTAAGGGAGTAATTCAGCTTGTTCTAGAAAGAATATTAGTTCCTGTATGTCAGGATGTTGGTGTTCATAGGGATGTTCATGTTACTGAGATTGAGGATAGTAAACAAAAATAGATTTTTCTTTTGGATCATGCAAGAGGTTTACTTTCAGCTAATGACTTAGGTTCTTCAAGGTTGGCTGAAGAGTGTGAGGAGAACTGCAGGGATGAAAGAAAGGGGATTGAAAGGAAGGAATACAGGTGCTAGAGAAGGGTGGGAAAAGAACTATTTGTTTCTTGAATAGGCTCCTCCTTAGCAAGTGTAGACTAAAGTTAGTTTTAGGTTAAGATTGGTTTAGGCATGGGCTTGGATATGGTTCAGATAAGATTTTGGCTATGGGATCAAAATCTGAATGATCAATCAATCATATTTGAGAAGATCAGAAGAGACGTCAAAAAGAATTCAAGATTTGATAAATAAGTGTTAAGAAGTCAGGGAAACCTATGACAATCATTTATCAAACTGGTTTTTCTATTTTAGGAATAGAGACAACTCTTTTGATAATAGTTAATGATGACTGATAAAGAAAGGTCATCATTTAAGACAAAGTTTTATGAAAGAATTTCAAGAGTTCATTGTCTCGAGGAGAGATAATAGACAAAATGTATAGTAGTTACTTACCTTGAATTTTGAAGTACATGCTTCTGTCTATATCAAGCCAGGTCATTACATCATTCAGCATAGTTAAGATTCTGCCGAAGTTTTCTTTCATACTTGGACTGAGATGTCTGAAGAGAATGATGCATGATATTGACAACATGGGTCGTATCAGCTATTCATTCCTGAGGAGAGACGATGTTTTGACAACAACAGTCTTCCTAAGAATCCAAAAATATCCAACTATATGAGTACAGTCAAGTTCCCTAAAGTGTACCAATTTCCTTTTATTAATATTTCACAATATAAAGTATAACAGAGTGATTTGAATCCAACCTTATTGTAATAACCCGAACTTGTTATGCTTTGGATGTTTACCTTTGTTTGTGTTATTATGCTCAACATGTGTGTTTGATTTCTTGAATAAATATGTTTAATATGGTTTTGCCTTAATTCATATACATTTGATGATGCTAGAAATATATACATGTTAATGCATTAACTTAGTACAAGCCCTTGTGATTATTCATAAGTGTGAGGTGATTGTTGTTAGCATTGTGGAGATGATCTATGTGAATTATGTGTTGTTCAAGGTGCTATGAGTATTGTGTAATCACACCTAAGGTGGCCAAGTGATTTGAACAAGGAAATAGAGAAAATTAGAAGTAAGACTGGACAGCAGGGGTTTGCACGGCCGCGCGCCTTTTGTAACACGGCCGTGCATAAGTGATCAGACATTTCAGTAAGTTTGGCACGGCCGTGCAGCCTTTCTTGGCACGGACGTGCAAGAGTGACACGGCCGTGCGACTTAATATGACACGGCCGTGCGAAGCGTACGGACAGCACATTACTGACTTGTAATTTGCTGCTTTTAACCCTTGGACCCTTGGCTGAAAGAGTTGTACTTTGAATTGACCAGTTGACCATATATAAGCCATTCTAGAGACAATATACTTCACTTCTCTCACATTATCTTCCATGGTAGTTTAGAGAGCTTGTGTGGGAGACAAAGGTGAGAATAGTGTGTGTGTTCCATCCTTCACCATCCAACCACTTGATCATCCATGCAAGGCTACCAAAACATAGCTTGGGACTAGGGGACTTCATAACCAAGCCTTGATTGTGAATTTGTTGGTTTAAATTTCTACTTTGGAGGTAAGTTACTAAACCCCCTATGTATGTTAGAATTTGTTACATGTGTGAATGTTGGTAAACATGCATGACTTGAATTGTTGTTAGATTCATGTGAAATGTTATGTTGATGAAAATTACATGTTATAATATGAAAGACATGGTTTAGTTAGTGTAAATTGTGTAGAGATTGATAATCACCAAAGTAGGAAACTCAAGAACATGTTAGAGACTTAAATGGTGAAAATTTGCATATAGCAATTATACCCAATTTTATGAACTTAATGAATTGACATCAAAAGTGGATTTTTGAGAAGGTTATAATTCTCCGAATCACTAGTTAAATTCCTACGTGAATTAGAATTCGTTTGCTATGGATTATAACCGTTCGATAATTTGGTACTGGTAAATAAAGACTCCGATTATATTCGTAAGATGACGCCTAATTAATTTAGCAAGCCGTATATCCGGACTTGTATAGTTTGGGATGTTCGTTTAATATAATTATCAACTCCCGAGAGTTGTTTTCACGTATAATATTAAAATACGAAATGTTAGAGACTAGTACATCAGTCTCGGTGTAATAAGCAATTGTTCGTAAATCTTAGAATTTAACTACAAAACCATATGAATTAGGATAAGTGTACTTGAGGGTACTTGTGTTTATAAGAATGAGTTGTTTACGCTTCAAGCGTCATTGTGGGTGTAATACTTCGCACTCGATGTTAATGTACTAAATATGTATTCTTAATGTGTTTGTGCTTGAGAACTATATGAGTGATCTCAACATGGGTGCGTAACTAGACTAAATTAGTAGTCTTAAGATGTGCTTGTTTGGGTATCAAATGTGTATAACAATATGTTTGATGGTTATATGTTGTAGAAAAATGTGATCTACATGATGTTTGTCAAGTTCACTACTTTTGAACTTGACGGTTATTTGCATAAGTTGAGTAAGATTACCTACTTGTGTGTTATGTAAGTCCAGCTGGCGTCGTTGTTGTTAATGTCATGGTGGGACGACCTATAGTCTTTACGAATGGGATTCGTAATCGCTATAAGTCGCCGTACCGGAGTGCACACACCCCTCTTGGGCCACGCTGAGAAGTAGCCCCACTGTTATAGCAATACGCATGACTTTGGCTTGCTAGGTTGAACTCGACGGGATTGTGTCGGGGACGTCGATACTACGCACACGGGTATCGAGGCACGTTTGGTTGTTTGTGTATTGCAGGAGCTGCACAAGGTTGAAGAAAGAGATATGATATCCTTCTCTAACGTGGTTTATGTACAAGCACTTATATGTTATCAAAGTGCTATGTGAGTTGAATGATGGTATATCAAGTAAGATGGTATATGTTATGTTATGGTATATAAATGTTGATACCATGTTTTATTAAATGCTTGAGCATCATGCCATGCCATTTAGTTGCATTAGTAACTTACTGTGTCATTATGACTCACCCCGTTATGTGTTTATTTGTTTTCCTTAGATCCGAGCCACCTAGCGGTTCCCGGTGAGGTCGGTGAGACTCCGTTTAGCTCGAAGGTTGTATTTTGGTCTAGTAGCTCTTGGAGCTTGTTGTTGTTTAACAAGATTTCTTTGGTAAGGACGACGGTTATGTAAAGTTATGTAAACTTTACTTGGGTAGTAATTGTTGTGTTGTAAACCTTATATTCTTTGGTAGCCGACGTATGTATGTCGTGCTTGTATGTTTAACTTCGTAGTAAGTTCGTTTCTTTCCGAGCAAGTGTAGCTCGTGGTTTATGTTTTGTTCCGGCATGTTGTGGCCGATGTTGTTGTAGTAGTTGTCTTTCCCGAGTCGTAAACTCGTGGTTGTTACTAGTTGTTTTCCGGCTTGTTACGCCGAAGATTGTTCGTACTACGTTACCATTGTAGTTGTTGTTTCACATATTCAAAGTCTTAGACTACTTGTGGTTTTAGTTGTTGGGTTCCGGCTGTAGTGTCGCCGAAGACTTGTTTTACTAAACCAGGTTTTATAAGTTGAGTTTTATCGTAAGTACGGGCGGTTACGCCACGTGCTCTCCTTGTTGTTATGTTGTATTGGCGACCCGACCTTGGGATTTCGTATAGAGATCCGGGTCGGGGCGTCACAGTTGGTATCAGAGCTTATGTTAGCTATTCGCCAGGATAGGTTCCATGGCCTAGGTGGGTATGGTGTGTGTTATCGAGATTTTAACGTCGAGTGTTTTATGAAGGTTGAAATGGTGCGAACTAGGTTCGGAGCGAGTGCTAGTTAGGTCGGTACTAGTGCCGGCGGGAATGAGGAAAGAGTTAAGAATGTTAATACTCAGTGTAACGTTCCTCCTGAATCGAGCCGAACCATCAGAATGAAGTTTTCCATGATGTGTATCGAAGACTATCACAGATGATAACCGAGATAGCACAGCGAGATATTGTAGGGGTAGGACCTCAGCCGGAAGGTAAGGAACTGCAACCAGAGGCTCTAGTACGACAGTTAGATATTACAGCACCACAGCTTAATATTGGAGTACCACCACAGAGAATAAGGCATAAAAACAATACCACTATTCTCGAGGAGTTCTTGAAGATGAAACCCCAGAGTTTCGGTGGAGAACCTAATGCTACTAAGGCTGAACTATGGATTAAACACATTATCAAGGTATTTACTACTCTTGGTTGTAGTGATGATGAAAAAGTTGTCCTAGCTGTGTTTATGTTAGAAGGAGTGGCGGAACACGGGTGGCAAATGTTGCAGGAGAGTTGGGAACGACAGAGGATACCTCATGTGTGGGTGAACCTCTTGAAGGAATTCAAGGCACAGTTCATTCTAACAGTGGTTCGAGAAAAGTGACAGATCGAATTCATTACCTTGGAACAAGGAAGTATGACCGTGGCTCAGTACTCAAACAAGTTCTCAGAATTGGCACGTTACTATAGTCACTTAAACCCTATTGAAGCAAGGAAGGCACAAAAGTTTGTTAAAGGTTTGAGGACTGAATATCGAGAACAATTACTTTCGTTACGCCATCGATTACCGTAGCGCAATGGATTGTGCACTTGGAATAGAAAGTAACATTGAGGAGCATAAAGGAAGAGGAAACATGAATAATTCACAACAATCTTCACAATATCATGGACGAGATCAGAATTCGGGTAATAAGGGTAAGTACAACAACAATAATAACCGCAAGGGAAGTCAGGAAAGATCACAGTCTAGCGGGCAATCAAGGCAACAGTCCGGTGGGGCAAGGTGATAATAACATGTTTGCTCCGAGTCAACAGGGTGGTCCATTGATATGTAGTTATTGCTTGAGACCGGACATCCGGAGGATAGGTGGAGTAAGGCAGGAAGTGCTTTGCTTGTGGAGGAGATCACCTTAGGAAGAATTGTCCTAGGATGAGGCATAATTAATCTAGGAGTGCTA
Organism: Platycodon grandiflorus; assembly: GCA_016624345.1. Taxonomy (NCBI): domain Eukaryota; kingdom Viridiplantae; phylum Streptophyta; class Magnoliopsida; order Asterales; family Campanulaceae; genus Platycodon; species Platycodon grandiflorus. The sequence goes on from CM028367.1 coordinate 6,309,461, forward strand.
GTCAGTGGTCTAGTGGCTCTAAGAGAGATAGTGATGGTAATCCTAGATCTGAGAGCCGTGTGTTTGCGCTTAGCCAGTGTGGAGTTCCTAAGTCTACACTCGAGATAGGAGGTATCACTTCTATATTATTATGAGTATACGTATTATGGTAGCTCATGTTCATGCATTCATGTATTGCATTGTGTGATTGGAAACTAGAGTAATATGTTTCTAAGTTTTATCTTGTGATTGAGGGAGATACCCCAATAAGAGATTGAGATGTTATTATTGGTATGATAAACTTGTGATAGACCAATAGGTAATCACATATTGTATGGTAGTTGTGTGTCTTACCTTTATATGGCTTGAAGGTGTAAGAAGTTGTGATATACGAGTTAGTAACTATATGATGTATGTCAACTTTGTGGATACGCCTATACATGGTATTTATAAGATACATGATATAGATTGTTAGTATACGTATGCCATATATTGGTTGTGTATCATCATGAGGTGATTATGTTATTCTCCGTGACGAATATGCGCAGGTTGTGTTGATATGATTACTATGAGCATGCATATCAATTATGTTTGAAAAGTTAGTATACTGTTACCACATGATTGGGTTGAGTATTTGGATTCATGTTATGGTTGTGAATGAAACTACACCAGAGTTAGAGGATTTCTCTACTTCATGAGAGTGTCCAGAAATGTTTGCTGTTGAATATCTTATATGTCACCTAAAACGGGGATTTAAACATGTGTGGAGATGATACGGAAGAATCAAAGAACCTAAAGGTTCACCATGAGTTGAATTTGAGATTTATAGATACATGAAACCATGTGTGCAAGTCATACTTGGAGAATTATATGAACTGTCAATTATGGTTTTCTTATTCACTTTCAGTCTTAATACGAAGTGAACTATAAGAGGAGAATTGAGTTGTGACCTTAATTAGTATAGAAAGAGGCCTTTGCATTGAAGGAATTGATATGGTATAAGTGGAAATAATCTATTCACTGACTTAGAATTTATTGCGTTAATGTGGACTTGAGTCGGAATACTACTACTATGAAACTGAGATTTGCGTTGTGCATGGAATCAAATATTTGAAATTTCTATTCTCACAATATGAACAGAATATGAGACATTGTTGATAAGTAGAAAGACTTGAAGATCTTAACTAAGTATCTACTGCTATGCATTTGAGTTTAACATGATGATTGAGATATTGAAGATTGAAGACTTATCAATTATAACGCGATTATCTTGTATATGTTAAAGATTGAAGGGTTACCGATGATAATGAGGTCATCTTGTGTATGTCAAGATTGTTATACATCATGGATTATGATGGATTGATTGTCCAAGCGATCATGTACCACTAATGACATGGGTAAACACATCAAATAGATTAACATCTTTGCAAGAAATGAGATATAAGGGAACTACATTGAACACAGTTAGTTGTGATCGGTAAAGAATCCAAGAATTACCTTGAGTATACATCTTATCCTTAGATCTTCTATATGTTTGAGAACGATGATTATGACTTCCGGGAATGTTTAAACATGTGTGATGGATTCCAAATGATAGTTAATTACCACAACAATTGTCAACGGAAAATGGAAATGATATTAACTGAGACTAGTATGGGAACATAGAATGAATTATCTTTACACGGTAATGAAGTCGGGAATCTAAATTTTGAAACCTTGTGATGATTTAATAGCCGGTTGAAGGTGTGAATTCTCCTTGAAAATAATTACTGAACGACTCTAAACCGATGGAACACCATTACATTGTTGCAATAGATATTCTTGGGAAAGTTGTATTATCGAAGTACATCCAGGGAAATTGTTCGATGAAATTCTTTCGAGTGACCTTATGAAGCCGAGAATATACTTTGAGAAAACAGGGTTTGATTATTAAAGGAAGATCCTTAGCTCAATAATGATGCTGGACTGAATTTAGGGGCTAAATTCTTTTAAGGGGGAGAGGATGTAATAACCTGAACTTGTTATGCTTTGGATGTTTACCTTTGTTTGTGTTATTATGCTCAACATGTGTGTTTGATTTCTTGAATAAATATGTTTAATATGGTTTTGCCTTAATTCATATACATTTGATGATGCTAGAAATATATACATGTTAATGCATTAACTTAGTACAAGCCCTTGTGATTATTCATAAGTGTGAGGTGATTGTTGTTAGCATTGTGGAGATGATCTATGTGAATTATGTGTTGTTCAAGGTGCTATGAGTATTGTGTAATCACACCTAAGGTGGCCAAGTGATTTGAACAAGGAAATAGAGAAAATTAGAAGTAAGACTGGACAGCAGGGGTTTGCACGGCCGCGCGCCTTTTGTAACACGGCCGTGCATAAGTGATCGACATTTCGAAGTTTGGCACGGCCGTGCAGCCTTTCTTGGCACGGACGTGCAAGAGTGACACGGCCGTGCGACTTAATATGACACGGCCGTGCGAAGCGTACGGACAGCACATTACTGACTTGTAATTTGCTGCTTTTAACCCTTGGACCCTTGGCTGAAAGAGTTGTACTTTGAATTGACCAGTTGACCATATATAAGCCATTCTAGAGACAATATACTTCACTTCTCTCACATTATCTTCCATGGTAGTTTAGAGAGCTTGTGTGGGAGACAAAGGTGAGAATAGTGTGTGTGTTCCATCCTTCACCATCCAACCACTTGATCATCCATGCAAGGCTACCAAAACATAGCTTGGGACTAGGGGACTTCATAACCAAGCCTTGATTGTGAATTTGTTGGTTTAAATTTCTACTTTGGAGGTAAGTTACTAAACCCCCTATGTATGTTAGAATTTGTTACATGTGTGAATGTTGGTAAACATGCATGACTTGAATTGTTGTTAGATTCATGTGAAATGTTATGTTGATGAAAATTACATGTTATAATATGAAAGACATGGTTTAGTTAGTGTAAATTGTGTAGAGATTGATAATCACCAAAGTAGGAAACTCAAGAACATGTTAGAGACTTAAATGGTGAAAATTTGCATATAGCAATTATACCCAATTTTATGAACTTAATGAATTGACATCAAAAGTGGATTTTTGAGAAGGTTATAATTCTCCGAATCACTAGTTAAATTCCTACGTGAATTAGAATTCGTTTGCTATGGATTATAACCGTTCGATAATTTGGTACTGGTAAATAAAGACTCCGATTATATTCGTAAGATGACGCCTAATTAATTTAGCAAGCCGTATATCCGGACTTGTATAGTTTGGGATGTTCGTTTAATATAATTATCAACTCCCGAGAGTTGTTTACACGTATAATATTAAAATACGAAATGTTAGAGACTAGTACATCAGTCTCGGTGTAATAAGCAATTGTTCGTAAATCATAGAATTTAACTACAAAACCATATGAATTAGGATAAGTGTACTTGAGGGTACTTGTGTTTATAAGAATGAGTTGTTTACGCTTCAAGCGTCATTGTGGGTGTAATACTTCGCACTCGATGTTAATGTACTAAATATGTATTCTTAATGTGTTTGTGCTTGAGAACTATATGAGTGATCTCAACATGGGTGCGTAACTAGACTAAATTAGTAGTCTTAAGATGTGCTTGTTTGGGTATCAAATGTGTATAACAATATGTTTGATGGTTATATGTTGTAGAAAAATGTGATCTACATGATGTTTGTCAAGTTCACTACTTTTGAACTTGACGGTTATTTGCATAAGTTGAGTAAGATTACCTACTTGTGTGTTATGTAAGTCCAGTGGCGTCGTTGTTGTTAATGTCATGGTGGGACGACCTATAGTCTTTACGAATGGGATTCGTAATCGCTATAAGTCGCCGTACGGAGTGCACACACCCTCTTCCGTTGGCCACGCTGAGAAGTAGCCCCACCGTTATAGCAATACGCATGACTTTGGCTTGCTAGGTTGAACTCGACGGGATTGTGTCGGGGACGTCGATACTACGCACACGGGTATCGAGGCACGTTTGGTTGTTTGTGTATTGCAGGAGCTGCACAATGTTGAAGAAAGAGATATGATATCCTTCTCTAACGTGGTTTATGTACAAGCACTTATATGTTATCAAAGTGCTATGTGAGTTGAATGATGGTATATCAAGTAAGATGGTATATGTTATGTTATGGTATATAAATGTTGATACCATGTTTTATTAAATGCTTGAGCATCATGCCATGCCATTTAGTTGCATTAGTAACTTACTGTGTCATTATGACTCACCCCGTTATGTGTTTATTTGTTTTCCTTAGATCCGAGCCAGCCTAGCGGTTCCCGGTGAGGTCGGTGAGACTCCGTTTAGCTCGAAGGTTGTATTTTGGTCTAGTAGCTCTTGGAGCTTGTTGTTGTTTAACAGTATTTCTTTGGTAAGGACGACGGTTATGTAAAGTTATGTAAACTTTACTTGGGTAGTAATTGTTGTGTTGTAAACCTTATATTCTTTGGTAGCCGACGTATGTATGTCGTGCTTGTATGTTTAACTTCGTAGTAAGTTCAGTTTCTTTCCCGAGCAAGTGTAGCTCGTGGTTTATGTTTTGTTCCGGCATGTTGTGGCCGATGTTGTTGTAGTAGTTGTCTTTCCCGAGTCGTAAACTCGTGGTTGTTACTAGTTGTTTTCCGGCTTGTTACTGCCGAAGATTGTTCGTACTACGTTACCATTGTAGTTGTTGTTTCACATATTCAAAGTCTTAGACTACTTGTGGTTTTAGTTGTTGGGTTCCGGCTGTAGTGTCGCCGAAGACTTGTTTTACTAAACCAGGTTTTATAAGTTGAGTTTTATCGTAAGTACGGGCGGTTACGCCACGTGCTCTCCTTGTTGTTATGTTGTATTGGCGACCCGACCTTGGGATTTCGTATAGAGATCCGGGTCGGGCGTCAGCATCGATTAGTTGCTTGTCAAAATGATACCAATTGTTATATAAAAATGTATATATCAATTGTTCATACTTATAAGCTATCTATAAAGACAGACAATTTAAGAGTTAGAAGTATCATTATGAAGTCAGCTAACCTTGCCTTTAATTACTGTAATCTCTATGGACATCTCTGTCACAGCCCAATTCAAGCTACTACACATAGCCTAAATTCGGGCATGACTCGGCTTAGCATAATCGAAATAACCACCTGATAAACAATCTATAACAGCGGAAATAAAACATGGCTACAAGCCATTCAACCTCATAAACTAAAAATATACAACTGAGTTTACACAGCTCATCCAACCGATATACAGACCAAATTAAAAGGCATCCAGTCTTTATATACAATACAGCAGAGCTAGTGTTTGGGACCTAGACAACATAACAACCACTGTCTGACATATACACAATATAAAGTCTACCCCAAAATAAAAAACCACCTTCTAATCTCGCGACGAGCTGCACAGCCTCACGCACGTGATCCCTTCGCCTCGTTCCAATCTAAGGAAAAAAATAATAAAAGGGTGAGTCACCTATGACCCAGTAAGATTCCACTAAACTTATACATGTTATGCATGTATGCAACAGTAATAGGATGCTAACACAAGCAGCATGTAATCAACATAAATAATAATAGATTAAGTGACATGTAATTAGCATAATCGATAACTAACTATGTTCCATTACTAGCGCAAGAAGGATCACGACTGCCAATTGTCCCATACCAATTGGAAATAATGACCAACCTACAAAGTAATGAGCTAACAACATTTCATTTCACATAATAAACAAGAAGGGATCACATATATCAGGATATAAGAGTCGAGGTACTCCTCCGACTCACCAGCTCCCCTAATAACACCATTCGGCTTTGAAGTTCATATCAGATCACTGTAACCATATAATTCATATTTCAAATATTCTGCTGATGAGTCAACATGCCCCAAGTCCCTTCAACCTTGGCATCCATGTGACAACACCACTCTTGTCCAACAATCTACGTGGTGTAAACCCTATTTTGGCCGGAAATAGGGAGACAGGCCGGATTAAGGTCGCCACAACCCGACTATCACTGCACTCCGCTCCATAACAATCGGTAGTCAACTAAAAGCCCCGAAAGTTATTATTCGAATGTGCACATCCAGTTATCCAAATTCACGTTCACACGTTGTTTCATATTCGATTACAATTTCGGTATTACTTTCACTTATTTTTAATTTTAATTACATGTAGGAAAAGAAATTCAAAAGAGATCCTTCGAACTTTCGTACATTCATCCTCCAAAGTAAGCATGTTGTGAGTCCGATCCTTATTCTTTGGGACTAAACCCTGCGACGCGATCTTTCATGAAACATAATGTGTCATTGTTGGATTATTTCAAATAAAAGTGTCTTGCATGACTTAATATATAATTGAGCTTTAATATTAAGAATCCACTTCGATGGTTTAGTGGAATTAAAATATTATTAAAGCTTTTGGAAATTATAAAAGAAAAATGATTCCCTCTTCCTTTGCCAATAAAAAAACTTAAAGTTGCAAACCCTAAACACAGTTTTAGATTTTCTTTTCACGTCTGTAAGAAAAGCTGTCAAGAGAGAGAAACGGGAAAAAGCCTAAGATTTTCTTCTTACCATCAAGAAGACATTAAAGTAAAGGCAAGGAGGAAGAAAATTCCTACATCAAAGTCTTTAACCTCAATCAAAGCATGGATCAAGGTTAGTACATGAATTCATATTCCTAGAATTATATGTTTAGTAATTATTATGTGTTCCAAGATTTTAGAGCATTATAGATTATGAATTAAAATAGTATGAATTTTCTAATTAAAGTTTATATGTGATATCAGAACCTTGAATTATGAATCTCAAAATTTTTCTATTATAATTAATAATTCAATTTAATGATTAAAGTATATTCTTTCGTAAATTTAACACTGTTAAATTGAATTGCATATATCACCTATTAAAGTTTACTATGAAGACACTGTGGAACAACTTTGAGTCTCCCTAATAAACTGCTACGTGTGGCATAATAAGATGGGTCATCCTTGCAAATTGAGGTCCTTATGCTATGAGTTTGTTTCGTTTCCGCGTGTTCTCTTTTATATGATGTGTAATGAATGAAAAGAAAGGAGAAAACCATGAGAGAAATAATAAAATATACTCCATCTGTTCTTAAATTATTGTCTGGGTTGATCCGACACACGAATTAAGAAAATTTAATTGACTTGATTATTAATATTGGAATAGTATTGAAAAAGTGTATTATTTCCTTTAATGCCCATGTGTATGCGGCCAATAATTAAAGTAGGAAGAAAAAGTAAGGGTAAAATAGTAAAAGTGATGTTCTAAAAAGAAAAGTTTCAAACAAGACAATTATTTTGGGACGGATGAAAAAAGAAAGGAAGACAATAATTTAGGGATGCAGGGAGTACTATTTTTTTATGAAGCAGTAATAATTAAGTGGGACCCAAAATTTTTATAAACAATACGCAAGGTTGAAACTTGCCAATTAACACTGTACATTAACTTGGTGTTAGTAATTTGGCACGTGATGGGTGTTATGGGTTTTCATAATTTTACGCCATAGACCATATAGTAATTGGATAGTATGTTTTTATTTTTCAAATAAAATTTTATTTTGTTGAAGTCTTAAAATATGAAAATATAGTGAAACGTGGAGATATTTAATTAGCTTGTTAGTCATCAAAGTGGTCTGGCTTAATGGAATATCAACACATTAAATTAATAAAATTACAATTATTCATGAGTAAAGAGGTATCCCTTAAAGAATAACAAGAACAGTTCATTATTTAGCTAAGAGGCATCCAAAGATGGACCGTTGCTCATAATCTATAACATTAAAGGGATAATTCATCATGCCTTGATTAGATAGTCGTATAGCCAAAGATAGAAAACTTATTTAGCTAATGTATGCAATGATTATCCATTAAAGTATTTTCTATTGGCATCAATTATATTTATGTATTTAGGGATTGTCCAAAGGTGAACTTAAATACATACTTAAAGTTTTACATAAAGATATCTGTATCTATTAAAGTTAACACAAAACACTAAAAGATAAGCATGTATGAATGTTTACACTTCCAAACATTTGGTTTGAAGGTTGCTGTCTCAATCGGCCACCTTGACACAAAGCATATTCTTATCCAAGCAAACCATGAAGCCGAATTTCAGAGATTGTGGATCAAGGATCAATGGTACCTCGGCAAGTTCCCTATGCAAGTTTTCAAATGGACGCCGGATTTTTGCCCGGACATTGAGAGCCCTATAGTTCCGGTCTGGTTCTCTCCCCCAGGTCTGTCGCTTTATTTGTTTCATAAATCTCCTCTTTTTTCCATTGGTGCCATGATTGGAAAGCCATTGCTCATTGACAATCCCACAGCAGCCTTAACTCGACCTAGTGTGGCTCGTATTTGTATTGAAGTAGACATCACAAAGCCAATCCCTGAACGTATTTGGATAGTCGGAGGATCTAAGTATCTTGGATTCTGGCAGCCTATTCAGGCTGAAAGGCTCCCAAAATATTGCTCGCACTGCTTGAGACAAGGTCACGACATTGCTACGTGTAAAATTAAAAATCCTCCCCTGATTACTCAAAAGGCCAAGGCTGTCACAAATCCTACTCAACGGGTCCCAAAGCAAACTAATACTCCTTTGGAAGCCTTACTTGACAAGGAAGACAAGGTTGAGAATAGACCTGAGGTTGTGCTAAACAATAACAATTTGGGTGATAAGATTCCTGCCCATGTTCACCCGATTCTGGATGAAGATCCCGCTTTTGAAGTAAACCAAACTCACACTAAGGTGGGTGGATATGAAGACAAGCAGCAGACTAAAACTATTTCTATAAGTGATCAAGGCACTCTGATTATTAACATAGATGAACCCCCTCCTCCATGCCTTCTGGGTTCAAATGCCGCAGCAGCAGCAGCCTCTAATCTGGGTTCAAATGCCGCAGCAGCAGCAGTCTCTAATAGCCAATCGGGCTCTCCAATTCTATCAAATCTTCAAAATAATCAGGATATTCCCCAGCTCTTCCAATCGATTTGCAGTTTTAAATGTGATGGAGGAAGATGAGGATGATGACAATGGCGAATTCTCATCACTGGATCCTTTAAATCTGGAAATCACATCCCTTGTTCGACAGAAAAAGCCAAAAAGAATCCTCCCGTCTGATCGCGTGACAAGGTCGCATGCCACCAAGTTATATTCTGGCAGCAAGCCCTCCTCTGACATTCCTTCTCACCTTTCTCATGGATGTTAAGGTCCTCTATTGGAATGTGCGTGGTATAGGGAATGACCCTACTATCTCTCGATTAAAGCAGCTCATTCGCCTCCATAAAATATCGATGATTGCTATCTTTGAACCTATGCTTGCTTTGGGGAAAGTTGCTCTCATAACTCGAAAACTAAATTTCAGGTTCTCTTTCTCTGATACTCAAAGTTCCATTTGGGTTTTTATTAAGTCATGTTTTTCCTGTCATTTAATTCAAGAGTCTTCACAGCATGTTACTCTTCAGATTCAACATTTCTCTTGGCCTGTTTTCACCCATTTTTCGTGTGTTTATGCGAGATACAATTCGCGTGACCGGCAAGATTTATGGGAGGACCTTATTCATCTTTCTGCTCGGTTTCCTGATGTTCCATGGATTCTAGGAGGTGATTTCAATATTATTCTTCAGCCATGTGAGAAATCTGGGGGTAATGGCTAGGATAGAGAAGGAGCTCTTGACTTCCATGCCTGTCTATCTGCGGCTGGTTTAACAGATTTAGGCTTCTCAGGCAGCGACTATACTTGGTGGAACAAGCGTGAAGGCTCTTCCACCATTCACCAGAGAATTGATAGGGCTCTTTGTAATACCAGTTGGCTAGATCAGTTCCACACCACTTCAGTGCATCACCTTAACAGGACTTGCTCGGACCACTCTCCTGTTCTCATTTCTATCTCTCGGGCTGTTGCCTCAAGATCAGTTGCTTTTCGGTTTTTGAATGTCTGGATTAATCATGGCTCTTTTAAGGAGCAAGTTCAATCTGCTTGGGATTTGCCGGTAGTTGGATCCCCTATGGTTCGTTTTTCTCGAAAGCTTCGCAACACCAAGTTTGCCCTTAAAAACTGGAATAAAGCCACTTTTGGTAATATTTTTGTAAATCTTCGCAATGCTGAGGAGGAGGTTCTGGAAAAAGAATTACTCTTTGAGCTCAATAGTTCTGATGATAATAGAACAAACCTCATGGAAGCTCAAGCCCGGTACCGTCTTTTTCTATCTCGTGAGGAAGCGTATTGGAGACAAATGTCGCATCTCAAATGGCTTAAGGAGGGGCAAGGTAACTCTAAATTATTTCATGCGTCTGTTAAACAGACCCAGCGACGTCTTCACATTCATTCTATTCAAGATGGGAGTGGAAATCTTTTGAATTCTGACCAGGCTATTAAACAAGCTGCTGTTGAGTATTTTCAGAATCAACTTCAATCGGAAGGGACGTCGTATGACTATGATTTGGATATGATCCCAAATCTGATTTCAGATGATTGGAACTCTCTTCTTATTCCTCCTCCTTTACCTTCAGAAATTTTAACAGCTGTCAAAAATCTGGGAGGTGATAGTGCTGCTGGCCCGGATGGTTTTACTGGGCAATTCTACTCTTCCTACTGGGATATTATTGGTAATGATTTCTGCGAGGCTATTCTTGAATTTTTTTCTGGTTTCTCCCTTCCTAAAGCCTGGTCAAGTACCTTGATTGTCTTGATCCCTAAAGTTGACAGACCCTCATCTTTTAAGGATCTTCGTCCGATCAGCTTATGCAATTTCTGTAATAAGGTTATTTCTAAAATCTTGTCCTCAAAGCTCTCCACTATTCTCCCTTCTATCATTTCAGACAACCAAAGTGCTTTTACTAAAGGGCGAATGATCCAGGATAATATCTTGCTGGCTCAGGAAATGATGCGGCATTTGGGAAAAAAGGTCACAGGTTCTAATATTATTCTCATGTTAGACATGGCCAAAGCGTTTGATCGTATCTCTTGGGTTTTCTTAACTAAGGTGCTTCAAAAATTTGGCTTTCATGAAGTTTTCATAGACCTTATATGGCGTCTCTTATCTGACAACTGGTTCTCGGTCTTGATTAATGGGGATCCTACGGAGTTTTTTCACTCATCTCGAGGCTTGCGTCAAGGTGATCCTTTATCTCCGAGCCTTTTTATTATTGCGGCTGAAGTTTTTAGTTGGAGTATTACAAAGCTCCATTCTCAATTGCCTGGTGTGATTTATTCGACGATTAGTTGATGCCCTATTGTTTCTCATTTGGCATTCGCCGATGACATAGTCATTTTTTGTAATGGCGGTAAAAATTCTCTGTTAAAGCACAAGGAGTTAATCTGTAATTATGAGAGGATGTCAGGTCAGCTGATCAATGTGGGAAAGAGCTCCTTTAATGTTCATCCTAATTATCCTTCAGCTAGATCTCAGGCCATTGCATCTACTTTGGGCTTTCAGGCGGTCATCTCCCTATCATCTATCTTGGCTGCCCTCTATATTTTGGCCAGAAACGTAAACAGTATTTTGATGGTCTGATCTTAAAACTTCAGAATAAAATTTCTTCCTGGATGAGTCCTTTTTTAAATCCAGCTGGGCGTCTTACTCTCATCAAACATGTGTTGCACTCCATCACTACTTATCAAATTGCTTCTTTGGATCCTCCCATCTCGGTTATATCATCTATTGAAAAAATCCTGGCTAATTTTTTCTAGGGTCGTCTTGAAGAAAAAAATAAAAGTCATTGGATTTCTTGGAAGTCTTGCTGCCAGCCTACGTCGGAGGGAGGTATCGGTATTTCTTCGATATCGGAAATCATTCAAGCTTACGGTATTAAGCTTTGGTGGAGATTTAGATCTCAGCCCAATCTGTGGTCTAAGTTCATGCCGGCCAAATATTGTGCTAGATCTCATCCCTCTTTAGCTCTTTCTAACGGCTCCCACGTTTGGTCGCGGCTGATTAAGGCTAGATTGATTGCTGAGCCTCATATTTTCTGGATCATTGGCAAATGAACTTGCTCTCTTTGGTATGACAACTGGCTTAGAGGTCATCATATTCTTTGGCCTACCACAGATTGCGCTATATCTGTTGTTAAAGACATCTTCCAAGATGCTCATTCTATTAACCGTGCTGCTGCTACTGTTTTGTCGAGTTCCAGCTTACACAATATTATAGAGCAGCGCATCTCTATTGCCGACACTGATGACTCCCCGTGCTGGGATCTTTCTCCTTTAGGATCCTTCACTATCTCTTCAGCTCTCTCCCTCGTGAAGCCTACGAATCCATCGTTGATGTCTGCACAGTTTATTTGGCATCCTTCTCTTCCTAGATAGATCATCATCTTCCATTGGAAGTTAAACCGCAAGAAATTGCCTTTGGATGAAGGCCTATGGAGTAAAGGTTTTTCTCTTGCTTCTAACTCCTCTTGCTGTGACTCAGGCAATATTGAAACCTTCGATCATGTGTTTTTATTTAGCCGCACTGCTGCTGACGTTTGGGTTCACTTTGATTCAGCTTATGGTATTAACTCTCCTCTTCGCTCGATCCCCCAACATTATTTTTCCTGGTGGCAGCATAATTCCTTGGCTTGCTCTATTCTTCCTTCCATCATTTTATTGAATCTCTGGAAATTCAGAAATAAAGCGGCCTTCGACAAATCTAGGCTTCCTGTTATGAGGATTATTCAAGCTATCAAGCAAGATTTTACTATTATTTTACAGGCTAAAGGCTTGAGTGTCTCCGAAAGTCACGGTTGTTTGAAAATCCGTAATTATCGTACCAAAGAAGTTCTTATTCAGCAAATTCTTTAGTGCAAGCCTCCATATGACGGGCTTAAGATCAACTCCGATGGTGCTAGTAAGGGTAATCCGGGCTGCAGTGGTGGAGGGGGAGTCGTGCGTGATAGTTCGGGTCAAATTCTTTTTGCTTATTCTCGGTTCTTTGGATCATGTTCCAATACGGAAGCTGAAATTCGCGCCCTTCATTATGGTGTTATATGGCTTTCCGACCAAGGATTCTTTGATGTTATTATCGAGATGGATTCTAAAGTCATCTATGACTGCCTTGTTTCCGGTCACTCTCCCCCTTGGAAGTTTGCTTATTTCTTCCGAGATCTTCTCAACATTCAGACCGCTCGCCGCTATACTTTCAAGCATTGTTTTCGTGAAGCCAACAAAGTTGCTGATAGTTAGGCTAACTTAGCTTGTGACTCTCGAGAAGATTCTATTTTTTCCTCCTTGCAGGCCTTGCTAAGGTATATTCGTGGTCTTCTGATGCTAGATGCTAATGATACTCCGCATATTAGAATTTCTTAATTTTTTTTTTTCTCTTTGTATTTCCTTTTCGAGGTCAGGTTCCACCGTCCTCCCATTTATAAGGGTCAGGCTGGTTGTCCCCCTCAAGTTTGTATTTTCTCCTTATTTTAATAAAATCTAGCAGGGTGCTGCCCCTGTTTCCTTAAAAAAAAAAAAAGTCATAATGACACAGTAAGTTACTAATGCAACTACATAGCATGGCATGATGCTCAAGCAATAAACATAACATGGCATTAACATTTATATACCACAACTAAACATATATCATAATACTTGAAATACAATTCATTCAACTCACATAGCACTTTGGTTAACACATAAGTGCTTATAAATAAACCAGGTTATAGAAGGATATCATATCTCTTTCTTCAACCTTGTGTAGCTCCTATAATACACAAACAACCAATAGTGCCTCGATACCCGTGTACGTAGTATCGACGTCCCCGACTAATCCCATCGAGTTCAACTAGCAAGCCAAAGTTATGCGTATTGCTACAACAGTGGGGCAACTTCTCAACTGTGGCCAACAGAAGAGGGTGTGTGAAGTCCGGTACGGTGACTTATAGCGATCACAAACTTTGATTTGTGAAGACGATAGGTCATCCTACCATGACATAAACAACGACGACGCCAGCTAGACTTACACAACACACAAGTAGGTAACCTTACTCAACTTATGCAAATAACCGTCAAGTTCAAAAGTAGTGAACTTGACAAATACCACATAGATTATATTTTTCTACAACATATAATCATCAAACATATTGTTCAAGGTCATAAAACACAACTTTAGACCTAATTTACAAGTCTTTAACACACCAGTATCAATTACTCGGAGGACCGAAATCCATATCAAATGAACTCTAAATTTCATAGTAATTTAACTAGTGATTCGAAGAATTATAATCTTCCCAAAAATCGAATTTTGGAGTCAATTCATTAAGTTCATAAAATTGGGTATAATTGCTATATGCAATTTTCACCATTTAAAGTCTCTAACATGTTCTTTAGTTCACTACTTTGGTGATTATCAATCTCTACACAATTTAAACCAACAAAACCATGTCTTTCCCATAATAACATGTAATTCTCATCAACATAACCTTTCAACATGAATTCAACCACAATTCAAGTCATGCATGTTTACAAACATTCATACATGTAACAAATTCTAACATACATAGGGGGTTTAGTAACTTACCTCCAAAGTAGAAAATCAAACCAACAAATTCACAATCAAACCCTTGGTAAAGTAGTCTCTTAGTCTCAAGCAATACTTTGGTGGTCTTGCATGGATGATCCAATGGTTGGATGGAGAGTTGTGGTCTACAAACACTAATCTCACTTTAAATCTCCCACACAAACTCTCTAGGTTTCCAAGGTAGAACTATGGAAGAAAAATGAAGTGTATTGTGTCTAAAGTGACTTATATATGGTCAAAAGGTCAAACCAAGGTACAATACTTTTAGCCAAGGGTCCAAGGGTCTAAAGCCAAAAATTACAAGTCAGTAATGTGTTGTCCGTACAACTTCGCACGGTCGTGCCATAAAAAGGCGCATGGTCGTGCCAACTTGTACGGCCAAAACCCAAGTTTCTGTCCACTCTCACACGGCCGTGCCATATAAGGCGCATGGTCGTGCCAAACACAACAGTCCAAAACCCAACTTTCTGTCTACTCTCGCACGGCCATGCCATATAAGGCGCACGGTCGTGCGAAGCGTTCCAGTAATGAAGTGTTAATATACTCTATTTCTAAGGCAATCAACACAAGTGTATAAGATTAAATACTCAACATGCTATACAATCAAACTCCTATCACTAACATATCATTTCTACTCATGCTAATAAACATACTAAAGGTATATTTATACAATTAACACATTAAGAGAGCAAGGGTATTACATTTGAGCTAAAACAACCATTTTCAAAAGAATAAAGGATATTTCGGAAAAGCTATTTTGAAATTGTCCTCCGAATAAAAGGTTTGCTGGAGGAGGCTTCTTAATACTTAATTGAATTGATTAAGTATTAGAGTAGATGAACAGTGCCTTTCTTGTTTAAAGATCACAAGAAAGTAATTTGAGCAGTAATCAAAGTAATAAAAGATGTAAGAGTTGTTGTTGATATAAAGAGTTATTTAAGTATCAGAGCTAACGAAATTGATTTTTGAAGTTTTTGTTTCTTTCTTGTAGAGTGATTTTATAAGAAAGTATTTTGAACAACAGCTTTTGAAAAGATAAGGAATTTTTGGAGTTGTTGTTCTTGAGTCTCCTCCTAATATAAATATTAAAATATTGAACTATCAGAGCAGAAGATATATTTTTCTTAAAGAAATTTGAAATGCTTTTCATAGACTTTTATCAGACAAGTCACAAAGACTTAATCAGACAAGTCTCAAAGACTTAATCTGACAATGGTGAACTAACTTGTGATCTCTTCTTCTTTATGCAAGTGTCTCCTCCTTAATAGATGCGTCGATCGATCTTTTATGAACATATCACATGATATATACTTCTCCTTCTTAATATATACTTTTCTTCCTTAATGGTATAAAGAATGAGAATTTTTCAAGAAATGTTGTTTTAAAATTTTTTTTTTTAAAAAAAAAACAACACATCTCCTTCTAGGTTATTTATGTCAATATATACTTCTCTCCTCCTTAACGGTCACAAGTAGGAGTGAAATAATAAACATTAGTAAAAGGATAGCAAGAGTGGAATGATAGCAAAAGTGGAAAATATGAATAATATATTACATGGAGAACAGTAATATATAAGAAGCAGTGTTATAACAACAACAGAAAAATTGCCCCAATAAGATAAAACATGTTGAGAGAAGCAATTTTCCTTTCCTAACTATTTGAGTTCTTCTCCTTATCCTCTGATTCTTGTGCAGAACCTTCTCTCATGGATGGATGCTTCTTTGGAATAGGTAATTGCTCGCATAAAGCGTTTGAGGGAATAGAG
Organism: Platycodon grandiflorus; assembly: GCA_016624345.1. NCBI lineage: Eukaryota > Viridiplantae > Streptophyta > Magnoliopsida > Asterales > Campanulaceae > Platycodon > Platycodon grandiflorus. The sequence continues at coordinate 6,325,726 of CM028367.1, forward strand.
GAGGAAACAGGGGAAGACTTTGATTCAGCTATTGAGACCACACTCCTAGTCGGGATCTAGGCAACAAAATTTGAAACGTTATTTCTAGAATCTTGAAGATGATCTCTTAGCTGTCGATTAATACGTGGGCATCTTCTTACCATTAGAGGCTGTGGTGCCAAAGTAATCATCATCCGTACTCTTCATTCGATATAAAGAATTGGACGAGATGCAAGCCTTGCTGAGTTTGTGTTCCTTATAATTTTGGAAGATGAAGATGAAATGGAAGAAGGAATTTGAGGTTGATTGGAATAAAGATTAAGAGAAGCAGGACTTTCTTTTAATGGAACTGATAACATGTCTCTAGGAATTCAAGGAATTTGAAGGCACATTTTGGGTTAAGGAATGTGAAGAGACATATTGAATAAAAAATGTGTTCCAAGAGTAAGTTGAATTTAATGTTATGTCTATGATGTGATGTTATCAATTTAATGTTACGTTCTTTTTAATGATGGCATAAGTTCGAGTAGATTAGATATAGCTGAGTTTAGAAATTGGCGTTTTGAAGATACACTATTGATGCAAAATTCCATTGATGCTGAATGTTTTGGGTTATTAAACTATTTGAGGTTCACAGCATCAATTTGTTAGGTTGAAGTTATCGGCAGAGTTTAAAAGAATTATTTTGGAAATGGCTGGTTTGAAAATGACTATTTTGATGATAGCGAGATGAAGAAGAGGTGATCATAATAATGGTTAGAGTATGTTAGGCAAAGACACATGATGGTTAGCCTGGAAGAAGAATATGTATTATGTATTCAGGCTAAGACTTAAGTAGACTCTCCTCCTGACTTGAGAAGATTAGACTTAAATTGGTAGTGTCTTGTCCTGGTGAGCAGTTTGAACTGCTTAGAATGGTTCACGAGTAGGCTCAGAACCAGGATGTAGCACAAATGAGAAGGATGGGTAAATAATGTTTCCTGACATCAATATATATATATATATATATATATATACACATATATATATAAGAAATATAAAATTATATCAACTTTGCTTGGGTAGTACTTGGCGTTTTGTAAACACGATTTATTCTTTTGGTAGCCGACATGTGTATGTCGTGCTTGTGTATAATCTTGTTAGAAATTCAGTTTCTTTCTCGAGCATTTTTTTTTTTTTAGGAAAACAGGGACGGCACCCTGCTAGATTTTATTAATTAAAAAAAGGAATACAAACTTGAGGGGGACAACCAGCCTGACCCTTATAAATGGGAGGACAAAGGAGCCTGACCTCGAAAAAGAAATACATCAGATAACAAACAGAAAAAGACGACAATCAGGAAACTCTAATATGAGGGGTATCTTTTTCATCCAGCAAAATAAGGCCCCGAATACGCCGAGGCAAAGATTGCAAATTTGGAAAAACAAAATCTCCAAAGGAATCACAAGCAAGATTAGCCAAGCTATCAGCAACAGAATTAGCTTCCCGGTAACAATGATTAAGAATATAGCTTCGAGACTGCTAAATGTGAGCAAGTTCACGAAAATAATAAGCATACTGCCATGGTGGAGAATGACCTGAAACGAGACAATCATATGTGACTTTAGAGTCCGTTTCAATAATAACATCAAACAAACCTTGGTTATTAAGCCATTGAAGGCCATAAAGAAGAGCCCGAATTTCAGCTTCCATGTTAGAACAAACTCCAAAATACCGAGAGAAAGCATATATAATTTTCCCATCACCATCCCGCACAATGCCTCCCCCCCCCACCATGACCCGGATTGCCCCGACTAGCACCATCCGTGTTTAATTTAAACTTCCCAGTTGGCGGCGTACACCAAGTAACATGTTGAATCACAACTTGCTTACTACGCACCAATCTAACTTTCGAAGAGCCATGAGCAACCCGTAGGCCCTTAGCTTGGAAAGCAGCTGAGAGATCATCATGAATAGCTTGAATAATCTTCCCAATTAGAAGCTTGGAGTTGTCAAAGACTGAGTTATTTCTGAATTTCCATAAATGCCAAAGGATTATGGAAGGGAGAATAGAGCAAACCTTAGAGTTGGCATTGCACCACCAGGCAAAGCAAAGCTGGGAAATGGAATGATATGAAGGCTGCTGAACATCATATAGAAGACCAAAATATTTCCAAACGGCAGCAGCCGTATTGCTCGACAAAAAAACATGATCAAAGGTTTCAATATGTCCCGAAACACAGCAAGAGCATTTGGAAGCTAAAGAGAAACCTTTGCTCCATAAACCCTCATCCAAAGGCAATTTTTTAAGAGACAACCTCCAATGGAAAACACTGATTTGCCGAGGGAGAAAAGGGTGCCATATGAACTTAGAAGACAACAAGGAGGGATTAGCAGGCTTAAGTAGAGAAAACACGGAGCTGAGAGTGAATTTACCCGAAGAGGAAAACTCCCAGCATGGAACATCATCAATGTCAGCCAAGGAGATGCACTGATCTTTAATAAACTGGACAGTGTCTCTCGGCAGAAAGGCAGCAGCAGCTTGATCAATGGTATTATGAGATTGGAACAAGTCCTTAACACTGGAAAAAGAGCAATCAGGAGGTTGATCTAAGCCGTGACCTCTAAGCCAATAATCTTGCCATATAGAACAGTTCCCGCGACCTATAATCCATAAAATATGGCGATCAGCAACGGGTCTAGCCTTGAGCAATCGAGACCAAACATGGGAGCCTTTAGAGATAATAATAGATGGATGAGAAAAAGCACAATATTTAGCTCGCATAAAAATTGACCACAGATTTGATTGGGTTCGGAATCTCCACCAAAGCTTTATGCCGTAAGCTTGAATAAAAATAGATAAGGGAGCTATTCTAACTCCCCCTTCCCACACAGGTTGACAACAAGCTTTCCAAGAGACCCAATGGCTCTTATTTCTGCCATCGATTTGACCCCAGAAAAAATTAGCAAAAACCCTTTCAATCGCATGCACCACCGAGAGAGGAGGATCTATGGAAGTTATCTGGTAAGCGGTAATGGAATGTAAGACATGATTTATGAGAGTAATACAGCCGGCAGAGTTCAAAAAAGGACTCATCCATGAGTTTATACGATTCTGTAATTTCAGAATTAAACCATCAATATATTTCTTACGCTTCCTGCCAAAGTAAATTGGGCAACCAAGATATATAATGGGGAGAGTGCCAGCCTGGTATCCCAAAATAGAAGCAATAGCTTGGGATCTGGAGACAGGAGTGCGAGGGTGAACATAGAAAGAACTTTTACTGACATTAATAAGCTGACCTGATACTTTTTCATAATCCGCTATCAACTCCTTATGCCTTAAGAGAGAAGATTTGCTCCCATTACAGAAAATGACAATATCATCAGCAAAAGCCAAATGAGAAACAATAGGGCAGCCACTAATAGTCGAGAAAATCACATTAGGAAATTGGGAATGGAGTCTATCAAGGTTACGGCTGAGAACTTCTGCCGCAATAATAAAAAGACTCGGCGATAAAGGATCACCTTGACGCAAGCTACGGGAAGAAGGAAAGAAGCCCATAGGTTCTCCATTAATCAGAACTGAAAACCAGTTGTCAGATAAGAGACGCCAGATGAGATCAATAAAAACTTCATTGAAGCCAAACTTCCTGAGAACCTTAGTAAGAAAAACGCAGGAGATGCGATCAAATGCCTTGGCCATGTCCAACTTTAAAATAATATTAAAGCCCGTCACTCGCTTTCCCAAATGACACATCATTTCTTGAGCAAGTAAGATGTTATCCTGGATGATACGCCCTTTAGTGAAAGCACTTTGATTGTCCGATATGATAGAAGGTAAAATAGTAGCAAGTCTCAAGGACAAAATCTTTGAAATCACCTTATTACAGAAATTGCATAAACTGATCGGGCGAAGATCCTTAAAAGAATTGGGCCTATCAACCTTGGGAATAGTAGCAATCAGAGTACTAGACCAAGCTCTAGGGAGAGAGAAACCTGAGAAGAATTCCAGGATGGCCTCACAAAAGTCTTGACCAATAATATCCCAGCAAGAAGTATAAAAATTCCTAGTGAAGCCATCCGGACCGGCAGCACTGTCACCACTTAGATTTTTAACAGCAGTAAGGATTTATGAAGACGAAGGAGGAGAAGTAAGAAAGTTATTCCAATCATCCGTAACCAAATTTGGGATCATATCCAGATTACAGTCCTGAGTAGACCCCTCCGCTTGAAGCTGATTTTTAAAATACTCCACAGCAGCTTGTTTAATAGAATGTTCAGACTGCAGAAGGGTCCCATCCGCATTATGAATAGAATGGATATGAAGACGCCGTTGGGCCTGTTTGACAGACGCATGAAATAGCTTAGAGTTACCTTGCCCTTCCTTAAGCCACTTGATTTTGGATTTTTGTTTCCAATAAGCCTCCTCACGAGATAAAAAGAGCCGATATCGAGCCTGAGCTTCCATGAGATTCGATCTATTTTCCTCAGAACTATTAATCTCAAATAACAGTTCCTTTTCAAGGACATCCTCCTCAGCTGAACGAAGATTAGCAAAAATATCGCCAAATGTGGTTTTGTTCCAAGCTTTCAAGACTGTTTTGGTATTACGAAGTTTGCGAGAGAACTTAACCATAGGTCTCCCATGCACCGGCATATCCCAAGCAGTTTGAACCTGTTCCTTAAAAGAGGCATGAGTAGCCCAAACATTCAAAAAATGAAAGGCACTTGGAGTAGAAGAATCTGACCGAGATATAGATGCTAACATAGGGGAGTGATCAGAGCATGTTCGATTGAGATGATGGATAGAAGTCGCATTAAACTGGTCCAACCATCTAGTGTTGCAAAGAACCCTGTCTATTCGTTGATGAATAGTGGAAGAACCCTTCCTTTTATTCCACCAAGTGTAGGACGGGCCAGAATACCCCAAATCAGTTAAGCCCATAGCAATAATGCAAGCATGAAATTCAAGAGCTCCAGCTCTATCCCAGCCATTACCCCCAGACTTTTCACTGGGATGAAGAATAATATTGAAGTCCCCTCCTACGAGCCAAGGAACATCAGGATGACGAGCATTAAGCTGAATAAGATCATCCCATAACTCCTGACGATCCCGAGTATCACATCTCGCATAAACACAAGTGAAATGAGTTAAAGCAGGCCAAGAATAGTGCTGAATCTGGATAGTAACCTGCTGTAATGATTCTTGAACTAATTGAAAAGAATAACAAGATTTAATGAAGACCCAAATAGAGCTTTGAGCATTAGAAAAAGAGAACCTGAAGTTAAGTTTTCTAGTAATGAGAGCCACCTTTTCCATCGCAAGCATCGACTTGAAAATAGCAATCATCGAAATTTTATGGAGACGAATGAGCTGTTTCAAACGAGAGGCAGTGGGATCATTCCCAATACCACAAACATTCCAGAAAAGAGCTTTAACTTCCATGGGAAAGGGTCAAAGAAACATCTGAAGATGGCTTAGAAGCCTGAGATCGAGTCACTCTATTAGTGGGATAAAGAATTTTGGATTTCTTCCGCGTTAAGTTTAGAATTTCCAGATTTAATTGGTCCAGAACAGCTTGGTCACCAGAGTCATCTTTGTCTTCCTCTAGCACATTCAAAACTGCAAATCTATTGGGAGAGATATGAGCGGACTTTTTGCTTCGATGGTCAGAGATAGGAGATCCTGATTGTGCACTTGGAGAGGCAGAAATTCTTTCCTTCGAGTTAGACGTAGGAGAGTCTGATGCATGGGACTTATGAACTTGGATGTCAACCACGGGAGAAGATTACATGTGAACTTTGGCAGAATTATTAGCAATGTCATGAGCAGTTGAGTCATATTGTCCTTCTTCCATAGACTGCGTGGGAGAATCAAAATTATTCATACATTCTTCGCCCAGATTTTTATGCATAACAATATTTGAAGGGCCCCCTAACATGCCTTCTTCCAGAATCTGCGTGGGGGAAACATCATCCTGCAAGCATTGATCCCCCAGAATGTTGTCTAAAATAGGGTTTGAAATATCCCCCACCATACCATCCTCTGCATGTAGAGTTTCCTTGGGCAAAGTCGTTGGCTTAGGAATCCAGTGCGTGTTGTTATTTGGTTTCGGAAGCGGCTTAGATGCAGCAGTGGGGTTCTTGACCTTGCAAACCGAAATGTCATGGTCTTGTCTCAAGCAATGGGAGCAATACTTTGGGAGTTTTTCAGCCTGAATTGGTTGCCAAAAACCACTGTATTTTGACCCCCCAACAACCCAGATACATTCTGGAATAGGCTTAGTAATATCAACCTCAATGCAAATTCGAGCAACACTTGGTCTAGTTAAAGCAGCCGTAGGGTTATCGATAATCAATGGCTTCCCTATCATGGCACCAATGGAAAAAAGAGTAGTCTTATGAAATAAATAAAGCGGGAGACCGGGAAGAGAGAACCATACCGGGACTATTGGGCTTTCGATGTCTGGACGGAAGTTTGGCGTCCATTTGAAGACTCGCATTGGGAACTTGCCAAGGTACCATTGATCCTTGATCCATAGACGTTGAAAATCAACTTCGTGGTTGGCTTGAATAAAAATATGTTTTGCATCAAGATGGCCTATCGTTACAGCAGCCTTCAAGCCAAACGTTTGGAAGTAGCGTCGCGTGGCCTCTATTGCAGGGCGACCGTGTGAGAATTTCCCTATGAGGGCGAACTTGAAAGGCCAGGAGAGACTCTCTGTAATATCATCAGTTAGGACAAGTGCTGGCTCTCCTTTGTACAAAGCAGGCTGGATTGGAGAGATTAGGCTAACAGGCGTGGTATTTGCAAGAAGAACCGAAGCAAAGGACTTTGCAATAGAGGGAGATAATGGTGGCTCAGTAGGGGGAGGCTCAGTTGGCTGGGCTGCCATGGCAGCCGCCGTGGAGGCACCCTTGGTAGGGTTAGGGTTTGCAAAAGACAGAGAAAAAATTTTTAGAGAGAGAAATTTTTTTTCTGGCAAAAGTTAGAGTTCAAAAAAGAAATTCTTTCCCGAGCATGTTGTAGCTCGTGGTTTATGTTTTCATACCGGCATGTTGTGGCCGATGTGGTTGTTGTCATTGTTGTTTATTTTCCCAAGTTCTAAACTTGTGGTTTTAGTTGTTTGGTTCCGGCGGTTTAGCCTCCGAAGACTTATTTTATTTAAATCAGGTTCTCATAAATTGTGTTTATTGGTGAGTACGGTGGTTACACCTTGTGCTCTTCTTGTTGTTATGTTGTTTTGGCGACTCGAAATTGGGATCTCGTATAGAGGTCCGGGTCGGGGCATCACAGTTGGTATTAGAGCTTATGTTAGCTATTCGTCAGGATAGGTTCCATGCCCTAGGTGGGTATGGTTTTATTGTTAAGATTTTAACGTCGAGTGTTATGTGTAGGTTAAAATGGTGCTGACTAGAGACGGAGCGAGCACTAATAGAGTCGGTATGAGTGCCGGAGGGAATGACGGTCAAGATGAAGATGTTAATCGTTCGCAAGTGACTCCCTCTGAACCGAACCAAGAGAATCCGAATGAAAATATGGCAGCTATGTATGAAAGAATGATGGGACTTATGAATGAAATGACTCAGCGATTGAATACAGGGATGATGCCACCCCCTAATGTAGAAATACCCCAACCAGAAGCGGAGGCTCCCCAACCCGAAGTAGTGCCACAATCAGAAGTTAGAAACAGAAACAATACCACGACTATTGAGAGGTTTTTGAAGATGAAGCCACGTGCTTTTCTAGGGTAGCCTGATGCTACCAAGGCTGAGTTGTGGATCGAGCACATTATCAAAATATTTGCAGCTCTAGGATGCAATGATGAGGATAAGGTTACCCTAGCCGTGTTCAAACTTGAGGCCGCAGCCGAGCATTGGTGGCAGGTGTTGCAAGAAAGATTGGAATTACAAGGGGTGCAGCCAAGTTGGCCTAACTTTTTGAAGGAGTTTAAGGCCCAATATGTCCCAACCGTGGTGCGAGAAAAGAGAGAACAGGAATTCTACGACCTTGAACAGGGCAGCATGACCGTGGCACAGTATTCGGCGAGGTTCACGGAACTAGCCCATTATTGCAGTTACTTGGTTCTGAATGAGGCATGGAGAACACAAAAATTTATTAAGGGGTTGAGGATCGAATACCGAAAATAGCTAACTTCCCTACAGCTAGTCGATTACCGGAATGCAGTGGATCGCGCCTACGCCATTGAGGGTGACATTGAGGAGCATAGAGGAAGAGGAAATGTGAACAGTTTTCAACATTCATCGCAACAACATGGGCAAGGACAAGGTTCTGGTAAGAGACATGGGAGTAATAATAACAACCGAAGGGGAAATCAGAATAGAGGACAGACGGATGGGCAACCAAGACAACAATCTGGTGGACGAAATAACAGTAACACATACTCTCAAGGACAGCAGAATAGTCAGTTGACATGTCATTATTGTTCGAGACCAGGGCATACGGAAGACAAGTGTTGGAGCAAGCCGGGAAACCCGTCGGGAATATGTTACAATTGTGGTGAATCGGGGCATTTAAAGAAAAATTGCCCTAAGTCGAGAGGTAGTCAGTCGGGGAGTGTTAACCAATAGTCGAGTAGCACGAAGTGTGATAGCGACGGTAGGCCTAAGGTTCAGGGTCACGTATTTGCACTTGATCAGCGAGGAGTACCGGAGTCTACGTCAGTTATAGGAGGTAGTCTTTCTATCTTCGGTAGTAGAGCCCAAGTTCTTATAGATCCTAGATCATCGCATTCATATGTTGCATTCCATTTTGTGAACAACTTGTGTGTGTTACCTCAGTCCTTGTCGTTTGTGCTTGAAGTGTCTACCCCGTTGGGGGAGCATATGTTGGCTTCGGATGTGTACCGGGCTTTGATGTACTTATAGGTAATCACACCTTGCATGCTAATTTAGTAGTGTTGCACATACATGATTTTGATGTGATACTTGGCATGGATTGGTTATGTGCATATCATGCTTTAGTAGATTGTCATAGGAAGAAAGTTACTTTTTCTATGCCGGGTGTACCTGAATTTGTGTTTGTGGGTGATGCTATTAAAAGTGGTTTGCATGTTATTTCTGCTTTGAAAGCTAGGAAATTATTGTCACATGGTTGTGCGGGTTACTTAGCATATGTGGTTGATATGAGTATTGTTACCCCGGTGTTAGAGGAAGTTCTGGTAGTCTGTGAGTTTCCGGATGTATTCTCCAGTGATTATGCTTTGCCTCCTGATAGAGAAGTTGAGTTCTGTATTGAATTATTACTGGGAACTACTCCAATTTCTAAAGCTCCGTATAGAATGGCACCCGCAGAGTTGAAAGAACAGTTGCATGAATTGCTTAATAGGTAATTTATTAAACCAAGTGTATTGCCGTGGGGTGCACCAGTTTTGTTTGTAAAGAAGAAAGATGGTACTTTGAGGTTGTGTATCGATTATAGACAATTGAATCAGGTAACAATCAAGAACAAGTATCTCCTACCCCATATTGATGATTTGTTCGATCAGTTGCAGGGTTCTGTGGTATATTAGAAATTAGACTTGAGGAGTGGTTACCACCAGTTGAAAGTGCGAGCTGAAGATGTTCCCAAGGCAGCTTTTTGCACGAGGTATGGTCATTTCGAGTTTGTTGTTATGCCATTCGGGTTAACGTATGCACCGACAGTATTTATGGATTTCATGAACTGGGTATTTCACGAGTATTTGGATTGCTTTGTAGTAGTATTCATCGACGACATTATTGTATACTCTAAATCGCGAGAAGAACATGCGCAACATTTAAGATTGGTGTTATTAGTCCTTTGAGAGAAGAAGTTATTTGCCAAGTTTAGTAAATGTGCTTTTTGGCTCGAAGAGGTATCTTTTTCTAGGGCATATCGTTTCAAAGGATGGGATAGCGGTAGATCCATCCAAGGTAGAAGCAGTAACAAATTGTAAGAGACTGACTACTGTGACAAAGATCCGAAGTTTCTTGGGTTTAGCGGGTTACTATCGGAGGTTTATTGAAGGTTTTTCAAAGATTGCTACTCCTATGACGAACTTGACAAAGAAGACAACACCATTTGCATGGGATGATAAATGTACAGTTTCCAAGAGTTGAAGCGACGGTTGACAACAGCTCCTGTATTGGCGTTACCTAGTGGTGGTGATAACTTCATGATTTATAGCGATGCGTCAAAGGAAGGTTTACGCTGTGTACTTATGTAAAATGGGAAGGTTATTGCATATGCCTCGAGGAAGTTAAAGGATGCGGAACGGAATTATCCTACCCATGATCTAGAATTGGCTGCGATTATATTTGCGTTACACAAATGGAAGCATTATCTCTACGGGGTGAAATTTGAAGTCTTCACGGATCACAAAAGTTTGAAGTATCTTTTCTTCCAAAAGGAGGTAAACATGAGACAGCGCTGATGGATGGAAAAATTAAAGGATCATAATTGTACGATTCTTTATCACCCAAAAAAAGCAAACGTAGTTGCAGACGTATTGAGTAGGAAAGTGTATATGTCATGTATGATGGTTCATGAGTGGAAGACGTTAGAGGACTTGAGGGATTGGAGTCCTAGTAAGATAGAGCGTGGTGTATTTTTGCTAATGTTCGAGCTACTCCAGTCTTGTTACAACGGATCAAAGAGGCTCAGGTTAGTGATCCGGAGTTCGAGAAGTAAATCGGTCAGTTGAACGAAGGTAAGACACTTGACTTTGCGATGAATAAAGATGGCATCTTGACTTTTCAAGGGAGAATTTGTGTTCCATCAAATGAGATTGTGAAATGGCAAGTTCTTAATGAAGCTCATAAGGCCAAGTATACCATGCATCCGGGAAGCACGAAAATGTATAGAGATTTGAAGAAACAGTTTTGGTGGAATGGTATGAAGCGAGAAATAGCAAAGTATGTGTCCAGATACTTAACATGTTAACAAGTGAAAGCTGAACATCAAAGACCCGCAGGGTTTTACAACCACTTGAGATTTCATAATAGAAATGGGAACACATAACGATGGATTTTGTCACAGGATCACCGCATACTCGTCGGGTTTCGATAAATTTCTTGAGATGTATGATAGTATTAAATTTGCGTATAATACGCGTTTGTATAAATAAATGAATAAAACTCCCGTTTACCTTACTCAAGCCAAATTTAATTAAAAATACTCATACTAGTAGGTCGAATCGAATAATACACATAGAGAATATTATTTTTTAAAGTTTCCCAAAGGTGTCCTAGGGCCTAAAAGCCTAAAACTAATCCTCTGAGCCTTGTCAGACCACAAGGGCTGTAAAGCTCTCCCAACAAGCCATGTCGGACCACAAGGACGGTGAAGCTCTCCCAACAAGATTTTTAACCCAACTGTATTCTCATAAGTCTCAAACCAAACCCGAGACCTATGACTAAGATAGAACAACCCCTTAACCAGATGATCTACGTGCTTGTCAGTACACGTAAAGAACTTTAAAAGTAGTGAACTTCAGTTATATAAAACTGTGAACTTACAAAATTTTGGTGTAATTATGTTATTTAATTTGTTCAATTTATATTATTAATCTTTTTTGAGATGATCTTTTTTTTTTTTTTTTAGGGAAACAAGGGCGGCACCCTGCTAGATTTTATTAGAATAAAAAGAAAAAATACAGAGGGGGACAACCAAGCCTTACCCTGGGAGAGGGGGGACAAAGGAGCCTAACCTCAAACAAATACATAGGGTTTGACAAACAAAAATAAGCTCCAAAAATAAAAATACAAGAACAAGAAAACTAAGCAATTCTAATATGAGGAGTATCACTTTTGTCTAATCGTAAAGACCCACGGATATAGGTGGGAAGCTCGGAGAGAGATGAAAATTCATAATTCTTGCCTTGATCACAGCCATAATTAGCTAAGGCATCCGCCACCGAATTAGCCTCACGAAAACAGTGAGAGAAGGAGAGGCCCATGGATGATATAATAGAAGCGATTGAGCGAATCATGTATAAACAGGCCCAAGGAGGACGAGCTTTACCTAAAACGCATTCAAAAAGAACTTTAGAGTTAAGTTCAACCATGGCGCCGAAAATACCCTGATCTCGCAGCCAAGAAACACCCTGATATAAGGCTCTACATTCAACCATAAAGCTAGTGGAGATACCATAAAAGGATGAAAAAGCATAAACCATGTTTCCATAGGCGTTACGGACAATACCCCCACCTGCACTACAACCTGGGTTGCCTCGATAGGCCCCATCAGAGTTTAGTTTGAGGCAATTATCCGGAGGTTTGATCCAAAGAACAGTGCTTATGGTCTAGGGGAGATTACGACCAAGACGGAAGGAATTAGACGACCAAGAAGTACCCGGCTTAAAAGAAAAACCAGCCTTGTGTAAAATACTCAAAAACTCTTGCTAATAAAGGTTTGATCCAATCTGGGCTGCGAATTCCTTCGTGCACAGCTTTATTGCGATGCTTCCAATGTTCCCAAAGAATAAGAGAAGGGAGAACTGAATGCATGACAGAGTTGACACGGTTATACCACCAAGCAAAGCATTGTTGAGGAATAGAGGATGAAACTAGAGCAATATCGCCAATCCTGTTGAAGGCCAACCACAGTAATTTAGCAATGGGACTTTGCAGGAAAACATGCATGTAAGTTTCCATATTACCGGTATCGCAGCAAGCACATCGAGAAGCAAGAGAAAAACCTTTATTAGCTAGGCTCTCGTCAATGGGTAATCCATATTTAAGCAATTTCCACATAAAGATACTGACTTGTCGAGGGAGATGTTTGTACCAAATAAATCTGGCCGAGGAAGAAATTGGAGTGATTCTCCGAGAAAGATGCCATGCTGAGGTAAGAGAAAATTTCCCATTCGAGTTAGGGCATCAGCATGCAAGATCCGAATCATTAGACAAGCATATACCATGTCTCGAAATAGAATCAATGGCATCAGGGCCTAACATTGAACTAGCTTCTGTTGAGACGAGAATATCACTGACCCGAGGGGAACTAGCTGTAGCTGCTGTAGCTGCAGAACTTGGCCGATTCAAAGAAACGTCAGGGAGCCAGTTATCCAGCCAAACCGAGCAGTGACCTGTTCCCACAATCCACTTGATATGAGGTTCAGCAGCTTCGCGAATAGCAAGCATACGACGCCAAATATACGATCCGGAAGATGAGGAATAAATAGGATGAATAGAAGCACAATATTTAGCCTTCATAAATCTAGACCACAGATTATTGATAGATCAAAAATGCCACCAAATTTGCATGGAAAAGGCAGAAACAATATCGTGGAGAGAGCGAATACCCAAACCACCTTCTAGAATGGGCCGGCAACATTGATCCCAAGCTATCCAATGAGCTTCATTTTTATTATCAATTGACCCCCAGAAAAAATTGGCCAACATCCTATTAAGGATTTTGAGAACAGCAGCAGGAGGGCCCATAATAGCTAATTGGTACATAGCTATAGAATGAAGCACCGAGTTAATGAGAGTCACCTTACCCGCTTGGTTGAGGAGAGAACCAGTCCAAGAGCTGATCTTAGCTTGCAACTTTGCTATTAAAGGGTCAAATAAATTTTTCTTCTTTCGCCCCTCAAAAAGAGGACACCCCAAATAGGTAACTGGGAGAGCTTTAGAGGCAAACCCCAGACGACGACTAATAGAGGAGATTCTGGCAGTCGAAGTACGAGATGAAGTCATGAAACAACTCTTAGCTGAGTTAACTAATTGCCCTGAGCAACTTTCATATTGAGAAAGAAGATCTCTATGCTGATCTAAAGAGTGACGATTCCCGTTGCAAAAAATAACAATATCGTCAGCAAAGGCTAGATGAGAAATTATAGGACAACCACTGGAAGAAGAGTACGCATAGTGGGGGTGATCTCCATGAAGTTTATTCAATCCTCGGCTAAGAACTTCTGCAGCAATAATAAAAAGACTAGGGGAAATAGGGTCACCTTGACGAAGGCCACGCGAAGAATGAAAAAATCCCACCGGATCCCCATTAACTAGAACAGAAAACCTGTTGTCGGAAATAATACGCCAGATCATGTCAATAAAAATTTCTCCAAAACGAAATTTTCGGAGAACCTTGATCAAGACGAACCAAGAAATACGATCAAAAGCTTTTGCCATGTCCAATTTTATAATAATGTTGGAACCATTCACTTTTTTTGAAAGATGGTGCGTCAGCTCGTGAGCCAAAAGAAGATTATCTTGAATAATACGACCTTCATTTGGATATTTAGAATGAAAATATTAATTATGAAGTCTAAAAATATTATTAGCTATTAACCATACTTTTTGAATTACACACATTAGAATATATATGCATAATCATGCCTTCATTTGGATATTAACTATAGTTAGTTTGTGATATATATGTAATAATATGAAATTAATAGCTTTGAGAGTGTATAAATGTGAAAATCTTAAGATATTTAAATTTAAAAATGATGAAAATACGAATTAAAGTTGTACTTTTTCCAACATATTATACACATCCCGTATTTAACTAACTATGAATCGTACTACAAAATTGCTATATTAACTATAACAATAATGACTTAGATGTTGTCCGTTCATTTCACAAACTATTATTATTATTTTTTTAATTCGATAAAGTGATTCATTCAAGTTAATTTTCAAGTCCTTCACTTTTTATCCACTGTTTTGAGAGTCTATAAGTACATAACCACCCCCGCCCTATGGGTTCAGAAATAACCTACTAGGAAGACCTTTAATTTCTCTAATTCTTCATCGAGTCTATCCATGAAGAGGGTATGTCTACAAATTTAATTTTTTCCATTTTTCCTCTATATAAAGAACTTAATTCTTTAATAAAATTCCCGTGCTACAAGCACGGGTTATTTACTACTCCCTCCGTTCCAGGAAAAGAGTCCAGTTTTGACTTTTTTCGGTCAACTTAGTTGAAGTTTGACCGATAATTAACATAAATTTAGTGATTTTTTACTAAGTTTTGAAGGTTGCAATCCATAGTATTCTTAAAATAGTTTTTAATTAATAATATTTTATTTCCTAAAGCATAAGTCAAGTGAGTAAAATTTTGATTTGATTTAGTCACATGTTGATTTTTGAAAAAGGAAAGTGGACTCTTTGGCTGGAACGGAGGGAGTAGTAAATACTAATATTCAATAATATACAGAATAATACAGATCTAGGTGATTACAATTTATAATTATGAGAATTCCTAAAGGTTTGAAAGCCAATATTTTTGGACTCTAGGCTAATCAACCATCAATTAGCACAATTAATCTTGCAAATTTCCACTGATTATGTAAATGTGATACTATAAATACAAAACCAATAGCAGCAATTCATCAAAAATCTCTCTTGTCTTCTACAGTTGGGGATATAAACCCAACTTCTTGTATTAATTCTTCCTCAAAACCATTTCCCAGTTTCTTCATCAACCACCTTTTTGCATGATGAAATCCATCCCAAATTGCTTTGCTCTACTCTACTGTGCTATCTTCCTCGTCTTTTTAACTTCATGTGAATGTAAGTTTATGACTATTTCTGCCTCATAATATATATATATATATATATATATATATAATCCTAATCATACGTATTTACTCTTTTTTATAATTTATTAATAGGCAGGATTGAAAGAAATGGGATTGAAGTTAAGGCTATTTCAAAACGACAGCTACCAGATATATGCCAATTGAGGGCGCAAAAATGGTGTTGTTCCTTCTTCAATGATTGTTGGGACAGTCACGAAGACTGTGAGCGCGGCTGCCATGTTGAACGTCTTCCGTATTCAAGGCCACATCCAGCCAGTTCTCCCTAGAATTTCATAATAATTATATATGAAGATATCAATTTAAGTAATAATATTTATCGTTATATTTATCCTTATATATTTATCGTTATAATTATATTGAAAGTTATGATTTTTATTATGATTAGAAGTTGACGTTATTGTGTCATGTGAGTTTGGTTTTGAAATACGCATCATAAAAATTCCTTAAGATGCAAGTATGAAGCATATGCACAAAACCCTGTAATCCACGTGCAAAACTTTTCTTTAAAAACCATGTCAACACCTTATCGGCATTAATAACAAGCCGAAACTAAGCTTGTTTAAAACTTGGTTTGAATACAAAATCAAACATATAACATAAACCTCCACGAGCAACGAGCTCGGAGAACAATAACAATATCCAATTCAGAGCATGCGGAAGTAACGAATATTAATAAATACATCAAGCACGACAACGGTGTCAGCACAACCAAAAGAATATTACAATCATAAAGACCAACACACTACCCAACATTACATAGTTTAAGTAACAATGTATACCCTCGGCCTCACCAAAAGAATTTCAAAGGCCCAAAAGAACAACTTGCTGAAACGCCAAGACCAAGCCAACCTCTACTAAGGGTTCCTCGCCAGACCATGATCTAAGGAAAACAAATAAACATTGAACGGGGTGAGTTTAAAACTCAATAAGCTACTAATGCAACAATATGTCATACGAGATGCAAGACAATAATATGAACAAGTAATACAAGCTATAACAAGATATATCAATCAGACGCCCGACCCAGACCTCTATACGAAATCCCAAGGTCGGGTCGCCAATACGACAACAACAAGAAGAGCACGTGGCGTAACCGCCCGTACTTACGACAAAACACCACCGATATCTGATTAACACAAGTATGAACAATCTTCGGCGACAACAAGGCTGAAAACAACTAGTAACAAGCACGAGTTTACAACTCGGGAAAGACAACTACAACAACATCGGCCACAACATGCCGGAACAAAACATAAACCACGAGCTACACTTGCTCGGAAAAGAAACCGAACTTACTACGAAGTTAAACATACAAGCACGACATACATACGTCGGCTACCAAAGAATATATGGTTTACAACACAATAAATACTACCCAAGTAAAGTTTATATAACTTTACATAACCGTCGTCCTTACCAAAAGAAATCTTGTTAAACAACAACAAGCTCCAAGAGCTACTAGACCAAAATACAACCTTCGAGCTAAACGGAGTCTCACCGACCTCACCGGAACCGCTAGGCTGGCTCGGATCTAAGGAAAACAAATAAACACATAACGGGGTGAGTCATAATGACACGTAAGTTACTAATGCAACTAAATGGCATGGCATGATGCTCAAGCAATAAATAGAACATGGTATCAACATCTATATACCATAACGTATCATATATCATCTTACTTGATATACCATCATTCAACTCACATAACACTTGGTTACCGGATAAAGGCTTGTACATAAACCACGTTAGAGAAGGATATTGTATCTCTTTCTTCCACCTTGTGTAGCTCTGCATTACACAAACAACCAATAGTGCCTCGATACTCGTGTACGTAGTATCGACGTCCCGACTAATCCCATCGAGTTCAACTAGCAAGCCAAAGTCACGCGTATTGCTATAACGGTGGGGCTACTTCTCAACGTGGCCAATGAAGAGGGTGTGTGAACTGCGGTACGGCGACTTATAGCGATCACAAACTTTAATTTGTGAAGACGATAGGTCGTCCTACCATGACATAAACAACGACGACGCCACTGGACTTACACAACACACAAGTAGGTAAACTTACTCAACTTATGCAAATAACCGTCAAGTTCAAAAGTAGTGGACTTGACAAACATCATGTAGATTACATTTTCTACAACATATAACCATCAAACATACCATTATGCACATTTGATACCCAAACAAGAACATCTTAAGACTACTAATTTAGTCTAGTTACACACCCATGTTGAGATTACTCATATAGTTCTCAAGCACAAACACATCAAGAATACATATTTAGTACATTAACATCAAGTGCGAAGTACTACACCCACAATGACGCTTGAAGCGTAAACAACTCATTCTTATAAACACAAATACCCTCAAGTACACTTATCCAAATTCATATGGTTTTGTAGTTAAATTCCAAGATTTACGAACAATCGCTTATTACATTGAGGCGATGTACTAGTCTCTAACATTTCGTATTTTAATATTCATACGTGTAAACAACTCTCGGGAGTTGATAATTATATTAAACGAACATCCCAAACTACACAAGTCCGGATATACGGCTTGCTAAATTAATTAGACGTCATCTTACGAATATAATCGGAGTCTTTATTTTACCAGTACCAAATAATCGGAGGACTGAAAACCATATCAAATGGACTCTAATTTTCGTAGTAATTTAACTAGTGATTCGGAGAATTATAATCTTTCCAAAAATCCACTTTTGGTGTCAATTCATCAAGTTCATAAAATTGGGTATAATTGCTATATGCAAACTTTCACCATTTAAAGTCTCTAACATGTTCTTGAGTTTCCTATTTTGGTGATTATCAATCTCTACACAATTTACACTAACTAAACCATGTCTTTCATATTATAACATGTAATTTTTATCAACATAACATTCCCACATGAATCCAACAACAATTCAAGTCATGCATGTTTACAAACATTCATACATGTAAGAATTTCTAACATACAAGAGGGGGTTTAGTAACTTACCTTAAAATGAGAAATCAACCCAATGAAATCACAATCAAAGCCTTCTAAGTTGCTCCCTAGTCATCCCCATCACATGCATGGCCTTGGATCAAAGTTTGGTTGGTTGGATTGAGAGAACAAGAATTACACACACTAATCTCACCTTCATTTGATACCAATGTGACGCCCGACCCGACCTCTATACGAAATCCCAAGGTCGGGTCGCCAATACGACAACAACAAGAAGAGCACGTGGCGTAACCGCCCGTACTTACGACAAAACACCACCGATATCTGATTAACACAAGTATGAACAATCTTCGGCGACAACAAGGCCTGAAAACAACTAGTAACAAGCACGAGTTTACAACTCGGGAAAGACAACTACAACAACATCGGCCACAACATGCCGGAACAAAACATAAACCACGAGCTACACTTGCTCGGAAAAGAAACGAACTTACTACGAAGTTAAACATACAAGCACGACATACATACGTCGGCTACCAAAGAATATATGGTTTACAACACAATAAATACTACCCAAGTAAAGTTTATATAACTTTACATAACCGTCGTCCTTACCAAAAGAAATACCGTTAAACAACAACAAGCTCCAAGAGCTACTAGACCAAAATACAACCTTCGAGCTAAACGGAGTCTCACCGACCTCACCGGAACCGCTAGGCTGGCTCGGATCTAAGGAAAACAAATAAACACATAACGGGGTGAGTCATAATGACACGAAAGTTACTAATGCAACTAAATGGCATGGCATGATGCTCAAGCAATAAATAGAACATGGTATCAACATCTATATACCATAACGTATCATATATCATCTTACTTGATATACCATCATTCAACTCACATAACACTTGGTTACCGATAAAGGCTTGTACATAAACCACGTTAGAGAAGGATATTGTATCTCTTTCTTCCACCTTGTGTAGCTCCCATTACACAAACAACCAATAGTGCCTCGATACTCGTGTACGTAGTATCGACGTCCCGACTAATCCCATCGAGTTCAACTAGCAAGCCAAAGTCACGCGTATTGCTATAACGGTGGGGCTACTTCCGTGGCCAACGAAGAGGGTGTGTGAACTGCGGTACGGCGACTTATAGCGATCACAAACTTTAATTTGTGAAGACGATAGGTCGTCCTACCATGACATAAACAACGACGACGCCAATGGACTTACACAACACACAAGTAGGTAAACTTACTCAACTTATGCAAATAACCGTCAAGTTCAAAAGTAGTGGACTTGACAAACATCATGTAGATTACATTTTCTACAACATATAACCATCAAACATACCATTATGCACATTTGATACCCAAACAAGAACATCTTAAGACTACTAATTTAGTCTAGTTACACACCCATGTTGAGATTACTCATATAGTTCTCAAGCACAAACACATCAAGAATACATATTTAGTACATTAACATCAAGTGCGAAGTACTACACCCACAATGACGCTTGAAGCGTAAACAACTCATTCTTATAAACACAAATACCCTCAAGTACACTTATCCAAATTCATATGGTTTTGTAGTTAAATTCCAAGATTTACGAACAATCGCTTATTACATTGAGACCGATGTACTAGTCTCTAACATTTCGTATTTTAATATTCATACGTGTAAACAACTCTCGGGAGTTGATAATTATATTAAACGAACATCCCAAACTACACAAGTCCGGATATACGGCTTGCTAAATTAATTAGACGTCATCTTACGAATATAATCGAGTCTTTATTTTACCGTACCAAATAATCGGAGGACTGAAAACCATATCAAATGGACTCTAATTTTCGTAGTAATTTAACTAGTGATTCGGAGAATTATAATCTTTCCAAAATCCACTTTTGGTGTCAATTCATCAAGTTCATAAAATTGGGTATAATTGCTATATGCAAACTTTCACCATTTAAAGTCTCTAACATGTTCTTGAGTTTCCTATTTTGGTGATTATCAATCTCTACACAATTTACACTAACTAAACCATGTCTTTCATATTATAACATGTAATTTTTATCAACATAACATTCCCACATGAATCCAACAACAATTCAAGTCATGCATGTTTACAAACATTCATACATGTAAGAATTTCTAACATACAAGAGGGGTTTAGTAACTTACCTTAAAATGAGAAATCAACCCAATGAAATCACAATCAAAGCCTTCTAAGTTGCTCCCTAGTCATCCCCATCACATGCATGGCCTTGGATCAAAGTTTGGTTGGTTGGATTGAGAGAACAAGAATTACACACACTAATCTCACCTTCATTTGATACCAATCAGACGCCCGACCCAGACCTCTATACGAAATCCCAAGGTCGGGTCGCCAATACGACAACAACAAGAAGAGCACGTGGCGTAACCGCCCGTACTTACGACAAAACACCACTGATATCCTGATTAACACAAGTATGAACAATCTTCGGCGACAACAAGGCCTGAAAACAACTAGTAACAAGCACGAGTTTACAACTCGGGAAAGACAACTACAACAACATCGGCCACAACATGCCGGAACAAAACATAAACCACGAGCTACACTTGCTCGGAAAAGAAACTGAACTTACTACGAAGTTAAACATACAAGCACGACATACATACGTCGGCTACCAAAGAATATATGGTTTACAACACAATAAATACTACCCAAGTAAAGTTTATATAACTTTACATAACCGTCGTCCTTACCAAAAGAAATACTGTTAAACAACAACAAGCTCCAAGAGCTACTAGACCAAAATACAACCTTCGAGCTAAACGGAGTCTCACCGACCTCACCGGGAACCGCTAGGCTGGCTCGGATCTAAGGAAAACAAATAAACACATAACGGGGTGAGTCATAATGACACAGTAAGTTACTAATGCAACTAAATGGCATGGCATGATGCTCAAGCAATAAATAGAACATGGTATCAACATCTATATACCATAACGTATCATATATCATCTTACTTGATATACCATCATTCAACTCACATAACACTTGGTTACCAGATAAAGGCTTGTACATAAACCACGTTAGAGAAGGATATTGTATCTCTTTCTTCCACCTTGTGTAGCTCCTGCATTACACAAACAACCAATAGTGCCTCGATACTCGTGTACGTAGTATCGACGTCCCCGACTAATCCCATCGAGTTCAACTAGCAAGCCAAAGTCACGCGTATTGCTATAACAGTGGGGCTACTTCTCAACTGTGGCCAACAGAAGAGGGTGTGTGAACTGCGGTACGGCGACTTATAGCGATCACAAACTTTAATTTGTGAAGACGATAGGTCGTCCTACCATGACATAAACAACGACGACGCCAGCTGGACTTACACAACACACAAGTAGGTAAACTTACTCAACTTATGCAAATAACCGTCAAGTTCAAAAGTAGTGGACTTGACAAACATCATGTAGATTACATTTTCTACAACATATAACCATCAAACATACCATTATGCACATTTGATACCCAAACAAGAACATCTTAAGACTACTAATTTAGTCTAGTTACACACCCATGTTGAGATTACTCATATAGTTCTCAAGCACAAACACATCAAGAATACATATTTAGTACATTAACATCAAGTGCGAAGTACTACACCCACAATGACGCTTGAAGCGTAAACAACTCATTCTTATAAACACAAATACCCTCAAGTACACTTATCCAAATTCATATGGTTTTGTAGTTAAATTCCAAGATTTACGAACAATCGCTTATTACATTGAGACTGATGTACTAGTCTCTAACATTTCGTATTTTAATATTCATACGTGTAAACAACTCTCGGGAGTTGATAATTATATTAAACGAACATCCCAAACTACACAAGTCCGGATATACGGCTTGCTAAATTAATTAGACGTCATCTTACGAATATAATCGGAGTCTTTATTTTACCAGTACCAAATAATCGAGGATGAAAACCATATCAAATGGACTCTAATTTTCGTAGTAATTTAACTAGTGATTCGGAGAATTATAATCTTTCCAAAAATCCACTTTTGGTGTCAATTCATCAAGTTCATAAAATTGGGTATAATTGCTATATGCAAACTTTCACCATTTAAAGTCTCTAACATGTTCTTGAGTTTCCTATTTTGGTGATTATCAATCTCTACACAATTTACACTAACTAAACCATGTCTTTCATATTATAACATGTAATTTTTATCAACATAACATTCCCACATGAATCCAACAACAATTCAAGTCATGCATGTTTACAAACATTCATACATGTAAGAATTTCTAACATACAAGAGGGGTTTAGTAACTTACCTTAAAATGAGAAATCAACCCAATGAAATCACAATCAAAGCCTTCTAAGTTGCTCCCTAGTCATCCCCATCACATGCATGGCCTTGGATCAAAGTTTGGTTGGTTGGATTGAGAGAACAAGAATTACACACACTAATCTCACCTTCATCTCCCACACTAACTCTCAAGCTCCATGGATGATGAGAAATGAATTGAGAGAGTTTGAGAGTCTCTCAAGGGTCTTTAGAGGGTCAACAAGGCTGGTCATAAGGTCTTGGGTCGTCCTTAAGTGAGTCAAGGGGTTAAAATGACAAAATTACAAACTTTGGAGAATGCTGTCTAAATTAATAGATTGGGTCTGATTTTTAGTCAACTTCAAAGATGTCTCTAGGATGATATACAAGTCTAAAAATTACAAATAATATATGGTTGGAAAGCTCTTTGAGTCTAGTTTACACAGAATCAAACGGTTTGCAATTCTGAGTTTTCTACACAAAGTTGTGGCCAAATTACTACAGGTTGGTCAAATCTGTCCGTACGCGCGCTAGGGCGCGAATAATGCGCGCTAGGGCGCGCGAGCTGGCTGAACATTGTTTATTTTCTGATTTTTAACAAACTTCTGGTTGTATGCGCGCTAGGGCGCGCCTGGGTGCGCTAGGGCGCGTCATGGGAGTTCAAAAATGTTCAAAAATGTATCCAAAGGGTTCCCAATCAATTCTAACATGATTCTAACCTCCAACCAAGTTTGAAACACATCTGAAACTCATTCTAAACAACATGTAACATGGCCATAAGTAATCAACTCACATTCATGAATGAACACAAGAATTTCAACAACTAATACATTGCAAATAGGTGTAACAAGATTAAGATTTGTATCAAGAATTATGGCATAACTAAACTAACATGTTATTCAAGCAAGTAGACATATATAGTGCATGCAAAAATTCGAGTATTACAATATCAATCTCAAGGCATAGCATAATAAGCATCTCATAATAACACGTTACCCTACACTACACGAGAAGCTCAACAACCGCCAACCGACCCATACCAGTTGGAAATCATGACCAACATTCACATATGTAGGAACCATATAAATGCGATATGTAAACACATTCTAAAAGGATACAGTATTGAGGTACACCTCCAATATACCCAATACTTCCAACCAACCAACATATAATATACCAATGTAGGAGCCGTTGTTGACGTGCTCAATCGACGAATCAAAACCGTTAACCAATACTCAATAACCAATACTGTGTGAACCATTTTCTGTATTCACGTCGACGGGTGATCTTAGTCCCTACAACCCAAGAATCAACCACGGAATAGCTTACCAAGTTTTCATTTATTCCATACAACAAATGGCGCTATGCCCCTTACGCGGTCAACGGTAAGGCGAGGCCCAGTGTATTGGCCTTCAATTATTACGTAGCCCCGGCTCCCGCAATAATCGAGCATCAATACACCGCCAACAAATAGTCCATGGACATAACAAATGTACAAGAAGGTGTTTACGACATTCTCAACAACAAATCAAACTCCAAATAGGGAGCACAACAACATTTAACATGAATGTCTCAAGTAGGTCATAATAATCCTACTCACATAATCAACCATCTCATAATATTTACGAGAATTAAACAACAACATCATGCACAATTTCGGGTAACTAATTTTCCCGACAAAACTCTCGTATCACAACGAAATCCCCAAGTCACACACGTGGTCTCATCAATTATGAAAACCTATTTGACTCCGTTAGAGTCATTCTTTGTTTCTAATGAGTTCGAATCGAAGAGAAACCATTTATACTTCAAGATTAACAAATGATACCATTTCTATGTGTATCAACCAAGACAAAACAAGTCTCTTAACATACAAAACATGTCATCCACGAATTTCACATGGCTCAACAACAAAACATACTCCAACATGTTGATTTCAACATATAAATGCCATTTACAAGGCTAGGATGTCATACAAGACATAAATAGAGAAGGAGAGGGGTAGTAGCATACCTCTTGATGAAACCAACCAAGAAAAACTTTAGATATTCAACATGCAACTCAAGAGATGTGTTCTCCTAGTCCCCGACTACACAATGGTGATGTTGGATTGTGATTTGGACTTGAAATGAGCAAACTAGCTCACTTTTTCACTCTAGACTTCTCACTTCCTCTCTCTAGTGATCTTGGGTGTTAATGGCTGAAATGAGAGTGTTCAAGACTCTCCCATGGTGTTATAAGGGTCCAAGAAGTCGGTTTAAGTGGTGGGGACGTGGCTCAACCACGGCCAAGGACTTGGAGTCAATGTTGGTCAATAAAAAAATTCTCGTAACGTATCAAGGGCGCGCAGCAAAATTCGACATTCGCCCGAAGAGATCGCCGAGTCGGGACGGGCGATCGCTTTGGAGCGATCGCCGAGGATTACAGGCGATCGCTTTGTTTCAGATTTAGGGTATAACTTTCTGCCTAGAGAGCGATCGCTTTGAAGAGAAGCAGAGCAATCGCTTTATGCCCAGATTCAGGATATGACTTACTACCTAGAGGGCGATCGCTTAGCAAGGTAGCAGGGCGATCGCTTTATGCCCAGTAAGTCCCAAACAGTTATAAAACTCTCCCAAAGTGGTTCTCAACGAACCAAAAATGATTCTAAGTCCAAAATGAGATCAAAACACTCATGAAGAGTTCCTGAAAAGTCTGGAAACGAAGCTAGAAGTATAACACAAGATTAACATGATTAGTAACACAAATTCAACAATAATTTCAAGGCATATAATGTGACGACCCGAGTCCGGGGTTCGATGTTGAACCCCAACTCGGTGCGCCAAACTAACAAGAACAATCGAAGAGAGCGAATTACAAAAGCTCAAAAACTAAAACTATGCAGCGGAAAACAAATTAAAATGTGAGTTTCAAAAACTCAAACAACAACTACAACTAAATAAACCTCAACGGCCTAACATACGCCGGAGAACAACACTAAAGATAAACCCAATAATTAAAACCTCGACGGCTAAATACATGAGCCAGAGAAACGATAATACTTAAATACCACGAGTCAGGAATCTACAATAATATAGTACGACAACTGGCGCGACCACACTATTCAGCACCAAAATACAAATCTAACGAATACAACCATTTCTACCCATAGACTAAGTTTACATAACTTAGTGAACCTCATAATCTCACAATACAAGAAATAAGAAGGAAATGGCAATAAAAATACATCTTGCTAACTCCAAGCTCCAAGACTCTTATTTGGAACTTAACAGCAAGGAGGTTGTTGGGTGAGTCTAAAAGACTCCGTAAGATACTATAATGTATTGGGTGCTATAAGTATGAATGTAATAGTAAACTAAGACTCTATATGCACTAATCTTGGTAATAATTTTAACTTAATCAAGAATCGACAAGTTACTACATGTGACTATATGGCATGGCATTATGCACAATAATATAGCGGAAAGTAAACATGTAGGAGCACATAAAGGCAACCAACCCTATACTAACGAGAGGCTCAATGATCGCCAACCGTCCCATACCAGTTGGAAATCATGACCAACATTCGCTATATAGGAAACATATAAGAGCGGTAAGTAAACACATTTAAAGGGATACGGTGTCGAGGTACACCTCCGACCAAACCAATAGTTCCAACCAACCAACCAATATTGTACCAATTGTAGAGCCGTTGTTGACGTGCTCGAACCATAATGAAACCATAATCTTACAATAAAGAATCTGTGAACCATTTTATTTGAAATTCACAAAAACAAAACCACGGTGCCACCGGTCCCTACAACCCGGAAAGAACACCCCGGTATAATAGCTTACCAACGTTGCGGTTTTTGCCTGCAAACACTTGGTGCTATTCCCCTACCGTGGCCAATGGCAGGGGGGCGAGAACTCAATGTATTGGCCTTCGACTATTACGTAGCCCCTGCTCTTGTAATAATCGAGCGTCAATACACCCCTCTCAAACAAACATGCCATGGACTTAACTAAATGCTCAAGTAGAATATTTACTCGACATTTAAAAATAAACGGTTATACTCCAAAGTAGGGAGCATACCACGACAATCACATTCAATAACAATACGAATGTTTCAAGTAGGTCACAATAAGCCTACAACAACAAATCAACAAAGTGTGCTAGTAAACATTAAACACACAATCAATCATCAAAGTAGGATGATTGTCCTATCACATACTAGAACAATCACACAATGTCCGTAATCACTGGACATATAACCAAAACATGACAATAGGCAAAGTAGGCCTGATATACAACTCAATTAAATTATCTAAGTCCGTAATGCCAGACTTCACAATCACAACATACGTAAGTCTACACGTACTTACAACCATTAAGCGATACATAACTATAATACTTGACTTAGGATCTCTTTACAGTATCCTATAATCACTCGAGACACTCTGTCTCATATATAACATAAACCATCACATAACATTATCGTCGTATACTATGTATATCACGACTCATTACAAATCACATCCTATTCGACTCCGCCAGAGTCAGTCAGGACTAGTGTTCAATTCGCATAAAAGTTTAGTTTATAACGTTATGCTTTCGACTCCGTTTGAGTTGTTACTAATATTCGAGACATTGGGATGAACCGTAGTATCATCCCTAATTAACCATTCTATTCTCAACACCATTATTCGGTAATATAAAGTACCCAAAACAACCTCACAAATTCATAGCGAGTAAACTAACGACAAAATATCAATGAGTTGCTATTATACAAAGTTTATTAACACAATATGATTTCTCCAGCATCGCGCAACAATACCGTTAAATTCACCAAATATTCCACAAAATCCAAATATTACAATTATTCCATATTTAGAAACTAGACATCTGGAACTATAATTTACCACTTTGAATACCTCATTTGGACTTATAATCATCAAGAATCAGTCACTTAAAGTTGGAACTAACACCCAGAATTTTCAGCAACAGTTTACTCGGCGCAGCGATAAAACACAACCTAAACGAGGTACTTCCCGACCTCTAAAATTTATGAAATTTTACAGAGAACTAACTAACATACATAAGAACAACATATCCAAAATTCAGCAAATTCCCAATAGTAGATTAATACCAGAATTTTCACGAAAATAGCCCAAAACAGGGACTGCAACTAACTTGAAATTCATGTGTTTCACTTTCTAACATGTTACTAACACTTCACCAAGTCTCATGACAACCTCTACACATGGCCATTGATTAAGAACTAACATAATATCATTTGGAATGGTCAATTACTTATTTCTTTCAAGAAATTACACAAAGATGAACAATTACACATCCTATATGCTTTATTATTCCAATTCAACTCATAAACATTCAAAACATTATAGTTACTTACCTTCAAAGAAGACAATCAAGCTAACATATTCACAATCAAGGCTTTGTAATGAAGTCTCCTAATCTTTAGCAACACCTTGGTGGTCTTGCATGTGAGATCCAATGGCTAGATTGAGAGGACAAGTCAAACACACACTAATCTCACCTTGTATCTCTCACACTAACTCTCAAAACACCATGGATGAACTAATTGAAGAAGTCCCATGTTTTTTAAGTCTCCTAGAGGTTTAGGGAGAGTATTAATCTGGTCAAGGGGTCCTTGGTTCGTTTAAGTTGGGTCAAGGGGTGAAATGGTCAACTTTTGGGGCAACTACAGAACAGAACAGCACAATCTGGAGACGGGGCGGGCGCCTAGGTTTCTGAATTTTTTGGTCAACTTCAAATACGCGCCCAGGATGATCTACAAGTCCAAAAATTGCGAATAAGGTATCGTTGGAAAGCGCTTTGAGTCTAGTTTACACAGAATCAAACGGTTTGCCAATCCGAGTTTTCTACACAAATCTATGATCAAAATACTACAGACTGTTCGGAAGAACAGAATTCCGAGTTTAAGCATGCATCCATGCTTTTGAGTGAATCACTTTCTATCTTATGGTCACAACAAAATATATACTAAGTATTCCCAAATAATCCTAACCCCCAATCAAGTTCAAAACACTCTCAAAACTCAACCAAATTGCCCCGCATTGGTGCACGAAGATAAACACGCGAAACATCGCTCGAACAACTCAACTTACGGATTAACGACAAGACTAACATGCTTGCCATTCGAGAGTGAGTCTAAACCAAGGTAAGGCTTGACACAATGAATTATGTACATATGTGTACACACACGATATGGTATCAAGGATGGTCTCAAACGAGTATGAAATTACGGCGTGATTAAACGATGATCCAATCTGGAACAACCGCAAGGAAGACTAACATGTCATACTTATCAAACATGACTACGCTCTCGTGAATCAACCCCCAAGGGTCCCAACTTAACATGTCACACTTCAGCAAGCATGATATATTTCTTATATGTCAAAGGTTAAAGGTTCTAACTTGTATTCCAAAGGTTTCTAAGCCGGTATGAAGTGACTGCGCGCGAAAAGGAACGGAAGTAGGGTCGGGGCCTTACATCCTCTCACCCTTAAAAGAATTCGACCACGAATTTAAGGATTGACCATCTACGGGTGCATACATACATCACGACAATGTTTAACCATAGCCTACACAATCAAATTGCTATTGATATCGAGCTGAAGTCTAATAAATAAGGTGAGTCATACAAAGTTAGAGGTCATCAACCTCAAGTGGCATTCATACGAAAGGATTTTAACAAATAGCTAGAGTTTCGAGACGTGAACAATCTCGAGGTTTCATTGCGAGGCTAACTACTACTGCTATTCAAGTCCAAAAAAAAAAAAAATACATCACATAGAGTCATGCTAACTCATTTCATATGCAACCCAACGTCACACTTCCGCAGCGCAAATTACATTTCCAATTTCTGGGATTTAACGCTCAACAATAGTCATGGAAAATCCCGCGATCAACAAGGTTCGGGTTTATACAACCCTTAGGTTCTTCGGGTTACTCGACGACATACTTGTCATCAAAGAAACAAGTTCGGACAAATGGTACTATACTAAAGATCACGCGAGTCATACAGACTCTACCATAGATAACGACGCCACCGACTTTAGGCTCAAGCCGACGAAATAAAAGGTCAAAGAAACCACAAGCTAACATGCTCATGTTATCAATACAAACTTCAATATACTACAACGTCAACCTAAACAATAATAAGGGTTTAAAATTCTAACCACGTCTAGCATAAACATAGGGTCCTAAAGATAATCATCTCATTATGTCAATTGGCATATGCACAAAGCTAAACGTTCTGTTGGTATCGTACACTCTATAACGTTCGACTAAATTAGCTTACTAAGTCCAGTCTACTACACATCATACAAAGTAAGTATCTCATGCTCACCATTGGGTTGACTAACTCAAATCTAAAATCTCTACGGTCAGGCTAATGTACTACGCACGTGAAAAGTTGTGACGCCCGACCCGGATCTCTATACGAAATCCCAAGGTCGGGTCGCCAATACAACATAAGAACAAGAAAGTACGTGGCGTAACCACCCGTACTTACAACAAAACCCAACAGATTAACCTGATAAAATAAAAACAAAACATCGGCGACACTATTGCCGGAACCCAACTAACCATAACAACGAGTCTACAACTCCGGAAAAGAAACAATAACAACAACAATAACATCATCGGCCACAACATGCCGGAACAACAACTGGAATAATAACTAACTGTACACAAGCACGACATACATGTCGGCTACCAAAAGAATAATACAATAACCAAGTATAATTCTACCCCAAAGTAAAGTCTATATAACTTTACATACCAACCGTCCTCACCAAAATAAATACTACAACTATAACAAGCTCCACGAGCTACAAGGCCAAAAGACAACCTGCTAACTAATTGCGATCTCGCCGACCTCACCGGTGACTTCCTGGTTGGCTCGGATCTAAGGAAAACAATAAAACACAACGGGGTGAGTCATAATGACACAGTAAGTTACTAAATGCAACTACATGACATGGCATAATGCTCAATCATAACACTGTAACATGGCATCATTTATAAGTATACCAAACTGTAAACATGTACCACATAATCATAGGCACATAAATCACATATACCACGTAGCACGGTGATGATCACATAAGTGCACGTAAATAACCACATTAAAAAGGATATGGTTCTGTCTGTCTAAGCGTGCGCTTGTCGCTTTACACATATCAACTAACTCTGCCAAACCGGATCTCGTGCTCGGAACATACTGAACAAACTGTACATATTGTCGTTACATCTCGCTATTCTACTTAGCGAGGAAAGATACCATCGTTACTTCTCACTGTCTACTTAGTGAGGAAAATACTGTCGTTACTTCTCACCGTCTACTTAGTGAGGAAAATACTGGTTGCCATAGTTACGCGTATTGCTTATAACAATGGGACCACTTCCCACTAGGGCCAGTAGTGGGGAGGAAAGGGAACCAATGAGGCGACCCATAGCAATCGCTTACCACGAAGACTATGTGTCGTCGCATTGCCGACTCAAATCATGTATGCCAGCTGGACTTCTAAACAATGCACAAGTAGATATTTACTCGAAACATAACAACAACGACAATGTTCCAAAGTAGTGAACCTTATCCCAACCAAGTAGGTAAATGATCCCACCTTAACACATTACTAACACATCTTGCGAAGTAAACTAATCAACATCTCAAAACCACATATTTAGTCTTGAATCACATAATCAAACAAGCACACATTTGCAAGTACTTCTCAAGAACCATTAGACCACATATTTAGTCTATAAACATCTACACATTGAGATTCACATTTGATACCCAAACAAGCACATCTTAAGGCTACTAATTTAGTCTAGTTGCAAACCCATGTTGAGACTACTCATATAGTTCTCAAGCACAAACACATCCGAATACTTATCTAGTTTATGAACATCAAGTGCGAAATACTACACTTATAACGACGATAGAATCATAACGGTACCATTCTTATAATCACCGGTGCCCTCAAGTACACTTATCCTAAATCATATAGTTATATAGTTAAATTCCAAGATTTACGAACAATCGCTTATTACACCGAGACCGATGTGCTAGTCTCTAACATTTCGTATTTTAATATTCATACGTGTAAACAACTCTCGGGAGTTGATAATTATATTAAATGAACATCCCAAACTACACAAGTCGGATATACGGGTGCTAATTTAATTAGACGTCTTCTTACGAATATAATAGGAGTCTTTATTTTACCAAGTACCAAATTATCGGAGGACTCAAACCCATATCAAATGAACTCTAAATTTCGTAGGATTTTAACATGTCTTTCGGTAGATATTATTCTTTTCAAATATCTAATTTATAGAGTCATTAACATACTTCTCAAAATTTGGGTATAATTACCTTAAGTGAAATTTCCCAATTTAAGTCTCTAACTTGTTCTTGAGTTCATAACCAAGGTTGAGTGCTCAACATCAACATACAACATCATCCAAACCCAAAACTTAACACATAAGCATGTTATGTATCTCATCATATCATTTAAACATGAAATCATCAAGTAATCAAGACATGCATGTTCATAATATTCATACATGTAACAAATTCTAACATACATAGGGGTTTAGTAACTTACCTCCAAAGAAGACAATCAAGCTAACAAATTCATAATCAAGGCTTTGTAATGAAGTCTCCTAGTCTTTAGCAACACCTTGGTGGTCTTGCATGGAAGATCCAATGGTTGGATGTTTAGATATGGGCTACACACACTATTCTCACCTTCATCCCCACACTTAAGTTCTCAAGCTTTCATGGATGTTGAGAAATGAATTGAGAGAGTATTCTTTTGTCTCTCATCTGACTTGGAGGGTGTATAAGGCTGACCAAATGGTCTTGGGTCGTTTAAGTGAGTCAAGGGGTCAAAATGGCAAAATTGTAAACTTTGGAGAATGCTGTCTAAAAGATTGGTCTGATTTTTAGTCAACTTCAAAGATCTCCCTAGGATGATATACAAGTCTAAAAATTACAAATAAGGTATGGTTGGAAAGCTCTTTGAGTCTAGTTTACACAGAATCAAACGGTTTGAAATTTCGATTTTTCTACACAAAGTTGTGGCCAAATTACTACAGGTTGGTAAATCTGCCCGATACATGCGCGGCCGTGCCAAAAATGTGCGCGCGGCCGTGCAAAACTTACTGGAATCCTTGCACGGCCGTGTCAATAAAGCTGCGCGGCCGTGCCAAACCCCTACTGTCCAGTCTTACTTCAAATTGTCTCTATTTCCTTATTTCAATCACTTGGCCACCCAAGGTGTGATTACACAATACTCATAGCACCTTTAACAACACATAATTCACATAATTCATCTCAACAATGCTATCAACAATCACCTCACACTTATGAATAATCACAAGGGCTTGTACTAAGTTAGTGCATTAACATGAATATGAATTAAGGCAAAAAAAACCATATTGAACATATTTGTACAAGCAATCAAACACACATGTTGAGCATAATAACACAAACAATGTAAACGTCTAAAGCATAACAAGTTCAGGTTATTACATCCTCTCCCCCTTAAAAGAATTTAGCCCCTAAATTCAGTCCAGCATCATTATTGAGCTAAGGATCTTCCCTTTATAATCAAACCCTGTTTTCTCAAAGTATATTCTCGGCTTCATAAGGTCACTCGAAAGAATTCCATCGAACAATTTCCTTGGATGTACTTCGATAATACAACTTTCCAAGAATATCTATTGCAACAATGTAATGGTGTTCCATCGATTTAGAGTCGTTTAATATTTATTCTCAAGGAGAATTCACACCTTCAACCGGCTATTAAATCATCACACGGTTTTCAAAATTTAGATTCCCGACTTCATTACAGTGTAAAAATATTCATTCTATGTTCCCATACTAGTCTCAGTTAATATCATTTCCATATTCCGTTGACAATTGTTGTGGTAAGTAACTATCATTTGGAATCCATCACACATGTTTAAACATTCCCGAAAGTCATAATCATCGTTCTCAACATATAAAAGATCTAAGGATAAGATGTATACTCAAGGTAATTCTTGGATTCTTTACCGATCACAACTAACTGTGTTCAATGTAGTTCCCTTATATCTCATTTCTTGCAAAGATGTTAATCTAATTGATGTGTTTACCCTTGTCATTAGTGGTACATGATCGCTTGGACAATCAATCCATGATGTATAACAATCTTGACATACACAAGATGACCTCATTATCGTCGATAAATCTTCAATCTTCAATATCTCAATCATCATATTAAACTCAAATGCACAAAGCGCGTACTTAGTTAAGATCTTTAAGTCTTTCCACTTATCAACAATGCCTCATATTCGTTCATATTGTGAGAACAGAAATTTCAAATATTTGATTCCATGCACAACGCAAATCTCGGTTTCATAGTAGTAGTATTCCGACTTAAGTCCACATTAACGCAATACACTCTAAGTCGGTGAATAGATTACTTCCACTTATACCATATCAATTCCTTCAATGCAAAGGCTATCGCTTTCTATACTGATTAAGGTCACAACTCAATTCTCCTCTTACAGTTCACTTCGTATTAAGACTGAAAGTGAATAAGAAAACCATAATTGACATTTCATAAAATTCCCCAAGCATGACTTGCACACATGGTTTCATATATCCATCGATCGCTAATTCAACTCATGGTGATCCTTTAGGTTCTTTGTTTCCTTAGTATCCACTAAACACATGTTCAAATCCCCGTTTTAGGTGACATATAAGGTATTCAACAGCAAACATTTCTGGACACTCTCATGAAGTAGAGAAATCCTCTAACTCTGGTATAGTTTTATTCACAACCATAACATGACTATAAATACTCAACTCAATCATGTGGTAACAGTATACTAACTCTCCAAACAGAAATGATATGCATGCTAATAACAATCATATCAACACAACCCAAGCATTTTTGTCACGGGAAGAACATACTCACTTCATGATGGTACACAATCAATGCATGGCATGCACACATTAACAATCCATATCATGTATCTTATAAATATCATGTATAGGCATAACCACAAAGTTGACATACGACATATAGTTACTAACTCGTATATCATAACTTCTTACACTTTCAAGCCATATAAAGGTAAGACATACAACTACCATACAATATGTGATTACCTATTGGTCTATCACAAGTTTATCATACCAGTAACAATATCTCAATCTCTTATTGGGGTATCTCCCTCAATCACAAGATAAAACTTGGAAACATACTACTCTAGTTTCCAATCACACAATGCAACATATGAATGCATGAACATGAGCTACCATAATACGTGTACTCATAATAATACTGAGAGAATACCTCCTACCACAGGTGTAGACTCAGGAACTCCACGCAGGTTAAGCGTAGACACACGACTCTGAGACCTAGGATTACCATCTCTATCTCTCTTAGAGCCACTAGATCGCTGACTAGCACTCCTAGACTGACTATTCCTCATCTTAGGACAATCCTTCCTAAGGTGATCTCCTCCACAAGCAAAGCACTTCCTTTACTCCAGACCCCTTTCGGTGTGACCGTTCTCAAACAAAAGCTACACATCATCGTGTCACCTCGTCGCCTCTGACTAGAAGTAGTGGTATTACTCCGTACACTAGACTGTTGTTTTACTTTCCCATCTGTCTGGGGTTTTGCCTGTCTCTCTTTATGATTATTATTAGCTTCAGTTCCCGTGGTTCCTTTACATCGGTGTTCCTCTATATCTCCCTCTATTGCATAAGCACGATCTACGGCTCCTCGATAGTCCGTAAGTTGCAATGAGAGTAACTGTTTTCGATACTCAGTCTTCAATCCTTTGACAAACTTCTGTGCCTTCT
This sequence comes from Platycodon grandiflorus, assembly GCA_016624345.1. Taxonomy (NCBI): domain Eukaryota; kingdom Viridiplantae; phylum Streptophyta; class Magnoliopsida; order Asterales; family Campanulaceae; genus Platycodon; species Platycodon grandiflorus. Next base: position 6,361,402 of record CM028367.1, read on the forward strand.
TCGCTTCATTAGGAACCAAGTAATTACAGTAACGAGCCAATTCTGTGAACTTGGCCGAATACTGAGCCACCGACATACTACCTTGCTCCAAATCATAGAACTCTCGCTCTCTCTCTTCGCGAACCGCTCGGAACATACTGTGCTTTGAACTTTCTTAAAAGTTAGTCCACCGTGTGGTACTCCTGTAATTCCCAGCTTCCTTGTAACACTTGCCACCAATGTTCCGTGCGCCCTCAAGCTTGAACACTGCTAAGGTCAATTTCATCATCATTTGCAACCCAAAGCCGCAAAGATCTTTATGATGTGTTCAATCCACAATTCGCTTTAGTAGCATCCGGTTCTCCCGAAAAGTATGAGGTTTCATCTTTAAAAATTTCTCAAGCATACTAGTGTGATTCCTCTGTCTCATCTCGTGCTGCGGTACTTCATTTTGGTTGATGTACTCTATTCTCGTGTTGTGGTACTGTCCCTCCATTAATTCGTTGAGTGATCTCATTCATCGCTCCATCATTCTCCCATACATGTTCATAAGATCCTCATTCGATTGTTCGGGTTCGATTCGGGAGGAACACTACGCCGAGTATTAGCATTCTCATCTCTTTCTTCATTTCCACTGTACTCATACCGACCCTACTAGTACTCGCTCCGTGTCTAGTCGCACCATTATTAACCTACACACAACACTCGACGTTAAGATCTCAACAATAACACCATACCCACCTAGGCCATGGAACCTATCTGGCGATAGCAAACTATTGCTGATACCAAGCGTGACGCCCGACCCGGATCTCTATATGAAATCCCAAGGTCGGGTCGCCAATACAACATAACAAGAAAAGTACGTGGCGTAACCACCCGTACTTACAACAAAACAACGATTAACTCGATAAAATAAAAACAAAACATCGGCGACACTATTGCCGGAACCCAACTAACCATAACAACGAGTCTACAACTTAAAAGAAACAATAACAACAACAATAACATCATCGGCCACAAATGCCGGAACAACAACTGGAATAATAACTAATCGTACACAAGCACGACATACATGTCGGCTACCAAAAGAATAATACAATAACCAAGTATAATTCTACCCCAAAGTAAAGTCTATATAACTTTACATACCAACGTCCTCACCAAAATAAATACTACAACTATAACAAGCTCCACGAGCTACAAGGCCAAAAGACAACCTGCTAACTAATTGCGATCTCGCCGACCTCACCGTGACTTCTGGTTGGCTCGGATCTAAGGAAAACAATAAAACACAACGGGGTGAGTCATAATGACACGATAAGTTACTAAATGCAACTACATGACATGGCATAATGCTCAATCATAACACTGTAACATGGCATCATTTATAAGTATACCAAACTGTAAACATGTACCACATAATCATGGGCACATAAATCAATTATACCACGTAGCACGGTGATGATCACATAAGTGCACGTAAATAACCACATTAAAAAAGGATATGGTTGTTGTCCTGTTTAACCTTGTCGCTTTACACATATCAACTAACTCGCCAAACCGGATCTCGTGCTCGGAACATCTGAACAAACCGTACATATTGTCGTTACATCTCGCTATTCTACTTAGCGAGGAAAGATACCATCGTTACTTCTCATTGTCTACTTAGTGAGGAAAATATGTCGTTACTTCTCACCGTCTACTTAGTGAGGAAAATCTGGTTGCCATAGTTACGCGTATTGCTTATAACAATGGGACCACTTCCCACTAGGGCCAATAGTGGGGAGGAAGGGAACCAATGAGGCGACCCATAGCAATCGCTACCACGAAGACTATGTGTCGTCGCATTGCCGACTCAAATCATGTATGCCACTGGACTTCTAAACAATGCACAAGTAGATATTTACTCGAAACATAACAACAACGACAATGTTCCAAAGTAGTGAACCTTATCCCAACCAAGTAGGTAAATGATCCCACCTTAACACATTACTAACACATCTTGCGAAGTAAACTAATCAACATCTCAAAACCACATATTTAGTCTTGAATCACATAATCATACAAGCACACATTTGCAAGTACTTCTCAAGAACCATTAGACCACATATTTAGTCTATAAACATCTACACATTGAGATTCACATTTGATACCCAAACAAGCACATCTTAAGGCTACTAATTTAGTCTAGTTGCAAACCCATGTTGAGACTACTCATATAGTTCTCAAGCACAAACACATCCGAATACTTATCTAGTTTATGAACATCAAGTGCGAAATACTACACTTATAACGACGATAGAATCATAACGGTACCATTCTTATAATCACCGGTGCCCTCAAGTACACTTATCCTAAATCATATAGTTATATAGTTAAATTCCAAGATTTGAACAATCGCTATTACACCAGATCGATGTGCTAGTCTCTAACATTTCGTATTTTAATATTCATACGTGTAAACAACTCGGGAGTTGATAATTATATTAAATGAACATCCCAAACTACACAAGTAATATACGGTGTGCTAATTTAATTAGACGTCTTCTTACGAATATAATAGGAGTCTTTATTTTACCGGTACCAAATTATCGGAGGACTCAAACCCATATCAAATGAACTCTAAATTGTAGGATTTTAACATGTCTTTCGGTAGATATTATTCTTTTCAAATATCTAATTTATAGAGTCATTAACATACTTCTCAAAATTTGGGTATAATTACCTTAGGTGAAATTTCCCAATTTAAGTCTCTAACTTGTTCTTGAGTTCATTACCAAGGTTGAGTGCTCAACATCAACATACAACATCATCCAAACCCAAAACTTAACACATAAGCATGTTATGTATCTCATCATATCATTTAAACATGAAATCATCAAGTAATCAAGACATGCATGTTCATAATATTCATACATGTAACAAATTCTAACATACATAGGGGTTTAGTAACTTACCTCCAAAGAAGACAATCAAGCTAACAAATTCATAATCAAGGCTTTGTAATGAAGTCTCCTAGTCTTTAGCAACACCTTGGTGGTCTTGCATGGAAGATCCAATGGTTGGATGTTTAGATATGGGCTACACACACTATTCTCACCTTCATCTCCCACACTTAAGTTCTCAAGCTTTCATGGATGTTGAGAAATGAATTGAGAGAGTATTCTTTTGTCTCTCATCTGACTTGGAGGGTGTATAAGGCTGACCAAATGGTCTTGGGTCGTTTTAAGTGAGTCAAGGGGTCAAAATGGCAAAATTGTAAACTTTGGAGAATGCTGTCTAAAAGATTGGTCTGATTTTTAGTCAACTTCAAAGATCTCCCTAGGATGATATACAAGTCTAAAAATTACAAATAAGGTATGGTTGGAAAGCGCTTTGAGTCTAGTTTATACAGAATCAAACGGTTTGAAATTTCGAGTTTTCTACACAAAGTTGTGGCCAAATTACTACAGGTTGGTAAATCTGCCCGATACATGCGCGGCCGTGCCAAATGTGCGCGCGGCCGTGCAAAACTCTGGAATCCTTGCACGGCCGTGTCAATAAAGCTGCGCGGCCGTGCCAAACCCTACTGTCCGGTCTTACTTCAAATTGTCTCTATTTCCTTATTTCAATCACTTGGCCACCCAAGGTGTGATTACACAATACTCATAGCACCTTTAACAACACATAATTCACATAATTCATCTCAACAATGCTATCAACAATCACCTCACACTTATGAATAATCACAAGGGCTTGTACTAAGTTAGTGCATTAACATGAATATGAATTAAGGCAAAAAACCATATTGAACATATTTGTACAAGCAATCAAACACACATGTTGAGCATAATAACACAAACAATGTAAACGTCTAAAGCATAACAAGTTCGGGTTATTACAACTACGCACGTGAAAAGTTATAGGTTACTAATGGCTAGTCACAAGTCTTCAACAATTCATGTTCAATCGAGTACGACTGCTTACACAAACATCCATACATATCGAACCACTACACAAGGAATGATACACAATCCAAACAAGATGCACAAACATATTCGAGTACACTATCTCATTTACTTGTCCATTCCGTTTGGTAAAAGGATTAGGTAATTTCTATCTAATATGCTATCAACTTAGTCATCGACGAATACCTCTTGACAACCAAATCAGGGCCCTTCTCAAGTGGCTTCAAAAGCATCGCGGGCGTTAGGGACAAGTGTTTACAAATATGCCCTTTGAGTCGGTCTCATGCACATAGGTAGCAATTACAAGCAAATGTACCTAAGTGTAACATATGTCTCTAGTATGCACAAGTTTCGCATTCCATGATGTGATATGTAAAAATAAAGCGTCTAGGTTGATACGGACTCAAAACCTCGCACTAACGTAACTCGACACTCACATTAATCACTAAAGAACTCGTGACCCAGAATCTCGGGTCTTCACTTCCACTTCTATTCCCTCAAACAATCACCAATCTCAAGCCTAAGACGTTCCTTAAAGCGTCCGGGCTATACCTTTCTACGACTAACAAGATCACCTAAGTTGGTCAAATTTCAATACTAAAACTTCCAAATGACTCACACTAGTCGTCAACATTCTAGGGAAATCTTGAAGCGCACTCACTATTCTCCACAAGAGAAATAAAAAA